>CM027673.1:8904707-10387207 GCA_015731905.1 Salix dunnii
ACCACTGTTATGAGGTTAAGAGCACATTTTAAAACTCAGTTTTAATCAACATAATTTTGAAGGATCGAATAAAAAAATCAATTAAAAAAAAAATTCAAGTAAACCAAATTAACCGGTAGAATCGGTGACCCAAGTCATAATAATAAGATAATTTTATAAAAAATAAATTTCAAAACCTAATCTCTAATAATTATGAGATTGAATGATAAAATTAAAGTTGAGATTAAATTAGAAAAACAAAAAAACAGTTGTTCATGTGTGAATTCCTCTTCTCTTTTAGTTTACGCCAATAATAATAATTATAATAATGAAACTGGAATTTGGTGGGTGGTGTAAAAAAAGAAAATTGTGAATTACGAGAAATCCAAACAACTGCTAAATTTAAAGGCCGGGCCATTCAACCTCTGAAGGCCTTGTTGCTAAGATATAAAGCCCGGCCTAACTCTAATCAGGGTTTTGGTGGGTCTCCGTTCAGTTCATGTGCACCTCTCCAAGTTTAATGCAACACACCACCCTTTTTGTCTTTCCCTTGGCAATATTTTGGGCTCCAGCTCCTTCACTCTCTCTCTCCATCACTGCAGTTGCTGCAAAGCTATATCGATTTCTAGCTGTAAGTTTCCATGCCATGTATTTTCACTTTGAACTTTCTCTCCTATAAAGATCATTCTGATAACATTTGCAATACGTTGCTTGTTTTCTACTGTAATTCCTCTGTTATTTTGGTTACACACACCAACTGTTTACTTAAATGCCCATTATAAATTCTCTTTCTTGTTTTATTTCTCTTGCTGAATTTGATTGAGAGTTTTGAGGCCCATCCCGAATTTGTGATGTTTAAGCGTTTCCTTCAAATTCTAAGGTATTAGTTAAGTCCTTGTCTAACTAGGTTTGACTATGAACTTTTGCTTTTTTATATATATCAATCTAAAGTATTCAAGGTTTCAATTATATCAAGATCTTAGAAGAAAGTGTGTTACAGAGTTGGGGAGCTGGTAAATTCTTCGGCTCTTTGTAAAGGTTATGGGGCTACTGAAAGTTCCCCCTGCGAATGAGTAACTTTTGCTATATAATGATTTGATGAAGAATCTGTTATTGTAGTGAAACATAATGATTCTTTTATTTTGAATTTTGGTATGTGAGATATAATAATTTGTTTGTGATATTGAAGAGTGATTCTTGGAATATTGCAATATCGAGTGACCATCACATCATTTCTTAGCAACTGTTTTGGCTTCCCTTGTGCACTACTCACTTTTTTCCTCTCAGGCAACAGGCTTCGGACACCCAACTCTGTTAGTTCTCCCCTTGGGAAAAAAGAGGAAGTAGTTTAGTTGCATTCCATGCAGCAAATAGTTGATTGAGGCTTGGCCTTCTTTGCGCATGATTTGTTGTTCCCACTGATTCACAAAGAAACATGAGGTTTATTGCGCTTGCCAGATCAGTCTGTGCCCATCACCCTTCTCTTCGTGAAGTAACTGGCCCTTTGCAGGTTCGTTATTTCCAGCATGATTTTGTTCCTAGGGATCCCAAGACCAAGCCTAAAAACTACAAGTATCCGCTGTACTATGATCCATATGGACCTAGACCACCACCCTCAGAAAAGATCATTGAACTTGCTGAGCGCATTGCTGCTTTACCCCCTGAAGAACGATCTCAAATTGGATCTGTTCTTGGGTACAAACTAAAGCATCCAAAACTTCAGCCAATTTCAACAGAGGGCATGGACTTGGGTTCCCAGGGAGGAGAGGCTGCTGCTGCAAAGGTTGAAGAAAAGAAAGAGAAAACAGCCTTTGATGTGAAGTTGGAGAAGTTCGATGCAGCAGCAAAAATTAAGGTGATTAAAGAAGTCAGAGCTTTTACTAATTTGGGATTGAAGGAGGCCAAAGACCTGGTTGAGAAGGTTCCTTGTGTGCTTAAACAAGGCGTCACTAAAGATGAAGCAAATGGAATAATAGAGAAGATAAAAGCTGCCGGAGGAGTTGCAGTTATGGAGTGATAGCTTAAGGTTTCAAGTAGGACTTTTGTTTCTTGAATCTCTTTGAAGAGTTTGGGTTGCTGCTTGGAATTAGGAGCAGGATCTCAACTCACCACATAACAGTATGGTATTTGGTTTTGTGGATGGATCGCAATCGTTATCATAGACATGCATGAATAATTAGTTTGAGCTCGGTTTCTGCAATGCATCAATTGATTTATTTTTTTCTTGGAGTGGGGATCGATTAATTGATTAATATGAATTAAAGATCAAGCCACAGAGAGGATGGCGAGCAAAATACTAAAAGGCTAAAGTCGCACATTTGTCATTTGGAAACAAACACCAAGCCAGCAGCGAGTGAATAGTTAAAAGACACCATACCATATTCATTAATTAGCTAGTAAATCCAGTAGTATTTTATAAAGACAAGTTCAAGAACTTTCCACCGGTAAAACTTTACACATTGTTAAAGAGGATCACGAGTGGCATTTCTCCACAATAATTGGAGAAGACAATGGTGGATTGATGCAAGGACTTTCCGCTTTGGGTGAACTCTACTTTCTCTTTCTCTTCCTTGAGTTTGAAGCCGTGTCATTAGAGAAAAATTTTCTGCAATTCTCAGCCACATCCAGTTCCCCTCCAAAAATCACAGCCAGGTCTTGACTTTTCATTTGATGTCGAACTTCATCCTCTGTGCTCTGCAATTCCCCTCCACTGCTGATCATGGAACTGCCTTTTTCTATAAACCTGTCACCAGCACCGTTTTCATCAGGAGTTGCATCCCAGAGTTGATTCATAGGTAATTGTTTATGTCCTAATGATTGAAAAAATGCTGACAAACAATTCTTTTTAACAGTTAACTCAAGTATGCCGAGCTTGGAAACAGCGAGAGCAAGATCTTTAATTTGTGAAAGGAGCTTTTCTGGTCCAAACTGAGTAACTGACACTCCAGAATGGAAACACCCTCCTGAAAATAATCATTGCCAGCTGACTCCCAACCTTCTTTGGAAATACAAGCACAAGTAATCTCTGATTTGAGGCCACCTACCAAACTCATCCACAGCCTTCTCCACTGCTCCGAGGAAGCTTCTAGCCCTTCTTTTTACCACCGTGTGTTCAAAATCCTCATGGAAAGGCTTTAACTGAGATGGCAAGCACCAAGCAAAGTTGATTTTTGGTCAAGCACCCAACCAACAAGCGGTTCCTCTGGTCAATCTGCACAGGGCACTGTCATACCTAACGGATTATAAATTGTTCCTGGCCACCAAGATTGATTTTTGATTTTAACATAGACAATTTCTCACCCACACGAAACTTATCGTTTAACTCTTCCTTCTCATGACCAGTTTCTTTACACTCTCCACTCCCCAAAAACCCAGAGCAATTCACATCATCCAAGTCAACGCCAGTCAGAGAACCAGAAAGATCTAAATAAATCGATAAACTGTCTCCAGAAACATCCATCTTCCTAGAAAAAAACTGATAGATGATATATATGTTTTATAAGTTTCTTTTTAAATTATAAAATAACTTGCAAAAAATTAAATTGAGGATAGAGAAAATATTTAATTATATATATATATATATATATATATATATATATGAACTTAAATTTTTTAAACTAAAAAAATAAGCTGAAACATTTGTATATATTATTTTTTTTATAAGAAATAAAAACATCAGATTCCCGACGCAGCACGGGTCACAATCTATGTATCCCAAGATTTTCTTCGCACTTCAAAAACTACCACCCACAGCAGCACGTGACACGGACTAAAAGCAGCCAATTGTTAAAAACAATCTAAGCTAGCGGGGCATTCCGAGAATCGAACTCGGGACCTCTCGCACCCAAAGCGAGAATCATACCACTAGACCAAATGCCCTGCTTATGCAGCAGTGTAGATAATATATATATATATATATATATATAAAATTTGTTTTGTAAATTATAATCGCATGTGCAACTTTTTTTCCTCAACAAAACCGACAGAAAAATTGTACAATCGTAGGTCTTTTTTTGGATTTCAAAATTATGATTATTTTATATTTTTACAAGAAATATATATTCTGATTTGAATTTAAGACTTATTATATAAATTATAAGTTTTTAGTCATCACATCATGTTCCTTAGAAACATGTACAATTATAGATGTTCCTCAAGAGATGTAATCTAAGCAAGGAAAGAGCAATATCATAAAATTCCTGTCCTAAATGGATATAGTGTGATAATAAAGGATTTGAGATCTGCAAAGCATGTCTTGAATTTGAGTCAGAACGTGTATTTTTTATAAAAATCTAAGATAATAGGATTTTACCCTCCCACCCGAGCTTATAAAATATATTTTTTGAGAGGTAGGATTTACTAGAGTGTAAAATAAAATAAAATAAAATAAAAAACATAAAATTCCAGCACTGGAACATGACAAGACACTTATCTAGCTAAAGAAAGCAACATTCATTCATATGCAGGTCAAAACACAGTAGGAGCTGAGTCCCAAGCAGCAGAATCCAGCGTGTTATCTCAATAATAAAGCTCTCCGCAGTATGATTTTGTACCCCTCTGCGAGATTTAGTCTTAGAACCTGCTACTGGATCGAATAACATAGCCTCGGCAGCTACGAAATGGCTCCATCATTTCCGGAGTCCTTGCGCTAAAGCTACATTAAAATGGCATGTTTACACCCCAAGCTCAGGAATTTGCCAGTGAACTTCAGAAAAGGGAAAATAAAATAAAAAACCCATTTTTTAGTTATCGAATTGATTGTTACTAGACGTGGCCATCGCAACTCCATATTTTTTTTTTATTTATTTAAAAAACAATGTTTAGGTGCTATACTCATATTTTAATGAAGGAAAAAAAAAGTCAATGAATCGCGTTATAGACCGAACTTAGATTAATGAGTTGATTTAATTTTAATTTGACGATAAAATAACAGTCAACAAACAAATAATAATAAAAAAAGAATAGTCACAACCTGAAAAAAATACTTGGAAGGATAGAATTTTATATAAAATCTCTTGCATAATTCAAGAATCGTGCTGATTAGCAAGAAATCACGACGACTTGGATGGTTTCTTTATTATCAAAACTGACTAATCAAACTCTACAGAGCCATGGATTGCCTGCCTCCTGCAGGAAGCAAACTGTTTCCTTAGAGACTTTAGGAATCGTAAATACCAATGAAGGCGTACTGATTACTGAAGTGAAATGCAGGTAACCAAACATCCTTCACATATAGCTGCTAGTTTAGCAAAACTTGATAAAAAACTACAGCGAGGGAATGGATTTTTAGTTCGAGGAGCATAAACACATAACCCTAAGTATCAGGTTTCAATTCCATATTTGAATTAAATTCCCCCCATGATTTTCAGAACAAATGACAAGAAAACGTGATGCTAAGTATCAGATATAAGACGGATTCTGATTTATGTTCTCTTGTATCTAGGCAAGGCTTTCATTGGGCCTGTTTGGGAGAGCAGTTATGGTAGCTTTTGAAAGTGCTTTTCGTGCCGAAATGTATTCAAATGATATTTTTTTATTTTTTAAAAATTATTTTTATATCAGCACATTAAAATGATCTAAAAACACTAACCGCCGGTTTTTAAAATTAAAAAAAAAAAAAAAAAGGACCAAAAGCAGCCAAAAGCACTTTTGACCGCTGTCCCAAACAGGGTCATTGTTCTTTCAGCAACGGGAAAAGAGACCAAGGTGCTCTACTGCTAAATCAACACCGAATGATCATCTACCACATAACATTAACAAGTTAATGATCAGTGCAAATAAACAGGGGAAAGAGGAGACTAGTTCTTCACCCTGTTGTTTATTTCCATTTTTTTCAACCCCATTTCCTGCATGATAACGTTGGACTCGTGACAACCTCACATGGGTTAACTTACGGGGAGATTGTCTTTTTTTTTTTATTCAGTTACAAAATGATGACATCCTGATTGAACTTGAGAAGATTTCAACTGACTGGTTCGTATCTGCACACAGTCATATATGTTTCCTTTGATCAATTTTTCTGCAAGCCTCTGATTCTTCACCATTGCAAGCTGTAAAATAAGGTACGTACACACATTAGATGGTGTTGAAAGAAATACTCGAAAGTCAAAATAGATATGACAAGACTTCAAAAGAAGCCAGATGCTGGCGTCGAATGCCATTTTCCCATAAAACTGAATGGCAGAAGTAAAACTAGTGAGTATCAAGCAGGGAATTTTTAAAGCTCAAAGTCTCTTTGGATGAGCCCATATAGCCTCAATAACTACCACAAGGTCAGGCATGAAGCACTGGGAAATGGTAAGAGAAAACCACCATTTATGTCTCCATAAAGTATTTTTTACCTTCAAAGCTTCACATTTAAACCGAGCATTGAAATTGGTATGAAGGGCTCTACCCATGCCTTCCAATATAATCTGCAGAGCACAAACTCCAAAATGTGATTACAGTTTCACTCATGAGTGCTTAATTTTATTCTTGAAATGTTTTTTTAGAAAGTTAGGAAGACGTGAAGGCAAGGGAAACAGATATACTTGACAAGGGGATTTTTACATAGTTAAGCACTGACAAGGGTTTAGATAATAGCAACCAGAGTCATACCAAATCAGCATCCTTTGCAGCAGCAGCAAGCTCAGAGCTGACCTGCCTCAAATCTATGCATGGACTCCCACACCCATTCTCAACAACCATCATGGGGACCGAGGAGGAATTCTCTTTAGAACCATCGGTAGTGTTTATCATTGCATCAACAAGTAGGCCACCTGCTTCAGCAGCTTTGCGAAGAATGTCACAATGCTGTGGTATAATAGGAGAGTCAGTTTCCTCACTTTTGTTTAAATGCATAATTTCATGGCATTGATTAAGTAAACGCTACCAACAGCATTGGGTTCCGCATCTCCAACACTAATATAGTAGTTCATTAAACCTTCATGCAATAAAGACTATGAGTTACTTCTTTTCTCCTTCTTGAATTTAACCCCCAAAATTCTGTAATCAATTTCATTAACCATGGTCATTATTGTGCAGTTCTTTGGTTGACTCAAATAAAGCGGGAGAACTAACATAAATTAGAACATTTTAATTTTTCAGGGTGAATTTTATGAATACATATCAATTAAATGCACTGAAAGAGAGTAAACAAATGGCTGGACATTTGTCAGTTTGACAAAGAAAACAGAATGCAACTGCATAATTCATGCAAACATAAAGAAGAACAAAAACAATGGAAAAACTAAGACAGACAAACACATTAAAAAAGAGTGAGATGAGAAGTTTCCAATTCATCAAGAATGTTTACAAACCTTTGCAGCCTCAGCTACAATGTCAGGAAGCTCCATGGCTGTTACATCATTCAGTGCAGGAAGGGAGTTCGCAACCAAAACAACCTGATTAAACAAAATGATGGGTGGTGCACAAATCATTTAGAAGCCTTTTTTTACTACCATCACAGAAAAGCAAACTCACCTCAGTTCCACGTCGGAGGAGCTCCCGTGCGAGGGGAAGCATCCCTAAAACAACATCAGCACCTGAGTTGTCCACAAAAAGTAAAGCTCGATTATGGGGGTGAGGCTTCTTATCTCCAGACCCCAACATTCTTTCTTTGAATACATCAAAGTCATCCACCTAGATAACAATACAGGCAAATAATTCCTTCAACATTAAAAGCAAATCATGTATTCCCTGGACAAAATATATATTTATTTCCATTTACCTGCCAAGGTCTTTGCATTTTATTGCGACTCATTCTATAGATTTCTATAATTGTTCCTTTATGATAGAGATCCACACAAGCACGAGATCCCCAATCAAATATGTTTGCAGCTAGAGCACCCTCAATTAATGTAAGCAATCTTGTCTCCTGCAAGACAGAGAGGAATTTATATGACAGTTACAAGGTAAGTCAGCATTATTATGCTAGAACGACAGCCCTAAATTTCTGTCATTCATACAAGACATCATTTCACATTGTTAAAACTCGTAATTCCAATCAGGAAAAGAAAAAAAGGGGATGCCTCTGTCATGCTATCAAGCTCCGCCAATAGGTCAGGTAACACAGCAAGTGAGGCCTCATTTTCCCTGTTTGCATTCAAAAACCAAGAATTAATAAAGGAACCAGAAGAAAAAAAGTTTATATGCACACATTATAACCATGATGCTACATCTTCTTTATCCCCATACATATAGCTTTTCAGATGTGTAAAACATAAACAATGTTGCAAAAGAATTTAGAGAAATTAAGTTTACATAATTCCCCCGGGTTGTCTGAGAAAGAATGTGGTTACCTTAGTTTTATGCTCCTGTAGACGTCAATGAATTGGAATTCTCTCAAACACTCTTCCCTTAGTTCCAAAAGATTGGCCAATCCTAACTTCCCATATGCTGCAGGCTCCTCCATTAGCCTATAATACAGTGGGATGGAAATTGGTGAACAAAGAAAAATGAACTTCATAATATAAAAATAATGTCAAGAAAGATATCCAATCTGAACAACAAAACAAAACGATAAAAAAAATGAAGCTGAAAATTTCTTATTGTGCCAATGACTTGAAACAAGGCAATTTTGTGTCCAGAAAGAATCAAACAAGAGTATGCTGCAAATTGAAGGCATGGGGTGTTCGTTAGTAAATTATCTATATCAATAAAACAGTACAACATGCAAGGATGGGACCATTACTGCAGTACCATATTAAAATCATTATATCATACAAGTCAACCAACATACTTGAAGTTCCAACTTTAGAACTTAGAAACTAAGCAATTAATGTAAAAAATAACATATTAGAAGGTTTACCATCATTCTAATTACCTTGCCAAGTGAGCAGAAAATGCATGAGCAAAAGCATCACCTCTTCTTTTAGCATCGTCTGTTCCACCTTCACTAGCCACTGCCTACAATATTTCATATTAAGCTTTTAATAAAATAATAATGACATGAGGGACAATCAAACTTCTTATTTTTCTAAATAATAATAAAATAAATAAAATTAAAGGGCATTGTCTGTCAAGATGGTAACAGTCTTGGGCTCTTAACCACTTGGATTTGAGGCTTGAAAGCAGTGACTATATGCGAAAATGTTGTGGGATAGGGCTATCCCATGGTTCCACTCCCATGACATCATGTGGGTCATGATTTGTTATTTGCCTTTCAATCAACAAGAAACTAAATTATTTCCTCCTTGACACGAGATCTTCAATTTCAAGAACCATGCCTATTATATTTTATAGGGCTACATGTTCATAATGTTGTGGTTAATACTGGAGTGCAAAAGTTTCACAGGCTGATGCATGGCTGACTCTGCACACACAAGTATATGTGCACACATGCATGGGTGTCTGCATGATTAGCAAGCGAGAGAGATTAATGACAAATAGATGTTTACCTTGTCAACAAGATCTGACAAATGCTCAGACAGGACAGTGAACCAATACCTACGTTGGCATGCAAAATCAGCTAAGAAACCTTCCCATAATGCATATGTGAAGGAGGAGGTAAACTGCACAGTAACTAGTTCTAATCAAGGATTATCAAAATATGTAGCATATTCCCAGAGTTCACTCACTCTAATTCATTGTGATCTGAGAGGTCGATAGTGTTAGGCTCATACCTGTTGGAATCAAATAAGTATGCTTCATAAAGTTAGATGGTGGGATAACTGTGAATCACATATTCATTGCATAGCAGTAAAAAAGGAAACAATTTTTCTTTTTTTCTTTTGCAAATTCAAGCTATACTGTTATTAAAATACTCGAATTCTTTAAGAATAAAGAAAAAACAGACAACATCTCCGTATAATATTTGTGCTCACCAATGTGTTGGCAACTACATGTTAATGGGAGATAAGTTAATACAACAATGGAATGAAATATTATTCTAGGGTACTAATTTAATAATCAAATCAAACCACTCAGAACATTATTTTAAGAGAGATCATCTAATGAAGTATTTGCAAAAACAATGTACAATTTTGCATACATTTTTGGGTCTGCCAATAGTGGAAACACCTCCAGCGTGGGTACAATATGCAGAACACCAACATTTAATGCACTGGCATCAGAACGTAGAGTACCGCCTTTGGATGAAGGAACTTCAAACCCACCAAGCCCTGTGGTTCCAGGTGGAGCCATTGGTACAGGAGCAGTAATCTCAGTTCCCTTCTGTACAAACTTTTCCATCCATGAAATCTGCATTTGAATCAACAATAAAACATGTATAAGGTAAAATTCAAACAGGTGTGTGTGCGTGTGTTCCCACAAGAAAAAAAGGGTATCTAGTGCTTAAACCAAAAGGCTTAAGCAAACTTCTTCTATCTGCTGAGCTATTATCAAAACTTTTCTTGCTAGAAGACATTAAAATGATAAACAAGTTTTCCAGTCAGGAAGTTCACACACACTACACTCACTGATGAGAAGCAGCCAGTTGTCACTCATCTAGGAGGAAGAAACTCATGATGGTCCATGTACAGATATCTGTATCTCCATGAATCACCTATCTTAAAATGGTTTATGTACAGGAGTACTTTGCATCCTAAAAATACAATTATAAATTAGCTTTCCATTAAGGTAATTAGGCGAGACATTGTTTCTAGTTACCACTAATTCAATCACATTGTTGTTGAGCTTGAAAGATTATTAAGAAGCATCTAAAGACTCCAACCTTTTACCTCATGGCTATCAAGTTAGTCCACTATTTATCCTTTTTCTTTACCTTTTCTTTTCCTTTTTCATTTCACTGAATAAATGCCTATATGGTTGCTTCAAGAATCTATTCCTATATGATATCTCTTCTGTGTCTAGTATAATGGGATTTTGTTTTTATAAGGAATCAACATAATGGAGCTACTTTTGGCAACTAACATGCATGTCATCCCTAGATAAATAAAGATTTCACAGATAGTGGGGTTCTCCTGAATTAACAGATGTAATTAAGGTAATATAGGACCAAACTGTGAAATGTTTATACATAGAGATCGACTTTCAAGAAATTAGGTCAGGGAGACCAAGTATTATTATGTTGAACGCAAGACTACCCTACATTTTGAACAAACAAAAATCATGAACCAGCCCAAATATTTCGAGGTAGTTGCCAGTTTAGGTCATGTTTCAAAACTGAACTGCACTTGCCTTCTCATTCAAATCCCCGAGCGGTGGCCCATGAATCTTTCCTCCAGTATATGGTGCACCCATAGGGAACCTTTCAACTAACTGATGGACCATCAAGTCATCAAGACCATGCTTTCCATAGCTCAGAAATGCACCTAAAGCTCCCAAAAACCCTTCATGCCGCAAAAACATTGCTTGTGCCTCTCCTTTTGACCTAGACAACGATTATGAAAAAAAATATATAGCAAATAAAGAGAGCCAGATCATGGAAACAAAAAAAATAGCTGGGAAGCAGTAGCATTCATGTAAACAGCATCACTATCTATTATCAACCTTACTTTGATTAGACAAAAGTTTAAACCTTGGAGAGAAAAAAACTCACCAGAAATGAACAGCAAATGAAATTGCATCCATTGTATATGCATGGCCCCTAATAAAAAACCCTCCAAAGAAGATTCGTTTAAGCCCAAATCGAAGTGCATTCAGGTATGAAATCTGCATACAAGAAAGACAGCCACCACATTCATGTCAATTAGCCAGTAAGTTAGTTACCTGACATGATAATACCAGACAATCATCTCAAAACATCGAAATTGCTTACCAGCAAACATGAAATGATCCGTGATATCTAAAAAAATGTCCCTAGAGGTCATGACTAGCAAGGTATTAGTTGAAAAAGGCCTCACACAATCTGTAATTATTGAATTTCCACTTGAGAATTGAAATTTTTTCACTATACATGCAAATAAATTGACTAATCAAAGTTGTGCATGAAGAGGGCTACATAAAGGTAAAAGGCTCCAATTTCAGATTCAAAGACGATAATTATACTAGTAGAAAAAGTATTGGTTGAAAGACAATTCAGACTTTATGCAATTATCATATATGCCAAAACTTGTCCACAGCCACATTCTACAATTAAGGGGATAAGGAATACATTTTGTTCCCAAGAGGTTGTAGGTTTTTATTCACAAAATTGAGTCATTTCCTTCATTTGAAACTTTTATATATATATATATATATATATATATATATATATATAAAACCAAACTTCCTATGTGTCAATTCAGGCATATCAAACCTGTAACGGTTCTCATAACTTAAAACAGGCTGTAATATTACTATTATTACAGTTAAGTAAAACAAACAATGATATAGAAGATAAGGTAATTACAAAACAAATGTCAAATGAAAAAAATAAATAACTATCTATATTTATCATCATTCCAAGGCATTCTTTCTATGGAAAAATTTGCATAACAGAACCATTTATGCAGCTCACCTGCCCAATGTTATATGAAATCATTCGCAAGAGGGACAGGGAAATATCTTCAGGCCTGTAGTCTGTAAGTTCCTTCTTTTCAGATATGGTCTTGCCAAAACTAGAAGCGATGGTTGATGCTGAGAGACCAATCTATAAAGATATGACTATACATGATCACCATAAGATATTGATTTTTTTTTTTAAAAAAAAAACTAACATAATTCCCAAAGACGGATCTTGATGACAATTCATGTTGTGCCTTGCAGTTTCACAAAGTGTTACCTACTGCTATACTTAAAGGAATGAACAAACTAAGAGTATACCTTATTATAATCCATACAACCATAAATATCACCAACCAGCATATCAATTGTTCTATTATCACCCCTTTGACTCAGCTCTAGCAACTCATCAAAACTGAAAAAGAAATTAATAAAGTAAACCTTACCCATATTTCTGAAATAGTGAATACATGGAAAGACTAGATATCATAATGACCTCTCACACTTGGTTAACAGCCTTCCCAAGCCCCAGTAAGTACCACCACCGACATTTGTGCCACTGACTCGTTCAAACTTTCCGTCCCCATCAACCTACAAAAATCAAGGGCATGTTTATTCTTTTTGAGTTTTTACCATACTTAAAGTGAAAATAACAAACTAAGAAAAAAGACTACTTTACCTTGATCATACTAACACCTGATCCAATGTTAACAAGAAGATAAGGGAACAGATCATTCTGATCAATCTGCACAAACTCTTTCTGGCCCTCCATGTGTGTGAAAGCTTCATGGCGAATAGCCTATTCAAAATTTGATTCAAAGAGCTATGGGGTTAACATATATTTGAAAATAGCAAGTCTTAATAAATTGTGGATCATACAAAAGCATGTAAAAAATGCTTACAAAGCTAGCATGTGAGAAAAATACTGTGATAGAGATGACAAATTTGGTGATGAAGTTGGCCAACAAACCAATAGCAGTTCCATCATTCCAATTGTAACAAGAACAGAAGTTTCATTATATTCGAATAAAGATAGGAACAATCTACTACCCTATAACAGTTAAGAGCTAGACTTAAACTCGACACTGATGACATTTTCCAATAAGAAATACTCTCTTCTTCTAACCATAAAAGAAAAGGAATAACAGAAATTCAAATATTTCTAAAATCAGCAAGTTTGAAAAGATGCACAAACAATCACTTATCAGAAATCATTCTTTTTAAAAAAAGCATGAGTAATTAAAGTAATTAAACAAGAATTAGAAAAAAATATGGTCATAGGAATTCAAGATCCCACCTTAAGCAAAAAGTTTGCTCCTGCCACAAGACAATCCATTTCATCTTCTTTGTCAAGACTAACCCCAAGCCTTTCCTTGAAGAGGTCTGCAAACTTGTATGCCCTGCCGCCTGTGGCCTTCTCGAAAAATCAACAGGAATATCTGTTAGGGCCAAACAAGTATAAATAGACATTAACTAGTATAGATTAGATGATTTGAGTCTTTATTATACAATTTTCTCCTTCTTATTGTATACTGATGACTGGCTGTACTGTTAAAATCATGACTTGAGAAGCAAGAAACTCATAATTTACACATGATTAAAGAATAACTAGAGAGGGTGTGTTTAACACACGGTTTTTCTACCTTGCTTCAGATTTAAGTCTTGAAAAGGTACTCACAAATTGGTAGAACCATGGTATAAGAATGTGGGTTTAATACAAAGTCTAATCGCATAACCAGAGGAGCAGTAGCATTGTCATGTTTAGCAGCAATAAATTCTCCAACATAGTTTGACGAGGAAATTGCTAAAACTGGGTTAAACTATATCTTAATGAAAAGATGAAAAACTTCTTCTGAAATTCCTTTCCCTCAGTTACTAACATCTCCTTTATGGATTACACATGTACTACCTTCTAATTTCAATAAAGAGGATATTTCAACCACAAGTAATTCAAAAGTACCCCGGCAGAATTTACTAAGAAAACACGAACACAAAGTTCACCTTAATTACAGCATTGCCATTGGGTGAGGTCTCAGAATGCCAACTATGTGAATCCATGCCTATTCGCAAGAAAATCACCAGAGTTACCAAGAAAAAATAGGGAACAAAATGAAAAGAAACAGGTAATGAAAATGAAGTTGGTAACTTGGAAGCAATCAAACCAACAAATGAAACATCAAAGCGATACAGTCTGGTTTCACTGACAAAAGATATTTATTGAAGAAAGATATATAAATCCAAGAAAGCATACCACCATAGTGAAGCTGCTTGGAAGAAATAAAATCCAAGCATTCATTGATCTTGCTTGTCTCAAACTTGACAAAATGAAGTCTTCCTCCAAGAATGGGGTAGCTTCTCCTATTACCATTGGAAATTCCAAATCTCTCCTTCACTGTCTTCTTCCTCTTATCATTAGTTGGTCGGTCTTGGTGTCTTGAAAAATACACCAACTTGATTAGAGAACCTGCAGATAAACACCATTAACTAATGTTTCATGCATACTACAGGTGATCTATCAACATTTTGATCAATGTCAAAATGAAAATTTAGAACATTACTTAATTAAGAATTTCCTTACTGAAGGAAAACAGAGCAAGGTAAAAGCAGTCGTGATTATTTTTTTTTTGTTTCAGATGAAAATCAATCATTCATAATAAAATGGAAAAGCAGCAAGGAAGTGGCTTGAAAGAATGTACAGCAATAAGCTAACACAAATTACATTCAAGCAAGAAGTTCATCTTGTCTACTTAGGCTCTGCTTAGCGACAGAACCAGCTACTGCATTCTCCTCTATATTTACACAGCTAAAGGTTATAGAAGTAAGTTTACTACTAGAGAAGGAAATAGAAGAGAAAGCATTGTGTAGTCTCTTAAGCCAGCCCTTTGCTTTACCCTCACCCATTGAGTTGCATTCATGGAATCAGATTTGAAAACCCAGTGAACCTGATTTGAAAGAAAGTGAGCAGTACTAATCTCCATTACCCTCTTGATTGACAGCACTTCAACCTCATTGGACTACTTAATGCCTGTAGGCATAGAAAAAAATGCAAAGGAAACTCCCCTCCAGATCTCTGAGGATAGCTCCAAAGCCTGAAATTACTGAGTTCCCAAAAGCAGAACCATCGACATTCCACCTGAAAGTGCCCAAGCTCGGGTTTTTCCAAATCATTGTAGCCATGTACTTATAGAGGATATGACTACTTCTAAACTACTTCTGAACTTTAAATTAAGCCATGCCCCGTGCAAACAAAAGTCTCATCAATGGATTTCACCCAATAAACAATCCTATGAAACGTTATGCATAGGATATTGTCCCAGATTGGAGTGACATGATTGAACACCGAGTTATTTCTAGCTAGCCATATAAACCAAAAACTGCCTAAATTGCCAAGTACCATACTTTCCCTTGCACATGATCATGAGCGAACAAATCCAACTGCTGAGAAAAGTCATCCACACTGCTAGGAATTGACCAAGAGTAACCGCACCAATTCATAACTTTAGATCACACCAGCCATACTCTCTTCTGCAAAAGAAGATGATCGGCTGCTTCACATGTAGAATAGCAAAAGGATACATGCTAGCAGCTTGCCCCACAATTCCAATTTGCTGAAAAAATTGTTTGTCTGCACTTTCCCCATGGCAGCAAGCCAAACAATAATAGATTTCCAGACAAAGGATTTTATTGGAGAATTCTCTCCAAGAGTTACACGGTATACCAAGGAGCTGCAAGATCTAACAGCGTAATAAACTTTGACATCATGAATCCAAATACATTTAACTCTCAGATTGTCACATAAATGAACAGCAGATGTGTCAAGGAACAAATTACCCTCCAGTTGTTTCTCCCAAACCCAAAGAGCCCTCCTCCATAAATTCCATTCCAAAAGAGAACTCTTCCACTCTACCAACTCTGCTATCTTAGCTAAACTCTATAAATCAGGATATGACGCATTCAGATAAAGTGACCCACCCCAAATATCATGCCACAAGCTGATATTGACATCGTTGCTAACAAAGAACCATAGACCACTCTTAGCTGAACTCTGATCAGAACCTGAATAAGTTGAAAATATATCTTTCCAATAAACTGACAATCACCCAGTGAACAAAGGATAACCACGTCAATTCTAAGCAGTTGTGATTAAAGATAGAATAGCTGAAACTATTACTCTAAATATACATTGAAAAAGATATGAACTGAATTAATAAATATTCTGGAATCTCTCACAACATAGCAGAATGCTGGACATTACTCACAGATTTCACATACATGTAAATAACTTTCAAAACAAATTCTTTACATGAAATCACAGAAAAAAGAAGGAAAGACCCTGTAAGTGCATAACGTACTAAAAGGCAATACAATGTATAACGAGTTCAATTTTAGAATTTCAAACCATCAAAATGTAGGTTTGGAAGCAATTTCTTCCTCAGAACAGTTGATGAAATGAATAACGGGAAGTGTTTGAGAAAACATTGTCTGAAAGCTGAAAGGAATAACGACGGGGGGGGGGGGATAAACAAGAAAAAGCACGAGTGCAAGTGGGAACATGAAGCAAGATAAAATACTTTCAGCTCCGTTCTCCCAAAGAGCCAAACATAGAAAACCAATTCACACTTAATGAACGAGACACTAATTCACAACAACTAAAGAAAAAACACAACTCCAATGCAAGAATAAGAATAAAAATACATAATTAAGCCACCAAAACGAGGCGGAAAAAAAAACCATAGAGAGAAGTGCACAAGTGAATATTGAATAGCTTCTACCTCCAATATCAAGGGCCAAATGTGATATATCATCAGATTGATTAGGCAACAGAATTGTAGGATCTCTCTCCTCAAAAGTCCCTTCAATTGCAGCCTTGCTAAGGTCAAGCTGTGGTCTGGAACCTGACCTGTGAATAGAATTGCTAGTGAGAGGAACCATGTCTCTCTCACCTTGGCCACAGCTCCCCTCCTCTCTCACCTTGTCAATAACAGGCCTGTTGTTGATCAAAGACTCCCCTTTTATTACTGCACCAACAGTTTCAAGAGCTGGTTGGTCCCCTCTCAACTTGTAAATCTCAGGCTTAACAATCTTAAGCTCCTCCTTTATTGTGATACCGTCAATTCCAAGACCTGGGTCCTCTTTTAAACCCGCCATTGATCCACCAGGAAAAATAAAATAAAATTATCACTTGGTCCTTAACCTACACATATCCACCAGTTTTGGTCAGACTTTCTATTTTTTGGTCACTTGTCCTATACTCCAAAAACAAAACCTTTATCCTGTATACAATACATGCAAAATAAACAAGAAAAAATATCATGTAGAAAATCTGGATCACAATGGACTAAAATACGGATAATTGCAATGCCCATGTGATTGAACAGTCTTTAGAGCCCTTGATCTGCTAGTCCAACCAATAAAAACGGCTCAACAACTGTAGTTTAACCAAAAAAGAAAATGCAAGTAAAAAAATGTAGACGATTGCTGTTGTTGGAATGAATTTTATTAGAAAATAATTAAATTATATTACGTAACTCACTTAATTATTTAAATTTTTAGATAACATAATTATTTGATAGTATATCATAATTTTATTGATTTAACAATCACGAATTCAAATCTCATTATTTCTATTTTATTTGATAAAAATTAAATATAACATAATGTATATCCGTATAAGTTTCATGTTCATAACATTAAAAAAAACAAATATTAAAAAATAATATAAATTATATTTTAAAAATTCACTTTACAATTTATTTGTTTTAAATAATATGAATAATTTTTAATATGGATTTGGGGGACTCGACATGAAGGATCTTCAGATAGTCACAAAGATTCGAGTTTCTTTCGGTTTTGTTTTCAGATTAAATAGGGATGTAGTTGCACAATCCGCGCGCAATAGACTACACAAGATTCAATAATTGTTTTTTTTAAATAATTATTAAAATGGCATCTCATACCAATATTATTTATATTTAATTTAAATTTTAAAAAGTACATGAAAATATCCACAAACTATATATAAAATACTACTAGCTTAGTAACATTATAATATATCTGTCATATTAACATGTTGTTTCACACCATCATTAATTAATGAAAATAAAACCAGTATTAAAATATTATTTTTAATAAATTATTAAATCTAAAAAAAATAGTTTGTCATGTTTTTCTATCACACCTTATTTATTATCTATATAAAATCCTAAATAACATAACATAAGCTTCTTAAATCACTCCTACATGGTACAATTCTTTTTATATAAAAACCTATACATTATTAGTACTTCATTTTTCACATAAAAAATCTAAATATGCTTTAAGAAGTTACTATATATATCTATATCTATATCTATATCTATATCTATATCTATATATATATATAATGTTAAAATCTGAAAATAATAAAACTACATCAAATTAAATTGAATATTTTTTTTTAATTGTTATGTTACTTTTCACTCCTTTGGACAACATGATTAGCAAAATTTGTACTATTAGTTTTTTTTAAAAAACTATAATTAATAAAAATGTCTGTTAAAATAAAGGTTAATAGAACTTTGCTCTTTCTATATTATTAAGTTTTATTCACATCATAAATAATTAAAAATAACTCTTTAAAGTGAAGGTTAATAATAAGATTCATTCTAATTGTCATAGTTTAATGTGCATCCCATTTCCAAAATATTTTCTAAGAAAATAAAAATAAAAAGCAAAGAAAATCCAAAATTATACTTTTGATTCATTTTGTACATTCACGTGACAATATTGATATTTTCTTTACTATTTTATCTTGTTGATGTCTTTTAAAAAAATTATAATACAAAAAACAAATTAAGTTAAAAAAAATCAACGAGTAAAACTCAAAACGAAGAAAAAATTACAAAAATAAAATTTGGTTACTAGCTATCAAAGTGATCGAGGTAAAATGACAAAATGTTTTGACTATAAATAATTAAAAAAAAGGGTGCAAAAAAGAAGAAAACCCTAGTCATCACATTTTCTAAACGGAGATTTTGACTTAAAATTCATATTTAAAAAAGTGCCAAGAACATTGATACATCACTCCCAATTCGAGTAGAAACTAGGGCCCACTTTCAGGGTTATTATTAAGTTATCATACTTTTTAAACAGAAATTTAGACTTATAATTTATTTTTGAAAAAAATGTTAAAATTATTTATACATCGCTCTCCATTCAGGTAAAATCTAAAACATACCTTCACCCAACCATAATAATCTAGAAGTGAGTTAAACCCATGTTATATTGATGTAACATTTTACGAAGTCTAAAAATATTAAGTGTATACGAAAACCTCACCGTCTATTATTATTATTGACACTACTTTTAAATTTCTAAACGGGGGTTTAAGCATCACTTACGTTCGAAGCTTCAACAATTTTAAGTATTCGTATGGGTTCTGTTGAGAGAGAGAGAAGACAGACTGATCTGAAAGGAGTCAGAAATGGGGATTTTCGAGTGAGAAGTGCATGGAAAGTATAAACTTCCCTTTTCACTTGAAAACCAGTTTACTGCATCTAGTAGCTCTTCATCTCCCCTTTATATGGAAACTCATTTGGAGGCTAGGCCTTCCGCTTTAAATGTAAGGTTTTCTCATGGCGTGCCTGCTGTAACCCACCGAGTTGAATCTGCAGATCACGCAAGTCTCTCAAGATTCTTTGTGATCTCGGGTGCATGCTTCGAGTGAGTTTGTTTTGCATGCTGTTGTTGACTGTTCTTGAATAGAATGAATGTGGGTATTCACTCACGTTATGAATGGCCGCCTGGAATCAAGATTTTTAGAAGATGAGGGACGCTCCTCCTGGAATGGGTTTCGTTGACTGGTTTTGGCATAATGCTCCTCATTTGGAAAGTCATCTGCTTGAAAGGCTTTTTGTGCAGCTATGGATGGCTTGGAATCATCGTAATAATTCTGTTTTCGGCAATGCAAATATTGATCCTGGGCATTTCCAGAATGAAGCTAAGGATTTTATTCAAGAGTTCCAGACTGCCAATTTCTCTCATGAACAGCAGAACGTTGGGGACAGTTAATGGACGAAGATCTCAATGTAGATGGAGCTACTAAGCTTATTCAAGTGAACTTGGAATTGGGATCATAACTAGAGATGCCGACGGATTTTTTTTGGGCATTCAAGAGAAGTTTTAGAGACACAGACTTTGTAATGAGGCGTGCGTTTTTGTGGAACTGGGCTTTAGTGAGAGAATTTAAAAGTGATTCTCTCCAACTGGTTGCATGGACTCGATTCTGCAGCTTTTGATAATGCCTAAGAATGGCAGTTTGTTTCTGAATAATAAAGGGATACTTGAGGAATTCTATCTGACCCGAGCCTTGCATACGAAAAAAGATGGCAGCAAGGTTGATGATGTGCTTGCTAGACATGCTTTATTTAGTGCTTAGGAAAGTGCCAGGCCAGAAAGTCCACTTTCATATCAATCGGCTCACTGTATATAAATAAAAAGACTATTGAATCGATTCATTAAAATTTAATAAAAAATATTAAATAATTTTGAAAATGGCGGAGAAAAGGGTTGCTATTGAAAGCCCAATTCCCGCTATGTCAAATACAATTCTTCAATGATCCCCCACACCATTCGAAGAAGAATGCGACGCCCATATACCGGAATCAGATTAAAACCAGTGATGAACAACGAGTGCTGATTGCTGGAGAGCACTACTTGAATGAGGAGCATTATCCAATTGATCAATCCCATCAACCAGCTACAAGAATGAAAGCATAAGAAATATTTTATACAAGTAAAATACGTCTTAACACCCATCATTAGCATCACGCTACCCCTACCACATCACTCATCAGATTCAGTTTACAGCACAAGTATTATCTAGGAAAGACTTGAACCCAAACAAAAGTACCTTAGAGATCAGGTGCAAACTCTTATTACAACTACTTGATTGCCATTGGCTTCGGCGTCCTTCTCTCAATATCTTCAGCACCAGTACTCTTGCATATGATCAAACTTTAGCAGCATGCTCAGCAGGTTCGATTTCTGAATCACCACTTAATTTTGCACGCTTGGTTTGATAATCCTTTACAGCAGCCTTGATAGCATCCTCTGCAAGCATGCTGCAGTGCAGCTTAACTGGTGGAAGAGAAAGATGTTTTGCAATCTCCCTGCAAATTCAGATGCATGATGTTAAGAACTCACATTTTAGTGTGAGGAGACAGGAAGAAGACTTGCAAGCTTTCTAGGCTCGTAACTTTGTACACTTTTATTACTGAGGGTTAAGTTTCTCTTTTTGCATATCCTCTTCATCTAGGTCACTAAGTTCTCATGATTGAGTCCATACACTTGCACACAATTGTCTTCATTTTCACCTATATAGTTATGAAAGAGTTGCCTCTCATCTCTAAACAATCATCAACATTTCTCTAATGCTGGGCTTCACCAATAAGCATTTTCATAACAAATTTAACTCTCGTATTATCAGACAAGTTGTGTCACTTAAAGAATTGATCTGTGTCACAAATCTACATATGGACATGACAACCATAAGTACAAGCTTTTATTTTGTTAGAGTTCAAGAATTGTTCATCATGTAGAGTAACTTAAATGATAGTCATATTTGAGATGATCAAGGTAAACTTGTCTATAATGATTATTGTTGTAATTTTTTTTGGTCTTTGGGTGCTTTCGAGAACTCTCCACAAGTTCAACTCTTTTAGACATGTTGATTATCTAAGTTTGTAGTTCCTTTTAACTGGCCTTAAGAGTATTACTAAATGTCGAGTCCACGATAAGCATAGACTTAAGGTTTGATATTAGATGATGTCAGAAGTGCATGCAACACTAACTTAGTAATGAAATTGATATCGCAATACAAAAACAAAACTAATTCTATTTTTTTTAATGTAGTTATTAATAAATAAATAAATAACACCTAAATTTTTAAGCGAGAAATGCTAGACCAGCAAGTACAAATAATTAATCAAATAAAGATAATGTTCCATCATTTTTTATAAGCTTTACAATTAATGCAAAGTACCAATGACTAAATTTGAATGGCAAAGACACAATGTGAGCAAAAATATCAGAGAATAATGCAAGGTGAGATTTTCTTTACACACAAAGTATTGTTAATAATAAGGTGAATAACAAGTGTAAGAACTAGTGAAATAAAATTCAACAAGCTGAGGGGTTTAGTGATTTCCTTACCATATTGCTTCACAGTTGTCATAGATCACTTCCATCATTATTGTTGATATACATTTCAACTGATATCTAGAGAATAGTTGATGTAGTGTTTTACCGATTGATCCCTTTTTTCTATTGTCATCATTTCCCCCCACCACTTTTCTTTCTCCTTTTCTATTACCACATTCCACTCTCTCTTTTTTTCACTTTTTTTATAGATTAATATAAAAGAAAATTACAACAAAACAAAAAAAATATATATTAAAATAAAATAAAAGGTAAAAGACTCTCCCAATTATTTCAATTCTTCTTGGCGTTTCTCAATCAAAGTCAAATAGGTGTAATACTAGACAAGAGACAAGCTATTATTCTCATTGCATTTAGTCTGAGGCATGGCTATATGCATCACCTTCTAATGTCATCAAATGATGGCACAAGTTAAATTTGGGATGGTAGATATTCCCAGTGTAGTCAGGTAATCTATGGACCAAAGCCTTCATTTGCTCTTTTTCTTTTTTCTTTCTTATTTTTTTTTAAAAGAACGAGAAAAAGTACATAGGTTTATAATGTTGTTTGTCAAAAGAAAAAAAGGTGTTTGGGTTCGGTATTGAGTAATGGGGCGGTATTTTTTTTTTTTTTTATCACCATTGATAATGATCCTCACAATTGCTAGGGATTAAAAATTGTGTTGAATTTTGAAGATTTGCATAAGCTTTTATTTATCAATTAATTATAAGAACAATTAAAACTTGACTCTGGCACCAAAGTTGATGCTGAACAAAAGAGATTTAAAGCTAAAAAGAAAGAAGTTAAGAAGAAGAAGTTAAGAAAGAGAAGAAAAAGATGAAGAAAAGAAAGAATTGGGTTGTAGAAGTCTGCAACTTTGCAAATTTTACTCAATTGATCAAAAACTTGTCTAACATTTAAAAAAAAGATAAAAAAAAATACTAAAACCCTAACTAGAATAAATAATTGGGCTTATAAACCACCAAATAAAATATCCCAAAAGAACTAAATCAAACCCAAAAACTATACCTATATAAAATCCAATAACATAAAGATTGGGCTATTCTCTATCATCATAATGGATCATAAAAACATGTAAACCATGTCTCGAGTCTTGTGTCCCGAACAAATGTTATGACAACATAAAACATTCAATCTAAAATTTACAGCTCATTGTACATCCATAGTTTTCCTTTCCTTCTGTAATTAATCTTTGTCTATGACATCTAAGGTCCCTTACATTTTCCTGTTTGTGCAATCAGTGGCAATTTAGCGTGCCATGCATGTGTCCAATACAAGTCACTTCTTTCCTCCCACAAACTCATTTGCATTATAGAATGGCCATCCTATGTTTCCATCTACACACTTCTATTGGTTAATGTATGTATTTTCTTACATTAGTTACTTGATGAGTGTATGCATGTGTCCCTTGTAGCATTCATATAACTTAATAAAAAAGAGGTAAGTATAATATTAAAGAATAAAAAGAAGGGCTATAAAGATAAAAAGAAAAGGAATTTTTTCAGCTGCCCAAACACACACAGAAGAGGAGACGGGACCATCAACTCAAATGCACCCCTACTTTGTGTAAATTCAAAGACATGGAAAGACAAGGTATTTTTTATAGTGCACAAACAGAAAGCACAAAATCTGATGATGATAAACGAGTGAGACTTTCTTTCTCGTTTGGTTTGTTAGCACTGCAGTGAACTCAAAACAAAATGAAAATAAACCAAGTTCTGTTTGTCATGGAAGAAAACGTTTCCAAACACTAGAATAACATTCAAGAGAGCAATAAAGTACAAATCTACCATGGAACTCTTCATATAGAAAATTCATATTAAAAGAAATTGAAGGCAAAAACAAGCACATGGAGAGACCATTATAAATCCTCATCACAAAAACATCTGCACTTGATTATGCCACAGCACTACTTTTTTCTGATTCATTGCTTTTTAAACCGGCTAATTGATCACCAGCTATGAATATTCCCAGCCATAAGCGTACAGAATGAAAATGAAATACTAATCCATTTATGCTTCCAATCAAGGCTAATGTCAAAAATACTTTAACTTCAGCCATGGATATTTATGGACAATAATGTGTGAATAATCTTGCTTACTAATAACAGAAAAGACAAGGGTCCACCTACATAATGCCACTTGACATGTACGAGGAATCACAGGTCGTTGGTAAACAATGGGGATGAGTGATCCTGTGATACTAGACAGCAAATACATATCAATCATGTTAGTACAGTTCAATCTTCCTTGGTCAAGACCATCTACTTATTTTTGTAAATGGATTTATATATCTGAAGTTCTCAGATGGGTTCTATTCATAATTCCCTAACCTTCAGCAAGGCCAAACAATCAATGCAAAACGCCAAATGCTTTGTATGTAAAGGGTCCAAAAAACTGCCATCCTCTCAATAAGAAATTTTCTAATCTGACATCCACAAATTAACTCTACATCCCCCATACACGCAACTCTTGAGTTTAAAATAAAACTAGTACAAGCTTGAATGCTGCAATAACTGAGGTTACAGGCACAGCTAAAGTATACTGAAAATTATGCAGAGACATCAGCAGAAAGGAAGAACATCACATTCTATACCGAGTCTCACTTCAGCACCCACCATCTCAAAATGCCAACCAAGCTTCATAAGTAATATATTATACCAGATGAAATTGCTACCTAGAACAAACAGATTGGACTCATGAACCATGGAAGCTATAATATACAAATAAAACACCCCTCTAAGTTCCCCATAAAAAGTTGGCAATGATGGAGTCTAATCTTTGTAAGTGATGATAGCTTCCCGCAATTGTTTTTGCTTATACTCACTTTCTTGGTTTGATATTTATGTTGAGCTCCAGTTGATTCAATTAAAGAATCGCACACAGCAAATAACAAAATTGATTACAAAGATACAAAGCATCAACACAACAATCATATACGCACAAAATTATAACCTTTTTCTATCCAAACAACACGAATGAAGAGTAAATAGTGCAATAAACACAGAAAATCTTAGAGAAAAAACTAACGTGTTTTTGATGGTCAAGACTTCCTCCATTTGCTTCCCTTTCACCCATTCAGTAGCTGAAAAAACAACACAAATCAGCTCCTCAAATACCCTTCTAGTTTATTCACAAAAACAAATAAATAAATTACATTAAAATACATGTTAAAATCAACAAAACAAGGATCATCATACCGACAGAGGAGGAAGCAATAGCGGAGCCACAACCGAAAGTTTTGAAACAAGCATCGAGAATCTCACCAGTGGTATCATCCACCTTAATTTGCAGCTTCATCACATCACCACAGGCAGGTGCACCGACAAGTCCAGTGCCGACCGCCGGATCATTCTTGTCAAAAGATCCTACGTTGCGTGGATTGTTGAAGTGATCAATCACCTTCTCGTGGTACAAACGTGGCAGGATCTGAGTTCTCTGGGAGAGCCATAATCTCTTGGATGCCAGTAGCCTCAACATCCTTTTTGGGGTCGACAAGAAGAATCCGTTTAGTTAATTGAGCGGGGAATAGCGAGAGGAAAATAGAATTTCGTATTTCTGTAGGGTTTGTTTGTTAAAATTGAATGGCGGTTATTGATAGACACGTGGAAGTTGGAGAGGGTTCTGAGATTCTTGGCATTTGACAGGTGTGAAAATCGATTATTTTTATATATTTAGATTTTGAAATTAATAAATAAATCGGGGCTTTGCCAACAGGGCCAGCCCTCGATGATTTGTTAGCTTCCTTTAGCTTTGTTGGGCTATGAAAGGCCCATCCTAGGCCTCGCATTTCTATATATTAGATTGCATAAAAACCCATGATTTAGATTGGGTTATAGACCAAGATAAACCAGTTTTTTTTGGTATTATGATTGATTTTATTTTTTTAATTGATATTTATTTAAAAATATATTAAAATTGAGTAAAAAAGAAGCTTAGACAAACACAATATTAACTTATACTTCTATCTTTAATATATATACTATTTATTTATTCCACTTAAATGACTATCACAATAGTATTTTTTGTATTCATTAAATCCAAAATGAATTTTTTTTCATAGTAAATAAATACATTAAGATTGGATTTATTAGGGAAGTACAATGAAGATGGTGTTATGCTTTAACCATATCGGAAAAGTTCGATCGAACTCATTAATGATTTTTAATTTTATTTTTATTTTTTTAGAGAGATTAAATATTTTTGGATTGAAGATGAGTTTGTTAAAATTCATACCATGTTATTTAGGTGTTCTCAAGTTAAAAAATAGAGCAATATCATTTACATAGCCCTAAAATATAATTAGCTAGGCACATAGAATGGACTTTTGGATCCTAGGTCGGACCAATAATGCTTGCCTTTATTTATTTTTAATTAATATTATCTCTCTTATTTTTAAATTGATTTGTTCACCTTTCTTTAACTAGTATTTAATATTTTTAGTAGTTTTTATTTTACTTTATGATGTTATTGTAATTTACCCTCAATATTTTTTTATTTAAATAAATTATATTTACACGATGTATTTATAAAATTAAAAATGATTTGTCCTTATCAACTAGATTTGATCGAGATCAAACAATGTGTATCTATAACTTGCTTTTACTGAAAAAAAATTAGTTTTTCGATGAGTGTCCCTCTCCCATTAAAAAATAATTAGAAACGTATTCATAACACCCACCATAACTTTTCCAATTGAATTAAAATTTAATGCTACTCGTGACGTGGACCTAGTTAAAGAGGCAGTGGGTTCTAAGAGAAGTGTACCTGGCCTCAGTCTCGCTCGTCATGCATGGGACACACTAATAAAAGCACCATAAGAGTACTGCAGGAAACTGAAATGAAATACATGTCCCTTTTAACTTTGGTATGCATGGTGAGGAACGATGAATTATTTAGAATGAGTATTAGTGAGTGAATTACATGTTATATATCATAGCATAAATTATATCTTGAGATTTTACTTGAAAACTTGATTTTTTAGATGAGATAATTATTTGATATAATATCTGAGTTTTGTTGATATAATAATCATGAATTTGAATGTTATTATTCTTATTCTATTTGATAAAAATTAAGTATAAAATAGCACGAATATGTGTAATTTTCAAACCTAAAATATTTTTATTTGAGGAAGTTAGAGAATAATAGTCCTCGAGAGACATGACGTGATGATAAATGGCCTGTGATCTGCGTAGCAGATCTCAAGTTCGAGTGAGGGTATGCATCTCATGTAAGTGTCTGAAACAACTGGGATTTTATTCACTCACCTAGACCTATAAAATACGCTTTCTAGAGGGTTTCCTAGCATCCAAAAAAAGAGTTAGAAAATAATATAAATTATATTTCAATGCTCACCTTTCAAATGAGATAATTTTTTTCACGAAGTATGCATACACTACACGAGAAAATAGCTATAGCTCATTGTCCATGGTACAAGCCACGCATGATATGATATCAGAATTTCATTAATTTATAGTCATAAGTTTAAATTTTATCATTCTTAATTTATTCAATAAAAATTAAGTATAAATTAGCATGAGCATACATAAATTTTGAATCTAAATAATTCTTACTTAATAAAATTAAAAAATAATATAAATTATATTTTAAAACCACACCTAACTCAATCTTGTAAAATTGTGATAATTGTTTGACGTAGCATGCATACACACACTACACAATAAAATAGCTGTAGCTCATTGTCCAAGGTGCAAGCTGGAAGCACTGAACCTGTATACATTTGCAGCCGAGACACGCATGACAGGAGGTGTCATGTATTCCTGTCCGAGCGGGATAATTTGATGAAATATAGCTCGACGCAGGACGGTTTTCTATCTCGAGGACAATAAGTTTTGGACTTTTGTTACCTCTTGATGTGAAGGGCTTGCTTTTGCATTATTGCATAGACTCTGCAAAATCTAACCGACTCCGCCCATTACTTCCATCATCATCATCTCTTACGTTACAGTAAGTTGTGGTTGACCTTTCGGCTATCGCTGTTATTAGCATACCTCATCTTCCCAGCACCAAAATGTCTTCACAGCTTGCACGCCGGGATGCTGCGTAGTTTGTTAATATGGTAACCCTTCATTTATTTATATAATGGCTGCATGATCAGCTAATTAAACTACCAGGATATATCAGAGGGCGTTCGTAATTCTTTGTTTTCTTTCACTGGATGAGGTACGAAAACAGGTTTCTTAGATTAACAATGAACAAATATCTTCCTTAAAGAAACGTTACCTGGTATTAAAGAGCTTATGATTTGTTTTGTGGGTTTTGAGTTTGAATCAATATATATTTATCTTGTAAGAATCTAAAATAGCTGAAATTTTATTCATTTAATCCGAACTCACATAAAATATTTAAAGAAAAGTGGAGTTTTCTCGAATCCATGAAAATACGAAGAAATATCAGGGAAGATATTCTTAACGTGACGATGATGCACCCTAAACCTGCATCTTAATTAGTAATTTATGGCTATAGACTTCAATAATTTCTTCAAACAATGTATATGTCAAGAGTACATTCCCTTTAGTTAATGATTTCTTCTCATGAACGAAGAAGCAAAGCCCTCGTTTTTAATTTGATCATTTCAAGAGAATGTGATTTTATTGTGCCTAAATTAACACAAGTGGCTGAAACAGGTTGTATAGGTCGTCCCTGGAAAGGAAAGTAGCTTGTTTTCATTGCCTAGCGAGCCAGAGCTATCATCCTCTCTGTGGCTGCCTTGTTTGGACTCTTTTTATAGGTCCACTGCGCTTTCACTTCAATCGTCTGATAGCTAGATCGCACGACACGATGATATTTGACAACTTATAGCACTATCTCATTCATCCTCATCAATGTCTATTGATTGCTCGACAATTCTTTTCTGTGATTTGTTTTGATTCTCCATTTGTCCTGAGAATGCTCTCCGCACTAGAATTTGACAGCCCTAAAAACATGCTATGAGTTATAAGGGGAGCAATCAAACAATGGCAATGGCCTGAATCTTAGTGGCTCTCATTATCAGTATCTGTTAACTAATTGCATGCAACTATCCTTTAGTTGGTCGAGCTTCGTTTCATAAACCCGCATGGGAATCGTGTTGCTTAACCTTTTGTAAACAAGATTTAGGACCCCCAGTTAGTAGGTGGACCTTAGTTAATGAAGGTTTAGCAAGACCTTAATTAGAGAAGTGACTGTAATTCTTTTCTTGAACTCGCAATCATAAGATCACGAGGAAATATTCATTGGAACTGCTTGCTGATGATATCCTAAACAATGAAGTTTAGTAAAATAACAATAACATAAACAACACTTGTTTCAGTAACAAAAAAGCTGAATTCTCTTTCACTATCGACCCTACATGTTTGTGGGTTCCACGACACTTAACCTAACCTTTGACCTAACTCCCCTCACTATTCTGTAGATTTTTTAAAACAGTGAAATGTCATCAAGTGTCAATCTCTTATTATTTTACTGATTCTGCAGGGTATCATGCTCTGAAACTGATGGAGGAGGAGGTGCTTCTCTCACTATAGCTAAAAGCGACTCCACATTTTGTAGCTTTTACACGACATAGGTTCATACTAATAATGCTTTTAGGATAACTTCAAAACAGTTATAAAATTCTATGGTGTATAGAAAAAAAAAGTTAATATATTAAATAATTGTTTTATATTTTAGTTTGAGTAATTTAATTTTTTATAGTTAAGGTGTTTAATGACTTGATATGAAAAGTCTAGGAAATAAATAATAAATAGCGGATGATATTTGGCAAGCCAAGACGACTAGTAGTTACAGCAGTAGCTGATGTAGCATGGGAAGTCAAGTAATTGGTAGCTATGGTAATAACAAATGTTGTCTAATAAACCAAATGACTGATAATTATTATAGTAACAAGTAGTGATTAGTAAATCTGATGATTAGTAGTTGGTACCTAAAAATTGTCTAGTAAGCCAAGTTACTATTTAACGCTAAAGTGAGTATTTTTTTTTTAAAATACAATTATATTTTAGAGAGTTAGACTCTGAAAAAATATATGCTAAAAATATTAAGAATGAATTGATGGTGAATCTTTAGTTAAAAGGATTCATGTTATATTTACATTTCATAAGTCTTGTATTTTTATGGAGAAACTGAATTAAACTATAACTTTAACTTTATGATATTTTGAGTTGTATTATACTTAAAATAATATGTATAGGATGAATTAAAAATATTGAGAGGGCGACGTGGAGTCCCTAAAATATTCCCAAGAGAGCATTGGGTTTAAGCAAGGTGCTTAAACCCATTAAAAATTAAAAATGGATTCAAACATACTGTCAAAGCCCAAGCATGTCGGCTCCAAGTACATGCCCTAGCTAGGGTATTTAGGCTTGAGGATGCTCATAAGATCAAGGGCGTGTTAGGGTGAATGTCCAAGACACTTGCCGAGTGTTTACCAATACTCATAGACAGATATTTAATATGTCCAACTTAGGCATACACTTATTGCTATAACATTAAAAATATCTTTAAGAGTTAAAAACTTATAGGCTCTTCAAATTATATTATACACCTATAATAATCTAATATGGTCATTGGTTTTAATGACGACCCTATTATGTTTTCATAATTTATGAATGGAAATAAATCTTCATCATAGTATAAAGCCATGAAAGATGAGATAGAGTCAAAGGCTAATAACCAAGTTTAGGATTTTATTAAATTGCCTAAATAAAGAAAAAAAATATTGGTTGGAAGTGGTTTTTTATTACTAAAAATGATCTTTTAGACAATATTGAAAGACGTTAAGCAAGCCTTGTAGCCAAACAATTTAATCAATAAGAAGTAACTAGTTATTAAGATATCATATTTCCTGTTTGAAATAAAGATTTATTTTGAATAATTATAATATTAATAGCTTATTTTCATATAAAACTCCATCAAATGAATGCGAAAACAACATCATTGATCTCATCACTAAGTATCACGAGATTATCAAGTTAGTCTAGGTGAACTCAAATATATATATTGAGATAATGTAATATTCATGGTTGAGTTAATTTATAAATTATGTTTATTTTGAAAAGCTAATATAAAATTATATTTCATTTTGGTTTTTATTTAAATTAAAACATGATATATATTTTTATTGATTTTAATCCCATTTGTCATTCATTTGGTTTTTTTATTTGAATCAATTAACATTGTTTTGTCAATTTAATGATCTCTGTGCCAAACAATGATATATTAACGGCACAAAATCTACTAAAATTAAATTAATAGGTCGAGGAGTCAATTTAAGCAAAAATAATGCAAAGAGATGTTTTGGCCTAATCTCAGGGGAAGTTAATGGTATTTTGTCCTCTCTCCTCTTAATTCAATGTTAATTTCGTCCTATGATGTTACGTACTACCAAAATATTAAAAGTCTATTTATTTTTATTTTTTAAATATTTTTATTTTGGTTTTTTTGTTTTGAATTCATGTTTTTTTTATTTGTAAAAAACACTTTAAAAAAATAGTTATTATCACAATATCAGATATATCTACGGAATGGACAATAATTTTAGCTTCCAATCCAATATATATGATTATTCATTAAACTTAATTTTTTTTAGTGAAAAATATTTTAAAAAATAATTATTATTAAATATTAGATACCAAGTAGAAACGGACAAAATTTGAGCTTATGAACAAGACACGAAAGCATATGATTATTCATCAAACTTAATATCAAAAGTAAAACAATTCAAACCAAAGGGATAATATTAATTTTTGTCACCGTTAGTTGAGAAGATATCATTATAAATTCTGCCTCGAATCACCGTTCCACCAATTGGTGTCAATTATTGTGAGTTGGTACTCTATCTAATCAAACTCTAGGGTTTGCATATGCTATTTTATAATTGGGATTCATGAACCAAACAATAGGCTTGCATTATTTTGTAGCATGCGTCCATCAACTTGTGCCCCATGTCAAATATATTTTATGATTTAACTAATTTGATGGCCACTTTTAGGACGACAATACATGGGTTCGTCGAAAATGAAGTGCTTATAAATAAATTCTTAAATTATTTTCTAACTTTAAAATATGGGCTAATTACATGCTTCTAAGCTTACATCATATTATAAAATAGACTAAAAAAATATGTTTGCTTGCCCATGTAGAAGACAATATTTTCATTGTCTGATTATGATTGTCTTTTAAAGTTATTTTCGTACAACATGCATTAAAATATATATATTTTTTATTTTTTTAATTATTTTGAGCATCATCACATAAAATAATATAAAAAAATTAATTAAAAATAAAAATATTTTTAAAATATAGTACCAGAATATAATTATGAAAGGTGTTGGATACCGTTGGAATATAAATAATTTTTTTAAAATTATTTATTGATTATAAGTCAAAGAAACCTGCTTGTCGTCTCTTTTTTTTCTACACATTTAAAGCCAAATGTCTCCCTTCACTTTATACATTATTAAAATATAAATAATTGATTTATTTCCTATAGTATATGATTTTATTTATTTTTTAGAGAGAGAGAGAGAGAGATTAGAAACCAGACGACATGGGCTCCGCACCTTTTTATCTTCTTCGTATCTCTTTTGTTTTCAACTTTTTTTTTTTTTAAGCATGTTTTACAGGGAAGTTACTCTTCAAAATGTTTTTTTATTTTAAAAATTATTGATATTTTTATTTTTTAAAATTATTTTTAATATCAATACATTAAACTAATATCAAAATATATAAAAAATATTTTAAAATAAAAATAAATTTTTTAATAATATTTTTAAAACATGATAACAAATAAAAAAACCAATATTTTTGGTCAATACAAACCTATAGATGTCCACTATGACTATATTATTTAATTGGCCTTGTGTAACTCGAACGAGAAGAAATAAATGCAACCAATCGAAGTCAATGATGTAGCCTCTAAATTAGGTATTTTGCATTCATTATCCCACTTTTTATATGCATTATTAGTTTACGTATTGAAAGATTGGGTGGGTGGCTTATTTTTATATGCTTGCACGCACCTAAATATTAATTTTATTTGCTTCACTTTTCTTTACTTTATTATTTCTACTTATCTTTATAGAAATAGGGTGCCTATCCTGTTATCGACATTAATATTTTCTATGATGGAAATCAAATAATTAACTTAGGTTTGACGAAGTTAAGGAGGTGAATTTAGTATTCGAAATACCATTTCATCGATGAATATGATATATTATTGACATAATAAACTATTGGTAACCCCATTAATAATCAAATTCACATTATCGATGAAATTAGCTCATTAAATATTTAATAATAAAAACCAGAATGTAGCATGACATTGACGGAATAATATGTTGGTATTTAAACACTGATTCTATAGAAAAACAAATTACCAATGCAATGATAAATGATAATTGATCGTTGAAAAATATATTTTCGGTAATTTTTATCATACCGGTCATTTTATTAATAATATAATTACATATAAATTAAAAAAAAAACGCTAAACAAAAAAAATTATTGAAAATCATTTTATCGATGAATATGACATATTATTGATATAATAAACTATCGGTAACCCCATTAGTGATCAAATTCACATTATTTATGGAACTAACTCGTTAGATATTTACATATTGTAAGTGACAAGTCCTATAAATTTTTTCAAATTCTTTGAATTTTTTTGAGTCCGTTGATAATTCATTTGTTATTGTTATTGGTAAAGTTCTATAAAAAAATTTCAACTCTCTTGAACTTTCCATGGGATTTAGTTTGTCAACCGTTGACTTTGTTTGTGATTCAAAGTCCTTTGTTAATTTGGCAAGTATTGTATTTAATATAATTTAAAAAACTAAATAGAAAAAAAATTAAACCAAAATAAAAATAATTTTTTTATTAATAATTTAAAAATATTACTGTATACAATATACTAGTGAAGGTTAACAATAAATTCAGCCACCTAAATTGGGTCATAAAAAAAGAGTTGATTCAGTTAAACTTAAATTATTAAATAGGTCAACAAGATAAAAAATTATTTTTAAGAAAATAAATAAATCAATTTAATCCTTTTACTGTGTGTGTATATATATATATTAAGGTCAATTGTGTATAATTTCGTAAGGAAAATATATAGTTAGAAAACATTTGGTTAGATGTTTCGTATTGACAGCGAAATTTAACGTCACATATACATATGATATTGGAATGACTAACCGCCTTTTTCTCTCCGTCCAAACAATAATTGATAACAATTTTAATCTAACAATTTACAAATTGCTGCCCAATGGAAGAAGAGAATATTCGAGGAAGCTAACATTTGCTAAAGGATGACGGATGGTCACCGGCCTCGGTGCTTTAAAATGAGACAAAATACGATATAATACTATTTAATTTATTTTAGAACAGTTTTTAAGGTTTCTGGTTATATCTATCGATTAATGTTAAAAAAATGTTATGTAAAAATTGTGCCCCATAGTTATTTTACAAAATATGTAAGAGATGGGTGCAGATTTTTTTTTATATAATCGTGGTGTCCGGATCAATTTATATATATCTCAACTAATCTTTAGACCTACTAAATATCCTGCAAGCTTAATAAACATATAAAATACCGTGAGGATGATAAATATACATTGACAGGCTCAAACTAGAATGAGACAAAAAGAATCTTACCTGTTAGACCGTCAGGCCAAGTCCCTTCCTCATATGTCAAACTAATGGCTTGTTTGGCATTTCTTTTTTAAATGTTTTTGAAAATAAAATATTTTTTTTATTTTAAATTAAAAAAATCTAGTATGTTTAGATTATTTTTATATGTAGATATCAAAAATAATTTTTTAAAAAATAAAAATATATCATTTTGATATATTTTTAAACAAAAAAATATTTAAAAAAATAACCTCAATCATACTTCTAAATAGATACTAAAACTACTATTTCGGGCATGATTAGATTATTTTGATATAACAATATTAAAAATATTTTTTTTAAAAAAATATATTTTTAAAAAATAATAATTTCGATCATATTCCCAACCGATCTTTTGAGGGAGCCATGGTATAGATTTGTAAAATTAGGGATTTAGAAAATTATTTTATTTTTTTGGACTGGCCAAGGCCTTCCCTTGCCTCCTCTGAATCTGTCCCAGTGTCCCTACAAAGTACTGGCGTTAATTTATTTATTATTTTCTTGATATTTATTATCTCAAGAAAACATGGTAATAATAAATTATATATTCGGAATCAGGCCAAAATAAACCTACCTGAGTGACTAGTTACCAGTGCTTGGTGTTGGACCACTTGAAAGGACACCCGAAAACGACACAAAAACACATTAGATGCTGTCGTATAGCTGGGAATTTTGACAAGCGTGCTGGTGATGAGTTACGTGTAAATCAACATTACTTTTTTGTCCATTCATTTTTTTTTTTTGGAAACAAACGTGGCCCATGCATAACCCATTAGACCACTTCGACTTGGCTAAGTAGCATTCAAGGGCCAATATATTGATGCATCACCTTGGTATTTCTTCTCATTATCTAACAAGATTCATGAATTATAAAATTTATGAATCTTCTTTTTTTCCATAGTCTTCATTATTTATTATATATTTATTTTCAGAGTTTTTATGGGAAATAAATAAATCTATAAGCTATACTTGAAAGATCATCAATGATGTCTTATGTACGGAACTAATAAAAAGTTATCAATTGTTTTTTCTAAACTAGTTTTTGACACCTCTTGTCACTATTAATAACATATAATCAAGACACACCCCTATGGAATATCTCATGGATCTCCATATGGATGCTTGTACAACTTTTCCATCAACGAATTTATATTATTTTTTTATCGAGTCTCACCTCTTATGGAGATAATGTTAATCATCAGGTTTAACAAGCCTAATATAGTAACCTAGAATCAACCTTTATCACGTCTTTTTGGTGGCCTTCATGTTAAAAAACTGTATTGGTTTTTAGAACTAGTATACTAACCAAGAGAAATGTCATAGAGCTATAACATCACACAACTAACAGGATGATGTTTATTCTTATGATATTTGATGATGGTGTTAATAAAATTCATTAGTAAGAAAGACTACTAGAATAATTAAGAATGTTCCAAATCATATTAAGAGGCATGATTTACCTAGATAATATATGGGCATTGTTTGTAAGAAAATGAAAAGGTTATGCAACATATTTATCTCTCCAAGTTAAAATAAAATTTCTTCTATTATGCTTAGAGACTTGGTGAGACAAGAAAATCTAATCTACAACTTCTTACCAACTTTCATAAATATTGTTTAAATCTCGAGAGCTTAAAAAACAAGTACAAATGAATTGTTGGTTCAAATCGTAAAAGATTAGAAGTTTTTTGGCAATTATCCAGGGAAGAAAGGTCAACTACCCAAAATCACATACTAAAGAAACTTGATGGAATTGAGAATATTATATAAAAAAAGGTGGATTCCCAAGACATCAAGTTGATTATGCCTTGCTTTAGAAGGTAATAAAAATATACCATAGTCAATGACTAAAAAATAAAGTTCTTATGTATGGATTAACTTGTTTAAAGTAATGATGTTTTCATTTTCTCAGGGTAATGCTTAAGGGTAATGGCCTCATATATCTTTCAAGGTAAAGTGGAATTAGTCTTCCTGATGTGATTTCATAATTTATATTTAAAGGGATTAATTTAGTCTTTCTAGTGCGATTGCACAACTTACTATGTAAGGTATTAACATAGTCTTCTTAATATCTCCAAGGGGCGGGGCAGGGGCTTGCGATCTGCATGGTAGATCTCAAGTTTGAGTCAAGTAATACACCCCTGTATGAGTCTTAGATAATTGGAGTTTTACTCGTTTACCTTATCCAATTGGAGTTTTACTTGCTCACTTGAGCCTATAATATGTGTTTTTCATGAGTTGGAGTTTCCTTGCATAAAAAAGTCTTTTTAGTGCGATTGTATAAATCTATAATGATCGGATTAACATAGAACCTCTCTAATTGAATGCCCATGTAACTCTTCCAATGATGGGACAAAATCAATATCCCTAATGCGATTGTATAATTCACCTTAAAAAGGATCAATTCAATCTTTGCTGATGATTGCACAAATTACTTTAGAAAGGATTGATATGGCCTTTCAAGTGTTATTGCATAACTCTCTAATGATAGGATGTAATTAATCTCCTTAGTATAAATGCATATTTTACCTTGGAAAGGATTAATATGGTCTCCCTAGTATTATTACATAATTCTTCAAAGATAGGGTTGACACAACACCTCTTTAGGGAAATGGCCTCATGCATCCTACAAGGATGAGAGGAAATCAATCTTTTGAATAATTTACCTTGAAATGTATCAACTCAATCTTCGTCGACTGATTGAATAGTTTACATTGAAAGACATTTACATGGTCTCTCTAACACTCTTTAAGAATAGGATTGATAAGACCTTAGCAATAAGGATTGATATAATCTCTACAAGGCAATAACCCTAAACTCATTAAGGATAAGATTGAGTCAATCTCTCTAGCATAGCTACATAACTTACCTTGATATTGATTAAACTCAGTACTCTAGTGTTATTTCATAATTCATCAAGGATGGTATTGTTTTAGTCTTCTCATATCAATTACATAAGTTACTTTGGTAGGATTAACAGAACTTTCTCGAGAAAATAACCCTAAACTCACCAAGGATTTGACTTGATCTCCCTAATACAACAATATCAATCTCAATTTAATACCTAAACGTGTCTTGCCAATCTGCCAAGTATCTATCCAAATAAGGATATACTTGCAACCTAGATTTCTACTTAGTTTTAGGTAGGGGTAAATCCTTTAAAGATTAATTAAAAAAATCAAATCCTAATTTTTCCATAATTTGATAAATATTTTTATAAGTACAAACATTATACCTATATACATTTCTAAAAATATTTGAAGGCCTTTAGACCATGCATGAAATTTTTACTGTATATATTGGAACTACAGACTGTTTTTAGAGAATTTATTTCTAAGAGCATTTGCATCGAGGATGCTATCCCCGCATGCAAAAGTAAAATAATAATTCCTTTCCTATTTTTTCTTCATTTTGATGTTGCAATAGGGATGCCATTTGTATATGTAAAAATGGAATCCCCTTTGTGTTTAAAAAGCATATATATATATATATATATATATATATATATATATATATATATAGATAGATAGATAGATAGATAGATAGATAGATATATTAGAAAATAATATAATTATATTAAAAATATTTATTTTTATTTACAAATACCTTAACAAGAGAGTAAAAATTTATATATAAAATTAATAATTATATTGTTGGAGGATTTTTTAAAAACATTCATTTAATTATATAACTTATTCCTATTAATTATATAATCAATGACATAATTAAACTATATACAAAATAATTCCACTATATTTAAAATAATATAAAAAAATGGCTCTCTAAAATGACTTTTACCATTGAAGCACATATCAACAAAAAAGCCATATATACACTATTCAAGGAGCCATTTTAAAGATTTGACTCTCCAAAATGGCTTTTGCCATTAAAGTTGCTCTAAATATAGGGGTTCAAGCTTATGAATTTTTAAAAAACCAAAGGCCTTAGACCTTACAGAGAATTGTTTACTATATACATTCATATAGTCTACACCAATTAATGTAAAAAAAAAAAAACAAGTTTATAAAATAAAAGGCATTATATAAATTAAACCCATTGGAAATAGGTTATTCATATAATTATTGAGAGATGGGGGCAAGGGATGAGATATCGAGCCTAAGCTCCTCGTCTATATATTCCCCATATTACATAACTATAAAAGTAGCATTTATAAATTTAAGCATCTTGACTAGATTAAAAGTAGCATTGAAGCTCTTTACCTCCTTTTGATTAATTAAATAAATATAGGTTAGGCATGTCAAGAAAGATACTGACCTTTATTTAAGATAAAGTTGCAAACTCCCAAAACAATTCCTATAACACCCAAAGGCATTCCTCAAAGCCTCTAGATGCATATGAGTACTATTGGCTTCTTCTTTAATGATAAAAATATCAACCCTCGAGCCATATTGAATTATCTTATCCTTGAAGATCTTTTATTTTTAAGGTATCTATCAAGTTTAAGTTGCATGAAGCTATATTTTAATGGTGTCAAACTAAAAAATAATGTTTTGTATTTTTTTTAGTGACGTATATACCATATTGAGGCTTTTTTTTCGACCTCCATAACAATTTTCTCCACTCTTAGTTATTGAAAAGTAGCCTGGTTTGCTATATATTTAGCAATATCTTACTTTACTTGGTTTCTCTCAACCATTCAACTCCTCTTAAAATGAGTATGTAGCATGAAAGTATGTTAAAAGAAAGATTATTAGTAACAATGTTTATAAAACAAAACTACAAGTTTATATAAGAAAATTTATTATGTTAAAGGTTATTTATCTAGTTAAAATTGAATATTGGTTATAACTCTCATAAAAAAAATTACTTACATGTATAAAGGAATGATAAGAATCCTCTTCACTTGTCTCACCACCTCAATGTCAGTTTTCTCAAAGCTTGACCTTCCTCCAACAATAACTTTTATGATCTACTTTTTTTCTTAATTAGGATGGGGTAACTAAATGGTGCTCTATCAAGAACAAGGTTGGCAAAAACATCCTCAAATTTACTTTTTTTTTTTTTAAAGGAATAACCTTGGTAGAGAGCCTAGTAGTTACAAACTTTGTAAACAAACTTGGAAATGGATATAAAGAGAATTCCACTATAAGAGCATCTTTGTTCGAGGTTCCATTTTTTTATAAGGGTGAAGTTTTTTTTTCCCTTTTAGAATGGAGAATAATGCCTACAATTACTTCATAAAGGCTTATATTTTCTTGACCCCCAAGTAGGCGAGTATGATTACCGTTAAGGATGTACTATTTTTGCAAAAGTCTTAGTTCGTATCATTGTGTCACAAGGATAAAAACTTATCCATAATGATTGGTTTATCATTCATCTCTTTTATATTCTTGATTTCACTCAAGTTAAGATAAGAATACCCTCTTTGTGAACTCTCCTCTACATACCTTATTCAAGTTTCTCATGCCTTTTCAATTATTAGTCTTGTACAAAATAAAGATATCATTCTTAGATGTACAAAAAATAAAGGGTAAAAAAATTATATACTTTATAACATTGTCTTGTAATGTCCTATAACAATCCTATTGACTTCATAATGAAATGAGGTTAATGCTAATATAACACATGTTTTTTCTCATTTAAGCTCGTGCGAAATCTATTATTAACATCAAATAAAGATACCCGTCAATAATAAAAACAACCCCAAATCTATTGCATCCTATTTTTAGGGATGACTAGCCTATTAAACCTTATTATTAACCACATCTCCTTTTATTTCTTACCATAAATAGGTTTTCCTTATAGAGTTCCTAACATAACACTTATGGGTCTGTTGGTGAAAGTATATATTATTGTCACCATTAGTACTAGCAACTAGATGATAATAAATTCTAAAGATTAATCATAAGCTCAATAGCTCAAGAAACTTATAAAAAACAGATAAGATTATCCACCAATTAAGATGTAGCGAACATGAACCTAAATGATAGTATCTAAAAATATTTAAGTTTATTCTAACCTTAAATGTTGCAAACAATGCATTAACCCATGGACTTCATTCATAATTTCAGAGATATGGCTCCATTGGAACAATGAAATCTCCATCAACGATTTAAAGGCCATTATTATTGTTTTTGCGACTTTAATATTTGTAAACTTGAAATTTCATTTGTTAATTTTTTTAAAAAATAAATATTAAACAAATATAACTATAAAAAAACAACATTGAAAAGTTCCTTTTTCCATTGGGCTATGAAGGGATATCCCCTCGACTTTGCCACATCGCACCCGATAACCCTGCGTGGAGATTCAATGCATTAACCTTATGTGCCTATTCATGATTGACACATAATAACTCTTTTTTTCAAGAATTGCTAGAAAAACTAGCAATGATCCTATCTCAATGATGCAAAATAGATTTTTCTCTACGTATCTACACAAATTAACAGATAAATAAAATTAAATAGTTCCTATATTTTAAAAAATCTTGTCACCACCTCCCAAAATTTACATATATGCAAAAGACACATCACGTATGTTAGAAACAAGTTGATTTTATTTATTCTCTTTTAATATTGTTGGATAGTTTATTTTCATAGAATATTTCTATTTCTATGTTATTATGTCCTTTGAATTATTCCTAAACTTAGAAATTTTTTCTTCTAAATTAACAAATATTAAAAAAAGGCAAGTTTAGAGGGGGAAAAACAAATAACAAGTAAACATTAGAAGAGAGATTTTAATAAATAGAAAATGAAAAAATGAGAAGAGAAAAGAAGTTGAGAGAGATACCTAGTTTAGGTAGAGGAAAAGAAAGATAAGAGAGAAGTTGAATACGGAGACAAAAACTAGTGAACCAGAGATTTGTGAGAGAGAGGGAGAAAGAGAGAAAATGACAGATAACAAAAAAGATGAAATGCATGTGTGTGTGTGTTGGTTGTGCTCTTTTAAATTACCTTTACAAATGGAATCACAGACAAGTAATTAATATTAATATTTTTAATTATTCCATTGGTGGTGTTGTCAATTAAATCAAATAAAATTTTTGAACTAGTACAAAACTTTTAAGAAACCGCTCTAAAAATTATGAATGACATTTCATTTTATTGGTAAACAAATCAACGATAAATAAATATAATAATAATCGGTTCTTTGAAAAGGGAATAATTCCCTTGCTACTACAATATATTTATGGAATTAATCTTTTGACAATACCATGTACAATATTTACAATGAATAATATCAAGAAGAATGATAATAGTTCTCATGGTTACTATAAAATACCATCATAATTAATCCTTCTGAAACATTGTGTGTGATGTTAGTTCATTAGTATTGTGTTAAACGCTTTATAATGAAAGAGTTTATCTATATTATCTATTTATTCATCCTACAAATACTTAATATAAATGCACACAAAACATAATAATAATATTGCACAATATTTCTTTGTCATTGAATAATAGTTTTACATCATTGTCATTAAATTTAAATTTATTAACCAGAATTGTATCTTTTCTCGTGAATTAATTCATCATCATCTCTATCATAATCTCCGATGTTGATATCATTACTATCATCATATTCATTAACTTGTGCATGTCCGTTACACCTTAAGACATCATTCAACTTTTTAGCATTAACATCAAAAATAATATTCTTGAAGATACAAAAATTTGATTTTTCCCCATGTTATTAAACGAAACAACTTGGTATCAATCAACTAACTCACCAAGTCAAAATACATTATCTTCCTCTATCAATTCATTATTGTCAACCTTGATATGACCCATGAAATTAGTTTTCATTACAGATAACCAGTTAATTCTTAAATGATACTTTTTTAAAAGAAAAGGGTGTTTGTGTAGTAAACTTGATTTTGATAAATCTGTGCTGGGGATATACTCTTACTTATATGTCAATGGTATCAAGCTATAATAATTTCATCGGCATATACTCAGCGAATGTTTTCATCGGTGTTTATCGATGGATAAGGCGACAATAAGACACCAATTTATTTTTTTATAGGTGTTTTGTATGTATTCACCAATTTTCTGGTAATGCCCATGTGTGTGTGGGTCTAGCAAGTTGTTAGACTTTATGAATCCCTTAAATGAAAAAAAGAGGTTTTACAATCTCTATTTTTTACTGCATTTACTTTTAGAGTCTCTTACTAAATATCATGGTCTTTTATTTAAAGACAAAGTGTCTTTTATCTAAAGACAAAGTACTTAAACATTATAGAGTATCCAAATCCATAAAAAAAAACCTTTTGCAGGTGTCAACCAAAAGTCATTTTAGCCTATAAAGCACCAAGTACACGTTATTAGCCATCTTGGTCACAGAGAATGGATCACATCACTAGAATCACGAAATTAATCAATAATCCAAGACCCAAGCCTTGCTCTTTAACCTACTTGGATTTTTTAGGCATCAACTCACACAAAACTCTTTAACCTACTTGGATTTTTTAGGCATCAACTCACACAAAACTTTATTAGATTAATTTCTATAAATTTTTTTAACTAACTTAACGTCTTGTTATCATTTTGTTACTATTCTATTTTTTTCAATAAATTTGGTATGTTCTATTCACAAATAATAATGATAATAACAAAAATAAAAAACATTAGGCCAAGATGGAATACATTAAATTTTTGTTGTGATGAATGATGATAGCTTAATCAATAGGCTGTAAAGTTAGAACAACCAGTCTTCTCATGGTAAGCACGGGTGGACGTATAAAAATATATATTGAGTATGAAAATAGCGAAGTAGGTAAAGGTAATTAAAGAATCTAAATCTAGCTTTGCAGTTGATGAAAGGGCATGGTGATAATACTAAATAAAGCTGGGAGTATATATTATGCAGATCCAGTGAGGATGCTGCCACTTTTTACCCGAAAGGGCTTCCTACCTCTTTTCAGTAAAGGTTTTTTTATTATGCGAATAACCTTATTCCTAGAAAGTCTAGTTGTATGCTAAGATGAAACGAGTAAAATTTTGGTTTTCGGATAGTTTTATAAGGAATAGATATCTTAATTTGAATTCAAAACCTATTATGTAGATCACAAGTTTTTTATCATCACATTAAACCTAGTGGGAACTAAAGGTTCTTTTTCCTAGCATTCAAGTTCTAAAAAGAATCTGGATCACTTAACATGCGTGGAGAACGCAGAAATGAGGATTTCATTCTCGTGTTCTTATGAATCACTTAACATATATGGAGAACGCAGAGATGAGAATTTCATTCTCGTGTTCTTGTGGGCTAAGAGCTTATGCCTTGTAACACAAAATATGGTAAATAAAAATAAAAATGCACGAATCAGCACAGGTTCTCTGAGGTTGGCTTGAACATGGGATGAACTGCAAGAAAGATTATGTCCACAGATTGAAATATTTCTCCAGGCAACGAGGCTAGTTTTGGTATATCAACTTGACCAAGTTGACCCTTAATAATTTTGTGTGTTTTCAGTCCCTGTTCTTGCTGGCAGATACATCACTGTTTTGTCGTTCTTTAACCTGTCGAAATCTCACACCCAGGATTCATTTCTCACCTGTAATGCATGGTGACATGCAAGATTGCAGGCTGAGTGCTTTTCTTCAGCCCAGAATATAATATTTCAAACAACCAAGTCAGGCGTTGGTGTTTATCCTTTCATTTGTCTCGTTAGGGAAAAGGCAGTGCGCGATGATGTTATGGTAGTTTTAATTCTGGAAATAATGGCGGCCATAGGATTGATGCTATTTTTAGCTGCTACAAACGCAGTGGAAAAAAAAATTATTTGAAAGATGGTTCATCCCAAATTCACCCTTAAAAAAGAATTTCAGAGTAGCTATGTTATGGGTTGGGAGAACTATGGAGAAGATAAATTATTATCATTTTTTAAGGTTAAAAAGTATATTATATATATATATATATACTAAAAGAAAAAAAAATATTTTCCTTGTAGAAATGATGCAATTGAAATTTTCAACTCACAAAAAATGCTTTGATTAAATGCATGCATGAACCTTTTGATTTATAATTAGATTTTTTGCTGTAAAGATATGCATTTAAAAAGTTTTATTTTTTTAAAAAATAATCATCCAATTTATGGTAAAACACGGTTCAAATAACTAGTAATATTAATATTTTTTTAGTTTGTGTCTGTTTGTGAATGTGATTGAAATTATTTTTTAAAATATTTTTCAATACTTTTTTAATTTGTGAATGTTGCTGATGTTGTTTTTTAAAATGTTTTTCATTCAGGATTGTATCAATTTTTTTTAAAAAAAATTATTTTTGATATCAATATATAAAAATAATCTAAAAACATTTAAATTTTTTTAATCTAAAATAAAAAATAAAAATAAATATTCTTTTTCAAAAACACATAGTTTTTATGTGTCTATTGGTCATTAAAAAGCAAGTGTATATGTATGTATGTATTGAAAAATAATAATATTAGATTATAGAGTAGTTTACATTTTACTATGTGCTATAATTTTGTTACGAAGAATTCATGGGCACTTTATATTTTTATTTATTAATTTTGTAAAGTAATCTTTAATTTCATTTGTGTAGTTAGTAGTTAGTAATGAGAATAATTTTATTGATGTTTTCTGATCAGATTTGGAGGGAGGGGGGATAAGAAAAATGGGATGACTTTTGTGGGTCCCATTAAAATTATATGAATTTACAATTAACCCAAAAAACATAGCTAACATTTAGAGTAGAAACTGTTTAATTGTTGGTAGGAAATTGTAGCCCTCACCTCCATGATTTTAGAGTGACTGATTGAATATAATTAACTCATGATTGAGATTTAGAGAATTGGCATTACTCAGGTCAATGATTTATTTTTCTCCACATATTTCTCTATTTATAAATTATTTTTATTTGAAAATAAGAGTATTATTTTCACAGTCTCTCTCTCTTACATAAGTCACTTGAATGTTTTTGTTTTGTTGTGGAGTACCAGGAAAAACAGGCTACTATATTTATGCAGTCACCACGCATTATCTCTAACTCATTCACCCCATAAGCCTTCCATTGCTACTTCACCTTCTCTGTTTGCTAGTACTCTCTCTCGCTCTGTCTAGCTGTTGTTCATTTTACAGCCCTCATTTCTCTGTAGCTGTTCCCTCTGTCCTCACTCTCTGTTTTTGCTCTCTCAGGTCATGTAACTGTAACCCGAAACTACAAATCTTTGAAAGAGTTTCCATTGTTGCTTTAAAGGGTCTTTGTTTTAATAATGTGATCTTGATTAAAGTCTTGTTCTTGGGTTTTTCCTTCCGTTTGCTTACCACTGTTCCAAATCAGTTTTCTTGAGATTTTAATCATGGTTTGTCGTTAGTACGAGCTTTACTTGTGTAGTCCATTTTCTTGGATTTTTAAGGTTGTTGCCCCCTTCTGTTAATGCCCAGTTGCCTTAAATTTGTTTTCAAGAGTTGAAAGATGCAGTATTTGGTCATGGGTTTTCGTTAATTTGATTGCTCTTGCTGTCTAAGCCCCTCACCACGCTAAAATTTGTTAGTTTTTCATAGCTGTAACATGTAATTTGAATCTGTCAACTGCATTTTGTTATGTTAGTGTGCTTTTTGGTGGGACTCGGTTGATGAACTGGAAGCTTTTCTTGATAATGAAGTAGACAGATCAGTTTTCATGGATCCAAATTTCATTAAAATCAAACGCTAAGAAGATCTGTGCATATGGAGATTATCTGTTCTTTCCGTTAATTCAGACTCTTTTTATTTCACCATGGATTCTGTTCGCTAGTATCATTGATTCTTAACTAACAAATAAGGTGATTTGACTCTTTGCTAAACGGTTCTTTTGTTCTTGATAGCAAATATACCAATATCATTCTTTATACATTCCTTGAAATGTAAGAACCTTTAACTATATATTTTTACTTACAGAATTACACACACACACACACACACACATATCAACAAAATGTTTAGTTATGGATTATGTTCCTGCTTGTGTTACTTGTCTTTCTGCGCATAGGTTCTCAACGTTACCTTCTATGCAAGTTTAGCTACTCACAGTGGCCTCTCGAGTAGTAAATCCAGTTGGAGTCTTGTGTTTCGCGTTTTATCTTAGATTAGTTTGTTGAACCAAAACTCAATCTATCACACTGCTTTTATATTCACCAAAATTCTGAGTTGTCATGGAGGAGACATTTGTTCCTTTTCGTGGAATAAAAAACGATCTTAGAGGAAGGCTTTTGTGCTACAAGCAAGACTGGGGTGGTGGTTTACGTGCGGGCATCAGGTTTTGACTCTTATTAAACATATTTAATCACACACATGAGATGCTATGGCTGTGATATTTACCACTTGTAATGGTTACTAATAGAGTACTGATGTCAATTATGGCACAACAGAAGCTTTTGTCTTTGATCATTTTAACAGATGAAATCTTGAATTCCTTTTTTAATCAAAGTCACCAATATAAATCCTTCCATTTAGGATCCTTGCTCCAACAACATATATATTCTTTGCTTCGGCAATTCCTGTGATATCTTTTGGGGAACAGCTAGAAAGAGATACAGGTTGGCTAGCTTTTTTATATTGCCACGGTCCTCTCTTCCATGAGTATTTCAGTAGGCATCTGCTAAGACTTTATTTTTGGCTACATTTTACAGGTGGAACATTGACTGCAGTGCAAACTCTTGCATCGACATCGCTTTGTGGCATCATCCATTCGATTGTCGGAGGACAGCCCCTACTCATACTGGGGGTCGCTGAGCCAACAGTGTTGATGTATACATTTATGTTCGACTTTGCAAAGGACAGAAAGGATTTGGGCCCTAAACTCTTTTTGGCCTGGACTGGATGGTATATGACCAAAACAAACTTTCTTAACTGATATGCGTGGTGGAATTTCTGGTGATATTAAGAATTTCCTTCACTTTATGTGTTCTCAGGGTTTGTGTGTGGACAGCTTTGTTGCTCTTCTTGCTGGCAGTGTTGGGTGCATGCTCTATAATCAACAGGTTTACGCGTGTTGCTGGTGAATTGTTTGGCCTGCTTATTGCGATGCTCTTTATGCAGCAGGCCATAAAGGTGAACGCTCTTAATGAATTCACATCATTTAATCTTAGATCCATTTAACTTCTTAATTGAATGTTTCCAAATGACTGTATATCGGATTTTTCAAGAAAAAATGATTTCTTGGAAGTTCTTATATTAGATAATTCAAAAATGTAGTAGAGTTTGCATAGACTGTCTTCTCATCATAACGGCAAGCTTTGGGGTTTGATACTTTAGGGAGCTATTGAGGAGTTCCGCATACCCCAGAGGGAAAATCTTAATCAGACTGCACTTCAACCTTCTTGGCGATTTGGCAATGGAATGTTTGCGCTGGTTCTGTCCTTCGGCCTTCTTCTGACTGCATTGAGGAGCCGTAAGGCTAGATCATGGCGCTATGGTACAGGTATGAAATAGAGCTCCAAAGGCAAACAAACTTCTGTTGCATCTTGTAGGTTGAGTTTTACAGCAGTCATCTTCAATTAAGAACTTGTAGTTTTATGGTTAGTTTACCCTCTTTTCCGTAGGTATCAGTATTAGTGGTACCCATAACGGGCATTAGCCCCGCTCTCTTTCTCTCTCAAACCAAGGCCACTTGAAAATAGTTTAAAAGGGAGGGATTCGTGTCTTTCTATGCGTCTGATTTTTTCCCTGCAGTGAATTTAACACGTCTATGAAAAAAAAGTTTCCACTGTCCACATGTACTCTCAAAGGTCACTACATGTGTGTCATAAACTCTTACTGACAGCCCTTCATTTATTTTTATTCAAAGGCTGGCTACGAGGATTCATTGCAGATTATGGAGTTCCACTTATGGTGCTTGTGTGGACAGCCATATCATACATACCAGGTAATAATGTTCCAAGAGGGATCCCAAGGCGGCTTTTTAGTCCAAATCCATGGTCTTCTGGTGCATATTCAAATTGGACAGTTATCAAGGTGAATCCCAGAACAAAACTTCCTTGAATATTAGATTGCAATAACATAATTCAGAGATTAACATGTGCAATAATTCCTCCAAGTCCTGGAATGTTACTGATACTTTGTTCATCGGTGCAGGAAATGGTGGATGTGCCTCCTTTATATATAGTTGGAGCATTTATTCCTGCAACCATGATTGCTGTGCTTTACTACTTTGATCATAGTGTTGCATCACAACTTGCACAGCAAGAGGAGTTCAATTTGAAGAAACCGCCTTCCTATCACTATGACCTTCTTCTTTTGGGATTTTTGGTAGCGTGTTATTCAGACACATCATTTTTTCTCCTAAAATGGTTGAATCACTGCAAACAGGAAGAAATGTAGGCACTTCTATTTTACATTCTGCTGAATTTGTTTTGGACAGGTTATATTGTGTGGTCTTATTGGCATTCCTCCCTCAAATGGTGTAATTCCACAATCTCCAATGCATACAAAAAGCTTAGCTACCTTGAAACATCAGGTAATAGCCTTTCAAGTTGTAAATTTGTATAATACGTATCTGGTTTTGAGAATAGGAGAGTAATCCAAGTTCCTTACGCCAAATCTCTCTGAGTTTGGCGTTTAATGCTCCAAAATAACAAGACCGAAGAACATATCACACCTGTTTCTTTGCATTAATATGTACATGCAGGATGAGTGTCCAACCATTTTTCCTTTTATGGTCTGAATCATGGCCAAGGGGCTTAAAGAATAGGTATTTCTAGAGAAGGAAGTTTATGAGAAACATTACTTTGTGTTATTGGCTTCCCTGCTTGTTTACAAACCCCTTTTTGTTCAACACTAGGTGTGCATTTAAATGCTTGTCTTTTTTTCCTTGGCACTGATAAATGTCTCTATCTATGTATCATACAGGTTGTTGATTCTTATCATCTTTGTTTCTTTGCTTTGACACAGCTTTTGCGAAATAAACTTGTTTCAACTGCCAGAAAAAGCATGGGTAAAAATTCAAACCTGGGTCAATTATACCGAAGCATGCAAGAAGCATACAATGAAATGCAGACTCCATTAGTCTATCAACTTCCATCTTCCCTGGTAGATAAGCATGCCTGTGATATTTTATTTAAAAAACATTTGTTTAGTTTTCCTTCTTTCCTTACCCTTACTTGAAACAGGGACTAAAAGAGCTGAAAGATTCCACAGTACAGCTGGCCTCAAGTACTGGCTACATTGATGCCCCTGTTGATGAGACTGTTTTTGATGTGGATAAAGACATAGATGATCTTTTACCAGTTGAGGTCAAAGAACAACGTCTCAGCAATCTGCTTCAGGCATTGATGGTTGGTGGTTGTCTTGCTGCTATGCCTTTTCTGAAAAAGATCCCGTCCTCAGTTCTTTGGGGTTACTTTGCTTTTATGGCCATCGAAAGCTTGCCAGGAAATCAATTTTGGGAGAGGATATTGTTGCTTTTTACTGCTCCAAGCAGAAGATACAAGTGAGTGCATGCACGTACAGTCATATCCTGTTAACTAGGCGCTCTTCTATTTTCTGTTAATTATACTCATCTGCATCTCCCATTTTTTATTTGTTTTGTCACAATGTTTTGACTATTAACTTCACGCATATATTGATTTTGTATTTTAAAATCTACTGGAAGAAGATAATTCTATAGCTAGTAAAACCATATTTAATAGGAAACCATATTATTATTATTATTGTGATGATGATGATGATGATATATATGCCATGACAATCCTCAGAAGAATCCACATCTAAAACAGGTTTCTGTTTTCCAGGGTGTTGGAGGAGTATCATGCTACCTTCATTGAGACGGTTCCCTTCAAAACAATTGCAACCTTCACTTTGTTCCAGACAGCTTACCTGCTTGTATGCTTTGGCATAACGTGGATTCCAATTGCTGGTCTCCTTTTCCCACTGTTGATCATGCTTCTTGTTCCAGTGCGGCAGTATGTCCTCCCTAAGTTTTTCAAGGGCGCCCATCTTCAAGACTTGGATGCTGCAGCATATGAGGAAGCTCCTGCTGTATCTTACAACATGACATTTGATGTAAGTTCATCTCATTCCTTCTTCATTCAAGTTTCATCTAGGCATGCTTACAGCTTAGGTTTGAGCGAAAGCTGGTTTCCTGATGCTCATTAATGATAAATTGTTCAGGATCTGTTCCATGCCAAATCCATTTGGATTTTTCAAAGGGCTAGAAATTCACTAGATCTAGATTATCACAGAGCTTATCAAACACAAATTATACTGTGCATTCAAGTATTCTTCTTGGTGTCTGATGACGTTGATATAAATTGGAGTTCAAATAGTCCTTAAGTTTTGGGTTCTAATATATGAAGCTTTATGTATATGACAGGATCAGGATCCACAAGCCAGAACTCCTAATATTGATGATGGGGAAATTCTTGATGAAATTATCACCCGAAGCCGTGGCGAGATCCGCCATAAACAAAGCCCTAAAGTAACAAGTTCTGCTCCAGGTTCAGTAACAAGTCCACGGCTTTCACAAAGGGCATACAGCCCACGAGTTAGTGAACCGAGGGTTGAAAGGAGCCCCAGATTTACTAGCAGTGGAGTTGAATTAAAGCATACTCCTAGTCCTGGGCTATCTAACCTTGGTCAAAGCAATCCTGGTTCATCATCATGCTAAATTCATATTTATGGTGAGTTTAGTTGTCAGTATGCTCGAGAGGTCCTTTGTAAAATTTATGTAACATAGTGTTATCATATAGGTTTGTGTTTTTCTTCCTGGTTCTAATCATAGAATGTCTGTCAGTGTTCATTGTCCTCTATCGCCCAATAGGCTGGGCAGAAGACATATAATAATGAAAAAAATATCATTTGCACCCTTGTTTCTTGGCAAGAATCATCCCCTTCCTCCCTTTTATTTTCAGTGTTGTTTACTGTTATTTATGTTGTCTGGGAAAGTATTTGGACGATGAAGAAGCAGAAAATAAAGGAAATTATCTATCAAAAGTATGCATCAATGATTTGTGGGTAAATGCTTCAACCATGATCTAAAATGCTGAAAAAAGGAATTAGAAAAGGTCATTGCCCAGTTGTTGCAGTCCCTCAGAAGAGGGTTCTTGCAAGGGAGAATTCAGAGAATTCTTTCAACATTTTTGCATGAAGTGATTTGTCTATGAATTTAAACTTTCAACATTGTGGTCAAAAGCACTAAACTTGAGAGAAAGCACTTAAGTTATGCAAGTGAAAGTAAAACTTGAGCACAAAAAAAGACTGTCCTGCTTGCTCTTTTAAGATTGCAATGGTTGTTAGAAATTACGCAACCCCGTGCGTTGCATCAAATTCTTTCTAAGCTAGGAGACAACTCTTCTAGTACCCAGCATCCTTCATCTAATTACTGGGGATCCTTCTTTATTTTCTGTATGGAAGTAACTCCATTATTAGATTTGAATGTTTTTTTTTCCCAACCCAACGACCCTTAAACCACTGCAGTTAGTATTCAATTGGTAAACGTGAACCTTGATTGCTTTGAGGGTCTTAACTAGAACTTTTATGATCTAGTTTCGAATGAGCGTCCTGATTAGCATCGTTTGGTAGCAGAACCATAGAGAAGGGAACATGCATATTCATGTAATTGAGTAATGCAAATGGACAGGCGTTGGATATTTTTTTACATCCTTTTCCGGGCTGTCATCTAGGGTGTTAAAGCGTAGACTAGTTTAAAAAGTCATGTCGTATGAGTTTGTTATTCAGATGAGCAGTCGTGGCCCGGGTGTCCATTTTACAGTTTCATAATGGAAAACAGGTGCGTAGTTGTCTTGAGACTAACTGCTTTACTGAGTAGTCTTTTTTAAAGTGCTCCCTTTTCTCCTAAAAAGTGGTCTTATCTCAGACCAAGTTCTGACAGCTATACGGACGATGTTCATGTTTACCAAGCTTCCACCAATGGTTCAAGAATTTGTTCAGGGGAATCTCATCCAATATATTATCTCTAGCTATAGAGGGGATAATTGGCTTTGTTTACAACTTGTAACGGGGCAAACCTAAATATAACTAGGTGGGAGCTACCTTTTCCATCCCTTTCCATCTTTTCTAGCTGATAACATTTTATAATCTTGGAATTGATCATTTCCATATTATCATATTTGCTTCATTGACCATTTCTTTTCGATTAGGTATTCTTTTGCTTTCGACTTGTGTAATTTTAATCCTTCAAGTCTTAGATGCTATCATTGTCGAACTATAAAATCATAATAAGATCAACTAAAGATCCGTAGAAAGTTTGGACTTCGGAGAACTGATGTCGAATGCACGGCTTGATATAATGTAACTCCACTAAATCAACTGTGTTTTTCTGCCCTGGTTAGTTACTTTCTTAATTGCCAGCCATCATATCTAATCAGTTCTGATTAGCTGTAACTAGCTCTCTTCATCCTTCAATATATGGTGCTTCATTATTAAGACTTCAGTAGTGTATGTCTCTTTGGATGTCACTAGATTTTAGCACTCATTTCCATCTGCTTTGATGCATCGTTTACCTAGGGATACAATATCAAGGGCCATTTAGATGGATTTCCTAGGACTTTCTGAATGATAATGCCCATGAACTAGGGTACAAATGCTAGTGCTAAGTATATAATTTCTCCACTATATCTACTCTACGTACTAGAGGGCCCAAATAATGTTTCTTTTCAGTATTTGCTTTCCTTTCTACTACACAAGTTGTGATGATGGAGATTGATATCTATCCACTCGGGGCCCATAGTCTCAAATGGAGATCCTAGCCATGTAGGGGGGAAAATTACTAGTGGATACTTCATTAAGAAACAGATGCTAAATCTGTGTCCTCAACTCTGCTTTAATCATGAGAAACAACAGTGTTCATCTCCTTTCAAAACTCCGGATGTAGTCAGCTAGTTTGTTCGGAGTTTGCTATGAGTATTTTTATACTTTGTTGGGTGCAAGAGGAATGGTTTTTAACAAGTTATCTGAGCTCAGTTGATTGGCAGGTTAGAAGAACAAGTGGCCCAGGAAAAGTTGCCTTAAAAAAATCAAGGCTAGTGTGTTCTGGAAATATTTAAGGTGATCATCAGTTAATACTTCAAAGTTCTGTATGTCTGATTCAACTTGATATTGACTGAGAAGCCAAATGCCTCACTGTGTCCCTGGATTTGAGCTCTATAAGAACATAAGCTTAGAAATTGCTGAGGATTCCATATTTCTTTATACTTGTTTCCTGGAAAAACGAAACCCTTTTAAGATTCCATTTCTCCCTGGTGCCTCCGAGTTTCTGGTGCTATATGCCTGCACCTGCATGTGATCTTCTCCGTTATATACTTAATTATCTCGTTATTTTTTATATCAGTACATTAAAACAATCCAAAAATATCAAAAAATATATTTATTTTTTAAAAAATAAACTTAAATTTCAGCCGATTTTCATTTAGACAGCAATATCAAACTTGGTTGTAGCTGTTAATAACAGGAGTACCAAGTAGAAATGTATTTACAAGTTACTATTAGTGGAGAAAACACTCCAAGCCACTGCATATCTTGAAGGCCTCTACTTCCATGGTTCAGATGGATAATTGAGTTAATTAAAATTATTTAATAACATAATAATCAATTAATTGTATTTATATTATCTTCATTTATTAGCCTAACAAAATAAAAATGCAAGACCCTCTTAGTAAAATCAAGTGATTTAGAAGAAATATAAATGGTATAAGAACAAGAGATAACAAGAGAGATTGACAAATTTGTAGACTGAACTTTTCATTACTTGCATTCCATGTTTCTCTTACAACTAAAATGAATCTTGTAACTACCAACCACCTAACTACCAACTTACTAACTAACTCTCTACAAATGGCTAGCTAACTCTAACTGTTGGTGCTACTTTGCTTTTTATGCTGTACTAATTATTGTACTAAAGTTTTCTTTTGATATTCTTTATGTTATAACTAACAAGGTATATACAGAGTTTTGTCTCAAATATTCTTCAATTTGATCATTGGTTTTCAAGTTTTAGTTATTTAGCCAATTTTCAGTATATTTCTTTTCAATTTCACCCCTAATTGTATTAAATTGACCTTTTGGCTTTCAAGTTTTTAATTATTGCACAAATTCCAAGTTTTTTTTCTCAATAACTGCTCTCGATTTTACTTTAATTGTGATTTTTTCAATTATTTATTTATATAATATATATTTTTTGGAATATTTATTCTTCGCATTATTTTTATTATCAAACACAAAACCTGTAATTTATAAAAAGAAATATCAAATTCATGGATTTTTACACATTCGAAAAATACTATTCGTCTAATAAATATTAAGAAACACATGCTTGACTAATTTTAGATATCGTATTTTTAAAAATGGATAATTCGTTATTTTTCAGGTTTTTTTATTCTAAAATAATAAAATAAATTATATAAAATCTTAAAAGAACTTTGAAATTATATATCCATCCACGACTATAATTGATCTCGTAAAGATTATTCAAGCTAGTTTCTTGTTAATAATTGCTTGACCATGTTTATATATTTAATAGTTATTTATTGTATTTTGTCATAATCATATTTTTTTCAATATAAAAAAGTTCTATGGTGAAATATAAATAATATTAATTATAAAGTAGTATTTTAAAGATTCAAAAGTATTTTAATGTTAATCATTGCCTATTCATGTCATTGCTTCTTAGTGACTTGATGTTTACGGTAAAAACAAATTATCATTGTTATAAAGGGGTTCTCCATTAATTATATGTTTATTTGGAATTCTAATTGGAATCGATTGTTTTTTCAAAATAATGTTTGTTTAAAAATATATTAAAATAATATATTTTTTTTTAAAAATATTTTTAATATCATTATACGAAAATAATTTAAAAATATAAAAAATAATTTAAAATAAAAATAACAATTTTTAATTTTTAATTTTTTTAAAAAATATTTTTAAAATGAGTATCAAACATAGCCTAATAGATAAAAGCAGCTGATGTCTGACTTGTTGAAAAATATTATAATTGCATTAATTTAGATTCAAAAAAACAAAAATGGTTTCATCCTCTTATTTTATTATATTAAGATAATTTTATAATTAGGTGCTTCGGAGCTATTAACAAGAAGAAAAATGGTACGGTAATAACTCTTTTATCTTTTAAAAAAAAAAAAAATTATAGACGGTAGTCACTAATTGCAAATCAGCGAATATTTGCTTGCTTGTGATTTGATGCTAGCCTCAACGTGCAAGTAATTTGTTTAAAGTTATTTTTAAAAGTGTATTTTATTTTATAAATATATTAAAATAATATATTTATTTATTTATTTAAAATATTTTTGATATCAGCATATAAAAATAATCTAAGAATATTAATTTTTTATTTTTATTTAAAATAAAAAAATTCAAATTTTTTTCGAAAATATTTTTCAATTGCAAAAACAAAAAGTCTCTTAATCCTAATTTCATGTCTCTTTCTAGTAAAAAAATTAAAAGATTAATTAACTACATTATATATAAAATTAATAAATACTCTTTTCCTACTAGCTATCTCTGGTACTTTTTTTAAATTTTTTAATATTTTTATAGGATATCTATTAATATGTTTATAATTATAAGAAAAGGAGTGAGAAAATGAAATTATATGTTTGTAGGTTGTTCCCCTGTCATATCTACGCGTAAAATTCATTTTTGAGACTATTTTAATGTTTTAAATTGTGGTAAAAATTATTTTTCAGTATTCTTTTGCTAGAAAATATATTTTTAATACCATCACATTAAAACAATTTAAAATATTAAAAAAATAATTTGAAGTAAATAAAATAATAAAATCTAATATAATATAATATAATATATTTATTTTTAAATATAAAAATTAACATTTTAAGAGAATACCTAGATTGTTCTGCGTGCTGTAAAACCTAATGTGCAAGGGGAGATTTCCTTTTGAACCCAAGCCCTTGGCGTGGCTCCCGCGCTCGTGATGTGAGCCCCAGGCTCAAGGAGGTGGACGACTTCCTAGAGAGTTGTCCCACCACTACACGTGTTTTTACAAGGAAATGGGCTTGGTCGTGCTCTTCCAATGGCCCATGGGCCTACCTCCTTGAGCTTTAGAACTCCTGGCTTGTGGGTCATATTTAGCCAAATTTCCTTCACATGCCCCCCTCCATATCAAGCCTTCATGATTGAAGTGCATACGAAGGCTTAATCATCAAACAGTGATTTGATTTTCAAACGACACGTCTTGTTACGTCAAGGTAATAATTTTTTTTGGCACATGTGATTAACGAAGTAGATTGGGTGGAGCTTTGAAAAATGGAATCAATAGATATATTTTTTTCACTACCAAAAGTATTTTTTTAAAATAAAACTTAATGAAAAATATCTTATCACAGTTTATCTATAAAAAATACAACAATAATTTCCAAAGTTAGAATTTAAAAAAAATAATATCAATATTTTAATAGTCAATTTACCAATTGAAATCCGATGAAAACTCAATGTGTGATTCTAAGAGAAAACTAAACCTAATAATTTTTTCAAACACAATATCACCAAATCCTTTTCTTTTTCTTTGAATTGTTGGTATTGTTGGTTGAAAACCTTCATTTCTCCCTTTTTTTTCTTAAACCCTTCACTCACCTCCATATACTTAGTCACAGTAGCATACCGATGTCAGCGAGGCACCTCTCCCAAGGCCTATGTTTCCCTCCTTTTGTTATATTTTTTTATCTTGCTTTAATTGGTTAAGGAAGTCAATCCATCCATTTATGTTTTAAGTTTATCTATTGAAATTTGTTTGTAGTTTATGTAATTGGCTTGCACATTTAACTGTTTCACTTGTTGTGTCATTAAGAATTTAGTATATTTATATAGAATTTATATTTTAGGGTTTGTTTAAGATTTGGGTGAAGTGGACTTAATTTGTTATTTGATGAAATTAAGTGTGATTATGTAAATTAATTTTGTTAGAATTAAAGAAACAATGGGTATCATAATTGTTTTGGTCAATTTTATGGTTAATTTGAAGATTTTAAAAAATGAATTTATGTAGAATTTGTAATAATTAAGTATTTTAATTTAGGTTGAACAAGTTTGAATGGAAAAGATTATGGATAATTTGTGGGTTCTGATTAATTTTAGCCAATTTAGGGTTTTGATGAAAATTCATGGAAAAACAAATTAATATGTAATTGATAATTATTAGGGCATTATCTTATGGGTAATTTTAATTTAGATTAAACATTCTCCTAGAAAAAAGACTTTAGGGAAAAGTTGATCAAGTAAATAAAGAGTAGTTTTTCTATTCTGAATAATTAGATTGAGGTATTATAAGCTTGTATGAATTCATAATTGTTTTTTTTTTAATCTTAATTCTAGTATTGTTATGGTTGTATTCAAAATTTTATTTTTTATTGTTATTGTTATTGTTATTTTTTCTATTTACTTGGATGGTAAAGGTAACCTTCCAAGAGTATTCTTGGTGGACAACTAGTTTCATGTATTTTGTTATAGTTAGATGATGCTAAAAAAAATAGTAACAAGAAAAGAAGGATTTTGCTTTGTTTGCTTATTTTTGTTTTTGCACAATGGCTTCTTATTGATCAAGGAAGGGATGGTAAGATAAATCAATTATTATCATGGACTCAACTAATCTTTTATTGTTAGATATTAATAGCATATTTTAAATGAGAGTGCTTTCTCACTTGAAGCGAGTTCGTTCAAGATATTAGTTTACTAAAGAAATATGTAAAGAAGAATCATCGATATATTTTTTAGTGGATTACATGTTTATAAATGGAATGCTAAGATTTGCCTCATTAGATTCTCTTATAACTAATGTCATAACTCAATTCTGAATTATTTCTCAAATTCATCAAAGATTAAAATAAAAATAACAAGAACAAATAATAAAAAAGGGTTGGCGTGGTGTAAAAATCAAGAATATTTGGATATAGTTGGGAGATCGATCGTACCCCTTTAGTGTCCAATAATAAGGAAAACACGTATTTAAGGTCCAAATAAATAATTATTGGATAAATTTATATAAAATTTAAGTACAAAAGCATAACTAGATTTTTAAAGGGTCAATTTGATTTAATCATGAATGAAATTAAATTGTAATTATATTTAAGAATTAATTTGGATATAATTAAAGGATTTAATTAGGTGCAAGGATTTAATTATACTTTAAATAAGTCAAATTAATTTTAACAATGTCTTTATTGGTGAAAAAAATAAGTTTGAGAGCCCAATTTGTATTTAATAAAAAGAACTAAATTTTAGAGACCAAATTTAAGTTTTAACGGACAAATTGATTGAAATTAAGTGTGAAATTGAAAGAAAATCAAATTCATATGGTCAATTAAGGGTTAAATTATAGAAATTCACAAACAATGACCATTTTGTAAAACTTGTGAGACTTTAAAGACCTGATTAGCTGAAATTGAAGTTTTAATGGTCAATTGAATGTTAAATTATATAAATTTAAGACCAAAGATTAAAATAGAAAGATGTGTATATTCGAGGTTACCATTGAAGTTAGTTAGAGGCAAAATTGCACAAAGTTAAAAATTTAAGGCCAATCAAAGATGTAATTAGAGCATTTAAATGTTTAAGGATCAAATTAAACTTTGGTCAATCAAGGGTGTAATTAGAGAATTTAAAAGTTAGCCACACTACATGTCATCTAGCCCACTGAAGTGATCAGACGACATGTCATCTGGTTACTATTTATTATCTTCTTTGCCACCTCTTCACCTAAGAACTAATCAAGAGGTTTACTTTGTAGGTGCATTTAATATATTTAACCTTTATAAAATTTAACAAAACATGCATGAAGATTATTCATAATGTTCTTTCATACCATGATATGATTAGCTTAGTCTGATTGACATCGCAAACTTGATGTCGTCGCTCCAAAGGTGAGAGCTCAATCAGCCTAGAGTTGTTAAATTTGATAACCCATGATATCAATTTTAAACTCACGATTGTGAAGTTTTTTTATTGAATCAAAAGTTGAAAGTTTACCCCAATAAATATAAGATTGGTCTTTTCCACCATTTATAAAATAAGGGTTACTTTCAAGAAATTCAAAATCAAATGTAAGAAAAGAAATAATTTTTCAGCCTAATATTCTCTTCTTTCCTTTTCGGCCACCATTTTTCCCCCTCTTTCCTTCAGCTTCAGTGACGAAACCACCACTAGCAATCGTCTAATTTTTTTCGTTGCAATATCAACAACACTTTTGAACACCACACTCAACCAGCAAGACAAGAAAACTTCTAGTTTTACCCCCCAAAACCACCACTTTAAGGTGGTCTTTGCATGCAATGGTCACCGCATAATTTGGGCTTTAGATGAGGTAAAAAAAAAAGAGGGAAGTGGTGTACTGGGTTAGCCCTAACACATATTATATAATAATATTATATTATAATATAAAAATAAATGATAATAAAATAATATTTTAAAAAAATCAATTGGGTATTTCAAAATAATTTTTATTTTTTCAATAATTTTGCATAAAAATTAAAAGTCTAAGGGTTATTCCAAAGTATTTTTTTTATTTTAAAGTCTATGTTTCTATTAATTTAGTTCAATATAAGGTCAAAAGTAAGATACAAAATTGTTACAAAAAAACCAACTTTCCCTTATATCTCCAAAAAAATATTTAAAAAAACCCTTATTTAAAAAAAAAGGATATTTTGTTTTCATACATATAACTAGGGTTGTCAATACCGTTCCGTTCCATCCGGAATGGCCGGAACGTTCCATTTCATTAAAAAAATCAAGACAAAACGGTATCGTTTTTGTCTTGGTTTTAATTCCAGCCTATTCCAGAAATTCCGGCCAAATTCCGGTCGGAACGTCTCGGTACCATTCCAGCCTTAAAATCCTCCTTATTTTGATTAACTTGTGATTTTTTTTTCTAATTTTGAGATTATGTTTGTTTGATTTTGTGTTTGTATTGTATAATTTAAAGTTAATTTATCTTGAATTTTAATTATGCTTATTAAATTAATATTTTAATGTTATATATATATAATTAATTAATTATATATGAACAGTACAACTCCGAAACGGCACGCCAAAATGCTCCGAAACCGAAACGTTCCGTACCAATAAAAAAACTAGTTCGGCGACCGGAATGGTATTGACAATCTTGCATACAACTGAATTCTAAAAACTTTTTAAGCATATCTTCAATAAAAAAAACAAATCGTATCTTTTCTCATGTCTTAAAATATAAAAAATAAATATTGTAACCAGATTAGAATCATTCGTTACTATTTGCCAAAATACAAAAATCATTCACCAATCGTTTTGTTCATTTTTATTTCACATTTCGGAATTTAGTTATAGACTTCAATATTTTATAGTATGAAACTACATTGTATAGTATACCATCGGTTTTAAAAGATATAAAAGAATAAAATGTAATATTAAAATTCAGATTTTAGAACATTTAGATTTTTAATCCAATAAAATATAGCTCTCTTAAGAAAAGAAATCTATCTTGAACCTTAGAAAAAACTAAAAAATATAAATTTAATATAAAAAATAATCAAATAATAATATAATTTATCTTAGATAAATTGTGAGATAAGTCCTCTTCCTCGTACTCTTGTTACCATTACTATTATTACCATTAGTTTTTCTAAATATAAAATACAAAACAAATAAAATAAACTACAACATAGGAGTTATTTCTGTTAATATACATAGGGGGTTTCGCTGCGGCGGAGCACATGCCAATCTTTAGCCCAGCTGGCCTCCATTGTGTTAGCTTCTTGTTACAGTCCGAACAACAAGTGGACTCCTATTTCTTCTATGAGAATATTCGAGTTCAGCACATAAACCTGAGGAAATGCTTCTCCTTCAGCAGTTCGGATTAGATAAAATAAATGAATCAGGGCAAGGATCTGTATCCTTGAGTGATCCGGATTAGATCACCACTACATAAACAGGTATAGCTGAAGCGTTTTTCCTCACAAATTCTTTCAAGCAAACCTTGCAGCTGCGTTCTCTTCCACTGATCTCTCATTCCGTATTCATCGTCTCCAAATCATGGCTTTGAAGAAAAACAGTGCTTTGCCGATTTCTTTCCTGACGATGGCCCTCTGCGGAGTCTCCATGGCTGCCGTCTACCAAGCCGGTGACTCTGCTGGTTGGACAAGCATGGGTCAAGTTGATTACAAAGAGTGGGCGGCGAACAAGAACTTTCACGTCGGAGATACTCTCGTTTTCAATTACAACTACCAATTCCATAACGTGAAGCAAGTCACACAGCAAGGTTTCGAGTCTTGCAATGCTACTTCCCCCATAGCTACTTACACCAACGGCTCCGATACAGTCACGCTTGAAAAGCTCGGCCACTTATACTTCATCTGCGGTTACCCCGGTCACTGTCAGGCAGGGCAAAAGATTGATATCTCGGTTGTTCCAGCAACTTCAAATTTGAGTCCAGCTCGTCCACCAACTCAGAGCTCACCCAGCAGTGCTTCATCTCTTCATTTGCATGTTCCTAGTATTCTTCTGTCCTGGGCGTTTGGGGTGTTACTAGCGTTCTTTCCCTCAGGATTTCCTTATTAGGAAGGTTTTCAAGTAGCTCGTCGTCTTTGAGTTGGAATTGCTTTTTTTTTTTTTTTTTTTTAAATTAAATTAGCTAGGATATTATTGCAAATTATAGACTTCTTTTGTCGTGCTTATTTGGATGCATTTTAATTAAAATTATAAATATTTTAATATATTTCATTAAAACATTTATTATTAAATCTACTAACTTCCATATTCATTATCAACAATTAGATGATAATTCTGAATAAAATCCGTCCATATCACTAAAATTATAAATATATAAAATAAACAACACCATATGGGTTTTTTTCTTCTATGTTACTAAATTTCTTTTATACTTTGACCACTAAACTTTATTTCACTTCAATTTTATCTTTGAGAATCATATCCATGAGGTTTTATATGTTGATATTTTTTTATTTTCATGCTTTCACGTATATAACTTGTCATGGAATATTCTAATCGTGAATTAAAGATTAATTTTAAAAAATTGAAGTTTTTGTTATTAGTAAAAAAAACAAGAATCAAAATCAACTCTATAAAAATAATGATCATTTTTCATTTATATTATTCAAATGGAATGAAAAGAGTTAATTTTTTGCCTTTTTGATCCATGTTCTTTAAGGTTGTTACGACTTGGTACATAACTTTAACCTTTTTTGTTAATATTTCTAGATGTTGAGAGAGAAGAGAAAACATTATCATAGAAGGAAAAGGAGGGAGAAATTATGTGGTAGAACACATTCAAATAATAAAAAAAAAAAAAACTTAATGCTAATGAGATTAGGGTTTAGAAGTAATCTTTCCTTGCAAATATATCATGAAAATAGACTAGGTTCAAATTACATGATTTGAATAATCTCATTAAATATAAAATAAATTATAAGATGTTTTTTTAAAAAAAGATATTAAACTATAAATTCTAAGAAACCATGATCTCTAAGTGGCAAATCTTGAATCTAATAATCATAATTTTTTTATCATACATAACGTGTAAAACATTTCAAGGAGGGCGAAATGTTATCACAACAACTAGAGTTATTGATATAAGCCTATAGTGACTTGGATAGCTTTATTATGTTTCTTTAAGATGATGTTTTGCCACCACTATATAACAATCACAACGATATGCAATCAAATGTGAACTAAACTTTAATTTTGTTTTCTATCAAAATGTGAACTAAACAATAAAATTAATAAAAAGTAATTGGTACCTAACTAATTCTCTATCATTTATTCAGTTCAAATTTATTCAAACTAAATTAATACATTTTAATAATTATCAATTCCACAAAAATGATTCCCATATTTTCAACTTAATAATAAAATTGATATAATATAATTAGTGTTCATTAAATTATTCATCATTTCTTCAGTTTTAACACATCTAAATTGCAAAATCAAACTCAATTTCATCAAATGAAAAATAAAATTATTTTTCCTAAAATCTCAAATAAACCCTAAAATACAAATAATGAATTAATACAATAAAATCATATATGGAAAATTTGTAAAACATTTAAATATAAAGCCAGCTACAAATTCTACAAAAATATAAATGGATTACAAAAAAAAAGTTGGCATACTTGATATAGTGAATGTTCACAAGAAAAGAAAGAAGCTAACACTACTAAACTATATATATTGATGTCAGCAGCTTGGGTGGTTGGATTTGTGACGAAGATAGTTGAATTCATAATAAAAATGTATAGGGATGGATTTTTTATCTTTTTATACAAGGTTGAAGAAAAAAATTGAGGGGAAGAGAGAGCTATTGGCTTTTAATCCATTTAAATTTATTGATGAAGTTTCCATCAATAAATTTATTGGTATTGTTGATGTGTCGAATTGTCATCATATTTTTATTGAGGTAAAGAGTATTAATTTATTACTGAGGAGACCATAGAAGTTAGCTTTTTCCATAAACTTTAGAAATTTTATTAACAAAACTTAGGGTGTGAAGGAAACCAAAGTTCAATCACACTTATTATATCATGGATTATAATAACAATTCATAATGTTTTGTGTTTTCTTTTTCTTGTTATGATTTTTAAATTTGTTTTTATCAATCTTGTCATTTATAATAAAGATGTTTGATAATATGACCTTATAATTTTTTACTTATTTTTCCTTTTTATATGGTTGGTGTGATTTGTAGGTTTGATAGACTAATCCAGGTTGCTCTGGTTTACAGGTTAGTAAGGTGTTTTTATTTTTCTTTTTTAAACTTGACCTTTTATAGTTTATTTTTTCTTATATAGTTTTATAAAAAATATTTTACAAAGAAAATTCATGTTATTAAACTTTATAAAATAATGAAACTAATAAGTGAAGGGAAACTATTCTATAATTTAAAATTTTATATTTTATCATTATGGTGGCTTAGAATTTGGCTTTGTAACATTTCTTTTTATTTTCTTTTTTTATAGAGTTAACATGGTTTAGAGGCTTATCTGGATAACTCGAGTTGCCCTAGCTTATAGTTTTGGTGGGTTGTCTTTTAAAAAAAAAAATGATATTTTTCATCATATTGTTAAAAAAATAGTTTTAGAGAAAATTTATGTTATTAAATTTATAAAGTTTATTTTGTTTTCTCTAAGGTTATCACAATATCAAAAACAAATATTGGTAGTTAGGTTGGTGTTTTATTTTGTAATTATCTATTTTTGTTATCATAAAATTAAATAAAAAATAATTTTTAAAAAATATAATCCCAATAGAGTCCATAACTCGGTTCACAAGTTTAACATACAAATCTAGGTGATCACCTCTCATGTGATCATATTTTTACCTGACATCAAGATTGTATTTAGACCCATGAAATCAATCAATTTAAATATGATCATCTTTCATATGGTTTAATTAGAAATTCGAGTTAAAAAAAAATGAATCAAGAAATTTCAGGATTGACAGTTTGACAAAGTTCCCCATTTGTTTGCTGGAAAGTGATTTCCTTTTGGAAAGTGAATTCCGGGAAAAATGAATTCCTGGAAAGTGAATTCCTAGAAAATAAATTCCGATGTTTGGCAGTGTTATGGAAGATGAACTGTAAAACACTTTCCAGTGTTCGTTTATGTTATGGAAAATGATCTGGAAAATAATTTATTAATAAATTAATTTTTTTTTCAAGTTTATTAAAATAATGAGGAACAAATCTTACAAATTAAAAAGTTGAATGAGAATGAAATTGAAAAAAAATATAATCTCATAAATTATCTCAAATAAAATAAATAATAATCAAAATAATAGAGATCAAATCTAAAAAAATTTTTTTAAAAAAAAAAAGGTGAATAAATTAAAATAATAATAATTAACATTTCATAAATTATTTCAAATAAAATAAATAACAATAAAAAAAATGAGGACCAAATTTGATAGATAAAAAATTTCAATAAAAAAATGATAAGAAAAAAGCAAATAGCAATTATAAAAATAAGAACCAAAATTAATATAAAAATTAAATTTTAAGAGATGGAATTGAAAAATAAATATTCAAAACAAATTATATATAGCAATCAAAAGTTTGAGGATCAAATTTGATATAATCAGCAAATAATGACATTTCTAAATTTTTCACAACTTCCGGAAAGTGTTTTCCGCCCAAATTTTCCGGAAAACACTTTCCTGAAAACCAAGCCAAATTCTTCTTTGACTGGAAAGTGTTTTCCGTTGACTGGAAAGTGTTTTCCGTTGACCAACTTTCCAGAAGACAAACAAACACAGGAAAATTTGGAAAGTGGTTTCCCGGAAAGTGAATTCCGGGAAACAAACGGGGCCTTAATGACATTGTTAAAAGAATTTTATGCTCATTGAATATATATATATATATATATATATATATATATATATATATATATATAATTTTGGTTTGACTAGTCAAATTAACTAAAGTAGTCTAATGGCAAATATTGATTAGAAAACTACTGCATTAAGTTCATCACCTTTGTAACTTCAAAAATAAAAGATTAATATTGGAATGAATAAAGAAAAAATCACAGTTACCTTGGTCGACTTTTATTACATTCGAATTAATTACATACTTTTCTCCTCATCCTACCAAGCAAAGGATAATTAATTTGCTAAGCAAAACGCCTTAGAGAATTAATTAATTCTTCTCCTCAGTGCAGTAATTAAGAAATTAATCTCACTATGCAGCATCAACCATTGGCATATCTAGATTGACTGGAAAGTTAAGACATTAACTCATTAAACTTAAATATTAACCAATGGTGCACTGCCACGTAACGAATCAGAAGCTTGGTTCCCACCACATTAATTAGATTCCATAAAATCGGTGTCTGCCAATTGAGGGCCATTGACCAGCTTGATCCCTACAAAAAAGTAAATGTCCCAAATAGCCCTGGATTGATTAAATAATTCCTACAAGAAATTAAGAATTATGAGAAAATTTGTAATTAATAGCATCCCAAAGAGAGGCTTAATGGTCACTAGTATGGTAAGCAGTATCAGCCGTTGGATCATTAAAAAACAATGGTCAAGATCTCAGCTTTTGCTATACAAGAATATCTGCCTTCACCTGTTAAGCAATAATAACAGTATATATCAAGGTGGTAACTCCTACACTAGGTGCTGGTCTGAAACCCAAACTGTTGAGCCTCAAGTTTTCTTAATTTCTTATGATGGAGCTTGAGAACAACAACCTCAGAAGGGTTTCTCAGCCGATGTTTATGTCCGACAAGCCACGCATGAAAGAAGAGTACTGCTTTCCCTTTGAAACACCTGCAAGCCCATCATCAAAAGGCTTTCTTCAAGATTTTGACCATCTTGACGGTGATCACGACAATCAGTTTCATGATAATGGCTCGGCATCAAATCCATATTTTGGTGTCCAAACCGGGTCTAACTTCGATTCTTTTGATGCTTTTCCTTATGGGTTACCATCAGATATCCATTTCTATGATTATGAGTGCAAGCCATTTGTAGGTAATATCAGTGGAGGTGGGGGACATGGACATGGTCAAGTCAACGAAAATTTACAGAGTGGTGCCTACTTAAACCTTTCTAGTCAAAGGAGCTCAATTGATGAAATCGGATCCAACCAGGGCCATGTGTCTTTAAATTTCGAAGAAATAAAGCCTGTGAGTTTTGTTGTACCAGATGAAGTCTCATGCGTGAGTGCTGCTAAGAATGAGTGCAACAGGAAAATGGGTTTGAACAATACTAGGGCACTTCTACCTTCTGCAAGAAAGACATGGATAGGTCCTAAGAAGAACAGTGTAGTGAAAGGGCAATGGACAATTGAGGAAGATAGGTACACACACAAACATATATATATATATACATAAGATATCTTGTTCTAATTGATTAGGCATGCATTTCTTGGTTTACATGTTATTAGGTGCCAATAATGGGGTTATTGTATATGTCGCATGTTTGTACAGGACTCTGATCCAGCTGGTTGAGCAGTATGGAGTGAGAAAATGGTCTCATGTTGCTCAAATGTTGCCTGGAAGGATAGGAAAGCAGTGTAGAGAGAGATGGCATAACCATCTAAGGCCTAATATCAAGGTTAAAGAGCTTGGGAGTGATTTCCCAATTTCTCTTCCGTTATTTTATGTGCAATGCTGTTATCAATTGTGATATATCATCACTTGTTTCAACAAGATTCACACATAAAATTTAGGGCTTTAAAAGCAGTTCTTGTAGAAGTTTATTTCACGTTTGAATTTAAGCCCCAGTTGATACTACATTATTTGCAAATTTTAGATTTTTAATCAATTCTTGCTGACACATGAGCTAAAAAGGCTAATTATAGACTCTGTCTGTTAGAGAAAGTAAATTAACAGCTCAGGAACCATATGCATACAAGACATTTGTATAAATATATGGGTGCCTTGTGTTATATTCATAAGCTGGATAAGGACGTGATCAGCTCAATTTCTTATCATTTCTTTGATCATTCTCATTACAGAAGGAAACTTGGAGTGTAGATGAGGATAAGGTATTGATACAGGCACATTCAGAATTAGGCAACAGATGGGCAGAAATTGCCAAGAGATTGCCAGGAAGGACAGAAAACTCGATTAAGAACCATTGGAATGCAACCAAAAGGAAGCAATACTCGAAGCGAAAATGTCGACCAAAGTATCCAAAAGCCTCCCTTCTTCAAGATTATATCAAGAGCTTGAACTTAGATTCGGGAATTGCTGGGAGAGGCCTCGGGATAAGTACTACTGCTAGTACTGATATCATTCTTGGTAATGATACCAAACTGAAAGCACCAGAGCTGCAGCCACGGGACTTGGTCCTTTTCAAAGATTATGATAATGGATTAGTTCCAAATTATAGTTTTAATGAGGTCCCGGGTTTTGATATTCATGAGAAAATATTTCAAGGGGGCTGCAGCACTGTTGATTCTATTCTTGACGAGCTACCTTATGATCGTTTTGTTGCTCATGACAGAAGATTGGAGATGAAGATGCCGGAAACGGATGTGAATCCATTTGTGGGTTTTGAAGTGAAGAAGGAGGTGGATTTAGTAGAAATGATCTCTCAAAACAAAATGTAAGCTCTTAAGAGCCATGGCCATGCATTGGTTTGGACAGAGACAATATGGCTACTTAATCTAGGTTTAGGTTTCTCTCATAATTAAGGAAATTTAAAGGACTGGTGAAGCAACAGAAAAGAGGGAACTTCTTGGTTGCTGATTGTGTTATTCAGAACTCAAAGCTGGAGTGTAAGAGCTTGAGGAACAAGAAGAAGGGAAAGAAAACAAAAGTGAAGAGATGTTATATATATGCTGATACAATATTTGTGAGATGATAAGCTTTGCATTTTATGTGAAGGCTTTGATTGCAGAATTATATATTCTCAGATTTAATTTGTATATTCATTTGATTTTCAGTTTAATTGATCCACTTTTACTAAAAAATTAAATTACATAATTAATTTATCTTGTAAAATCACTAGTTTCATTCCAACTTTTAAGTGATTTATAAAAGATAAATTTACTGAAATACTAGCTAGGAGATCCAAAACTAGCCTCGTTTTGAATTGTATCAGCAAATTAGCTCTAATCATATAAATTACTTGTCATATTTTAGTTAATTAGTAGATAATATGTATTAAAAAATAACATAAATCATGTTTTAGAACCTCACCTAATAGTTTAAATTTTTAGATGAGATAATTCATTAATATAGTATCAAAATCTTATTGATTTAGTGGTTACAAGTTCAAATTCTATCATTCTCATTTTATTTAATAAAAATCAAGCACAAAATAATGTCGGACCGTGCAAGTTTTAAGTCCACAGGTTTTTTACTTAAGAGGGTATGTTAAAAATTAATATAAATTATATTCTAAAATCTTACCTAATAACTTAATATTTTAAATGAGATAATTTTTTAACGATATGCACATCAAATCTCACATCTTACTATTTGCAAAAAAAAAAAGCTTAGGCATAAATGGAGAACAATTAAAATCAGCCTTTTAGGTTCGGAATTAAGAATTTTTAACTAGAATTAATTGAAGGGTGTGGTTCAGTTAAATTTCTTGAAAATCTTCTTATGCAATTACTAATTAAATGGAAATAAGTTAAAATAAATCTGAATTTAATTAATTGGTTGTTTAAAAAAAATCCGAGTTCAACGAGGAAGAATGATGGTCTAAATCTAACGCCAAGTTTCGGATTTTCTTTTTCTTTTATTTTTTATTTTCTTAATGACCCTGAGAAGAAACCCTAATAGAAACAGGAAAAAAAAGGGGTCTTTTCCCTGATCACAAGTCTGCGATTACTCTATATATTCGCTTGTGCTTTTGCTCGCAGTTCTACTTCGTCTTTGTTTCTTTTCGAACACTCCATGGCTGCAAAATCACAGAAAACGGCTACAAGAAGAGAAAAGTTTATGAAAAAGATTAACGAGGGTGATAAAATAACTCGAGCAATGAGCTTCTCAAAGCGACAGCCAACCTTGAAGAAGAAAGCAGAGGAGCTCAAGACCTTGTGTGCTGTCACGGTTTGCATGGTCTGTTACGGTCCTGATGGCACCGTCGAAACATACCCGGAGAATGTAGAGGAGGTTAAGAAAGAAATCAGGTCTTTCAAAGGACTCCATGCCATGCAGAAACGTGAGTTCAACCTCCTGGGTTATTTAGAGAGTGTCAAGGGAAAGTTTGAGTTGAGGAGACAGAAGGTGAGAAGGAAGAAGCTCGAAGCGTTGACTGAGAGTTTTTCAAATCAAATTGAGGGGTTAAGCGGGGATGATTTGTTGTATTTCATTGAAATTCTTGAGAAAAAGATGGTGGGTTTGAGGGAGAAAATCAGTCTGTTGAGCATCGACGGTGAAAAAGGAAAAGCAATTGCTCATGACAGTAATAATATGGATCATGCTTGTGATTCTACTGTTCCGGAGCCAATAGAAGCAAATAACAATATCGTCAGGATTGAAAACAAGAGTGCAAGTTCCATAGTTTATGAAGATTTAGCAGAGTACTTTAGGGATTCTGAGCTACTGAAGTTAGCAGAATTCGAGTGTCAACCGATCACTCCTGACATGAGAAACTAGGTCTTAATCAGTGGAAGCAGCTTCATGTGAATCCCCAGTTTTGGTCGAGCATAGGGGGGTTTCTTTTTCGTGTTTTCATTCTTTATTTCATTGTAATAACATTTATTTTCGTTGTTAATTTTCTGACTTCTACCCAGAAGATGAAAGTTGAAAAGAAATAGAAACAAAAATTGAAGATCAAATCTCTTTTTTCTTTTCATGAATGCCTTAGTTTTGTTTTTGCACTTGATATTTTTTTTCTTAACCAATTAACTGGATTTTGCACAATGCTTCCCTGTTGAAAATCTATCGAATGCCACAAGCAGCCAAATGCTTCTTTCCTAAAGACAAGTTTGGCAGGCTTGGGTCAGGATATATTGAAAGGAATCAACTGCAATTATGACGACAGCAATTTCTGAAAGGAAAACTTTCTTGCACCCTGCAAATTTTTTATTTGGGTTCACAAGAGAGAAATCAACCCGGGCAAAAAAAAATCCAAAGACAGTACAGAAAAAACCTAAATGAATTCATCGCCTGATCTACAAAACATGTTCTTGAATGCAATAATATGGATACTATCATCTAATGACCCAAGTGTAATAGCAGAATCTCTCCCAGAACTTCAAGCTGTCTTTGGCTTTGGCTTAATGCCCTTCACTCTTGAATACAGAAAAACTCCAGAAAGAGCAACGCCAGTACCTGAATGGAAATCATGTGAAGAAATCATAAGAAAAGAGGAAGGCGTAATACAATAAAACAAGCATGCAAGCAAATTAAGGAATCAATTTCTGTGACATCAAAATATGAATTTTACCAAGTGCGTTGATAGGCAAGACGGGTGTCTTGAAGAAGAGGACAGAGCTCACAATGACAACCACACGCTTCACGCAGTTACCAACAGAGTGTGTAACAGGGGATACCCTTTGCAGTATCATATAGGAAACCTGCAATGTATAAATCCCAAAAAGATCAGACTTGGCTATTTTCAAAAAAAAAAAAAAAGAGTTATTTACTAAGTGCAAATTCCTTTATAATGGCACACATCACTTGGATAAACAGTGACCTCTCGTGGGTTACAGCCTATATTTTATAGTGAAACAGAGCTGCAACCATATACATGCACTTGCGCACACTTCTTGTTTTAATTTACAGTTGTTTAACCTTCTTAACTCCCAGCACCACCCTAGCAGGGATCAATTGCACTGAGCACATAACAAAAGATTTCTTCTTTTTTTTCATTTTTCCTTGCACAACAAGTTGAACATAACAGGTAAACAATAATAAAACAAAAACAAGTAAAAGACATGTACAATCTTTTATATCATGATACCAATACACTAATAGCATTCACACTTGAAGATTTTCAACAATCCAAGAGCAAAGATAACAATTACAAACAATAGGAGTTCAATGCCTAAAGAATGTTCATGAAAACATTCTTGGCATAAACCACTATCCTATGTTAAAAAGGCAAGGTAAACAGCTATTTCCCAACCTCTCTCGCCAAAACAAGGGATCATAGGTTAGAAAAGAGATAATCAGGAACCTATAAAGACTTGAACAACATAGAATCCCAGCCTCTCTCACCAAAACAAGGGATCATAGGTTAGAAAAGAAACAATCAGGAACCTTGAAAGACTTGAACAACATAGAATTAATAATTTTCCAAATCAAGTGGGGAAATTTTGCACATCTGGGAGAGAAACATCCAAAACACAAAAGCAACCTTACCTGTTGATAGGCATGGAAGCAAAGCGCAGCAAGAAGAGACCTGGTGTACACCTGTTGAACATTCAATCCCTGTCATGCAGAAACAGATAAGCATATCAGACAAGGACTGATATCGAGTATGCTTTTAGATTAAAATAGAATTTTGTTTGAAGTTTTTTTCTGCAGAAGAACTCACAGCAGATTGGAGGTATGCTGGAGTAAACCTGACACCTTCCATGAAAATAGTCACAGGGGCTAATAGGACAAGTGACATGATTGTTATGATGGAGAAAAGAGTAATGTTGTCCATAGATGCCTGTTCATGAACAAACCATAGTCATGCACCAATCTAAAGCAAATTAGAGCAAATTGAAGTACCGGAATTTTGCAATACGCAAACAACTATGGAAATGTTTGGTTCAATTGGGAAGAAAAACCAAGATATTCAGTCCATCATGTACCAAATCCATGATGAAGTTGTGAATCTGGGAGGGCAGAATTACCTCATTCTTGACCATAACTTTTTTGCTGAGGACATTACGAGATTGGTTTGTCAAGTTAGAAGCCATTGCACTCCAAAACCCAGCCCTTTTAAGAAACATAATAGAGTGCATCAGTAACAGCTCAAAATAAAGTGCAATTGTATAGTGACTAGACATATGCATCCCTTACCAATTGAAAGAGACCTCGGTGACAGAGGCAAGTGCCACTCCACCGACAATTGGTAAAAGGGAACCAACCACCCAGATGGTAGGCATCTGGTACAAAAAGATAATAATTAGAGCTAAAGCAACTTGACAAGTATTTGACAGAAACAGTCAATCAAACCGTAACAACAACATTAGCAACTAAAATGAAAACAGTAGTAAACTCCCTATCCAGGAGATGCAAAAGATGAGAAAAAAGAAAGAACTGTACCTCCCCTAGAAACATAGCAGAGAGGACAACTGAGAAGAAGGGCTCCATAGCTTTGATAGTGTGAGTAAATGAAACAGCCACCTTTCCCAGACTCATGTTAGTGAAAAGGTTCCCAAGGGTGTGAACCACCGCCAACGGCAGAATCATAGCAAGCTACTCAAATAAAAAAATAAAATAAAATAAGTCTCCCTCTCGACAACAGAAAGAATGAATCGCCCATACGTAAAAGCTGCATCATAAATCCCATACCTGCGCACCACTAATTTTCGGCTTTTTATATAGATTGAAAGTCCACATGAAAATAACTAATACCGTCCCAACAGCAAACTGAACTGCAGTAACAGTTACTGGGTTCGGGAATACCTTCAAAACCTGTAAAAAGTAGAATAACAAAATCCTCTTTATCAATCTAAGCAGAACTAATAATATTCTCTTTTTTCTGAATTATCAGTGTAGTTTATTTGAATTCAAATTAAAGAAAAAACGTAATATATTGCTAAATTTGAAAAATTATATAAACACTTCCAGTTCATAATTTATTCCAGTAAAATTTAAAAAAATATTGAGAGTGAGAGAAAGAGAGAAAAGAAAAGACGAACCTGCTTGTTATAAATATTGAAGTAGATATTAAAAAGATACCAAAGGCCAAACAACAAACCAAGCTCTAAAGTCCTGACCAAACTACTCTTCCCCTCTCCCTGGCCAGCACTCTCTGGAACAGCCGTAGCTCTCACTTCAAAACGCGTCGTTTTACTCTCGGAGACCAGGGGAGGCAACGGGTTCCAGGGCCGTGAAAGAGACGAGTTGGAAGCAGATGTCAAGGACCAGGATCGGCGAGGGAAAACGACATTGTTAGAGTCGAGATCGTTCGAAGATGAGAAAGCGCGAATTGGATCGAACCGAGAAGGAAGCGAATAAGTAGTTGTAGCAAATAGGCGTCGTGGTTTGAGGGGAGAGAGAGAAGGAGAAGGGGAGAAATTGAAGGCTGCGCTCTGCATTTTCGAGATCCGCTGGAGCAGAGACTGAAACAAGAGATACAGAGTCTGTCTCACGCCGGCTGTGTTAGAGAAAAAGAGTTGTGTTTGGTTTTTGTAGTTGAGAGGGAAGCGTTGGGAAGTCCGTCGAAGGGGAGAGTTATTCTTTTTATTTTATTTTTTTATTTTATTTTATTATATATAGGCTGGAAGGAAATGTTAGGTGGCTGGATCGGACAACGCAAGGAGAGGAGTGTGATTTTTCTTTTTTATTATTATTAATAATGAAGAAAATATATATTTTTGGGAATTTTAAATATTTTATAATTTAGACTGGTAAATAAGAGAGAGATTCAGATCCCTCTCGGTTCAACTACAGAAGTTTTGTTTGCTTTTGAATTTTGATTGCTATCTTGCATGCTTACTCTGAAAGTACCTTTGGGGTCCTTTTGCTGATATGGACAGCCTCACCAATTAGTCCCCAATTTATAATCAATTTCACAGATAGCTCCCTAATTATATAGAATCCTCAATTTGGTCCTTCTGCCAACAAATGTGCCTGCCGTTAAGTAAATGTCTAAAGACGTGGGGCCGGCATGGTTCACACAATCACGTGACACTGTGGACTTACTATTCATTTTTCAATAATTTATTTTGGTCCTCGAGGTTCCATTTTTTCCAATTTAACTCTAATGGAAGACTAATTGCGTTATTTTTAGTTATTCTTAGTATTGTTTTTGTTTATTAACACACATAATTCTCAATTTATTTGATTATAATTTTTTCAATTTATATTTTTATGAACAAAAATACATAAAAAAAGCCTATATATAATATAATATTCTTTTATAAGAGGAAAAAAAGTATTTTTACAAGAGAAAAAGACATTATAGTATACAACAAAGCAAGAGTTAAATAATTAATTACTGTCTACAGGTTGGGAGCAATTGGGAAAACGCCAAGGTAATAAGTTTTTTGACATAAGAGCCAGTAGATTTTATTACCACCGTTAATTATTTGTCGCTAAAAACACTTGGCAAAATTGAAACACAATCTTTTCTCTTTAAAATAGATTAAGTATAATATTTAATATTAACTAAATATATTGATTAAGTATATTTTTAAATAAAAAAATTAATCTGGGTTTTATGATTAAGTGTAATATTTAATCTTAACTAAATATATTGATTAAGTATATTTTTAAATAAAAAAATTAATCTGGGTTTTATGATTAAGTGTAATATTTAATCCTAACTTTTCTCTTTGACGCACACTTTTTTTTTTTTTATCTTAAAGGTAATTATTTCTTACCAAGAATAAATAATATTTGTTTTTAAGAATAAAGTTTATTTATAAAAAAAAATAAAGAAAATCATAGATGAATTAGAGTAATCTCTTTTAAAAATTAAATACGTACAAAATCATTATAAAACAACCTTTATTTAAAAAATGTTAAATAAACAATCTAAAAAAACTGAGAGAATGGATATTAATTTAACTATAAATGAGATCGTTATTTTAAAAAATACGTATTAAAAATATATTAATTAAAAATTAAAATTATATATATAAGTCAAGTTAAAAGAACACTATAATAGGTTGTGTGGACAAAACACTCCCCAAGTGGGGATGTAGAGTTTGGACAAAACATTAGACAAAAATGGGTCAGGTGGGGACTGTGTCTTGACACTTAGCTCGGTGAAGGGTAGGGGCTGTCCATAAAAATTGTTAAAATTGTTTTTTTATATTAAAAAAAATATAAAAAACTTAAATTGTAAAATTGGATTATAAAATTGTGAGTAAATATTTTCAGCTAATTATATATTAATAATTTCATATAATAAATTAATTATATTAAAATCTGATTAAAAAAAATTAGTAATATTAAAATCAATTAATAAAATCTGCTAAAATCTATACATATAGTTTAAATCTCTAATTTTCAAAAATTTCTGATAGATTTCAAGTTATAATTTCAAATACATTATTTTTTCTCTATTTAGATGAATTATTGAATTTACCGTATATGTTTGGAAATATTGAGATATTTAGTTTTTCTTTCAATTAAAATCGTAAAAAAAATCCACCTATAACACCGAATATGTCCAAAACAATACATCGAAGTATATTTTAATAAGATTTATTTAGTAATTTTGATTCTCTAATATAATAAGTTTTTATACTCCATTTGATATGAAAATTTATCACGATATATTTTTAGGTGTCTATTATTGTTCTATATAATTTTAACTAGATTCAATAAATAATTTGAAAAATATGATCAATTTTAAAAAATTGGTCAGGAAATATTTTTAGATTAAATTCAGTTTTATATATTAAAAATCTAATAAACTTGAAAAAATAAATTGTTTTTATTGATTTTGATAATAATGATATGTAGACCTATCTTTATGTCGTTTGGAAGTATGATTGTGATTATTTTTTAAAATGTTTTTCGTATAAAAATATATTAAAATTATATTTTTATATATTTTTTAAAAGTTATTTTTGACATCAATACATTAAAATTATCTAAAAACACTAAAAAAAATTAATTTAAAATAAAAAAATTAATTAATTTTTTTTATAAATACTTTTAATTTTTTTTATAAATACTTTCCGATCTGCCCCTTCTGCCAAATCGGGAAGTCTTTTCCACCGACAGCCATTTTGTTGAGGAAATTAGGAATGCTATCATTTTGGTGCTCAGTGACGTTCACTGGGCACGTCAGATCTCGAGAATTTCATGGTCAAAATGCTTATTGCTTGGGAGGTGGCTTTGTGCTAACATGGTGGTCAGTTTTAAAATATTAATTTATATATAAAAAATTTAAAATATCAATTTAACAAATATAATTTAAATTCAATATAAATTAATTTTAAATTATATAAAACAAATATAAAATTAAATAAATATAATCTCAAAATTAAAAATATATTTAAAAATCATCTATTATTTAGTACAAATAAACATGAAAAATAATTATTTAAATTTTTGTTTTTAAATTGTTTTTTTATGGAGGTGACTAGGCATTTCAATTTAATTCTTTTATGACAAAAAATAAAAAAATATATAATTTTTATTTTTTATAAAATTTGACATAATAATTTTATTTTTTAAACTGTGACTATTTTGATTTTAATTCTATCATTTTCAATATATCTACTAAACAATAGTGTGTGTGTAAAATCAAATATTATTTAAAGAATTTAATACAAAAAATTAATTTGATGAAAAAAAAGAGTCAAAAATAGTCACATCAGTGACCCATAAAAGTAGCCTTCTTTTTGTCCAAATAAATGGTTGGAGATGAAGCGGCCAGAATGATTTTTTTTCATGATTGAAACGCCACAGATAAATAAAATAGGAATATTCTGGCTGATATTTGATTTAAATATCTAGAATAAATTGAAATTAAAATTAAAATTAAAATAATATTATTTTATTTTATTTTTTTAATTAATATTAAATGTTTTAGTTGTTTCGGCCGAAATGAAACTGACATACTAGTACTAACTTGCGCAGCTTAACCATCCCATGTTCACAATGTTGGCAAGCATAGTCCTAGGATTTTCTTGGAGCCAAATTCTATTTTGCAAGACAAAATATCAGCAACAAGGCAAATAAATGGCTGAAAATACTACGATCCAAAAGTTGAAAGCATAGGGAGAAGTCGAGAATTCAGCTTAGCAGAGAAAAAAAAACATTCGCCTGAGGTGGAGACAACTCAATAAAATAAGGGGGTGTATGTGGGAGTGTTTATAAAAAAAAAATTAATTTTTTTATTTGTTATTTTAAAAATTTTTATGTGTTTTTAGATTATTTTGATTTGTTGATATCAAAAATAATTTATAAAAAATAAAAAAATTATTTTGATATATTTCTAAATGAAAAATATTTTAAAAAACAATAATAATCACACTCTCAAACATACACTAAGATATTCATCGTCTATACAGCTAAAAAAATACAAAAAAAGTTATGGTTTTAATTAGTGTCCGCATGGAGAAGAGCATCTAACAAACATAGTAGTGTGCTAATATAAAAATTTATATGGTTATTAATTTTAGAATTCAATAAATTAACTGAGATACATAAAAGAAACTCATATTAATAATCAGTATTGAAACATGCAAACCAGCCCGAATACTTGTATTAATAGTCGGAGGCATGTCAAGCATAGCATGAAAAAAAGAAAGATAGAAAATAAAAACTCAAAAATATTGCACCAAAAGTAAAAAGTAGGAACAAAAGCTAAAAAAATAGAATGGCAAAGGAAAAAATTAATCTCTATAAGAAGCAATGGGAAACATGACGAGAAAAATCAACAAGAAAAAAACCCAAAAGATTAATCTAATAACAAAATAAAATTAAAAAAGTTTAATTATGTAATTTAAATGCAATCCAACAACAAAAACTTTCACCTTTGATGTCTTCTACTTTTTTTTCTTTGTTGTTAGGTGAATAAAATGTAATAGGTGAGAAAAAAGACTCGAACAATTCATAGGAGAATTATATATTAAATTGGGGCCCTTGTAGTTTTGGATTTATTTTATTGTTTTGCATTATTGTTATAATCTATTTTTTTTATTCTTTTTTTTTTACATATTTCAAAAAAAATAAGAAAAAAAATACAGATACACACACATATATTTAGCAAATCTACTCGTTTTTTAATAATCTTATTATTTTGGTTATTTTTTATAAAGCTAAGGTAGAAGTAATAATAAAATTCATAAGAAAATATATAGTATAAAAATACAATATATATAAAAAACATGCAAAACATCTATGTTTAACCTAGCAGGAAAACAAATGTTGGAAACATTAATCTTTATTGAGCTATATTTAGCATTTATCTTCACCGTAAAATTATTTGGTTTTGGATTTTTTAGTTAATATTATTTGAGAATAGATAAAATATTTTTTCTAATTCACCTGGGGTAATGAATTTTCTTATCACTCTAAGTATCTTTATGTAGCTCATGTTATATCCATTGTCTACCCCTTCATTATCTTGATTACGATAATATATAACATTAACAAAACATAATATTTTTTATAAAATAAAATAAAAACATAATGATTTCAAAGTTTAAGGATCACTTGGACCACCATTAAATGAGTCTTTCTACATATATAGATGATATATTTTTATGAAATTCTTGTGCGAGTCATTTCAATGTACATGTTTAATGACAGACACCTGCATATTAATTTTAAGTATCACTTATACCTCGCCTCATGAAAACAATTATTATCTTTCATAAAAAAAAAAAGAAACCTATTATGTATTAATCTCTACAACTCTAATAAATATTTAATATTTAAAAAGGTATCGACAACAAACATTTTATAAGCAATGTTTTGATTTAATAAAAATCTCATAAGTATAATAATTTTATAATATTTTTGTAAAGTATATTTGTCCCATAAATTTTATCTTTGATCTAGATTCTTAAATAAAATACTAGATTTATTAATCAAATATTACATGAATATTAAAGATATAGATTTTTATTATTAATAAATATATATTTACACAATTATAATAACATTAGCTGTGATCAACCAATTAACTACTTAGCATATTAAACATGTTTAATTTTTTTTATTTGCAATAAAGAGTTTGAGATTCATTTTGTAGATTTTGAGTTTAAGTCAGTATGTTGATTTTGTAATTATTATTAATTGAGGTCACACTTCAAAAATTTTCATGGGTCCATAAACAAGATTATATTTCAATATTAAACTAAACTACACCAAAGGTGTTGGGAGATAACATACATTTTGACATGTCATTGAGGCTATTTATTTTTATTAATAAAGATATTCAAATTAACCTACATGTATCTAACTAATTTTACGAGTTTTGAAATTAAAAATCATGTAAATTTTAAGTGATTATTATATTAATAATTACATAAAAAATAAAATCATTTAATTTCAAACTCTTATTATTGAATTACCTACTAGATAATTGAGTTATGTTTATTTCTCAAGAAATGAGTTAGAAGTGTTTTTGGTTCTTACTCTTAATCTATCAAATTTTGATACCAATATAAATATTTTAAATGCTTTCCTCCCTTAATTTCGTATCTGTAACAATTTGGTCTCTCTCTCTCTATATATATATAAAACAAAATTACATTGTTATATATCCAATGACCAATATACTATAAGGATGACATTAGTTTTTCCCCAGTATGTCAATCTTACTATATAATATACTCTCCCTCCCTCTAGATAGGCCAAAATATCTATAATTGAATAATAATATTTTTTTCATATTAAATGTTTGTGTTACAATTTATATTTAGAAGTTTTTGTTTTATTATTATTATTATAATATTCAATTTTACTTTTATTTTCATCACCTATAATCAAATATAATTTTCTCAAAATAGAAGTCATACTATTCTTTTTTGTTAAATAAGTGTTTTTAATGTTCCACATATTATCCTCTACCAGAAAAATATGTATTTAAGTATCGAGTTTTTATTTCATTTTCATTTAATTATTGTATAAAATTAAAAGAATATCAATAAATCTTAATTATGCTCAAGTGAGATATTAAGATGATGGGTGATGTAGTATATTAATAAAGCTTGTACTAAATATAGAATGAAATTAATAATTTGTGAGGTGAGGATAACATCGTTCTAATAATATAAAATAATAATTTATTTATTTTTACCATAGAGGAATTGATTGAATAGAAAAATAAAAGTAAATAGAAGATAAGAAGATGATAATGGGATATATAAAAAAAGATAGTAAGAGGACCAAAGTAAAACAATAAAGAGAGTGAAGGGACCATTGAAACCATTCGGTGTATTTTACAGTAAGCAGAGGCTGTAAATCCTTAATTGCAAACTTCTACAACAGTCCCCGCGTCCCTCTCCGCCTCCAACCCGTAGATTCGCAGATCTCCTCACTTATGGCCACAGCTGCTCTCCTCCGCTCTCTACGACGCCGTGACGTCGCCTCCTCTCCTCTTTCATCCTACAGATGCGTGCGTCTCTAAGTTTTTCTGCTCCTTTTCTTCTTCAGTTCTATTGATTTGGTTATTTGTTGGAGGAGATCAAACCGATTCTTTAACTTGATTCTTGAGGATAAATAAATGATTAGTTGGGCCCTTCAAGGATTTATCTGTGTTGGATTTTTTTTCATTTAACTTCTTTGCACAATCACTGTTATCGAGGATATTAAAGCTTTGTTTTGAATTTATTTTCGTGTTCAACTCTTAATGATCAACTAGATGTTTTATATATGTAAGTTTTAAATACTAAAGCTTTGGAGGTTGCTGGTTTAATCGTTTTTATCTATATTTGTGAAAAAAATAGATAGTAATTGTAAAAATGCTTTGTTTTTTTTACGAATCCATAGTCGTGTTTGGTCTGGCTCATTAAAATCTGTTTGAGAATTGAGGTTGAGATTGTGAAATGGCTGATTTTTGGTGTTCATCCCTTGTGCAGTTGACTAATAATGTGAATCCAAAGTGGACTCCTAATCCCAGCCAAAATTGGGCTGATTTGTCAAGAGCTTTCAGGTAGCTTGTTAACTTTATGGTGGTTGTATCTGTTTTGATTCGCTGTTGTTTTTAATTTTCTAAAGTATTGAGTGTTCCTGTTCTGTGTAGTGCAAAACCTACATGTGGAGATGTCATTGGTATTGATCTGGGTACTGCAAATTCATGTGCTGCTGTTATGGAAGGAAAGGTAAGAATGGCATTTGTTCCAATTGTTTATCTGTTTGGTTGTTATTATGTTTTCTTTTCCTTTTTAATTCCATGACTCTGTACAGAATCCCAAAGTTTTTGAGAATGCTCAAGGATATAGGATAACCCCTTCAGCTGTTACCTTCACCCCAAAGATAGAAGCCGGGATCTTTGGAAAGAGCCTGAGCAAGGGAGTAAACCCAGTTGAGTCGGTGGCTATGGGAGCTGCAATTCAGGGTGGAATTTTACACAGAGATGTCAAAAAATTGCGTCTCCTTGATGTTGCTCCCTTGTCACTTGGTATCAAGACACGGGTGAGTCTTTACTGCCAAATCTGTGTTCAAATATTTATCTTAAAAAAAATAAAATGTGGGCAATAAGTTGCCATGCCTGTGCTAGTGTCCATGCAGCCCTCAGTTTGTTCAAATATTTATCTGTCTGTTCTATCTGGTCCTGTGCCCAGTTATACTTCTCTGATTCAATTTTTTGGGACCCCAGATTTTCTCTACAGGGACTGACAACAAGACCCAGGTCGCGGGTATTCCACCAACTCCCAGGGGCATGCCTCATATTGAGGTGACCTCTGACACTAACCAACCTAATACCTCGCATATCCTCCGCCCATTATCTCCTCATCTCCCTATTTATAAGCCCCAGGTTGATGCAACCTTTTCCATTGTCAATAGAATCTCCGGGGCTTATCTATCTGCAATAGTTTTGTTTTTTTGTCTAATTTGTCTGAAAGCAGGTTCAATTTGCTTCTCCTATTATAATTTCTACCAATTCCTCTTTTATTCATCCAAGCTGATCCTACCTGCCATTGATATTACTGCCGGTCTTGCCCTGGCCTATCATCTGTTTTATGGGGTTCGTCATCTATTGCATTGAAGGAGTTCTCTTTATTCGAATAAGGAGCCCTCAAATAAAAAAGCGGTCCCTTTTCTCTTCCTTGCTGGAAGGGGCAACCTTTCTCTTGACATCCGTTGTAGGGGGGCTTCTCCTGGGGAGATTTATTTTGAATGTATTAGTCTTTTTGTTCACTTGTAAATTGGAAGTGGTAAGTCTTTTTGTTAATTTGGAAACTGCGAGGCTGAGGCCCTTTTTATTGTATCAATAACCAAAATTTTCCTGGAAGGAGTTTGTTTGTTCATTTGACAACTGCATATCAATATTCAGGCTGAGGCCCTTTCATTGCCACTGTTGTTCACCTGCTCTACTTTGGGTGGAGAACTACTTGAACCTGCTTACTGCTGTTTTTAATCCTGAAGAGAAGAAATAGTTAATTTTGCTGACTTTTTCTGGTCATGAAGATTTCTTCCAAGTGTTTGAGTTCATTCTGGTCGTATATTTGCTTCATATTTCTAGTGACCCTATAGGGGTAACTATTTTAATTTATCTGAAGGTTTATTAGTATATGCACCTCATGCCTCATGTTTATTTAGAAGTTTTGCATCCTTGTTTGGTCGTGTTCTGCTATAATTTTGGAAAATGGCAGGTCTTCTCGTATATCTTGGATTAGCTGCTTTGTTTGTTTCAAAGATTTAATATTTTTAGTACAGTAAAATTACTAAACTGTGAAATTTAGTTTAGGTTTGATTTGAGTGTATTTTTGATATTTCTCATTGGCTTCTACTCTGGTCCTTTCCTTTAAATCTGTCGTGTTTCTAAAGGGAAGGACCAGAGTATAAGAGAATGTCCATGTGTTGGTCATTTTACGTCATAGAGTGTTCAAGTGAGTGACAAAAAATACATTTAAGTGAGTGATACAGCAAGTCACTACCCTCATTGATTCGTATCGTAGTCTTTTTTTCCCTGTATCAATGCCTTTCTCAACTAATCAATTGTTGAAAGAAAAAATTAGAAAAAAAATTAATTATATAAAAAGATCCAGAGCAACAAAAAGCAATTAAAAGAATGTTGATCAAAATTGAGATAAAAAAAATAAATAATATATTTAATTGAATGATAAAGGGTGAAATTGATAAGAAAAACAATTTAACAGTTTAAAAAAATAACCAATAGAATGAGCATCAAAATTGAGGTAAAAAAATGAGAACAAACTCCTGATTTAAGAGTGAAATTGAAAAGAAAAATCAATATAATAAAAGGATTAAAAAAATTAAAACAATCAAATGAATGAAGGTCAATTAAAAAAAAAAAACATATTATAAATTGAGATTGATTGATATAATATTTTAAAAATAAAATTTTATAGAAAGAAAAGAATATAAAATAAAAATTAAAAGAATAAGGATTAAATTTATCTTCTTAATAACTCGAAGAACAACTTTGGAATTTTACATGGCCATTGCGATTTTTGAGGGAAAAAAAGAGAAAAATGTGAGAAAAAAAAGAAAAAAAAATCATCAATATTACACTTGACCATTAGGAATGTCAAATATGACATCCAAAATAAATAGACACCTCTCAAATGCATTAATTTTTTTTTGTTTTATAATAATATTTTTATTTATCAAAATATCAACCAACCTAATCATAATAAAAATGTCAATTTGAAAATACAAAAGTCCTTTAAACACTATTTTTCACGTTTTATTTTTTATGATATTTTGGTTATTTTACTGTACTTTAAAATACAAAAAAAACCTATCTATTTCCATTTAATTTGATAATGACTAATGTACCTTGTAAAAAGACATAAACACTCTCAATTGCTAGTTCAATGTGTTTTTTATAGGATTTTTATTTTATCATTACTCTATTTTAGTAAACAATAACCTTGAGTCTATGTGGACAATGTTTTTTATTAAGAGTTTTAGTTTTTGTCGATAATTTTTCCTTGCCTTATAAAAATCAAATATTAAATAAAAAAAGTCACTAGCATTCAATTGGTGTTTGAGGTCAATCATTGTAAGTCCACCCATTATTATTATTTTTTTTTATCTTTTTTTTTTCAATTACTTATTTTTTATTCAATGTGATCCTTTCACTCTTAGTTAATTTAAGGTTACGGCTGATGATTTTTCTCAATTAACTTTGTATGAGTTTCTTGTGATGTTTAAAAAATATCATAACATTAAATTTATGTTCAATTTTCTTTCTTGAATAAACATAATTAAAACTTAGAGGATCAAAATTGAAACTAGAACAAATTCCCAAACTCTTTATTATATATATTATTATTGTTGGGGAGACATTTCTTGCATTTTCAGTATATAAAGGCTTTTTCTCTCAAACTTTTTTCATTTTTAATCCATGTTTTCTATTATTTTTATATTTTGGTCTAGGACTTATCTTCTTCTTCTTCTTCTTCATGTTTTAGTTTATAAGCTTTTCTCTAGTTTTTTTTTTTTTTTTTTATAATCTTGGGAGATTAGTGTTTTATGTTATAGGAGTGTTTTTCATGTGTTTCTTCTGTGTTAAAATTGGATTACTAGAGAAAAAGAACATTTTATTGATTTTTGTACCATCTATGTGTTGGTTGAAAATTATATTTGCAAATGACACATTGTATGTCTCTTTATTTTCTTAAAAATAAAATGAAATAAGGAGAAAATGCATTTAGATAATTAAAAAAGTATTCAGGATTTATCTTGACGGTCAATTCTATATTTTTTTTTATAATTAAACAACTAAATATATATTTGACATATCACTTTATAAATTTTAAATTAACTACAAATATATTTGATTTATTGATATTTTAAATACCACTAAAATCTTTGCTTATTTTCAAAAAAGATTATAGTTATCTTTGTTTTATTTTAGAAGTTTTTTTAGCCATTCTCTTTAAAAACAAAAAAAAAAAAAATATCTGGTGAATCGTATGTGGTGTCTATCTTATTATATAATTAAATAAGGAATAAATTCTTTTTAAAAACGTTAATTAAAATATGTGTTTATTTAAAGAAATAGAAAAAAATCATCAAAAATAATAAAAATACTTTCGTTAAGTAAAAAAATAATTTTCTTTTCACAAATTAAGAAAATATTTATATTGGGTAGTAATTGTTTTTCGACGTATATTTTATTTGAAAATATAATAAAATAATATTATTTTTAAATATCAGCATATTAAGACAATTTAAAAATATATAAAAAATAATTTTAAATAAAAGTATTTAAATCCTTACAAAAATGATATTTGAGCAGCGTTCCCGAGGATTCCTTGATTTTTCATTTATCAACCAAACAAAAAACGTGTAAATTTCTCCCCCATAACCAGCAACATAAATATCTAATACACATATACGAAAAGGGAAAATCCCTCGGTGGCCACCAATTCTGCAAGTCTTCGAGGGACAATTTAGTCACTTCAAAATTAAAATTCTCAATTTAGTCACCAGCTGTCACCATAAAATTATTTCTGAAAAAAATGCAGTCACTCAATCTGAAATTGTTAACGGATTTTAGTACGGGTACGAGGAGGTTTGTTCCGGGACGGAGCTTCGGTAGGGAGAGGAGACAGTGTTTGAATTTGGGAAATTCCATCCGAAATCGTTGGATTGTATCATGTTCTGCTGAGAGAGATGGAAGGGGTGAAGGACCAAGTTCGAGTTCGGGTTCAGACCAAAGTCCGAGTTCCTTTTTGTCTCGCAGTCAAACTTACGCTATGCTCAAACAGAGAATGGAGGTTGCTGCACAATCTGAGGTAACATTTTTCATTATTATTATTTTGCAAAATTAATTAATTGTGTTTATTTCTTTGGAACAAAATAAAAAATTAATTAAAGCCATTTTTTTAAAGTATTATTCTGATTTGTCATTACTTTCTTTTAATTGGGTAAATTACCTGATTAATCACTGTTTGATTTCTAGGAAAATGTAGGGAATATATATTGTGGGTTCAAATTTCCTTCTTTTTTTGGGGGAAAAATGTAAGCTTTTTCTTTCTTTTTGGTTTGGGTTGTGGCGAGTATAAGCAAAATGAATGTGGCATCAAAGGTCAGGAATCATGGTTATTTATTATTTATTTTAATTTTTGGCAATAAAATGGGTTATGGGATAGTAATATCGTTGTAAATATATGAGTTTGTTTTGTATTGATATTAGGACTATGAAGAGGCTGCAAGACTTCGCGATTCATTGAAATCATTCGAGGAAGTGGAACCAGTTTTGCGGCTTCGTAGGTTGCTTAAGGAGGCAGTTGCTGATGAGCGGTTTGAGGTAGCTGTTCGTGTTATCTCATTTTCCAATTTGAATGTGAAATTTTATTATATATAGTGGGTTTATTTGTGCTGCTAAGTTGTAGGAGAAATTTCTATTCATTTTAGATGGAAGCATTCAATATTTGGGTTTGGGTTTGAGTTTGGTCAAAATGGACATCATGTTTTTTCTTTTTTCTCTTTTTTTAGCCTCCATGTTTCTTCAGTTCTGCATCTTTTTCTAATGTTTCAGCTTGTCAGTTGTTGCCTATGGACAACATGGACTGAACTTAGCTTTTATCTATCATGTCCTGCGTAGAAGTTCCTGCACCATCCACCTTTCAGCTAGCTTTGGCAGTTTAGTTTCTTAGAATGCTGAGAGTTAAGCTTAGAAGATATACAATCTTTTTGTTATGATGTTTTCCTTTTCTCTGGTGACTGCATTAGTTTTTTTCTTAATCGTCTTTCAGCACAAATATGAGTATAAAACATAGTGAATTCAATAATTTAGCGAAGGGCATGGGAGTCATAAGTTTCTGGAAGCCTAGATATCGAATGGTAGTTTTCAATGAGATACATCATTCTATAAATTATTACAGTACAAGTAACAGTCTTTCAACATCTTACTGTCTTGGAATGAGGCCTATATATTTTGATGGACTTGAATGAGGTTGCACTTTACAGTTACGGGGTCATTTTTTATTTATAATGACTACTTTGCCCAAGTCATGCCATAACACATGATTTCATATTATTCCTATGCCATTCTGTTCACCATGGCTGTTTCTGATAAACTTTTATCCATCTGGTAAATTTTTGGCAGGATGCAACCAGGTATCGTGATGAGCTAAAGGAAATTGTACCAGATTCTCTCCTGAAATGCTCAAGTGATGCAACTACCTTGGTATGGTAACTATCTGGTCAGCATGGCAGTTATTACCGTCTTATAAATACTGTGTTTTCATATAAACTGAAATCATCTGGTTCATGTTACTCCTGTTATCATCTGGCATATCAACTGATTTAAACTTATAAATTCATGTTTTTATCCTATCCATTCTTCCTTGACCCTGTCATACTAAAATTTGACCTGTGTATTTATATCTGGCCTTTGCAAAACTTATTTCAGCGTAATTAAATGATGTCCTTGATAACCAGTTTTGGTCTCCTTGTATATAATCTTTTCCATATATGTAATAAAATACTGGCCATATGGGAAATATGTTTGAAAATGGAGAATAAATGGGGTGATTGTGGACAGGGCTGCTGCGATATATGTGAGTTGGCAATAGATAACATGAAGGTGCATTACTATGCATGGTCATTTCAATGATAACATAAATATGATTGAGATTGGAAGAATAAATGGGTCGGGTATGGATGGGGCTGTTGAAATATGTGTGATTTGGCAATAAGTAATCCGAAGTTATTCTAGTATGCATGCTCTTATCCATGTATCAAAGTAAATGCACACAATCTGGTCTAGGTTTGAGGTTCTAGGTAATCATCCTGTTGCTTTGCATAGACAATAGATAACACGAAGTGACTTAAAAAGGAAGGAACCAAATAAAATGCATATTAGAAATGGTTTAAATTGATTTGAGTAATCATAACCAAATCTCATGTATTTCAGGGGATAAGGGTTCAAGTTAGGAGCGTGTACATTGAAGGCCGAAGTCAGCCTTCGAAGGGGCAGTACTTCTTTGCATATAGAATAAGAATCTTTAATGACTCAGATCGCCCTGTTCAACTTCTCAGAAGACACTGGATTATCACAGATGCCAATGGAAAAACTGAAAATTTTTGGTGAGTTAAATTATCTTTTTCTGATCAGGAGTCTTCTAAAAATGCTTCTGTATATATGACTTAGTTTTTCTTTTTCTTTTTTGGTACCATCAGCATGGGCAGCAGTTTGCATTTCATTGACTTCTAATGAATTTCAAATCATCTGTCATGCTGCAGGGGAGTTGGAGTTATAGGTGAACAGCCAGTTATACTTCCTAGGACAGGATTTGAATACTCATCTGCATGCCCACTATGCACTCCCAATGGTAGAATGGTAAGTTGTGGTGATGTTCTTTCTCTTTCTGAAGAGTGATTGTTGTTTTTTTGCCTTTTCTTCCCTTAATTTGGAGCAGATGAGGACAAGGCCTGTGCTTATGTGTCAACATTAATAGATCCCATGAATATTGAAGTGAGAGCATGATACTAAGCCGTGTTCCTATGGCCTCAAAGATTGTTTTTATCATGTAGTGAATCCTGTCTTAATCACACCCGTAGTCTGGGTTTGCATTTCACCACTCAAGAAATTCCAGCAGTGTATTTTATCGTTATTTGCCTTCTTTTTTTTCAAGGTGTGGTCTACAGAAGTGTTCTCAATATATATATCATTTTGAAAATTATGAATATTTCCCATTTGAAGGCATGCTCAAAAAATCTATTTCTTTCATACAATTGCAGGAAGGTGACTTTGAGATGAAACACATTGACCAAGTAGGCTCACTCTCGTTCAATGTCGCAATTGCGCCGTTCTCTCTCTCAATACTAGGAGATGGAAGTGATGCTTTTTGAAGTGGGAATTTTGGACTCACTTCAAAGAGGGCAGAGGGCCTCTGCATCCTTTCACGTTTGTCAATTGAAGGTTCGAAAAACTGCAAAGCAGTGTATTTTATCTGGCAAGAGTGAATATCGTCTTCTTTTTGGTGGAAATTTATGCTGTATTCAGTTGGTAGACTAGGTTGATGTAAATTGTCAAAGTAGTATGTAACAAACTTATCGATGAAATATTATAGTAGAAAAGATTTTGAGTACACATACGAACGCAATACTGTTACCCTTGTTGTAAAGATGATGTGATTAAATAGTTAATTTCAATAAATGTTTGTTACTTGCAAGCTTAGCGACGGTGGCATGATTACCTCAGCATATCCTATATAACAAATTTTGGATAAGGAAACCCAGTTTAAGTAAACCCTTGGTGATGAAAGTGTTTCTTATTACTATTTGGTTCGCTCTAAGCCTCAGGTCCCTGTTCTTCCAGATGCCCCTCCCCCCCTCTTGGCCTTTCATGATTCAAAACGTATGAATTACTCCTTTTTATTCTTGTTGAACTTTAGGTTTACTCTAAACTCTCAAAATATTGGTTTTTTCCAAGTACTTGCAATTGTCAAATCATACGTTTGGAATTTAGAAAAAAAACAAGAAATGTTTTAATAAATGCTATAGGTGAGAATCGGAGGAGTAAAGAATAATACTTTACTCTCCACAATTTCATGAACCCATTAACATTTTGTGTCCACTATTTCCGTTGCAGATACATTTGCTCGCACGCATTTCTTTTCTACCGGACATGTATAGCTTCAAACGCATGATATATCTGTGTGTGCTCTTTAAAATCCCGAATACTAAAGCTTTTGTACTACTTGATCACTGCCTCTGCCATTTATACATGCCACATTCCTGCTTCTTGCAATATTTCTAAAAGCAGCTCGAGAGCAAAATTAGGGATCCAGAACATGGAAGGTATATTCTCCCTCTCTGTCTCTGTCTCTACTAGTATGAATTTAGCAGTAACGTTTCAATAAAATTTTTTATTGTTTCTGGTTTCAACGTTTGAGCTGTTTGAAAACCTTTATCTAGCCAATATTTCCCCAGGAATCTTCTCATACCTCTTCATATGATCATAATCAATGATCCTGAGCTAATAGAGAATAATATAAATCATATTCTGGGATTTTACTTAACAATTTAAGTTTTTAAGTGAGATAATTCTTTAATATGGTATCAGAATCTTGTTAATCCAAGCAATCATGAGTTTAAATCTCAATATCCATATTATATTTGATAAAAATCAAGCATATAATAGTATGAGCATGTGCAAGTTTCAAGCCTAAAAAACTTTCATTTAAAGAGGTGTATCATAAAATATATTTTGAAACCTCACCTAACCACTTAAGATTTTAGATAGAATAATTCCTTAACATTTAACATTTAGCACAAGTAACCATACTCCCTTCCCTATAGTTGCAATAGAAACATGACCTAAGTTAGGAGAAAAGGCTGTGAAACTAAATGAAGAACCAACATATATTTGTTCTGTCTTAGGTGTTGTCAGATTTATCTCCCTCTTATTTTTCTTGGCAACTAAATGGTGGATTAATTCTGAAATATGCTACGCATCAACATAATTATATATAAAAAAGGGATTAAATGAAGAAGAAACCCTCAATTTGTCTCCAAGAGTATGGCGTGGTGACAAAGGGTTTGAGATCTACACAGTAGGTCTCGAGTTCGAGTCAGGACATGCATTTCTTATAAAAATCTAGGATAGCCGGGGTTTTATTCACTCACCTAGATTTACAAAATACGTTTTCCAAGGATATGGTTTCCTCGAATTAAAAAAAAAAAAACCCTCAATTTGGTCGACCTGTGCGCGTATTGATAAAATACTGAGATGAACAAGTGCTTGCTGTAGCTCAACTACGAGAAATTCATATAATTTGCAAATAGATGAACAGGGATTACTTCTGTTTTCGTTTTCTTTAATTTCAATATCGAGCTATAAATTCCTAATCTGAATGCCATGCAAAGAAACTCTTAGCTTCTCCATCTGTTTTTCGTAGAATATAGACTTTCATTCCTCTGCTCTCTGTCAAATATGCAACTCATTCTCCAGTTATCACCAATTATTTTTTTATTTATAAAAATATTTACTTGCTTCCAATTCAAATGATTACAAACAAAAGTGTGATGAAAACACTAACATACCCTTTGACTTATTCTTTAGTTTTTTTTAATTGAAGGATGATGAAGTAATTTACTATTTAAAAAAAATTACACAAAACCCTCTTCACCTTTTCTTTTTCTTTTTCTTTATGCCTTTTAAAGGTATCTTTATAATTTAATTATGAAAAAAAATAAACTTGCTAAATTGTCCTTAATAGATTTTGTACCTCACTAGCCAGACAATTCTTTTATGGAGAGAAGGTGAAAAGAAAAGAAAAATTGTGCTAATCAACATTGTTTTACTTTTACCTCAAACTATACTTGAATCATTAGGCTCTTTTTAGCTTTAGAAAAGATTTTAATAATATTAATAATAATAACGATATTAATAATTATAATGATTATTGTGATAATGATAACCACTATAAGAACAATAATAATAGTACCAATAATAATAATAGTAATTAAAATATTATTTATTTATAATAATGATAATAGTGGTAGTTATAAAAATACTAATGATAATTTTAATGATATTAATAACAATAACGATGTTAGTAATCATAATAACTATTGTAATAATAATGGTGACATTAAAAACAATAATAATAGTGTCAACGATAATAATAATTAGAATATTGATTATTTACAGTAATGATGATAGTGATAACTATAATGATTGTGATAATTCAACAATCATAATAATAACAATGAGAATAAAAATTAAAATAATTTATCATTCAATGTTGTATTTGTTAAAAAATAAGATTTGCAACTTTTCTATGTATAATATTTCAAATCTAATATCCCTTATTAATGATTTAACTTTTTTTTACTCAATTTTATTTTTAATTTTAAATCTCCTAAATTTATAAATAAAACACACACACACACACACAAAAATATATATATATATATATATATATATATATATATATATATATATATATATATATATATATATATATATATATATATAAAGCCAAATTATTATTTTTAGGGCAAAGGAGCATTCACTTGAAATGAGGCAATCCCATCTATTGAAATATTAAAATATAGTACCTAACCTTGCTAGGTGGACATGGGATTGATAGATTCCATTCAATTACCACAAACCTATTTTATTTTATTTTTTTGATCCAATAATACCTCGACAATATTGAGAAGTTCCCCACATCACAACCTTAATTGTAGCGTGTGGCCAATGTATTGTCCTTGCTTGGCAACCAAGTTTGTCCGAATCTTAGAATCTTCCATTGTTTTCCAGCTTTCTTCCCACTTTATAGACCAGAAGACAACAAGAAAATAGAAAAGCCTCGGGGATAAGTTAAGATTGACTTATTATTTCTTTTTTTTCTTGATTTAATTCAAATTTATTATTTTTAAAAATATTGTAGAGATGTAGTTGCAAAATATATTTAATTTCCCTTTTCTTTTATTATTATTCCTGTTCCATGGCTACTTGAACAGTGAAAGTCTAATGGTATATTTAAGAGTACAGTAGATTGTGCTTGTGAAAATATTTTCTATATTAAAATGATATTTTTTATTTTTTTAAAAAATATTTTAATATTAACGTATAAAGATTTTAATTTTTTTAATTTAAAATAAAAAATTTTATTTTATTTTATTTTAAATATTTTTAAAACCCATAATAGAGGTAATGAAAAAGCCGGTGATGTGGGGAGGGGGGCATGGAAAAGCTAAAAAGACAATGTCGGTCATCACCTCCGGGTAATGCAAATCATATCATCCCTTTTCATCAAGCACAAACAATCCCGTGCTTCACGTTTTGTTCTCTGCATTTGCAACCTCATTTACAAGCCAGTCAAGATTCCTAGCAAGCCATCTGCTTCCTTGACCACCACTCCACCCCTCAGCATCTTATGCAGGAAGCTGTGACCATTTTCTGGTCACATCCTGACAGAGTCCCGGAAGGGTCCGGGGTCCCCACCCAAAGACCACCCGTCAAACATCGATCTCTTGCTTTAACTGACAGCTAAAAGCTAAATCATGCTTTCTATTTATATATATTATATGATTAGCAAGATCCAGTGTGCCTGTAACCACCCTAACCCTATCAAACGTTCCCAGAATGAAGGGTTCGGGCTGTTCATCTTCAACTTAATTATGAAACAAGTGAATGGGTGTTTACAAAGTCGTTAGTCAAGACCCAGAAATCAAAACGACGACAGCTCCCATCTCCAGATCTGAAGCTACACTGTCCAATGTCATTTCCAAGTACATAGTTGCTTTATTCCTTTGTTGGCAACTGGCATCCCACACACAATAACCATTCTTGTGCTCGAAAAGCTCATGCAGTTCAGCACAGTATCCAAATAATTTAGTGTCTTGCCCCTGTCTCTCTTTAAAATTGGTGCTGAATAAGCAAATATCAAGAAAAAACTTGAAAAGACTAAAAAAAGGCTGGAAATCCAAGAAAAAAGGTGACAAAAACCTGAATGTTTTCAACAATTTTATATTTGCATGCATGGAAAGAGAATGATAGTACTGTACAAAGTTTCTGGTCTATTTTCAAGATTTTCTTTTCTTTCCTTGATATAATAATAAGTGAAAAAGAGAGAAGTTTGTGCTCAAAGCAGACCTACCTTTTATCCCCCCCCCCCCCCTCCGTCTCTCTCTCTCAATATATATATCCTCTTTTCTTTCTTTCTTCTTTTTTATATTTAGCTCCTTTAATTTATTTAGTTTTCATTCCAAAGTAAAGAGGCAAAGCATCATCTTGTAGGCTCTTATACACCATCACATTGTTCTTGCTTTACCTTGTAGGAATCAACCTTTCCTTCCCTTAGAATTTAGATGCCTCTTCTGTGTATTCGTATTTTTAATACAAGAAGTATGCATTTTATCTCTCTGGGCAAGAACCCATCTAAAGTTTGGAATCTCTGGTTTGTTTAAGGCTTTAATGCGGTCAAAATCAAAATGGGATTTAAGATTTTTTGAACTTCTTCAGTGGGACAAATCTTCTCTGGTTGTTGTGATGTTGATATGTATAACCGAATATAACAAGTGGGAACTCTTCTCATTCTTCTCTCAGGTGTAGTCAGTCTATTTACGGCATACACAAAACTCTGCTTGGCTTTCAAGTTTTCATGTGAACTCAAGAATACTTGTGTGTTTTGGATGTGGATTTTTGCATTTCAGCTAACCCTTCCACCGACTTATTTTTCTCGCTTTATATTCATAGAATTGTAGTCCCAATTCCTGCGTTACAAATAACAACTCAAAGCTTTAATTTCAAAGAACTGTTCTGTTATTACATTAATTCAGTCATTCTTTTACTTTACCCTTTCCATAACAATTTTTTCTTTCTTTTTTCCCTCTCTGGAAATCATTCCAATAAGCTTTCTTTTTAATCAAATTTCCGTTTTTCAGCGTGCTAATCATTCTTTGGTTGATCACTTCATTCTCTATCTCTTTTCGTTCTACTTACAAGAGTCCAAACTCAGTTTCATTCCATTCCTCCATAAGGGAGTTTGGAAAAGCAAAATCATCTTCTACATACAGTTATTGCGCATTCAGACAAGTGCAGGTGACAGCATGAGTTCTATAACAGGATCACCCAAGGATACCTGGCAACCAGTCATGACTGCCAATACAACCGTTGCCAGTTATTGGCTAAACTGGAGGTTTTTCCTCTGTGCTCTTTGGGTCTTGATCTTGATGACGATTGCATCAATTCTTATATGGAGAAATGAACATCGTTGCGAAGTGGAACGTGATAGTGGAGAGCACAGGCAACAAGCAGAAGCATCTTTTTATGATGACGAAACTTGGAGGCCATGTCTGAGAGGAATCCACCCTGCCTGGTTGCTAGTTTTCAGACTTTTTGCCTTCTTTTCTCTCTCAGTGTTGCTCATCATTGCTGTGTTTGTGGATGGAGGCAGTGTATTTTACTTCTATACTCAGTAAGCTGTTCTTTTTCTTGAGTTCATCTCTAGCTTTGGATGAATTTCGTACTTTGATGTTAGTGTTTAGTTCTTTTTTTGCATTTCAATGAGGGTTTTCTTGTATATACTATTACCTTTCCATTCTATTTGTGAGAGGAATTTTTTCTTTCTTTCTTAAATGAACTAAGTTTTGTAGCACCATGGACATTAGAAACAGCATGAACCAAGGAATATTTGGGTCACCTTCATGTGTGCCAAGCCAGATCAAGATATCTATATTAGTTGATCATTTGAATAATTGATTTCAACAAATTCTCTTCAATGTTACTGATTGGTGATGTTTCTTGGTCCTGAACAGGTGGACTTTTACTTCTGTCACAATTTATTTTGGGGTGAGTTTTAGGTCAGCAATATACCTCCTCTCGGAGTTTTTTTGAAGTCCCTGATTGTCACTTTTTTTCCCCATGCCTGTTATTTGCTTAATGATAATCTCATTTTTTTCTGTAGCTTGGTTCCTTAATCTCCATACGAGGTTGCTATCAATATCACAAAAGAGCTGGTGATAAGAGGGTTGATAATGTAGAGGCAGATGCAGAGCAAGTAGCTTGTGTAACTCCATCTGTTGGACAGAGTTTTAATACTTCCATGGCAATGAAAAGCTCAAACTCCCACGAAAGATTTGATGTTCGCCAACCTGCAGGGAAATGGGCTTTCATCTTTCAAATCCTTTTTCAGGTAACTTGTCTGAAAATCAATTTTGGCCAAATATATTGCGCTTCTATATCTTATCCAAATGAGGAAGTTTGAAGGCAATTAGCTTGTTTTCATTCGGAACCTCTAAGGAGCACCTTTCTATGTCCAGGATTAGAACATGGAGTGTCTGCATGCGCTGGCACAGTAACTTCAAAGTTTAAATTGCATGTACTTTAGCTTATTGTGGCATGAAAGTTTCATTTTTAATTCCAAAATGATAATGAGTATCTTCCTGTTAGGAAAGGGGCCTCAACTTTTCATTTGTTAATGATAAATTAAGAGTTCAATACCAAGGCATAAGAGCTGAAGAGCAGGGTCATTACTTAGTTACCAAGGGACTACTCTTTCTTAACTTTCATATTTGATTTTAGAAAGTTCAGTTAGGATCCAGATGAGGAAAGACAGTGAATCAAGTGGATACAAAACTGTGCTTTTATGCATTTTCCCTTTTACTTCTTAGATGGGTTCAATAATTTGAATATGGTAAGTTGTTGACAATTATTTTTCATATTTCAGATGAATGCAGGGGCTGTTATGCTCACAGACTCTGTCTTCTGGTTCATCCTTGTCCCGTTTCTTGCTATCAAAGATTACCACCTAAGTGCTGTAAGCTATCATCACCGCTCCAAGTTGTGTTAATTTTAGAAGTAAAACCATATACTGCTCTTAGTTATGATGGTCACGCACACTCTCATTACGGCATCTCAGTAGAAAAAGATGAACAGCAATCCAATAATTAGTTTCTCATTTTCTTGTTTTCTTGGTTTTCTAAACAATACGTTTTTCTTTTTTATTGACAGTTGATTATCGGCATGCACTCACTCAATGCTGTTTTCCTACTTGGTGATACTGCTTTAAATTGCTTGGTAAGCTGTCTTGGCTTGAACCACAAATCATTTCCAGCTCTTTCAATGAAATTATTCACAAATTCTAACTTGTTATTTCTTTCAGAGGTTTCCTTGGTTCCGGATGGCATATTTCTTCACATGGACAATAGTATATGTCCTATTCCAGTGGATTGTCCATGCCACTTTCAGACTTTGGTAAAATCATTTCCTGTTCTCTTTATATGATGAAATCAAGTTTATCATTGTTTTCTAACAGTAATATTCTGTTATTGTCTAACAGGTGGCCATATCCATTCCTTGACTTGTCATCTCCGTATGCTCCTTTATGGTATTGACCCTTGAGCATGAACCCTTTAATTATGCTATAAGTTGAGTTCAAACTGAAAAAACTTGCACAGAAACAACAAGACACAGCTTAAACCTGTGATATAACTTTGCGATCGGCTTTCTGTCAATAATCATGTCAATTAAGCGTTTATATGCAGTGTCTACACTCTAAAGAAGTAAATACTAATGCATTCTCTTCTCTGAAATTGAACTATTTGCAGGTACTTCTCGGTAGCAGTAATGCACATCCCCTGCTATTGTGTTTTCGCTTTTATTTTAAAGCTGAAACACATTATGTTTTCAAGATGGTTCCCAGAGTCCTATCAATGTCTGAGGTAGCAGGACTTGGAAACTTGGAGAGCCAACACAGTTTCAAAGAAAATGTGAATTTCTGTGTAGTCAGTTGTGGTAGCAGAATAGAAATGAACAAAAGACCAGAGGTAGCATAAGAGACTGTTGACACCCTTGCCTTGACTAATCATTCAGCTGGTAAGTTTTGGAAGATTAAAAAAAAGGTCGAACAAGATTCTTAATTTGTATAGCCATTGTTAGAGGAGTGGCAGATATAGTTGTAACTACATACTGATACTGGAAGAAGTTAGAAGAGAAATTCTTTTCTCTCATCTCTTCTTTCAATTCTTTTTTTTATCTTCAATGATTCAGCTCGTCGTCTCCATTAACTTATTTTCAGACATGATTCCAACACTTCCCGGAACATGATTTTGAAGCATACCCAATCTTTTTATTTGGCACAATGGCACGCAAACAGCTATTGTTATACAGTTGGACACCCATTCTATCAACTAAACTTTCGAATGGGGTTAAGCCTGCTCTGGATTTATAAATTGTAATTTATAAACAACAGTTACAGAGCCATTCAGCAACGGGCCATTTTCAAAACCTCTAAAGTTTGTGTCATTTATTTACTGGGAAAAGGTTCAACATTTTGATTGCAAAGCATTTGCAGGTAACAAAGTTCTTTCGAACAATTGATTTCGTTGATGAAAGGGAAAACATTTAGCTAACAGATGACTTGACCCTCCTTTTCAAACGTAGTAGTTGTAGCTCGTAAAATGTGGCAGTGATGATGTGCAAGCGGCTGCTGTGGCTGACGATGTAGCTGTCCCCCTCTGCATCGGTGGTGGATTAATCATCGTGAACGATTCACAACCCCGCTACACTTAAGAGGCACCCTTCGAAATTATAATATGTTGTATGATGGGCAGGAAATTTGAATAACATAATGGCAAAGAGCTTGATATCTACACAGTAGATCTTGAGTTCGAGTAAGAACGTGTATTTCTTATAAGAGTTTGAGACAGCTGAGATTTTACTCATTAACTTGGCCCACAAAATACAAAAAAAAATACATAGTGAAGTTCCTCAAATACAAAAAAAAAATTGAAACTGTGTCCAAGTTTAAATGATGTGTATATAATAATATGATCAAGGAAAAGGTTAATGGTTTATATGTTGGCTTTGTGTCAAGATATCTATTGGTTTATTCATACATGGTACTGAGTAATCTCGACACAGTCAGGGTTCTCAAAAGCTTTCCCTTGGAATGGACGCTGGCTAGTGGAAGTCAAGTTTAGGAGATCTATTGGTCGGATCAACGAGATTCAAAATTTTGAGGTATTGGTTGAAGCTAGTTTGACCATGCACGTTCTTAAAAACCTTGCATGTGTTTAGACTTGACAGCTAGAAACAATCCAGATTTTGTTTTAATATAAAAAACTATTAATCCAATGCAAATGTTTTTTAGAAAAAAAAAACCCATAAAGCTTCCACAATGCATTTGTGATATATATATATAACATTTACCTCGTTATTATCCTCTGCATCATCCACATTGCATAGTGATTACAAACTTTTATTCTTGCATTTATGAACTAGTACAAGCCTCTGATCACACTAGAAGCATAGTCTCTTGGTTCTTCTTTCCTCTAGCTCTTGAGTTTTGAATGATTTGGTAGGTTTCAGGGTTGGATTGTACAATGATGGAAGAAGGAGGCCATTTTGAGGTTGTTTTGAGGAGTTGGTGTCTAAGGAAAATGCATTTCTAGGATATGTTTGTGATGCATGGATTTTGACTTGAGCAGTTTGAGTAATAGCTTTGGTAGAGTATTTACAGTGCTGTTAGAGCATCTACAGCGGGATGCTATCCCCGCATGCAAAATTTAAATAATAATATTTTACCTATTTTATTTGTGTTTTCAAGCTGCAATGGGAATGTCATTTAAATATGTAAAAATGGCATCCCCCTCCCAAGCTGCTATTTGTAGCAGCTCGGGAGATAGAGCTAAAAAGGATGGCCCCACCTGGGACCACTTTTTATATATATATATATATATATATATATACATATATATATATATATATATATATATATATATATATATATATATATAAAACTTATTCTTATTAATTATATAATCAATGACATAATTAAACTACATACAAAATAATTTCACTATATTTAAAATAATAAAAAAATGGCTCTCCAAAATAGCTTTTACTATTAAAGCACACATCAATAAAAAAGCCATAAATATACTATTCAATGAGCTATTTTAAGATTTGCCTCTCCAGAATAGCTTTTGCCATTAAAGTTGCCCTTAATGTGTCTGAGGGTGTGATCTTTTGTAGGAAAGAGAATTATCTTGCATAAGAGTAAGGTTGTAAGCATGTTTAAGTTAAATTATGGTCGTCAATTTCATTTCGGTTGGTATTTTATTTTTTTAATTAGAACATAATGTTTTGGTTTTGGCGCACCATTTCGGGGTTTTACTGTTTATATATATTAAAAAAATAGTTCAAATCAAAAAATAATATTATTTAGAATTGTGCAATTTAATCTAAAAAAATACACAATAAAATTACTTTTCTGAATAAAATTATGAACATATATAATATTACGAGAATGTTATCATCAATCTCACAAGGTCATTACATTATTTGATTGCTCTGAAATTTTAACATAATATATATTAATATGTCAAGATGATACTCCTCGTAAAATTTCATCTCAATATAACGGTTGAATTAAAAGATTATTTGATATTGTAAAATTATTCATTATTTAAAAAAAAAATATTTGACCGTAACAAAATGGGCGGAACAAAACTGGAACCTTTCAACTAGTATTTGGCCGAAAAAATCCAGAACGGGCCGGAATTGAAACCGAGATAAAAACGATGTTGTTTAAAATTATTCATTATTTAAAAAAAAACTATTTGATGGAAACAGAATGGGTGGAACAAAACTGGAACGTTTCGACTGGTATTTGACCAAAAATATCTAGAATGGGCCGGAATTTAAACCGAGATAAAAACGATATTGTTTTGTCTCACTTTTTTAACTAGTACGAAACATTTCGGCCGAAACGAAACAAAAATAACAATCTTGGTTTAAACATGCAAAACTTATGAAAAAGGGCAGCTACATCATATGACTCGCAAACCTAAATATGATTTCCCCTACTTTGATGGAGAAGATGTGCACAAATGGTTATGCAAGTGTAATCAGTATTTTGATTTGGAAGAGATTGATGATTCAGAGAAACTCAAGTTGGCTTCATAATATTTAGATGACATGGCTCTATAATGGCATCAAAACTATACAAGAAGTTTGAGAGGTCTGAAGGTAGCTTGAAATGAGTATGCTGAAGCTTTGTGTGGTAGGTATGGAGGAAAAAAGGATCCACTAAAGGATCCTGTGGATTTAAGGCAAATTGACAACTTAGAAACACACATTCAAGACCTCAATTCAACATGGAACATGGAAGAAATCAGTGAAAGGCAAGACATGGTGTTTTTTCATACGAGGTTTGAAGGTAGAAATAAACAATCTAGTCAAGATGTTCGAACCCAAAGCTGTTAAACACAGTGCTGTTAATTTGGTTCGTTTCAGTCGAAATATTTCGTATAAGTTTTTTTAAAAAAAAATGACATAGTTTTTATTTTGTTTAAAATTTTGATCCATTCCGGAAATTTCACCCAAATTTCATCTGGAACATTTTGGTATCGTTCCGCCCATTCCGTTTCAGTCAAATAATATTTTTTTAAATAATACATAATTTAACAATATCAATCATATCTCTTAATTCGATCGTTAGATGGAGATGAAATTTTATTAGGAGTATCTTGACATATTTATATGTATTATGTTAAAATTTCAGAGCAATCAAAGAATATAGTGACTTTGTAAGATTGATGATGATATTCTCGTAATATTATACATGTTCATAAAAATCATTTTATTGTGTTTTTTTAAGATTAGATTGCACAATTCAAAATAATTTAATTTTTGAATTTGAACTGATTTTTTTTAATTAATATATTTATCTATATATATATATATATAAACAGTATAATCCCAAAACGACGCTCCGAAACATTCTGAAACTGAAACATTATGTTTTATTAATAAAAACAAAGCATCAACAGAGACAATCTTGGTTTAATCAGAATAATCATCCTCACTTGTGAATCTATATCTATCAGCACTGGTCTCACCAGCTGTTCGTTGCAATGCCTATAGGATTGATGATTGCTAACAGGACAGACCACTAATGAGATCCTTCAACTCACCCAGTTTGATTTCAGAAATGGGATTGGCATTTTTCCAGTTTTTTATTATAAGTCTAGCATTTTTAACATCTGCTCAATTTTCTGTGTTTGTTTCCTATTAACAGATTCAAGAGCATCTTCCAATCTTTTAATGTCTTGGGATCTAATATCAGGTGTCAGCTCTCGAATTCAAAGACGAAAAGCTCTGATACCAGTTGATTCATGTTGAATACCAACTGCACTCATCTGGATTGTATCCAAATGACTAGACCAAGAGATGGACAGTGTGCCCTCTCCAATTTGAATGTTGATGGTGAGTTAAATGCCAAAAAGGAAGAAGAACAAGAATAAAAAGAGAGAACGGAAGGCTTGATAACTAATTCTAAATTATTATATTGCTGGAAAAAACTATTAATTGAAACGTTATGCATGAACCAAAACACAAAGAATAACAGGAGCCTTCAATTTCCAAATCGACAAACCCTTCTTAGTACGTGTTTGGCATTGTGGTGCGATCTGCGATTGCCAGATCGCACCATAATTTTGGTGTTTGGTTTGTACCTAACACAGGTTTCCTTGGCGGGTCCCACGCATGATTTTTCTTCTAAACACCGATCCAAAATAAGCATATATTACATGCTTATTTATGGTCGATTCCTACGATTGCGTTTTCTTCTGAACCACGATACACACACATTTCACAAAACTGAGCAGCTGTCTTTTTGACAAATAATTAAAAAAAAAAATACCATTTTGCATGTAACATGCATGTCTCTCTCTCTCTCTCTCTCTCTCTCTCTCTCTCTCTCTCTCTCTCTCTGCAGAAGGAGAGAGAAAGCCTCCCCCCCTCTTGTTTTTTGCCACCTGTTTCAGAAGAACCACTGGTTTTTGTCTTTCAAAACTGTGCCTCTGTCTTGTATTTTTCACTTGTCAGCTTGCGGCCTCCTGTCACTCGAAGAAGACGCACAATGCAGCGCACCGTTTTAATTTTTCACAAGAGCAGCTGGACCTGGGCTGGGCTGCACTCGGCCCAGCCCAAGTCCAGCAAAGTTGGGCTTAGGCCCAATTTGGTTGGGTTGTCCTCGGCCCAACCATTTTTTTTAAATATATATTTTTTAAAAAAAATATGTAGATACAGATTAGTCTTAATGGAAGGAAAATATCTGTTCGTGATGAAATTGCAAGTAGTTTGATGGGAGAATAAAAAATAATATTTGTTTTTTCATGAATTATTAATTACATAAATTATTATCATTATTAAATTTACAATATTTAAAAAAATTATATATATATATATATATATATATACCCTTTAAAGTAATTTCACAAGTTAAAAGCAATATGAAAAGTTTGGTAACCAAACACCCAAAACTGCTTTTTTTTCAACCTCCAACTCAACCACAATTTTAACCAAACACTTCACTGCTTATTTTGAACCACAATAAAAGCGCTTTTTTTTAAACTGCTTTTTTTCAACCTCAATCGCAAAAGCAAAAGCAATACCAAACACACCCTTATCCTGTTTATCCCACGACCTGTGACAAAAACTGCCTGAAGAAGGTAGAAATTGATAGCCACCATCTCCCTTGGCAGGTGGATTTTTTTATTTATAGCTGCTCTCTTTACTGATTCTTAGAGAGAGAGTGTGTTCATGCTGCTGCATTGGAGTAAGATAGAAAGAAAAAAAAGAAACAGAAATAATTATTTCGATTTCATAGGTAGTTTAATAATCAATCATATGAATCGTGTTGTATTTACAAAGAATGAATCAACAAGAAACAAAATCCTCACCCAACCTCAAAAAATTTTATACAATATAGGCCACTCCCTCTACTTCAGCCAATACCTTGAGGTGCCAGGCCGCTTTACAATAAAAGACAGTTTACACAAGCTACACTACAATCACAAGTGATTAAAGAAAATTGCTTGGCAAAGAACCCATTAAAATTATAGCATCATTATCCTTGTAATCCATCACTTTTTCCGGATTTGCCTTGGAAAATAATCCCGAGAGCAATCCTAGACCCAAAGTAGAGCCCGATCTCCTTCCCAGCGTGAGATCACTGGCCTTACGGCTCAAGCTACTGGTTGACTCCATGACCTCGTCTGTCCTGAGGTGTGCCCCACAAGAGCAATTTGTAAGCTTTCTGAAGCAGGGCTTGTGGAATAATGATTCGCAAGAAGCACACCTTTCAGTTTCACCTTCCTGTTTAAGTTGTTTTCAACTGTCAGATGTTAACTTTTAAGTTATCAGCTACAAGGACCATGTAGCAGATAGCTTTCTGGTGCTTGAGTTAAGGGTTATTCACTAGATTGATATACTTCACTACCGGGAAATCTTTAATTTTTTTTCCATAAAACATTCATCATGCTAACGCTAAACAAAGCTCTTCTATATTAATGCCTACCTGAAAAGGAAAAATGAATGAAGATGGATCGTTACAAGCTTGACGCGCACTGCAAGGGACTCCCACATCATAGCATATGAGGCATTGCTCTGTTATATGCTCCAAGATTTTCCTTGAAACAGTTTCCACCATCACTGGTAGTGCTGCGACAGAAGTAGAGACGTGTTTAAGAATAAAAAATGGTGTTGCACAATTACACAGAGCTCAGATATCTATGAGCAGATCCTTAAGCCATATGAGCAAATCAATTATGGCACATGATTTACTATTTTATTTCACATGAGAAACAATAGTTGAGGCCTATTTGACTGAAAAAATGACAAGTGAGATTCCTGTACGATTAAGAGTCAGATAACGCACAAGAGAAATACAAGCAAAAACTGCCCTATAACACTACAGAAACAGATGATGTCAACCAGTGGGAAGAAAAAAATTCACACCCAGAGAGAAAGGAACATTCAATGGAAGGGCATGTCAGAAGTTGGGAAAAGAAAAAACAAATCTAGACCAGTCAATTACAAAAGCAATGTTCAAATCCAGCCTAGCTGCTCACAAATAAATCGACATAGATATATAGTATATAGTTGCAAATAAATCAACATAGATATATAGTATGTAGTATATAGTATATAGTATGTAGTGGTATTGGAGACTTCTGCACCTGTAAACAAGGGCAGAGACATAAATGGATTCAACAAAGCATAGGCTTCAATGAAATATCTTTTCACCAAAATACTAATAGAAATTATGATTAGATATTAACCTGCAAAAGCCCCTTTTGAGAGATCTATGAGGTCTCTAAGGGCAAAAAAATCATTGCCTTCAAGAAGATATCTTCGAGAACCAAGTCCTTCGTTGATGGTCCTGTGGAATGGACATCGAACATATGAAAGCATGGTTCCAATTTTTTTCCTGACACCCATGATATGGTGCAAGGCTGGGACCTTGGAGAATAGGAAAGGATTGACCGCACTTACACAAAGCATTGGCTGCAAAAGAAAATTCAATAAGGGCATCTGGCAAGAACTTAGACAGAAAATTTGCATTGAATAAAAAGCTTAATATGAAATCTAAAACACTTTTAAGTTGTAAACTATCAGTAAACATGAGTGTTAATCATCTAAATGAAGTATTTTACCAAGAATGAAAAATTACATTGAATCTCCTAGTATATAGGCATGTAACAGATACCCCGAAATGGGATGCACATCTGGACTCATTATTTTTACAAGCATCTTGAATCTTACCAAATATAACCAGGGAAATGCTAGACAGTAGGACTTTCTATCATCATTTACCATTGACTTTTGTCCCATTGCATTTATGTAAGCAAGTGCAGGATGTGCTAGGCAAACATGTTTCATGGTTTTGGGTCAACCATTTCTCTATCCCTCAAATTTAACAATTTCATCCCATCTAGAAGCACCTAGTCATGCAGAGATTGTACAAATGGCAACAGAAGAACAACTTCTCAAATTACCTGCTCATGGATGGAGTCCAGGTATGACTTGGCCATCTGTGAAACTGGATATTGAATAAAATCCCAATAATGTAGAACTCTTGCTGGCAAAACTGCAGTCTCATTTGTATGGCATGAAGAACAAAATAACTGGCCAGTGTACTCACAAAGTCGAGGCTTTCCCCACCCAAGTGTCTGTGCAAAGTCCCGCATCAATGTCATCCCATCATCAAAATGGTTGTGGCAACCGGCACAAGTATAATGCTGTGCTTCTAGCATCTGTTTAGTAGATTTAAATGGCTGAATTTCAACAATAAGTGATATTGTCTTCCCTAAAGTGGAAATATTTCCTGCATCTACCCCTCTGTTAGAAAATACAGACTGAGGAACTACTGCTCTTGCTGCAGGGGAACTAGGAAATGAATCTCGAGGACACAAGAACCAAACCAGTGCACTTGGGGGACTGGTAAAGAACCCAGAATGGATAGTTGAATGTAAACACTCCTGAATAAGAACACTTCTCTCGGAAACAACATCTGGAGATGCATTCCCGAATATTTTTCTAGATTCCTTTTCCACAGAGGACCATGGAGAAGGAAGAGTCCAGCCCTGGTCAGCAAATAATGATTTCAGCCTACGATAAAGTGTGTAGAAATCACGATACCTGCGTTCAACTTCCCACTGGTTTTTGCCACTCCATACCCTTATTATATATGCAGTATATTCCTTCACTCCAACCAACTTTTCACTAAGTGAGACATCTCCCTTCTTCTGCTTCGCACCTACCACTTCAACCCCATCAATTCTCTGTGGCTGTGTAATTAGCAGATAAGCCTCATCAGTACCAGAAGTAGAAGCAGTTGACCCACCATCTCTAAGAGGCAAGAGCTGCGATTGAAACGTGAGGTTACCCTGAGGAAACCTAGCCCCAGGAGACTCGACAGAATCAAGTAAAATTTCTTCCATTTCGTTAACAATCTCATCATAAAATTCAATGAGCTCAAAATTCTCTGCCTGCCAAGAAAATTCAGGAAACAATAGGAATATAAGCATCTTAACAAGCAACTTGAGAGCCATGATGGAGAGAAATGTAAAACGGTAAAAACAGAGGCAGTTAACAGGTGGAAACATAGATAGTGAAAAATATACTTTTGCAACAGATGGTTGCCATGTCGCTTAAAACTCTTCCAAACACATATACTAACATGAAAAAAATACAAAGATTCTAAATTGCCAACATGATGCTATTTACTTAAAATGTAAGGGACACAAATTATATGCATTATTCTGCACGTCATAAAAATGTTCCTTTATGAGAGTATGGGTCATTCTAGACCTCACAGGTTTGGCAGTGAGATGATTTTCCAATGGAGGTACACGTACTCATGCAAACACTGGTAGAAAATTTTGACGGCATCAGCAGTTAAACATATAAAGATACTTAAAAGCATAGTTGTGATCCTAAATACAAACAAGCCTGATTCTGGAACTGGGTTCTGATACAAGAACAAACATGTAAAACATGTTCCTTGATACATTAGCATGCAGATAATGCAAGTTGTCAAAAGCATCTGCGCTTCCCATTTCCATCCTTGAAAGATTAATTTCAGTGTGCTGTATATTATTACCAAGCATCCACAGTAACAAAACATCTACAAATCGACTTTATAGTTTATAAACTTAAGCGAGATGTAGAAGAAATATCAGTAACACAGCAGTGAGGATGCGAACCCGTGAAGAAAATAATCACTAAGCAACCTTTGGAGACTAACCTTAACCACCGCAGGATGGTCTTCATAAGGAATCACAGAACCAGGAGCATTTTCTGATGCTTTCTTCATGTTATTTTCAAGCATTGACTGAGTTGAATTTAGTTTTTGGTCCGCAATGAATTCTGCACTTGCATTTTCTGAATATTCAGCTGGGAAGGAACAAAGTTGATTGGTTGTATCAGAAAAGGGGTCTGCCTCTACTTTTAAATTCCCAGCCTCTTCATTTTCCAAAGTTACGTTGTCATCAGTGCAAACAACTTCCCCGGGTTTCAAAGATGGATTCAGATCATCTATGTGATGATAGGTAAAATCCATTCCTAATCCTATGGGAGATTTTTCTACCAGAGGTTCCTGCTCCACCTCAAAGACATTGCTGACAGGACAATTTTTATAACGCTCTGTTGTATCATTAGCACCTTGGACTTGATTGCAGTTAAAAGAAATATCTTTAACATCTTCTTCCTGTGGTTCACAATAGCTTGGAAAACCAACTAGCACGATCGAGGTACCCTTATCATCTTTGGCTAATTCATGACCACCTTGCACCTGACAATTAGCTACAAGAATGTCTCTCGCACCTTCCATTTGGTCAACGACAGAATTCTGTACACCAAAAGGGACCATGGTACCAGATTTGAGACTCTCCCCTGAACCACCAGCTGCACTGTCTCTGATGCCAGCATGTTCCTCCATCAAACCTTTCCCTATTTCTGCTTCACCAACCGGTGCCACTGTCAAAGCCACAGAAGTAGAACTAAAAAAGTTTCCATCAGTCTCCTGACCCGGCTCCGGCTGCTGAAATTTATCCGAGGTAAAAGAAGCTCCAATACCTCCCCTTGTTTCTAGCTCAAAATCATCCCAATCATCCGACCCAAAAGCGACAGATGAACTCATAATCAACGGGTTCGCATCGCCAACTTTCCCTTCCTCACCAAGCAACACATTCTTCCGAAAATACAATTTTTTCCTATTCTCATCATCCGAACCACACCCATACATCGAACCATCATCTTCCGAATAGCCATATCTAGACGAGCCCCCATCGTCCCCTCTCTCTACTTCCCCTCCATCAAACCCCAAACCCACCTCCACATCCAACCCACTTAAACAATCATCACTCTCTCCATTCCCAATTCCCAAACGACCACTCTCCCGCCTACTGTCCATTTCATTACCACGAATTTCCAACCCATCAACCCGTTTCTCTTCAAAACTGTCATCTAAACAATCAATATCCGAAGTTGGAAGCTTTTGATCCTCCAAGTTCCTATTATCATCAAACCCGAAATGGAAGCTTTTCGACCCCAAGCTAAAAGTACCCGGACTTCTTGACGACCCAAAATCAGACTCTACACAATCATTAAAAGAAGGACCGAGCGAGCTACTACAAATACTAGGCGTGCCCATAACTGAGGTGGCGCTACAGTACCGCTCGAACTCCGATTCAAGACACGAGGCATACTGCGATGCATCACCACCGTCCGGTTCGATAGAACCGATGGGATCAGACGAGGTGGGAATCGGGATGGTTTCGTGGGTCCCTTCTCCATTATGAATCATATTATTATTGTTGATGATGATGATGATGTTGGTATAGCCGTAAGGGTTTTGAGCTTCGATGTTGAAAGTCGAGAAAAGAAATGGAAGAAAAGTGTGGGATTGGAATTGGTATTAAAAGTGAGAGAGTGATCGTAGCTGACGTGATACAAGAGCGACCAAACAAAGAGAGCGAGGATGAAGGGTGGAGTCGCTGAGAGATTTGAGAGCAGATTTGTACAGTGAGGAAGAAAGGAAGATTTTGGAAGTGCTTATTTCAGTTTCGTATTTCAGTGTCTTTGTTTTCTTTTTTGATTCGATGTTAGGGATTGTGGGCCTATTTGTAATCAATCTAATAATTACTTAATATAGAAAATAATCCAGGTTGAAGTTATTTTTAAATTAGCTTAAATATTTACTCGATAAAACTCATGTCAAATTTAATCGAATTAATTTTAATGATTTTATTATTATTTATTTAAAATAAAAAATATTATTTTAAAATTAACTCGGTATTATTATGATTTGTATCTTATATCACATGAAAAAAGAAGAAGTTATTTTAGTCATTTCATTCTTTTTATATTGATTAATGTTAGATGTTTATTCACTATTTTTTTTTAAATTTATTTCAAAATACTCAATTTTATTGTTTATTCTTTCATGTTATTTCTTTATAATTATTTAAAAAATTAATTATATTAACAAAATACTAGAAATTATAACTCAATCATTCCAATACAAGCATGACTAGAAAACTTTTTTTTATTTTATTATTCAACAAATATTTTTAAGCTTGTTTTTTTATTATTTAATATTAGATTAATTTGATAATTATTTTTCATATAAAAAAAACCCTCTTTGATTTCAACTTCTAGCTTTGGATTTATTAACAGTGAGATTTTGTAACTCTTTTTATTTCGTTACTATGAATTTATTTTAACCTCATAAACTGAATTGATTTAAATTGTGGGTTTTTTTTGCTGTATTTTCTAGTTTATTTATTTTTAATACTAGATTGGTTGCAAATTGGGTTTTATAGTTTTTTTATAAGACTATTCTAAATTTCATAACTTGAGCACGAGTTTGATAGTTTGATTTTATTTTTTATTTTATTTTAAATTGAATCTCTCAATTGGGTTTCATATTTCTTTATATGAGGTTATATTAATCTCATGATTCGGGTAATAAGTTTGTCAAATTGACCCTGTTTATTTTTCCAAGTCTTTTCTTAATTGAATTTTTTTCATTTTAACCTTTCAACAATTCATTATTTTCTTTTTTTTAATCTTATCATTCAATATTAGATTTTTAAAAAAAATTGCTTCATAATGGTAAAATTAATCAATGTCAAAACTAATCTATTTTAAAATTCACTAGATTGTTGGGTTATGCGATGTTATGGGTTGTAAATTTTTTTAAAAGAAAATAATATTCAAATGCCATTATTATCTTTCTAGTCTAAAAAATAGACTGTATATAAATTAATCTTGTGTGAATCGATTGTCTTAGCAGGTTCAAAAGTAACTTAAACAATTGGTAAAAATATTGTTTTACTAGAAAACACAATATACATAAAAAGTCATATCAACCCTAATTAACTTGTCAGACTTTCAACTAGAATCATGAAATTCAGACAACCCTATAAAAAACAAATCAAAATAATTATATAATCTAATTTTTAATAAACCACTTGTTGAATGATGAGATTAAAGAGACCATAATAACCTCATGTAAAATAAATGAAAATAAATTATGAAACTCAATTATCATATAATCCAATATTAAAAGATAAAAAAACAATTCACATCAACCCTGATTAAATAGTCAAACTTGCAACTTGGATCATGAAATTGAAAGAACCATATAAAAAATAAATCAAAATAAATTATAGAACCTAGCTTCCACCAAACCAATTGTTGAATGATGAAATTTGAGAGAAAAATCAATATAAAAAAGGACATAATAAAACGACTAATATTTACCTAAGTTAACTCATAAAACCTCTAATTTAAATCATGAAACCGAGATAATTTTTTAGAAAAAATCATAAACAAAACCATAAAGCTGAAGTCTTAATCAAACTAATATTGAAAAAAAATTAAAAAAAAATAAAGTCAACTATGTTAAGTCGTCAAACTCGAGACATGTGTCATGAAACTCAAATGACCATTTAAAAAGCAAGTGACAATAAATTATGAAGTCCAATATTTAATAAATTTAATATTAAAGGATAATATTAAGGTAAAAAAACATAAATTTAAAATATCATTATAACAAATAGTGTTGTACGAGGTTATGCAAAATAAAAGTGTTGTCCCTTTTTAGTTTTTATTATCTAACCTATTGTCTTATGCCACGCCACTATTCGAAGCAAGAAAAAAAAATAGCATTTGAAAAATGTTTAGGCATTAGTGACATGTCTCCTGAAGAACAAATAGATTTTAACTTTGAAATTAATGAGATTTTTATCTAATATTAGGATAGAAAAATATTTAATCTATCTAGGCTGACATATGAAATTTATAGGGATAAACTTGATGATAAATAAATTGAAAAGTTCGACCCTAAATTAATTTAATTGAAAGACAAAATTAATAAGAAAATGTATAGTGTTGAGAAAAAAAAAGCATAAGTGAAATCAAGTATGTGATTACATTGAATAAATTTTTTATCCCGTAAATTATTTTTTATTTAATTATTCGACAATAAAGCATATGATAGTTTTTTATATAAAATATTTTTTAAAATAAAAAAACATAATAGAAATGTGGGTAGGAAAACAAAATAGATAATTGATGACAAATGGTAAGATTGGTTTGAGTTAAAGAAAACAAAAAACATAAAAATAAATAATATCTCAAATGTTGCAAATTAATCATTAAACTTGTGATCCACTAATGGATTGAGTTGAGTCCAATAATTATTATTTTTATAAAATTCTCTAACCTGGATATAAAATAAAAACATTAAAAAAAAAAAAAGAATAGACGCATGAGAGTAATGGCCCAATACATTTGAGCGTTAAAAAAATCTCATGTACGGAGGCTTTCAAGCCCAGTTTGCATGCCTTGGTCTATTTGTAATTTTCTTTTTTAGTTTCTTAATGGGCTTGTATTTATTTTTCTTGAATTCTTAAGGGGTGATTGTCCATCTAATTTTTGTTAAAAATATAGTTGACGACGTGTCATCTCCTCTTTATAAAATCCAACAATCAAAGGTTAGTAGAAAAACATGACCTCAATTTTTTGCCTAGAAACTCATGTTTCAACATATTTTATATCCAAGACAATTAGAAAATACCCCAAAAAATTTTAAACTTAATCATGACCTTAGCAAGACTAAAAAAACTCAAAAAATCAAAATCAATTAGAGCAAAAAAAAAAATGTGATCAAATTTGCCTTATTGGGAAAGAAGATGGAAGAAAAAAACTCCTAGCAAAACTCCCCTCGTAAAATAAAATCTATTAACATTGATTTCAGTTATTTTTGTAGATAAAACAACCTTTTCTCTCTACATAAAAAATCTAGCAATTCTCATTCTCTCCCTTATAAAAAAGGATAAAAAACTAAAGATATGAATTTTAATACCAAAATTACTTTTTAAAATAAGGGTACCTACCACCTATATAAAATATGGTGGATCAAAATAAATTTTTAGTATAAAATTTTCAATTAACAAATTTAATGACCAAAGCTCTTCCAAGATCACGGGTGGAATCTCTAAGAATGAAGCTTGGTTTGTTCAAGTCATGTCTCAAAGAGATGTGTAAGAATTATGTATCAGATATTGCCTTGAAAATAAAATAAATTTAATTTGGTTGTTTTTTGAATTTTGACTTTTGATTTCAATAGCAAAGTCTTATTCATCATTTGCTTAAAATATACTATAAATTATCAATAATCTTTTATAGTTGTTGAGAGTTTGTTTTTTTATTACAATTGAGTTTCTTGAAGCCTTTATAATAGGCATTTCGATTCAGTAAAATTAATTGATCTTTCTCTTCAATGTCTTAGTTTTGTAATTCTCAGTTTTTAATTCAAACAGTAACTGTTATAAACAATTACTATTCAAATCATAGATTTCAACAAACTAATTTACTTGCCTTTTTCACTTTTGTCCTATATCATTCAATCAAATCCTTTCTTTAAAAAATATATGTAATTGAGTGTTAATTTGGGCGAAAGCAACTCAATTGTGAAAAACCAATTAAAAGACCGAATTAAAAATTTAGGGAAATTTACTGATTTTACAATCCAAAATAATTTATCAAATTGGAGTTATTTTCATTTTTATCCTCTTTCAATTTTTTTCATAAGTCATATCTGGTCCTCATTTTTTTATTGATATTTGTTTTGTCTGAAGTAATTTTTAAAATCTATTTTTTTTTAGAAATTTCATCCTCATTTGGTGTTTTTCTCTTATCAAATTTTAATTTTAATTTTTTTATTGATATATTTGCTTTTAATTGATTTAGAATTAAGCATTTTGTTTGAAAAGGTACGGGGTTTTCCAGTTTACAAGTTTGGAACATTAATCAAAATTTAGGGTATTCATTCAAATTTTCATGTTCTCTATTCTTTTTTCAAGCTTATATTGATTTTTTTAATTTCATCTTTTATCATCTTATTAATTGAAGATTGTACTCATTATTTTTTTTCCTATTTATTTTTCAATAATTTTTAATAATAATAATAATAATAATAATAATAATAATATGAGTTATCTTGACCATTAACATTGATTTGTTTAAATAAACTCCATAGTTTTATTCAATTTATTTTCAATGGGATTACCCCAACCAGGCCATCAATTTCTCATGCTGACCTTTTTGATCTTGTATCAAATATTTTTTTTTATATTTTTCTTGAATATTTTTTAATATTTTATTCGCTAGAGATTAAATTTTTTTTATGAGGTCACTCATTCTCATTTATTTTTTTCCTAGTTGACAAATAAGATCCATCAACATTTTATTTTTTAAAATTAATTTTTTTTTAATTTCAATTTCATTCTTTATTGATTAGAAATCAATTTTTATGCTATTCTTTTATATAGAGTTATTCCAATCTGGATTAACAGGTTAACGTGTTTTAACATATTTTTTTTATATTAATGTATTTTTTAATATTAATTGTTTAATAAATAAGCTTGGTGATTTTATTGAATTTACAGGAAGGTTACGCGATCAAGTCATTAACTTGAATAGCTTAGGTCAGTGCTTTTTAATTTATTTATTATCTTTATTTTTTTTGTGGTATTAAATTCGCTTATTAGACATTAACCACTAATAATAATAAATAACGAGTTTTTTTTTTTATATATATATAATGAAACGTTTACAGCTCGCTGAAAAAAGGAGGAGGTCGTATCTAGTTTATTGACTCATTTGGCTCTTATTGGCGCTCATAAACCTGTCTCTAAAACCCTAACTCCCACTACACAAAGGAACCGATCACATTGCGCAGCAGAAGCAGCAGGCATGGAAGCCTTAAACCGCCTAAAATCTACTGAGCCACCACTATGGCTAGCACCATCGCCCTCTCTGTCTCAAACAGCACGCACTGCCTGTAAACATCTCTTCTCGTCAATAAATCCCCATGTCCCTAAATCCCCCTTTGATCAACTTCTAATTGATGGGTGTGATGCTGAGCAGATTTGGCAGCAAATTGACTTGCAATCACAGCCCTTGTTGTCCAGTTTACGCCGTCAAGTTTTGCACTTTCAGAAGAATCCGGAGGAAATTAAAGTAATTGGTGATAGGGTTTTACAAGGGAAAAAGAAGGGCGTAGAAGACCAGGAGGTGGAAAAAAATTCTGGGTTTGATAATGCTGATGATGAGGATATGCATGAAATTGATGATATGGATGACAGTGATGATGAGGATGACAGTGATGATGATGCGGAGGAAGAGAGTAGAGAAGAGGAAGAGAGTGGAGAAGAGGAGGGAGAAAAGGGAGTGATAGAGGACAAGTTTTTGAAGATAAAGGAATTGGAGGATTTTTTGGAGGAGGAGGATGCTAAGGAATATGGATTGGATACAAAGAAGAATAATAAGAAAAAGAATTTAAGTGAGGACGAGGATGAAGAGGAGGAGGACGAGGACGAGGACGAGGATGACGATGATGATGGAGGAGAGGATGAAGAGGACGAGGAAGACGAAGATGATGAGGTGATATATACTTAGATTGTTAAATTAGATTTATAGACGCATGGACTCTTTTTTTTGGTGTGATTATAGTTATTTGTTCAGTTTGGGAATTCTTAGATATAATTCTGAATCTGGGAACTGTGGATTATGGCTAGTTTTACTGTTTGCTGTAATAGAGGTAGTGTTGGCAAATTTTAATCAAATATAGCTTCTGATTAGTTCATATTAAGTATCAGTCTGGGACTGTGCATATTGTAGATGTGTTTTTTAGTTGGTTTGGCATCGATTTTTCGTCTTGCATTTTCAACTCTTCTTTTTATATTTTTCTATGGTTTATGTTTTTGCACTCATCGGACATCTTAATACAGCTTGGGGTTTTTGGTAATGGCGATGATGAAGATGAGGATGCAAGCAAGCGTGCCAGGTTTTTATTTTTTGTTGTCTTTTTTTTTTCCTTCTAGATGAGTAATTGGTTATAGAATCATAAGTTACACAGTGGTGGTTAAAGCACTTCTCTTCATTTATTTACTTGTTCAAGAAAAAAATCTCACGGAAATTTAGCAAGGCAAACATTTGCCCTGTTCTGATGAAACTGTCACTTCAATGGTCATAATGATTTGTATTTCATTTTCTTTTGCACTCTTTAGTTCGCTACTGTCACTAATTCTCCATGTTCATACTGCTTGTAATGGTGCCACCAGCACCTTCCTTAAACACCATCCTTAAAAGTTTAATATTTTTATTTTTAACATTGAATCACCGATTCCTGGTTTCTCTTGCACATCTCTGACTTGCAGATATGAAGACTTCTTTGGTGGTAAAAAGAGAAAAATCATAAAAAAGAAAACAAAAGAAGACGCAAGCTCAGATGATGAACTTGATGACGAAGCATTGAATGAGGTAGTATGATGTGTTTTTTTTATGTCTGCACACATTCAGCAAAGTTTTTGCTGCTGTTCTCATGCTAGTATAATTTATATTTTAAGAAGTGAATGTATGTGAAAATCTAACTGTGTTGTTCTTATCTCCTTTCTGCAGAGAAAAGGTAGACTTTCTACCCATGAAAAACAACTTCAGAAGCTTCAATCTGAGATAGAGCAGATGGAGAAAGCAAATTTGGAGCCCAAAACTTGGACCATGCAAGGAGAGGTACCTTTGGCCTTCCTTTAATGTTAATTCAGAAAATCACTTTTATAGCTCTATGCATTCCTATTTTTTTTTTTTTTTATGTGTTTCTGGATATGAAGCCAATCCTATCCATGTGAAGTTTTTTTGATGTCACATGATATGGACATTGCAACAGGTAACTGCTGCAAGTAGACCCAAGAATAGTGCCTTAGAAGTTGATCTAGACTTTGAACACAATATGAGGCCTGCCCCTGTAATCACCGAGGAGGTTACTGCAACACTTGAAGATATGATTAAGGATAGGATCATTGAGGTAAACTTCAAATTTGAATGGATTTCTGACTTATGTAGCTGTCTTGTTAACACATTACTGTTTTACTTTATTTCTGATGTTTAAATCAAATTTTCTTGTTAAGTGTTGGTTTCTTGTAATAATCTTATTATGATTTATGATTTGAATGTCCTACAATTTTTCTTTTATTTTGCATTTGGAGACCGGGTAATTTTTTTTCCCAGCTGCCTCAAGGTAAATTCAACTTTATCGATATGATGGCCACGTGACAAGTTGATGTATGTCAGATACATGCACTCACATGCATGCACGCACACACTATCCCAACCTTGTGTTGGAGTTCATCAGTTATCTTTGTTGAGTTTAATACGCAAGTCTTCTCTTACTGTGGGAACACTGCTTTATATTTGGTTGTTTTTGTCACATGCAAGTCTTCTCTTACTGAACACTGCTTTATATTTGGTTGTTTTTGTTGAGAGACGTTGGTGAAGAAATTGTGCATGGACAATGCATAATTCTTTATTCAAAGCCTTGACACAGTTCTTCTGATAAGTTTGAACAACGTCTCTTGAATTTTTGGGTCTTTAGATAAACAGTGAACAGTTGTCCAAATACTCATGTTCTTGAAGCTGGCAGATGCATGGGTGGTATTATTGGTAGACCAACTTGTTCAATGATTTTGACTTTCCAAATTGCTATATGCAGAAAAAGATTCCTAAATCCTTGGCCAGGCTTTCAGAAAGAAATTGTCTATGCACCTGACAATATCAGTAGCTTCATGGAATTTTCTGCCACATTGGAAAAATTTTGTTTATCTTTTGACCTTGATGTTTCTTATTGCTGAATCCATGTTGCTAGTTCCTTGGTTCAGATGTTGCTGCTTCTCATTTTGCATTGTTCACTGCTTGTTTGATCACTAAGCTATGTTAGACATTGTTATCTGTATGGTTGCACTCAAGAAACAATCTTGCCATGATGATTTTAGGGGCGGTTTGATGACATTCACAAGGCTCCCAGTTTAACCTCTAAAGCACCGAGAGAACTGAAAGAGTTGGTAAGCAAGATTGCTGATAACATAGTACAGCTTAGTTCCCATTGTTCCTTTATATAAAATAATATTAATTCTGGAAGCTGTATTGTTTCATAAAATCTGCAGGATGAGAATAAGAGCAAGAAGGGTCTTGCCGATGTTTATGAGGTTTGTCTATCTTAACTAGCATGCCCTGTAAAGTTTGCAATTTTGTTCTGGATCCTATACTGTTTGTAATTTTTCTGAGCTTGGTTGATTTCTTCTGTTGCTGAGCTGTTGCATATTTAATCCAAATTCCTCTTTGATTATTTACAGGAAGAATATGTTCAAAAGACAAATCCAGCTGCTGCTCCATTATCTTTCTCAAATGAACAGAAGAAGGAGGTAGATGTTAACAGTAGTGTATTCATTGTTATTATTTCTCTCTTGTTGCTTCTTCATTGCAAATTTTCATATCTTCAACTGGTATCCAGCACATGGCATTTTAGTATGTTTTCTGTTTCCATCTGTTTTTATTACATTTGCATCTTTGATTTGTGTAACCTTGCTATCTTCTTATTTTCTTAGGCAAGTGTCCTGTTCAAAAAACTGTGCTTGAAGTTGGATGCTCTTTCTCATTTCCACTTTGCTCCTAAACCTGTATGCTTCTTAATCCTTAAATGATGGATTTTTTCCCTTTCTTTTGCCACGGTTTTTTTTAAAAAAAAAACTAATCTCTTTTTTGTGATTTTGATAGGTCATAGAAGACATGTCTATCCAAGCAAATGTCCCTGCTCTTGCTATGGAGGAGGTAAAAAGATACCTCCATATTCTCTCCAGTCTGAATTTTGTGAGTCGACTTGCTAATACACATTGTCTTCCATGGATAGATTGCACCTATGGCAGTTTCAGATGCAGCTATGCTGGCTCCTGAGGAAGTTTTTTCGGGCAAAGGTGATATCAAGGAAGAAACAGAACTTACACAGGCTGAGAGGAAGAGGAGGAGGGCTAACAAGAAAAGAAAATTCAAGGGTGAGATCTGATAAGAAAGTTTAGTATTCTCATATAAGGCCTGTTCCTGCTTTTGGCTCTTAACACCATGAAATGAATGACCAATTAGTAGCTTAAAACATTCAGTAGAAAGCTGATCAATTCTTCATTTTCTCAATCTCATTTAGTTTTTTGCTTGAATGTTCGATCTTTCCTTTCTTATTAACCATAATTTGGTGATTACAGCCGAATCAGTGAAAAGGACGGCAAACAAGGCACAAGAACAAACAACACAAAACCATGATGATGGTGAATGTTCATCTGAACTGACTGGAGTCATTATTTCTGGAAGTTGAAATGAACCCCATTTAACGGCAAATTTTGATTAAATTGCAGGCAAGGAAGAATCATAACTTGATTCCTGAAGCAACTCCCTGAATCTTTTCAAGTTATGCTTTCCCGTTTAGGACTGGACTGCCTTACAGAGAGGAGAAACAGGAGAAGAGCGCCATCTTATAAAATTATAAGATGCATTCATGGGTTTAACAAGCGGAAGAAAACTATGCCAGAAGAACTTGAAAGATTTGGGATCTAGCTTGAAAGAAACTTGGTGGTAGGTTGGCAACTATAAGGAATACCTTCTGTACTTTAGAAATGGAGGTGAAATTTTGTTCTGTACTTCACTCAACCTCTGATCAACGTTTGACACATTAATTTGTCAATTATTCTTATTATTATCATGATTATTCTTATTCCTATTCTTATTATTATCATTATTATTATTTATAACTGGGCTGGTTCAATCATGCAATGTAATATGAATCAGGATTAAAAAGCAAGGACGAGTGATGAAAGGCATTGCCTGGAAGAATGTGCCTAACAAGACCAAATGCACTTTTTGGGCAAGTTATCAGAATTCACAATTGTTTTTCATATTGTTGCAGCTGTATTTCTCTTTTTAGTTTTTTTAAAGGTAAATTTACGTTGAAATTTGATATATATATATAATTTTAATATGGTGATGTAAAAAATAATTTTTTAAAAAATCATCTTTATATGTATGTATATTATGCATCACAATACAAAACACACAGACAGAGTTGAAGGAAAAAGAAGCAACAAAAGAAAAGAATTTCGTTTAATGCTCACTGGCATTTGAAGATCATTTCAGAGTATAATATCGGGTTATGTTCATGCATTAATTTTAACAAGCATGATTCTTTGACAAGGGCAGAAATAAATACTATTTTATTTTTGAGGGCCGAGGTTGTTTGAGAGTACAGTAGAAAGTTATTTTTTAAAGTTTTTTATTATTTAAAAACATATTAAACAATATTTTTAATATTTTAAAAATATTATTTCTAACGTAGCTGTAAAGACTCGTAGAGTCTTGCTAGGGATCTACTTGAAGCTCGATTGATTTAGGGGCTGGACTAGTCCAGGTTTAAATAAATTGATCAACCCTTTAAAAAATTAGGGTTGACTCATTTAAATCGATCTATTTGATTAAAACTTATATCACAACTCGTTGACAATTATTTTTGGTCAAAACAATCTTTTAATTCTTTATTTTTTTGTCAAAATACTCATCAACTTTTTCTATTTCAATTTTACAATTATAATTTTTCAAATTATAAAATGACCTGAACTCATATGTGAAGTCTCATGAGCTTATATATGTATATTTTTTTATTAATACAGGTATTCAGGCTGGCTTGTTTATATCCCAGCTAATTTTATGGATTTTAAAGTTAACGATCAAATAATTTTTTAATGATTTTTTATATTAACAACTATAAAACTTGAACCTGACAACATAAAAATATCAAACCTTTTAATTCCAAGTTCTTATCACTAGTTCACTTATTAGATAGTTTATTATATATGTATTTTGCGTGTATGTGTGAGTGATACACCATGTTTATAAGACTTTCTATGATATCGCATGAGTTCTTTATTAAATATCAAAACTTTTTATTACTTTTAGATTCAATGGATAGTTCTAATAATAGTAGTTTCAAGTATCACCCTTATAAAAAAAATGAAGGATATTAATTTTAAAGGTATTTTATTCATGAAATTTAAAATAAAAATGATTATAGAATTTAATTAAATGAGATTATGAAGATCATTATTCCCCCTCAAAATGTAATTTAAAGAATTTTAAACCCAACCACCAACACGAGCTCTTGAGTCTAGAGAAATATATGTGAACTAACATTTTGTTTGGTAATGTATTTCATGTATTATTTTATAAAAAAAAAGTATATTTTATATTTTATTGATATCAAAAATAATTTTTTAATAATAATAAAATATTATTTTGATACATTTTTAAATAAAAAACACTATAAATACTCATGAATGGATAATAAATCATCGTAGCATGTTGATCAACCCTAAAATTAACCATTAGCTTGAATGAGAGTGAATACTTTATACTTGATAAATAACCCTTTCTATATATTTGGATAATGGAGGAGAGTGAGAAAATGAGTCTCCTTGAGATCTTAATTTATTTATTTGGCTAGTGTCTTTTGACAATGCGTTTTAAAAATATTCTTTTAAAAAATATTTTTTATTTTATTTTTTTGTTCTAAATTAAATTAATTTGGGTGTTTTTAGATCATTTTGATATGTTGATATCAAATATGATTTAAAAAAAAATAAAAAACATAATTTTAATTTATTTTTAAAAGAAAATCACTTTAAAAAACAACAACTTCAACTACACTCCTAAATAAGCTCTAATAAGCATTAACTTTTGGATAGCATTTACTTATTTTTATTTAATTTCTTGATTAACAACTTTTATATTTACTTATGTTCCAATTATTAGTATATAATAACATATAGCATTGAACCATAAAGTTTATGCACATCACACGACACCGTTTCACGGTTGGCTGTGTGCTTTCCCTTGCAAAGCACAGTGGATGGCACCGTCTCAGAAAGAGTGTTGTTTTCTTTTATTCTAGTCATCAAACTTTATTCTTTTACAATTTCATCCTTGTATATTACAATCGATATCATCTTATATGTTGATATTTTCTTTTCTCTGCATGCTCTTGTAAACTCAACGTATTTGAGAAAATTAGAAAACTGAATTATATTATTATTATTTTTTATTTGATTGTTTTTATTTTATTTTATCATTTAATTCTAACCTTTTATTTTTCTTTGGTCACTTTAAAAATTATTATAACCTCACCACAAATTTACATGTTCAACATGAGCAATTGAAGTTACTTGGGTCATTTTTTTTTAAATTATTTTCTTCTTGCCAACTTAATTAAATTGAACTGTATTTTTTTTTGTATTTTTAATACATTTTTTTTTAATTATGATCACTTTTTTTTCCTTTTCTTTTTAGTTTGATACATATGATGTTGTTAGGGAAGATAAATTTATTTAACTTAGTGGGTCTATAACACAAATCATAATTTTTTTTATTAATATTCTTTTTACTTATTTTTTTTTAACATAAAGAGTTTTTTTAGAAACATGATTTAGGATTTATTTGACATTTGGTTTCAAAAATATTTTTGAAAAAATATTTTTTTATTATTTTTTAGATTATTTTTATATGTTAATGTCAAAAATATTTTTTAAAAATAAAAAATATATAATTTTAATATATTTCTAAACAAAAAATATTTTTAAAAATAACCACAACTATACTAATAAATATATGAGCAATGTGAGCCACATGATCAGTGAATATACAAGGTAATGCTTGTTTTTTATTAGATTGATGTTAAAAATAAATTTTAAAAAATAAAAAAAATATTTTTTTTAATATATAATGTTTTAAAAAATGTTTTTAAAATAATTACAATATCAACATTAGCTAAATAGAAAGGTGTAAGGGTAGTACGGTTATTTTAAATTGATCGTTATTCCCCTTCACTTTACCGTCTGTGAGAGAGCTGCTCCTACGGCGGTCCTTTCATGATGCTTTGATTGTTTTCAACTGTATCACTTTCTGCTTGGTTGCTAAGAAACTCAAGGGAAAAAAATAGTGATAAAAATAAGAAGATTTTGATATATGGGAGGCACTGAAGAAACAATCTCCGCTGTAAGATCTCTCTTTGAAAATTATCTCTTTCATCTAACAGTATATGTCGGATCATCAATTTTTTCGAGTATAAGTCAAGTGTATTCCCTTAAAGAAACTGTGATGTTAATTCATAACCTAGAGACCCTAGCTGGTTAATCTCATTTTCTCAATTTTCTTGGTAAAGTTTTAATGGAAGGGAGCTTCGGACCCTTGACTTTTTTGAATATTATTTATATCTAGTGGTTAATATGATATTTCGAGATTTTCTTATGGAAAACAGTATGCTCCAAAAATGGCCGGAACTGTTAATTGGGGTACGGCGACCGTGGTTGGAGTATTTGCAGGCATGTTGTATGGAGGTAGCAAGGAGGCAGCTGCATCTGTGGTTTGTTCTCTTTAAGATTTTTCACATTTTTTCACTGCCTTTTCTTGCTCTTATCTGTAAAATAAATAACAAAATGGGTTGTGGAATTTGCATGTGTGCTTATTAAAAATCATCTAGAGTTTGGTATGAGATTTTACCTTGGTATGCTAAGACTTAAGGGTTAAATTGGGTTCCATCAGGAATATATGCTTCTGAATGGGAGAAGGGAAGAGTCAGGTATTCACATTTTCCGTTCCAAGAAGAAATTGATGAGGATAGATGATAGTTTCCTCCAGTGCAGTGCATATGTGTTGGTTTATAGCCTGATAAGTAATAATACTTTTAATCTTTGGGTGTTCTTATAGGATTTTACTTGATATGGGGATATTTGTGAAGTAAATGACATTTTGCATGTAGATATTTTGAATCCCAATCTTCCATGATTCTGGTTCGCTCAAAGCTATTTTTATAGTATGTTCTTAGAGATTACAATGGTCTGGGTATGTGGCATATGGGAACCTCTCCTTCATAGCATTTTTCTTGACAGGATTGCACAATGTCTTTTTTTTTTATCTTGTATAATTCTGTTTGTTCTTAATGTGTCCTCTGGATGTTTCTTTTTCTTCTATAATTTTGCTGGATCTGTTGAGTTCAAAGTTTTTTTGCCCTCCATATATCAGCTCTTCTCTAGTTGTCTTCATACCTTTCACATATACCACATGTACCGAAACTCTGGACTTTTGTCATTTTGGCAGAGTAAGGATGCAGAAGTGATGTTAAAGCTTGGTAGCACTCCAGATAAGCGTGAGCAGTACAGATTAATGAGAGATGCTATGGAGAAAAGGTTTATCCGAGTGACTCGCGGTTCCATAGTTGGTGGAGTACGACTTGGAATGTTCACTGCTGGATTCTATGGATTACAAAATCTACTGGCTGAGAAACGAGGGGTGCATGATATTTATAATGTTGTCGGATCTGGATCTGCCACTGCTGCAACGTTTGGTTTAATTAGTAATAATTCATATCTCATGCATGAGAATTTTTTTGCCTCAATTTTTCTTGTCTTGGGAGTAGTTCACTAAATTGATTTCAATTTCCTATTGGTTCGGTAGGGGAAATTTTTTATGTTTTTCAATTTCATCTCCTTATGGAGCTTGAATTAGGAGCCATGAGTATTGACACAATAGTTATTTTGTGTAACCTTTCTATGTCAGTGCCTGGCTCTCTTCGGTGGCGTGCAAGGAATGTGCTGCTTGGATCAGTTCTGGGTGCAGCATTCTGTCTTCCTCTCGGTAATCAATCACATCTTAAGTATTTAGATTTGCCCTTGCTAAGTGTTTTTTGTTAAATAAAATGAGTTCAATTGAAATGATTGCTGATATGTGTTTTACTTGATATGGAATCTTAACAACCTCCTAATATGAAATCGCAATGGGAAGAATGGAATCTTGACTACTTATAAGAAATTGCTATGGAAGAAAAAACTGTCCCAAAATTCTGCAAGACTGTTCTTGTAATCTTCGGACCATTTATTTAATTGCAACATTATTTGAGCTGGCAATTATTGCTCCTGAAATGAGAACTTGAGGCTAAAACAAAACTAGAAAATGACAAATAAAATTAATTGAGAAGAAGTAAGTTTCTAATGCAAACATTGGATTTTGCAACAGGGTGGATTCATTTGAAGCTCGTAGAGAAAGCAAATGAAGGAAGCTCGGGGGAGAGGGGAGATGCAAAAAGTGGTGTTGGTGCAGCAATTGAGAGGCTTGAAGGAAACTTGAAAAAAAAAATCTGAAGGTTTCTAGAGTTCTCATTTCCCTTGTAGATTTACAGGAAAGCTTTTGCCGTGTGCCTAGTTCCCAAATCTTGTGGCCACCCTTTAAAATAAAGTAGAGCTCAATTACTTTGTTTACATGAGATATGTTTGTCACTCCCTTTTTCGAGATCATTTTTATTTTGTTTTTTCAATTTTGTAGGAAATTAGATTAACTTCATTTTTATTTTGCTTGTAAACTATCCTTGGATTCTGCTGATATAAATGCATAATCAAACCTGGAAATTCTATTTTTTTTTTCTATAAAGGCACCAAGTTTGTATTTTTAAACCAGCTATTATCTCCTGGAATTCTATGTAGTCATCTTTGTTTCAACTCTTTTATATCTTCCAGGAGGAACTCAGCGTGGCTTCAAGAGCAACTAGATAAATACAGAAGCAACATTGTGAAAATAACAAGCGGGTAAGGTTCCTTGAAGAGTCAAGGTATAGTTGAATTCTGGTAACTTGGTCAAAATAAGAACGAACATACAAGTCTTTTTCCCGTTTAGTATTTATACTTCTGTTCTTAAAGCATTTATCATACAAAAACAAATACTTCTGTACTTAGAATTTAAAATCTACTCTCTTATTTATTGTTAAACATCATCGATTTTATCATTATATATTCTCTAAACTCCAAAAAAACGAACTAATTTGCATAACCAATCATGATCCTCGTGAATTTTAGAAAAGAGGATGTGATTTGAATACAGGATTATCCACCATACAAATACTCAAAAACTTCATTATTGGGTGTTTGGAAAGCGTTTTTATTTTTAATTTTCAATTAAAATTGTTTGGTGTTTTTTTATATATTTTCATGTACTAATATTAAAAATAATTTTTTAAAAATAAAAAAAATATTTTAATATATTTATAAATAAAAATTACTTTAAAAAATAACTACATTCTTATTTAGTCCATGAATAGTTTAAAACATAATCAATACTTTTATGATGCAGCTCATGTACCGTAGGAAAACACATGCTCTACTTAACCAACGTATGCTAGGACACCTCACATCAAGCTTTGCTTGAGTCGATTGCTACGTACTTATGCAGAGATTCAATGGCACTGTCAGTAAGCTCATAAAAAGTTAAAATATAATAATTTATATTAATTTTTAATATATTTTTTAAATGAAAGTTTTTTAATTTTGAAATTTATATATAATTTAAATTATTTTATACTTGATTTTTATCAAATAAAATAAAAATGATGAAATTTAAATTAGTAACTGATGAGTTAATAAAACTCTGATAATATATTAAAAAATCATAAAAATTTAAAGCTAGTAAATAAAATTTTAAAATACAATTTATATTTTTCTGTATAAAAAAAAAGAATAAAGGAAGGAAAATTCTCAGCCGTAAGAACTGCACGCAAGAGTTTACTTGTTATTTTTGCAGTCAAAACAATTTTTAATCAATAAAAATGTATTTTATATTTTATAAAAAATAAAACTAAATAACTCAACTATAAACTATTTTTATATAGAATTATTTAAATTGCAGAAACCAAACATTTATTTCAATAAATTGGCAAGTGATTACCAAAAAGAATATTATAAAATAGTTGAATAAGACGCTATGATCGACATAGATAGAATTCTAATGCATGTTCTAAACACCGCCTCAGATTTTACGTCTCCTTCACGAGAGGGTTTCCCCTCCCTTCCATTCATGAGTTTGCAAGTTACAAAAGAAGAAGCAGCAAAAAGACAGCATGGCTGCGATGGGAGGGTGGCCGACCATCCGCCGTTTTGAGGAAGAAGTGGGTGTGAGAAATTACTATTATATCCCTAATAATATACCCATCTTCTGAACTATTCAACCCGTCCATTCAACAACATAATTTTGTGTTGGTGTTGCTATCACCCGCATCAATCCCGGTTTTCATGAGCTGTTAGTTTTGTCACTCCAATAATTATTAGGGTTTGCACGAGGAGACAAGGGTCCTGGCTCTTAATTCCATGCCTCTCACTCACACTCACATCAGTTGCCACTCACAAACAGGTTCATCTATCATCAGCATAACCGTAGAATGTATGATCCCGATCTGGTTTTCTAGGCAATGTATGAACAAGCTTGATACAATCTCTCATTCTGCTGTCAGCCTGGTCAAGTCTGTTCATCAAATATGCTGCAAATCTAGTCACAGAATCCCCTGCCGTGCCTCATGTCTTGCAAATTCAATGGAAAATATTTCCCCTGTTCTCATCTTTTATGGTACAAATAATTTCTGGTCCTACTATTGTGGTCATAGACAAGCTAGAAATGAATGTCTGCATGATTATAAAGCAAAAACAGCAAAATCATTTGGTCGAAACATTATTTATCCACCCCGCACTCCATAAAGCAAACTAAAGCTAGCAGACCATGAAAAAGTCAGCCGGGCCTTTAAAAAAAACTTCGAACAAATTCCTTCAAAAAGATAACGATAATCCTTAAACAATACATCATGTAAGATTCCTCAACACTGCATGTGAATAAAGCACCCCCAAAACCAGACATTATCTCAACGATCCAAGCAAAGTATCACTACTTGATCTCCTTCGCTACACCTCTCCCTCCTCTGCTCTCTCTGTCACATCCCCTCCTTTCCCGTCTTGAAATTTCATCAATCACAGGCATGGGCACATTCTTCTTCATCACCCTTTCAGTATTTTCATCATTAGTCCCTCTAAGTTTTGCTAATAATGTCCATGCCAGCAATCGTTGCCGATCCTTCTGCGGCAACATAACTATCGATTACCCTTTTGCACTCCAATACGGCTGTGGCCATCCAGGTTTTAGAGACCTCTTGTTTTGCATGAACGATGTGCTGATGTTTCATATAAGCTCGGGATCATACCGGGTATTAGAAATAGACTACGCGTATCAATCTGTTACTCTCCATGAGCCTCACTTGTCAACTTGTGACACCCTTGTGCTAGGTGGCAAGGGTAATGGTTTCGCAGTCGAGCAATGGCGGTCTCCATACTTCAATCCGACCGCTGATAATGTGTTCATGTTAATAGGTTGCTCCGCTCAATCATCACTGTTCCAAGGATTTCCCGGGAAGCACTTGCCTTGTCGAAACGTTTCGGGTATGGGCTGCGAAGAGTACTACGGGTGCCAAGCATGGAGTCTAGCTGGCCGTGGACAGATGGGCTCAATGTTCGGATCAGGTCCTCCAGAATGTTGTGCGGTGGCATTTGAGGCTATCAAGGCTATAAATCTCAGTAAACTTGGCTGTGAAGGTTATAGCAGTGCTTATAGTCTCGCGCCATTAAGGGTTGATGGACCCAGTGAATGGTCTTACGGGATCCGAGTGAAATACTCTGTTCAAGGGAACGAGGAGTTCTGCAGAGCATGTGAGGCGACTGGTGGAACATGCGGGTATGGCTCGGATGGGATTAGGCAGCTGTGCATGTGTGGCAATATGAATTCCACGTCAAATTGTGATACAGGTAAGGACATAACTCTCTGTGTCTTCTCTTAGCATTCAGTTCAAGTATCACATTAGATATGCAAGCAATGCGTACAAGCTGCTATCGTTTTACCCGTCCCCACTACATGGGAACCTCTGATAGCAACTCAGACGCATGAGGAATATAAAGAGGCAAAGTTAAAAAAATATATTTGTAATTTTTGTTTCAATTTATGATTTTTCTAATATAACAACTATTTTAGGTTCTTGATTTAAAATCAAATTAGTTTAAAATCAATGCTTATCAATTTATATCTCACCAGTTCAATTATTACTATACATTTCTATATTTTATTTCAAATATTTTAAATGATTTTTACCATTGAAATATACAAATAAAAAAAATTATATTTATATTATTTAAAAAACTATTTTCAAAATAACATTTTGTGTCAGAGTTGCTCTAATGCCCCCCAGAATTGGCACTTTCCCTCGTCCATCACTATCTTGATAAGCCATCGCTAGCATTTCATGGCTGATCGTAACCTTTTGTCCTTGTGTTGCTGTACTGTGTCTAAGCAAGTGATGTACATTTAAACCTGCAGCTACCTCAGCAACAAGTAGAAGAAGAGGGCACGGGTTGGTGACACTGACAGGTACCCATTTCAACCTCATCATTAATGTCTTCTTTTTTAACATCTTCATCAATGTGAAGAACAGCAGTGGTGCTTAAGAGAATCCCTAATCTCTCATTAACTCAGCTCGAATACATTCCATGGCCCGAGAAAACATTCAAGAATGACTCTGAGGAGAGTATACATGCTAGTTTTCTTGCCTGGAAAAATAACTAGACCATATAAATGACTTTTCGAAGTCAACATAGAATGGTTCTGAATAACTTCTGCTACTGCTATTTCTAAATTCGTGGCTTCTCATACTGCAGTTTCTAAATCTTCTGCAGCAATTTTTTTCTGTTTATCGGCATGGATATGACGGCTGCTTGAAGGGACGCACGTACGATTCAACAACTCCAATAACTGAAGTGTCTGTAAATGATGTGATCACTATATACGAATGCATTGAGAGAAGGATAGAGATGGAGCTAGCTCGTTAATTTCTCAAATATGAATGTCCATGTTCTTATCAAATACTGGTTGATCTTTGCGTTACCAACACTTCATTTATTTTTTTGGTTTTGCTGCAAAGAGGGAAATGTAAGCATCAACCCAGAAGTCTTTGTTCTTACATTGCCAGCAGTACTTTAATCTTGGAGGGTTTTTTCCTTGCTGTTTTCATGAATGATAGATTTTATTTTACTTTTTTTTTATTAATATTATTTAAAGACAAATTAGATTCATTAGTACTGTGTATTAATGTATAATACATAGTAATAATGAGTGGCTGTGAAAAAGATGGAAAAGAGAAGGAACTGCAAAGCAAGAACATGATTGATGATCCAATTCTCTGTTTCCCCTATCTAACACTATAACGAAATATCGGTTTGATAGTGCGTTTTAAAAATAATTTTTTATTTTTATATATTGATATTAAAAATATTATTTTAATATATTTTTAAATAAAAAATATTTTTAAAAATAACATTCTAATTCCATAAAAACTAATATATTTATATTCAAACTAATATATGTTTTGTTTTTGTCGCCATACCTAAATGTTCACTGGTTTTTATAATAATAATTAAAAAAAAAAAAAAACTAGTTGCATGTATTCTGACCTTTTATCTTTTCCAATGAAAGAAGCCAGATGTAGGGCAGGGCAGCACAGCTACTCATAGCCTGCCGTGTGAAAAGATGCTTATGAATAACAATAATAGTAATAAATGAGTTCTATTGGTTTATAGAGTGGTTGCTCGTTGATATTATTTTTAAAAATATTTATTGTTTAAAAATATATTAAATAATATATTTTTTATTTTTTAAAAAATATTTTTAATATTAATATATTAAAATAATTTAAAAACATTAAAAATTTAATTTAAAGTAAAAAATATTTTCAAAACTACTTTTAAAATACAGGGATATACACCCCTTAATTATCCGTATAGATTATTTAATAAAATTATTTAAACTGAATTTATTGAATTATATAATAAATTATGTGACGTCATAATTCATGAGATAGTGTAAGGATATTCACACAACACTTGCAAATCATTTTATCAATACCTAGAAAATACCCCTTTTGTGCATATCATAAGGTCAAGATATGTGGTGGTGTTGTGTTATCGAAAGAAAAGAGAAGGAGATCACGTGGTGGTTGCTGGGGCTGCCGTGTTGATCGGGGCTGCTGGTGGCGGTGGGGGCTGCAAGAAATCATGCTCATTAGCTATCTCAAGATTTCAAGAGTTGTTTTGAAAAATCTGTGGAAATAAACCCCCTAAGCACTCTATTCCACAAACCATCAGGATTATTTATGACAATAATAAAAAGAACCTTTGAATTGAATTACGCGATACTACTCGTAATATTTTATTTTAATTTAATAGTTAGATTAAAAAAAAAATATTATTAAATTATTTATTATTTAAAAAAAAAACTATGTAGCTGAATTGGCATGCGAAATGATTCTAGCATATTTCAACAGGAATTTGGTCAAAAAAATCTAAAATAAACTGGAATTTAATATAAAATAAAAACAATGTTGTTTTGTTTTGATTTTTAAATTAATATAAATTTTTTTGATTATTTTAACCGAAACAAAATGAAATCGACATCCTGAGTGAAATTTAATGTTGTTTTGAGTTCAGTGCACACCAATATTTTAATTATTGTTTTTTAGATTATTTTTAAAAATAATTTTTATTTAAAATTATTTTGAAGTTATTTTTTTTAATTTTTTAAATATATTTTTAGAACATAATGCACTACCTTATATATGTATATTTACTTCAATACTATACAGTATAAATATAAACAAACAAATCCCTTCTCTGGCCGTACATACATACATACATACATAACGATTATTTTCTTAAGAAAAAAACCGGTCGGTGTCCAAGCCTGAAACCTCTGCTCGCCCTTTGTGCTGCATTTAGTTCAAGTGTTTGTCAATCTGCTTATTGCAATAATAAAAAAGAAAGATTTTTTTATGATTATTCAACAGTTTAATAAGAGACCATTTCTCCTGGTCTAAGGTAAGAAGAGTTCATTCAATCTCTCCACACAAGTCAAAGCTTGATCTTGGGAAAAGAAACGACTTTCCCTTCATAAACCCACGGTAAAACCCCAAATCTCAATACAACGTCCTTACCTTTTCTCGATTTGAAGCTTTAACCTCTTGTTTTTGTTGTTCTTGACGAATTGGGTGTTTGTTATTTCGGTTTTTAGTGGCAACAATGGCAGCCAGTGTGCCTGCAACTTCTCTTTCTATGATATCTCAGCGACCCAAATCGCCAATTCGTGATTTTGAAGACAAAAATTGCTACTTCTGGACTCGACCAAGTTGCTACCTGAAGCAAAGGAACATAATCAGAAATGTAAGTGGAGGTAGAAGCAGAAAACGTACGACCCTAGTCTCTGCTTCGCTGTCTACTATTTCTAGGAAACCAGCTTCTACAATACCTGCATTCAATGAGGTCTGTCTCTCGCATTCATTTCTGTAAGTTATGGGTGTTTTTCTTTTTCTTTAGTTATTTTAATTTCTTGCGATTCTTTTTTTTTTTTGGCAGTTGATTGAATCCCTGATTAATAAGGTGGATTTGTCAGAATCCGAGGCTGAAGCATCATTAGATTATTTACTTGATGATAGCAGTGAGGCCTTGATCAGTGCTTTCTTGGTACTTCTGAGAGCCAAGGGAGAGACTTTTGAAGAGGTAAGTTTAGTGCATTTATTACTTTTACAAGTAGGCAAGCATATTCCAAGAGTCTCTCCTTTTAAAAGGTGGGAATATAATGCACAGAGCCCTAGACTGATTGGCACGATACTTTAATAGTGTCACGGTAACTATTGCAATGGGAAAGTGCTACTTCTGACACAATTTGCTGCTGTGATGAAATGAGAGTAGTTATTGTGTGTAATGCTATTTAGATTGTTGGATTGGCAAGGGCAATGTTTAAGCATGCTAGGAAGGTGGAAGGATTGGCTGGTGTTGTGGATATTGTTGGAACGGGTGGTGATGGTGCAAATACCGTTAACATTTCTACAGGAGCATCAATACTTGCTGCTGCTTGTGGTGCTAAAGTAGCCAAGGTCAGAATTTCTTTTCCTCAAAATAATGTTTAAAATTTGAGGATTATGTCATATGGTTGGTTGCATGTAATGTGCTAAATGTTATTGTTTGCTTTGCAGCAAGGGAATAGATCAAGCTCTTCAGCATGTGGAAGTGCTGATGTATTGGAAGAACTTGGGGTAGTAATAGACTTGGACCCAGAGGTAGGTTCATTATGAATAGAAGTCATTAATGGCTGCAGTTGGTACTGGTGTAGCCTATTTGTTTTCTACCAGTATGGTTTTTCATGCGTCTTTGATGTGGCTGTGGGTATAAAAGTGGCCTTTTTTAGAACACTTGTCAAAAGCTATACAAATAATATAACTTTTACAGAGATCTATCAAGCTTGTGGTTGCCATATTTTTATAATCTTGTTACTCCGTTCCTCCATTCCCCACTTCATCGTTGGTAAAGAAGTTAACCAGGCATCATTTACTTGGTAGTAGGGCTACCAAAACATAGAAGTTGCCCGTTGATCCAACGTGTATTTTAGTACATCAAAGCTTTAATGGGGTTCACTCCTTTCCTTCTGATATTTGAATTTTAGGTCTTACTCACTTGAGGGCATATTGCATGCCCCCTTCATACCAATCCCATTTGTGTGCAACTGGTTTGTTGAACTCTGGAATCTTGGAAGAGTATTTCATCTGGGCTTCATTCGGCTCCAGAAGTAAATTAGCTCTTTCCTGAAAAATTAACCATTCCATCCATGCAATATTCTCAGCTATGTGTGAGTTGTCTGTGACAACCTGTTTCTCTTTCTCCCCTTTTCTTTTCTTTCTAGTGAAGTGGGGTTAGTAGACCGTTGTGTTATCTCTCTTCCTGACCTGCTTCAACCGTTTCTTCACTCTTTGTTTTTTCTTGTACGCCATGACCATCTTTTGCACCACCTCATTCATTAGAGATTTCATGGCTCGTAAAGCATCATCAAGATAAGAGTATCTTATTGTTCTTTTGTTATTCATCTATAAGAAAAAAAAGAGGCAAGAAAACATTTCATCTTTTCTCAATTCTCTAATGTTTTGTTTTTCTTAAATTCTGGAAAGTTTCTATGATGCAAGTCATGTTGGATTACTGTCAACTTTAACTCATCAAGCATAACTCAATGTCAATGTCATTTCCATAATGCCAATTGTGTTCTTTTTGTTAGTACTGTTCCAATGATAAATTAAACCACATCATAAGAAGATTAGATGTCAAATCATAAGCAATTACTTTCATATGTACTATGCATAGAATTCAATTTATTCTCAATTTTCATGAGATCAGGGGGTATCAAGATGTGTAAATGAAGTGGGAATCGGCTTCATGATGTCGCCAAAGTATCATCCTGCTATGAAGATTGTTAGCCCTGTAAGGAAGAAACTGAAAATCAAAACCATCTTCAACATTTTGGGTCCTATGCTGAACCCCGCATGTGTTCCCTTTGCTGTTGTTGGTGTATTTCATGAAGACTTGGTGAGTGTCTGTATCACCTGCAACAACTGTGAATCATAATCATCTTTCCAACAATCATACTTATCGATTATCACTTTATAGGAAAACTTATAGTTTAGTTTTAGGCATTCTAAGTATATTCAGTTCAATTATAATTTTCTAACATAATGATTGGATGCAATTCTTATATCTGCGGTTCCAGATGGGTTTTGATATCACTGTACTTGGTTTTCCAATGCTGAAACTTGATATTGCTTTACCAACTGCAATGCTTCCTCTCTTGTACAATGATATCCATATGATCACATGAGACATCTTAATTAGGGAATGGGGGCTTGCTTGGGCTGTAGCTGAACTTCTCACCTGAAATTCATTTCTGACATGCATTATTTATGTTTCTGGGCAGGTGCTGAAAATGGCTAAAGCATTGCAAAGGTTTGGCATGAAGAGAGCATTGGTTGTTCATTCAGAAGGCTTGGATGAGATGAGCCCCCTTGGTAAGATTTCTTCCAAGTAAATACCATTACGCTATAAAGGAGCTGGATTTATCTTTCTTTAGCTGTTATCTTTTGGTTATCCTACATTTGCACGTTTAGATCCCATCTTCTGACAATGATCTGAATACAGGACCTGGAGTGGTGTATGAAGTCAGTCCTGAAAAGATATCAAAATTTTCATTTGATCCACGTGAGCTCATCACACACTTGTATTTTGTTCTCTCTTATACTGTAAAGTGACTCTGTTTGTTACTTTATATTAACGAGGTTTCCTTAGATGTCTATGATTACTTAAATTGCTGATTTGAAAATGTCCATTTGATAGTGGACTTTGGCATTCCTCGCTGTACGTTACTTGACTTGCGAGGCGGAGGCCCTGATTATAATGCAGAAAGTTTAAGACGTGTATTGTCGGGTGAGAAAGGCGCCGTTGCTGATGCCATTGTGAGTTTCTTTGACATAACGTTTTATTTCAAGTGATATTTCTTTAGCTTTGTTTATGCGCCTGTGTGTAGAAAGAACCAGTACTTGTGAACAGGGTTCTAATGCCAGAATAATCTTTCAGATCCTAAATGCAGCGGCTGCACTCTTCGTCAGTGGCCATACAAATAGCTTAGCAGAGGGAGTGAATTTGGCTCGAGAGACGCAATCATCAGGGAAAGCTCTTGTCACGCTTAATACATGGATAGAGACTTCTAATGTAAATGGGACTTAGTTTTAAATTGGTGGGAATTTTAGAATTTAACTTTTGCCAATTCTCATATTTACTCTGGTTGACAACTGCAGAAATTGAAAGAAGATTATGTTGCCAAGGTCGCCTGAAATTTTTACTGAAGCTTAAACATTTTGAAGACCGGAAAAAAACCTTTATACAGGGACAACATTGGCAATTCTACAGTGAACAAAAGAAATATCTTTGTGATTCCCCTCCGTGCAAAAGTGTTCACGGCCAGATTTTAGATGGCTTGTTACTGTGTGTCGTGTTATAGCGCAAGGAAAATTCCAACATACTGAGATTATACTCCAATTTAAATGATAGCTCTTTTTTTTTTTTTTTGTTCTTTTGGAAATTGTCAAGAGTTGTGTCTTGAATTAGTCAGTTAACTGAATCCATTTGTTGTCAAATTGTTTGTTTATTTATGGCAAGTTTCTGAACATTAATGGCAAGGTTGTCTGGCTGCATGGCAAATTCTCATGAATTTTCATCGAAATTTCTTTGAGTGATAGGTTTTTGTTTGATGCTACCATCCATAGCAAACATCCAAAATCCAAAAGGTAGATTTTGGGGCAAGACGAACTGCAAAATCAGGAGCTGGAGAAATCAAAATATAGCAAGAAAAAAAAAAAGAGCATCACCCCAGATAAAAATACCAACATTATTAATGTTAACACCTCATATAGTTTGGTGCACGATTGGAATTCAAGGACATTGGTAATATGGGAAACATTTTTCCAACTTTAGTATAAGATTCATCCAGTCTTCGATGTTCAATCAAAGCTGGGCAGGGTTTTTAGCTGCGGCAGCAGCATCTTGGAGAAGAGGCAAGAGTTCGTTGCGTTTGTGCTTCTCCACAATGGCTGTAACAACAAAAGTGGACGCAGATTGAAAAGGAAGCAATTGTTGATGAATTTTTGTCACATCAACTGGGGCCATGAAAATTAGAGGCGCAAGTAATAAAATGAAGATGAAGGAACTTACTGTCGCAACCACCAATGTGTTTCCCTCCGATGAACACATTAGGCACTGTCCCTAGCCCGGTCCAGTGTGCCAATGCTGATTGAATTTGAGATCCATCACCTTCAAAACATTGAAAGACTCTGTTTATTTATGTTGAAAAATCGATGTGAAAAACTAAGAATTTCATCAAAACATAAGATACCAACTGGAACAAAGGATCAGCCAAAAAGGTTTAGTAATCTTACTGAGCTCATCCAGCTCAATGAATTTGTAAGTTGCGCCGACCTGTGTCAGCAGCTGCTTCACCCTATTGCAATAACCACAATAGGTTTTGCTGCGTGAAGAAAAATAAAATTCAAGACTTGAATCTAGTCTCACAAATCATAATATAAAAACAAATAAACCCAGAAGATAAATATATAACTGAAACAATAATAACAGCAGCATCTTAGAAATCACAGCTTAACTGGGACACTAATCATAAAAACAAAAAACAAACAAAGAACCTTGTAATTGTAGATTTTGAAGGTAATGAAACCTGAAAACAAAGACAGGAGCAGAGGAGGCAAGTTCCTTGGCCTTTTTAACCGCATCATCAAGTTCTTGCTTGCTCATCTTGATTGAAGAACTGAACAGCGAACCCATTTTCTGTTTCGGTGATTTGGATTTCTTATACAAGAGAAAGCAGAGAGAAAAGGACAAAAAAAGCGACGGCTAAGAGAACAGGTGTAATCGGCAAACAAAAAACAAAACTCACAGGTGGCTACTGCTTGTCTTAGCTACACCTTTGCTTAGTGTCATACTTACAATCAAAGCACATAAAGAGATAAGTGATGGGATCGAACCCCAAGTTAAGTTCTTGTTTTCCACTGTTTTTTAACAGCAATTTTGAAGAAGAAAAAAATGAATTTTTATTTTTATTATTTTTTAAAATTTAGTTTGCTGATATTAAAAATAATTTTTAAAAAATAAAAATATTATTTTAATACGATTCTGAATAAAAAATAATTTAAAAAATAACTTCAAACAGGCTCGGCTCTAAATAAAAAAATATCTCAAATTTTTGCTTTTGTTTTTATTGACTAACTAAAAAAAAGTCCACCAATAAAATAGTTTCACAATTATTTAGTGATTACTAGTTTTTTATCCAATGCTATGCTAGGGATTGAATAAAAACCTAAAAACAATATTAAGCTAATTAACATTATTATTAAACTAATATAATGAGTTAACCTTAAATTGATTATTTATCTAAATTTGGTTTAAAATTTAACTTCATGAGAATTAATCTATTATAACTTAGTAGATGTAACGAGTTCATAAACAACATCAACAATCATTAAAAAAATATAGTTTGATTTAAAAACAAAAAAAACAAAACTCAAGATAATATTTTTACTCGGATCATGTACTTCATTAAATTTTATAATTTTTTTTAATTAATGATATAAAAAAAAATTAAATTAATTTGAGCATTATATGGTTTGGCAAGTTTTTTACTTTGCAAGTTTCATAAGCTTTGCAAAGTGAAAAGATGACCCTATTAGGATGTTTAGAGTAATTAACCCTAGTATAAATAAAAGCTTCCATATATTAGGAAGTTTGTTTGGAATTACAATAATCTTAAAAACAAAAATCAATTCAAAATTGATATAATGCTTAGAAAAAAGAAAACTATTTGATATTATTATTAATTAGTAAATCTTATAGCCTATTGAGTTTAATATTTGCTTAATTGAGTTTAATATTAACCAACATAAAAATTAACTCTACATGACCTAGTTGACTTTACAGGTTAGAAACAACTCCAATGTTTGACTTAAAAAAAACTCAATATGACATTTAAAAACAATATATTTAGATAATAATATATTAGAATGGTACATGCTTTTGCATCTCAATTTGCAAATTGCAATCTGGATCATCAACTATATTTGACTATATAATTTTATTTTTAAAATTATTTTTATTTAATAACAAAATAAAAACTTGTAAAAATGGAGTGACAATCAAATATAAAAATATTTCCTTGAGACTCGAATAACCCCATAAGAAAACTGAATTAAATCATAATGATCAACTTAATAGAATATTAAAGAATTAAATGGGAAGAAAAGAGTTTGGACGGAAGAATTATTTAAAAAAAAAAGTTTGAGCAATTAAAAAATAATAATGGTGCTTCGTTAGCTATATAAATACTTATAAAAAGTAACATCAACTAAATATCAATACAGATAGTGAAGCTCCATAATATCTTCTTCTTTTTCCTTAATAAATAGTGAGCAGTGAGACATGAGTACTTTTTTTCTATAAACAGTGAAATATCATAATTTTTTCTATTTCTTTTAATAGAAAGAGTAATTATAATATAGCTAAAGTAAAATGGGTATTTCTACTGTTTATTGCACTATTCACCCAAACTTGAATATACTGCGGATTGTAATACTAAAATTATATACTAATATAAGTATTATTTGCATGTTAAGATATATAAGAAAATCATTCGGGTGAGTGGTTAACTGAGCACACGGCTCCAGGAGAATGAGAGTTCGAATCTCTCCAGTTGCAAATGTTTTGTTTAAAGTAATGATCATTGATTTCACTGTTTTGAAAGGTCTTTTCCGTTTTTTTTATCTAACATGCTTCTTTTTTTGTTTTTTTGTTTTTAAAATCGGGGTATCCATAACAACTTACACAAACCACGACTAATCTTCGAATATATTTTATAACATTTTTCCCCATTTTTTCCCTATTTATACATTTTTTTGTGTGTTTTTTTCATGACCGGGATGTCCAGGTTAGTTTACGCGCATCAAATTTTTTCTTTCTCATTACTGTTTAAAAATGTGTTTTCCCCTTGCATTTTTTTTTTATAACCAGATTCTTCTTTTTCTGTTGTTTTAATAAATTGGGATCTTTTTTAATATTTTTTTCATTGTTTTATAATTGGGGTGTCCAAGTCAATTGTCTTTTTTAACTGGATTTTTTTTGTGTTTTTTTTAACTAGGGTATCTGTGGCAACTTACATGCATCGCAACTAATATTTGGATCAATTTTTTTAATATTTTTTTTCTTTTTTTCTCTCTTGACCGGGTTGTTCGGGTCAGTTTACGCGCACCACAATTTTTTCTCATTAGTGTTTGGAAAGGTGATTTTTTTATTTTAAATCGGGCTTCTGTTTATTTTTTTAATAACGAGGTGTCCGGGCTAACTAACACGCACCGCGATTAATCTTTGGACCCATTTTTTTCTTATATTTTTTTTCACTTATATATTTTTTTGGTTTTTTTTATAACCAGATTGTCCAGGCCAATTTACGATCAATATGATTTTTTCCCCACATATACTTTTTTTTTTTTATCTCTGGACCCACTTCTTTTTATATATTTTTTTCCTATTTTTTTTTCCACTTATATATTTTTTTGGTTTTTTTATAACCGTGGTGTTCGAGCCAACTTACGTGCACCATGATTTTTTCCCCATGTATACATTTTTTTTTTATAATCGGAGTATTCAAGACAGCTTACGCACGACATGAATAATCTCTGGAACCATTTTTTTAATATTTTTTATTTTTTTTTCCCACTTATAATTTGTTTTTATAACCGAGGTGTCCTGATTAGTTTACGAGCACCACGACTATTATTTTATAGAATAGCTAAAGAAGATCACAATTTCAAACAATAATAAACATTTATTTCAATTGTGGTCTTAACTTTTCATTACTATTTGAAAAAAAATCATTCTTTTTATATATTTTTTACATAATTTTTATTTTTGTCCATGTTTATATGTACATGCTCTTAGTTTTTGTTTCAATTTTTTTTAATTCCACTATTATTAAGATTTTTTTAATGTTTAAATTTTAATTTGTGTTGGTAATCATTTCAAAAATAATGTTTGCTATTATTTCTATTTCTATTTTTCAAGTATAATAATCTCTTTAAATATAATCATATTTATTTTTTTGTTAATATTGTTAGGTATTAAATTTTCTAATTATTATTTTGATATTTATTTAATATTAGAGCCTTAATATATATAAATGACCTAAGGTTTTTTGAAGAAAAAAATTAATATCCTTGTTCTGAAATACTTTTAATATAATAATATAAAAATAAAATAAAAATTATGGAATTTTTTTCTCTAACAATAATTATAGTCTCACCAATTTTTATTATTTCCATCGTTATTAAAGTTATTTTTTTAATGCTTACATTTTAATTTCTGTTGGTAGTCATTTTAAAAATGATATTTTTTATTTTTTTATTTTTTTTATTCTTCAGTTCAAATAATTTTTTAAAATCTAGTAATATTTATTTTTGTTTTGTCATTTATTTAGTTTTTTTAATTGCATTTTTTGGTTAATATTTTTAAGTGTTAAAATTTATTATTATTATAGATAAAACATTCAAAATAATAATAATTATTATTTGTACAATTTTTTTCCTTATCACTATGTGAGACTAATTATATATTTTAATATTTATTTAATTTCATCACCTTAATATATATAATAACATATTTATTATTATTCTAAAATATTTTTAATATAATAATATGAGCAATAAATTTTACAATCAATTTCCTATATAGAAAAAAAAAATTATTTCTAATAAATTTTATCAAAAGAGTTTTAGCAATAGCAACATTTAATCATTTTTTGGTGGGAAAAACCCTGTTTTTAACAGATTTTATCAATTATAATTTTATTAATTAAAATAAAAAAATACAACACGCATAGAATCAATCAGTTTTCTACATAGATAAAAAAATCCAGTGCATCGCGCGGGCAGATTCGCTCGTTATAGCTATAACATTTTGCTTGTGGATTCAAGAGCTTGTTGGTTTTTATATTTTAAAGTATATGTAAGAATATTTGAAATATTTTATTTTTGTTTAAATTAATTTATTTTAAGTTGTACTAATATTAAAAATAAATTTTAATAATAAAAAATTATTTAAATATATCTTGAAATAAAAAAAATATTAAAAAAAACAATTACCACCGTATTAAACCGATTGCTTGCCATCTCCCCTCATATTTGTAGCAACGTAGATCAATTTTATCAAATGTTAAACGTGGATTATTATGCTTTGTTCAACATTATTTTATTAACAATTTTATATTTGCGAATCATATTTTTTTAATATATATATATATATATATATATATATATAAAGAAATAAGATATTTAAAATCTTTTATTCTTAATAGCCAAATAATAATATTATTAGAATGATAAAAGCTCTTTCTTTAAAATGATAAAATGATTGTTAACCAATATTGCAGTCTTTGATTTTAATGAAATGTAAAAATTAAAACTCATATTCTATTATAAATTATGTGAATAGTGAAAAAAAACATTTTTTAACATTATTTTGATAAAAAAAAAAGGGGAAAACATTCACCAAACTATTAGTGCATTTATCACTTTTATATTCAAATTAATTTTTGTATCAATTTACTCCTTAAATTATTTTGTTTTCTCAATTAACGATTTTTGTTAGAATATTTAATAGAAAACATTAAGTTTATACCAAAATAACATCATTGTTTTATTAAAAAAATATAATTTGTAAGAAAATATGATCTTATATTATGTTTAGAGCAACTCCAATGGTAAAAGTCATTTTAGAGAGTTAAATTGATAAAATAATTTTTTGAATAGTATAAATTTAGCTTTTTTTTTTTTGTTTATATGTATTCCATGGTAAAAGTCATTTAGAAGAGCTATTTTTTGTATATTATTTTAAATATAGTTAAATTATTTTGTATATAATATAATTATGCAATTAATTATACAATTAAAATGAGTAAGTTATATAATTAAATAATTTCTTTTAAAAACCCTCCAACATTATAATTATTAAATTTTTAATGTTTTAATTTTATTTAATAAATAAATCAAATTTGAAAATAGCTCACCAATATTTTAAAATATATAATTATTTTTTAAATATAAAAGTTTCATAATAATATATATTAAAAATAAAATAAATTGATTAAGATTTTATCATGATTTGTTTATGATAACTAAATATGATATATATATATATATGTCATTATTTTTTCTTGTATTATTTTTCTTGTATATAATTATCAATTACATTTTTTTTCAATCTTGTTTTCTTATGCAGTACGTTGAAGCACTAAAATATAAAAATTATAACTTCCCAGCAGAAGACTTGCACAAGGTTTGTGCAATGTATACTTTTTAACTTTTGGCTTTGCTATGTACATATGATTGTTAAATTTATGAGTTAACTCGTAAAATTATATTATTTTAAGAGTTAGTTAACTTAATAAAACTTATCAAATTAGATAAAAAAAATACCACTAAACATGTAAGTCAGTTGACAGAGGGCTATCCTAGCTTAACAAAGGTCTCGAACTCAACACGTTGGGTATGCAGCAATGCTATGTGGGAGAGTTTTGTCATCCTTAAGGATCTCACTCGGTTTAAATCTGGATTAGTTGATAGTGGCCGGATACTAGATGATTCTACCAAAAAAAAAATCAAATAGAAAAATCATGTCTCACTAAAATCACATAAAAAACATAAAAATTGATCCAAATTATAAAATTATACTAGATTTATCTGATTTTACGACCCTCAACTTCCTACCGGCAACAACCGCTATTTCTATTCTGCAAAGCCAGCCCGCTGCCCCTAGGCTACCCCCCCCCCCCCCCAATTCTAGAAAAACATATTAAATAAAAAATATTTCTTGATTATCATGTATTAATTTAAATATCAACTTTAAAATTTATACTTGAAATTTAAAAAAAAATAAGTTTTTTTTTATTTTTATTTTTTACTTTAAATTAATTTTTTTGATATTTTTAGATCATTTTCATGTGCTCATGTTGAAATAATTTGTTGGAATTGAAGGTGGTACTAGCAATATCGGTATTAATACCAGTAATAATACTAATAATTTTTTTAATAATAATATTTATGATGAGTATATTAGAAATAGCAAGAAAGATTATGATAATGAAGCTGATTTTAATTTACATAGCATTCCAACAAAATATTTCTTTTAATTTTGCTAGTTTTTACCTAATAAAATTCTATGGATATAATTATTTTGTAATATATTTTTAAGTTGTTTTAAATTATGTATGAATCTTAACTAATTAAATTTTATGGTTATAATTATATTCTATTGTATTCGGAAATATTTTACTTGTGATTATATAATTTTTCTACCTACACGATTTTAGCTGTAATTTTACGATTTTTATACTGAAAAAATATGATTTTACGATTCGAATTTCAGAAGTGTCTTTCGTATCGTGTCAAAATCGTGATCTTGACAACCATATCTATACATATGTATAAATAACACTTCAGTAACTAAAAAGCTATTTCAACTACCATTTAGCTATTGCATTAGAGACATGAAAAGTAAACAAAATAGCTAAAAAGAAAATTATTTGACTTTATCAACGCAAATGACTTCTGCAGTGGAGTTGATCTTAGTCCTTGTCTAGAGCAAGGGAAAACACACACAAAGACCATAGGTATATAAGATAAATATCTCCTATCATTTTATATTTGAAAGTAAAAGCAATTTTGCCAAAACTATCCCCAAACAAATTTATTTAAAAAATATTTCTTATTATATGCACATGTCATTGTTTACTTAACTAAAAAAAAAAGAAAAAAAAAGTATTGTAGGAAACTTATACTAGGAAATTAAAAAAAATACTAATTCTTAAGTTTATAGAATTTCTTAAGTTTTTTTTATATACATACTAGCCATGGCACCCGCACCTCGTCGCGGGCGGAATCATATTTTTTTCAACATAAAAAAATATTTATTATGTATAATTTTTTTTTATCATAATATAAATTTAGACAAAATAATACATTTGTATATAATTTTTGTGTAGTGCAAGTTTTCAATAAAATATATCAATTTTAAATGGATATAAATTTATTTGTTTAATAGGTTTCAATGAAATAAGCAGTATAAAATAAGTAGCAATTTTCTATCTACAAAAAGATAAAAACATAAATTGAAAATATATCCTTATGTTATTGTCATTGTCGCGACGACGATTTTTTTCGCGCTTCGCGCCCTGCCGTCCCCCGCGGGTTTGGGGAGACAATGGCGCGCGGTGAAAATGAAGGGTTGCTTTATAGTCATAAAAATTACGACTATAAATGTAAGGGAGTCGCCACCTAGTATTATGGTCACTAGGAACCTAATGGTCTGCGAGAGTCTTGGGTAAGGGGACTTGTTGTGCAAGGGGAAGACGCGTCACCCCCAGTGCACCCTACCTAAGGTAAGCTGCATTGTTGTTTGATTGTTTTTCTTAAGTTTATCTTTTTTACACTGCATTAAAAAAAATATTTTATTTTCCGCGGGTGTACTTTACGATGTAATTTTACACCGCAGTTAAAACCCCTTTTTTTTCCCCTACGAATGTACCTTACAATGTAATTTTACATCGTAGTTAAAAATTCTTTTTATCTGCAAGTGTACTTTACAATGTAAATTTACACTGCGAAAACTAAAACAAAATAATTATTAAATTATTTTTGATATTTTGGCTGAATGCCAATGGATAATCGTAAACTGGTTACGATATCCAAGTTTCGTTCAAAATATGTGAAAGATGCAACATATTTTTGTTTTTTGAAAAATATGCATGAGAAAAAAACCTTGGAATTCGGCCGTATGCACGAAAACAAACACATTTTTTTTAATGCATTTTTTTTGTTTTTTTTTAAAAAAACTAAATAAAAAAAAGGTTGGGCTCGGTTCCAACTAAATGGGCCAGCTGTGGTGGGCCAAAGGCCCACAACCGCTGGGCTGGGCTGGGCCGAGAGCAGCCCAGCCCACGTTTCCTTTATTTCCTTTTTTTCAAAAAAAAAAAACAAAACACGTAAACTGAAATTTACGTGAACAGTGACGTGAACAGTACTAATCGCCCGACCACGACTAGAGGGTCACCTGATGCTACCGTTGGGTAGAGGACCTCGAGGTGGTTCTCCCTATCGTGGTGGCGTTGAAATTGGTGGCCCGTGGTGGCCGGAATGAGGGCTGGAACTGTCGGGTATGTGGCTACCGTTCGCTGCTACTCGCCTCTGCTGCTGCTACTGCTCGCCGGAGATGGAGAAGAAAGCTGGGAGTTTCTGCCGGAGCTGAGGATGTCGACCAGGTGGTGGCTGTCGGCTGTGCTGGTGGAGTAGGGGCTGCTTGACGTGCTGGTTTTTAGAGAGAGAGGGGACACTGTCGGGGAGAGAGAAACACTACTGGAGGGGAGAGAGAGCCACCTACAGAGGAAAAAAAATGGTCGTTGGCGCTTGCTGTTGCCGTCGGTGAGGAGGTGATGGTCGTTGGAGGTGATGAAGATGGTGGTGGCTGGCTGCTGAGGGAAAAAGAGTTGCGCCGTCGAGGTCCCTGCAATTTTCAGTGCTCGTCGTCCCGTCGTCTGCAAATGCTGTGTGTTTAGCGATGATGTACTCTGTTTCCAGTATTATTTCATCCTCATTTCTGTATTTTCTCTCCCGTGACTGTCACAGAATTTTCTCCTATTTAAACACTAGTTTTCCTTCTATTCTTCCCCGTGACAGTTCTGTCAAAATTTTCCTCCCCTCGTGACAGTGCTCACTGTCCAAAGAATCCCCCCTCCCTTGTGTTTATTCTTCCCCTGCTTTTTATAGCCTAAGGAAGTAAGGTGCAGCATGGGGGACTTGTCCAGGGATGGGCTTAGGAATGGTAGGAATGGTGTTGTGCAGGGCATGGCAAGCATGGCTAAGTTATGGCAGCCAGAATGGCCAACCATGGCTGTTGGCAGAATTTTGGTGAGTTTTTTTTTAATTTTGAAATAAATAAGTTGTGACAAAAAATATTTTTTTATGGGAAAAAAACCAGGAAGAAAGATATTTTTATCTTTAATTTTGGCTTCCGAATTCACCCAAAAAGTTTTGTCGCCGAAAATTCCGATCATCTCAATTTTAACCCAAATTAAGCTTTCGAACTTAATTTTTCAGCAATCAAGCCCTTAATTAGGTTAGTTCAACCCATTTTAAGTATAATTAAGCCCTTGCGCTTAATTAAATCCTTCAATTGGGCTCTCAATTAATTCCGAAGAGTTTCATCACCGAAAATCCTGATTTTCTCAATTGAACCTAGATTCGGCTTCCAAACTTAATTTCTCACTAATTAAGACCTTAATAAAATTAATTTGACCCATTTAAATTATAATTAAGCTCTTGCGCTAAATTAAATCCTTCAATTGGGCTTTCAATTAATTTCGAAGAGTTTCGTCACCGAAAATTCTGATTTTCTCAATTGAACCCAGATTCGGCTTCGAAACTTAATTTCTCACTAATTAAGACCTTAATAAAATTAATTTGACCCATTTAAAGTATAATTAAGCTCTTGCGCTAAATTAAATCCTTCAATTGGGCTCTTAATTAATTCCGAAGCATAATTACACTTTACATCGGCCAACGATTAAATCAAATTGACCCATAAAAATATAATTATGCCTTCCGACTTAATTTTTACGCAGATTTATCTAATAATAAATTATCTTCGCCTTGAATCTGCATTTTCCTTCATTTTTGGGTAAAAAAGAGGTACGAACGGGCTTTCAAAAACATTCAAAATTTCCACATTAATTTTTCTCCGACACCAGCCCCTTTTATTTTATTTTTGTTATTTTTTGGTATATTTTGGGGAGTCACCCAAAAATTGGGTGATGACAGTTGCCCCCCTCTTTACAATGCTTACGATTAAAGTCTTGTAAAAGACTTTAAATAGTAAGCGTTGTAAAGAAAAAAAAGTGGATTTATCAAACCAAGAAATGGTCAATCCATCCAAAAATGAGAATGAGGACTATAAAGCGCACTCAGAAAGGAATGGTAAGATAGGGCTAGAAAGCGCACTACCTAAGAATTGGGGCCTAAGGAGGACACTCAAAAAGGATGGAAAATGGTGATGTTTGTGAATGGCACAGGAAAATGGTCTTATTGTAATGGGTGACCTACCCAAGAAATGTAATGAAGATGGTCTCGTTGTAATGGGTGACCTACCCAGGTGAGAATGGTGAAGGTGGTCTCATTGTAGCGGGTGACCTGCCCGGGTGAGAATAGAGTTGTTGGTCTCATTGTAATGGGTGACCTACCCAAGAAAGATGGTGACGATGGTCTCATTATAATGGGTGGCCTACCCGGGTTAAAAATGGTGAAGACAGTCTCATTGTAATGGGTGACCTACCCAAGTCAGAAAGGTGAAGATGGTCTCGTTGTAATGGGTGACCTACCCAAGTAAAAGTGGTGAAGATGGTCTCATTGTAACGGGTGACCTACCCGAGTAAAAAATGGTGAAGATGGTCTCATTGTAATGGGTGACCTACCCAGGTGAAAGTGATAGAGACGGTCTCATTGTAATGGGTGACCTACCCAAGTGAAAAAAAAAAAAGGTGAAGATGGTCTCGTTGTAATGGGTGACCTACCCGGGTGAGAGGTGAAGATTTCATGGGATGGAAGATAGGGCTAGAAAGCGCATTATCTTAGTTGATGGTCGAGGGTTAGAAAACGCACTCAACGACGAGGGGAAATAGGGCTGGAAAGCGCACTATTTTAATTGATGGTCGAGGGTCTAAAAACGCACTCGAAGATGAAGAGAAAAATAGGGCTATAAAGCGTACTATTCACATTGATGGTCGAGGGTCTGAAAACGCACTCGAAGATGAGGAGAAAATAAGGCTAGAAAGCGTACTATTCTCATTGATAGTCGAGGGTCTGAAAACGCACTCGAATATGAGGGGAAAATAGGGCTGGAAAGCGCACTATTGTAATTGATGGTCGAGGGTCTGAAAACGCACTCGAAGATGAGGGGAAAATAGGGCTGGAAAGCGCACTATTTTAATTGATGGTCGAGGGTTTGAAAACGCACTCGAAGATGAGGGGAAATAGGGCTCGAAAGCGCACTATTTTAATTGATGGTCGAGGGTCTGAAAACACACTCGAAGATGAAAAGGAAAATAGGGCTATAAAGCGCACTATTCACATTGATTGTCGAGGGTTAGAAAACGCACTCAACGATGGAGATTGATGGTGGCTAGCAAGCTCACCAAGTTCTGGAAAGAGATAGGACTTAAAAGTGCACTATCTAAGTTGGTTGATGGCTAGAAAGCGCACTCAAATAAAGAAGAAGATAGGGTTGAATAACGCTCTATCTGTATTTGTTGAAAGGCTCGCGAGCGCACTCAGGGAAGTGAAAGTGGTCAGGGCTTGAATGCGCACACAAAACAGCGAGTGGAGGTTTGTAAATTACAATCCCTCCAAAATATTTTTTAGATTATTAGTGGAAAGATGTCATGCGTGATGGCAACCAAATTTAGCGCGTCAAAGAGGTAAGAGCCTGGAGGCGTATACAAAAATGATGAATGAAGGTTCGTAAATTACGATTCCTCCAAAACATTTCCTAGATTCTTAACGGGGATGGAATACATGATGATACCCAAAATCAAGGAGATAAAGTTGAAAAACATGCTCAAGGACATGGAAAAGGTGGGAGCGTGAAAGAGCACAAAAATGATGAATGAAAGTTCGTAAAAAATGTTTCCTAGATTTTTAATGGGGATGCAATGCATGATGATGCATGTATACTTACCTGACAGATATAGGTCCCCTTTCTTTTCCCTAACCTTCGTTTCCTTGGGTTGGATCTCTAGCTTTGACGGCTTCTCGCTTCTGCTTACTCGAGCCGCAACTTAAGATTCTGACCATTAGAGATGATAGATTTTCCATATCAGCATGCCCCCTAGAGTTTCATCAAGATTCTTTGAAAAGGAATGATGGAGCTGGCTTCAATTGTATTTGTAGATTGTCCCCCAGTCTGGTCATGTCCCACAAGTATTTTGGGCTTGAAGAGTAGTGTTTGCATGAAAAGCCTTGGTTATTTGCAAAGATTGTGTTTTCATGCGGGATTTTTAGAATTTCAAAGTCATTCCAAATACAAAAACCATTTTGATTGCCCCATTCAGGTCATGCCACAGCAGTGTTTTGGGCTTCAAGTGTTTGTAAGAAAATGATGGTTATTTGGAAAAAATGTTTTCATGTAAGATTTTTGGAATTTCAAAGTCATTCCAAACATAAAAACCATTTTGATGTTTGTTTAAACAAACTTGTTCTCGAAAGAATTCAAGTGATCTTATTGTCGGGTTTTGTGTTGATTTTGACAAGAACATGAAATGATACTTTTTTGCATGTCGTGTATTTCAAAAGGGCTTCGATCAAGTTTGGTGAAGCATTTGTAAGGATCTTTTCGAATGGAAAAGCATTGCCTATCGATCCAGATTACTTGTATTTGATCAGAAAGGGCTTTATCAGGCTTGTAGCGTAGGCTCAGGCTGATGGCTACGAAGAAAAGATATTTGCAGGCTCAAAAAGTGTTTAAGGGTTTTCTAGACTAAGGATCACTTAATGCTCACTCTTAGAACTCTTTTAGTCCTCATGATTGATTTTCATGACATGCCATGCCCCCTAGCATTTTGTTTGGGCTTTTACGTAGACATGCCCCCCAGTATTTTGTTTGGGCCTTTTATCATGGGTTTTGAGTACTATCATGTTGACTCGATTTGTTGTAATGTACTAAAACTCCTTTTATGTTTATAGCCCACAATTTTCTTTGGTTATCTCTTGACATGCCCCTCGGTATTTGTTTAGGCTCTTGAGAATGGGTTTTTTGCAATGCATCATGTTGACCTGACATGCTCCCAAGAATTTTGGGTTTTTTATTGTGACATGCCCCTCAGAATTTTTGGGTTTTTTATGTTGGGTCTTTAGTACTACTAAATTGTTGAATTGATTTGCTAGTGTACTAAAAACCTTTTTATGCTTATGCCCCCCAGCTTTTTTTTTGGGGATTTTTTTATCATTGAGGACTACTTTGTAATTGAGAGTTCTCTCTTCGCACTTGCCCCCCCAGTGTAGGGTGTGATCATAGTCGGGGTTAATTATCATGAAAAATAATTATACGGCTCAAATGGAGATTGCAATGGATATTTAAGATTTTGTGAAGGCATATCAAAGATGGCCTCTCTTCATTTCAAAAACATGTATTCGAGATCGGTAGACTTTGCTTTTCCATGCGAAATGTTATTTTTGATTTGTTATAGGGTTATTTGTTTAGCTAAGAAATTAGCTTATTATGTGGTTTTTTTATATATGAGATCATCCTTCAATGAAACCTTTGAATTCCCAGAACACATTTGTTAAACAAATAACAAGATTGACATTTATTTTTGTATTAGACTTTGATTTGCCAAAAATCTTGATGAAATCATGAGATCATGTATAATTTGAATTAAAGGGGATAAGGTGTGCTTATGTTATAAAAAGGCAAGAGCATGCTATAAAACACAAGAAAATACATGATCTTATTGGAGAGAAAAGTTTGTTTAACAAAAGGTCTTGTAGCATTACAAGCAAAATTGAGAATGTGACATGCGGACATGACCAAAACAAAAGGCAACCATGGAACCAGACTTCATCTTCCAATACATGTGCACTCTTTTTCATAAGCTTTTGCAGAGGTTACTTTGATGGAGCAAACATTTGGTGCCTTATCTTCGCGAAGTTCAATTGGGTGTAGGAGTTGGATTTTCTTCGAATATAATCCATCCTGCTTTAATCAGTTGCATGAGCCTCTTCTTGAAGGCACCACAAGTGTGAATTCTATGCCCCACAGCACCAACATGGTATTCGCAAGTGAGGTCGGGTTTGTACCAAGCAGGGTAAGGCGGCTGCAAAGGTGTCTGAGGTTCCGGAGCTACTTGCCCAATGCTTACCAACTTTTGATACATCTCATTTAAAGGCAATGGTAGCGGAGGTAGCTGTTCTTGGGTTTTCTGGTAATTTCTTTTTGGGAAATTTTTAGGTGAATCTTTGGCTTGAAGATTAATGTTGGTAATTTCAGATGAAGGGTTATGATAATTTTGAAATTGGTTTTTCCTACCCTTGTAGTCATCTTCAAAATGCTCGACTACTTTTCTTTTGCCTTCAAAGCCATTTTTCTTCACAGGTACAAAAATTCTCCCACTTCGGATTCCCTGCTCTATTCGCTCTGCCACGGCTACAGCATCCGTGAATTATTGTGCCGAGCTACCCATTACATGTTCATAATAGGGTGTTCTTAGCGTATTGGCGAATAATATCACCATCTCTTTATCTAGAAGTGGAGGTTGTACTTGTGCAGCGAGATCTCTCCATCTCTGAGCATATTCCCTTATGCTTTCTCTGTTAATCTTTTCTAAGTTGGACAAACTCGTTCTGTCAGGAGCAATGTCCATGTTATATTTATATTGCTTAATGAAAGCATCTACCAGATCTTTCCAGCTACGAATCCTGGTATTGTCTAGTCTCATGTACCAATTCAAAGCTGCCCCACTCAAACTATCTTGGAAAAAATGCATAAGCAATTTTTCATCATGCACTACTTCTGCCATTTTGTAACAGTATGATTTTAGGTGAGTGACGGGGCACTGTGTCCCAGTGTACTTGATAAAATCAGGAACACGAAATTTTTTTGGTATCATAACATTCGGGACTAGACACATTTCAGCAGCTTGTATTGGATCATATATGTTCAATCCTTCAATGACCCTTATTCTGGCCTCCAACATCGCCATTTTATCTTGGCTTATACCCTCTGATGTTGGTATAACGGTTGGGGTTGCGGCAGGTGTTGGCACCGCTGTTTGTATGAAAGTTGGATTTTGTTCCGGACCTTGAATCCTTTCTCCTGTCACCTCTTCATGGTGATTCATCGTTTCTGTTTGAGCAACTGCGGGTCTAGTTGAAGGACCCTCGCCAGAGGCATTCCTTAGTGCCTGCTCGAGTAAGCTGGTAAGACTAGCCACGCTAGCTTTCAGGGAATCCAGTTCTTCTTGAAAATGAGCATCACGACGTGCACGATCTTCATCCTCCATATTTCTTTGACGGAGTCGAGTGTGAGGAGCTCTTCGGGGACCTATATTTTGACCCTGTTGATAACATGTTATGTACAGTGATTGATGCGTGTGCATGTGGATGTAAATGTATGTACATACATGACAGGTGAATTATCAGAGGATTTGTATCCAAAGTCAGGTTCTAGGTCATTACATGAGGGGTAAGCTTTCTACCTGGTCTCAAAGGGTCTATGAACTGCCCAGTGACAACCTCACGTGAAGGCGGTGTGGGGGTTTACAAGAAATGGTTGGGGCACTATGTGACCGCCATTACCAAGTAAATGCTCAGTTCATAGTTGGATGTTTCACGAATCTGAACCCCGACTGAAAGTCATGAGGCAGACCGTTAATCCCCACCTAACTTAGAATTGGGTTTATTCAGGAAAATAAAATGCATGATGACAATAATTTAAACCAAAAAAATATGCATGAGTTGAAATTAAAATGTATGCTAAAACAGTAAAAATGTAAAATAGTAAAAATACATACTAAAGCAGTAAAAATGCGAGTTAAAAAAAAATAAACTCAAAAATAACAATCATACAAACAATGCTCAGTCCAGCGATGTCCCCAGTGGAGTTGCCATCTGTCGCGACGGCGATTTTTTTCGCGCTTCGCTCCCCGAGGCGGTGAAAATGGCTTTATAGTCATAAAATGACTATAAGTCGCCACCTAGTATTAGTCACTAGGAACCTAATGGTGAGAGTCTTGTAGGGACTTGTTGTGCAAGGAACCGTCATGCACCCTACCTAAGGTAAGCTGCATTGTTGTTTGATTGTTTTTCTTAAGTTTATCTTTTTTACACTGCATTAAAAAAAATATTTTATTTTCCGCGGGTGTACTTTACGATGTAATTTTACACCGCAGTTAAAAACCCTTTTTCTTTTCCTACGAATGTACCTTACAATGTAATTTTACATCGTAGTTAAAAATTATTTTTATCTGCAAGTGTACTTTACAATGTAAATTTACACCGCGAAAACTAAAACAAAATAATTATTAAATTATTTTTGATATTTTGGCCGAATGCCAATGGATAATCATAAACTGGTTACGATATCCAAGTTTCGTTCAAAATATGTGAAAGATGCAACATATTTTTGTTTTTTGAAAAATATGCATGAGAAAAAAACCTTGGAATTCGGCCGTATGCACGAAAACAAACACATTTTTTTTATAATTTTTTTTAATGCATTTTTTTTTTTAAAAAAAACTAAATAAAAAAAAAAGGTTGGGCTCGGTTCCAACTAAATGGGCCAGCTGTGGTGGGCCAAAGGCCCGCCACCGCTGGGCTGGGCTGGGCCGAGAGCAGCCCAGCCCACGTTTCCTTTATTTCCTTTTTTTCAAAAAAAAAACAAAACACGTAAACTGAAATTTACGTGAACAGTGACGTGAACAGTACTAATCGCCCGACCACGACTAGAGGGTCACCTGATGCTACCGTTGGGTAGAGGACCTCGAGGTGGTTCTCCCTATCGTGGTGGCGTTGAAATTGGTGGCCCGTGGTGGCCGGAATGAGGGCTGGAACTGTCGGGTATGTGGCTACTGTTCGCTGCTGCTCGCCTCTGCTGCGGAGCTGAGGATGTCGACCAGGTGGTGGCTGTCGACTGTGCTGGTGGAGTAGGGGCTGCTTGACGTGCTGGTTTTTAGAGAGAGAGGGGACACTTTCGGGGAGAGAGAAACACTACTGGAGGGGAGAGAGAGCCACCTACAGAGGAAAAAAAATGGTCGTTGGCGCTTGTTGTTGCCGTCGATGAGGAGGTGATGGTCGTCGAAGGTGATGAAGATGGTGGTGGCTGGCTGCTGAGGGAAAAAGAGTTGCGCCGTCGAGGTCCCTGCAATTTTCAGTGCTCGTCGTCCCGTCGTCTGCAAATGCTGTGTGTTTAACGATGATGTACTCTGTTTCCAGTATTAGTTCATCCTCATTTCTGTATTTTCTCTCCCGTGACTGTCACAGAATTTTCTCCTATTTAAACACTAGTTTTCCTTCTATTCTTCCTCGTGACAGTTCTGTCAAAATTTTCCTCCCCCCGTGACAGTGCTCACTGTCCAAGGAATCCCCCCTCCCTTGTGTTTATTCTTCCCCTGCTTTTTATAGCCTAAGGAAGTAAGGTGCAGCATGGGGGACTTGTCCAGGGAATGGGCTTAGGAATGGTAGGAATGGTGTTGTGCAGGGCATGGCAAGCATGGCTGAGTTATGGCAGCCGGAATGGCCAACCATGGCTGTTGAACGAATTTTGGTGAGTTTTTTTTTTTTTTAAATTTTGAAATAAATAAGTTGTGACAAAAAATATTTTTTTATGGGAAAAAAAACCAGGAAGAAAGATATTTTTATCTTTAATTTTGGCTTCCGAATTCACCCAAAAAGTTTCGTCGCCGAAAATTCCGATCATCTCAATTTTAACCCAAATTAAGCTTTCGAACTTAATTTTTCAGCAATCAAGCCCTTAATTAGGTTAGTTCAACCCATTTTAAGTATAATTAAGCCCTTGCGCTTAATTAAATCCTTCAATTGGGCTCTCAATTAATTCCGAAGAGTTTTGTCACCGAAAATCTTGATTTTCTCAATTGAACCCAGATTCGGCTTCCAAACTTAATTTCTCACTAATTAAGACCTTAATAAAATTAATTTGACCCATTTAAAGTATAATTAAGCTCTTGCGCTAAATTAAATCCTTCAATTGGGCTTCAAATTAATTTCGAAGAGTTTCGTCACCGAAAATTCTGATTTTCTCAATTGAACCCAAATTCGGCTTCCAAACTTAATTTATCACTAATTAAGACCTTAATAAAATTAATTTGACCCATTTAAAGTATAATTAAGCTCTTGCGCTAAATTAAATCCTTCAATTGGGCTTAATTTCGAAGAGTTTCGTCACCGAAAATTCTGATTTTCTCAATTGAACCCAGATTCGGCTTCGAAACTTAATTTCTCACTAATTAAGACCTTAATAAAATTAATTTGACCCATTTAAAGTATAATTAAGCTCTTGCGCTAAATTAAATCCTTCAATTGGGCTCTTAATTAATTCTGAAACATAATTACACTTTACATCGGCCAACGATTAAATCAAATTGACCCATAAAAATATAATTATGTCTTCTGACTTAATTTTTATGCAGATTTATCTAATAATAAATTATCTTCGCCTCGAATCTGCATTTTCCTTCATTTTTGGGTAAAAAAGAGGTACGAACGGGCTTTCGAAAACATTCAAAATTTCCGCATTAATTTTTCTCCGACACCAGCCCCTTTTATTTTATTTTTATTATTTTTTGGTATATTTTGGGGAGTCACCCAAAAATTGGGTGATGACAGTCATTATCATTCTAAAATTATCATTACAATAGCAATATTCTCTCTTTCGTTCTGCAATCACTAAAATTATCATACCATTGCGTAAATAGTAAAATCATAAAAATCATTTAATCCAAAGAACATATAAAAATAATAGAAAACCCAAAAAAAAATAAAGGAAAAAAAGAAGCAATATTAATTTTAAAATGACTACCAATTTAAATTCAAATCTCATGATTGAACCGATTAAAAAAATCCCAAGAAAAAAAACTATAAAAAAATTAAAAGTATAGGTGTATAAATACGAATAAAAAATATACATTGTCTAAGAATTAAAAAAAAACTAAATGAATTATATATAAAAAAAAAACCTTGCAATAATCAAATAAAAAAATAAATAGTTTTATCAACAAAAAGATGAACACATAAATTGAAAAATCATTAAAAAAAGCAAAAGATTTTTGTATAAAAAAGGAAAAAAAAGCAACCACAAAAATCATGATGATCATTGCATAAATAGTCAAATCATAAAAATCATCCAAAAGTAATAAATAACCAATTACTAAAATTATCATTACTATTGCGTAAATAGTAAAATCATAAAAATTATTTAATAAAAAAAACAAATAAAAATAACAGAAAACCAAAAAAACATAAATAAAGGAAAAAAAGAAAGCAATATTAATTTTAAAATTACTACCAATTTAAATTCAAATGTCAGGATTGAATCAATTAATAAAAATCCCAAGAAAAAAATCTATAAAAATACTAAAAGTATAGTTGTATAAATACGAATAAAAAATATACATTGTCTAAGAATTTTTTTTAAAAAAACTAAATGAATTAATATAAAAAAACCCAGCAATAATCAAATAAAAAAATAAATAGTTCTATCAATAAAAAGATGAACACATAAATTGAAAATCTATCCTTATATTAATATCATTATCACTACTATAACAGTTAAAATTATTATCAACATTACTGTCAAAACGATCTCAATAATTAAATTGTCCTGAAAAATCATTAAAAAAAACAAAAGATTTTTGTATAAAAAAGGAAAAAAAAACAACCACTAAAATCATGATGATCATTGCATAAATAGTCAAATCATAAAAATCATCCAAAAGTAATAAAGAACCAATAACTAAAATTATCATTACTATTGCATAAATAGTAAAATCAAAAAAATCATTTAATAAAAAAAACAAATAAAAATAACAGAAAACCAAAAAAAAATAAAGGAAAAAAGAAAGCAATAAAATGACTATCAATTTAAATTCAAATTTCAGGATTGAATCGATTAAAAAAAGTCCCAAGAAAAAAAACTATAAAAAAACTAAAAGTATAGGTGTATAAATACGAATAAAAAATATACATTTTCTAAGAATTAAAAAAAAAAAACTAAATGAATTAATATAAAAAAAAACCCTGCAATAATCAAATAAAAAAATAAATAGTTCTATCAATAAAAAGATGAGCACATAAATTGAAAATTTATCCTTATGTTAATATCATTATCACTACTATAACAGTTAAAATTATTATCAACATTACTGTCAAAACGATCTCAATAATTAAATTGTCCTGAAAAATCATTAAAAAAAGCAAAAGATTTTTGTATAAAAAAGGAAAAAAAAAAACAGCCACTAAAATCATGATGATCATTGCATAAATAGTCAAATCATAAAAATCATCCAAAAGTAATAAAGAACCAATAACTAAAATTATCATTACTATTGCATAAATAGTAAAATCATAAAAATCATTTAATCAAAAAAACAAATAAAAATAATAGAAAACCAAAAAAAAATAAAGGAAAAAAGGAAGCAATATTAATTTTAAAATGACTATCAATTTAAATTCAAATCTCAGGATTGAACCGATTAAAAAAAATCCCAAGAAAAAAAACTATAAAAAAAACTAAAAGTATAGATGTATAAATACGAATAAAAAATATACATTATCTAAGAATTAAAAAAAAACTAAATGAATTAATATAAAAAAACCCCTGCAATAATCAAATAAAAAAATAAATAGTTCTATCAATAAAAAGATGAGCACAGAAATTGAAAATCTATCCTTATGTTAATATCATTATCACTACTATAACAGTTAAAATTATTATCAACATTACTGTCAAAACGATCTCAATAATTAAATTGTCCTGAAAAATCATTAAAAAAAACAAAAGATTTTTGTATAAAAAAAGAGAAAAAAACAACCACTAAAATCATGATGATCATTGCATAAATAGTCAAATCATAAAAATCATTCAAAAGTAATAAAGAACCAATAACTAAAATTATCATTACTATTGTGTAAATAGTAAAATCATAAAAATCATTTAATCCAAATAACAAATAAAAATAACAGAAAATAAAAAAAAATAAAGAAAAAAAGAAAGCAATATTAATTTTAAAATGACTATCAATTTAAATTCAAATCTCAGGATTGAATCGATTAAAAAAAATCCTAAGAAAATAAATATATAAAAAAACTAAAAGTATAGATGTATAAATACGAATAAAAAATATACATTGTCTAAGAATTAAAAAAAAACTAAATGAATTAATATAAAAAAAACCCTGCAATAATCAAATAAAAAAAATAAATAGTTCTATCAACAAAAAGATGAATAAATAAATTAAAAATTTATCCTTATGTTATTATCATTATCACTACTATAACAATTAAAATTATTATCAACATTACTATTAAAACAATCTCAATAAAAAAAAAGCAAAAGATTTTTGTATAAAAAAAGAAAAAAACAACAACAATTAAAATCATCATGATCAAAAGATTTGTATAGAAAACAATTAAAAAATAACAAATGAATTAATATCAAATATCAATAAAAAACAAACATTATAAAAAAAAAACAAATGAATTAATATCAAATAAAAAATTAAAAGAATAAGGACCGAAATAAAAAAATAATATATATAAATTAATTCCAATTGAAGGATAAAATTAAAACAAAAAAGAATTGGAGGACCAAAAATAAATAATGATAATTACTGTCATTTTACAAAAAATCAGAAGAAGAGGGACTGAAATAAATATTTGTTTATATTATCAATTTCAATTGGAGGACCAAATTAAAGAAATCAAAACATCCGTACCGAAAACATTGAAGGAATAAAAAAAAATCAGAAATCAAAAGTATAAAGATTGAAATGAAAGCTTATTATATAATCAGTTTAATTGAAGGGCACAATTGAAAATAATAAAATTTTAATTTAAATAAATCAGTAATAAAAGCGAAATCAAAACCTCAGGGATCAAAATGAACTTTATACAAACATCAGGGACCGGAGCTGACTTTGAGGCGGCAGGAGAGAGAAAAGCGGCAGCTGACAAAAAACCGCCCGCCGTCGCTTACTGGGACATATATGACCGGAAAGCACCGCGACGGAAGAGAGAGGACATTTCAACGCAACTTCTGGTATGGCGGAGGTTCATTTTTTACGGCGGGACGACGGCGCACACGCCGCCTAAAAGACGCGTGAGAGGAGAACGCTGCGGGCGTGTCTGTGTGAGGCGCCGGTAGTTAATTCAAAAAAATAATAAAATATTAGGTAATTACCAAGTGGCCCCTGACCCTACTGATATTTACAAAAAAACCTGAAGGGAAAGTACGCAACTGCCCCGTTTACTGTGTGCTATTTTGTCTTTTTAGGGGTTTTTTTCGTCGATTTACTGTGCAAATAAATGGAAAAAACCGGTAAAGCCCCTGATTACTGTGCACTATTTTGTCGTTTTTGAGGATTTTTTTCGTTAATTTACTGTTCAAAACCGGATAAAGCAAAAAAAAAGGGCACATATACGCGCGCGCCGCACGGATAAAAAATGTTTAGTCCACAGTGCGCACGAGTCTTGTGCTACAGTAAAAATATGAACAGTGAAAGTAGGACACCGTTTATATATATACTTAATAAATAAAAAGTTATGCATGTTGCAAATGACAATACAATAATACAGAAACCCTAAACTAACACTATCCATCTAACATGATGGACTGTGTTTCGAGAAACCTAACATTCTTGGCTAATTCAATCTTATTCAGGGGGGGGGGGGGTAAATTCCAGGCAGGGAGACATTAGCAAGTTCAAAGCTTTACATTCAATAAAATTAGCTTATGCCCAATGAGACACAGTGACTATATATATATAGGTCGTCTTCTCTTTCTTCAATGCATAAATCTCATTTTGATGCAAAAATTTCTTCTAGTTCTTCGTACAACCGATTTGTTTTGGACTTGGAATCTGAAGAGGTCTTTTGAGAAGAGCTTCCACTCCTTTTGTTTGACCACAATCCACTCCATTTAGTTCTACTGGTCGAGGGATCATTCTGTGATCCACTTCTTTCTTTGGTAAAGCTAGCCCTTGCTAATTCTCTTAGTTGTTTCTGCCATGGTTTATCTGGGGTGCCAGAGCTCCAGGTCCCTGAACTATTGTTTCTGTCAGCAGAAGAACCAGTCTCCACCCCATTTTCTCCATCGCTTCTTCGTTTAGCTGGTAATTTGCTTTCCAGGTCTTGGCTCATTCTTTTTGAAATGAAAAGCATGAGAAATCCAATTGATGCGATTTTCAGACCTGTCAAGAAATACTTCTCGGAGGGATCCAGCCGCTTTACCTGTCTATACAATGCATACCATTCATTGACCATTTGCGCGAAGAATCCGATTAAGAACAGTGCAATCATGAAGATTCCAACTTTGGTTTCTTCTCTAGTTGATAATTCCTTCTCCAAGAGAATGAAACAAGTAGTAAAAATACCAACTTGGCAGGAAATAGAGATGATCTCAACCAGTTGGACCTTTTTCTTGATAAAAGGCTTCTTGAGGACAAGGAAGAAGAGCTGAAAGGAAGTGATGGACAGTAAGACGACTGTTGGGGTTTTAGAAGACCAGCTATCTAAGTAGACACCAGCCAGAATGCCCAAAGAAACTCTCTTGACTGTCTCAAGCAGTGTGTAGTATATTCTAAGAATTCCAAACAGCTTCTGAATAAATGGTGCTTCTGCATCTTCTGTTTCATCATCAGAGTCAATGATACGATCCCCTTGCTTGCGGGGAACCCCGGCAATTTGCGAGAGCATGTATTTAGGGGGGCCTCGTAGATCTTCAAATAAAGCACCTAAACTGACTAGATAAACAGACTTCGGTTGATTCTTCCACGTCCACTGGCCTCTCTTACCAGGACCTAAAGTTACTCGGATAATATCTTGATACCAGTGAAAAACCTGTCCTTCTTGATGGACTTCCTTATACTGAAGTAGCTTTCCAAATGTGATTCCAATTGACAGAATCAGGAGCAAGGCCAGCAGCAAAAAACCCACCACGCCAAGCAGCAAAATGCCAACTATAATCCCTGATGTTGTTCCTCCTTGAATCATAAAAATAAACATCAATTAAATGTATCGGGTAGTATACTTTCGAGTTAACAGGTATGACAAGAGTGTAATAAAGTTCGAGACAGATATACACATCAATCGATGTGATGGATCAACACAATTTCCAACAATGAAAGGAAGTTCACAGCCAGAAAAGGTGAAATTAAAAGGAAGAAAAATGAAGATGAAGGGTACCTCTAACGAGAGAAGCAGAGGCCTCACATATACAAGGCAATGCAAGAAATGTGAGATATATCTCAAATCTTGGAAGGGTCAATGCCCCATAGTCCCTCTGCATTTCATTGTTTCTCTTCCTCAATTTTAGAATAAATAAGAGTATGGCATGGAGCAGTATCATACCGCCACCAATTACAGCTAACCAGAACATGCTTCTGTCAAAATCCCTCCACCTAAAAGAGAACGAAAAACGAAAGGATCAGGCATTCACATTAAATTTTGTGGTCATGACCACCATTTTGCAATAATGCAAGATAATTAACAAAAAAAAAATATTCGGTAGCACCTATGCCAAATGATTGAATAAATTAGAATTTACTATGATATGTTCTAGGAAATTTCCTTTTTTGTTAAACAAGAACATTTACTTATTCATTGAACTTTCATCATGTGTAAGGATGATCATATCTATGACAATGCTGAAGGGCATAATGAAGGAATTAAAAGCAAAACCTCACCCGTTCGAATGGCGTGGATCCCAAATATATTCTGCTTCGGGTTTAAAATTTTGGTTCTGCAGGTGAATAATCGAACCTATCATATATAAGCATTTGAGGTTGAAAACAAGTTTCTGGAAAATGGTTCCTGACCTCAAAAAATGATAAGTACTCCATTGGAGAAAGGGGCAATCCGTACACCTGAGAAGACTTGTTCACACTCTTCCCTTTCAATTGCATGCTCTGGAATATATCGTGAGCATTTGAGATATAAGAATGTGCACCAGAGGAGGAATTTGATTTCATCATGATTGGTCGAATACCCCCAGTCTCCCATGGGAGACTGAAGTAAGGAATGCTCCACTGTAAATCTCTTGCAAACTCATAATATTCGACTGGCAGCGTGACAGCCAACCATCTAGACAGTGCAAAAACCTGAATATGGCATGCAGTTCTCTGTGTATAAAATAAAAGATATAAATTATATTATTCTCTAACAGTTAAAAATTGTAAAATGTCATGAAATAACCACGTGAAGGGGATAACTTTTCTTTAGGGTAGTATATCATACAAAAAGATTCCTTGTAGGTTCAGCAGTCAGCAAAGGAGAAGGTCTTGAAAATGCCCCAGCAGACAGAAGGCTTGCAGTTGACATAGTGAGCAGCCCAGCAACAAGAGATGTAGCCAGGAAACAAGCAGTTGCAAAAGCAGAGATTACAGAAGATATCGTGGGCACAGAATCTGAAAATATATTTCAGAACATATATCAGTGAAACACCCAAACAGACCCAAGGAAATCACCTGCAAGTCTTAGAAAATATACATAAATAGAACACGGAACGAGTAGTTGAAGAAAAACGAATTTCTTACACTGTCGCACTTGTAAAATATTAGATGCTAGATTTTTATTTCCAGCAACATCTCCAGTTACATTTTGAGGAATGCTGACAGTTAAGACATCATCATTTGCTTTTATCTCTGCAATGTATTTGCTCCTACTTATTTCATGAAATCTGGATGGCATTAAAACAAAAGAGTAAACTGTTTTGGAAAACTATTCAGCAGATTTTTTCAGCTATTTTACTGTTTTTGTGGTGTGAGTAAGGGTGTGTGCGCATGCGATCACTTTCGTGCAAGTAGGTAATTGTAACATACAAGTGGGTGAAAGTTGGCCTACCCCTGCAAATGACCCCCTGAGATTGATAGAAAAGAGGAGTTGAAATCAAATACTGGCTTCATGAACTTAATTGATATTGGAATGCTATGTTCCTTCGTCCTTTTATTAGAAGATGTGCTCAGTCTCACAGCAGGCCTTTGAGAATCTGAAACTTGCATTAATAGCCATGTCGGAAGAGTATAATGATATCTCAAATATCTCATATAAACATATTTAGTCCAAAAGGGAACAGAAACTCCTTATCAATCTGAAAGTATTCAATTTCAACAAGATATGAAGCCTAAATGTTTTAGCATTTTTTTCCTTTTTTATAACCTCTTATAACTGTGGTAGATTATACCGTAAAGGAAAGTAACTGGGGCAATCGGAGAAACTGAAGTCCCTGGTCTGCTTATTATTGAATTTGAAAGAAAGGCAATTGTAACAACCGCATTGCTGGATAAATTTGCAACCTGAAAGAAGACAGCAGCAATGCAGTTAGCATCAAAGCATAAGAGCAAAAATGGTTCAAAGACAGAGACATGACATCAAGACAGAGAAATTAACTGCACACAAACTGACCTGAAAGCCAAATTTTCGGTTCCCAAGGCTTTCTCCACTTATAGGAAGAAGAACTCCCTGACTTGTGTTGAGAGAATTTACAATTTCTGCAGATGAATTCAAAATAGGTTCTGAAAAGTACATGTAAAACTTTAAGTTATCATCGTTATTAGTTGCCGTAACCGTTCTGATTTCATTATTAAGTTGAAGTAGCTTCTCTGGAATGTGAATCCTCAAGTCAACAAACACATTTCTTCTATCTGGAGAATAAACCAAATGAACAGGGCACGATAAGAAAACTTCGATAGAAACTGAAGAGAAAAAAAAGAATGCAAGATGAAGTCTTCCAGTAAGTTCATTCTTAAATGATTAATACAGGAACTACTTGCTTCTATAAAGCTATTTTAAAGCAAGGACACAATATATAAAGCACGCAAAATTTTAACACTTTAATATTTGTTAAGCTTCTATTTGAGCTCAAAGTAAAAAAAAAGTCTTCAATGACGAGTGCTGCACACAACGGTTCCATAAAAAAAGAATTGAGGAATGAACAACAAAACTCACCAAAATGAACAAAGTAACTTGAATTAGCAGCTCTTGTAAATCTGTTTCCAGCAGTGTCAGTACAAAAGTTCTTATCCATTACCAGTATCACACGTCCATACAGAACACTAGGAGACAAACCCACCAGAATAGTATATTTCAGATTTGGTTCCAGAACAGTGAATGAGGAGGGTATTACTTGGCCAGCACCATAGACTAACAGCTGTAAATTGATGAATAGAAATCTATAAGAACTAATTTCAGTCAATACTTCACATGCACAAAAAGTATGTAATAACTTAGTTACTCTTCTTCATAGACCTAGGAATACTATTTACTGTCAATTGATCTAAGCAGCAACAACCATGTCTCAATTTAAAACTAGTTGGGGTCGTTATATGTATATCTTTGAACCATTCCATGAAATTATATACCAAATCCTCCTCAATACTGATATATTTCTAATTCTATTGATCTAGGAGAACCAAAACACTAGTTTTAAGTCTGAAAATCATAAGAAACTTCAGTGTAAATGCATAAACAAATGAGCTCGCAGCATTTTCAACAGTGCTTATCTACTTATATTTGATTATTTCTTGTTGTAGAGTAGTCACTGGAGAAATTGCAAACCTTTGAAAGAGATAACTCCCAATCAATATTATCTGGGGTTTTCTGGAATCTATATTCGAGACACCCATGTGAATCAAACAATACTATTTTTCAACAGTGGGAAAGATCGAAGGTAGTTTCTATCATAATGTTTCACAATTATAAATGGCAATAGCTAATATATACCAATAACATTGCGTGCGCACATGAAAGAAAAAAAGGAGTTTAATATATTTTCATTGAACATACTCACGTTGCACGCATTAACGGACGAACATCCAAAACCTCCTCCCCCAGTGCAGGGTTTAGTGAAAGAAATATTTACAGAGACATTCAAAGCATTTGTAAATGCTTTTGATGCAGTTATATATGCTGTTGGGGGGATGGTATCTGCACAAAGTATATCTGACATTAGAAAAAAACTCGTAGTCTCTATAATTGTTTCCAGGTGCTAAACTCCCAACTGTAAATTTACAAGGACTTGCATACTCAGTTCCAGTTTTGCAACTTCATAAACCTAGACTTCTTTATAGACAGCACTTGTTTATAAGCTAGAACTAATTCAGTATTTTTGTTTTATGAATTTTAGCTGTGATTAAGCTTTCCCAGAACGCATATCAGCCAAAACATTTATACAATTATGAAGAAAATAAAAGAATTTCACAATATTTACTCAAAAAGAATGAAGGAAGGTTTCTTAACCAACAGTCCAGGAATAGATAGCACAGCCAACTCTTTGAGACCCATTGATGCAAACCTCAAATGTATGATTTCCATCCTGCAAGCCCTGGTACGAAATCTTTCTAGCTCCGCAATAAGATTCAGAGCCACTATCCAGCTGCACGCATGTTATTCAGTACAAGGAATGAGCAACCAACAAAAAGGAAAAGGGAATGGTCAATCGGATGAACCATTAAACAAGAGAGTTTAGAAAAACTAAAACAAATTTTCTAATATTTTCTTAAGATTCGTTTTCTTGGTTTTTCTGTCAAAGTGCATTTACAGGCATGGTGCTTACACAGCACTTGTGAAGACCCAACAACAAATCAGCAAACCCCCAAAACAGATTAAACCTTTAAAATAATATAATGCATATGATAGTAATTCAACTTTATGAAAGAAAGGAGAATAAAGAAGCAACGAAAAATATTAATCAAAAAAGAAAAAAAGGAAGCACCCAGAATAAGGTATTGCAAAAGCAGCAACAAGTGTAAGTTAAGAGATGAACTAACCTTGCAACTGATGCTACAGTTTGTGCAGGAGTTCACATTGCCACCCGCCAGAACTTGAAACTCAAATGTGGCCATGTTCAATTTTGAAAATGTACGAGGAGCCTTCAAGATCTTCACAGACACCTCTGCATCATCACCGAGAGCTCTAAAGCACGAAAATGAAAGAAACCAACAAAGCATAAAAAACCATGAAAGCTCGGGCCAACCCATTTTGAATAGACTCTAAATTGATGACTGAACCATATAGAGGCTAAAATCTACAATAAAATGAGAGACATTTGTTGGGTTTGTCCAGTATTAATCTACAGAGAGAAGGACATTGCATGGAAAGAAGACTGAAAAGGTGTGGTGAAGAAAGACAGAGAAGAGTTAACGGAAGTAAGAGAGTGGATTAGAAAATAATGTTATTGGAAGCTTGTGTTTTAAGGATAGTGCACATGAGACTGACACTGCTGGACAGGACTGTCTTAGCAAAGATAAGTGAGAGAGAGAGTTGTTTTAAGGTCAAGACAGGCTAGGCAGTAAAAAAGCAGCACCCTTTCTGATTTTGCCATAGGATCTTGTTAGGGACTGAAAAGCTTCAAGATTAGCCAGCAGCTCTCTTTTGAAATTTGGCTCCTCCATGATTCTTAACGTCATCTGCCCATAAATATGCCCACAACAACAGCAAAAAATGCAAGGCCCGTAGTAAATTAGCCATCCATTGAAAGAAGAAGATTATATTGAATTAATTTCAGCCATTAAATTTTATAACTCCTCTGCAATTATATTCCGAATATTATCATGTTTCTTACACTAACCTTTTGTTTACTAGTGGGATTCATTCGTACTCAATGAAACTTACACTGGGATTTTTCTTTTTTTAAAAAAAAAACATAAAATAAAAAGGGACAAGGCACATTCTTTCAAATTTCAATGTCTCATAAAGCATGTGTTCATAGTCGACCAATCAACCTTATACATATTTGATATTTATTTATTTGTGAAAAATCATTGACTAGTAGAGGATAAATTTAGTTTTTTCCTTCCATCACAAACAAGGAAGGAAAGAAAACAGTTCCACGTGAATGGACGACCTTCCATAGACAGAAACCATGTTATTCTTTCATTGCAGGTAATTCTTTATCATGCGTCCCTAACAAACATGTTGTTTGCATTGCTAGCAGATTCGAACCACCAACCCCACCTATATGCCCCCCTTTTTTCTATTTTATGTGACTCAAACCAGCTAGCTTCCTTGTCCAGAATCTTTGTCATTGATCATACTTTAATTCACATTTCTCTTATGGTTGTTTTGGCCAATGTTACATTAAAAACCTGTCATACTGCAGTATTCTTTTGACCCAAGTTTCTGTAATTCCTCACAAAGATGGGAGAATCCAAGAAGTCAAGAATCAATTTCTCAACCAACTTGTTTCCTAACCTTTTCAGGGGTATAAATATGAACTTCCTGTGAAATGGATGAAGGCTCTGTGTTTAGATGGAAGCATTTAGTGTTTACATTGGAGAGTAAATGCAAAGCCAAAACTATTTCATCAACCCTCGAAATGTTGTCCCCTGGTGGTTGAGGCCCTGCACCAGAAGAGAAAAGAAAAGAAAAAACCCAAAGACAACAAATAGCATCCTCTGTCTTCAAAGCTCAATCCTAAAAACATTACTATTTAGTTCAACAATAGCATCCTCTGTCTTAATTAGGCCATGGTGTCAAATTTTCTCTCTTTCCAAGCAGAATCAAAAAGAAAAAAAACGATGGCGCTATGTGGGAGAGCTTTACCGCCCTTAAGGGTCTCACCCGGCTCGAATCCGGATTAGCGGCAGTGGCCAGACACCGGGTGGTTCTACCAAAAAAAAACAAAAAAACGAGGAGAAGAAAATACAGATAAAAAAATAAAGAATAAGTAGGGAATAGAAACAATAAAAGAGAGGACAACACTGAAAGAATGTACTGGCGATTAAGGATAGAATGAGCTAGCTGGCCTCAACCACTGCCATAAAACCATATTTTGTCTGTGGTAAAACGAAATTCTCTTGGACAAAACAAGGGACAGGAACGTTAAATCCCCGTATAGGACAGCACAAGAGTCACAAGACCATGGATAACCGGACCACAATCTCACTCAAAATGGAGGCGTGAGTGAAACATCATCATCCCCGGTTGATGACAGAACATGAACATCACAGCCCATTAAAGTTGGTTAGGCACCAGGCCTTGATCACGGAGAGATCTCCAAGAGCCCGAACGATACATAGGTAAGGGCCACAGGGAGAAAAGACTGCGATGGTGGAACCCAGCCCAGAAGCTCTTTTCATAACTTCCAAGCGTTGAAGAGCACCTTTTGTTCGTTCTATACGAAGTCAAAAATCGAACCACAGTGATGCAATCTAAATGGCCATTGACAGTGTTGGATGATGTAGTAAAAGGTTCTTTCTGTTTCCAATACAAGTAAAGCAGCATCCTCCACAGCAATATGAAGTGCAAATATTTTGCCACCGAAAATCTCGATCGCTTCAACACCAATGATAGGGCCATGCTTTGGTCTCCAATTCTATTATTAGATGATGATGGTGGTGGTGGTGGGAGTGAGTTGATCATAAGAGTTTGTGGAGACCACAAATCATGATAGAGCTAGCATAACATATAGACCAGGAATAAGTAAAGAAAGACCCACGACCATAAAGAGATCCCCGGAATTAATAACAATTTCAGTGGTTGAATAGGAAGAGATGAAAAGCAATGTCTGCTACTCCCATACGCGTAGTAGGCATCATAATGAAAGCTCAAAAGTAAACGCTGAAGCATACCAGGACCCTTGTTTTTGGGATGGCTGCCGGAGCACTACCTTGAATAAACAACCACATATAATGGACCTATGAATTTTTATCCCTAGTTATTACTAACACGATGGAGCTAGAATTTGATGGCATAAATGATCCACACCTCACAAAATATTATAAAGCATCCCCAAAAATTAGCAGCAATAAATCTATCCAGAATTTAGTCCGAAGATGTAGCCATGTTCATTAAACAAAACTCTTTTTCTGGCATCTGTATCTGCAGAAATGTATCTGCCTGTCTGCGCGAGTGAGCAACTAAATAACTATCTAAAATAAAATAAAATTAGTAGTGATTGGAAGGACCATCCCTTAAATCGCAGCAGCTAAATTTAAAATCGTCCGAACCAGTGCACACCAACTGTGGTTGGTAGATGTCGAACGAAGCAGCCCGTAGCTCAAAATCATGCGCTTTCTACACTTGAATTATACCTTACAGCTCCCCAGAAAGGTGATTACAGAAACAGGACCATCTGAAAGCCCCTCTGAGATATAAAGACGTGGCTGATGGATTCCAGTCCAAACAAATACACATAGAAGAGCTTGTTTTTTCCACCAATTATCTCTCCTAGAGATAGAGAATTCCCGGCATCAAGAATCAACAGCAAACTCTAAAGAACATTGTTTTCATAGTCAATTCACTGAATTTGGAGTTCCAATATTAACCAGTTGTTTTTCCTACTAGGCGCAACTGTTAGGTTACATAGCAAGTCTCACCTTTTCCTTTCAGAATCCCTCCCATCAAAAGTATGAAAGAGATTCTATCCTAGGTCTTTCGAGGAAATGCCAGACAACTTCATCAACCAGCTTAGCAGACACCCATGATATTAACATGTTAGAATGTTAAGTTTACATGTAGTTTTATATTCGAGATATTTGCTTATTAATATGATAATTATTTTGATATTCACCTGTTAAGTTTAAGATGTATGAAATTAGTTGATTTCCCTACAAACTATGCAAACCGATATGACCAGTGGCCGGGCCACCCTCATTTGTTTAGAATAGTATCCATGTCAAAGGACACCGACATTCGTAGGATTAACTTTATACCAATGAGCAAGTGGGGGTAGTGGTGCAGATTTGTTCCCTTCCTCAGTTCAAGTTTTATTGTACACACATGTCATTCTCGTGGATCCAGTGATTAGTTAAGGTGGATTCAGTTCATAAACTGATATGAATAACCTTTGGCCACACATTTCGTTGGCAAAATCCTTTTTTCTGCTTCATATTTCCCAGGAAACAAAACTATGACCCACAGCGCGCATTCCATGCAACTGAACCTTTCAGGATCGAAGTACTTTACCTCCATTTGCACAATGCTCTAAACCATGAACTCTCGAGTAACCATCAGCAACAGCTTGAGCAAGCATTGACCCACATCATTATTTCTACCACCAGGACTCCACTTTAACAGTGTATTGTTCAAGTTCTAGTCACCACAATGACAACTGAAAAATCAGGGCATGAATTTGTTTCCCTTAAAAAACAAATTACAAACACCTTTATAACATCTAGAAACTAATTCATCAACCTAGAAAATGATTTATAAACCGAAAATCAAATCATTTCCCCCCTTAAATTAGACGTGTTTTCCTATACACTTAACCTGATCAGTATAGATATGACCATGATGATAATAATAATAATAATAATAATAAAGATAGAATATATATTATATATTAAGGTTTTTTGTTTTGGAATTTAATAACGAAATTAGAGTTTGATTATACAAAGTGAGTCGTTTGAAATGTTACATAGATTGCTGTTGGCATTACAGGAATCAAAACCCAGCATAGTTATTGAACGGGATTACATTTGGTATTTTGATAATGAAATTACTGTTTATGGAAGAGTATCTGGGCATTTAGTCTTGTTATTGAATTTTTCAGATCTTGTAGGTCATTTTTACTCTGCCTTCAATTATGCATGATTAATAGTTGTATTGCTATATGTATTATATTATATACCCAACACTTTGCTAGCAACTTTAATTATAAATTAAAGATTTATCTACCAAAAATATTTTGTTTAAGATGTATTATACAACCTTGAAATATAAATTTCTCAAAATATAAAATTGATATTTTTTTTATTTATATCTAGCTAGAAATAATTATTTGAATAAAAATATTGATGAGAAAGGAAAACAAATAGTCAACACTAATTTTATTTAAAAGGAGAGAAACAAATAATCCAAGCACAACTATATAGTTAAGTACAAAATTTATATCTACATAAAATAAACTAGATAATTCAAAGGTATGGAAAACACATGAAAATAAAAGCTGCCTCCTTTGATTTTCATCTATGATAATTTTCGTAAATGATTAAGAGTGCGGAGTGTGGTTGAAGTTGTATTTTATTCAGAAATATATTAAGATATTATTTTTATTATTTTTATTAAAAATTATTTTTGACATCTACACTTGAAGATGATCAACAATATCAAAAAATAATTTTTTTTAAAAAATAATATTGTTTTTATTAAAATACATGGTGGAAGTATTGTTTTTTATTTTTAAAATTTTATGTTTTAATCTTTAATTAGTAGAAAACTACTAAACTTATTACTTCTAGTTAAATGCTTCGTAATAGCATGGGTTGATGTTGTTTTTTTTTAAAAAAAAAAATTGTTTGAATCATTTGAAATTAGTTTTTTATTTGATAATACCTTTTTTTAAAATAATATAATTGCATCATCTAAATATTATTCTTTTTAATTATTTTTCCTTATTAATAGTGAAACGTGGGTCTAATAAATAGTGCTAGATGTTTTGCATTGTAAAGTTTAAAATTAATTTAAACTTCACATCATTCTTTAGTAAAATGAAACTCGCAAAGTGACCAGTTGAACTGTCTTATGAATCACTATATCAATTAGTTTATTTATTTACTATTATATGTTCATACATATTTTTTTTTTATTATTGTTATTAAACCATCAATTGGACTGTATCATGGTTTTTTTTATTTGATTTTATAAAAATAAAAATCCTTGGTTTTCTTTCTCATTCCATAACCCATATCAAATAGAGTGGATAATAATAATAATAATAATAATAATAATAATAATCACAATTAAAAAATGCATTACAATTTAAAATTAGACTAGATATTACAAGTGGATTAAATTAGAAATTGAAGCATTTGAAATTAAAATTTGGGTGAACTACATTTATTTGCCCTTAAATATTCCGGTTTTTATCTCGATAGCTTAAAATGCACTAATTTTTACCCGTATAGTATTTAAAAAGTTTTAATTTTTCCTTTATATCTATATTTCTAAGAAAATGTTTATTTTTCCATATTCTTATTTTATTAAATTAATTGATTCATCTACCCTTATATATTTATGTCATTTTAAAACTTTTCACTCTCGCGTGCTATCTTATATTTATTTTTTCTTTCATGTTTCATTTTAGATGAAAATGCCTCTTAAACTATAGAGATGAATTCAAGAGTTTTTTTTTCCTTACAAATTCTTATTCAAAAAAACATGCAAAGACTTAATAAGTCTTTATGCATTATTATTATTATTATTATATCAATAAAAATAATGAACCACTATTTTCCTACAAAACAAACAAAATCAATTTAAGGTTAGTTTGTTTGCTGGAAGTTAGTTTGTTTCTAAACATGGTTTTAAGAGCAATTGATTATTTTTATTATGTTTGATAATATTAAGAAAAATAATTTAAAAAACATTTCCTAATGTTTGATTATGTTATAAAAAAATGAGTTGAGAGAAATCTTATTAATGTTTTTTTTACATGCCTGTTAAAAAAATAGAAACTAAATCTAACACATGATAAAAGTTCATAAAGGATAAAATTAAAAAGAAATTAATTTATAAAATATTTTTTATTGATATTTTTTATAATAATAATAATAACAACCATATTTTTATATATATATATAAAAAGTCATTTTCCACGGTAAGAAGAATCACAACAACTGGATAGGCTTAAAGAAGTGATTTCAAGTATCGAGAGAGAGAGAGAGAGAGAGAGAGACCGACGACGTTATTAAAGTGCGTCTCAAGTTATTGGGCTTTATCCAAACATGAAGACGCGAGCCCAACAAGTCTTCTGATTCGGGACTTCAAAAGTAGGTTTGGAGTTGAGCGGATAGAGAGGGTTATACGGGTTGGAGCCCAGAGCAAAACCGTGTCTGATCCAAGGTAGATGGTCTCATCTACTATTGTTTCAAAATTATTTTTAAGAAAATCTAAAACAATTTTTTTATTTTAAATTAAATAAGCAATGTTTTTAGATATTTTTATATATTGATTTAGTAAATAATTTTTTAAAATAAAAAATATCATTATAATATATTTTTAAATAAATAATATTTATAAAAATAATACTTGAAAAATAAAAAGTATTTAAAATATTTGGTACTGGGTTTTAAAAGTCTTTTAAAAAAATTAATTTATTTTTATTTTTTATTTTAAATAAATTTTATTTATATTTTTAGATTATTTTCGTGTAATAATATTAAAAATAATTAATAAAAAATATTATTTTAATATATTTTTAAATAAAAAAAAAGGCAGCTTTTTTTTTTTTTTGGCAAGGCAGGTTAGGGCCACGCGCAGCAGAATGGCGTGGAGGTTTATGCATGTTGTTGCCCTGGCCGGGCCTCGAGGGAGGGAGTGAAAAGAAGCAACTGAGGCGCCAGGGTCCACCGCGCCTCAGGAACTTCTACTTGTTTTTGTACGCTAAAACCACATAGACCACTTTCCCCGCTTTATGAAAACTCACTTCTCTCTTTCGCTGTCTTGTTCTGATCATCGTCATTCTCGAGCTCTTCTCCATTAATTTATTTAATTTCAAACACCTGAAACTGAAATGGATATCCCATAAACCCACCCTTTTTTTTCATTACGTACTGTAACTACAGTCTCCTCTCCCCTCCGTAGCTCATTCCCGTCATCCACCACTACATAAACACACTTCTTTCTCTATTTCAATACAGTAGTTGTACCCGATATTCTTTTTTATCTCCGTTTCAAGTATCTACTACTACCAGTACTGCTACTGCTAACCAGTAGAAAACCCAGTTTGCCAAACCTGATTCTTTCTCTCTTAACGATGGAACAGCTGTACGGTCTTCAATCCACTAGCACTGATTACTCTTTGCTGGTGCCATCGGAGAACGAGGTTGCTCCAGTAGTGCCTAATTACTACCATCATATGGGGTTCCCGTCCGCAGCTGGGGAGGCATCATTTCCTTTTTTTGGATCGGAGCAGTTGTTATGTGGTTCTTCAGTATCTGATGCTGCTTCGATGGTGGTGGAGTTGCATCATCATCATCATCAGCAGCAGCAGCAGCAGCAGCAGAGAGGTGGTGGTGGTGGTTGTATTGGTGATAAAAGTTATAGTAATATTTCACAGGAGGAGGCTTCTTGTGCAATTAGGGATAAAATCGCTTCCCACCCTCTTTATCCTAGGTTACTTGAAGCTTATATTGATTGCCAGAAGGTATATACGCTAATCTTTCTGGTAACCAAATGATGTGGATATTTAGCAACATGTAATGCTCTTTAAAATTAAGCAAACTAGAACAGTTAGGCCAGGTGACAGACGGAACTTGAAGTATCCGAGACTCTTTTCTAAAAGAGCCAAACTCAGTGTGAAGTTCTTGAAAACAAACTAAAGTCTTTGCAGTCTTGATTTCCATCATTTGAGTGGTCTGAGGGAAGTTTTGGGACTCTTGACTTCCATTATTTGAGTGGTCTTGGTTGGAAGAGGATGTCTAAAAACCTCCATTTGATCCATGAAATGTATTGTGCGACGATTTCTGAATGTATTTTGTTGCTATATCGTTGCAATTACATGTGTGTTATCCTGTAAATTTGTTCTTTGATGCCCAGTATATTTAATCGATCAATTTCTTTGACTTTTTTGTTATCATGTAAAGCACTATGCAATACAAACTTCTTTTATCAGCTATCCTAAAAAAATAGGGAAGCTGTGTAGGCCACGTATAGACCATGTATGCTGTGACTTTTGAAAGTCTTCTAAATTCGACAGTTTCAATATTTAGTTTTTGAAAGTCTTATAAATTCGACAGTTTCAATATTTATTGGTTACTACTCCATAAAGGGTATCGATAAGTCTACTGTAACTGTTGTTGTATTTGTTTTTTTACTAATCTCTTTTGATTTTTGTGTTTTGCAGGTGGGAGCACCGCCGGAGATGGCTTATTTGTTAGATGAAATCCGGGAAGAGAATGATGTTTCCAAGAGGTCCAATAATATCGTCGCCTCTTGCCTGGGTGCAGATCCCGAGCTTGACGAGTTCATGGTCTCCTTTTTCTCTAAGAACTTCCTCTATTCTTGAATGATCTGAAACCCTAACAAGCTCTTTTCCCGTCTCTCGTCTTCTAACTTTCTCAGCTCTCATCTTTGATGGCCTAATATAGTTGCTTATTTAGACATGGAAATAAAGTCCATACTCTCCTTTTCGGGACTCCCTTGTTTGATTTCTTGATTTCAAGTGAAATATTTCCTTCTTTCTAGGTTTTCTTCTTCAGAATGGATTTTAAATATTTCCTTGTTTAAACATTTCTTGACTGATATTACCTGATGTTTTCTTCTCTTTCTAGGAAGCATACTGTGCCGTTCTGATGAAGTATAAGGCGGATCTCTCTAGGCCTTTTGATGAAGCTACCGCTTTCTTGAATGATATTGAGGCTCAGTTTAATACGCTCTGCAGTGGTGCTTCCAGAAGTCAAGCTTATGGTCTCTCTCTCTCTCTCACTCACTTTTTTACAAGTCAGTTTGTTGATGTTTGTGCAGTAGATTTTATTTATCATAGTTTAATCTTCTGTGTCATGGGAGCATGTGATTGTTGATCACATAATGAGAAGGAGAGCGAAGCGCACGTTTGCATAAAACCTAGTGCATTTTAGCAGAACAGCCTGATCACATGAGGAATAGTGGGAGTGACTGTTTTCAGGGCCAATTTCCCATATTGGTTCTGGACAAAAACCCTGCACCTTTCAGAACTTTTATTCATATTCATGAAAGTGTTTTTTTATATATATAAATATATTAAAATAATACCTTTTTAAAAAAAAAATCTATTATTGATATTAATATATCAAAACTATCTTATATATATGTGTGTGTGTGTGTGTAATTTAAACAGAAAAATATTGAATTTTGGCATCGGGGGTTTTGGTCCCAAAAAACTAGAAAAGAAAGACCCCCCCTTGCTTTTGAAATTGATCTCTCTATTGAAAGACGCTTCTGTTGGTAATGGATCTGAATTAGTACTGCAACATGTAGGAAAGTTATCCATTTTAGGGTTGGAGGCATTGAGCTTTCATTTCTACATTCCCTTTCGTTTTGTTTCCATCTTAAGGGAGTGTTCAAGAATCATGATCACGAGTTCAAGAATGCATGGAGGCAATAGCTTCTGTCGTGGATTGCATTGAAGGATAAGAACCAATTCAAGCTTTTCTTTTCAACCAATAATAGATGCTTTCATGTGGTAAAATTATAAGTTTAGTTTCAAACCACCTTGACTCTCCAATTATATAATCGCGTTAGCTGGGCGTTATTGCTGATCCAAATACTTATTGATTCTGCTGTTACATGTAGACATCCCTTTTTTCTTTCTTATTTTAGCATGAGAGAAAGGGAATGACAACTCGTACTTCTTTTTATTGGGAACCTAATATATAAGAGCCTATGAGCTGTGAGTTGTTCAAGTGACTTGTGAGTTGAACTCGCTTTGTTCGTTGTAACTGTCCCTGGACAAGGTTAAGGCAATACTGTATTGTGTTTGATTGATTATTAAACGTTTCTGGTGAGTGTTGGGATGCTAATCTTTAGTGGTGTGGAAGCAAATGGGATATTAGCAACTCCTTGTGATTAGAGATTTAAGTTTCAATAAAGCATGAGTTGTAGGGCCTGCCATGGTGGGATTTAAAAGCTGTTCCTCGGGAATGAGGGTCAGAGGATTGGATTGATTCTGGCATCCTTAGAGTGAACGTCTTGGAACCGCTGTTCTGGCATATTAAAGAATTCTTCGGGAAGAGTTGCAGGCTGTTGGAAATATATAAAATATAGCCCGAACTGAATGCAAACTCCTTTTCGATTAATCATATACATAACTAAACATATATTTGATTCCCAACTGAATCTCGAGATATCATGGTAGACTCATGTACCATGAGTTTGGTTTTCAAAATATCACGTTTGCTTTATGGCAAGTGAAGTAGAGAAGCACCTGCTGCTCGTGTTAGGATGTTCTTCTTGTCTTCCTTTGTCATCTGTTCCTTCCTTTTAATATACCAGATCACCGTTAATCTCCTGCTTTTGAGGCTTAATGCGATTAAATAATAGTTGAAACTACTAGCTTTATTTTTATTTTGTTCAGAATACAGATGGATTTTGTCGCCAAAATTGTTATTTTAGTAGCATTTCTTTGTTGTAAAGGCTACAAGCTCTCCCACATATAGCATTGTTGCATGCTATTTTTTGAATCATTTTGAAAGAAAGCTGCATTTCCTACACTGTCTGTAGCTGTTGGCTAGGAGGTTATGGATTTTGTCTGGAAATAAGAACTTGAGATATGGAATGGCTGAATTATTATATTTTTGTGTTTAATAGAGTGCATGAGTTTGTGAAGATCCTATAGTGGGGCTTCACACCCTTTTTAGTTAATTGCGTGCTTGTTCAGAGCGGATTTGCATTTTCCTTTGTGGCTTTTTTTATGCTTTTGTTATTCCCTGATTAGAGACTGTGGCATCAAAAGGGGTTCTTAATGTTGGGTACTGAATAAGAAATGACTTCACTTTTAAGCTGTTAATCTGGATATGCTCGAGTATCTTTTGGAGCGTCGATTAGCTTGACATATGATTTATGTTTTCACAACATGGAGTCGATTAAGGTGCTGTTTTCCATAGAAAGCACACGAGATTTCCTCTTTTTGTTTTATTATTGGCTTAGTTTGCTAACGATGGAATCTTGGCCCGTGATCTCCTGTTTACTTCTTGTGAGTGGTTCCTCTATTTCCCATCTGTTTATTGCAGACGCTTCAAATGAATTAGCTTTTGTGTTTATTGAGCTATTTTTCTGCTCTTTATTTATGATCATTGCACAGTCTCATGGTTTGATTTATCGTGTTGTGCTACAACATTTCTTCATTGTGTCATTAGGGCACAACTAACTTGAAAATATTCTTGGTACCTTTGAACATGCATGCATCATCATGGCTGGAACGCTTTCGTGCAGCTTGCTATTAGTTTATATTCATGGGTTTGTTATAACATAGAAGAGGAGAGGCTTGAGCCTCCATTCCTTGTTTCACATGAAATACTATTTGTTGCCCGTAAATAGGTCAAGTATGTGCCAGAGCCCTAAACCTGGGACGTCCGTTGGTCACATTTTGATGTATGCCTTGATTGTGCATAAATAATTCTCCTGTTATTATCTGGAGATCTTTTCATTCCGCATTAAGTTCGATGGAGATGGCTTTGAAAAACCCATCTGCAAAGAAAGTGTTAGGTTTCGGTTGAGTTCCTTTTTTTTCTTAAAAAAAAATGTCTGTGGCAGAGTTGCCTGGTATATCATAACAATCGACACTCCTTTTCTGACTGTTGAAAGAGATAAGTATGGCCTGGTCACAGCTTACGTGCTCAATATTTTATTGAACAATATTGCTGGCTATGACAGGCTTTCACACACGATCAATCAAGCCATAAATGTTCATTTCACGCTTAAAATGGAATGGAATTTGAGTTGTGGCCTTTATCGTGTGTGAACAATATTTCGAATAATGTAATATATTTTGGGCTTCTCCAAGGCTGAGGAAAGGTAATGCGACTGCACTTGGAAGCTGTAAGAGGGTGAGGTCAGTGAATGAAAGGATCGTAAGACGAGAGGAGTGTAGTCTCGTCTAGGGCAGTGCGTGCTTTGCGCGTTACCTCCTTTTTCAAGGAACCGTACTCTTTTACAGACGTCAACTCCTCTCTGACTGCGATACGACACAACGAACCTCAATCTTTCCTTTGTTCTCCCAACACTCCGACTTACTTTTACCTCTGTGTGTGCTGTTTTTTTCTATCTAACCAAATTTCCTTGTGGGTCCCGAACTCATAGTACAGCATGCCATGGTGTTAAATCACATCCATGGAGACATGGAATCATACGTCCATGTGTTCATGATCCTTGACCCCCCTTCCCCATCTCTTTCTCTGTTTCTTTTCAATTGATTTTTCTGGAGATCCTTCAAGTTACTTTGTCTTGGTTGATTTTGATCACCCCCGTGATGGTTTGTTGGGTATATATATATATATAGAATAGTAGAATAGTAACTATTAATTTTTAATGCTAGTCCAAACGTGACACATTAGGACATGCCTATCTTTCTTGTCAAGAAGCCTAGCTAGCTGTTCTTTCTTATGATATACAAATGTAAAAAGATGGCTGTGGGGCAATTGGTTTGGTTCAGATAGGTAGTGTTGCTGCTCAAAAGTAGTGGTAGTTTGGGCTGAAACTTTTTATTCAATTTGTGAAGAGCATTGACAATGAATTTGATAAAGTTCTTTCTTGCGCGCTTCTTCATGCATTTGTTTGTCCTAGTAGCCGTTTATCATTGGCTCCTCGTTGAACACACACACAAATGAATCCTCTTTAAACACTTGAAGTTTGTCGGCATCCTATTAATTCGCTCCCCTGCCAGATGAAGCTGTGGGTTCATCGGATGAAGAAGCCAGTGGAGGAGAGGTAGATGTGCAAGATTGTTCCCGTGCAAACGAGGAGGATCGTGAGCTCAAGGACAAACTACTATGTAAATATAGTGGTTATATAAGTACCTTAAAACACGAGTTTTCGAAAAAGAAGAAGAAAGGAAAACTACCTAAAGAAGCAAAGAAAATCCTACTTGACTGGTGGACCATTCATAACAAATGGCCATACCCAACGGTAATGATTTCCTTGAAGCAGATACCGTCTCCAACTGAAAACCTTAATCTATCTCTTGATCTGATAATGATTAGCGTTTAGTTGGAGAATCTGAATGCTTGGCCAAGCCCTTTAATCGTGTTTTATTGTTTTATTTACATATATTTCAGGAAGCTGATAAGGTTGCTTTGGCTGAATCAACTGGCCTAGAACCGAAACAGATAAACAACTGGTTCATCAACCAAAGGAAGCGTCACTGGAAACCATCAGAGAACATGCAGGTTGCTTTTGTGGATAGTCTATATGGCCCATTTTTCACGAATGATTGAGGTGGGGTTTTCAATTTCCTCTCGTTTGCTTCTGTACATTTTTGGACAAGGCCGCCTCATGCTGATGCCGAAAGAAATGCTTACAGCTTCAATAATCAAACTACTTTCCTCGCAATCCTGTTTGCTTCCTATTTGCAAAAGTGTTCTTTGCTAGTTGAATTGAAATCTGACTTCATCAGAATTATCACAAATATAAAATAACCATTAAAAATTATATACATGTAAGCATTTGATGCAATAGTCATGAATGATCTGAAAGCCGTACGAAATTACCTGAGCATGTACCATGCAAGAATGCTATGGGGAAAAAAACTTATGGAGGAGAAACAATAATGCAATAGCAAACAGAAGTATTTCTGAAGTGATGCCTGCAGATAACTTTCATCTCCTTTTTCGACTTCAATCTTGGTTTAAATTTCATGGGCATGCTGAGCATTTGACAAGCAGCAAGCTGGGTTATGGAGTTTAGTCTCTCTTTTGCACATCTAGGGTTTCATTGATTTGGGCCTGAGGCTGGGGGGCTTTCTAATTATCCATCTTGTTGCCCTTGTTGAAGTTGATGGAAAAGAAATAAGGAATTATTCCAGACAGATATTTGAGAAATTCAGAATCGTAGGCTTCCATAGGGAATAATTGGAAATGTCAAGGATAATATCTATACATTTCATATATTTTCTATTCTTTTTAAAAAAACAGGATTTCATTGAAGCACCAATAAAACGAAAAAGAATTTGAACAAAAATTGGTGCAGCAGAGAAGACAACATGGAAGCACGCCATGTAAAGGAGCTGTACAGATCAAAACTGGCTGCAACTAATGAAGAGCCACAGAAGAAATAAACAAAAACCATGAGCAACCAAGCAGAACATAATGCCTTAACAGGCGAAGTAAGATCATTCCGTTTCATAGAATTCATTCGAAAATCAACTTTATTATGTTGAGATTTCTTTCATGGTTTTTTTTAATTAACATGAGTGTTTGGGTCAGTTTGTATGTATTTTAATTGATTCTATAGACTGTAAAATTAATAATCATGTAAGTTTCTAGTCTACAAAACTCAATCCCGAGACCACATAAAAAACAAAAATTCTTAATCCCAAACTATTTTAATGATATCGAAGATACTTGAGCGAGTTGAGTCTTTTTCTCTACTAGTTTAAGTTATATCTAACATTTTAGAGCAATTTTTCTGATAACAAGTTGCATGTTTTAGTTCATAAATTTAAAATAAGATGAAATGGGTTATGCATGATTTCTGTATGAATTTAAATCTTGAAGAAGATTAAAAACGAAGTTCATCAATTTTATTCACGGGGGGGATGTTTGAAGTTTGATTATCCTTTTGTGGCAAGCGGGTTCACGATCAATGAAAAAAATTATAGAATTATGGTTGAAAATCTTATTGATGCTTTTGCAAATGGTATCATTCCAGGATGGTGCATATATATATATATATATATATATATATATATGCACCATGGGATAGAAATCATGCTAGGGTTTCAGGGTCTAAATTTGTTGGCAGGGAGTTGTTCATTAGTACATGTCGCCATTTTCAGGATATTGATCATTATATTTCCTGTTCTCTCGTGAAAACTCCATGTTATAACTCTTCAGGCTTTATCTTTGAAGATATATAATATTGAATTATAAATTATTTAATTATTATAATTATTATAATCATCATCATCATTATAAATAATTAATATTGTAATTATTATTGGCATCACTATAATTATCATCATCATTATTGTTATTATTATCGTCATCATTATCACAATAACTATTAAATCATAGTTATGTTTATTACCATCATAACTACAACTGATACCATTATTATTTTTTATGTATTGTTACTATTATTATCAATGCAATTATTTAATTATTAGTAGTAGTATCATTGTCATCACTATTATTGTCATGATGATTAAAACCACTATTATGATTATTAACACCTCTATTGTTATTAATATCATTAAAATTATCATTAGTATTATTGTCATTGTTAATACCATTATTATATTTTTTATTATTATTGATATTCTTAATATTATTTTATGATTTATTGTTTTTATTATAACTACAACCATAATTATTAATATCATAAGAACTACAACCATTACAATAAATTATTATTGTTGTCATCATTATCATTAGCAACATCATTATTATTATCATGATAATAACAACTCAAATTATTAATACTATTACTGCCTAAACAATGAAAATTATTAAATTATCCTGAAGAATGAAATAAAAAACCAATTTTTTTAACAAAAGAGCAAACAAAAAAATAAGAAAAAAATCACTAAAATTATTATCACTATTATGTGAATAATAAAATCATAAAACCATCCCGAAGAATAAAATAAAAAAACCCTAAAACTTTAACAAAAAAGCAAAAATAAATAAATTAACAAACCAAAATAAAATATTATTAGCATACAAAAAATCATTTGATTTGAAGAACCAAAAAAAAAAAAAAAACAAGAGAAAAAAGAAGAAATATCAATTTTAAAAGAATCATCAATACAAATTAGAATTCGAGGACTAAATTGAATAAAAATAAAACCACAAAAAAAGTGAAAACAATAAAAATTAAAAACCAAAACTAAGAGTATAGACACATAAATATGAACAAAAAAAAGATTGCTTTATAATGACATAAAAAAAATTAAAGGAATTAAAATCAAACCATAAATTAAAAGAATAAGAGCCAAAATGAAAAATAAAATATATAATCAATTTCAATTAAAATACAAAATTAAAACGAATCAAAACTTCTATATCGAAAAAATTAAAGGAATTAAAATCAAACAAAAAATTTTAATTGAATGACAAAATTGAAATAAATCAATTTTTTTATAAAAGAAATCAAGATAAAAAAATAATTAAAAGATCAAAGACTAAAATGCACAAATCATAAATAAAAAGAATCATTATGCATTTTCGGTTATAGGAATGAGAAAAGATAAAAAAAAATTTATCATCGACCTTCATGAGTTAGAACATGCACTACCATGGTAAAGAGACGATGACAATACATTTGATGAGATGATAATTGAATATTTATAGTCATCACATCACATGATGCTTCACGTTATGCATACATGACATAATATAAGAAAACTATTAATACATCATACAAACACGGCAACAGATTTTTTATTAAAAAATATAAAATTACCAAACCACCCCGAGCCCGTGACAAAAACCTTAGACGCATGTACCAAAATACCAGAATAGCTACTTTCCACGTAATATTTGAGGTTAATTGTTTTTGTAGAAGCAAGTTTGGAGTGCAAGAAATTCATTTGTCGGGAGAGTCAAGAAAGCCAAGCGTCAGCAACCCAGATTTTGCACGATAACATTATCTTTTGTACTTGCAGCTAGCTTCAGGTACTGCATCCACGTCGACAAGTTGGCGCGCCAGCCACTACCCAATGATGCCTTTGTCAAATAGAGCTAGCGGCAGCAGCTCAATCAACGAGCACAGAAAGAATATCTATATCTATATATATATATATATATATATATATATATATATATATATATTTTTTTTTTTACTTGCAGCTAGCTTCAGGTACTGCATCCACGTCTACAAGTTGGCGCGCCAGCCACTACCCAATGATGCCTTTGTCAAACAGAGCTAGCGGCAGCTCAATCAACGAGCACAGAAAGAAATATATATATATATATATATATATATATATATATATATATATATATATATATATCATTTGTTCAAGAAACTGGAAGGACAATAGCCATTAACCACCATCATTATGCTTGGAGCTTTTCAAATAATACCACCTTCTCTCACAAAAGACAACCTCTTCAACTTCCCATTTGTTTCTTGTTTTTCTAAGAAAATAAAAGCTCGAAGAAGTTCTGTTTTCTCTTTTTATCTGTTTGGAAATGTAGTTTAAATTGTTTTTAAAAGTATTTTTTTGTTTAAAAATACACTAAAATAATATTTTTTTAAATTATTTTTGACTTTAATACATTAAAATGATTTAAAAACATTAATTTTTTGAATTTAAAATAAAAATAAAAAAATTAAATTTTTTTTAAAATACTTTTCAATCGTGCTACCGAAATTTGTAATTTCTTTTGATGTATTTTCTGGTGCACGTCTCGTCCGATTTAGTATTATGGACGGTGATGGAGTGGTGATGAGATGATAATTTTTGTGTTTGATTTTGATCTAAAATATCGATATAGGCATCATCTGTTGCTGTTCTCAATGTGAATTGATGAAGTTGCGTGGAGAGTTTTGTGCACTTGTGGAAGAATATGTGATTTGATTTGAATTCTGTTTTTAAAAAGAATAATTAAAAAAAAATGAATCTTATTTGATATTAATTAATAAGCCTTATTCAAATTCAAAGCATCCCTAATAGTTAGTCAAACATTTTAGTGGGAAAAACAAAATTATGATTGCACTGTTACAATCAATAATACCTCGAAATATGGATGACCATGGATTTTTTAAAGAGTTCTAGGTTTTTTAAATAAGATTTTCTTAGAAAAAGAAGAAAGCAAGAAAATAAAAATGTAGCAAAAGGTTGACTCGTAACATCCTAACTTGTCGGGTATTCAAGGGACGTGGCATGAAAAAATTATCTTGTTATATCTCTAAATATATATAAAAAAAAATTAAGATACCATCATATTTTTATTGTCATAATATATTGTATAAATGATATTAATCTCTTATTAATATTGACCGAAGAAAATGACTCTCTAACCCTTTTATTTCAATAATATAATAAGATTCATGGACTACAAGTATACCATGAATCACTCAGATAAAATGTATAAAATTTCTATTTTCTAAATATTTATAATTGAATTCTTAGAGTACTTGTCATAAAAAAAACTTTGTTCTTGAAATTTAAAATTTACAATTTATTATTTTATTAATTGTAATTTCTTGCTAAAAAGTTATTAACTTTATCATTTGAGGGTTTTTAAACAAATATTGGCTGGTGCTCTTATGATTTATAACATGTTTTGCTATATTGTAACATGTTTTTATGGCATTTTATAGGGCATGAGAGATTGCTAATAATAATATAATCAAGTCACTTAAATAATTAATAATACACGAATAATCGAAATAATTAACCCCCTTCAGACATGATCATACGACGACGTACATGAATATAGTTATGCATGATGAAATAAAAATAAAAAAAGAGTAAAATTATGTATACATGAACAAGTTATTCTCGTCATTACCTGCCAAGCGAATAAGCAAACCCCAGATGGCCTTGTATCCAACGTAACAAAGCAAAAACACATAAAATAAATAAATAATAATAATAACTCCGGAAAATCCGAAAGGATAATGTAAACAAAGCTGAGGTCAGCAAGCACGACAGAATCAGAATCTCTCGCTCTAGAACGACGATGCCGACTATTATTCCTTGAAAAAAAAAGTTTCAGCGGCAGCAACTGAGGAAGAAAGGCATGAGTTCCAGCTCCAGAGACTCCTTTTCCTCTCCTCCTCCTCCACTGGACTGGAAGTTCTCTCAAGTCTTCGGTGAGACAGCTCCCGGTGAAGACCTTCAAGATGGTTAGCTCTTACCAATATCCTTTTAATTTACTGATTCTGTTCAACGCTTAAATCTTTCTTGTCTTGCAGTCGATGTTGTATACTTAGTTCTCAGTTCTCTCTTTTCGTGCAGCTGATGTTGTGTCTTCCATTGGATTCGAGAACAGCGGTGATTACCTTGCTGTTGGAGATCGGGGTGGTCGTGTTGTAATTTTCCAAGCAAAACATGGGAAACATGTCAGGATTTTTTTTCTTAGTAAATGAATGTGTTCAGCAAAACCAGCTAGATAGATGATTTTGGCTTTTGCTATTTCTTCTTCTTCTTGTTTAGGATGGATAAAAAAAAATTGGGCAGAATCTGATGGTCGTTTTACCCTTAATTAGACTCCGAATTCATTTCTTAACCGAAACGAGCTGGAGCGGCTGGATTCCACCTTTGCAACACATCCTGAATATCAGTACAAGACAGAGTTTCAGAGCCATGAACCCGAGGTATTGACATCCTATGATTTAGATGTACGCCTTTCTTTTTTTTGGTTGTGTTGCATGCATTTTTGCTCTTTTAAGTTTATTATAAATGCTGATCGTGCTGTGTCTGTGTTTCGTTAGTTTGATTGCTTGAAGAGTATGGAAATTGAGGAGAAGATTAATAAATTAAAATGGTGTTCCACTTCCAATGGATCACTGTTTATCCTTTCAACCAATGATAAGACAATTAAATTATGGAAGGTATGGATACTCTCGTCTTTTTCATGATCACTAGTAGTCAGTTTTTACGCTAATATTAGATCAAATGATTGCTCAATGTTGCCATTGAGACTATTTACCGCCTGGACACATAAGTATTCTATGGTTGGTGATGTAGATGTTGAAATTTATATTGGATTACTGCTTCCTGCTTGTGTGATCACTTGCTAGATGCTTTTTTTCAGTCATGACGATAAAGGAAAAAAGTATGAGGTAGAGCATTTTAAGTTACTAGTTTGTGAGGCTTGAAATTGAGGGAAAATGCAGGGCTACAAAATTACTTCGCTTTGACACAACAGGACTGCATGAGGAAAAATCATTTGCAATTAATTGACTGGTTATTATGGAGACATGTGGTGGTGGATTTTTGCAGTATCACATGCTGCATACTTAAAGTCGTGGTGGAAAGTTTTTGTTTCTTCAGACATAATTTTCTTTGATGAAAGTTGTCATTAGTCAAGTTCTTTTGGATCATATATCGCATCAGTCCCTTTGTAATGGAGATTTGATGGTGACCAACCGAAGTACAATGAAAGTTGACTATAGCTGCAAGTCATCCAAAATTTGGAATATATCAGCAATATCTTGGTTGAATCCAAGATATGGATGGAGTTGAAGCAGAGGCTTAGAGACAAAAAAAAAAAATCTTTCACAGAGTAAAGGAAGGATATGTAATTGTCTGTTGTAGAGAAATAACTCAACTTGTTAGCTGGGTAGGCAGAAAGATCTTTGTCCTGGTAGAAAGCTCTTCAACTTGCAAGTGTGTTGTATTCTTCTTGTTTTTGTTCTCTTGACATTGCTGAGTAGCGAGTACACATTGAACTTTTCTTCCACTAGAAAAGTGTGGATTTTGTCATTTTAGAAAAACCTTAACGATTAAATGCTCTGTTCTTGTTTGGATATCTCTGAACCTGATGCATACAGCTTGAGGGTTGATGAAACATGATGGAGGGAGATGATTTTCATGGTTGATTATTTATCCCTTACATCATACAATGGAAGGGTATCTTCCTAGAAAGGTCTCACTTCTGAAGTCGCTTTCTTTATGTGTTTATGTTGATAGATTTATACTTAAAAATTGATTCCAAAGTAGGTAAAGATGGGGGATGTCTTACCAATGCTCTTATCTAAAGGTCTGGTGGACTACTATTTGTTTTGGGATCAGCACATTCCCTCAATTGTAAAATGTTTTGTTGACCTTCTCTTTGTATATTTGGATGCTTTTTTCTGCTTCTCTTTCTTAATTGGTGATGGTATATTGATTTTATTTGGGTAAAGTTTGGAGACAATTATCTGGAAACTATTTTTGCCAGTCATGTATGGGCATTTTGCTGGAAACTATTAGGATTTTTGGCACTAAAGCAGTTGCTAATGATCATTGGCATTTCATTCTTGCACCAATTAAATGGCCTAGTTACCCAGATGTTTCACACGAATCCTTCGTTTCGCAATATGTGGCAGTCTCTTATTTGAAAGGTTTCCATACATCACCTTTTCTTTTTTCCAAAGAGGTTCATAGAGGAAGATCAAGTTGTTCTGGTCCTAGACTTTGATTCATGTGTACCCTACATAAATTATTTGGGTTATTTATCATTCCACATTTCATTTTTAGTTTGTGTGGACTGAGAGATAGGAGATAAATTTGCAGCCGTGTTCATTTTTCTTGCCTTTTTGATTGGTAATTCTTGGAGACGAGGAGAATGTAGTTAGATTTGTGTTGCTGAGCAAAGTGCCTTGAAATGAAATTGCATATTGCCTCATTAATTTTGCTCAAAGTTTTGATTGGCAATCACTATGAATGGTATCCTAGAGTCTCTCTACATTTTTATATGCATTTGACACTCTGATACAGTATTTTGGTGAGGTTTTCATTTTACTTGTGTCATTCTTGAGTCCAGGTTAAGGAAAAAAAGGTGAAAAAGGTAAGAGAAATGGAGCATCATTCAGTTGTATGTTCAGAAAATGATCTTTTGAGTGAAGGAAGTTTCATGAGTGAGCTAGACAAACCACCTACCACTAATGGTTATAATCTGGACTGGGCAGAGAAGATAGCTAAGGAGAATTTGTCATCTTTAGAAGTGCAAACCAAGGTATGCATATGTGGATTGTGGTAAAATATCTTGATTCTTCATGATACTGTTTCTGTTCACTGCATTAGTTTGCCAAGGATGTGGGAATGTTTACTAGTTTGTTGAGTAAATTAGATCACTCATACTGAAGAAGCCACTCGTGCAAATTGTCGGAAGGTGTATGCTCATGCTCATGATTTTAATATCAACTCCATCTCAAATAATAGGTAAAGTTTTGAAGAGCATCTTTGTCTTGTATACAACATGCGATGTGATACCTTCTAGATTCTTCATAATGCACAGGTTTTCTGCTTCTTTTATGATGTTCATGATCTCTGTGCAGTGATGGTGAGACATTTATTTCCTCAGACGACCTTCGTATAAACTTGTGGAACCTTGAGATCAGTGGCCAGTGCTTCAATATCATTGACATGAAACCATTAAACATGGAGGATCTAACTGGTAAACTATCTGAATCATTTATGTAATGTAGTCAAATTGTCACATCGTAGGCTTGTATGTTTCTAATGCAGTGAAAGAAAAATTTTCATCATCCATTTTTTAACTTGTCATAGTTTAAAAATTATCTAATTGGCATTCTTTTGTTTCATCAGTATTCTTTTGCCTGTTTTTATTAGGACTTAGGGTATCTCGGTGCCTATATAAAGCTCCTCTTGTGGATTTCAAGGACTTTGCCTGGTCAAATTTAGATTTTCCATCTTTCCCGTTAATCTGTCTATCTATTCTAATTAATTTATCTGGCATTTCACCTGTAGTTACATTACATCAACTTCGCAATGAATTTTGATGAGCAATGATATTGATTTCTGTAAGATGTATCAGAGAAACTTTCTAACTGGAAATACATAATTGAATTAGCTAATATCACTTGTTGCAACCAACCAACAACTATATTGAAATCTGCTTGCTTATGCTCTGCAGTGCGAGACTTATTCCATGTAATCTTCCCCACTTGACTACCTGTTCATTTATAAAGGGAAAAAACTACAAGATCATTTTAGGTCCATTTTGGTACTTTAATTAAGTCCCAATCATCTCCATTAACCACCTTTCCTAATTGAAGTGTTAAAATTTTTGTTCAGAGGTCATTACAGTGGCTGAATTCCACCCAATTCATTGTAATTTGCTTGCATACAGCAGCTCAAGAGGATTTACTCGTCTAGTTGACATGCGTCAGTCAGCAATATGTGATCATAGTGCAAGAATGTGAGTTTAGTTCATTTATTGGTTTCACTGCTGAAGTTTATTTATTAGTATATCTGGTATAAATTTGAAAAAGATTTTGTGATGTCATATGGATTTCACTATGCAGATTAAAAGATGCAGAATATCATGGGTCGAAATCATTCTTTACGGAGCTCATTGCATCTATCTCTGACATGAAGTTCACTAACGATGGGCAGCACATCTTAATTCGTGATTACATGAATTTAAAGGTTTTCTGCATGATTTTTTTAATTTCTAAAACTCATTTGATTCAGTTATATTTCTTTATATTGATTCTCCCATCCACTAATTAGGGAAGGAGGACACGGATTAAAAAGCTTATATATGTCATAACTTAGTTTACGGTGGCATATAAAGTAGTGATATTGACCATGGCTTTAAGCATAGATATTATGCAATTAACTTTGTAGCTACTGTCATCCAGAAATTCAGGAAGCAATCACTGAAAACATCTCTTTTTTTTCTGGCTTTTATCCGAGGTTTGAATTAAAGTAAAAAGCATGTATCACTGTCTCTAGTAGTTGAGTAATTTATGTCCTTATGAATGGGTTTTGGGCCACATAACTTTGTCATTTTCTGGTATAAAATCTTTAGTGTTTAGTTTAGTTTTGTGCTATTTAGTTGTTATAGTTCATCAAATCAACAAAGTCATACTTCACTCTCATCTGGCATTAAAGTGTATTTCAATTTGATAGTGGTGCATATATCTCTGTCTCTGTAGCAACTGATGCTTTCTTATCTTTCTTTAGCTGTGGGATATGCGTATGGATTCTTCACCAGTTGCTGTATTCAAGATCCATGAGCACCTGCTCCCTAAGGTAAGAGCATTCACTATTAACTCCCTTATTGAGGAATGTAACTCTATGGATAATTATGTTTAATAATGTAGATCATTTTTTTTTTATTCTTTACCTTTACAGTGGTGTTTGCATCAATAATAGAGAGCCTGGTATTTGTGGAACTGATTAATCACTTTAAACAGTTTATATTCATATCCTTCCAATAGGTTATTAACCGCATTTCCTGGTCAAAGATCAGTGAACTGGTGTCACTGTTTTTTGCTTATCATGAGCTCAAATGAAGGACAACTCTTCTTTATTCCAGTTTTCTACTTAAAAGATTTTTTTTATTTTTATTGTATTTCCTGTTTCTTTTAAAGATCACTTGCTTACACTGTAAGAACAGAAAAGATCTTACTCAAAATTCGACCTTAGCTCAGTGGCGAGAGCAGAGGGCTGATTCCTCTAGGTCGCTGGTTCGATTCCGGCAGGTCGAGTGGCTATTACCATGATCATCTTATCTCTTGTGGTTCTGTAATTAATATGTTAACGAAATCATGGCCTTTTAATTCATGGGCCTTTAATACTTTGAAAAGCAGTTCAACAGTCTCCTTAATCTGTTAATTTTACATGCTAACGTTATAAACAGATTAGATGAAGCTATATATGGATGTATGTTATTCTATTAGACAAAAACCATGTAGTAGTGCATGTTATGCTTCTTTGTTTAAATGGTCTGAGTCGTCAAATGGAAAATTTATCCAATTTATGCTCTTCTGGTTTAGATTAGCGATGGAAAATCAGCTTGTTTTATTGAAATAGAATGATACTTCATCCATCAGAATGATATGTGAAATGCTTTTGAAAAGTTAGTTCTCCATTAAATGATTGATTAAAGAGACAATTCTGCATATAGAGAATAGACTACTCTGGATTACTTTGACAGTGAAAACGTACACTGTTTATTAAAGTAGAAAAATTGGTGAAAGGCTTTTGAAATGATTAATCTTTAAAGATTCAGGGGAATAGTCAAGAGCTTCTTTTGGCCTACTTTTAATTGAAAGGAAAAAGTGGCCAACTGAAATACGGATCTTGAGAAAGCTACACAAAACTGAAGCTCTCATAATCTTTAATTGATGATAATTCTTGATGCTTGTTGAAAGAAGGATTATTGGTGTCCGCTTGTCTTTCAAAGTGGAAAAAATAAGTGATTTGTCATAAATCCAGCTATAGTTTATATCGTACTTGTTAGTATCCTGTGTAAATCATTACATTGATGTTTTACACAAATTTGGATGTCAACTTATAGCTGATTATTGGCTTTGTGTCCTGCAGTTAAGTGATTTATATAATGATGACTCCATATTCGATAAATTTGATTGCTGCATCAGTGGAGATGGACTTCATTTTGCAACTGGATCTTACAGGTTTGCCGAAGACCTCATACTCCAGTAACATGTTTAAGTCTTGGCCATACTTAACACATATACATTGCAGTTTAAGTGATAGATCTTGTGTGTTTTCTTAGCAATAATTTACGGATATTTTCACATGGTGTTGGAAATGAAGAAGGGATTACGATAGAAGCAAGCAAAAATCCAAACAGGTCACTTCTTGTCTCCTCTGCTCTTGAAAAAATAAACTGTTAAACTAATGTTTGAAATCTGTTGAAAATTTTCTTAATTAGTTTATTTGAACTCTTGCCCAAGTTACCTGAAAGGAGCAGCACATGTTACCCTACTAATACAGTCTTATAGGGGCAGAGTTGGTTTGCATACTGTGTATAGAATTTAGTGATGAAAGAGTTGAGAAGATAGTTTGATTTCACTATAATATACATTCCATTTTGATCAATTCGAATTCTTATGTAATCTTTCTGTTGCTCACATGTCCTTAAGTTTTCTAGAAATAAATTGTACGCTAGTAAATGTGATTGTGGATACTGGACAGAAATTATGAGATCGACTTTTAGGAATTCATTGTATGAATGAGCCACTAATTGTATCTAGATGACTGGCTGCAATAAAAAGAAGGGGTGAGGGATCATACTAGCTGTGACTCATAGGTTTTAATTGCTAGATAGTTCACGTGAATCTACTCGTCATTTAACCATGAAACTCGTCATACAAACAATGTCTTCAGTTAAATGCCAGTGTCTCTAGTGATTGTCGTTGCAGTGCTAGAGTTTCTTGTTTCTTGTAAATGCTTGCTTTTGCCGATGGCTTGACAACTGGGAGTACCAGAGAGCATGCAAATGGAAAGAAGATTTTACCTTTTTTATTTTGTTTTTTTAAATATCCACAACAGGAGGTCAATACTCCATCCTGCTTCAAGGCCCAGGAGATCATCCTTAAGCAACATGACACGTGGATTTTACCGGCAAGGTTGTCATTACCTCTATTTTTAAGTTTTTTTTGTTTGCTCTTGTTTGGTATCGGATTCATGCGTGTCTAATCTTTCATTTGACTATGCAGGACATGAATATTACCGCACAGGAAGCAACGAATTTTCCTGTAATTTAAGCTCCAAGCTGCTTCATCTGGCATGGCATCCAACAACGAACTTCATTGCCTGTGCTTCAGGAAATAGCTTGCTCATGTATTATGCCTAGTGTATATTCGCTCTTCAAAAGAATTATAATGCCACGGCTTTTACCTGGTGCTGTTCATGCAACTGTAAAGGAAAAAGGTTTCAAGTAAGTGCAAAAACTTCTCATCAAGGATAAAAAACCCGAACAAAGATGGAAATCAAATGGCTTGACTACAATTCACCTTGTGAACTAGAAAATATTGTGGCCAAGCTGCCCAGTCTCATCTAAGGTAGTGCTTTAGTCTTCAGAAGGAAACTTGGATTTGTCAAATATTAGGTCCCGCTCCTTGCCCTTGTTTGTATTATGTGCCATAATAATATCGAAGACTGCTGCTGCTGTTTTTTATTTTTATTTTTTATATATATATACCTTGAAAAGTAGATTGTGGCAACTGATATGTACTTGGACTTCTGCTATTTGTGAATTTTGGGAGGAGCAAAGATGGCAAAACTCCTTGCTTTAAATGTAGGTCAGCCCACCAACACACTCATCTTGGTTCATTAGACCACAGCATCCATATAGAAAGAAAATTGTCAATGTTAAAGAATAAGATTGATAACAAATCAATTGATAAGTTAAAAAAATGTTTTGTCTTGAGTTTAGCCTATCAAATCTAAGAGTAAGTTGTGAGACTATAATAATCTCATAGAGAATAAATAAAAATAATAATGAGATTTAATTCATAAATAGCTTAAGGTAGAAGAATAAAATTAAAAAAAATTAATCAATAAAAAAAAAAACTTATAACCTAGGCCATAAGAAAAAAAATACGAAGTTCAATACCAACTAATCCAGTATAAAAAAATATAAATGAAAAAACAAATTGTTGTTAAAAATATCAATTAAAAAAATAATGATCAAATTAACATAAAAATTGATAATATTCTTGTCTAATTTTGGATAGTATTAACACGAAAACCAATAAGAGAAGGGAGGAAACAAAAAGGAAAATATATGTAAGAATAATCGGTTGTATGAGCTACACCTAAGCTTCCCTATCAACACATGTTGTCTCATAAGATAATCATTGTTGAGATTTTTTGAACAACACTAGTAAAGACCTCTTTTAGAGGCCTATAAAAGGCACATGCACCAACAATATAGGGTGGTTCTCCCCTAGTTACATGCATCGGGCATTATTACCTTTTACTTCCTAACATGACTAGAAAATAGGTTTAAAACTTGTTTGATTTAAATTTGGTCCTTAAATTTTAGATTTCTTTGAATCGATAGAAATGAGTTGAGTTTTGTTGAATCGAACATCAACAAGTGCCAAATTTGTTTTCCAACATTGCAAAACCTCGTACCAAGCCATCCAAAATGAATCACCTAAGTCTTGAGATCACAATGATATTAGCACAATTTTTTTTTTCTATCTATCTATCTATCTATATAGATATATTGTTCTTTCAAACATGTACTTGGAATTGAGTTTCAAAATTTTTATTTTTTTATTTTTCTATTCATAGGATTATCTCCTTCTCATTTAATTTTGGATTTGATATCAAATAACATCATAAAGACTTATTAAGAATATTGAAAGAATATATTTACATTATCTTAACAAGCATTCATTTGTTGTAGTTAACCATTTTCATTTTTTATTATTTAATTTTGCTTATTTACTTTTGTTTTGTATTTTTTAAACATATTATTAAATTAATTGAGTCTATTGAACCCAATCGAGTTAATGATACAAGTCTCAAATTTTTCTTGCTTCTTTAGAAACATTAGAATCAAATGGAATTTGATACCTGGGTTCCAAATATACCAAGTAAGACTGAACAAGCTTTAAAATATTTGTGCTAATATCTTTATGAGATCTATAAATATGATGAAAGACTCAGTTATTCCTATAATATAAGATGAAGTAAGTTATGGCTGAGAAGACTAACCAAGCAAATAAATTTAAGAACTTATACTTCTCTTGGTGCACAATTCTTATTAAAGAAAAAGTCTCCATTTCATATTAGGCCACCCAAGAAAGGTCTTGCTTGTAATAACACCTAAAAATGAAAAGTAAAAAATATCACAAAATTCAATCTTTAACCAACTCAATATTTAATGATGTAATTGGAAAAAAAAAGAATCTTAAAAAAAATCATGGTTAACTTAGGTTAATCTTCCAAAATTGTGACCTGGGTTTAAGGATGAAATTACCGTGAAGATGGCAAAGCTAAAAATTCACGAAGTTCAATTTTCAATCAATAAAAAATTAAGAGATAAAAATGAAAACAAATCAATAAAAAAGGGATCCAAAACAAAACAAAAAATAGCAATAAAAAGAATGAGGACCAATTCTAACATAAAAATAAATGAATCCAAATGTTGATGGTTGAAATTGAATTTTTTTTTTTTTTTATGAAAGTGATCAAAAAAAAAATAGTAGTGAAAAGAATGACAATTAAATTTGATATAAAAATAAATGAAATTAAATGTTGAGAGATAAGACTCAAAATTAAATCAATTAAAAAAATATTCAAAAGCAAATAAATAGAAAATAAAAATGTGTGGACAATATTTGATATAAAAAAAAAATGACAAGACATCTTTTGAATTGGGTGTGCTGATGTGAATCTTGAGGAGATGAGAAAGAAAGAAAATATATAGGAGAAGAAAAAAGGATTATTAGAGGCTCACAACAATTACTCCATCTATAAGCATCAAACCAACAAAAAGAGCTCAACTTGTGTTTTCCACCGCCAACATAGAAGTTGATATTTGGTTGTCTAGAAAAGTCACAAGAGCTATTAGAAATTAGAATACGATAAGCTTTCCCCTCCCTCTAGCGTCTGTATTGCACACACTAATAATTACCAAAAACTATTTTGATATTAATATATATTTAGAATAGATAAATAAATTCACTATGTTTGTAAAAAGCAAGCTTTAAATCCTAGTCAACCCTTCTCGTCAACTTATATATTAATAAGGGTGATCATTTTCAATTTGGTTTGATTTTTACCTTTTAAAACAACAAAATCAATTTTATAATTAGAAAAAATTGAAATCAAACCAAAACCAATTTTGATGGACTATATTCAGTTTGGTTTGTGTTTTTTTATGGGCTTGTAAATTGATGTTCTTAGTGTTTAATTTTCTTTTAAGATTGCAAAGTGTTTTTAATTTTTTCCCACTAAATATTCATTTATATTTAATTATTAGTATCAATCTTGTGTTTATTAAGTTTTTTTGCCTTCCTAATATTATTCTTTTGTTTTGTTTGAGTGAGCAGAGTTATAAAAATTTAAATAACACATAGTAACATGTTAAGATTCAAAATACAAACATAGTAACATGTTAAGATTCAAAATACAAAGTATTGTCTTCAAAAGGCTTAAAAAGAAACACCAAGTAATATTATCATAAAAAACTTCAAGTTAAAAAAATAAATATTCATTGTGCACATCATTTCAATCAAGAAACACATTAAGAACATTGCACTTTGATTCCATAATACTATTGATATCAAAATTTGGAATTCAAAATACAAAATTATAACATGATAAATTAAATTAGAAGGTAAAAAAAATATAAAGGTGCTATTTTTACCATTTGTTTTCAATAAATACCCCAATTGTTTTTACCTAGCTATCATTTGATACTAGATGTAATTTTCCATCAAATTCTATGAAATAAAAAATTAGACATGTTAGATTGAAAATGCGTTAAGTAATAAATAATAAAATAAAAGGTGTAAGTTTATAAGAAGAAAAAAAAATCTAATTCAAGGTTTTCATAGGTTTCATGATCATTTATTAAGATTCTAATGTCGTTTGGAATTTGATTAATGACATTACCAATCTTAACAATAAATAAGTGTTTGAACTGTTTCTAAAAATAAAAAAAAACTTTGAAATTAATCAAATATACAACTATTTATGTTAAAAGCTAATTTAGAAGCCAATATGGATATATGAATAACTATAAAATATTGTGCAACCTTCAAAAGTATATTATATTTTGAAGCATTACTCTTTTACCAACATAAAATATATAATTTAACATTATTAGAATACGCACAACCATCGACCAAATACCTCTCAACCTCATTTTTATATTCCACACTATTTTCCCCCTGTAAATACCTTTTAAATCAAAACAAAATATCAATATCTACCTTAATGTCATAAATAACATTAACATCCTGTTCATGTCTATAATCTTTCACTATTTCATCTATTTTCAAATAAAACTTGACCACATTGTATTTCACCTTATCTTTCACTACCTTCATGTCTACCTTAATATTATTTTTTATTTCTATTTAATCTTTTTTTTTAAGACAATGCTTTGTAATTTAGATTTTAATTTGTTGGTACATGCTATTTAAACTTTTTTGTAGCAGAGGACTAATATTTGGAAGGCTTGCATCATATTGAACGCAAGATTAACATTAATAATTTAATATCAATGAATGGAAAAAAAAAATTAACGCACTCTATAATCATTAAAAAAAGACAATATTAACATAAATTAATATAAAAAAAACAAACCAAACTGAAATGAAAATGGTCGGCTAAAATCGATTCGGTATGGTTTTTTTTTTCCTTCAGGTAAAAACCAAAACGAAGAAAAAATGATTACCCATAACCTCGTATCACAAATGTTTTCTAAACAAAGTTTTGAATCTTGGCTAGTTGAATGCACTTGTGGCTCTTAACATTAACAAACGGCAGGGGCCAATTTGTTGCGCTTTGATAGGTTGAGCTACTCGTTGAGAACTCCCATAAGCTCAGGACTGACCTGTGAAAACCATTCTATATTGTGGGCTGATTTGTAGTTATCCCAAAACTACAGATAGTGAAAAACTGTAACTGAAAGAGAGGGAAGAAGAGAGAAAAATTGGAGACGCAGAGGCAGAACTCCAGGAAACAAACCCACTTGTGAAGTCAGTTTTTTTTTTTATATGTTGTTAATGAAATTTAAGTTTGCTGTTCCTTTTGAATTTCATTTTTTGTGTATTATTGTTTAATATGCAGCCGGCTCCGCCCAACGAGAGTGAGAGATGAATTGGGCAAAGCGTTTGCATTTGTTTGCCAAGACTTACAAAGCTGAATTGTGGATAAAAAATACCATTGCTTCTCACCGATTTGAACATACTAGTAATGTTGCCTGCGATTCTTACTTGAGTAGAAAATTTCTAGCACAGCTTTGGGTTGCTGACAGGGAAATGGGAAAATTTTCTAAAAGAAAAACAACCCAGAAAAAGATTGTTAAGAGCAAGGCTGCTTCTGTATATGATTCACTCCCAGTTGGAAAATGGTTTTCTGCTGCATCTGTTACAGAAAACCCTCCTCCTAGTCAATCTCTTTCTGGGCTTTTAGAGCCAGCATTTCCTGAGGAGGTGAGATGATTTTTCTGCTACTTCTTTTATTGCATATCTGATGCTTTTGTGTTGATTTATATTCATAAGCAGATTGATCCTTTTTAAGTTTAGCATTGAAATGGGGATGTGGATGACCGACTCTTTATTTGTTTCATAGACACGAGTAGCACCTCTTCTGGCTAGGTCCAATTTGCTTATTACCAGGGATATAGAGTGGGCAAATCTTGTACTTGGTTTTGAGCAGGTGATTTTTCTCCACATTAGCTTCTTTCCACCTTCTTGCATTAATCTCATACGATTCTGCGATTCAAGCTTTTAAAATGCCAAGGTATTGTCTTGTATATTTTATATTATTTTACTTCACAATGCTGATCTTTTCTACTTTGATGTACAGGATAATTTGCTGTTTATTTATTTATTATTATTATTATTCAAATATCAGACAACTGTAATTTGATTGGTTGCATGTAGCGCTTTGATGCTGCCTTTATAATATCATCATGTCCTAACCTTCATTGAAGCTATGCATGTTGTTATTAAAAAAATAAGGCATGGTTTTTATTACCGTCCTATTTGGCTTTGTAGATGCTGACAGTAATTTTATGAGCTAAATGGTTGGTACTATGCTATGATTTATCCAAAATCTGTATTTATTTATTGTTTCTTATCTTCATGTTCTTAAGACTATTGTTGGTAACCTGCTTGTTTTCTGCCCTCTTGTTGCATTGTGGTTAATTTTCTGAGGTCCTTACCGTAATGACTGACGAGTTATGTTTGCATGCTTGTATTATGGAACTGGCTATCAGGTTTGTTTATTGCCATAACATTCCACACATGTCAGCGTGTAATTTACTTTCCTTTTGTTTTTGATGTAGTTTGTTTTGGCTTTTTGTATTATTATGATTGTAGGAGAACCGTTATGCAATAGTAGATGTGTGCTACCCCAAGTCAGTAAGTAATCATAATCACAATTCCTTCTATATTTTTTATAATAAAATTTACGTCTAATAAGAAAATATTGTTTTACACTTGAATTCTTATCAAGTTTGTAATATTCTATGCTTCTTTTGTAGCCTGTAGGTTTTATACGTGAGCAAAGTAATGTAATTGCCAGACAGGTATTCTTCCTTTCTCCCTTTTATCGCATGCTTTTTTTTCATGTTCTATCAGAATTCTGAACTTTCTATTGTGGTCCTCATGCTGATTGAATTTGTTTCTCCAAAGCAGCTAGTTTATGGAGGTGCCTATAGGAAAGCCAGCATGTTTCATGAAACCTGCTTCTATCATGCTCTTTCATGAACATGATTATACAGAAATAAAACAGAGTTTGAGTGGTTTGATGAAGAGTGTTTCACTAGATAGAATGTTTAAGTTGATTTTAAGGCTTGATTTAGTGGATTTATTCAGTATATGAAGCTGAAACAGGATAATGAGTTAGTAGTCATGGAATCATGCATTTTGATCTTAAAAGATTCCATTTAGGTTTACATGAATGCTGAGCTTTTTTTGACTGCATCATCTACTTATGAATTAGGGCATTAGACATTATTTTTTGTGTTCAATATATTGTATTAGTGGGGTGACATGTTTTTTTAACTAAATAGCAGAGAGATTTTGGGTCATCATTTTGCACAGCAGCTGATTGGTTGGGAGATGTTGTATGTGTTTGTTGTATGTGGGGAACATTGACGGAAAAGTAGAAAATTTCTTCCAAGTGCATATGGTGGGCATTGGGAGAAGAAGTAGAAGTACACGTAAGAGTACAAGTATATGCTACGTTTGGTCTGAATTCACTTGTTTAATGTGGTCTTTGTAGTGAAGTATAATTTTGGAATTTTTAAGATTCCACTCAAATGTTGTAGGTTAGGATTGTTTTTCTGGCCTCTCTTTGAACTATCCTCATTGGTTGTCTAGCAGAGGTTTCTTGGGGGCCAATTCAGATGGATTGGCCAGCATTTCTGATATGATTCTTGTCTTTTCATGTTTACTTCCGTCTTGGAGGACATATTGCCATCCATGTTGTATTTATTTCATTTCTTACTAAAAATGTTCCTTTTGTGTGAATGTATGTTGAAGAATTATTACGACGGTTTCTTCTTTATTTTGGAATTGAAACACTTGATAATTTGCCTTGCTCATTTAGGTTGTTGATGCTTGTTTTTCCTTTTTTCTCTCTCTCACAGCTTCTTCGCCAAAGGCGCCCTTTTGTTGCTTGCATAACTGATTCTATGGGTGATGAGCTGTTTAGGGTGAGTGCTTTCTACAGATTCTCCTTTGAACCATGTGACAAGTTGCCTGGTGCTAGAGTTTTAGATGAGCTGCTGTTTCATTTGTAAGGTTTTATTTCATTACAATTAGGTTCGGAGGCCTTTCTGGTGGTTAACGAGCTCAATTTATGCAGAGATTGATGGAAAGGTGTGTCAGTATAACATATCTCTGCTTTGTTAACAATGGGTTATGAAACTGTGAGAATATAAATTGCATTCCAGTTTTCATTGATCTCAAACTTCTGTTTCTCTCTAGGAAATCGGTGTTGTTCACAGACGATGGCACTTGTGGAGAAGGATTTATGATTTGTACTTGGGGTAATTTCTGGCATACCATATCATTTCGATAATATTTATAATTGTAGTGTGCAATTAAGGTTAGTGGTCTGCTGTGGGGAAAATTGAGAAATATTTTTAAAAAAGGATGATAGTATGTTACAAAAGTACAATACGCTCGAGCTAATTAACGTTGCTGTTGACCGCTCAACATTTACAAAATTACCCCTACAGAAAGCAAAATTTCAGAACTGCCACCTGATAATTTAGATTCCAAATCCTACAATATTAGCCGGGGAAAGTATTTTGTTTGGGAGCTAGTACCAATTTGGATCAAGCCAGCCAAATCGACATGCTTGCTTTAGCATTAGGTTTTGCTCATATCTAAAAAAACACATAAAGATATATGAAATCTAAAATTTTTGGTTTCTCAAATTTTTTAGACTCTAGCATAGTAAAAAAAATAAAATAATGCAAAAAATATTAGAAAAATAACATAGTTTAGATAGTCGCAAGTGACATCTGCGATTTGTGAGCTGTAACCATCATCTGCAACTTATTCAAATTGCAAAATTGTTGGATACAAGATTCAATGAAAAAAGAGGAGTCAGGAGAGAGAAGAAAAAGAGAGGAGTGAGGGAGAGAAAAAAGAAATAAAGAAAGAAAAAGACTAGAGGTATACCAAAATTCCTATGACGACACCATCGGTACTGTTGGAAAGATATTGATAAGACAAATTTAATGACATCAAGAAAGGGCACTAATTGTGACAAGATTAAGCCACACGAGCGACCCAAAAACAAGTGATTCCTAACATTTTTGGACGACTTACGTGACCTACTCTTTTCATCATTTGTAATCTTTTTTGGTGTTGTTGAATTCGTTTTGTCAAGATTTTTTTGTAGTATCTATGGTGTTGACATTTGAGTTTCTATCTTCAGAGTCTATTTTTTCTTACTCTTTTTTCTCTTCTACCTCCTCACAAATTACGAGGAGAGAGAAAAAACAAACAGAAAAAAAGCCGAAGACACCAAAGCTCCGATGGTGACACCATCGATATTATAAAAAATATCTCAACAATACAATTTCAATGACACCAAATAAGATTCCTAACAATGAAAATAGTGAGCCACATGAGTCGTCCAAAGATGTTGGGGTTCACTTGTTTTTGGGTCACTCATAGGCTTATTTCGTTCACCATTATTAATCTTTTTTAGTGTAGTTAGATTTGTCTCGTTAAGATCTTTCCAATAGTACTAAAAGTGTTGTTATTAGAGTCTAGTGTCTTCAAAGGTTTTTTTCTTTCCACTCTCAATTTATTGAATCTTGTGTCCAATAATTTTATAAATTGAGAGGGTGTTAATGACACTTGAGAATTATAGATGTCACCTGCAACTCTCTAAATTGTGTTATTTCTCTAAATATTTTTTTCACTAATATTTTTATCAAAACATTGTTTTACTATGCTAAAAAGAAAAAAAGGTTTCTGCATCAAAAGCCTTAAAAACACATCCAACCACATTCCTGATTTTAAATAAACCACTTCAACTTGTTTACTTCACACTAAATAGCTAGCAAATTGACAATCTACTTCGATGTGCTTATTTCTCACATTGAAATTGGATTTGGGGAGACATACATGGCTGTTTTATTTTCAGAAAACATCAGCTTTATCTTGTCTTACAAGAATCTATATTAGATTGTCTAAAAATTAAGAGATAGATATGGTATCAATCTAACTCCTATAAATTAATCAACTTACGGGTCACTCTTAATTAGGATATATGATTTGATTTTGTTCTTGGTTTCATGCCTTCTTCAAATAGGAACCTTGTATGGGCTATTTTGAATCAAGTCAATAAAATGATTTCACTTCATCTTGTCACAAGACAATCTGCATAGGAGAACCCTACGTTGTTTAAGGAATTATTTCACAATAGCCCTTACCCTGGAGCTATGTTTAAGAAATTTTAAAATATGTTAACCTTCCCTATGAGATTATATAGGACTTTGAATGAGTTGACTAAGCACTCAAAGACAAATGTTATATCATGTCTAATTATTTTCAAGTAAATAAGTTTCCCAATTAACATTCTAGGATTATCGACAACTCACCATATTTTTCCCCAGGCTTCACTTTGGGATCTACTGGGTCACAATTGGTTTGGATCCTAAAGTACCATCTCTTGTAACAAATTGGCAACATACTAACATTGACAAATAGCAATATTTTCATGGTAGAGATCTGAAACCTTTACTAGAAAGTTCAAAAGAAGTGGGAAACATTATTGTAGGGGATGAGTGCTTGAATTTGTAATTGACTTGTTAATGCTTGACAATAAATAATAAGAATTACAGCAAGAAAAGAAATAAGCTTTAAAGAAAGAAGAAAGCTAAAGAAGAGAAGAAAGGGGATTAGAGTTATGCAAAGTTTGTAATATTTTCATTTATCATAAAAAATTGTTTCACAGAATGACGAAGAAACATATAAATAGTCTAACCCTAAAATATCTCACTATTGAGCTTAGCCCATCAAATCAAATTGTTTAACATAATAATTTTAAATAAATAAAATAACAATGAGATAGGCCTAAATGGGCTTAGTCTCCTAACCAAAACATGACATGTTGGGTCATCCTACATCGTCTCGGACTATATACCCATGTAATTTGCGGTGTGGGTCTTGTGTCCCCACCAACTGCTCATCCTGTCACGTTTTGGTTAAGAGACTAAGCCCATTTAGGTTAGACTCATTGTTATTTGTTTATTTGAAATTATTTATGTTCAACAGTTTGATTTGATGGGTGGGCCCAATAGTGAGATGTTTTAGGGTTTTACTATTTATATGTTTCTCTGTCATTTTGTGTGACAGTTTTTTATGATTAATGAAAATATTGTAGACTTTGCATATCTCGAATCTCCTTTCTTATCTTCTTTAACTTTTTTGTCTCTCTAAAGTTTCTTTCTTTTCTTGCTTCAATTCTTATTATTTATTGTCCCACGTCAAATTTGGTATTAGAGCCAGAGTTTTAATTGTTCTTACAATTAAACGATTCACATGTTTATGCTAAACCCTAGATCTGGTTTGATCTATAAAAAAAATTGTTCATTGTTCATCATCAACGACAATAATCAACACCAGCGTTCCTGCTATCAGCGGCACCTTAGCCAATCACAACAACAGACCTGCCATCAAGAAGACCGCCACATCATATCCACATTGATTTACTTCCTTCGTCATAGGCCAACAACAACCACCAGAATGACATCGCAGGAGATTAGTAAATCGTTGGCTTCAACAACCAAACTAGCATCACAAAAACTGTCACAAAATGACAGAGAAATGTATAAATAGTAAAACCCTAAAACATCTAACTATTGGGCTCAGCCCATCAAATCAAACTGTTTAACATAGATAATTTCAAATAAATAAAATAACAATGAGCTAGACCCAAATGAGCTTAGTCTTCCAAACAAAGTGTGACAGGCTTGTGACATCTTATATCGTCTCCATCCGTATATCTGTGTAATTTGCAGTGTGGGTCTGATGTCCCCACCACATGTGCATTGTGCCACCAAGTTATTGGTATCATTATGGTGTGTGCATGTGTCATTCATTTTAGCGTTAGTTTCTTTGGTGTGCTTGCTTAACTTGTATAAATTGGATATAGTGTTTCCTTAAGTTGTGATTTGTGATTCTATTCAATTACTGTTCTATCTAGTGGTCCGTTGCCTTAGATCTTAATTTCTTTAGTGAATCCATTTTTCTCCCATATAGAGAATATATGCTAACAATATTATTCACAGAAATAAGCAGTTTGCAGTGGTTGAAAATCCTGGTTTATGGAACTGGACCTTTACCCTCAAGGACATTAATGGGGAAGTGCTCGCTCAAATAGATCGTGATTGGAGGGGATTTGGATTTGAGGTTGTCTCCATTCCTTGTAACATGATGTTACTGACATGTGGATTCTCATGCATTTTTTGTTCACTCCCATCACTAACATCTAGATATCTTGGGATGTTTTGTTTCCTTTAGAGAACTTAAGGTTCATATTTACTTTGGTTCCGTAACATGATAAATGGGTTATTTGATCTTAATAATAGTTTTGCTAGGGATAAAAGTTGGATGATGACATAAACACGCATATGTAGTCTCATATTCCTTAAGTTACATTGATATGATTCTTATCATTATTGTGATGCAAAATACGTGTTTGGTGAAGTTACTTACAATATTAACTGAAGTGCTTTACCTCTATATGAATTGAACTTTTATTGATAAAAAAAAAAAAATATGAAGTTCTTTCGGCTGACTAAAGCCAGATTTATGATCATTGAGAGAATTTGACTTAATAAATTTGTCATCAATAGGAAGAAAAACGGGTTTTCAAAAATTATTATCATGAGATAATAACAGATCTTATTACATGTTCATATTTTATCATACTAATCTATGACTTTTCCTCCAAGCATTGTAACCAAAGTAGAGTTTTGCTGCCAAGGTTTTGGCTAGAAAGGCTTCAATTGTTTGCTGCTATCATTTTATGTTGCTTCAGAGCTTAATGGAAAGTAAATGTTCAGATTTTTTGTCAATGCAATGCAGATCTTTACTGATGCTGGTCAGTACGTGATAAGATTTGGGTGTTTGGATCCCAACTCGAAAATTGGTCCTGCTAGAGCGGTAAAATAGCAAACTGATCTCACTATACTCGTAACTTGTTTCCTTAATGCCGGATTTTCATTTCATGCTTGTTGTCCGTGCTTGTTTTTCCTTTTCTTCTGCAGATTCAAGAGTTGGAAGTAACCCGTCCACTGACTCTGGCAGAGAGAGCTGTGGCTGTTGCTCTTGCTATTTCACTGGATAATGATTACTTTTCAAGACATGGTGGCTTGTAAGCTTGTTTGCTGAATTTTTACAGGGACTTGTTTTATATGTGTACATTTTGTTCTCGTCATAACAGCTAGATAATCTGGATCGTATAAATTTCTGGTTTGATTATCTTCAAGTTCAGCTATTCTGATCCATTCCCTTGCAGGCTTTTTTTTTCTTTGGCATTTCTATTGAAATTCAACTCTGTTTTCTTCCTTGATTGCGCAATTTTTATTTTGTGACCTTGCTTTGAATATATAATGATGACCCCACTCTCTTTTTTTTGGTGTCAGTGGAATTCCTTTTGTTGACGTTGGTGAGTAGATTCGGCGGGTTATAACTACTGAAACGCAAGCTGGTTTCCAATTTATGTAGCATGAGGGTTCATTGACTAAGACCAAGGAGCTTGGAAGCTCCCTCAAGGATTTCTGTCAGGGATCTTCGCTCTTGTTTCTGTCATTTCGGCGTGTTTATAATTGGAACCGCTCATAACAGTGAGTGATTCAGTAGCCTGTGAGAATGTGTTTGACGGTTAAGACCTCTAATCTGTTAAAGGAGGTCAGTTTTGGGGGTATATATCATGTTGATGCTTAACAAATAAAGACTTTGAATCTACTACTTGTCTACTTATTAATCGTTATATAGTAGTAATTACATCACCTTTCATTCTTTTAGTGAATTTTTTCTTGCTGCGAGTGTGCTTATCTCGTCCATCTACAATGGCGGGCATTCGAAGTATGATAGCTAAAGCATGACTGCAGGGGGCATGGGTCTCAGTGCATCAAATCATTGTTAAAATGAACTAGCGATCACAAATATTTTCACTCGACTGAACCATAGCATGTTTCTATATGCCTTTTCAATAGAAGAACTTGATAAAGCATACGCTTATGTAGAATAAATACATACGCATGTATCTGAATTCAAACCAGCTCTCGTTATCTGTAATCAATTTCCAAGTTTCTTTTGCTCCCGCTTCAATGCACGGGACACCAGCACCCAGCTTGAACACCTCCATCATCTCCCAAGACTGCACCACTGCGATGACTGTCCATTATACGTGGTTTTACGTGGAAAGCAGCATTATCTAATTATTCAAGAGACGTGATCCTCGCTTTGCCAATGCTGACAATTTATGCAGGTTTTTGTGCAGATATGGTTGTGGTTGTTAGATTTCTGATTTTCTGTTATTTTTTGAGTTTATTTATTTATATTTGTGACAAGATTAAAAATATATATAAAAATAAAAAATAAAAAGTTTAAGGAGTGAAATAAAAAGAAGAGAGAACAAGGGTCAAGGAGAGTAGTAACTAAAAAAATAGCAATAAGAGATTATGCATAAGAAAAATGGAGGATTAAACAAAATTGGAAAATTAAAAGAGAACACCTTACATGTCAAGAGGATAAATTTTAATTAATTAGAAATCCATGGCCTAAAAAGAAACAATATGCAATATTTTTCCTATTTTTTTAAACAACATAGACAGGAAAGGAATCACAGATAATAGTGTTGAATCTTATCTCTTATCACAATCGGAGGTGGTGACATATATTTGTAGGATTGCGTTGAGATTTGTATTTAATAACAGTGTATTAACCATGTTCTCATTCGAGAACTCATCCCAAAGATAAGCCACATATTCATGTTCTCTGTTTTGGTATATAGTGGTGTTTTTTTTTTTTGTTTGGATATTTTCATTTGTTTGTTGTGCAATGCATTCTTTGGATTTTGATTATCGGGCAATACATACACACATATACATATATATGTGTGTATGTATTGCCCGATAATCAGCATTCTATATATATGTATATTGAAAGGTTAACTTAGGATTAAATGACTCATTCTTGGCTTTTATTATTGATTGTTGGATTTTTGAACTTGCAAATGTATCTTAGTATCGAACTCAAAGCTTGTCTTTTGTCAAAGAAGGGAAAAAAAGTATGGTGTGTATTAACTCCCACATATAAACGTGTCACCTTAAGTTCTTTAGATGTTGTAATCTTTCAAACATTATAGTTGGTGATGTTTTACTAAATAAATTTGCTAGTTTATTTTTATGTGAATTTACTGAATAATAATATCACCACTCATATTAAGGTCATGTTTGAAAATTAGATTTTGATGAGATATGTTTTGTTATATCTTCTTGGATGTATCCTCTCTTCCTCTCTCTCTCTCTCCCCCTCCCCCTCCCCCTCTAAATGAGTTATGCATGCAATATTGTCTTTATACAATATGGTTGGAGTTTTTTTATTGACAAATAAACTACATGTTCCAAAAATTTGTTAAGTTATTGGTTTTAGCCACAAATATTATCTATTTGCCTCATGAATTGCAAGTATTTCAACATAATTAGATGAAGTGGAAAATAATGATTACTTTATAAATCTCCTTGTTATAAAAATATTATCAAATGTAAAGAAATAACTTATATGAGATCAACTTTTATATTGATAAGATAAATTAAATATTATGTATTAACATACCTAGTTAATTCATGATTAGTATTTTTTTGGTAAAATAAACTCATAACCATAGTTCCTCATAGGTGATGAAAAATATATTCAATTTCATTATAATATCTCCAGGAAGGAGAAGAATTATATCTTGCTAGAAAATTCATAGATAATGTTATTCAAGGTTATGTATTATTAGCAAGATATAACAACACACCAGTTGCACTAAAATATAGTACTTTAAAAACAAGTAATTCTTAAAAAAAAAAAATTCTTAAGGTCTAAAAGGATCCTTATTTACATCAAATGATCAAACAACCATTGCAATAGTCATGAATGTACTTTATTCATATTGCAATAGTCATGAATGTACTTTATTCATATTGCAAATATCTAATCTTTCATAAGTTGTTATGCTAATGAGATATTAAAATGTAATTTAGTATATTACAAAAGAATATGTTTCTTTGTAATCATTGCTAAATAATATGTTTCATTGTAATCAATTTTAGATTTTTATAAAAACTATTGTGCCACTAGTCATGCCTTATATCTTATAATTTTATTTTATTTGCACAAATACCCATTTATATCTAACTAGCTTTATACCTTTAAATATTTGGATTATAGATTCAAAAACTTTATGTTTTGCAAGTGAATTTAATTATATATGAATTGCTTATATCAATTTTCACCAATCATTTTTATGTCAATATTCTATAATGCATTTATGCTCTAGGTCCTGGTTTTAACTAATGATATCAAGCAATTCAGTTATATGGTATTGAACCTCTCTAGAATTTTATGACTAGTTATGTTTATATATCCTTATAAAAAATTATATTTTCAATAATGTCAACTAAATTATTTCTCTCTGTTTTTTTTTTTTTTTGCTTCTTTGAAGATCTTCGGCCTTTGAACTAATTGGTCTTCCATATTTATGATATGTTTTAGATTTATTAGCTATACTAACAAATTGTCTCATTCAAACTTTAGTTTAGGCTAGAGTATTTACAAATGGGAAATCAGATTTGATTACACCTTTTGAGTTAGTAAATTCTTAACACCACCTGGCAGAAACCTTCAAAAAAAATTCTTAATTTAGTGTATAGAGCATGATAAAATTGAAGGGAAAGGAAAAAAGATCCTTTGCACTAACAGGCAGAGTAAGCTTCCTCAAAATGAATATTTTTAATGGTACAAAAAACCTAATGCCTAATCTTTCTCATACATACTAAAAAAAAAAATGGTTCAAAATTCTGCACTAAATTACACAAACAAAGCATTCATTCTAGTACCAGTCCAACATAATTAACCCTGGGAGCATAATCCAAAGAAAAATCATGAACTTCATGCAGCAGTTTAGGATGCTACAAGTCTCTTTCTAGCCTCCACAATCATAGTGTGTTCTGGTAAGGGATGCCTTTTTGCCCGAACTGAATAGGCCAAACTTTGCAAAGCTTAAACTGCATAGACATTAAAATAAATGAAATTAAAACCTACCACGATACCAAACTCCGACATGAAACTATTAACAACATGTCAATAAATAAATAAAAAACAAAATTATCACAAATTGCATCAACAAAACCACTTAGCCAAAAGTACATTTTTTATTCAATTTGGTTTTTATCTATAAAAACAATCAAATCAAAATTATAATTTATTTTAAAAAAAATCAAACCTGGTAAAAAATGACCATTTTTGGTTCGGTTTTTATGTTAAAAATGGAGAGATAAGCGATAAGGGTGAGCAAAAAAAACCCGCTTAACTAATTAAATTGAGAAAACCCAAAAAAATAAAAAAAAAAACTGAACCGATAAAAAAATCCGATTATAAATTCTGAAAAACATCCAATTCGGTATCGGTTTTGTAAGGCAAAAAGCGATTAACCCAAACCAAAACGCAGTATAAAAAAACACTTTCTTATTTCTTTTCTAATTCTAAACCATAACTCTAGCAGTAGTCGCCCCTTCTCCCTCACTCACAACTACATCCAACCCTGGAAATCATCCACTCTGTAACTGCAACCAACCCTAGAAGTCGCCATCTCCCTCCTTTGGCAACTGCAACCAACCCTAACAACCGCCCCCTCCTTCCCTCTACAACTGCATCATCCCCTCTTCTCATGGTTATAGTTTACAAAAGGTTAGTTAACTCATCTGTTTTATTTCTTGTTAATTTCCTAGGTGTTACAGTTTGTGTTGGTCTCAATTATTTTAGGAAAAAAATATTTCATAAGAGAACCGATAATCTATCAATTTTGTTTGAGAAAACTAAGAGTTTGGTTTAGCATGAATATTAATTATACAGTTTGGTTTAGCATTTCACAGTAAACCCCAAGGTTGCTTTTGGTATTCAAATCAAATTATTAAAAAGTTATACAGATGTTGTTCATCGGAGATATATGAAGCTATTGTCTTTAGAACCAAAGGCTGCATTTTATAGTTGTGTTTGTGCAGATATTGGGATGTAAATATCATATTACTCCTAACTCGTCCCACCATTTATTTGCAAGTTATTAATGTGTATAGCAGTGTAGTGATAGTGGATAAGTATGAGTTCATGTTGCTTAGATTACTAAAGTTAGGAGCGAAAAACATATTGAGCAGGATGTTTATGTCATAAGACACCTCCATTTCCTTTTAAAAATATAGTTATCAGTTTTGCTTCGGTTATCGTTTTGTTTTTTCTATTAGTACGAAATATTTCGGTTTTGGAGCATTTTGGCGCGTCATTTTTGGGTTGTATTGTTCATACATAATTAATTAATTAAAAATATAAAAAAACAAAATATTAATTTAACAAACATACTTTAAATTCAAGATAAATTAACTTTAAATTATATAATACAAACACAAAGTCAAACAAATATAAATATTAAAATTAGAAACATCTCTAAGGCCGAAACAACACACGCGATGGGAGATGAGGAAGCTGGAATGAATTTTTTTCATTTTTATTGTTTTGATTTTTGGTTCTCACATTTTCAAATTTCAAGATATCTCTAAAACAATAATATATATATATATATATATATATATATATATATATATATATATATATATATATATATATATATATAAAATCAATTTCTAATATTGCTGCTGGCCTGGATTAGATGGGAAACAGTGAAGAATTGAAGAAAGTGGAATTCATAAAAGGTCACATCACATCATTGACCAACAATTTGCCCAAATACACGACGAGGCCAAAACAACACACGAAATAATACCGAAACATTTATGTCGGTATTTGGCCTAAAATTCCAAAAGAGATTGGATTTTATTTTTTAACTGGTACGAAACATTGAAATGAAAACTGACAACTATGTTTGAAACTGGAGGTGTAACTTGTGTAGGTGATTGGCGGGCATTTGAATTTCGATATGTCTAAGTAGAAATCATTATTGGACTTCTGAATTTAGGTCAGTTGTATGATACTGAATATAAATTTAAGTCAAGCGGCTCTCACTATATATATATATATATAATGAATTTATTAAATTCTTAAAATATATATTATTAACATGTTTCGATCATTTTCATATGACAATTACAAATGAAAAACATTCAAAACCAAAATGTTTAATCCAAGTTTGCCAATTCCATTTTGATTGGTGTTTTGTTTTTTTAATTGGAACATAATGTTTTGATTTCAATGCGCTTCATTGCTTCGTTTCGCGATTGTACTACTTATGTGTGTGTGTAATTAAATATATTAGTTCAACAAAAATTTTTGTTTAAATCCAAAAATAAAATTATTTAGAATTGTACAATTTAAATTTCAAACATAATTAAAAAAATGAGAATTGAACTGATATAACTTCATCGACATGATAAGTTCAAAGATAACATGAAAATTTGATAAGAATATAGTTTAACTAAAAATAATCAAGTTTACATTTTAAAAAAATATTGAACGATATATTGAATCGACTCGAGTCAATATATGTTAACCTTTCAAATATATGACCAACGTTATAAGACTATGATAACCTCAATTCATAATAAACTCATTGAATAATGCAATTGAGAACAATTTAATCTAAAAAAAACACAAATGATTTTTCTGAATAAAATTATGAACGTGTATAATATTACGAGAATATCATCATCAATCTCGCCGATTGTTACATTCTCTTATTGCTTTGAAATTTGAACATGATATATTTTTATGTCGAGATCTATCGTAAAATTTCATCTCAACATAACAATCAAATTAAAAGATATTATTAATATTGTAAAACTATTCATTATTTAAAAAAAATACTATTTGGACAAAACAAAATCGGAATGTTCCGAGCAAAATTTCCGAAATTCTAGGCAAGATAAAAATGCTTCGGTGTTTTGTTTTTTTGAATTGGAACAAGATGTATCAGCCATTCCGGGTAGAACAAAACGAAAGTGATAGCCTTAGTTTCATCCATCGACACTAACCCAACATCTAATTCACTAACTTCAAACACTAAACCTACCTCAACTACTACAAGATCAGACACAAATGATAAAGGTAAACAACCTGAAGTCCTTGCATTAAGAAAAAAATTATTGATTATAAAAATAATCACAAATTTTGGATCATTTTACAAAACTTGATGGTGATCCTAAAATCCACAGAACTAGATGTAATTATTGTGGAAATGATTATGCATGTCATTATTCTTAATGGAACAAGTAAGATATGTAGTCATTTGAAAGTATGCAAAAAATTCTTTTTGTGGTTGATAAGAAGCAAAAAGTTTTGGTATTAGAGCCTAAGAAAGAAAGGATAAATCGGAAGACCAAAATATGAACACTCTTAAGGCAATAAGTTATAATTATGATGAATGTAGACAAGCACTATAAAAAATGATTATAACTGATGAGTTGCCTTTTAATTTTATGGAGGGTAAGGTATTTAAATTATTTTTTAGGACTATACAACCTAGATTTGATAGTCCTCGTTTTACTGTTACGAAAGATTATTTGAAAATTTATGTTGACAAGAAGAAAAAATTAAAGATAGCACTTAGGGGTCAACGATTATGTTTGACAACAGATACAGGGACATCAATCCAAAACATTAATTATATGTCCTTAATGGCTCTTTGGATTGATAGTGAGTGGAAATTGCATAAAGAATTCTCAATTTGTGTCAAGTTTCAAATCATACGGGTGAGATAATTGGTCAAGTGATTGAGAATTGTTTGTTAGAGTAGGGGATTGATAAACTTTTAACTTTTACAGTAAACAATGCAAGCTCTAATAATGTGACTATTTCATATTTGAAGAATATGATCATAGATTGGTCATTTAATATATTGTTAAATGATCATTTGCATGTAAGATGTTGTGCACATATTGTAAACCTTATTGTGAGTGATGGCTTGAAAGAGATTAATGTTTCAGTTGTTAAAATTAGAAATGTAATAAGGTTTGTGAGATCTTCACTTGCGAGACAGCTTGCATTTAAAAAGTGTGCAGAAAAATTGCATATAGAGTGTAAGAAGTCATTATATTTGGATGTTGCAACTCGATGGAATTCAACTTGTGTTAGAAACTGCTGAAAAGTTTGGAAAGATGTATGTTAAATTAGGAGAGAGTGAACCTTGGTATATGAGTTACTTTTTAGAGATTGATTTAAAAGGGAATAAAAAAACATGGGGTTACCTAGTTTGGTGGATTAAAAAAATGGTAGAACTTTTCTAGCTCTTTACATGTGACATCAAATTCTTTCTTCAATGAATTGATGTACATGCATACAAACTTCTTGTAATTATATAAAAGTAGAGATAATCTTTTAAGTTTATGCATGTAAATTTGATGTCAAAATCTTTAAGAACTTGTAATGAGCTAGAAAATCTTAATATAACCATGTAAAAATCTATAATAACTTAGACCAAAGTTCTCCTATTTTCCCAATCCTCCAAACTAGTTGGCCCCTCATTTTTTTTTATCCCTCTTTATATCAACCTCTAAAAAGTAACTCATATACCTAGGTTCGCTCTCCCCTAAGCTCACAAACACATTTTCAAACTTTTCAGCAGCTTCTAACATAAGATAAGTTGAATTCCATCGAGTTGCAACATCCAAACATAATGACTTCGTACACTTTATATGCAATTTTTCTGGATACTTTTTAAATGCAAGCTGCCTCGCAAGTGAAGATCTCACAAACCTTATTGCATTTCTAATCTTAACAACTGAAACATTAATCTCTTTCAAGCCATCACTCACAATAAGGTTTACAATAAGTGCACAACATCTTACATGCAAATGATCATTTAACAATATATTAAATGCCCAATCTATCATCACATTCTTCAAATATAAAATAGTCACATTATTAGAGCTTGCATTGCCTACTGTAATAGTTAAAAGTTTATCAATACCACTCTAATAAACAATTCTCAATAACTTGACCAATTATCTCAACAGAATGATTTGAAACTTGACACAAATTGAGAAGTCTTTTATGCAAATTCCATATACTATCAATCTAATGAGTCGTTAATGACATATAATTAATGTTTTAGATTGATGTCTATGTATATGTTGTTAAGCATAATCGTTGACTCCTAAGAGCTATCTTTAATCTTTTCTTCTCTACAACATAAATTTTCAAACAATATTTCATTACAATAAAACGAGAATGGACTGTAAAATCTAGATTGTATAATCCTCAAAAATAATTTAAATCCCTTACCCTAGACAAAATTAAAAGACAACTCATCAATTATAATAATTTTTTATAGTGCTTGTCTACATTCATCATAATTATAACTTATTGTCTTAAGAGTGCTCATATTTTGGTCTTCCAATTTATCATTTTCTTTCTCAGTTTCTAATAGCAAAATTTTTTGCTTCTTATCAATCACAAAAAAAGATTTTTTTACATACTTTCAAATTACTCTACATCTTACTTGTTCCATTAAAAATAATATGACATGCATAATCTTTTCCGCAATAATTACATCCAGCTCTGTGGATTTACGATCACCATAAAGGTTTATTAAAATGATCTCAAATTTATGATTTTTTTTATCATCAACATTTCTTTTTCTTAATGCAAGAACTTAAAGGTGTTTACCTTTATCATTTGTGACAATCCTGCAATGGTTGATGTAGGTTTAGTGTTTGAAGTTGGTGCATTAGACATTGATGTTGAGGTAGTGTCGATGGATGAAAAATTTGGGTTTTGAAGATTTTCCATCTGTAAATATCAAATGAAAATGATCAAAACATGTTAATAATATATATTTTAAGAATTTAATAAATTCACTATTTATATTCACAATATATATATATATATATATATATATATATATATATATATATATATAAACACATATCACAACGGGAGCCTTCTGACTTAAATTTATATTCAATATCATACAACTGACCTAAATTCAAAAGTCCAATAATGGCTTCTACTTTGACATATCAAAATCCAAATGCCTGCTAGCTACCCACATAAGTTACACCTCCTGTTTCAAAAGGAGGGGACGGTGCAGTTGCAAAGGGAGAGAGGGGCGGTTTCTAGGGTTGGAAGCAGTTGTAAAGGAAGGGAGCGGGGGGCTACTAGGGTTAGATGCAGTTGCATTTGTACAGGGAGGGAGAGGGGATGGTTGCTACTAGGGTTAGGGTTTAGAATTAGGACAGAAATAAGAAAGTGTCTTTTTATACTACCTTTTTTTGGTTTGGGTTAATCAATGTTTTCTTTACAAAATTGATACCGAACCAGATATTTTTCAAAATTTTATAATCGGTTTTTTTTACTAATTCGGTTTTTTATTACTTTTTTTTTGTTTTCTCGGTTTGATTGATTGGCCTTTTATTTTGCTCACCCCTAGCCAAAAGCATCACAAACCTTGGCCTCATCATCTCTAGGGGAGTGGAGGCAGAAACGGCCTTTAGTGTCATAGAGGAGTCAGAAGTTCTTGTTTGTCTTAGGGATTGATACATCTGTACCAGAGATCAAATCTAAAAGCATGTTTGTTGTTTATTTTCAAAACTAAAAAAAAAAAAAAAAAAGCTCTTTGCTTCCAATTAATTTTTTTTGTATTTTCAGGTTATTTTAATTTGCTATGTCAAAAATATTTTTTAGAAAATAAAAATTATTATTTTGATGTATTTCTAAATGAATTAGCTACACACTCGCCAAAAACCCAAACGAAGATTGCAAAATTGAAGGGAGAAAAACACAAGAAAGGATCAAATAAGGGGAAAAAAAGGCAGAAAGGAACTCTTAACATCTCATCACACACAGTGACCATTCCAAACAAGCATAACGGAGAGATGACCGGCAAAGGCTCCTATAACCTACCTAATGTTCACTTCGCCAACAAGCATTTTCTGTATTGCATTCTCAGACCTCAATTTATTAGTCATATTATGCCAACCAACAGACAAAAAATCAGAAATATTGCAAGTTCATCCACTACTTATTGTTACCCATCTGATACCAAGTATTTGAAGAAACAAACTCCAAATCCCATTTAGAAGATCCACATAAAAAATTCATAAAAGTTACAGGAGTAAAGAGAGAATATTCGCACATACCCATGAAACCAGATGGGTAAGTTTTATCTGTCCCGACCTTTCCATCAACAAAGACATGTCTCTGCATCAAAATAGCAATTACTTCACGGTATGTGAGAGCATATTTTAGCCTGTTTCGCAAAATAAGAATGAGAGGCAAGCATTCTCTGGACTTGCGGGGTCCAGAAGATGGCTTGGGTGCCTGCAAAAACAAGAAATCATCGAGTCACGCACAAATACACCACCAAGGAAGAGAGCAGGACAGGGTTAAAGATTAAAGATTTCGGTAACATACAAATGCGCCACCACGTTTGTCAAGCATCCATTGTTAAGGGGCATTGAGCCTCTTCAAGTGCTTCTTCAATCCTCTAGCCTGTCATGCGTCACAAAACCAGGCACAATCAGACCAAGAACACATATCAAAACATTAGAAAACACATACCAGATCTACCAGTGTTAAAGCTAACCATTTTGCTTTGCTGAGCTCAGCCTGCGGCTTCCAACACTCTGGTCTGGACGGATTTTAAATCAAGTTATTAATTTAAGTGAGCTTATTGAATAAGCCTAAATGATTTTTTATATTGAAATTTTTTTGACCCAATTCAAAGTGTAGCATAGGACGCCAATCTAGTAACCACTATATCCATAACTATTATATTGTTATCCTATTTACCTTTAACATCATTACTGGATTCCCATCACAACTATCATTGTCAATGTTAAGGAATCGTGAGATGGATTAACTAGATGTTTTGGTATTTGATATATTTTCATTGGTTTTTTTTTTTTTTTTACTATTAACAAAAGACATAATACCCACACTTGTGATATGAGCAGTTAATTCGAACACCCATTTTCTTTACTAAAAAAGAAGAAACAAAGAAAAATCATATCATATTTTTCACATCCACACATATCACAATAAACTCTCATCATATATGATTCAATTAGTCAATCTAAACATTATTTTTTCTAGTAATAAAATATAAAGAAAAATCATATTATATTTTTCAAATCCACATGTATATAAATGGACTCATCATTTCTATGTCAAATCATATTTCATGGTATTTTCATTTGTAAAACTAATCAACCATAAATAAATGTGTTTTTTTTATTAAATTTAAGCAAAATAGAAGCATATGTTATTATTAGTTTATTTATTTATAATAATTATTTAAACAAAATAAAAACGTAAGTGATATATCTCATCAATATAAATTTTATTTTTCCAAGTCCTTATGCAATAACATCATACATTAACAAATAGTAGACAAATAAATCTATTTATATAATATCATGAGATTTTATATTCCATTCTTTAATTTTTCTTGCATTTCTTATTTTTTGAATCATGTAGCCTACACTTTTGATAAATGATTAATGTTTCCTAATATTGTAGTGTGTCTAACTTACATGTATAGGGTTTTTATTCTTTTAGATAGTTTTTGATATGAGAAACAAAGATAAACAAAAGAGGTTTTTTTGTGAAGTTGTTTGGTGCATCTTAAAGTTATGCTTAGGTCAATGTAAGAATAAAAATGATTATTATCATAATTTTAAAACTTAACTTAAAATTTGATCCTTGGTTAGGTAAGGGATATGAGCTGGGTTAACCATTAACCAAAGTCAATACAAACATAAAAATGATTATTGTTATGATTTTGAAACTCAACTCAGAGGTTGGCTTAAGGCCAAACCTTGGTTATAAATCGGTGTGCCTAATGACCCGAGTTAACACAAGGATACAAATTAATATTATCATAGTTTAAAATTTTGATAAATGAGTTGACCTAAAGCAAGGCCTAGGTCACATGTGGGATTGTCAACCTCAGTTGACTCGAGGCATCTCAAGAATAAATATGGTTACTATCTTAGTTTTTAAACTCTACTCGAGGATTAACTCTGGCCATGCCCCTAGTGAGGGGTCATGAGAGTCAACCAAGTTGATTATGGTCAATATAAAGATAAAAAAAATATTCTCATAGTCTTACCATCCAACTCAAGGGTCGACCCAGGATAATGAAAGAGCAATGGGTCAAACTCAGGTTTATTGAAGTCAATATATAGATAAAAATAATTATTATTATAATTTTAAAAAATATGATGGGTCAACCCATGGTAAGACTAGAGTCATAGATCAAGAGGGTAAACTCGAATTAAAAAAAATCAAATCAACATCATTTTCACCAAAAGAATTGAAAGAAAATCGATGGATAGAGTTTTTTTCTATTTTTTTTTATTAAACCCATTTTATTTCAATCCCTGAGAAAACCGAGTGATTTATATATGTATATGTCAAACAGAAAATAAGATAAATAGTTCATCTAGCTCAAATCATATCAAATGTAAAGATAAACCAGTGAAGAAAATGTTTCTTGGATAAAAGTGGAGTGTCAATGAATGGCGTAGATGGAAGATATTAGGAGGGAGGGAGAGAGGGAGTATGTGTTATGATTTAATATATTTTTTATATATTTTTCATCAAATATTAATATTCATAAATCGATGTAATTTTCGAATGAGGCTGGAGAGACTAAAAAAACTGATAAAAATGAAAAAAATTAATAGAGAAAAATAACTAATTAAATCGATTAGATTTTTTTAAAACTTCGGGTCCAGTTTGGTTTTTAAAGTAAAAAACTAGTAAACCGAATCGAACCAATTCAAATTAAAAAAAAATTATATAATTTGTTTTTATTATTTCGGTTCATTTTTTTTTTTTTTTTCTTCCATTTTAGTTAAATAGAAGAAGGGAAAACTTGGTTAAAGTAAAAAAAGACCCTAAAAAAATTGAATCTTTGTCTAGTTTGTTTTGGTTAAAAATGAAATGAATCGAAACCGGTTGGTTTAAACCAGGTCCTGTTTGGTCCATTGTTGTTTTTGTTTTTGTTTTTATTTTTGTTTTTATTTGGTTGTTTTTATTAATAAAAAAATGGTGTAATAATTTTTTTTTAGTTTGTTTTCATTTTAGTCAAATAAAAGAAGAGAAAACTTTATTAAAGTAAAAAAAAAAAACCTAAAAACACTGAAGTTTTATCTAGTTTTTTTTATCAAAAAAACAAAACTGAATTGAAACAGAGTCCTATTTGGTCCATTTTTTTTTAATTTGATTTTTTTATTAATAAAAACCGAACCAAAACTAAAAATACTCATCTCTAAGTATCATGGTATGCATTCACGTATACAAATAATGATTTTAATTTCATTTCTCTTTATTTAATGGATGATAAAAATATATCTGAATTAGTTTATATATTAATTAAGATTAAATATCTTTCCAAATAATACGCGAAGTATATATCAATATAGAGTATTAAAAAAAAAAACTTTCAAAATATTGATCCTAAAATTTATATCCACAAAATCAAGAAAATAATAAAACCAACCCAAATCCTTGAGATTTATTTCTCGATTAATAATTTAAAACATTAATATTGGCTCCCTGTCATACACTCACGCTGTCCTGCTGTCATTTGCAAGTTGCTCAGCAAGAGATAAACACGACGACGACAACTTGCATTAAATTAATATTTGTTAACGGCAACCACCGTGCCCCCAGCACGTACCTGCTATACGTAACCTGCCCGTTGCCCTAAAAACCCTAGAACCTCTGTATAAAACCTTGCCGAAGCCCTCTTCTGCACAGCCTCCCTCTCATCCCAGCACCATGTTCTCTGTAGATTTTCTTTCTTCCTCTCTGTTCTTTAACAGGAAGTTCTCTCCTCCTATGTGTTGATAATGATCGGTTATGTTCTTGCCTTTTAACTGTTTTTTTTTTTTTTGGTTTTTTGGCACTGAGTGCACAAATGATCTTTCTTTTGCATGTTTTTACGATGAATCTCAGTTATATGTTTATATGTGCAAAATACTTCCATCCGCATGTGACTCATGGTGAGCAAAGCGGCCATCTTTTGCGCATAGTAGAAAGGAAAGTAGCCCTGTTTATGGTCTACTTTTTGCTGTTCTTAGAGGTTGTGCATTGCAAGGTATGCATCAACCCTGTAGATAAGCATACATTTATTAACCAAATTATGTTTTAAATTTGAATATGCATTTTGAAGTTAAAAATGTTTCAGAAACGTATGCGATAACATAAATATATAAGGGGATCGGATCGAATCGGCTGATAATGACTCCTACATGATCCCATTAATTTTATTTGCTATAATTTTGGATGATATTCGGATAAAAATGTCGTTTTTATTTGATATAATAAATATTTTTTAATCTGGAAAAATTATTCAGATTTGCAAGAATGATATTGTTAACATCTATGAGTTGGACTGGACAATGGGTCAATTTAAGTTTAAATATTATTTTACAAAACTTTTAACACTGATTTTATTTTTATTTTTGAGTTTTAGGGTTTGGTTCTGATTTATACCAAAACAAATGAACTTGCAAAGAACTAAAATTAGAGACTATTTTCTAAGACACACCCTGCAAACTGTGAAGATCTTGAGAGCTAGGGCTCAAATTCTTCAGTTTTTTTCAACAAAAATCTTGCTTGGAATGTGAATAATAATTGCATTAAAAAAACCAAATATTGACTTTAAATTTATTATTAATCAGTTATAAAGAAACAACAATCATTCTAATTATAATACAAGATTTCCCATGAGTATTACTGCAATGGTGGTAGAAACTAAACAGTTTCCATTTAGCTTTCCTAATACCAGTATAATAAACAGATAATCAGGTCTCAATTTATAAATTTAGTAAAAAATAAACTGATGAGTACAGATTGAGTGGAAGTTATCTTTTAAAGGATGAGGAACTAAAGTTGTGAAAAGATTCAACACTTTTTTAAGTGTAGAAGACAAGTTTGATGCTTTTTTCTTAAAATGGGAGATCAATGATGGAGACAAAGCCCACCATCTTAAAATGGGAGAGATCAATGATGGAGACGAAGCCCACCATCCTAGTCTAAGAATGAATACATGAAGAGTCAACAATGTCAATCATCATGTAAGGTGAGGGAGAATAGAAGTGCATGGAAGACTAGGATAATTACCATTGTTGGAAGAATGGGGAGGCTTGGCCTAATTTCACCTATGAATAAAAGAAACATATTAAGAGAAATGTATTCAAAAAATGTAGTTAACCAAAGCAAACTAGCAAAAATAAAGACTTGTTGGATAAATAAAGTGAGAGAAGAGGCAATTAATTATAAAAAAGTTGTTGTAAATTATATTATTTTTCTTGTCTAATAGGCCTAATGGATATAAATAGTTTCCAAACTATTTTAAAATAGTGTATTTTATTTTTGGATTGTCATCGTCGCCTTCATCTCCATCTCTTTCCACTACCCTTACACGTTAAATCAATTTCAAGCATAGCATATCACAAACACCCGGTCTTCAATGAGTGTGATTTTGGCTTTAGATTTGTTTTTTTAGGTTTCGGGTTTAAATTAGAATATGTTTATTTTGTAAGAGTTTGAAACAATTGGTGTTTTACTTGTTTAATTCACGCTAGTAAAAAGTATCTAAAAGAGGTGGAGTTTTTCAAATAAATAAAAAAAATTCACAAACACCCAAATGCAAAGTAATATGTAATTGTGAATCAATCACATCTAATACATAGATGTTAACAATAACTTGCAAATCTAAATAATATATAATAAATAAATTCCGTTTTATTCTAGATTTTTCAGCCAAATATTGGTCAAAACGTTCCAATTTTGTTCCACCTATTCTGTTTTGGACAACTAATATTTTTTTAAATGATAAATAATTTTACAATATCAATCATATCTCTTAATTCAACTGTTAGAAGACTTTTGACATATTTGTATATATCATGTTAAAATTTCTGTGCAATTAGAAATATAATAACCTTGCGAGATTGATAATGATATTTTTATAGTATCATACATGTTCATAATTTTATTTTAAAAAATCACTTTATCATCTTTCTTTGGATAAAATTGTACAATTTTAAATAATTTTTTTTGAATTTAAACTATTTTTTAATTAATTTATTTAATCATATATATACATAAATAATACTATTTCAAAACAGCATACCAAAACGCTTTGAAACAAACATTATATTCCAATTGAAAAAACATACCACCGATCAAAACTGAAATGACAACCTTAATTTTTTCAAGATAATATTTAAAGCAAACAAATTCTCATTGATAACCGAATAATAGAGTTGAAAAACTTTCATGCTACTATGGAACCTCAGAACATAATACAAAAAGGAGCAAGATGATGGAAATCTCGTGCAAGAATGCCCTATAAAATTACATAAATCGGAAAAATCAGCTTCTGTTGTGATCCTTGACTTGCCTGATGACACTAGAAGCCAAGTCTAAAATGGGATTGGCCAGCACTTTTCAAAAATCCCAACCTCTTGAATCATTTCCCAAAGAAACTCCAACCTCAACAATTTGCCCTTGCCTAAAATTTTAACATTACCAATCTAAATCAGATTAGCCCTCTTTAGAAACCTGATTGCCCTACAATAGTATGGCCATATAGATTCCACATAGTCTAGGTACTTCTCCATCAAACACTCTTGCAATTCCATCATCTTTTTTCTCGAAAACTCATTGCAGTCCAAGTTCTTAAAGCTTTGCAGAGGTTGCAACACACGAGATTGTATGTCTTCTTTGAGTCCCTGTCTGATATAGCCAGAGACCACGAGATAGTAGGCAGGTACATTTTTTATAACTTTAATTGTCTGCTTAAAGCTGAAAACATAGAGAGACCACAAGCCCTGGAGTAACTTGATGTAGAAAGCAACAATCAGGGGACCCAAAATCCACAATGGAGTCAATTCCTTTGACACTCCAGCTCCATACATAACATTGACAGCCAGGAACAAAGGAATGCTGAAAACAAAGCAAAGCAGTTAGAAGCTGCCAATAAATTACAAAGAAAATAACAAATATTTAAAAACTAATCCAGAACTGTCTACATAATGTATTAGTTTAGAAATCAAGCATTGGAAGTATTCTTGTATTGTTAATAGATTATCATATCGTGGTGTAGCGAAAGGAGCTCAGTTAAAAGATAAATGAATACTGGCTCTGTCAGAAAAAATAATTCAACAAAACCTCACTGCTTCACTTGAGTCAGATAAATGGCAAATCCTTGATCTTTGAGCTATGTTTGTAGCCATATTTTTCATCAGAACAAGTAATGACTAAAATTAATTTTTCAATAACCATGTGGAAGAAGCAATAATACTTACAATGTCAGTATGGGAATCTTTATTGTTGCATCCAGACTCAGGAAATGATAACCAACTGACTTTAAAATATCAACCCTCTCCTTATTTTGGGTGGTATTTTGAGCTTGTAGCAATTCTTCTCTTGGAGGAGGTCCTTCTTCCAGAATCTCATCCATGACTTGACGTGGAGGTTGTGTGCGCAACATGCTGAGCCATTTCTTGAATAATTTATTAATAGCAGGGGATCCTGCGATTCTGTCATTTGCTTCAGAAGTATAGGAAAATGGAATACTATGCACCTTTGAAGAGTCCATCATGGTCTCCTCACTTTCTTTTGGCACATAAGAAAGTTTAACAGAATTTTTTGAAACTTTGGATCCATTAGCTCTGCCTCCGGATTCATCATTTTGTGCACTGCCTTTAAAAGCTGAAACTCTCAAGAGCTTCACTTTGGGTCCATGTGAGAAAGCCCCTGCACTGTGGAAACAATGCAGCTCATTATATATTCCTGACATTCATTAGATTATAACCAAAATACAAAAGTGAATTCAAAGGACAAATTTGTCCCAATTACATATCTACTGATAGATACGCATAAGAAAAACAAAATTCAAATTATCATTAAACAAGAAATATTCTCGACTTGCACATCAATAAGTAATTAGCCAGAGCCAGGAAGTTTTGTATCATCCTTCTCAGAACAAAGTAAATCAAATAAAACCGACAGCAAAATCCAATTTTAAGCTATTTGTATTTGCAAAGACAAGCAGCTGATCATGATTTCAATTATATAGGAAATTTTTACCTTAAACGAAGACTGCATTTTACTGAAAAACACATATCTGTTCTCCCTACCATCTGAAGTTCTGTTACACGTTGCTTCAACTTTACCCCTTTGCTCCAAGATAAAGGCCTTGAAGGAAATGTCGCATAAGAACCCTATGTGCAGCAGACAGAACAATAACGTTATAATTACAGTTACAGGAGTGCTAAACAATGGAGATTGCAAAACAATGTGAAAATATGATGTTACAAACTTGAACAAGAATAGCATGGGTGAGCATAAATGTTTTTTTTTTCACATGTGCCCCAATACTTTCAATAAGGCAAGTACAGCTGCTGTGGTACAAGCACAAGATGCTATCACTTTCACTTTCGCATCTCAAAAACATGGAAGGAAAATCAATTAAAAAAGTAGAATAAATCATCTCAGCTACCGAGAATTTTAGCAGAGTAATTCATCCACCACATCATCAATTCAAGTATATTAACACAGTCATGTGTACCACCCAATCGACTGATTGCACTTCCATAAACCCAACAGGGACATGTTTCAACACTCTAACCTTCAAATTTAAAAGAAAAATAAACAGCTAATAAAGCCCTCTTAGACCCTATAATATACACAAAAAATCCATATAAGCAAAATTGATATAATGACATGATAATTTGATTGGTATGGATTAAGGCCTGGTTGACTTGAAAATAACTGGAAGGAGAAAACGGTAACACTCTTAGAGCATAATATCTACACGGAATTATTTTATAAGTACCTGCATCTGATGGGTCACCATTGCCATTTTCTCCGCTTCAAGCACCCACTCATTTACTCAACAGCGCCTTATTCAATACAAAACAGCAATGCCTTGTTCAATTCAAAGCTAAGAAAAACAACAACCAGAAAGATATCAGCAAAGCTGAAAAAAGATCATTTTCATTAGTGACATCACTAGGATGAGACAACAAGAACACCCATGATCCATTCAATTGCAAGCGACCACAGGAAAAAAGAAAACACAATAGTTTGTTTGTTTGTTTTTTCTTTTGCACTGAGTCACCATCAATTCTATCATCATTAGTTTCAATAAACAAAAAGAACAACTTGAATTACGCCTTAAAATTATCTGAATTAACCTCGTTATTTTAGCCCAAATCCCAAAAACTTAAAATTCCTCTCCTTTATACCTTCAAATTTATGAGCAACCAAACAGACAGATAAGCCAAACATAGCCACAACATCTCTAACATTCACATAAAAACTAGGCAAATGCAGAAAGGTTCAAGCTTTTTCCCTAAAATTTTCTTGGCAGCCAAACAACAAAGAACCCACAAAGCAAAACCCTAACTAACGCAAGATAGAACAAACTGCAGGAAATAAGTGAAGAAAAATTAGAAATTTGACAGCAACACACTAACCTGTCCACTTGAATTCATGAGAAGAGCTCTACAGATAGACAACCTTTATGTGATAATTTGATTGTGGAAGAGAAACCCTTTTGTTATCTGAAATGGATTCCTATGGATAGATAGATAGAAAAAAGAGTATCTCTTCTCCAGGTGGTGAAATTTTATAAAGGGGGCTTTTTGTTTTTTTATTACGAACAGTGGCGGTGGATGATTTCGCACCACACCACACCATAAAAGTGAGAGAGAAGGGAGGTTATTGGCTACTATGGTTAATGAAGTTGAGTTAAAAAAATATTTTTATTTAGAAATATATTAAAATAATATATATTTTTTATTTTTTAAAATTTATTTTTAATATTAATATATGAAAATAATATAAAATATAAAAAGATAATTAAAATTACTTTTAAAAGAGAGTGTCAAATATAATTTGTTAGGTAGTTTCTTACATTTTTTTTTATATAAAACTATATTAGAATATTATTTTTTAAAACTTACTTTTTATATAACATATCAAAATAATGTTAAAAAATAGTTTTAAATAAAAAATATCAGACAAATAATATTTTGATTCCAGTATTAAACGCCCTCCATGGCAATAGAGAAACTGATATAAAATAGAAAAACCAGTGGCTGGGCTTTTATAGAACAACCCACCAGGCCTGTTCAGTGTTCACCCGCCGCATTTTCCCTTCGTTTCTTCCGAATTCTTGATTATTTTTTTTCATATATTTTATCTATGATACAAATTAAATAAATAAATTGAGATTTTATGTTTTTTGAAAATAAAATAATTATTTATAAATTTATTTCAAGAAAAATATTTTCGAATTAAATTAAAATATATGAAATTAGTTTTTGAGCATATATTAATTATTTTATTTATAAAGCTAACAAATAACTAGTTTATAATCAATAAAGAAATTAAGCATTTTTATAATTTACAAAATGCTGGATTAGGAAATCATTCATTGTGTTTACATTATAATTACCAAATGCTTTTACACTATGATCGTTAAATCATAATAAACTATTTTGTGTTTGTAGTGGTGACTTCTATTTTTCCTCAATTATAGAGAGAATATTTTGGTTAGGGATTATTTATTTATTTATTTTACTTTTTACGTTGGACACGATTGCATTTCAAGTATTTTTTTTTTATTTGCATGCAAAAAATGCATCTCAAAATAATTTTAACAAAACATATTTTTATATTAATTTTTAAAAAAATACAATTAAGTGTTTTTCTTAAACCTATTTTTTTCTAATTCATAAACACAATATCAAGCACATTATAAACCACACAACAAAAGCTATCACAAATGGCATGGAAAATACAATCTCCGCTCCAAGTTAGTTACCCATCCAATGCAATATGCTTCGACTTGTCCAATCCAATCTCCAAAATCCACTCCAATCTCCAGAATCCAATCCAATCTCATCACTTGCTGCCTGCCTATAATCAAATCTAATTTGGAATTGAATAATTCAATTGATAGTTAAGTTATCAATCTTACTATTTTGCCTTTAATTCAGAAATCTTTCCTTTCTTTTTGTTAAAAGAAATTAATAAAGCATTCCCTTTTTTATTTTTATCAAGTATAAACATAATCCAGACTTGACCGTTTGCCAAAAACAACCATTCTTGCAAGGTAACATGGGAAGTAAATCTCAACATTACATGACATCCACATATAGCCACACAGTTTGATTTACCAATCCTAACAAAAAGGAGGAGCAAGTCTGGATTGGGGGTAATAACTCACTCCCATGCGATGCTAAACTCCCATCCTGATCCCTTGGGGAGATTCTATAATCTCAAATTAAATTTCAAAATATTAACAGAGAGCACACACCCTTCATGGGAGGCGACTTTTTCGTTTTCTTTTTTCCTGATACTGTATCAAGAAGAAAACCTACAAGACCACCATGGCAGAAACTAACCTGCATCATCATAATAAAAACATGAATAGATCTGGGGGCACGTCACATACCAACGAATACAGGCCACGACAAGGTTGAGATGAAGTGGGAGAACCGGTAAAGCTCCTCTACTTCATCCTTTCTGGTGTTCATATAAAGGAGAATACTGATCACTTGATACACCGCTCAAAACATATCTAGGGTTCCACAGCAAACACACTGCGACAAGATTACACTGTTCAGAACAAATACATTTGAAAAACAAGAAAATAAATCAACCATATCCGAGTGCCTCCTGTCTGACTATCTTTTTTTTTCTTCTCTTTTGAGATGCCATTTTGTTTGCTCCAAACCCTGCTCAATTACCATGCAATCAGTTGATGATGATCCATTAGTACTTACAATTGAATTTGACTAGGTGACTAAAATACCTGGGAGTGCGAGTGTTCATGTCAAAACTTTTATTGGAGGCATGGTTTTTGACACACCCAAGCCCGTTTGAGAGTTTCACCCCTAATCATAATTGGCATCTACTCGAGCACTACCAGGTTGCCGAGCACTACCAGGTTGCCGCCCATGAGAATTCCCCCCATCATGCCTTGAGTGACTCTGACCTCTCTCCCTTGACCTTGGAACAGAATTACGAGAACCATCTTTTGAAGATTCAAAATTGTTAGATCTGTTATTATATTGAGACCCTACTGGCTGGTACTCATAATGAGAATTCTGTCTTTGCCTTTCATGGTTTGCCAATACATTATCTTTCCCAGAACCACTCCACTCACCACCACGAGAATCATGCTCTCTGCCATAGCGGTTGTTTTGGTTACCATTTTTTCGGAACCCTGAAGACACACGTTGCTCTTGTTGAAGATCCATATTCAAATGAGATGGTTCAACCGGGCATCCTTTATGTGAAGCTATCTTCCTGTCCTTCTTACCGTCTTGATGCCCAGTGCTAGGAGCTTCTTCCAAATTGCTCCTTGCAGACAAAGAGCCATCAGGATGAGACTGGGCCACTGCAGCAATATCCTTGGCAGGTTGAGGCAGAACTGGCATGACATTTTGGGAAGTGGAATCCTTTTTATTACCCCTACCACCTTCAGAGCTCGTGTTCTGACCACCACTGACCCTGCTTTCTGGCTGATTAGTTGCTAAAATTGGCTGAGATTTGGGTTTCCAATGAGATGCTGGTCGTTCCCCAACAGCATGATTTTCTTTTGAAGTTGCAGCTAAGTCTGCTTGATGCATCTCTGAACCTGTAGTTTGGACATGGACCTTTTCAGTTTCACCAGTATTAATTCTCTTCTCATCAGGATCATGGCTGCATCCCATGCCTTTCTGTCCCCTGTATGATTGCCGCCTACCTCTGGCTGTTGCACCATGATCTTTTATAGCAGGGGCAGTGATGAGCACCTCAGATTTTTCAGGAATGTTCCAGCCATCAGAGTCACTCCATTCATCAGGATGACCCAGTTGCTCTTTTGCTGAACTTGCATCAGGTTTCTGGACTTGAACATTCTTACTTGAAAAAAACATAGTAGATTCAGAAGAACCCCGTTGGCGCCATGGTCCATGCCTTTTTGCTGACTTATTTTGCCTGCCATCCCCATTCTTAGATTCCAAAATGGATACTACCTTTCCCATACCTGTGGCAGAGCTTTGAGAGCCTTCAATTCCTAGGGAACCAGATTCAGGTCTTCCAACAGTCTCATCTGGTGCAATCTGATTGATTAATGGCGCTTGAGAACTTCCTTGCTGTGCCATTTCTTTGGCTACAGACTTCGGAATGTATCTTTCCATTTCTGCCCGTTTATTTCTTGTATTGTTCTGTATTTGCTGATCACTCTTCATGGGTGCACTAATGGCATCAGCGGGAGTCTTCTGACTGGCTTCATCAGTAACATCAATTTTATTTTGTGACCGCACAGGAGCCCAGATAACAGCATCACCACTTTGAAATTTCTCAGTTGATTTATTAGCTTGTGGATTCCTCGGAATCCTGCGAGAATATTGAGATTTCCACTGATTATTTACTCTTCCTTGAACTTCTTCATTTGGTGATGACATGCGTTGATCCAAAGATTGATTTACATCTCTAGAAGCCTTGGACTTACTACTGTCAACTGAAGTGTCTAAAGCAATAGTTTCTTTTGGAAGGGCTGGTGTTACAACTACTTCCACAGATGATGCCTCCTCCACTTTGTACTTGTTCTTTCCAATTCTGTTCTTTCTTCTACTATGATGTACTGAAGACTCAGCCATGGCAGTTGGGTTGATGGGCAAGGTTGATTCAGGGCTTGTGGTCATTTCATTTGCACCCTCGATTGGTACAGGAGCATTGGCTGATACATCAGTAACATATTTTGGTGCCTCAATTATACAAGTCTTTAACTTATCATTGGAAGTCTTTTCCAAGGGACCATTCTGCTTTTGTCTGTAGCTCACATGCTTATGCTTAGAAGCTCTATTGTCATGAGTCTGTGGGGCATTATCAGGGTGATCACCATCAGTACAACTATCATCCTGTTGCAATGGCTCCAATTGGTCATGTACCACAACACATTCCTTGTGGTTGGCCTTCAACATCCCTGGCAGTGCCTCACTTGGACTCTCCACTGCCTTTGTCCGCTTATTCAACTCTGCCAATTTTGCAAGTGCCTTGGCCTTTTGATCTCTAGCTCGTTCCTCCTCTTCCTTCTCTCGTTGTTTAATCCGTTGAATGGCTAGCTCTTTCATCTTAGCACGCTGATTAAAAAAACAATCGCAAATAAAGATGCTGATAGATAAAAAAAGGAATTGAATAAAATAAATAAAATATTACTTGCATCTGGCTATCACTGGTATCAGGGTGAGGTAGCACAGATTCTCCATCATCCTTCCCTTGATATAACCCAGACTTTTCAGTTGCCTCTGCAGGACTATGGTCTTGCCTATGAACATTAGAACTTTCAAAATGAGAAGATGAAAATACACTTGGCAAGTCTGCAACATGGGATCTTCTCTGCCACCCTTCAGCCTCATGGTTACTGGATCTCCCCTTGCCACGGTGATCAGGTCTCCCATGCATACCATGAATTGATCTCCTGTGAATTTGAATATTAGTGTTGTCCACCATTGGAATAACAGATCCATTAATGAAAGCCTGCAGGAAAACACACACACACCTGGAGCTTGCTGTTCCGATAGCATCTGTTACCTCAAGGCTCTTATCTGCAGCAGAAATGCAGTCTTCATGGGAAGCATTGCCGTTAATGCCATGGACATGAGTTCTTTCATGAGATGCATAACTATTACCAGCTTCATTTGCAGAATGACTAGACTTGGCATTACTGCCTTGTAATCTATTCTTATGCTCCTCCCTACCAGAAGCAAATTTATCTTCTTGCCTTCTATCAGAGGCCCTGGCCTTTAAATTTAAACCTTCTATTTTCCTGATCAGACTAGGATCTTTTGGGGCTGTTGAAACTTCAGGAAAACCAGATGCTGCATGTTCTGCATGTTCCATTTTCTTAACTGAACATTCATCAGCTGCCTTCCAATTCCCTACATGTTCAAGAGGTTTCACTTTAACACCACCTTGGTTTCCATTGGCCTCGGAAGAAAATTCTTCACCAATTCTTCTTGTATTCCACTCTTTATTGTTCTTCTCATCTGCTCTCCAGCCATTCTCCCATGATGACCTTCTTTGATGGTCTGCTTTCCCAGGATATGATGCATTGGTTGCCATCATGTCATCCCACTTCTGTTCTTTGTCTTTTCCCTCTAAAACATCATGCTGCTTCAGAAGGACTTTGTATGGCCCACGAGTATCTTGTGGATGACCAGATTCAAGTTGTTCTGAAACCATGGCATGGCCACTAGGACCATATCCACCTGGCCTTCCATGGGAATTTCCAGGATCAGGAGCATTTTGACCTGAATATCTGTTATACGGAGCAGGACTCACTGCCATTCCCATAAACTGAATATCTCGATCATTGGAGTTGCAATAGCCCATGTGAGAAGTGTAATAGCCCTCGTAAGGAACAGGTCCAGGATAAAAGCCTGGACGAAATGGCATGCCTTGACGCATAAAAGCATCATGCATGTGGGGTCTGTACATATCTCCATTTGTTGGATGGGGCCCTCTTGGTCCAGGTCCTGGCGGAGGACCTTGTTGTGGGTTGGCAAGAGCAGCAGGTGGAATCTGCGGACAGTAATAAGGAAATGGCTCCATGGGAAAGCCACCAGGTGCTATCGGGGGTGCAAAAGGTGGACCACCTGGAGGTCCTCTGTACCAAACACCACCTGGAGGATTATTTACAGGGGGGCCATGCCAAGAGTCATAATTCTGTGGGCGAATATTAGAATTAGGATACAGTTGGTGATCAGGGTGCCACTTCTCCATGCTAGGCCTCGACCCATCTTCACCACACATGGGATTCTCTCTCCTCCAAGAATTTGCAGGTTCATTTTTTGCATTTGTATTTATAGAAGCATCCCCTGAAAATGAGAAGGAAAAAAAAAATGGTATGACTATCGTTACTTGGCTAGGCAGTGGCGACTGTCACATGTAAGGCGTGCACACAAACATGCAAGATTACATCATGAAAGACACGTCAACATGCCTATGAGAAATAAGTGTCTGGTGCCCAAAATGCAAACCTGCAGAATTTCCTGCACTCTCTTTCCCTGGAGCTACTCCACCCGATGATGAACCAGGACGACTATAAGAATCATGGTCTGCAATTAAATAGTTCATGAAGAAATTAATATCATTGTTTATGTATTTAACAGATCATGAATGGGAAACAAGTAATTAGAATAGACTACTACATCCATATGAATAAATCATGTGTGGCCATTATTTGAGGATAAGACTGGCCATCCAAAGTTCTTCACTGATGTCAAAGAAAAATAACGATGAAATGAAGTTTTCTTGGCACTGTAAGAAGCACTTCAGTTCTAAAAGCAATAAACCAATCATAGAAAGAGCCCAAATTCTTATCATGATTCAATAGTATTAAAGGACAAGGCAATATAAATATACCTTGGGACTCCGTGTTTTTTCCAGAGTCTTCTTTCTCTGAACCAAGTGTTGGAAAATCTCCAGATGTCAAAGAAAACCCCTCATTCTTAGAGGATGTCCCTCCCTGTATGTATAGCAGTTATGACACTGAATCAGGGAGGTCAAATTAACAAAGAAAAGTGCAAAAGCAAACCCAAGAAACCCAGATAAAATTTAGTTTGGCTTAGGCTTGAGTTGTTGGGAATGGTCAAGCACAAAGAATTTGAGATACATGAACAATTTTGTGCCCACACATAGACCAAATGGCCCAACCCAGTGTTTTTGATCAGTAAACCAAATCTAGCCTCCTTGGACAGTCTCTCTCCTTGTATCAACTACTATTCCTTCAAGGTATCATAACAATAACTACAATTTCTAATGTAAATGACTGAGACTTTCTTCGTCAAATATATTAAGGAAAGTCATACACAAATATGACATGGCACACTCAGCTATGAATCCAATTATGCTTTATTCCCCATCTTTTTAGAGTGTTTGCCCTTGAACCCTCATTTACCACGTTGTAACACCTACCATTCTACAGTTTATATAGCAATAACACTTTGCATCCTCCAAAAAGAGTGTTCATTAACAAATTTGTTAAAGGATCTTATTATCACATAAAGACAATCACTGAGTAAAAATTGGTTTACAATGACAAGCAGCCCTTTGCAGACATGTATGGTAAAAAAATGTTAAGTACTGAGAGTAGATAAATGTATTGGCACTAGAACATAACAATTTGAAAAATTATAGCTCTCCAGTGGATAGGGAAGCCATAACCTTGTGTGGATATCTTTTAACTGATCAATATGAGATTCTACTGTCAATACACAGAGATTTGTAGCCACAGCCATTAAAATCAAGCATGTGGATGCCCATCTGAGGCTTTTGAGTTCACTGATTGGAGTTGGAATTTAAGAGATCACATGAGGAAGCTATAACATGCATTCATAACACAAGAAGAAAGCAATCAACAAATGTATTAAAGAAGCAGCTTGATAAGAGAGGTTTTAGGGACTACAGCCACAAATTGTAATTCAAAGCAGCAATGAACTTCACATGCATTCAATCTTTCTTTCAGAGGACAATATAAATGTTCTATCATATTCCATTATCACATTAAAAGGGTTATATGAAATATCCGGTGCGGAAGTAAGCCAGCATTTCTATTGGAAAATAGGCAGTTTCCAAGTCCATGCCTGAGTACTTATTACTTCTTGGGTTGTAATTGTTATTTTATTAGGTTCAGCCATTGTAACTGTTCAGGATCCACAAACCATTCCTACTGATGGTCAGAATTTCTTCGAATATATCCTTGAATTTATTCAAGATGTGAGCAAAACCCAGATTGGAGAGGAATATGGTCCATAGGTTCCCTTTATTGGAACTTTGTTTCTATTTATTTTTGTTTCTAATTGGTCAGGGTTTAGGATTTAGAACACTACAATTTTCATTAATATCCAATGGCTCCGTTCCAGATATTACTAGCTATATAATCAACTAATTTAAGGATCTGTTGCCTACTACACTCGAACAATCACCATTTAGCAGCAAGTGCCTCAAACAATACAGAAACCTATTGCCTAATTAATGCTCTTTTCCTTTTCACAACATTGGCTCCTGCATTTGTTTGAAAGGTTGGGTTCTGTAGAAAGTGCCCACTTGCACAAAGAACTGCAATAAAAGGGAAAATGCCAAAAATGAAATGCACAAACTTCACCAACCAGCATTACATAATCAAAAATATATTCCATGTGTTGATAATAATTATCCGAGCAAAATCTTGATGACATGAGCAAAAAATTTCATTTCCAATATACTGGTGATATAAAAGATGATCTTTAAGAAAACCATACCAACTTTTCTGCCGTTCCAGTTGCAGCCCAAGCCACTGAATTATCAGATAAGGGCTCGGCGAAACGGGATAATTGCGAGCTACCAGGTCTTGTTTCTTCACTGCCAGGACGCAACGATGTCAGTGATGTGTGATTCGATGTCAAAGCTCCTGATGCTGAAGATGGCCTCGAATTTGTACCCCATGCACTAGCAATAGGATCGTGGGTTCTATCACTGCTTGCAGTTGATGGTCTAGTGCCACTTCCACCAGATGAGGGGCGGCCACTCGGATGGCTTGGTGAACCATTGCCACCATCAGTATTTGGAGACAGTGTTGAAGAGCCCCAGGCCTTAGGTGTGGAAGAAGATGATCTAGTGCCCCAGCTATGGGTACCCCTGTGAAGTTTAGGAAGCAATTATGGATCCAGTCAAGCCATATACATCCATTCATACTGAAGAGAAAAAAAAGTAATGGCACCAAGGCATTTCATAAGGAAAAAGGATAAAAAGAAAAGGGCATCAAAAAACCAGAAGGTAGATAAATTACTCACTTGGGCACAATTTCAACATTTGGGTCCAGACCATGATTTTCTAACCTTGAAACATCAGAGAGAAAATACAAAAATTACTGGAGGTTAACCAAGAGCCTCATCATATAGAACCACAATTTATTCAGCAGAAACGTACATACCTTTGGCTAGGTAAGTTTATTGGTTTGGGAACAGCGACTTTCCCCAAAGTTACCATGCCACCTCTTCTTGCAGAAAGATATCTGCACACTCATTTTTTATAACAATTCATAAATTTGTTGGTTATACCCAATAATTTCAAGTTCAAAACAATTCAGACAGAGATGTTGGAAGCTGTCCATAAGCACAAACATAAAACATAAAAACACATGCCCACACTGCCAAATCCAAATCACGACACTTTAAAATGTGAACAAATGCATGGATTCAATTAAGTATGGTGCACCTAACAATCTTGATAAAATGATAATGCCCCTCTAAGCCAATATCGCATGAGTTTTTGAGGGGTAGTATCAATACCATGAGAAAAAAATTGTCCTCCCACTGGCCCATGCAAAACCAAACACATGCTTTAAGATGATAGTTTATTTTGAAGGACATGAAAACCATATAAATCCCATACCTGCGTTCTCCGGTCAACATACTTGATGTCATAATTCAGTATTCTTAGCAAGGTCATCCAAAAGACTTCGATGCAATCTATGAAGATAAAGAAACAGACAAGCTGCATCAATATGAGGCATCACCATAAGGACCATGGTAAAGGATGGTAAGCATTTTATATGCAGTTTATAATGATATACATGATTTTGTCTTGAATAAAAGGGGAAAAAAGGGGGCTCTACCAAAGCATGCACCAAAAAAGACTATCGATTTCTCAACATTCTAAACCCTAAAATCATGCCCTATCTTATATTCATTTTTGATATTCAGAACCTAAAATGCAAAAAAATTCCTCTCTTATCCAAGGTATAATTCCAATCTACAGTTTCGCTTTAACTACAATCCATCGAAAATTTAAAAATAAGCCCAAAAAGAATAAAATATATACCTTTGATTTATTTATTTTTAAAGCTAAGAGAAATTAGAAGATCAAGTTGCATATTCTACATAAAAATCTAGGAAACTCGCTCGAATAAACAAAGAATCAGATCAATCGTAATTATAAAGCAAACAGAAACTAGAAAAACACATGAAGTTTTTATTTAAAAGAACAAATATATTCTATTTTCCATACTCTTTCCAGCAATTTTTCGGCAATCAAACACGCATATATTAATAATTATCGATAGAATAGAGAGCTACTTGCCTGAGATTTGATTCCTTTCGTTCTTTTTTTGTTTGATTAATTAATTTATTTATTTTTGGAAACCCTAGCGGAGAGAAAAAAGGGGGGGGTGGGGAGAAATTTCTCTCACGGGCTTCTTGAGAGATCGGGAAGGGAAAATAGATCCGTGGAGGGAGATAGCAACGATTGAAAAGAGTGAGAATTCGCTTTATTTATTAATGTTTTATATTTTTCATTTAGATCCGCGTGAGAGAGAAGGAGAGAAAACTGACGAAGAAAAGAAGAGGAAGAAGCGAGAGAGGTCTGATGGTGGTGGCCCTGATATGGAACCTTTTTCTCTCGCTTTTTTTCTTTCTAACTCGAGAAAATAAATAAATAAATAAAATGGATTTGGGGGTTTTATATATTATTATTATTATTATTATTATTATTATTATTTTATCCTGCATACTAAAACATATCAGTGGTTCGATTACTGTTCATTGTATGTATTTTTATTGTGGCAAATCACTATAGCATGTATATGTTTTCACTGTAAATTGAAATAGTATTGCTCAATTTTCAGGTCGGTTCGGTTCAGTTCATTCGAGTGGCCGGTTCGCTAGTTTTTTGTCCTTTGCTGGGTGAAATGTCGGTTTTAACCCTCGAAGAAGACAAGACAAGGCGTATGGGCAGAGGGGCTCCTAGATAATTGTGTGTTTTGGTCCGGTCCGGTTCGCCGCAGTTCCTGATTTTTTTTATTTTCTAGAAATGGATAAATATGAATATAGCCCCTAATAAAATAAAATTGATGACTTGGGCACAGGGGTAGTCCAGTAATTAACCATCATTTATTATGATTATTCCTGATTTACTGTTCGCGCGTGCGGAACACGCGACCAACATCATTCCGCCTCACGCCCTGTTCAGGTGATGCGTGAGGGGTTCTCCAGTGGACGCGAATGGGCAACAGGCGTCTTGCTCGATGCATCTCTGCGAGGTCTTCCTCCAGGTGCGGCGTGTTTGGGACTCCGATGACGGTGGCCGATTAAAGCTGCTGGCCCCGTTTCTCTCTCTCCTACACATAAAAGTACAGGAGAAGCCCCCGGGTTTGTGCCTTTTGCACTTCGATCCCTTCGCTTTTAATTTTGTGTATGGTCCTAATTTCTGGTTTATAAGTTTTGATTCAGTTTGATTGGGTCCTTCGATTATAATCAATTAAATATTCAAGTTTTACTTTGATCCTCCTTCTTTTAATTTCCAGATTGGGTTTAAATAGCTCGATAGATTCGGTACACAAGTTTCAATTTTTTCAGTTTTGTCCTTTAATTGAAATTGATAATATATTTGATTTAGATTTCGGCCCTTATACATTTAAAATTTTATTTTGATCCCTTTATATTTAATTTTCATTTTGGCCCTTATACTTTTAATTTTTTATTTTAATCCCTTTATTTTTTTTATATTTCTTGAATAATACCTACTTTTGTCCATGTATATATAAGTGTGCTCTTGGCTTTGATTTTTAATTTTTAATTTTTAATTATAGGTTATTCCCCAAATCTATCTGAAAATACAAAAAATAAAATAAAAGAAGACCGGTGTCGGTAGGGAAATCAAGGCGGAAATTTTTGACATTTTTGAAAGACTCGATCGCATCTCTTTTACGCCCAGAAATGAAGGCAAATGCAAATTTAAGGTGAAAGTAATTTATTATCAGATAAATCTGTGTAAAAATTAAATTGAAATATATAATTATATTTTTGTGGGTCAGTTTGATTTAATTATTGGCAAACTTAAAAGTGTAATTATGTTTGATAATTAATTTAGGGTCCAATTGAAGTATTTAATTAAGTGTAAAGACTTAATTATACTTTAAAATTGGTCAAAATAATTTTATTAAGGGCTTAATCAATAAGAAATCAAGTTCTTGAATTTAATTCGGCTCAATTGACGAGATTGAAATTTTAAGAGACCGATTTGAATTTTTTCAAGCCAATTATGTGAAATCGAGGATCAAATTGAATAAATTGGTCGATTGAGGGTTAAATTGCGAGAATCAGAAATCAAAGACCAAAATAAAAAAGGCATGCAAAGTCAAGACTGATATTGAAATTCTGACGGGGTAACAATTGCATAAAATCATAAGTTTAAATCTAATTGGGGTTACATTTAAAACAATTACAAATTGAGGGACCAAACTACACTTTCACCTCCTAAAGCAACACGCCACTGCCTGCACCTGCTAATAAGCCGCCTGCACCTACCACCGACAGGCCCCTTGCACGCTGCCACTGGCAAGCCTGCTGCTGCAGGAGGGAGCCCACTATTACTTGCAGCGGTAACCTCTTAACTACCTATAAAATGACGAGCATAAAGGAAGGCAGAGGAGGCGATCTTTCACGTAAAAAAGAATGGACAAAGTAGAGAATACAAAGGAAAATTTTACGTAAAAACTTAGAATCTTCATCCCTCTCGTTCTCTGGCCTCTCTCGGTCTCCTCTATCTCTCTCTCACTAAGACCAGGCACGCTGGCGTCTCCCTCTCTCATCCAATAGCCACCACCTTGACCATTTTTGCACCACCCCATCATCAGGCAAGGATTGACATAACAGCCCCAGCAACTGCAACGCGACCTGTGCACTTTTCAACGTCCACTCCGCCCATCACAGGCCACCATTTTCGACGCCACCACGGCTAGAGGAATCATCTTGACCTTCTTTACCCAACGGTATTAACAAGTACGTCGTTCGTCACACTAAAAAATTCACCATTACTGTTCATCTTCTTCCTTTACATGCACAGGGTGAAAATAAATGGGTCGAAGCCCAGTCCGAGATCAGATGGGCCGCGGGCCCAGCCCAGTAGGCGGGCTGGCAGCCAAGCCCAGCCCAACCCTATGTAGCGGGCTGGGCCGCCAGCCCCCCAAATAAAAAAAATAGAAAAAAATAATAAAAAATATTTTTATTTTTATTAAAAAAAAGAACATGTTGTTTTCTTGCATGTGGCTAATACACTGACATATTTTGAAAATTCTTTTTCCTTCAAAAAAATATATATTATCTCTAAGTTTGAAGAAAAAAATGTGTCTTAGCGTGGATTTCGCAAAGAAAAATCATTTCTTGTATTTTTGGATTTTACAACATGTTTGTAAAAATCCAAATGGTATTGGCTAATATTCCAAAAAATATCAAAAATCTTATTTTTTGATGATTCATATTATTCACTGTTGGTATTTGGATAAATAAATCCTTAAAGGGTTAAGATCTAAAATATTGGCGGGGTTAATCCATCATATTCACCGTAAATACTTGGATAAAAAAAACTTTAAAATGATAAATATCAAAAATAGTTTTTAGAAAAATATTTTCCATCATCATTTAACTAGTATATTCTTTGAAAGATCAAAACTATAGCAAATTATAAGCAAACCAAAACGCTAAGCAGCTTACCTTAGGTAGGGCACTAGGAGTGCTAAAACTTTCACTTTACTCAACCAGTCCCTTGCCTTAGAATCTCTCAAAGACCAGTTTTAGATTTCCTAGTAATCATAATACTAGGTGACAACTTCCTTTTCTCACGAAACTAAAAATTAAACCCAGATTGAATTTCCCCACGACCTCGCGGAGGGTACGACAGATATAATTATCTGTTTTATTATATTAAGTTTTGTATATATAGATATTATATTTTAATTTTGAACTAGCAAATCCTATTAATTTCTTTAATCTCAATAATTATAAAAATTGTTTGCTCAGCCTGCAACGTAATGCGGTTAATTTTCAAGTCAAATAATTTTTTTTTTAGTTAATAATTTTTATTTTTTTTATCATTTATTTTTTTTATTTGCTCTTTCTTTTATTATTTTCAATTCAAATGAATTTTTTTTACCTCATAATTCTTATTTTATTTTTTTGTTTGATCTTTTGTTAAAGTTATTAGGATTTTTTTAGGCTTTCATTTATTTTTGTTTTTTTTTTATTATTAACACAATAATCAGAATAAGAATAAGAATAAGAATAAGAATAAGAATTTTCATTATTTTTCTTGCTTACTCTTTTGTTAATGTTTTTTAGTTTTTTCTCTCGGAATAATTTGATAATTTTTATTATTTTGACAGTAATAGCAATGCTGATTTTAGATGTTAAGACTTCAGTGTTGCTGCTTTTATAATAATATGTTTTATTATATTAAATTTTACATATATAGATATTATGAACCAGCAAATCCTACTAATTTTTTTAATCCCAACAATTATAAAAATTGTTTGCTCAGCCCATAATGTAGTGCAGATAATTTTTTTAATTTTCAAGTAAATTATTTTATTTCAGTTAATAATTTTTATTTTTGTTTTATCATTTTTTTTATTTGCTCTTTCTTTTATTTTTTATTGTTTTTTTTTTATTTTCAAGTCAAATGATTTTTTTTACCTTATAATTTTTATTTTATTTTTTTATTTGATCTTTTATTAAAGTTATTTGGATTTTTTTTAATCTTTCATTTATTTTTCTTCTTCTTCATTATTAACACAATAATAATAATAATAATAATAATAATAAGAAGAAGAAGAAGAAGAAGAATTTTAGTTATTTTTTTTACTCACTCTTTTGTTAATGTTTTTAAGTTTTTTTCTCTTGAGATAATTTAATAATTTTTATTGTTTTGATAGTAATAGTACAAATAGTTTTAGATGCTAAGACTTTGATGTTGCTCTTTTTATAATAAAGTGTGATGATCTATTTTATTATCTTAAATTTTGCATATATAGATATTACATTTTAGTTTTAGACCAACAAATCCTATTAATTTTTTTAATCCCAACAATTATAAAAATTATTTACTCAGCCCGCAAAGTAGTGCGATAATTTTTTTTTAATTTTCAAGTCAAATGATTATTTTTCAGTCAATAATTTTTAATTTTTTATAATTTATTTTATTTTTTTATTTCCTCTTTTGTTAATGTTTTTAGACTTTTTTTTAGCCTTTGATTTAATTTTGTTTTTTCCGTTCTTAACGCAATAATAATAGTAATTTTAATTTTTGTTCTTACTTGTTTTTTTATTAATTGTTTTGTGTTTTTTTCACAGGTTTGTTTAATTATATTTATTGTTTTGACAGTAATAGTGATGATAATTTTAGAAGTTAAGACTTTGATGTCACTTTTGTTATAATAAAGTACGTTGATTTGTTTGATTATTTCAAACTTTACATGTTGAAATATTATATGTTAATCTCAACAGTTGTAAAAATTATTTGCTCCGCCCGCAACGTAGTGCAGGCTATTAACTAGTGTTGACTATAATATAAATATCAATGATATTTTATTGTTAAATTTTGTATTATTCATCTAAACACAATTCACTTTTTATTGCTACAGTAAAATTATCATTTTGTCTCTAGGACAAAAAAATTTTAACCCTCAGGACCAGGAATATGTTAGAAATTTCTAGAGGATGTGGATGGTATTTCCAAATTTATTATATAGTAAAACAACTAAATTAACTCCAGAAAATGAAAAAATATTAGCCCCAGGTTCGTTGGTATTTTTGGTTTTTTTTAAAAAATTGCATAGTAAAACTATTGAAATAACCTCCGGAAAAAACAAAATAAAATACTGTAGCTGGGGGTAGTGTAGTATTTTCTGCACTGTTTTTTTTGTTATTATCACTTGGTGCAGGGATGTATAGGTAATTGATCAATATTTTAATATTTTTTTTCTGAAACACCGCCAGAGCGTCGTTCAGACAGGCCTGCGGTGTTTCACGTGCATGCCCCTTTCAGGCGGCGCATGCAGGGTCGTTAGGCGGTCACACTACACTTCCACCGTGTCACTGGTTACGTCGCCCTGTCCTTTATCTACTGGTGCAGCGCATGTCAATCTCAGGTGTTCAGAGATTAACTGGAGAACGATTTTGAGTTTTTTTCTTTGTTTTTTCTCTCCTACTGCTGCAACTTACATCTAAGTCCTTCATGTGTGTAGGTTGTTAATTTTAGCCCCAAAGGTTTTGATTTTGTTTTTATTCCTAATTTCTTCCATAGAAAATTTGATTGTTCTCAATTGTGTCATTCAATTAAAACTAATTATATGTATTGTTTTTCATTTCAGTCCTTATTTTTTTGATTTTAGATTTCTTTATAGTTCCTTTAATTTTTTCGGTACGTGAGTTTTAATTTTGTCCTCCAATTAAAATTGGTCATACATGCTACTTTTCATTTTAGTCCTCATTCTTTTATTTTTTTTAAACAAAATTACATAGCAATTACATTTAAAAATATCATTGTTTGTTTCGATTCCAAGGTTTTTATTTGTTTTAATTTTCTCTTTCAATTAGTCATATATGCTATTTTTCATTTCGATCCTTATTCAGATAATTTTTGTAACAAAATTACACTGAATTTTTTTAAAAAAGTACTCTTATTTGTTTTAGGTTCCAGGTTTTTATTTGTTTCAATTTTTTTCTTGGATTGGAATTAATTATATATTTTATTTTTTATTTCGGTCCTTATTTTTGAATTTTTTTTATTTGATATTAATTCCTTTGGGTTTTTTTTGTCATTCTTTGACAATGGTTATTTTTTATCTGTATTTATGCATCTATAATTTTAGTTTTTGTTTTTAATTTTTCTCTTTTTTTATTGGATTTATTTCTAATAGGTTCAATCCATAAATTTTAATTTATGTTAGTGATCATTTTAAAATTAATATTGCTTCCTTTTTCTCTTTGTTTGTGTTTTTTGTTATTTTTATTTGTTCTTTGGATCAAATGATTTTTATGATTTTATTATTTGCACAATAATAATGATAATTTTAGTGATTTTTTATTGTTTTTTCAATAATTTTTTTAATTTTTTGAGGCATTTAATGATTTTAATTGTTTGGGAAATAATGTTATAATACTTTTAATTATGATAGTAGTGATAATGATGGTAATGTAGATTTGGATTTTCAATGTATGTTTTCGTCTTTTTGTGGATAGAAAATCAAGTGCTTATTTTTGTTATTTGATTATTGCAAGTATTTTCATAATTTATATATTTTTTTGTGTTTGATTTAAATTGAATTATAAAATAAACTAATCTTAATATAGTGAATTCAATAATTCAGATATCATAATCTTCTTGCTTTTTTAATGATGATAATAATTTTATACTTGTTGTTTCGTTGAAACCTACTAAAAAGATAAATTTATATCGATTTAAAATTCATATATTTTATAGAAAAACTTGCACTTGATAGGAATTCTACACAAATTTATTATTTTGATTAAATTTATATTACAATGAAAAATCTCACCTAATTAATATTTTTTTACATTGAAAAAAATATGGTGTCGCTCGCGACGAGGCGTGGAGGCATTGAATAGTGCATATATATATATATATATATATATATATATATATATATGAAAAAAATAAAAAATAAAAACAAAATGTGTTGCGGCTTTATTGTGTCACTCACAAATCGTTATGTATTTCAACTGTAAAATTATCATTTTATCTATTAGGTCGAAAAATTTAACCTTTAACAACGAGGGTATTTTAGACATTTCCAGAGGACATGTGTGGTATTTTCAAATTGTTTAGGGTTTTATGGTATTTTTATGTTTTAATTTGCACAATAAAACTATCAATTTACCCCTACAAGCTGATAAACGATGAGGGACAGTTAGAGGTATTTTTTTGTCACATATTCGTGTACGATGAAATTGCATAAATACTCTCAGAAAAGATAAAAATGAGGGCCTAAATCTGTGGGCATTGTGGTACTTTTATGTGTGTTTTTTATGGTTATTGCTAGGTCCATGAGTGTATATGTAATTTTACAATTTTTTATTATTTTTTTTTAATTTAATGCAAGCAAGTCATATAAACACGCCAACAGTTTTTCACGCCTAAGAGCCTATTAGGTGGCGTGTGCAATATCTATACATGATGTAAACCGGTCATCGTGTCATCGGGTGCTCCACCATGTTCTTTTCCTCAATAGTAAGGCATGTGAGGTGTGAAGGTTGTCGCACCCCAAAAAATATGGCGAGCGGCGTCGCGACGACTATCCCCTTAAGCGAGGGAATTCAATGTGGAGGGGTCTAATTTTTATTTTCATGAAAAGGGAGTCGCCACCTAGTATTACGGTTACTAGAAAACCTAAAACTGGTCTTTCAGAGATTCTAAGATAAGGGACTAGTTGCGTAAAGGGAAGGTTTTAGCACCCCTAAGACGCCCTACCTAAGGTAAACTGCTTGACGTTTTGATTTGTTTATGATTTGTTATGGTTTTGATCATTCAAAAAAAATATGTTGGTTAAATGGTGATGGTGTATTATCTCCGCTGAATATTTTTTATTTTAACTCCTTAAGATTTATTTATCCAAACACCAACGGTGAATAAAATCAAATTATCCCTGTCGCATATTTTGGATATTGACCCCTTAGGATTTATTTATCCAAACACCAACGATGAATAATAGCAAATTATCCCCGTCGAATATTTTGGATATTGACCCTTTAGGATTTATTTATCCAAATATCAACAATGAATAATATGAATAATCAAAAATAATATTTTGATATTTTTGGAATATTGGCCAATACCCTTTGAATTTTTACAAATATGTTGTAAAATCCAAGAATACAATAAATGATTTTTTTCTTTGCAAAATCCATGTTAAAAGCATTTTTTCAAACTCCAAGATAATATTTTTTTTGAAACAAAAAGAATATTTTTTTTTTATAAAATATGCTAGTGTATTGGCCGTATGCATAAAAACATATTTTTTGTTTTTTGGATATTTTCTAATATATATATATATATATATATATATATATATATATATATATATATATATATAGATATATATATATATATATATATATTGACTGGGTCTCTTTATCAAGTGTTTGTCTGGTCATATTTAAATCAATCATGTTTAGATAGGATGGACGTCGACCCGAAGAACCACGGGTCTGGCCCGTCGGCCCAGTAAGCATGGAGTCTAGGCCGTCGGCCCAGAGAGTCACGGGTTTGGGCCTTAGGCCCGTAGAGTTTTTTTGTTTGGGCCGAACATCTTGGTTCTTGGCCAAAGCCCAGATATCCCCAGGTATGGGCCACCAGCCCAGCTACCCTGGGCTGGGCTTTGAGCCCGTATGGGCTAAAAGCCCGTTTTGTTTGATACCCAGGCCGGGCAAGTCCGACCCGGTCGACCCGACTCCGTTACTGTTCAATGAACAGTGACCGGGTGCATGAAAATGAAGATGAACAGTAATTTGCAAGTTTTCCGAGTATGATGAAAGGAGAAATGATTAGTACCTTTGTGTAGAGGAGGTTGAAGTGGTTCTTTTAGTCGTGGTCTCGTCGGAAATGGAGGCCTATGGTGGCCGGAAATTGAGCTCGAAGTGGCCGGCCGACGTTGCTGTCACGGAGCTGTCACCTCTATTTTCTCGTCGGGGAAGATGATCGGACTGAGGGAGATGAGAGGATGGTGGTGGTGGTGCTAAGGAGGGCTATGGGCGATCAACGGGGGCCCTAGGTGGCCGGCCGAGAGGGAGCCGAGAGTGAGAAATGAAAAACAGAGCAGGGTCTTTCGTTTTTTAGAGAGAGGGAAAGTAAGAAGAGCAGATGCGGGAAACAAAGTTTTGAAATTTTTACGTAAAATCCTTTTCTTCTCAACCTGTTTTCGTCTCTAAATTTGCCAAAATTCAGAACCAAAAAGAACTCCTCTGTCCTCTGTTTTTCGCCATTTTTATAGGCACTGTGAAGATTACTGTTGCAGGTGGTCGGCCAATGACGGCGGCAGCAGGCTTTCCAGTGAGGAGCAGGCGGCTGGTCGGCGGCGAGGGTAGTGGCTGGCAGGGGGTTGGTCTGCTGTGCAGGCATGCGTTGCACGCTTTTGGGAAGTAAAATTGCAGCTTGGTCCCTCACTTTGTAATTGTCCTAATTTCACCCCCAATTGGATTTAAAATTTATGATTTCGTGCAATTATACTCTTGTGGGAATTCCAGCTATTAATCTTGATTTTACGCGCCTTTTCATCTTGGTCCTTGATTTTTGATTTGTGCGATTTAACCCTCAATCGTCCATAAAATTCTCAATTTATTCAATTGGGTCCTCGATTCCGCCTAATTGGCTTGGAAAAAATCAAATTGGTCTCCAAAAATCCCATCTCGCCAATTGAACCCGAATTAAATTCCAGAAATTGATTTCTCATCGTCTAGGTCCTTAATAAAAATTAATTTGATTAAATCATCGCAATTAATTAAATCATTCAATTGGAACCTACATTAATTCTCAAATACAATTACACTTTTTAAAACGGCCAACGATTAAATCGAAATGACCCATAAAAACATAATTATATTTTTCGATTTAATTTTATGTAGATTTATCCTTAAATCTGCATTCTTTCATTTCCGGACACAAAAAGAGATATGATCGCGATCTCGAAAACATCGAGAATTTTTACCTTGATTTCCTTACCGACACCGACCCTCTTTATTTTATTTTTTTGTAATTTTGGGATGGTTTGGGGGATGACCCAAAATTGGGTTATGACAAAGGTCATCAGTAAATCGCCGATGCATGAGTTCCCCCCCCTTTCTCTCTCTCTCTTGTAGCTAGAAAATACATGGCAATCCTTCATGTTTTTTATTGTTTTATTTCAGTTTCTATTCTTTTGATTTCGTTGTTAATTCTGATTTCTTCAATAGAAATTTTGATTGTGTTTTCATTGTGATCTTCAATTGAAACTCATCATATATGTATCATATATGTTGGTTTTCAATTCAGTCCTTATTCTTTTGATATTTGGTTTATTTTTGGGTCCTTTAATTTTTCCAGTCTGCAGGTTTTAATTTGTTTTAATTTTATCTTCCAATTGAAATTGACCATATATGCCATTACTATTTATTTTGGTCCTTATTCTTTTTTTATTAAATCTCTTTATTTGTTTTGGTTCCAAAGTTTTTATTTATTTTAATTTTGTCCTTCGATTGAAATTAATTATATATTTTATTTTTTAACTCGGACCTTATTCTTTGAATTTTTTATATGGTATTAATTACTTTGGTTTTTTATATCCTTTTTGGACAATGTTTATATTTTACTTGTATTTATGTATTTAAGCTTTCAGGTTTTTTTTTTTTAATTTTTATCATTTTATCTTTTGTTGGGTTTTATTTTATATTAAGTTCAATACTAAAATTTTAATTTATATTAGTGAACATTTTGAAATTAATATTTCTCTCCTTTCCCTTTGTACTTTTTTTCTTGGTATTTGCTATTATTTTTATATGTTGTTCAGATAAGGTAATTTTATGGTTTTGTTGTTTGCACATGAATAATGATAATTTTAGTGATTATTTCTTTTGTAATTTTTTTTATTCTTTGAGGTAATTTAATAATTTTAATTATTTTGACAGTAATGTTGACAATAATTTTAATTGTTATTGTAATATCCCACATCGGCGGTGAGGGAGTGTTAGCTGGCCTTAGTAAGAGTGCTGGTTGCAAACTTGTCATACGCGTTTTGGGGCGTCAGGCCTAGAAGTGGGCTCGCGTCACCAGGAACAAAACCGTGAGGGCGGTAAGGCCCAAAGCGGACAATATATGTCAAGTTGGGCCGGGCTATTACAGTTATAGTCATGATAAGGTTGACAACGTAGGAATGAATTTTCAATAGTTTTGTTTTGTTTTGTTGATAGAAAATGAACTCTTTTTTTTATTTGGTTATTCCAAGTGTTTTCAGAATTTATATTTTGTATGTTGTGTTTAATTTAAATTGGATTATAAAATGAACTAATTATAACACAGTGAAATCAATAATTCAGGTATCCGAATCTTCTTGTTTTTATAATGATGATGATATTTCTATGTTGCTAATTTCATTGAAATCTTATAAATAGATAAATTTATATCAATTTAAAATTCATATATTTTATACGAAACTCGCACTTTACAAGAATTCTGCACATATTTATTATTTTATCCAAATTTATATTATAATAATAAAAATCTCACACAATTTATATATATATATATATATATATATATATATATATATTGTGTGTGTGTGTGTGTGTGTGAGAGAGAGAGAGAGAGAGAGAGAGAGAGAGTGAAGGTAAATGTATAATTGAGTGTGCGATTAAAGTTTCTTTTGAAAGTATTTTTCAATAAAAAAAATATATTAAATTTATATTTTTAAAAAATTATTTTTGACATCACCACATGAAAATGATATAAAAATATCAAAAAAATAATTTAAAGTAAAAAATAAAAATAAAAAATTTTCAATTTTTTTAAAATCTCTTTTGAAATGTAATGTCAAACTTAACACTACTAACCATCAAAGTACAGTGTGTTGGGTATAAATTTCATGAGGAACTAAAATTGGATTGGAATCTAAATAACACATATTTTAATTTGTACTTGTACATAAAGTATACTAGTTCAACTAACCATTGTCATCTCTCCGATCATCATCGGCTGCCACGGGCCCCTCATTAGGCTGATGATATGGAGGTTCATCTGCAGAGACACTAAATGGATATTTTTCATTACCGTATGACGCCATACATGCCACTAGCAAAGGACACAACAAAGAAAAGCATGGACACTTTGGACGACGCACCAACAATGTTGATAGGAAAAAATAATTACGAAGGAGAAAATTACCTAAACACCCCTGCAACTAACTCTGTAATTTTGTTTTTTCAGGGGGTGCATATTTATTTTTACACATTTTTCAAAAATATGAAATGTTAGGAAAACCCCTTCTCGATAGTTCTTTCTTTTATCTTATATAAGGGTAATGTGGTTATTTTATTGTGCAAAGACATGTAAAAAATAAAAAATATCCTCGGTTTGGCTATTGTTCTCTTTCTGTTGGAAGGGGTAACAATGTATTTTACTATGCAAAAATACGTGGCAAAGATTAAAATACCCGCAAACATTCTGTTAATATCATTTGGCCCCTTGGAAACGTCATAAATGCCCCTGTTTTCAAGGTAAAGTCTAAGGCGTACTGAGGGGTAAAATAATAATTAATGGTTTGATTTGAGTTTCATTTTCTCTTTATAATTTCATAAATTACACTTTACTTTATAAATCAAGTAAAACTTCAAATAAAATGTATTTTAAGTACATAAATTGTTGTTGAATATATATAAAGTATGGGATGTAAAGTGTATTTTCTAAAAGTCTGAAGGGAAAGTGAAATTCAGATCAAACTATAGATGAATTTTTGTAATTATCCCAAGATTGAATTATATAAAAATTAACCCAATGTGACATGATTGATTTTATAAGTTTGATAACCTAAAGAACCAATGTAAATTATGTTGAGGATGAAGTTGAAAACAAATCAATTATAAAATGGACATGAAAAAATCATCCAAGTTAACTTGTGTTAACCGACAAAAATCATGATCTGAGTCATAAGGTTAAAATAACCTCATAAAAAGAAAATAATAATAAATTATAAAATTTTAATTCTTAGTTAATATATTATTAAGGGTGAATAAAAAATAAATAAAGGAAAAAAATAAAGGCAATCAGGCTAACTCGCAACCTGAGTCATGAGATCATGATAACCTCATAGAAAATAAAATAAAAAATTATAAAGCACGATTCTCAATCGTCCAAATGTTATACGAAATATATTGAAAAAATAATAATTAAAATAAAATATCAAGTCAATCTATGTTAACTTATCTAACTTGGATAATGAAATTGAGATAACTCTCTCTCTATATATATGTGTGTGTGTGTGTGTGTGTGTGTGTGTGTGTGTGTGTGTGAATTCTCAATCAACTCAATGTTAAATGAAAAAAAATCAATTAAAAAGCAAAAAAAAAAACTCGAGTCAACCTAGCTAACCAGCCAAAATTTGTGACCCCGATCATAAAATTATGATGACTCCACATAAAAAAATATAAAGTTAAATTCTCAATCAACCCAATATTAAATGATGAAGTTAAGAAGAAAGTTGATTTAAAAAAAAACAAAAAAATTGACTTGGATCGTAAAATTAGGATATCTTTGTAGAAAGTCAATCAAAATAAATTATAAAGTTTAATACCTATTAAACTCTACATTGGAGAATGCAATTAAAAAAAAAAAGATGATCAAATTGTAAAAAGCCAAAACATTTCACTCTTTATTGCTATAGTAAAATGTTAAAACCTTTTAGTATATGATCCTATAAATAAAATAGAGTGTAAAATTATTAACTTTGTTTAAAAGATTAAGAAATGGTGTATAATATCAATTAATATACAAGCTAAGTAAAATGATAATAATTAAAGTAGTATAGATAAAATAAAGTTACAAATTTCATTGAGTAAAGAAATAGATAAATTACAAAATATTTGTAAATTGTATATGTGAGATTGGTCACAATTTATAATTGCTATACAACCTACTTATAATGTTATTAAGATCAAGTTTTACATAAAATATAAATCTTAGTCCTATACAAAGTATCTACAATAGATAAAGATTTTATATTTGAATCTTAACATAATTCATATTTCTTATTTGCACACATTCTCCTATAAGTTTGTGGATTAAAACTCTAATTCTACTGCAACATACATTAGTATTGATGATCTAAGACTTATGTTTTGAATAAGACTTAATGGTTGATTAATAATTTAAATCCATAAATCCTTGAATGATATTCGATATTAGTTATCTTTAATAGTTTACTAAAATATATAAAGTGAATAACTACTACTATTGATCAAATGATAGATGATTATTTGTATTTTTATATAATCAGTGTCTCTCGTGTTCTTCTATTTAGAATAAATAAAAGGAATATTTTTTTAATTTATTTACTAATTGACCATTAATAGTGTGGTAAATTGAGCACTTTATTTTAAAAAAATGATCTTGTCTCCTTTCCTAACATGTTAGATTGCTAAGCAATTTCAAAACAAAGTGTTGTTTAACTTTGACAGGATATTTGACTCATTTGTATTGTTAGCCCTAACGTTTTCCTTTTCAATTCATGATTGGTCGTTTAATTCAGGCTTTTTTTTTTTTTTTTTATCATCTTATGATATTCCTTTCCATTTTTTAGAAATCTTTAAAGAAAATTATGTCTTGAGTTATTCAAGATCTAAAACTCTTTATATGTGGATGGAGATGATGTTTGGACTTTGGATTGGAAGCTTACCCACCACCCTTTCAACCAAGGCCCTTTGTTATCAATTAACATATTCTTAAGAAGAAAACCAATCATCACATGGTATTGCTTACTTGTTTTATTGAAAAATTAAACTTATTATTTAACATTGATTATAAATATGGATAACCCATAACACCACATGTTAGTAATCTAATATATATATTTGTTAATGTTGGTTTTTGACCAAAAAATCATTATATTGTTTATCCTAAAACTTGTTATATAGGTATGACATTGTTGATCTGTCAAATGACAATTTATTTCTCAATTGCTAATTCTTTGATCAATATGCCAATGTTATTCATTTCTTCCTTAATAAATAAATGAGTAAAATCTATAATTAAAAACTTAATTCTAAGTAGAGATAGATATTAACCTCTTAAATCAAATAAATTAAGGGATTTTTAACTTGAATTTAACAAGTTAAAAGTAGAGAACGCTAATGCGAAAAAGTTATAAACTAAATAAAAATAGAAAGGACATGAATCATAAAAATAATATAAAAAGAGATTTGTAATAAAGAATTTTAAATGAAAGCGATAAATTAAAAACAAAAGCTTGTAAATAATTTTGCATAGAAAATATGTGTATGGGGTTAGCTATTATTTCTAGTTTCTAGATGATATATTTATAATATTATAGCTATTGGATTTTGCATAAACTATAAATCATAATCCTATACAAACTTTTTACTTTACAATAGATAAGGATTTTATAATAAGAATTTTAGTGAAATTCATACTTCTTTTTTCATATGCATCTTCCTAATACTTGCATGTATTCTATTTATACTACATAACTCACTAATATTATTCTGCTAAAAAAATTCTACTTGAAGTAGAAATTGATCAATAATATAAATCTTATTTTTCTTGGTTAATGGTCAATAATATATAGTTGTTTATTTTTATTCTATATATGAACAATGTCCTTTGTATTCCTCTGTTTAGAATAAATGAAGGAATGTTGACATGCTTTATTCTTTAAATAAATTGATAAATTAATCATTAATAGCGTGGCAAATCAAGCACTTTTATCTTGCATGTCAACCAATAAAACAGTTTTAAAAAATAAAATGTTATTTAAATTTAACGATATATTTGTTTTACTTGTATGATCAATGTCTATTTGTGAGTATGATTAAAGTTGTTTTTTAAAGTAATTTTCAGTCAAAAATATATCAGAATAATATATATTTTTTTAAAATTATTTTTGACATTAACACATCAAAATGATATAAAAATATTATTATTTTTAATTTTAAATAAAATAAAAATAAAAATAAAAAATTTTCAAAACCCCTTGCCCTACCCTTTTCTTTTCATATCGCGTGCAATGTTTTTTATTTTTATTTTTTATGTGATGATTTTCTCTATTTTTTTTAGAAATATTCTTATAAATATATAAAGATGGCATTTGGATTGGAATCTTCCCCATCTTTTATACCAAGATCATTGCAAAGTCAATATTAAAATAATAAATTCTAAAGGATATATCTAATAGCTAGTGAGGTTATCTCCCTTCTTTATTTCTGAGGTTTAAACTTCCAGGCCATCAGCTAAGAAAAAAAATTCCTTCAGCTAATAAGAGGATTGTTTGAAAAAGAGATTTAGCCTGAGTTTGTATATAAACTAGTCCAATAATATATAGCTAATTGGTAAAATGACCTCTGAAATTAAATTCAACTTAACCCTTAACCTTTTGATTTTCTAATTTGGTCCCTCGAATTTTCTAGTCAAAATAACACAGCTCCCATGCTAGATACTATAAAAAAAACCATTTTATAGTCAAATAAGATGCTTTCACGTGTCTCTATTTATTAGTTTTTTGGGAGGAAACCTAACAAAGGCGATGAATTGCTTTGACTTGGTAGTTTGATGGATTAAAATCAGAAATCCAAAGACAAGGGGTTAAGTTAAATTTGACAAATATTTCAGGGATCATTTTACCAGTTAACCACCCATCCCTTATCATTGAAGATTCAAGTGTGTTTATTATTATTTTTGTTTTTGTAGTTGAGGTTTAAAAAACTGTTTCATGAAAAACACTTTAGTTACGATTCAAAATAATTTTTAAAATATTTGGTTAAAACTGTGGTTGAGTTTGAGATTAATGAAAAATAATTTCAAGTATTTGGTTACCAAGTTTTTCATATTGCTTTCAACTTGTGAAATTATTTTAAAATATGTATGTGTGTGTGTGTATTAAATATTTGATAATTATAATAATAATTTATAATTAATAATTTAAGTAAATTAGATATTTTTTTTATTCTCCTAACAAACTACTTGTAATTTTATCATAAACTATAAATCTATACGTGAAGGCCTCTACGATCTCGAAACAATATATAGTAAAATATCATTTGAAATAAAAATAAAATTGCAAGACAAAAATTATATTGTGAACTCCTTCTAATATATTTATTTATTGTAATTAATTTTTAAATTATTTTAATATTAAAAATATATATTTTTATAAAAAAATATAATATATAATAAACTAAAATACAATTTCCGACCCCGGCCCCAAACCACAACTCATAGAAAATAACAATTTATTGTTTTCCGTGAAACTCTAATTTTACAGTAAAATAGGTGGGTTCCATATCAAAATTTTTACTTCTTAAAATTAACCAAACACTCAATTCCACGGTTTTTTCACAATATTTTTTATTGCACTACAAAAACAAACACCCTCGATAAAGATACTTACGAATACAAGGTTTTTTTAATGGTCATTACATGTAACTTGCGTGTGCTAATGGTAAATAATTCAATATAGTCCTTTAAATTTGAAGAATTCCGTATTAGGGCCTGTAAAGAATGACAAGGGTAGATTGGTTGGTTATCCTTAAAAATGAAAGCCAAAAGAAAAATTCAAGGAAACAATCCAGAGTGGAGTATGGTGGCTGTCAAGCAAAACTTCACTTACAGAGACAGGACATAGCAAAAACAGAAGCCAGACTCTTTCAATCACAGTATAAAAGAGGTAAAAAGTGATCTGACCTCAATTCTAGTTAAATCTGAATATAATCTATTTCATAAAAAAAAATGTCAGATTGAATATGCATGCTTCAAATTAGTGTTACTGCGTGGTATGATGATATTAATGAAAACGAGAATGAGAGTTTGTTAGGATTTGGAATGTTTAGAATTCAGCTATGGAACCAAAATTACCTTCCAAACTTAAGCTCTCTGTGATGGGTTTTTCTCATTGTAAGGTTTTGAAATTATTTGGAGTTTGTCTAGTGATTTTGTTTTTGTTGTTTGGTGTTTATTTTGCATCTAATAACGCTGGGGAAGCTGTAGTAAAGAGTGGTTTTTATCATTATACTGTGGTTGTGGATTGTGGAAGCACCGGGACGCGAGTTAATGTGTATAAATGGTGGAAACCTGCAAGCATAAGTAATTGGGATTTGCCAATTTTAGTGCATTCTTATCCTGACAATTCAACTCAGGGTCTGTCTAGGGGAAGTTCTTGTAAGTATCATTGTGTGCAAACAGAGCCAGGTTTAGATAAGTTTGTTGGTAACTCCACGGGAGTGAGGCTGTCGTTAGAACCATTGATCCTATGGGCAGAACAGTGGGTGCCTCGTGAAAGACATGGAGACACTCCCATTTTTGTTTTGGCCACTGCTGGACTGAGGAGGTTGCTGATTGAGGATGCAAGGCAGGTTTTGGATGACGTGGAGGATGTTGTTATGGAACACTCATTTGTTTCTAAGAAAAGTTGGATAAGGGTCTTGAGTGGGAAGGAAGAAGCGTATTATGGTTGGGTGGCTTTGAACTATAAAATGGGGAGACTAGGGAATTCCTCAATGGGGCCTACGTTAGGACTTCTTGATTTGGGAGGTTCATCGTTGCAAGTTGTAATGGAAGTACATGATGGTGGAAGAAATAATGCTAATTTGATAAGGTCAAAGATTGGATTGTCTGAACATTATATTTTAGCGTTCTCATTATCATCATTTGGTTTGAACGAGGCATTTGATAGGACAGTTGCCATGCTTAGTCGTGTCCAGCCAGGTGGAGGAGGTAATAATGAAATATATGAAGTTAGGCATCCTTGTCTTGGTTCTGGTTTTCTGCGAAATTATACATGCTATGTCTGTGATGGGATAAATGTCCCTTATCAAAAGAATTTGAGCATTCAAACGCATAAAAATGAATTTACTAATACTTACCTCGTTGGAGTCCCAAATTGGGAGAAATGCAAAAGGACTGCAAGGGCTGCTGCTGTCAACTTAAGCAGTTTGGATTGGTCACAGCCAGCTGATCTCAATAATTGCAAAACTGGCTTGACCTCATATGGTAAGTTCAAAACTTTATTTCAGTTCACACCCACTATTAGTTGTTTAAAATAAGTTTTTGACACTTAAATGCTGGTAAATATGCAGCTGTGGCTCTCACTTTTCATGTGATGATGTCTTGAATCATTTCCACCTCTTTCAGTATTATATGCATGTATGAAAAATAATTACATTTTGGTTTTCTATTCATTGTAATAATCCTATATAGTTCTCTAAATTCAGTTTCTTCTAGTCAAGGATGTGGTGTTTATATTGTTGAAATGGGCAGGCCTTGTTGTCCAGCACCCATGCCCCCTCTATTACATGACAAAGAAAACAAAGAACATGATGCTTGAAAACTTGAAGAAACTTTTTCCTGGATTAAAAAAAGGAGAGGAACTCTCTGCATAATTTTGCATGCATAAGAGCTGTTTATTCATCCAGAAAATATCTGGATTTGAATTGTAACATGCACCTGCTATTATAACATAACCCTTACATCTGAGGAAAAAAAACTTACAGTGCAGGCATGCTATTTTGCATGTCTAGAAGAAGCATCAAAGCGGCATGATTAATGCATATTATGTATCAGGCTGAGTACAATTTACTTGACTGGAATTTTTCATTTGTTTCCTAGAAGCTAAAGCAAAACTTTCTCATTAAAGGAAATTTGTTCTTAAATTGGTCTTTTCCAACAAGAGGTTTTATGCAGTATGCTTCTTTAACAATGCCTGCCATCTCTGATTGAAGTAAACTTAGAGATATACATTCAAAAAACTGTCTCTGTAACTTCCCATTTGTATTTTGCAGGTAGTGACACTCTAAATTTTATAGCTGGAACCCACCCCTCTCGGCGGTTTCATGCTTTATCTGGATTTTTTGCTGTTTACAACATGTTAGATCTGGCTCCAATAGCTAATTTGACTAAGATTTGGGAGAAGGGTCAGCAGACGTGTTCAAAAACATGGTCTGACTCGAGTAGCACTTCTAGAAACCAAAACAACATCGGCAAATATTGTTTCCAGGTGCCTTATATGGCATCGCTCATTGAGGATGCTTTGTGTCTTGGTGATAAAGAAATAGTGTTTGGTCCTGGAGATCTATCTTGGACTTTAGGAGCTTCACTAATTGAAGTGGAGAAACCATGGCCAAGCTCCGCCGATACAACCATTTTATCCCTGAAAAGTAAGGAGGTTCTATATTCCTCAGTCCTTTTGTTCCTTCTACTTCTGTTTATTTCATTTATTGTTTACTATAGTCAAATCAAGTTGCCTATGCCGGGCAAGAAGATTCCTGCTGTCAGATTATCTTTGCCATCTTATGTGCATCCTAAACTATGCCCGAACTAATGTTTGGTCACAGCAATTTTAGGTAACAGAATTGTGAGACCTTTCTGCACAACCGCAATTTATTTATTCTATTGGACTAGAAATATTCATGACATTACAATGTCCATGTTCGAAAAAATTCTTATAATGACAATCTAATTTGTCAGTGGGATTTGTGGTTCAAGAATGACTGCAGAACGCTAGCTTTCTAAGGTGAAGTGTGCTAGGCAACGATGCTATTAAGTATAACAAGCATGAAACAAAAATTGAAAGAAGATCAGCCTATGAAACAAGATATTGTTAAATAGGAGAATATCAACATGCAACAATATATTTCAAACAATCGCCTGAAGCCCTAATCTGCATTTCATGTTGCTTGCCACCGTGTGAATATCCTGCTGCGCTGTTGCATGCATTTGGAAATGTCATCTGTTTCCTTTTTAATTTGATTTCGTTTGTTACTTTCCCTGTCCGGAATTCTGTACGGCAAGTTAAACTAAAGTAAAATAGTTTGTGAATGATTCTTTAAACCCAGGTGGAGAGGTTAGTGAAAGGATTTTGATGGGAAGTTGGTCTGCGTGTTTGTGTCGCGTGATTATTAACCCTTTTTTCTTTGGCTCTTTTTGGCGCTTGTTATCCCAGCCACTGACGGGTCAAGCCAAGGCATTTTAGCAGTTCATGATTCAAACTAGCAACCTCTGGACAAAATTCTCAGAAACTCTCATTGTTAACTGCAAGATTACATGTTCGAAATTTTGGGCCGAGGATTATGATTTATATAATACAAATGATCCTAAGTGATATTCATTATCCAATGGTTAAAAACCATTTCTAGCTGTCCCTCTGCAGAAACTCTCACTTTATTGCAATTTTATCCTTGAAATTGGCAATTTACAAGCTGGAACAATAAATCTCGAGGTCTTAGCAGTGACGTAAATCATCCTTCTGATGCTTGATCAAACACAAAAAGATGCTAATAAAAGACAAAAATATCACACAGCCATTAAGTTTATATGTATGGTATCTATATACGAGCCGAATAGGAATACGTTGGGCAGCATGTTTTACATATAACTTGATAACATATTTACAACGATAGGGAACCTACTACAGAACATATTTTTTATTTGGCCCTTTCGGCAAAAGAGAAACAGGTTCCAAACTTTCATGCCCATCCGATCTACGATTCCTCAGTACGAGGCTATTCCACTGGATTCGCAACCATTTGCTCCGGGTGCTTTTATATCTGCCCATACTTCATTGGCACGGCCGATAAAATGGAATGGAGAATCGTACTGAGCAATCGAATAGGAATAATTGCTTTCAGTAGAAGTTGAGTTGACCCATGGAGACCTGCTCAAGCTGACAGCGAGTCTTTTTGCTTCTCCTGCAACATTCTCATCCTTGGCATATCCAGGGAACCTCCTCACAGCAACACAACGACTGCTCCACATGTATGGTTTCAGGTGCAGTTCATCAAGAGGGGCTGGTGGGTCAGCTTGGAATTTCAGAGGCAAGTAAAATCGAACTGCGTAGGCTGATGATCGGAAAGGCCCGGCTCCTGGGATTATGCTAGTCACAACGGGAGCTGTCATTGCAATCCTCGAATAATTTAGATTGGCACCTTGGATGTATTGAAACAACCTTGATAAGAGAAAAAAAGAGAATAATATCAAGCAAATGAATCAGACTTCCATTGGAAAATTAGAAATTACAAAAATATAGAAAAGAGGTACAGACAATCCTAGATAAACGTTTACCATTCTGCTTCAAGAAAGCAGCTATCATGTCTTTTTTATATTGTTCCTAAATGCTCTATTATTTCCATCTCCACCCTGTCCTCCTAAAACTATACTACTACTTGACTGTGGTCTGTGGCTGGCTCCAAAATGAGGAGAGGAGTGGCTTTGTGTAAGCAAGCTTGCTAAGATTGCAGATTCATCCTCATCGTCAAGCCAACTAACCTGTTTTTGCAAAAAGCTTACTTGGTTCAATGAAAATGATGAGTGCTTATGTTAAGAATTACATGTTGGCAGATATTCGTTACTGTATTCTCAGAAAGCCATTGAACATCTAAACTGCAATACTAGAATCCTTAAACCGATCAAATTACATATCAAAGATTTAGATCAATTTGGTGTAACCTGTTGTTACGCTTAGTCATTCTTTACCGCTTTAGCATGCATCATTTTTTATCCACGCCGCCTCTTCCTCTGCCTCCTCATTCCCATTTCTTCCATTAAGGTTATAGTGGAGGCAGGAACATCAGAACTAATGACTTCGGTTACATACAAAATGAGAAGAGATCAAGGAAAATACAAATACAAATTAAAATTAAAAAAGAGTTCCAACATGGAGGGTCAATTAGCTTATTGCCACTACTACTTTTTTACTTTTTGTTCAGTCAGAAGAACATAGTCAAGAAGTGGTAACTTCACGAGTCTGGAGGAAAACTGCAACCACCTATTCTAACTAGTTGAATTATTATAAAGTCATGCGCTAACCTCTCAAGTCAGAAATGATCAAACTCACAGAATCGAGATTTGAAATTTTATCTTCTTCATCCTAATTATCAACAATCAAGAGCAACATATTCCCAAAATCTGTCTCAAAACACACAATACCTAGAAAAAACAAAACCCCATGACTCAAAATCCCGACTTTGTTCAATTTCTCACTTTCTGCGCAACCAAACATAGTTCTTTCAACAATCTTATTCTCTACAATCATGAAACAAGTGAACAACCAAAATAATATCTGTTGTAAAAGTTAATACCAAACAAACCAAAGTCTTTAAAGAATCGAACTTTTCTCTAAGCAATCGAAGCATCAAACTTGATATGCATATAAAATTCATGGAGTTCTTGAGATTAGGAGTTACCTGTGAAAGCCGAACAAAGTGGCTTTCTCAAAGGAGAGTTCATTAACTGGAGCAGACATCCATGTGGAATTCACGTATAATCTGACCTCAAAATCCGATTCAACGTGCACCACTTCATATTGTGGCGATTCAATTGCCTTGCAAAGACAAACCAAATTCAACACTACAATACCAGGTAACAGAAAAAACCACAACCTCGGTTTCTCCATCGCTCTTTCTCACTCTGGCTATCCGACTAAAGGTAGCAGATTGAAGTCTTTGTTCTGTTTTAATACTGCATGATGTCTGGAAAACGAATTTACAACTTTGTCCCTAGTGTTGTCTGTTTTGGATGACCTTGGCAATCTGCTACCCGTGTAGCAGCAATTGTCAACGACGGGATCAGGATCATGACGTTTTGTGGCACTACGGCTAAGCTAGGCTGCGTACCGGATGATGTGATAATGAAATGTTGTGTCTTTTTTCTTTATTGTGTTTTAATTTTTGTTGATATTTTTAGACATTTTACTATACTAATATAAAAAATTATTAAAAAAAATATTTTAATATATATATATAAAAAAACAATTTAAAAAACAATCTCACCCAGAATCCTCAACTTCAGACTCTGCAACAACAATGTTTTTCTGCTTCATTTGCTTCATTTGTTTACATTTATTGAAAAATGATGGAATATCCATCTGTTGTTGTAGCTTTCCTCGCTATCGTTCCTAGGTTGCTGTTTTACGCTCTAACTTCCTTTTTCATTGATGCCGTTTGCTTCTAAGCTAAATTGTGTTACAAAGAAGCTTGATGTAATTACTGCTATATTCTTTTTTTTCTATCCCTGCAGGACATCAACTGGTCGCTTCGACAATTCAATACAAGAATGGAACTAGTCATCAGAATGACATCAAGAAAGTGACTGCAATTGCTTAAGTTTATATCAACTCATTTATGTTCTGTTGGGAATTCCTGTCATGTGAGAATAGTTACAGCATTGCAGATATAAGAATCCTTTCATACTTGGTACAGACATCACATTATATCCCACTGTTCTTTCTATTTATAATCTACAAAATCATGAATAAGATCAGATTGGTTCAAGGAAGTTTCTCTTGTCAAAACATGTACGATCATCACTGTTCAGTAAATTGTCGATGTTATATGACTCCATGCCCTAAGCCGTGAGGAAAAGTTCAATGGCTCAGAGTGTCTTTTCTCTAAAGCTTGCCGGCAAAGTTTCTTCAGTAAAGTATTCCTTCCTCACCGTCTCCACAGAACAAAATCTCACCTTCAGAAAAAAGCAAATAACTGAAATCAATAACAGCATGAAGAAGGCAGGAGCCACCATAGTACCAAACACTGCAACAACTGCTGAACCCTTTCATCTAAACCAGGTTTCATATTACAAAGAACTATACTAATCCATATTTGATGATGATACTCACCTAACATACATCAGATATTCTGCTAGTCCACTACCAAATACACGAGAGATGGTTCATTAATAGAGCTTAAATTTCTCATTCATGAAATACTACTGTTTAAAGTATATACATCTGAGTTTTGCAACTTCAAAACTAAAACATGATGTTGAATAAGTAATACCTGTGCATAAGTTAGGGAAGAAGAAAATTTTATGCTAATAATCACACTAAGAGTGCCAATAAAAACAGTTCGCTTCGAGTCCAAAGATTGATTGCTTTATTGGTATTCAATAATCATTACTTGTATATTCAAACACTAGGAAAATTCAAATATACACATACACCTTTATTTATTTGATGATGTATCTGCAGAGCATAACTTCCTTTTTCTAAATATATCTGGGTAGTATTGCAACCGTATTCTGCATACCCATGTTTTCGAGGTTTAATATCAAGTTATTATCTATCAATTTGATATCCAAACTATACTGGAGAATAATGAAAAAACAGAAATGACATACCAGAGAAGCATTCGATCTTAACAAAGGCTTGGCCACTTGCCAAATTGGCTTAAATATGAATGGGGCTTCCACAAAGAGGACTTGTCCCAACCGCTTTGGATAATAGTAGTAAAATACATCAAACTGCCAAAACATAGAGTAACCAATTAACCCATGTCGTCCACAATATAATTGCTAGGCAGTTGCTGCCATCATATTTCAACAAGGTGATAGGGGAAGAGAAATTAATATTCTTACAAGAAAGAAGGAAATATTAAATTAGAATTTCAGACAGCATTAAAAGAGAGAGATCCTGAGGACTTTTACTTCAGATGTCTTTCATTCAGGATCTCTTTAGCAGCAATGATATTAACATTGAAGAATAAAAAACCAAACACGGAAGCACGGGCTGGATACAGTTGAAATATGCAAGCCAACTAATACAAATAACATCACAGACCTAATTTAGAACAAAAACCAAAATTTCACTAACAAGAGAGACACACTCATCTTTTTGAAAATCAACATAAGAGAGACGCACTCAATTTTGGAGAACATTCAAAATCTTTATTTCAAACAATAATAATATCTTCTAAATAACTAATAATAATTTTGGTGCTTATTTATATGCACCAAACCAAATAAAATTAAAAAACCTAACAAGTCTAGAATAATCTTAAAATATTAAAATTGGTAAATAAATAAGTTTCAGTTTTCATCCTCCATTCTCCCATGGGTGGAAAAAACTCAACTAAGTGTTGAACTAGTAAAAACTCCAGAAACTTCCATAGCTTGAAGAATTTGTTTTTGCCCCAGATACCTATCATTCTTCTTCAATGATGAGAGCATTGTTGGCAACAAGATAGTCTTCTCAGCTACAAGACTGAATTCAGAAGGAATTACAAAGTCAATGTGATCAACCTCATCTCTAAACTCTTCAAATCATGACACTGAAATCTCCTTGTTCAAAGTTCAAGATCCATTGTTTCAACTTCATCCTCAAAGTCATGTTATCCTGTGTTTGCAAGATCACAAATTTCCTCTTGCAAGTTTTCTTCCATGTCATCTTCATTGCATTCATCAACTTTGACAACAACTTCTTCTAACTTGAACTTGGATTGGTCATGCTTGACCTCTTCACCTTCAGTCAGACTGTCACTTTACTCCAAAGGCTTGGATTGTGCATAGATGCCAGGGACAACTTTGTTATAGTGGCCAACAAGAAACTTAATTGTTGCACTGCTTTATACATGTAAAGACTAAGCTCTGAAATAAAATTGATAAAAAACACTCTCAACTAGCTTACGTACACTAAATGAGACAACTTGGTTATCCAATCTCATAGTCCAAAAAAAGAAAGACTAGTTCCATTGAAATTTCATCATCTTTCCTGGAAAATCTCAGACATCATAGACTCCATGTGAAAGAACATACCTTTGGAATAGTTGTTTGTGAAACTTTCCACAAAACATCTGAGCATATCCACAGCTAGATAAAGTTTGACCCTAGCAATAATTTCAAATATCCAAGTGCACCTTTGAACCATTCAATTCAAAAAAAGGAGCATTTGAGGACCATTCAATTCGAACAAAGGAGCATTTGAGGCAGTTATTCCCATTAAAAGTTCCATAGCCACTTATGCCTTTATAGCAGGACTTAATGCCCTTCCCATGGAACTTGATAGAAATTGCTCCACCTTCACTAATCCATTCACATGTCGATCAAGCCAATAATGCAAGTCCATAAAAGATGGAAACCTGTGAAGTGTATATAACCTGCCACATATGTATCTTCCTCTAACTCTCTATCATTCAATCACATTTTGTTTAGCCACACACAAAACTGCTGTTATTCTCAATTGAGAGTGCAGAAGAACTTCAACACAAACGTAAAAGTAAAGAAATCCACAAGGAAATTCAATTTGCTGCAAGCTGTAGAAGAAAGCTCACTATTGGATTATTGTCTGCTGCTGAATGTTTATTGTCCTAAATTCCCCTTGCACACCAACCCACAACAGTAGCAATCAGTTCCCTTCCTTCAACTTTTACTTTTTTGTTTTTTGAGTATGATATACTTAACCACATGGTGGGTGCCAATGGATGTAGAACAAATACAAATGTGATCACCAAACAAGAGAGCTAATTCAGATTAAATACTGAAATTCACCAACAAGAGAGGCACACTTGATCTTGGGGATTTGTCACAAAAGAGACGCAATCAATCTTGGAGAACATTCAAAGTCTTTATTTCAATACGTTCTAAATAACTAGTGTCTAAGTGCTTATTTATAAGCACCAAACCAAACTAAATAAAAAAAAAACTAATAAGTTTTAATTTAAGAAGGAAACCAAATTCCTAATTTAAGCACTAAATAAAAAATCTAAAATAGTCATAAAATACTAAAATTCCTAAATAAATAAGTTTCAGTTTTCATTGTTGCCCTTCATCCTCCATCACCAACCCATAAAATTGCAACAACTATGCTGGTTTTTCTTTGTGAAAAAGAAGGGGAAAGAACATTTTTCTCTAAATGTTTGGAAAGCAGACAGATTTGTAAACCATTACCTTCTTAAGTATTTGTTGCCAGCATAATAAAAGCACTAGTTTAGTGGCCAAAGCAGCAACAAGTAATCAAATCTGAGAAATTCCAAGTTTCCAAAGAGTAATAAAAAATCACAAGCTGGTTGTAAAAATTACCAGAAAGGTCAAGTACGTAAGATCTGCGTTCTTAGTACTAAATCCCCTGAGATCAAAAATCCCTAATATTTGTTCTTTCCCAGCTACAAGCTTTCTCAATGCCTTCTCAATTAGAAAAACGCACAGTTTCTCATTTTCAACGGAATCATGCTCCTGCCATCAGTAATTTATGCATATTGTCAGAAACAATGACAAAAGAAAACGAATAATAGCAGAACCAAATTAATCTTTGTTAGAGTTAAAAAAATTTGCATTAACAAGACGTTGATACCATAAAGCCTTCATCAAACCATGAAAAGTCTATGGTCACCTGAGAACATAATTAGAAGATCAACAGTAATTTACAGAGTATGATAATGTTTCATAGAAGGGGCATGAGCTCCTAAGTTGATCAAAGAAGAAGCAAACAATCTTATCAAAACTCATTCAACCAGTGATAATCAGAAGATCATCTGGGAATCTTTTATAATTCATTGTTGGTTTTGAGATTTCAATATGAACTTAGAAAATAGAAGATGCTGTAAAATGCATGAGTGAATGAGTGATTATCATTAACATAAGAGCTGGAAAGCTGGCCCTGTCCAGGAATCTGCAAATATATCCTAAAAAAAATTTCAGTCATATAAATGTTCTCTGTATCCTAACATTTTCCAAACCATAACTCTCATTCATGAGGTTCGTATTTTGGCTAATGGCTTCTAAAATTAACTGCAGGGGGGGGGGGGGGGGGGGGTTAACCAAGGCATTCTTGATTTAGCAACACTTCACATATATGCAAAGCAATCACAACTTGTTGTTTCTTTCAGGGACCACAGGTATAATTGACTAGCACCGCTTATCATGTGAAAACTGATAAGATTTGTAAAATATGAAAGGTTTAATGAACTCGAGAACTTACAGAAGGAAAGTGCTTGGATGCCACTACTATAAGCACTGGCTTTCCAGAAACATCAAGAGAATCATGAACGTAGGCTTTTCCAGTGTCTGCTATTTTTTTCACTGACTCTTCAGACAGTTGCGACACTCTAAAGTCCTCACGCCATTTCTAGTACGTGTAGAGGGAAAACTACACTTCAGTACAGCAAATACAGCTTCGTGGCTGTTTAACTTGGCAACTTGATACTTTCACTTCCACATTTCCACGTATCAAACCATTCAATAGCAGCGAATTCAAAACCTTTAAAGATACAGTAAACTTTTGACTGTAGAAAAAAAAAGAAGCAACATTTTAGGATACAATGGCTTTGGTCAATTTTGAAATAGCTTCATCCACAGAAAATCTCCGGTCTTTTAGAAACCAAAGGATCATTTCTTCATCATCTCTTCCATTTTTCCCAACTGGTAGACTATGGTAATCTCTCCCAAGCTTCTCCTTTACTTCCACAATCAGTTGCTAAATCCCCCCCCAAAAACCCACCAAATTAGAAACAACTCATAAGAGATTGCAAATACAAGCAATAAAATATTTATTTAAAAAGGAAATGAATTTAAGCTTTCAAAAAAATAAAACTACTTCAAGAAATAGAACAATTTCTTGGACAATTAAATGCACGATTTTCTTTCATTTTTTTTTTATAATTTCCAAGAAAACAAACAAAGCCCAGAAAAAAAAATTAGGAATGGGAGTGGAGAATTTTTATTAATTACCTTGTGGGATTGATTAGAACTTAAACTGCAACTCTGGACTGAGAATTTGCAGTTTCGAGAGGGACTTTTTGTCAAAGAGACAGGAACAATTAGTGGACGGCCTAGATCGAGACACGTTCGAATAGCCATCTCTTGAAAAGTTCACTGCTTTCTTTTTCCCCAGTCTCTCTTGTTATATGGATTCCAGATTGTGGTGCCAATGATAATGGCGTTTCTCAATTCTGTTTGCTCCCGGGAAAATGACCGGAAAAAACGACAGCAAGCAGTTGGCAGAGACTAGTGGGCTTTAGTGAAGGCCCATGGAATTTCGGGCTTTGAGTTTTAGTGTTTCTTGATAGTTCGATATAGATTGGGGAGTGTATATCAAGTTATCAACGATGTTTTGGTTACCTGGTTACCGTTTTGTTTTTTTATAGATATGAAATCTTTTGATTTTGAAGTATTTTGATACGCTGTTTAGGGGTTGTATTATTCATATATAATTAATTAAATATATGTATAAAAAACTTAAAAAAAATAATTTTATTTTTTATAAAATCAAATTTGATAACAATTTTATTTTTTTATAATATATATATATATATATATATATATATATATATATATATTTAATTTTTATTGTTTTAATTTTTGTATTTTTAGTACAACTCAAACAATACATACATACATATATACATACATATATTGTATCATATAATACACAAACACACACAGATCTATATATTCGCAGTGATGTGACACATCATTAGGAATATATATTTATATATATATATAAAACAAACGTCGTGGTGTTTTTACAGTTGTATACTGTTCATTGTGAGTAGAATCACTGTGGACTAGACATTTTGCATTTGTGTTTTGCGCGCGTATGGGCGCCCTTTTTTTTTGCTTTATCCGATTTTGAACAGTGGATTAACGAAAAAAACCCCCCGAAAACGATAAAATAGTGCACAGGAACCAGGGACTTTACCGGTTTTTCTATTTTATTTGCATAGTAAATCGACAAAAAAAACCCCTGAAAACGACAAATTAGAGCGCAGTAAACGGGGGCAGCTACATACTTTCCCTTACGATTTTTTTCATAAATATCAGTGGGGTCAAAACCCGCTTGATAATTGTCTCATATTTTATTATTTTTTTCGGATTAACTGTCGGCGCATCCTACAAACGCGCAGGCAACATTCCCCTCTCACGCGCCTTTTAGGCGGCGCGTCCGGCGTCATCCCGCCGTAAAAAATGAACTTCCACCATACCAGAAGATGCACATGAAGGTCCTCTCTTTTTCTTCGCAGCGCGTTCCGGCCATAGATGTCCCGGTAAGCGGCGGCGAACGATTTTTGGTCGGCTGCTGCTTTTCTCTCTCCTGTCGCTGCAAAGTCAGCTCTGGTCCCTGATGTTTGTATAAAGTTCATTTTGGTCCCTGAGGTTTTGATTTCGTTTTTATTACTGATTTATTTAAATTAAAGTTTTATTATTTTCAATTGTGCCCTTTCATTAAAATTGATTATATAAAAAGTTTTTATTTCAGTCTTTATACTTTTGATTTTTGATTTATTTTTTATTCCTTCAATTTTTTCAGTACAGATGTTTTGATTTTTTTAATTTAGTCCTCCAATTGAAATTGGTAATATATACAAAGTTTGATTTCAGTCCCTCTTCTTCTGATTTTATGTAAAATGACAACAATTATCATTATTTATTTATGGTTCTCCAATTGTTTTTTTTATTTTAATTTTATCCTTTAATTGGAATTAATTTTATATATATTATTTTTCATTTCGGTCCTTATTCTTTTAATTTTTTATTTAATATTAATTCATTTGTTTTTTTTTGGATAATGTTTATTTTTTATTTGCTATTAATTTAATTTTTTATTGATATTTGATATTAATTCATATGTTATTTTTTAATTGTTTTTTATACAAATCTTTTGATTTTTTGTAATGATTTTCAAGGGCAATTTAATTATTTGAATTGTTTTGGCAGTAATATTGATAAAATTTTTAACTATTATAATAATCATTTTACTATGAATATTACTCTTTTTTTCTCTTTGTTCATTTTTTTTTTGTTTTTTGCTTTTTCTTTTTTTTCATTGGATTGGATGATTTTTATGATGTGACTATTTATGCAATAATCATGATGATTTTAGTGGTTGTTTTTTTTTTCTTTTTTATACAAAAATCTTTTGTGTTTTTTTAATGATTTTTCAGGACAATTTAATTATTGAGATTGTTTTGACAGTGATGTTGATAATAATTTTAACTATTATAGTAGTAATAATGATAATAACATAATGATAGATTTTCAATTTATGTATTCATGTTTTTGTTGATAGAACTATTTATTTTTTTAATTTGATTATTGGAGGGTTTTTTATATTAATTCATTTAGTTTTTTTTTAATTCTTAGAAAATGTATATTTTTTATTCGTATTTATACATCTATACTTTTAGTTTTTTTATAGTTTTTTTCTTGGAATTTTTTTTAATCGATTCAATCCTGAGATTTGAATTTAAATTAGTAGTCATTTTAAAATTAATATTGCTTTCTTTTTCCCTTTATTTATTTTTTTTGGTTTTCTGTTATTTTTATTTGTTCTTTGGATCAAAATGATTTTTATGATTTTACTATTTACGCAATAGTAATTATAATTTTAGTGGTTGGTTTTTTATTACTTTGTTTTTTTTTTATAAATCTTTTGCTTTTTTTAATAATTTTCCAGGGCAATTCAATTATTTTAATTATTTGGACAATAATGTTGATAATAATTTTAATTTTTGTAGTAATGATAATGACAATAACATAAGGATATATTTTCAATTTATGTTTTCATCTTTTTGTGGATAGAAAATTGCTACTTATTTTATACTGGTTATTTCATTGAAACCGACAAAACAGATAAATTTATATTTATTTAAAATTTAGATATTTTATAGAAAACTTGCACTTCACAAAATTATATATAAATTTATTATTTTGTCTAAATTTATATTATAATAAAAAATTATACATAATAAATTTTTTTTACATTGAAAAAAATATAATTCCGCCTGCGACGAAGCGCGGGTGTCATGGCTAGTATATATATATAGCAAATTGAAGAAGCGGGAATAGTGACCGAAACGGAACAACCGGGGTGATTTCAAGGTATTTCAACCGATATTTCTGGTACCGGCCGGTATTTAAAACGAGAGATAAAAACGATGTTATTTTGTTTTGTTTTTTTAACTGATATGTTTCGTTTCGATTGAAACGAAACGGTATCAATAACTGTATATTGATTGTTAGATAAGTTACAAAATAATATACAAATATTATTGAAATCTCTTTAGCAAACTAGCCATTGTTGGAGCCAGCTCCTTGCATGCACTGCTACAGAACATCTCATCGCAGTGGATGAAACTCATGAATAGTTTTATCTAATAACAGTGGTGGGAGATAAACCCTAACTCCATATTGAAACCACATTTAGCTAACAGCAGTGGTGGGAGATAAACCCTAAATCCATATCGAAACCACATCTTCCATGAAAGATTAGATGGGTCTGAGAAGGTTGTGTTTTATATGGTTTCATGAATTCAATTCCTAGCCCGTTAGCAAACCTTGGCTGAGTATACTGGGTGATAAGATATTGACTGATCAGACAGCTTGCACGAGTCACCATCATGTAACCTTCCCCAGATCTTGTCCTCTGGATGAATCTTACATGAAACACAGCATATATCATCGATCAAGACGAACATGCCCATGTTCTACATAGCCACCAGTTGAAATAACATTTCTTGTCTACTTATGAACTGACAAGAAATATGAACTGACAAGAAATATTATTCTCTGGAAGCAATATTTTGGGTCAGTATTAATCTCTCTGTATTTTGTTTTTGGCACACAGAAATTCTCATGCTTACTGCCGTTTCTTATTGTGTTTTAAAAATATATTTAAAAAATTTAAAATTTATTTTTTTTTAAATTAGGTTTTTTAGGTGTTTTTAAATCATTTTGATATGTTGATGTTAAAAATAATTTTTTAAAAAAACTTAAAATATAGATTATGTTGATGTATTTTGGAACAAAAAATATTTGATCCTATTCAAATAAATGCATTTTGAAAATATTTGATCAATGTATTGAAATCTTTTTTTTTTAATCTAATTTTAAGGCAATAAAAAAAAATATAACAACAAAAAACTTGAGAAAAATTATATAGATAATTGCAATAAAAAATATGAACTACCTCACCATTAATTATGGATTGGAGATTCTGGCCATCATAGTTTTTTTCTTTTCAATTTGATCCTTTTGTTGTTAAATTGATTAACATTTGCTTCTAATTTGATAAGGAATGATATAATTCAAAGATAAAGTACCACAATTAAGAACAAGGAACCTTAGGTGATGCTTTTAAAATTAGCATGAAAAATTAACTTTGATCATCCTACTTCACCATAGAAACATTTTTAGTTCTTATTGTTTTTCTTTAAAATTCACTTTTAATACAAAACTTTATTTTTAATATTTCTTAGTTCCAAGAGCAAAGAGAAAGTCTTTGCATTCCAATGAAAGGAAGAAAAAACTTAGTTGGCATTGATTTGACCAAGAAAAATATTAACCAAGAAAAAAATTAGAGTTAGGCAAGGGCATGAGCCTGACCTTGATTTTAAGCCCATGGCTTGGTCCATCAAACCCAAACTCATGGGCTACTTTTTTAAAAGCTTTTTTTAAGACATCATTTAAATAAATCAATGAAATTAGTATTTTTTTAAAAAAATTATATAGGAATAAAATTATTCTATGTTTAGATAATTTTTTAAGTTTTCTTTCTATAAAGTTATTCTAGTTTTATAACTAGGATCATGAATTTGGCGAATTAACTTGGATTGACTCAATTTTTTTTTTTTTTATGTTTCCTTAAAAATAATTTATTTTTTATTTTATGATTTGGAAATGAGTTGAATGAGAATTCATCTTTGTATTTTTAATTGTTTTCTTTGATATAATATGTTCTCATAACTCGGGTTTTAGGTTTGACTAATTGACCTAGGTTTGCTTAAGTCACTCTTTTGGATCTTTTTATAAATTAAATATTTTTTATTTTCATCCTTTAACATTTGGTGGATTGGAATTTGAATTTCTAATTTGCTTTGATATGCTTTCTATAAAATTATCATAACAATCTCATAACTTAGGTTGCCACTTTTGTCGTTAATCATGGTTTGTTTTAGTAAATCCAATATATCATTATCTTAATATTTTTAAAACATATAATTTAATATCTCAATATTTTAAATGGGTGTCATCCAATATACATCAAATGTTATGCTCGTGATTGATTATTTTATACTAGAAAACATGTTATCAACATTTTTATATTTTTTTTACATTTAGAGAAAAATCGATTCATGTTGTGGAGTGGTGTAGAGTAAGGATCTAGCACACATTATAATTGAAGTTAATGGTGTCAAAATCTATCCATCCAAGAGCTTTTTCTCCCTTTAATTTTTTTGGCAAATTTCTAATCTCTCTAACAATAAAAAAGGTTAGGAACCACACGAAAAAAGTAAAAAAAAATAAATAAAGGGGGACAAAATATTATAAAATAAAATAAAATTCAAGGACTAAAGTATTAATTTTACACGCATCTTGAACAAAACACATGGGAAAAGGCTATTAATCTTATATAATATCATTTTTAATTCTCATTCTTTTATTTTATTTATTATGATAAATAAAAACCCAACAATGCATAATTAGCGTGCCATTGAATTCTAGATAATTTCTTGGAGCGGTTGTGAGCTATCACACAACTAAAAGAAAACGTAGAACAAATAAGACATCTTTTAAGAACCAAATTAAGTGTAATGACCAAATCAAAATAAATATAAAACTTGAGGGGTTGAGGATGAAAATTTGCACAATAAACAATGTTATGAATAATGAAATGTGAGAGGATGTACAAGAATTATATAATAAAACTCATCTATGTATGTTTCTTTGCTAACACACACACCTCCTTGATTCCTCAAGTTTTAAGAAAAATAAAATAAAATTTGAAAACACCATTTCATATAACACAAATAAGCATATAAGATAGAAATGTGAAAACAATTTTTTTCTCAAATGTTCCACTAAACTCAACATGATTACCCTAACATTATAATTTTATTAAATATATTTTATTTTAATATTTTAATTTTTGATAAAAGTGACATAAATATTAAAGATATAAACACAAGTAAAAATTCTATCCAAACTTTTGACTAGGAAATTTGTTTTTATATTAATAGAGTTTGTCAAAAGCTTGACAATGCCATCATCTAAACTTTAGATGGAAAAGAAAAGAAAAAGTATTTAAATTCATAATTTAATCATAAAGTTAATATAAATTCAACATTAAAATAGAAAAACGAAAAGGTAATGATTTATTATTAAATTTATTATTTTGGTGACGGTAATAGTATAATAACTAATTTTATATGGAAAATGAATTAAAATATGTATTAAAATTCCTATACGGGTCATTGAATTAACAAGAACCCAAGATATAAATTCAACATTAAGAGATGAAGGGTTCGGGTGCCCTTAGGCCACCTCTAATTAAAAGCTATTTAATACTTAATATGAATTTTGACTTTCATTTTTTACTTATAGGATTTATGGTTAATACTTTAAAACATTATCATATAAAATAACATTTATTTAATGTTAATAATCAACACCATTTATTTTTATTTAAATATTTTCTCAGGGGTGTTTGGAAGCACTCCAAAAATACTTTCTGAAAAAAATTGAGTTTTTATATTTTTATTTTTGAGTCTTTTTAAATTATTTTGATATGTTTATGTTAAAAATAATTTTTAAAAAACAAAAAGATATTTTATTTTAATATATTTCTAAATAAAAAAACACTATGTTTTTGAAAAAAATTGAATTTTTATTTTTGAGTATTTTTAAATTATTTTAATATGTTTATATCAAAAATAATTTATAAAAAACAAAAAAAAAATCTTATTTTAATATATTTATAAATAAAAAACACTCTAAAAAACAACCGCAACCACACTTCTACCTACAATTTTAATCAAGTTAAAGAGGTTGGTGATCACCGGCCATTATTCAGTGCCTGTTTGAGAAGAAAGATAACGATAAGGGAAGAAAATAGATGGCGGTGACAAGATACTGGGCTCCAAATCCTAGCATGTTGACTTGGATGCGCAATCAAATTCATCTTTCGGACCAAAGTTAAATGGTAGAAGAGAATTTATGCGTCTAAAGATAAACATTCTGCGAGCAGAATGTCAAGATTATGATTGCATGCAAGATCTCGACCATAACTTAGCTTTAAAGACAAGTATCTCCAACTTTACAAGATAGCTAGCTGTCTGTTCATCCTACTTTCTTTTATTCTGTTGATTTTTAGCAGAAGCATCATGTTATTTCATGTGGGAGTGTGTTTTCTCAATCTGAGACCTTTTGTAAAGTTTATTCTCTTCCATCGGCTGTAGAGGAGATATCCAGCAACTACCCACTAAGAACTTCCTGTCACTTTCCAATGATTCTATTCTTTTACTTTTTTCCAAGCAGGTTCAAGAAGAATTCAGCCCTTTTAATCTAGGTTCCACCATGGAAATCATGTCTTGGAAATATATGTTCATGCTTCTTGAAAAATTTGACCCAGATTTCATGAACTTGCATTCTAGTCAAATGCAGTCTTTAATTCCCGCGGTTAAATTATTACAAGGAAAAATCCTGGCTTTTTTAAGTTGATCGGTGGTTATATATATATATATATGTGGAGTTAGGAACAGAATTAAATCACAGATTTCATGGTATAGACAAGCTTAGCCGATAGTATTTGTTAGAGAATAATATAAATCATATTCTGCGGTCTCACCTGTTAATTCAAGCTTTTAGGTGAATTGATTCTTTAACATGGTATCATATCTTTATTGGGACTCCTTCTGGTTTTGTAAACATTGAACGTCTCCTTCATTTTCTGTAAACATCCATTATGGTATCAAAATCTTGTTGAACTTAGTGGTCACAAGTTCAAATCTTACCATCTCCATTCTATTTAATAAAAAAATCAAGCACGAGGTAATATGAGTCTGTGCAAGTTTCAAGCTCAAATAGCTTTCACTTGAGGAGATGTGTTAAAGAATAATATAAATCATATTTTAAGGTCTCACCTATTAACTTAAACTTTTAGAGGTGGTGGTTTATTGGCAATATATTGATAAGCTTCTATTATGACATGAATGCAGTGATATATCCTCACCGTATCAGGATATATCCTCACTTTTAGAGTGATCATATAGTATTTAATTAAGAGATATTTTATATGTAATATATGGAAGTGACAACTTATTATATAATGGATCTACAGCCATGATTCATGTATAATATTTCTTATATGAGTGAGAGGATTCCATAATCGTGTTAAAAAATATAGCCTAAAAAGGAGTTTATGTGTCATAAGAGCCAAGTGGGAGAATGTTAGAAATTGCTATTATGCCTCTTATGACACACCCATATTCTTGTTTATTTAAACCCATGATCATGAAGATAGATCATGAGGATTAATTGCTTAATTATCTCTTTGATGAGAGGAAAAAATTGGCTAATAAATTAATGAGAAGGGTCCCTGATCTATCTATAAATAATAACTTGTGTACTTCATCTACGGCTACTGGTAGGCATAAATCAAAAGGTTTCTCTCATAAAAAATTTATACTACTATTTTGAAGTGTAGTGCTAGTGCTACATCGGGAAAAGCTATGTTGTTATTAATACATTAAGAATTCATTTTCATAACTTGAGCAAAAATAACTCTAGATATTTATAGTTTAAATTTCCGCTACTATATAAATTTAACATTTGATTATATAAAATATATACAACAGAGGTCTATTGGTTAATCATGGAAATGATCACTTCCCTTATCCAATATCTGATTTTCCATCTCATCACATCACGGAGATGGAATTGTAATAAAGACGTCTTGACATGCATGAAATCCTATGTAAATTTCCATGATTTGTTTCGACACATGTAGTATCAAAGAAGCTCCAGGAAAAGGGTTGCTTTAGGGTGGAGGCCGGCATCTTTCAGAGTTATTCCCATCTGATCAACACTATAGACTCTTCTAGGAAAGCTTGAGATTAATCTGTAGTTGCCAACGCCTGGTAGCCCTAATGAATCGATGTATCTGTAAACTGACTGGATCTTATCTGAGCAGGAAAAACTCTGCTCTTTTCTTTCTCCATTTGGAAACCGTATCAGAATCTGAAAAACCATTGAGTATTTGAATCGTTATACTCAAATAATCAAATACTGAACAAAATTGTTTAACCAAAATAGAAATGGTTTGCATGATAATTAATACCTGTGTTGCTTGAGAATCTTTGGACCCGTTAGCTGTTTCTATAACGGTAGAAACTTCTTTTGATTTGCCAAACTGTTTCTGACTTGGATTCTGCCTTAGCTTTTCATAATTTGCTTTACTTGAAGAATCAGCTGGTTTCTGAAATTTCCTCTCTGGGAGCAGGCTGTTGAGTTTTTCCTTTTCCTAGGATGGAGAAAATGATGGTTCATTTTCAATTTAGTTTAGCCCTGAAAGTTCAACTTAATGTCAGATAGGACACACCTTATCTATCTTTAGAGCTGAAAGATATGATGCGTCTTGTTCTTCCCTTAGTTGACGATCTGCTCTTAGCTTCTCTTCCTCTTTGGCCTTTGCTCTTTTTCTCTCTTCCTCCATGGCCTTTCCTCTTGCTGTTTCCTCTTCCTTTGCTCTTGAATTTCCAAATGCCAACCCTTGCTCCTCCACCGTCCTCTGCAGAATCTCAACCAGCTCTGCCGGGGAAATCGGCCCTTCCATCTAAACAAAATCAATTCAGTCCTAAACCATCGCTAGTAGTGGATCACAAATATGCAATTTACGAAATAGTAGCAATAAAACTGAGGAATTTTAGTGCTAGTAGCTATATATTTCATCTAAAACTGATGATATAAATTTTATTTTTCATTATCTCTCTAAATGCCTATGAGAAAATATAAAGAGGATGCAACTAAATTTGAATACTCTAGGAAAGTTCCCAGGGCATAAATTTAGCTACAAATTCCGACCAACCTGTTGCAGCACAGCTATGCTATTGCCAGCAGCGGGGGCTATTACTGCACAACATGGAAAGCTTGCGGGCTGCAATGTTACAGCCATTTGCGAACCCTCTCCTCTATCAGCAAGTGCTCCCCAACAAACGAAGTTAGCATCAAGAAACTGGACCACCAAATCTGAACCTAGAGTCCCCCAACAGAAAGAGGGAGTGAAAGGGTGCTGCGGTGAGTGAAGATACATGAACATAAACTTGTGCTCATCTTCTGCTATCTTTAAAGCTTCCATGAATTGGCAAGAATAAAATAAAGGATGTGTTGAGCCATATTGCTGCTCATAAACGGATAGAAAGGTCCACTCTTCTGGTGCATTGAGGGGATCTTGAAGAGGTTGCAATGGAAAGTTTGGTATTGGATTTTGATCTCTTCTACCTCCTATTCCTATGCGACCTATGCCATGACTCATTACTCTAGAGAACCCCCCTACAATACTCCTAGGGAGGTTCACCATACGTCGAACAATTCCATTGGAAGAAACCTCTCTCGTTGCTCTTGAACTTTCCCTCATTGACCATGACATTCTGCTGTATCTACCAGGACTCCTCGAAGAACAAAAATTAACGAAAAGGAAAGAACAAGAGAGGGAAATCTAGACTCTACTTGATTCCTTTTAATTTTCTAAGGCTAATTCCATGTGGATTTCTGAAACTGTATCTTTGCATTTTGTAAGATCACTTGCAAAAGACACTAATGGAATGTCAAGTTCTTGACAAATGTTCAGGCATTTGTCTTGCTGATAAGAGAATATATTGTTTTCAGACATTCGACTACACAAAAACATACATAATTCCTTTCTTTTATTCAGCTTTAATCAAAGTAGAATTAAGAACATCGCGAAAGAATGTGACGATGCTTCTGATTCCACAAAGCTTGAGCAAGATACCTTGATTGTGATGAAATCCACCGTTGGTTTTAGAAGAGATTCCCATTATTATTGACCTTAATTAAGAAGGATTCAAAGATAGATAGAGGCTATGGTGGGTGAGGAATCTAATTCTTGTTCTTGTTACTTTTCTTTTTTATCATTCCAAATCTCAGGATTGCTCTTTGCATCAATATCAGGACTTCAATGAGATACACTTGCATAGGCAAGAGAGGTGAGATCTCAAGTTCGAGTCCCACTCTTGACAATTCAACTCTAATAAAATCGGATCACATCCATTCAAAACAAACAAACAAACAAACGGAGAGTGAAATTGCATATTTTGGTCAAATTTTTAGTGTGAATTTAATTTGGAAATCCAAGTAAATTGAGAACCTGCAGAACTGTTATGAGCGATTCAAGTTATAGTAACTGAGCTCCTACCTACGACATATAACCAACAGTAGTGACAAGGCTATCTTACAGAAGACATTATTGACTGTTTACAAGAGACTGATATTAATTGACAAAAGCTAGAATTGTGTTGTAAGAAGGCATCCATGTGTTGAGTTCGCCCTGTTCTAAACTGTCATTCTAAATAATAGGGGCTAGTTTTGCAGCACAAATGGCTATATCTGACGAATATTTGCTGGTGCTGAGAGTGGAGATTGTTGTCCTCATTACTAGATTGATGCCTTGATTATCAAGGCTGATACCTCAAATGTGAATTGATTGCTCCTTTTGTTCCTTTCTATTTGAAAGACAGTCTTATCTCAAAACATTTTTTAAGTGAAATGAAATGACTTCCCATCCATGATTGAGCAAATATCCCTTTGGTCAATAGAACAGAACTGGTTGAAATGCTTCATAGTGAAAGCCCTGAATTCCTTCAATTTTCCCAAGTATCATTGCCGCCTCATTTAAATTGTCAAATATGGTGACAAAAGTCATTGAAATTAATGACTACTTTGTTTGATTGAGTATATTCTTTATGAGATTTTCATGTAGAGTTTCTTTGCTATTCATTTCATTTCAGAATAATGTTGTCATAAGAACTTTTTGACCCACAGCCATATTGTGAAAATAAAGCAAAGTGTACCAATAAACAATATCAAGGCTATAACCATTATGGATGTTATTTATCTATACAGCCATGTGATATTCTCCCAAAATTTATGTCCATTCTTGCTAGTGAAGGTTTCCTAGCTTAACTTTTAGAGAGCTACCATATTTTCAGCCTTTTCTTCCCCCAAACAACACGTGGTGTTCACAACCACAACAGGTGACCCGTTTCTTCAACTTCATCCATTAGAAGTAGGCTCTAAGATGTGTTGGTCCTGCACATTAATTATTGCCGAGGCAAACAGTTCTCTTCGAGGACCATATTTCAGTAGTGATACCAAAATGAGTGGTTGTGGCCTTAAAAATGCTGAGCTAAACCCTCATCACTACCCAATTATGTGTTCATTGTTGGTTTGTTGTTTAATACTTAGAGCCTATTTGGTGACCAGCACAGGAATGAAAAAAAAAATCGAAATGAGAGCTCAAGAAAGGCATTACACTGCACACTCCCACTTCAGCCTTCAGTATATTGAGAGTCGCGGCTTTTGAGGCATAAAGTCACCATTTCATGTTTTATTTTCATCTCAACTTTGAATATTTATGTATTCATTATTATTCTCCTTTCAAAAAATCATGGCAATGGCAGCCTTATTATGTATAAGCAATAATCAATGGACATCATAAAATACCTTTCCCTTTTATAAAATGTCACCAGCACAAGCTTTAAGAAGATGATGTATCCCTACAATACATGTTATAGCTCCATAAAAAAAAAAAAAAAAAATCTTATACACATTCTTTCTGGATTGTGGGAATGGAATCTATTCTCTTAGATTAACTTTACAAAGGAGCATGCTCCCACTCAAATACCTTAGTAATCTCACTGCCAGTTGTTTTTTATGAGAGTGACCATCAGTGGACCAATATCCTTCACCAGTTTTTCTTTTCTTTTCTTTTATATCTTGCAGGGGTGGCTGAGACTGTGAGTGGATGAATGTGTGTACGTGAAAAGAAGAGAGAAATAAAGTATAGGATAGTAAGCAATTAAAGGGAAGTATTTGAAAGTGGGAGGCATCATACCCCAGAACTCTATAAAGAGAACCAGGCTAAGGGCCCATGCTTTTATGCTCCTCATATACCATGCCAAGCACAATCTAAAGGAGCTCCCGAGGCTGTAAAATAATCAAGTTTTGCTCACTTTACTTCAAGCTGCATACCTACATTGCATTAACTTAATTACTAATTATACAGCATCTTCTGATAACTCCTCTAAATTCTGCGGCTATTAACTTTGATCCTATAGGATTTTATGCTAATTTGAGATTAAATAGTATAATGAGACAGTATAGGAGAATTACTTAAAGCAACTTGACAATGGAGCACTTCCACCCCACTATGGTGTGATTCCCCCTAGCCAGTATCAATCTTCCTTATTAACTAGGCCACTGATTTGGAGAATTTATGGCTACACCTAGAGATTTGTAGTTATTTTCAGTGGCAATATACATTCAAGTCCGCCACAATTAATTGACCATGACAGCACATAACATGGTTGGTGATATCACTGACATCAAGGGGCCTGACCTGATGTGGCCCGATGATTGAAGAGATAGGTCCCCTTGCATGAAACATCCGTTTTGCCAGAGTAATTATCGTGATAATTAATATAATTTCAGATCTGGACAGTTGAAGAATTTGGTTTCAATTTTGCTACAAACTAATAATAAGTTTTTTTTATTAATATTAGTTATTTAAATTCTAGCATTTAGTGATGTATTTTGATTGTTCTTTTTTACTTCTAATTTAAATCTTATCTATAATAAGATTAGTTTAAGAATTTGTGTTTGATTAGGGTTCTTGTAATGCCTTTGATTTCCTCTATAAATACAATTAGAGGGATTACAAAAAAAAATCAGATATGGAGTTTTTACCCCTTGATCTCTTTGTTCTTTGTTCTTCATCTAAAGGCTGAAATATTTCAATTAATTTTAGCTAAGAGCTAGAATTTTTTAATTGAAATAATGGGACCTCTATTTTTCAATAATTAGTATCAAAGTTTTTTTTTTTCTTCCAATTTTCCAACCATTAGTATCAAAGTTTTTTTCCAATTTTCCAACATGGACATATAAAGAGATGTTGATAACGAGTTAAATGGGTCTGTTAAGGTGATAGATCAATTTCCTTCTGTTCAGAATTTCTTTCACCAAACTATAATATGTTCCATGTATTCCAGGTTCAATGGCATTTTTCATACCAGAAATCGATCCTGTTTGATTATTTCAACCACGAAAACCTCGTAAGGTATCACTTGATGATGGTGTGGCTTTTTGCCAGGACATTCTACCTTCAGGCATGTAAAAATAGTTGCACTCCTGCAAAGCAAGGGAGGTTGAAGGTCAGAGTTTAGAGCACTGCTAAGCAGACATGTATTTGTAGAAGTAGCTGAGCAGGGTAGGGGCGTGAAGCTAATTTACTTTACTTTTAAACCACAACGCGTTAGGCATATGGTTCAGTAAATTCATAGCAGTTGGTCTTACCATGAAATCATCACCAGGTCCTCTTTAATTATCCATAATTTGATATTAAGTCAAAAGAAATTACTCATTAGGAACCATATAATTCATCATCATGAGTTCTCTAACACTATCATCACATTTGGCCCACCAGATTACAAAAAGATGTGTTGTGAAAGTTTTTCCCGCTCAGTGACAATGCTAGCCAGATGATGATTATCGCTTCAAATAATTCGATTTAGATAAACAAAAATTAGTTAAATTGATTTTTTTTTTCAAAATTAACCCTGTTTTTTCAGGTTTTAATTCGATGAGTTTTCAGTTTTTTTTTTTTTTGGTTTGATTGCTTCAGTTTTGATTCCTGAGGTCCAAACTAAACCAAACCGGATTTTTTTTTTCTTTATAATTGACATTATTAAAAAGAAAAGAACATGATTCTATTCATTTCATATCAGTTTTTATAGAGATATTCTGGATATTTCAATTAATATTCCCACCCCTAATGCTAACAGTACAGTAAGAAATTGAATCCCACAGCGATGGGATGATTAAATCCAGCTTTCATATTCCAAAAAATGAGCATGGCATGATCACAAATCAACTGGGACAATGCTAAGTGATGATACCAGCTAGTTACGAGTTGGGATTTCTCATTACAGATGATAAGTAGAAGTACTTGCAAAGACATTTGAAATCAGCTGGAAGTGGAATGAGTCACAAAGAACGTTTCATCAGGGTTAGAAAAAAAGGGAGACAAAGTTACAGAAACAGAATGATGCGTGAAGCCCACTTCTGACATCAGTGGAAACTTTGCTTGACCTGGTAAAAAAAAAAAAAAAGAATAGAAGGTCCAAGAGTGAAACCAGAGGTGATGTGTGATTCTCTTTCCTTTCCCTCCTCAGAATCATACCAGGGAATAACAGGCTGCTGAATCCATCTTTGCTTTCATAAAATTTAACGCCTCCTCTCTCCCCCTCTCTACCCACTAGAAATACAGCAATTCTTGGCTTGTTAATAAAAAAGTTTGATTGTTGTTTACTTTGACCACAGCCTGCTATGCTATGGTTAAAACATTTAATAAAGTACAAGTCTAGCCAACTAGCTAGGTGGACTATTTTAATAAGCTCGAGCCTGCTTGAAGTTTACTGTTTGTCAGACAGTCCACACAAAACCAAGAAAATAGAATCTGAGATAGAGGAGAGAAAGTGGGTGTGGGTTTATTTATATATGTATATATATTTTGGAAAATGGTGAGCTAGTGAACAAACCAGCTGCGGTTTTCTTACTTTGAAGAGTGATTCTAATCTGTTGACATGGAGTTAGATTCATTTCTTCGGACAAAACTTGAGAATTTTGAGCCATTTAGTATTCTTCACACAACAAGACAACCCAAATGTATACAAACACTTGTTGTTTCTGCAATAAAAACAACAACAATACAGAGAAAACAACGACACGGACATTCCACAGAAATGGCTGCTTCTACTTCTCCTAAAACTCACTCAATGATACCCTTTTTTGTTGCTTTCCTTCTTGTTTTTGCTTCTTCTGTTTCTCCTGTATTATCTTTACCGGCTCTCGTGTCAGATTCCGGTAACCGGCTATTAGCCAATCAAACTTTCAGGTCAAGTAAAGAGGTATTGAGACTAAGGAGAGCCAATGCTTATCTCAAGAAGATCAACAAGCCTGCGGTCAAGACAATTCAGGTGCTCCTTTCTTCTGGCTTTTCAGTTTTTCTTTCCCTGGAATGTCAGTTGAGTTTCTCCTGGTTTTGTGTTTTAATTCTTTTAGTGATTTGGTTCCTTGTTTTTTGTGCTTTAGAGCCCTGATGGTGATGTGATACATTGTGTTTTATCTCATCTTCAACCAGCATTTGACCTTCCAGAGCTTAAAGGAAAGAAACCCCTGGTAATTTTTCTGTTTTCCATTAAAAAAATCCCTTCTTAATATTTTTGTTGGTATTTGAAAATTTCATGATTCTGATATTCGTGATCTATTTACAGGATCCACCAGAGAGACCAAGAAGCAATGAAACAAGAGAAACAGTGGAAGAGAGCTATCAGCTATGGACAGATTCAGGTGAATCATGCCCAGAAGGAACTGTTCCAATAAGAAGAACCACAGTAAAAGATGTTTTAAGAGCAAGTTCTGTTAAAAGATTTGGCAGAAAATTAAGGCGACCTGTAAGACGAGACTCCACAGGCAACGGTCATGAGGTTAGTTATTGTTGGCCGCAAGAATTTGCATATTTTTAAAGCAAATCGTTAGTGGAACTATTCAACAGAAAAGAATGATGAGCTCGTCATTTGATGAACATCTTCATGGTTCATTTTTCTTTTTCTTTTTTTGTAGATTTGTTTAGCCATAATTTTGTCATAACTCGATGGAAAATCTGTCATTTCTAGTTATTCTCCACCTAAAAAGAATTTTTTTTTTTTTAAATGGTCAAAAAGGCTAACTTCATTTCCATTCATTTTGCTCCCAAATTAAGAGTGAATAATGACATGGTGAACAAAAAAAAAAGAGTGGCAGGACATTAAATGTTGAAATTGTTTCAAATTACAGAGCACTCTGCCATATGTCACTGACATTTATTTATTGCACCGAAAAGGACAGAAAAATAATGGACCTTGAAAAATGTTCTGCATGTGCATATAGAAATATCCTAGAACTGATAATAATAATAATAATGTTATGTTTTGCTACAGCATGCAGTTGTTTTTGTCAATGGGGATCAGTATTTTGGAGCAAAGGCAAGCCTAAATGTTTGGTCACCTCAAGTAACCAGTGAAAATGAATTCAGCTTGTCACAAATTTGGGTCATCTCTGGCTCTTTCGGCAATGATCTTAATACCATAGAAGCCGGTTGGCAGGCAAGAATTTTCTTCAAACTCTAGAGCTTGTTTAAAAAATGGTCTCAATCATAGGGTTTCTAAGAAATCTTCATGTATCTTCAGGTTAGTCCAGATTTATATGGAGACGGTTATCCTAGATTCTTCACTTACTGGACAGTAAGTCTTGCTATATGGCTATAACCCTTAAATTTCTTCCATGGTTTCAAGAAATGTGACCTAGTGCCTAACTGGGATTGATGGATTCGCAGACCGATGCATACCAAGCTACTGGATGCTATAACTTGCTGTGTTCTGGATTTGTCCAAACCAACAGCAAGATTGCCATTGGAGCTGCAATATCTCCAAGGTCATCTTACAATGGCAGGCAATTCGATATTGGCTTGATGGTTTGGAAGGTGAGCTTTCATGGTCGCTGAATGGTTGTTGAGAATCACCTACAGTAGGGGATTAGTTTAGTTGGTTCTACAGCATGAAACTTTTACTAGTCAATTTCGATTTGAAGGAAGTTTTTACAGTTAACTTGGTAAACCTTATACTTTTCTTCCTTTTAATAATAAACAAAACATCATCATCAGGCACAGTAACTACTGTATTCTGAGTAGACATGTTATGGGGCAATGCTTATTTTATTTAAATTGTAATAATCACTTCTTTTATTTCTAATAGTCAAAGGATTTTATCTAGATGGGGGGTCAACTTTTCCTTGATGTCTTTTTATAGTAGTGTCTTTAATAGCTTTACCCCAGCTGGGGTTAGCGTTCTTTTGTAGATTTAAAATTACGATTGAAATTATTTTTTAAAATATTTTTTATTTAAAAATATAATAAAATAATATTTTTTATTTTTAAAAAAATTATATTTGATATTATTATATTAATATATATATATATATATATATATATTTAAATAATTTTAAAATACAGTATCAAAAGGGTAAAGCCTCTTCTCTTGTTTTCATTTCTGTCATATTGTTGTGTTTTTACTGTATACATGTTTCTACTTAAAAGTTCATCATGTTAGGCCAATTATATGGTCAATCACATTATGAGATATATACAGAGAGAGAGAGAGAGAGGACTTGAGGTGATGATACACACAAATAATTTACAGTGCTAACATATACAGATATATGTATTGATGTAGGACCCGAAACATGGAAATTGGTGGCTGGAATATGGATCGGGACTCCTGGTGGGATATTGGCCAGCGTTTTTGTTCAGTCACTTGAGAAGTCACGCAAGCATGGTACAATTTGGTGGGGAAATAGTGAACTCTAGAGCAGCCGGGTACCATACATCAACACAAATGGGCAGTGGTCATTTTCCAGAAGAAGGATTTGGAAAAGCATCCTACTTCAGAAATTTACAGGTTGTGGACTGGGATAATAATTTGCTGTCTCTCACAAATCTTCATCTCTTGGCTGATCATCCAACTTGTTATAGTATAAAGCAAGGCAGAAACAATGTTTGGGGGACTTACTTTTACTATGGAGGTCCTGGAAGGAATGTAAGGTGTCCATGAAGATAACAACATAGGATAGAGAGTTAAAGCTATTAATTTTGTTATTTTTTAGTAATTAGCTGTGTTCCAGGCGCAAGGTTTGGGTTAATTTGACCCTTTTGTTTAATATATATATGCGTGTGTGTGTCCCATTTTGGGGATTTTTCTTTTCTTTTCATTTTTCCCTTACAGGAGAATCCCACTACTGGGACTTGTGTATATTATGGGGAAATACAAGTTGTCAATAACAATAGGTTGTGTGGTTTCTGTTGACTTTTGCACCTTATTTTTTCTCTCTAATACCTCCAAAGAAATTTTAAAACCATGTAATCATAGGTAAAAGCAATGAAGAGGCTCGGACTTCCCCTCAAATTAGCAATCGGCTTGCTAATGGTGTTCTTTAGGCTGATGCCCCCAATGGCAGAGCTGCCGGCAATATGAAAGCTCACGCTGCATCTATGAAACTTCGATGCACTTGCTTTTTTTTATAGGCAGTACCTGCATCCTTTCCACAGGGCACTGCATGTGGGGAGCATCAATAAAGAAAGTAAAGCCTAGGCCAAATCTCTGTACTATAATATCCTAACGTGCATTTCATCTTTTTAAAAAAATACAATCATGTATGATGTAACCCAGTAGCCATTATAAAATTAGTCAAAGACAGCACCGTTAACTGCAGCTAGTCCTCTTCTCCGAACAAGCTTGTCCTTTTCCACCATGGATTTGAGCTAACATTGATTAAATACTATATTATAAGGTTTTTCTACATTATCTTATGTCCCTTATAATTTCTTAGAAAGATCCCTGGCTCTAACCCTTCTAAGGCAGATGTCCTTTCCTCCAAGAAGTCAAGCTAGCAACCCTTAACTAATTCTCTCTCCGCCGATCTTCTACTATCAACTGATAAAAAATTTAGAGGAACAGTACTCGTACTCTTAAAAATATAATGCGCCTTTTTTATTATTATTTATATTGATCGAAGATAACGAAGATTTTGGCAAAACAGGCATTGGCTAGGTTTAGGATATGCCTTGTTAAGATTGCAATGATAAGGCTGATTCAAACTGGAAATGTATGAAAAGCAAAGAAGCCAGCGTTTTGCGGGGCTAAATCAAGAAAGCAAAAGGTGCACAAAAGCTGGTCTCACATGTGTCTGCTTTCTTCCATTACAAGACAAGCTGGTCTCACCATTTATCACTGAGAAAGGGAAATTACGAGATAAAGTAAAGAGAAAAGGTATTGAGTTCTTTCACTTTCTGGTTCCCACCAAGACGTACTACAGAAAACTTTGATAAATATTGTGAAGTTAAACATTACAAAAACATAAATATTACAGAGATGTAAAGAAGAAATACTGAAAAAGAACGAATATTTTTCCCTGACATAAAAGTATTGATGACCAGCTTTGACTTTTGATTTCCCCATCTTAGTTACATTGTATATTCATCCCATTTCTTTGTTTACAAATTGGGCTATCATTATCTCGTCTTCATCTCCGAATTTTGTAAACCGCAAAAATCTCCACTTCCTACTGATCCTTGATACTGGCATGCAGCATAAGGTCAATAGGGACCTCTATCAGTAGGTCTTTAAGAACCAATAGTTAGCTTTGGTTTCTCATAGGAGAAAATTGCCAGGCCTTATCATTGATCTTCAAAGAGCAGCCAGTTGTTCAATCCAGACACCAAAAAAATTTCCTCACAGAAAGTAGCACTGAGTTTTGCTACAGAATAGTCAATGAACTTGACAAAATCTTCAAGATTGTGTATATGAGAACTGTAGTCTAAAAATTCAGCCTTCCAAGCTTTCTTTGTATCACAACTACAATTCTGTTGCTCATGTATTTTCCCATATATTCTGCCCACATCAATGCAAAGTTCAAGAAAATTGGGATCATCTAACGTTTCCATCAGATCCAAGAAGAAGCCATGATTTCCAGCTACAAAATCCATGCTTGTCAATTTCAATGCAATCCTCCGTATAGATGCTAAATTAAAAACTAATTGCTTAGCCATTTTAGAGGAACTCCAGACTGACATTCCATCTTCTCTACGTTGACAGTAGAGTTGGAGGATATTGGCCATGAAGAAGCGAGAAAGGAAGATAAAAAAATCAGAAAAATTCATTCCTGTTAAAACAACCATCAGTAAACAGTGTAAGATTTAGACAACCTCAACAGGTATCTTCTACAGCTACAATTGGCATTATCACATGTAATGGACATAATATAAGTTTACAATTGAATCTTGCATCCAAAACATGTCCCACTAGGTATCTTGCCATATATTTCCAATCACATCAAGAATAGTACTAGACATTGGCACGGCAATATTTCTTTTAAGTCATTGCTGCAGCAAGAAATTCATCTTCTACTCCAATTAATATTTCAAGCCAGTTCAAGCATTGGATAGATGAACACTTGAGTTGGCCTACATTGAGTTGGCAACACATGGACACTCAACTAAAATACCCCACAATGCAGGTCTTATTTATGCTAATAGAAAAGAAAAGAAAAGAAAAGAAAGTGTACACTCCAGCTGCAAAGACATCACAGAGGAGCTTTTTCTTGGATGACAACATATCCACACTAGGTGAAGTACTAGCCTACTTGCCTGATTTTGACAAGCTCTATAGGAATTTCATTCCAGCCCAATTTTCTTCAACCATCTTCATCGAAAAAACAGATCACAACTAAGGAGGAGGAATTATTGTTACTTGCTAATTATTGTAGGCATGCTTGCCCAAAACCTTTTTTATTTCTCACAAGAGCACTTTACTACTGCTTTTTAAGTGAACTGAATCGATAATTTCTTCCGGCCCATTGTGACTTTGACAGAATATCTGTGCCTACTAAAGGTGGCTTAGCATAGTTCGCAAGTTGCTAATACCAAATCGATTTTGAATAGAGAGTAGCAGCTAGTCACATTGGCAGATTACAATAAACCTGGTAAAATTTTGCAAAAAAATAATAAAAAGCTAAGAGCAAAGGTGATCAGACCATTGAATTGGAAGGAAAGCTATATCAAAGTCAAAAGGACTCTAACAAGCATGCACTGGTATGTATCTTCTTATAAATAGTTTACCTGTGTTAGCAGCAAGATTGCGCTGGCATAGACCTTCAAAATCATCACAGATATCATGGATGTCTTCTATGTACTCCTTAGCTTCCTTGTAGTCTCTCGAAAGCAAATCCAACTAAAGGGATGAGGAAATTAATGGGACAAGGTTGGCTTCCCTAATTTTATTCAAAGTTATTTTTTCCTAGATGAATAATTTGTCTTTACTGCTGTGCTTACCACCCATGAAAGATTATACGCATTGAACCAATTGTGATTTATTGATATTGTATCTTCCTGAAATCATTTTTGTAAGTATTTGTCAATAAAGAAAACAATTAATAAACTCACAAATAAACAATAATCCTATGTTAAAATGCAGTTCTCCAAAAATCTGAATGATTAAGTCACATTTGGCATCCATTGAAGACTAAATAAACAAGGCATTAACCAGTCATTGCTGTACTGAAGTGTCCTCGAAGGATTTGGAGGCAGTCCTACCTTTTTAAAATTGTCAAAAAATGTTGTTCTAGACTTAAACATGCAACCTTGTGGTTGCAAGCCCGCAACTCTTAACATTACAGTGAGCAAGTTTCACACTTCTCCAGCCTAACTCGCTATAGTGTAAAAATAAGGCGAAAATGCAAATAGAAATGTGCTGGAGTTGTGCTCACGAGCCATGTGATTTGAATCAAGAAGCAGTCCAATGTTTCTAGAATATCAAAAGCTTTTTGCTGTGAGAAGGGAATAAGCATGAAGAGATCATGTTTATGTATCCAAATCATCAAAAATAAGCTGAAACATAAAAGAGAAAGTAAGGTACCAGATTATGAACTTGATGATACCATCCACTAGGAACAAAGATAATTTCATTCTGTTCTTGACAGCACTCCAACCAGATAGCCTACACCCATGACATGAACACACTGGCAACATAAGTACAGAGTGTTTTTAGGTAGGTAGGGAGCTAACAATCTGAAGATTGAGACCACCGACTTACATTCTTAAAACCTGGAAAGTTTGTTTCACTGACATCATCAAAAATATCATAAACACAGTTTTTACAGCCCCTGAATCAAAATAGGAATGGAGGTTCAAGTGAAAAGAAGTTTAGAAACAAGTTAAGTACGAAGTACAAGTTCCATGTAATCATTCCCTTATACATCAATACATACATACTTAGATGCTCTGTTCTATAGTGTTAAGTTGCAGGGCTCTTTAAGTAAAAAAGAGTTTCCCAGGTATGAAATTGTTAGAAAGGATCATACAAGCCAGATAGTTGCCACTTGCAATTGGCTGTGGCACACAGGTGTATAATTGCTAAGGTAAATGCTCTAGGCTACAGCCTACATGTGGACAAGAACCAATCCATCAACCATTGAAGCCCTATATAACTAAATAGGATGGATGCTGTTGTTGTGTTTTAATTTCATCTAACAACTGACAGATCCATTTCAAGAGACAGTAATTGAAAGACAGAGGTCCTAATTCTAATCTACAATTTTTAAAGCATGTGTGCTCTTTTTAATAGTATGTTTTTCAAATCCATAAATTGGATGTCTATGCATGCCTGTCAAAAACAAGATGACATTGGGAAGGAGGTAGAAAAAGCCATTTCTTCTTCCCACACACATTTGCTGACCAACTATATGATCTGAAAACATCAGCATGAAGAGGAGTCCATGATCCTGAAAAGATGAAAAGGAAAGTAAATGTCCAGGATAACATTCAACCGAAAAGAAGAAGGAAAGTAAATGTCTGTGCTGACCAGAGATAAAAATATGTTTGCAACACCATTTAATCTAACTAAAAAAGGTAGAGGGTTCATAACATCAATTAATGACCTTTTGCTCCCATATAAACAAACCGATAATCAGAGCAACTTATTCCATCATTCTCTTGACAAGTATCAGAATCATTATGCATACGATGATGGTCGAGATACAGATTGAGCCAATCATCACAAAAAAACAGAGGAGTTTTGTATGCTACATATTCTGGGTACTCCTGAGAATCAACAGCAAAGACAAGAAAAGAACACGTGAGATATTCACACTACTAATGCTTCAATATATGCACCTTGGAGTGACTCTTAACTTTTAAAGTTGACATATTGTACAATTATTTGCCTTGCTAAAAACTTTAAACCATGAATAGGTAGGGAATGGGGAGAGCCAAGTAAACTTGTAGTTGGAAATGGGAAAATAATCACCCAAATATACCTTAAGCAAAACTTGCGTTGAGTTTTTTCTAACATTTATAATGACTACTATATTCCTTTAAGTAATTACTTTTTCACCGCTATGGTATTGGCTCCACATTCCTTGACTGGTCAGTTCTATATTTGACTGTAGTCTAGAAAGTCAACAATAATCAAAGACAAAGAACTTCAATGATTGACAAGAAAAGAATAGTCATATTCTAGAATAAGACAGTTACCAATGTGATAGGTGCCAAAAATCATTGCTCCTTACAACCCTATAATACCCCATGAGTCAATCTGACAACAGACTATCTTCTGAAGCTTCCTTAGCCTTCAAACAACTAAGCAAGTGCCACAAACAACAGGCTAATCTTTACCATTGTTGCTGACTTATCCATTCTCTGTAGAGTCTCCCATTTTAGAAGTTGCTCTTGTGCTATGAAGCCTACTGGAGTAAAGGCTTCAACGCTTCCACTCATTATTAAAATGTATAATTCAATCATAGAATCAAAAACTGGTCATTCAAAAGAACAATTAAAAAAGCATTTGTGGCTTATTGATGCTAATGATATAAATTAAAAGTTCACTAAAACATTCATCTACGCCTCTACTCATGGGAATTCATGCATTCGTTGCATCAGTAGTAACTCAGTCAAGTACAAAATAAACACTAAAATCCCAAATGCAAATAAATAAACAAAAAGAGAGACTAAACTTAAGAACTTGTACCGTTACAAAATGCCAGTCCTTTAAATATAGCACGAACTTGCCATTACCCTCTTGAAATGAATTTGATGTACCACCACACTCTCTGTCATCGATCCAATGGTCAATAAACTCAGAAACACTCATTTCTACTCTTTTCTGATCCGTAAATTCTCTAGTACCACAATCAGCAACCTAAGAACAAAAAGAAAACCAACACAGCACTTTTTAGCGAATCAAGCAAAAACAAAAACCATTATAAGAATAGCTTTTACATTCCCATTACATTAACATATCAGATAAAAATCCAAAAGAAACCAACCCAATAAAACATGCAAAACAAAACCAAAAAAAAAATGAAACTTCAAAAATCACAGAAATTTTATTCCAGTATTATAAAAATATATGTAAAAGAAGGAAAATTACCTGAACTTTGGAATTGCCAAAGTGGGTCGAGAAGAACTTCAAATTGGGTTTTCCATTATCAAATACCCAATCTTTGCAAGCCCTCCAATCATCCATTAAACCTGTTAAAACAACCGGTTGGTTCTTTGCTAAATATCTCTCCACAAACTCATTATAACTTATTTCTTTCCCATTCACCTTCTCTATTGACCCTCCAATTTCGATTCCCATTTCTTCAATTTTCCTCTTTCTTTATGTCTTTCCCCAGAGTTTCACACCGTGTTTCATTGATTCAGAGCCCCAGAACCCACTGAATTTGCGCTCCGCAGCTAGATTTGAAAGAGGTTTAAAACTATGGGTAAAGTGCATTTTAAACCCTTATAGTATGAACAATATTTCATTTAGATCCCAGTCTCAATTTTTCACCATTGATAGGATGGTCTTTTGAAGAACGTTTTATTATTACAATTACAATTATATTATAATTATAAGAAGCTAAGTTATCTATATTCAATTTTATTATCAAAATTGTTTTAATTACATCCCTTCTTGCTTTGCTAATTTGTGTCTTGCTGGTGGTATCTTATTTGACATTTCATTGAGAATTAAACTTAATTAGAGACTAAATTAATTATGTAGAGCTACAAAGATAAAATTAAAAGATAAAGGATCAAAATGAGAACCAAAAACAATTATATTTTGGAAATAAAAAACAAATCTTGGTGTTAATTTATTTTATTTGACAAATTGAATTTTATTGAGGTATTTTTAATTATTCATCTTACCAGGAAAATAGATCGGATCATTAAGTTTTTTTTTATTCAGGTTGCTTGATTTTATTTTATTTTTGCATGATTAAAGATTAATTTGAGGTTAGAAATATATTTATTAAGGTATTTAAGATGTTTTTAAATTAAAAATAAAAGAGTTTCAAGATAGATTTTTTAGGTCCATGATTCTATAAGAATATGGCACGTCATTTGAATTGATTTTTATTCAAAATAAATAAATAGTTGACTGCTCAACACTCATCCACCCTATAAAAAAAATAAAAAATAAAAATAAAGAACATAGTCAGGTCCACATACCCTCACCCTCCTAGTTGTGGCTGAGGGTTGCTAATAAAATATTGTTTGTACTAGTTTAGTTAAATAACTAGTTAAATTATGTGTACTTAAAAATAAAATATAATATCCATATGTGTACGCTTTGATATAATGAAAGATACTAGCACACTTTATTATAACATCAACAACAACAATAAAGTCTTAACATCTACAATTATCATTACTATTACTATAAAAATAATAAAAATTATTAAATTACTCAAGTAAAAAAAACTTAAAAGCAATAAAGAAAGAGTGAGCAACGAAAAAAACTAAAATTATTATTATTATTATTATTATTATTTCTTTAATAATGAAAAAGACTAAAAAAAAGCCTAAAAAATTTAACAAAAAAGAGAACAAAAAAATAAAATAAATAATAAAATAAAAATAAAAATTATCAGCTGAAAAAATTCATTTGACTTGAAAATAAAATTAAAAACTAAAAGAAACTAAAAGAAATAACAAAGAGGAAAAAAAATATCAATTTTCAAATAATTATAAACACAAACTGAAATTTAAGAACTAAATGTTTAAAAAAAAAATATTATCTCAATAAAAGAGAAAATAGTAAAAATTATTCAATTACCCCGTGCAAAAAAATAACATTAACAAAGGAGTAAGCACGGAAAAAAAAACTAAAATTGTTATTGTTATTGTTATTATTGCGTTCATAATGAAAAATAAATAAATCAAAGAATAAAAAATCCTAAAAACTATAATAAAAGAGCAAACAAAAAATAAAATAAATAATAAAACAACAATAAAAATTAATTAGTTGGAAAAAAATCATTTGACTTGAAAATTAAAAAAAAATATTTGTACTACATTGCGGGCTGAGTAAATAATTTTTATAATTATTGGAATTAAAAAAATTAATAGGATTTGCTAGTTAAAAAAAATAATATAATATTTATATAAGCAAAGTTTAATATAATAAAATTGATTAACACATCCTATTATAACAAGAACAACATCAAAGTCTTAGCATCTAAAATTATTATTACTATTATTGTCAAAATAATAAATTATCCCAAGAGAAAAAAAAAAACAAAAACATTAACAAAAGGGTAAGAAAGAAAGAAAAACTAAAATTGTTATTGTGGTGGTGGTAATAATAAAAATAAAAATAAATGAAAGACTAAAAAAACCATAAAATTTTTAACAAAAGATCAGGCAAAATAAAATAAAATAAATGATAAAATAAAAATAAAAACTATCAGGTTAAAAAATTCATTTGGCTTGAAAATAAAAAAAAAATTGAATAAAAAAACTAAGAGAAAAAAAAAACAGAAATATCAATTTTCAAATGATCATATATACAAACTAAAAATATATTATCTATTTCAAAAAAATATCACCTCAACATATAAGAAAATAATAAAAATTAAAAACCAAACACACTTAAATATACATGGATAAAAATAGAGAATATTCCAGAAATATAAAAAAAAAATAAAGGGATTAAAATAAAAAAATAAAAATATAAGGGCTGAAATGAAAACCAAATATATTATCAATTTCAATCAAATTGTAAATTGCAAAAATCAAAACTTCTGTACCGAATATATTACGGTATTTAAACCTAATTTAAAAATTAAAAGGAGGATCGAAGTGAAACATAAATATATAATTAATTTAAATTAAAAGATCCAATTGAATCAAAACTTGTATTACAGAAATCATAACCATACAAAACAATTAAAAACGCAGGGACCGAAATGAACAAACCATAAAATCAGGGGGTCTTTTCTGGACTTTAGTGTATAGGAGAGAGAAAAGAGCACAAAAAAATTAACCAACTACCCTTTATCAAAACACGTCGCACCATGAGAAAGAGATCACAACAACACATTGGGTGGGATGCTGGAAGCGCATTTTTACCTGCCAAAAGACGTCGCATGCATCGCCAGAAAAGGACGGGAGGCCTAAAATTGTCGGCTGCGTGTGGCACACGCATGAACAATATTTGGTGGATAATAATAAAAAAGATGATCAATTACTGGAGCACCCCTACAACAAAATCTTCATTTTTGTCTTATTAGAGGGTAGAATAATATTTAACCATTTTCAAAAAAAATATAAAATCCATGTGACACCCTCCCCGCTCATAATTGTTTTTTATCTTATTAGGAGGTAAATTAATATTTAGCTATTTTTCTAAAAGCATGAAATGCTCGTGGTACCCCTCTTGACAGCAATGGTTTTTTGTTTTTTGTGAAGGATAAAATAATTATTTTATTGCGTAAATAAATATAAAAATATCAATAAACAGGTGAACCGGCCCGAAAATATATTATCACAATCCATAGTGTTTTCACTTACATGCTAAAATAAAACACTGACCTCTAAATTAAAATATTGACCTCTTTTAGTTTATTTTATAATTTAAAGATAAAGGATTAGTTGTGTAAAGTAAAACTATTAACACCTTTAATATGTATTATCTGAGATAAACTGCATTGTATATTTTAATGTTATTTTAAATGTTTTGATGGGTGTTTTAGGATATTCTTATTAAATATGTTATTGTTGTTCTTGTTCTTATTGTTATCATTATTTTCTTGGAGTTTAATTACAATTGGTTTTAATAAAATAATTAAATTCATATGGGAGATATTGAAATGTTATTTCATAAAATAAAGTTTAATGTGATATTTATTTTCATATCAGATTATGGCATTTTTATATATAATTTTAACAATCATTTTTTAATTATTATATGTGAACATGTTATACAATTGTTTTTAAGTTTGTGGTCATAAATATTCTATGAACAATATAAATAAAATTATTATATTTTTCTTAGGACTTTTTAATGTTATAACAAAAACACTTAATGTGCATCAATATCCCAAATAAATCATATGAAAAAGAAATTAACAAACAATTATGCAATAAAAAATAAGCTCTAAACAACCTATAATAAAATTGAGAAAAATGGTTTTGATTTGATTATGATGCTTGATCAAATCAAGAAGTAATTGTTAAAGTTACTTGTAAACACCCTCTAATTTCAATAAAATATAATGAATGATTAAGTAAATAAATATTTTAGAAAACAATTTTTATCATATTTTTAAACAAACACTAAATCCATAATCATATCATTATAATTAAATTACCAATATTATTAATTTTTACACTTTTAGTTAGTAATATATCATTATTATTTTAAATATGTTTGCATTAGAATTTTACTTCATATACATTAAAAAATAAATTCAATTAAAAAAAAACATATAAAACCAAATACGAAAAATGATACAAAAAAGGGTTAAATAAACTTAATTTAGTTTTTAGGGCTATTTTACATTGCGATCCAAAAATATTTATGAAAAAAATTGAAATTTTTTTAATTTTAATTTTATTTTATATATATATTTTTAATTATTTTGATGTATTAATATAAAAATATTATTTTAATATATTTAGGATTTTAATTTAAACTTCCTAAGAGAAATTTGGTCTACCCAAACTCGCATGACATGTTAATGTTACGTGGAGGAACATGATAGGTTCCACGACTAGATGGCCGAATGTGATTGGATTTCCGTAACAGAGTCCACCTCTAACACTGCAAATATAAAATATAAATACTCACACACCCCCCAAGAAAAAAGAAAACGTTACATTAAGACGACCACTCTCAATTTCATCAACCCTAGCAAAATCCCAAAATCAATGGAGGATCCAAGCTCCAGCCAGCCCTCCTCTTCCACTGACCCGTATGTTTCATCTTACTTATTCTTTTGTTTATGATGTAATTGCTAGTCTGCTTACAAGTAATCAGAAAGATCCCAAATTTTTGTAATATATGAGGTTTTTTGTTTATTTTTGAAGAATGATTGTTGTTACTTGTTTGGTTTATTCTTATAAGTTTATTGTCCTTTAATTTTTTTTTTAAGGAATCGAGAATGGATTCGTTGCACTATATGATTATTGGGTTTTTGGTTACTGGGTTTTGGGTTAGTGTCTTTACTGTTTGGTGACCAAACTTGTTTGTGCGTTAATAATAATAGGAAAAGTGGTAAGAAAGATTTTTCGACTGCGATCTTAGAGCGAAAGAAGTCCCCCAATCGTCTTGTTGTTGACGAGGCGATCAATGATGATAACTCTGTGGTTGCTTTGCATCCTGCTACAATGGAAAAGCTTCAGTTTTTTCGTGGTGATACTGTGCTGATTAAGGTAACTTTAGCTTTCAGTGGGTTTTTAAGGTAGTGTTTTACTCTTGAGAATTTGTAAAAATATGTTTGTTGTGATATAGGGAAAGAAACGTAGAGACACTGTTTGCATTGTTCTTGCTGACGAACAATGTGAGGAACCAAAAATCAGAATGAACAAAGTTGTCAGGGCTAATCTTAGAGTCCGTCTTGGTGATGTTGTGTCTGTCCATCAATGTCCTGATGTGAAGTATGGGAAGCGGGTTCATATCCTTCCTATTGATGACACTATCGAGGGTGTTACTGGAAATCTTTTTGATGCATATTTGAAGCGTAAGTTTGCCCCACCCTGTCTTGTGTTGCAGGAGACTCTACAATGTTATAATTTATCCTAATGTTCTCTCTCTCTCTCTCTCTCTCTCTCTGTGTTTCAACAGCATATTTCTTGGAATCTTACCGCCCTGTTAGGAAAGATGACCTTTTCCTTGTCAGGGGTGGCATGCGCAGTGTCGAGTTCAAAGTAATTGAGACAGACCCTGGTGAATACTGTGTTGTGGCACCAGACACAGAGATCTTTTGTGAAGGAGAGCCCATCAAACGTGAGGATGAAGAGAGATTGAATGAAGTGGGCTATGATGATGTTGGTGGTGTTAGGAAACAAATGGCTCAGATTCGTGAGCTAGTTGAACTTCCTCTTAGACATCCACAGCTTTTCAAATCAATTGGTGTGAAACCACCAAAAGGTATATTGCTATATGGACCACCTGGGTCTGGTAAAACTCTGATTGCAAGAGCTGTTGCTAATGAAACAGGGGCATTCTTCTTTTTGATTAATGGTCCTGAGATTATGTCAAAGCTGGCTGGTGAAAGTGAAAGCAACTTGAGGAAGGCGTTTGAGGAAGCTGAAAAGAATGCACCATCCATTATTTTTATCGATGAGATAGATTCTATTGCCCCTAAGAGGGAAAAGACTCATGGTGAAGTGGAGAGGCGTATTGTTTCACAACTTTTGACTTTAATGGATGGCCTTAAGTCACGGGCACATGTGATTGTTATGGGGGCTACCAATAGGCCCAATAGCATTGACCCAGCTTTGAGGAGATTTGGGAGATTTGATCGAGAGATTGACATTGGTGTGCCGGATGAAGTTGGACGGATGGAGGTCCTCAGAATTCATACTAAAAATATGAAACTTGCTGAAGAGGTGAGTCTATTGACTACTACTTCCCATGTACTAAATTCTTTTTTTGCATAACAATGTGAACTCATGGTATTGTGGGATTAACATATAATTCCAGGTTGATCTTGAAAAGGTTGCAAAGGATACCCATGGTTATGTTGGTGCAGATCTTGCAGCTCTTTGTACTGAGGCTGCTCTTCAGTGTATCAGGGAGAAAATGGATGTTATTGATTTGGAGGATGACACAATTGACGCTGAGGTGTTAAACTCAATGGCTGTGACTAATGAGCACTTCCAAACTGCTTTGGGAACTTCAAATCCATCAGCCTTGCGTGAAACAGTGAGTCTTGTACAAAGCAATTTTAATCCAGTTTTCTTACAGAGATTATTGAACTTTGGTTTCCTGTTATGTGTTTTGTCTCTTGAGAGATTTTTTTTTTTGAACAATGCTTCCATACATTTTACATTTTTAAAAAACAAATGAACAACTGCCATTTAAAAGTAGAACACAAGAGGTTATAGCCTCCCAAGCAACCTAGGAAGTGACCCCTTAGCCCAGTTCTTAACAAATCAAGTTTTCAAGCATGCACTCTCAGTTTGGCTTGAGGAATTTGGATGAAATAATTGTATGCTTTAACCAGAATAGTGGTGGAGCATATGATGCCCTTGCTGTATTTTTATCTTTTTGGGTTTCTGCTCAGTCCCAACTAGAAAGTTCTTCTCTTATTTTCTTAGATTACCTTACTGATATTTTTCATAACTTGCTGAGAGTGACAAACATGTATGTGCATGTGTAATGGGTTTTCTATATGCTTCCTAGGAATGATGAAAATATTTTCCTTGTTGACAGGTTGTGGAGGTTCCCAATGTCTCATGGGAGGATATTGGTGGATTGGAGAATGTTAAAAGAGAGCTTCAAGAGGTTTGCCATCTTATCTCGATTTAATTATTTGCCTGTGAAATATATTTTAGATGCACTTCATTTTCCACCGTCTTCTTTATTTCTTGGATTTTATTGTTTATAAATTCTTGTTTCTGGCTGATTGCAGACTGTCCAATATCCAGTGGAGCATCCTGAGAAGTTTGAGAAATTTGGCATGTCACCTTCTAAAGGCGTTCTCTTTTATGGACCTCCTGGCTGTGGTAAAACCCTACTTGCAAAGGCAATTGCTAATGAATGCCAGGCCAACTTCATTAGTGTCAAAGGTCCTGAGCTTCTAACCATGTGGTTTGGAGAAAGTGAAGCAAATGTGCGGGAGATATTTGACAAAGCACGACAGTCAGCTCCTTGTGTACTTTTCTTTGACGAACTTGATTCTATTGCTACTCAGGTATGCATTCTTTTAACCTTCAGTTAAAAATGTTCTTGATTGTACTTAGGAACTCACATGATTGTAAAAATATTCTCACCTTCAGTGAAAAATGCTCCTGCTTGTACTTAGGAACTCACATACCCGTAAAAATATTCTTCTGCTTCCTTCGCCAGTGCCTCTTTTTGTCCAGTACACTATTTGTTTCCTTTTCATTTGTTTTTCCCTTCTTCCTGCTTACAGCGTGGAAGCTCTTCTGGAGATGCTGGGGGTGCTGCAGATAGAGTCTTGAATCAACTTCTGACAGAAATGGATGGCATGACAGCAAAGAAAACAGTTTTTATCATTGGAGCCACAAACAGGCCAGATATTATCGACCCAGCATTGCTTAGACCCGGGCGTCTAGACCAGTTGATTTATATACCTCTTCCTGACGAGGCTTCCCGTTTTCAGATATTTAAAGCATGTTTGCGCAAGTCACCAATTTCTAGGGATGTTGACCTGACAGCTCTTGCACGATATACTCAAGGTTTTAGTGGTGCTGATATCACTGAAATTTGTCAACGTGCCTGCAAATATGCCATCAGAGAAAATATTGAGAAGGTAAGATTGTCATTTGAATTTTTATTTTTCATCCTTAAGTTGAACGAACACACCTGCTTTGAAGTTCTATTCTTATTCTATCTAATTGATTTGTGAGCATGTACTGCACTGAAGCGTGTGAGGTGGAGTCTATTTACATGTTTTAATCCTTGTGGTTATTTTAACAATTTGTTTCTCATTTTGATTGGCCTTCCTGAAATTTTGCTTTTATTTCCTTAAAAAAATGTTTGTGTTGAGTATCTTTGTTGGTGGACCTGATTGTTTATACTTCATAATAACCTGAAAAATGGCAAGATAGTCAATGAAGAAGGCTTTGACAAAGCCTTGTAGTCTCTTCTTGTATTTTTGTTCTTCATCGAACCTTTGGGGGAATGGCAGGATATTGAGAAGGAGAAAAGGAAGCAAGAGAATCCCGAAGCAATGGAAGAAGATGATGTCGATGAGGTCCCAGAAATCAAGGCAGCACATTTTGAGGAGTCAATGAAATTTGCACGACGAAGTGTCAGCGATGCAGACATAAGGAAGTACCAATCTTTTGCCCAGACCTTACAGCAATCTCGTGGATTTGGTACTGAGTTCCGGTTTCCAGACCGTCCTGAGAATGCTGCAGCCAGAGGAGCTACAGATCCTTTTGCTTCAGCAACTGCTGCTGCGGACGAGGATGATCTATACAGCTGAACTGAAACCAGAGAAAGTTCTCGGCCTTTTCACCTGTGTAATATCTAACACAGCACGGCAATGTACATGCCATATCAATTTGCTTTTTATTTGCCAAGGAATTGAAGTTTTATGTTTCGTGCACCCTGCGGATTCTGTGAGGATTTGATGATAATCAAGCCCAGTATGGGTTGGATCCTCCTCACATGAGGTGGTAACAAAAAAAAACAGGATCCTCTATTCTCTGCCTAATTTCTTCCTTTATTTCGTTGAAGTTTCTCATGCTTCTGCAAGGATAGATCAGCTCCTGCCCAAAAATCTCGAGTTTAAAACGCCATCATTTACGAGGTCTTGGGCTCCCTACAAAACCTCATCAGAACGGTGTCGTGTTTTAGATGTCATGATCCTTCGGACGCCTGAGGTCGCGGGTTGAGAAATGAATGAATTTTCTCTCTTTTGTCAACAAAAGCATATTTTTTGTGTGAAGATTTATTTTTATTTACAAAACAAAAAAAATATATCATCAAAACAGATAATCAATAAATGTATATCTTTAATCACAACTATTTTTTGTTGTTCATTCATTTTTTATATTTAATAAAAACATCTCTATCATAATTATTGTTTTCCAAAATATAAAGGTTTAATAAAAAAAACATATGACTCAAAAATTTGCAAGTAATAAAAGAAAAGGTTAAAAAAACTAATTAATCTAAAAAAATCATGTATAAAATTTACAGTAAATTAGATATTTTATTTTCAAGTAATATTCATGAGTATTTTTTATTTATTAAAACTATGCATGCTAGATTCATTCATATATATGATTCACAAATTATTTGGTAAATTATTATAGCAAATATAATCTTATTTGAAAACTATGGCTACATTAGTTAGTGTTTTAAATATTATTATAGTCATAATTAATTTGATTTAAAATAAAAAAATATTGAATAATAATAGGAAAGAGAGAGAGAGAGAGAGAGAGCCCAGGGTTAGGCTCATATAACCTGAAAAAGATGGATTATTATCTCTTTAAATGAATATAGAATGTGTCATCATATTAATTTCTATTTTCTTAAGAAATTAATGGATAACACTACAAATATGATTGTGGTTGTTTTTTAAAATAATTTTTATTTAAAAATATATCAAAATAAAAATTTTTATTTTAAAAAATTATTTTTGACATCAGCACATAAAAATAATTCAAAAACACCAAAAAATTTAATTTAAAATAAAAAATAATAATAAAAAATTAAATACTTTTAAAACATAGTGTCAAATACCATGTAATGTTGTCACCTATTTTAAGTTTCAATGACCTATAGCAACTTATGACACATAAATTGATGCAAAACATCAAATATAAGATTAAATAGCAAAATATAAAGTTTGAGAGAGAAAAAAGAACATTATAAAATGAATAGCCATACTCAATATATAGTAGAAATAAAATATTAAGTAAATAAAATAGTTTAAAATTTAATTGGAAAATAGTATAATTTGTAAAGTCACAATAACACAACATGTTACGTGACTCAGGAATTACAAATAACATGTGCAACTTCTTTAAAAAATATGGTAGAGACAATTTTATTAAAAAAATTGTAAAGCTATTTTAAATCTTAAATTTTAAAAATTAATTAATTTTAAGTAAAAATTTTAGAATAAAATTTAAAACACAACATATTATTAGATAATAGTATAAATTATATTTTGGAGTCTCATTTGATAATTTAAACTTTAAGGTGAGATAATTTTTTAACATAGTATCAAAGCCTTGATGACCCAACGGTTACGAGTTCGCATCTTACCACCCCCATTCTATTTGATAAAAAAAAATCAAATACAAGGTAGTGTAAGTCTGTGCAAGTTTCAAGTACAAAGAGCTTTCACTTAAAAGAGTATGTTAGAAAATAATATAAATTATAATCTAGAGACTCGCTTGATAACTTCAGTTTTTAAGTGAGATAGTTCCTTAACACATGTCATTTCAAAGCAAATTAAAATCTTCTCACCCAAATCTATGTTCACTCCAAAAACGAAAAACAAACAAACATTGATTTATTTTTCAAATTCAAATTCAAAACAATATATATATATATATATATATATATATATATATATATATATATATATATATATATATATATTAACTTTATCATTATGATGAAGATAATAGTTAATATTTATTTATTAAATTAAGAATAGTTTTTTTAAAATAATGAATGAAATAGCACGTGCCATTTTTTTATAAAGAAAATCACATATATTTTCTCTGACTCTCGGGTCGCATTAAAAACAACAACAATGATCTCACAACTGAAAGAGGTTCTGCTGTAGAAATTTCCAGGTAGAGAAATTCATCATCTCTCTACGTAGCCCAAACTGAGAGCCCAAATGGCAAAGCTTAATGAAAGAGATCATCATCCACCATTATTTTACAAACCAGAGTGTCATCTGGGATCCCCCATTGCTCGTGGATGGACCTTGCAGCTTTACAAAAATATTACAGTCTCTTTTCTGCAACAAAAAAGAGAGAGCAGAAAAGTTTGTCAAATTTGAAAGCAGCCTCTGTACGTTGATGGGTTACGAGCTTCTGTGTTCTGTGTTAAACTTGCAGGTGAACTCAACCGGAGTGCTATCTTTCCTCACCGGAACCTACCTTTCTGGCGTTACATTACTGTTATGTGGTAGGATCACTGCCACTGCCTTCCTTGCCGGAAATTCACTCTGAACAAATACATGGATGGGAAGGTTTCTGAAGCCAACCAATTCAATCTTGCTTCGCCCCACCTTAGGAAACTAATTAAACGAGAAGAAGCCAAGCACTCATCACGGTTTTTCGTTTAGTTTGTAAATAAATAAATCAATAAAAAATATTTATTATATATTTGTTTTGAAGTTTTTTTTTTTTTTTTTTTATAATTGGATGTCCGGTTCAGCTTGCACGCACCACAACTAATCTCCATGTTCACTGAATATCTACAAGCTCAATAAACATGTAAGACATTACAAGGATGATAGGCATGCCTAACAAATCTCGAATCTCGGTTAATAGGAAAGAAAAAAACTCTTCTTGACCAACAAGCCAAGACCCCGTTAGGGTTTTAAAGTTTTTATAAATATGGTTCTTACTGTATGATGAATTAAAAATAAATAATGGTGGATGGAATCTAATATTTATAATTATCCAGATAAAATTAAATAACAATTATTCACTTTAAATTAAAATATAATTATTGAATGAACAATTATAATATTTTTTATGCTGCTTCAAATCCACGTAAATGTATTACTAATATATTTTCTTTTATTTGTCTTTTCTTCTTGTTCTTCAGTAGATTTAGAATACTAAACTATATCATGTTTTTTTTTAAAATATTTTTTATTTTATTTTAATATATTATTTTAAAAACAAAATACTTAAAAATCCAGTCACGAACCTAATATAAATGAGTTTCCTATAGTTCTATGATATCATGGTCACGTGGTAGGGACCTTGATAGTTACATGAAACCAGGAAGAAGCTCCCTTATCCTTGATGGTCGATCGAGAGAGAGAGGGAGAGAGAGAGAAGCTATTTTAAAACGACACCGTCGATGATTATACCCCACACTTCCCTATGCCCACACACAGACACATATCAGTCTCTCTATATCTCGCATCCCTAAAGCAAAATCATCCTCGAAAACCCTAACAAAAACAGCACCACACACGTATTAATCACTGCATCCGCGCCCTGCTCCCCACATAAATCATGGAAAATGCTTCACATTGAAGCAAGATCTATAGCTTGTAATCTTTTCCCCTCTTCTTTCCTTTTCACCTCCTTGTCGATGCTTGTTTGTATCTTCCATTATTTAGAATATTGTGTATATAACAAGTTAAATCAATCACCATTTACTATAGCTAGAGATCAGTAGAGACAATGGACGCAAGTTTATCATCTGGGTACCGAGTTACTGATCATTGCAATAACACCCTTGTGGTGCTCACTCTTTATGCATTTCCCTATTCTAAAAAACAGTACTGATACTACTGCACAAGGAATTTGGTTTGTTATTGAGTAGCACTTGATGTAATGCTAGGTGATGAAGATGAGTAAGCGAGCGAGCAACGAGAAGAGCCTTGTTGAAGCATCGGCATCTGAGCTGGGGTCACCGAGGAGGATGAATACGATGGGTTGGTTTCCGTCATTTTCAATGATTTGTTAGTCGGCTTATGGGCATCACTCCCCCCAATCGGTTCTTGTCGAATTTCCCTTAACAATACTGCCACATCTTTCATTGTCGGGCGATCTTCAGCGCGATTGCTTGTGCATAGAAGAGAGATTCCGAGAGCTTGAAGCATTTCTTGTATTTGTGTGTCTGGGTGGCCTTGCAGTTTAGTATCAAGTATCTCGACCGGGTCTTTCTTGCTCTTCAGGTGGTCTCTGACCCATTAGACAACATGCTGACCGTCCGGGAATGATGGATCCACTGGCTTTTTTCCGGTTATTATCTCTAAAAGGACGACTCCATAGCTATACACGTCACTCTTTTCAGTGATTCTAAGCATGCAGGCATACTCTGCAGTTGAAGCAATGGAAGGCAAGTTATTATGCTTGCAAGATTAACATAAGTGCACAATGGCAACACTGCAGCAAGTTCACGAGTGGGTATTCATGCAGGGTGAAGGAAAATTGCACCCGGAGCAGAAACTTATTGCTAAAAGCTGTATTCACTGTGCATGCAAAAGTTTTGCCGATTGGTTATGAAAATAACAAGTCACGAACAAAAAAAATTAATGTGACAACAGTTAAACAGCTTGTTGGTATGCCTGATTTGATTTTGCTACCTAAACCCATCTCCAAATCTTGCTTCAAGTCTCCATCATCACTAATCCCAAACTGACTTCTCACATAATCAAAAAATTATCTCGCCCCGACACCTAGATTTTATTCTAATTAACTGTGCAATAGCCACTCAACTGTACCGAGAAAAACTCCAATTGTCACAGTGGAACGAGAGTGAAAAATGAAAACTCACCTGGTGCAATGTATCCATAGGACCCGGCAAATTGAGGATTTGCAGAGAATGATCCATGCTCGTCTTCGACCACCCTAGCCAACCCGAAATCGGCTAAAAATGCCTCGTATTGGTCCCCGAGTAAGATATTGTGAGATTTCACATCTCGGTGCAAAATCGGCGGGACACAATCATGGTGTAAATAAGCTAACCCCTCTGCCACCCCTAATGCGATCTTGAACCTCATCTCCCACTCCACCAGTCCAGCACCATCCCCTTCATGTAACAATGCCCCTAACGTGCCATTAGCCATGTAATCATAAAACAACAAATTTGTTTTCAGGTTTGCTCCCCACCCGAGTAACCGGACAATATTTTGGTGCCGAATTGTCGCCAATGTAGCAATCTCGGATGAAAATGATGCTGCTGAAATCTTCTCTGCCGAATTAAACCTCTTAACTGCAATCATCAATCCTGACGGAATGACAACCTTATACACCACCCCGGACCGGCCTTGCCCGATCACATTGCTAGCTATCAACGACCGTGCCACGTCAGCAATTGACAAATCTAGCTTCTGGTATAATGTCACTTCCCAAGGCGGACTTATCTCCAGGTCATCATCACTGTCGCACTCATGGGCCCCACGGCAATGCTTTTTGCTTCCTAGGATAATGTAGAGGGCTGCCAAAAGGAGAGCACACGCCGTGCACAACAGAACCACCATTGCCACACGTGCTGTCGTCATGCGCCTCACGCGCTTGTCATCATCATCACACTGGTTATCGGAGAAGCAAAGAGCGGGATTACCGGTAAGAACACTGAGAGGAAGCTTGGAGAAGAAGGGCGTGTCAGGCACGTGACTCGAGAAATTATTGTGGGAGACATTAAGCACGACAAGATTTGGCAATGCTGCGAGATGCTGAAGATCGCCAGATAGATGATTATAAGAAAAATCTAAAATAGCAATCTTGGTTAGCCCGGTGAACTCTGACGGAATCTCTCCGTTAAGCTGATTCATGCTGAGATTCAAAGCGATTTCCAGTGACGGAATCTTTCCAATACTCGACGGGATGTTCCCTGATAATTGATTTCCACTCAGGTCCAATAACTGTAACTTGGAGCAGGAATCGAGTTGATTCGGAATGGAACCTGAGAGCTTGTTCTTGGAAAGAATGAGCTTGGTGAGTGAACCTAGCGAACCGAGACTTGCACTCAAAGTTCCTTCAATCAAGTTATCGGAGAAGTCAACAAACTGGAGAGACACAAGCTTGTTAAGACTCTGTGGCAAGTTCCCAAAGATAGCATTTGAATGCAAATCAAAAAATGTGAGATTCTGACAACCCGAGATTCCTTCCGAGATGTTTCCGGCAATCCGGTTCGATCCGAGATCCAAGAAGTTCAAATTCTTCAAATTTCCAATCTGGGGTGGTATTGTTCCGGCAACCTTGTTGTTATTAGCTCGAAAACGAATCAAAGACGAGCAGTTTCCAATCTCTGATGGTATTTCACCAGAGAGATTGTTGGAAAGAAGCAAGAGTTTGTTGAGTTTCTTCAGCTGAAAAACTCCTTTTGGAATAGGTCCCACCAGGCCATTTTGGGATAAATCTATGGCTTCTAGATTTTGACAGTTGGAAATGGAAGACGGTATGTTGCCTTCAAGTCTGTTCTGCCATAAGTAAAAGAGTGTGAGGTTTGATAAGTTACCTATTTCAGGTGGGATTGAGCCACTGATTTGATTGTTGTCTAGTTCGATGTGAGTGAGCTTCTGGCACTTTCCAAGTTGTGCAGGGATTTCTCCGGAGACTTGATTGAGGCTAAGTTGGAATTCTTGAAGTTCAGTTAAATTGCCAAATGATTGTGGAATGCTTCCGGTTAAGGAATTCATTGATATGTCAATGACCAACATCTGGCTGCAGTTTCCGAGCTCTGGAGGGATGATACATACCAAGCTGTTTTGCCAGAGCAAAAGGTTCTTAAGGTTTCGGGATTGATCCAGTGAGTGAGTTTTCATAAAGGTATATGTCCTGAAGCTCGGTGCAATCACCAAGTTCTTGAGGGATTTGGTCTGAAAGGAGGGCAGTGTAAATGGCGATGGTTTGGAGTTTTTTAAGGAGGCCAAGGCTTGGTGGGAGAAAGCCAGAGATGCTTGTTTCTGCCAGGCCTAATATCAACAAATTGCTGCAGTTGCCAATTTCACAAGGTAACGAGCCTTCAAGATTCTTGTTGCCGCCAGCTCGAATCACTTCAAGATATCTCAACCTGCCTATGGTGCTGGGTATGGAACCACTAAGCTGATTGTCATAGAGGATCAGCCATTTCAAGCTAGTGAGGTTTCTGATTTCGATCGGAATAGAGCCCTCGAGTTGATTTGAGTTGAGATGGAGCTCTTCGAGCGAGGTCAGGATACAAAGCTCACTTGGGATCTTGCCGGTCAAGGCATTTTCACTCAAGTCCAAGTGAGTCAACTGAGGAAGAGCAGTACCAATTTCTTTTGGGATTGAACCAGTGAGATTGGTTCCAGACAGAATAAGCTTTTTCAAGGATAACAGTGAGGTGAAATTGGAGGGAAGTTTTCCAAACAAATCAACATACCTCAACTCCAACGATACAACTTCATTGCTCATGAGATCGCAAGTGATTCCAAACCATCCACATGGAGTCTCATTGCTTGAATCCCAGCTATTCAGCCCCTTAGGAAATCCATCCAAGCTTCTCCTCCATGAAAGAAGAGCTTGACCTTGCTGGTTGAGAGCAAAAGCTGTAAAAGGGAAGAGAAATACAAGGGAAGAGGAGAGGAGAAGGAAGGAAAAGAGGGTCCATGGATTTACAGGCATTACAGCTAGGTGCAGTTTGGAAGAGGGCTTGAGTCTAGCTAGGGAGGGAGGGACAATGGGAGGAACCAAATCATGTCTTGTGGGCTAATGTTCTTTTGTTAGAAGAAGATTAGTAAACTAGCAGTAGATGTGTGATGGGATTAAACTAATTCCCAGACCAGAATCTCCGGATCCAAGGAACAGCTAGGCCATTATGTTTTCTGCACAACGAAATGGAATTTCAGATGGCTTTTTTAGGATTTCTTTTTTCTTTACAGCAGTGTTAGGTTGGGGGGGAGAGAAGACATAACTATTTTTTAATCTGAATGGGTGGTGGGTTAACTGCCTTTGGTCTTCCACTTTTTTAGTATAACCTTTCTCATCTAACTTCTCTCTCCTATTTTCTCACAACACAATAATAACAATATAATAATAATAATAATAAACTCAATTCAATAGCTTGGAGCAGGAACCGAGTTGATTCGCAGAGAGAGAGAGAGAGAGGTTCGCAGTGAAGTTGGAGCTTGAAAACTGATGCATATTATTAAGAATGAGAAGAGAGAGTTGAGATCCAGATCTGAAGCAGAATTAGAAAAATACAATGACAGAACATGCATGCAAATGGGATCTGGGAGATGGTCCTTATGGTACTGTGAGTCGACTCGTAGAATATAATTATTCAAAAGCATGCCCATATAAAAATACCCATAAATTATTAACCAGATTTTGAGTGTATGGCGATGAAGAACATACAAGGTGATTCAGACTCTGCAGCCACCAGCAAAATCAGATACCATTTGTCGCACCACAAAAAATGAGCGCGTGGCGTCCCGGCGACCATCCTCGCGTGCAGGGGAATTCAATGTTTATTTTCATGGAAAGGGAGTCGCCACCTAGTATTATGGTTACTAGGAAACCTAAACTGGTCTTTCAGAGATTCTAGGGTAAGGGACTGGTTGCGTAAAGGGAAGGTTTTAGCACCCCGAGTACGCCCTCCCTAAGGTAAGCTGCTTGGTGTTTTTGTTTGTTTATGATTTGTTATGATCTTGATATTTTTTTTAAAAAAGTTGGTTAAATGGTGATGGTGTATTATCCTCGTCGAATATTTTGGATACTAACTCCTCAGGATTTATTTATCCAAACACCAACGGTGAATAATAGCGAATTATTCTTGTCGAATATTTTGGATATTTATTCCTTAGGATTTATTTATCCAAACACCGATAGTGAATAATAGCAAATTATCCCCGTTGAATATTTTGGATATTGATCCTTTAAAATTTATTTATCCAAATATCAACAATGAATAATATGGATAACCAAAAATAATATTTTGATATTTTTGGAATATTGGCCAATACTCTTTGGATTTTACAAACATGTTGTAAAATCCAAAAATGCAAGAAATGACTTTCTTTGTGAAATCCATGCTAAAATATATTTTTTCTTCAAAACTCCAAGATAATATTTTTTTGAAAAAAAAAAAAACCAAAACAATATTTTTTTAAAATATGCTAGTGTATTGGCCGTATGCGCAAAAACATATTTTTGTTATAGACATTTTTCTCAAAAATATAAAAAGTATTTTTTTTTATTTTTTGTAATTTATATTTTTTTATTTTATTATTATTATTATTTATTTTTTATTTTTGGGTGGGCTGGCCCATCCTGCTTCAGGCCTGGGCTGTCAGCCTGGCTGGTCCTGGGCCGCAGGCCCAGGTCATGCTGGTCTTGGGCCGCTGGCCCAGGTCATGTTGTGCCCAGGCCGCCGGCCCAGGTTATGATGGGCCTATTGCCGGCCCAGATAATATCGGTCGTGGGCTTTTGGCCCAGATAATGTTGGGCCTGGGCTATTGGCCCAAAACCTCTCGGGCTGGGCTTCATTTTCGAACCGTCTGAAGCTGGGCTTGCGGCCCAGACAGGCTAGAAGCCCAGCCCTCCTCAATGGCCGGGCCCGTACAAGGCCCGACCCGGGTACAAAATCCGACCCGTTTGGAAGATGATGAACAGTAAAATGATGATTTTTCGAGTGTGACGAATGGCTTACCTGTTAATACCTTCGTGTAGAGGACGTCGAGGTGGTTCTTTTGGTCGTGGCCTCGTCGTGAATGGAGGCCTGTGGTGGCCCGAAAATGAGCTCGAAGTGGTCGGCTGTGGCGTTGCTGGCGACGGGGCTGCTCTGTTTTCTTCGCCGGAGAGGATGGCTGAGATGCTGGGGCGGAGACGAAGGTGATGGTGGTGAAGTTGTGGTGTGAGACGGCTTGAAATGGTGGCCGGAGGGATTGACCCGAGAGTGAGAGAGAGAGAGGGAACGGGTCTGTTACGTTTTTAGAGAGAGAGATGGAAAAAAAAAATGCCCGAGAGATGAGAATGAAAAGGAGCTGGTGTGAGGGAGACAATGATTCGAAATTTTACGTGAGATTTTCTTTGTTTCTTTCAGCCTCTCTTTCCCCGTTTTTTTTTCTTTTTTCTTCTTCTCTGGTGGCCGGTTTTTATAGCACCAACCGGGGTTACCGTTACCTACACACAGTCCTTGCTGGCGGCGAGCAGGGGGCTGGTCGGCGGCTGAGGTAGGAAACTTGTCGGCGGCGAAGGCAGCAACTTTTCAGTCGGTGTAGGGGAAGGAGGGGTGCTTTTAGGGGTGAAAATGCGATTTGGTCCTTTGATTCATATTTGCTCTTATTGCACCCCCAATTGGATTCAAATTTATGATTTTGTGCAATTGTACCCTTGTTCGAATTTCAACATCAACCTTAATTTTGCGCGCCTCTTTCCTTTTGGGTCCTTTATTTCTGATTTATACAATTTAGCCTTTAATTGATCATTAAACTTTTAATTGTCTTTAATTTGACCCCTAACTTGCGCAATTGGCTTGAAAAAAAAAATCAATTGGGTCTCTAAAAATTCTGATTTTTCTCGATTGAGCCCAAAATTAATTCAAGAACTAGATTTCTCATTGACTAAGCATTTAATACAATTAATTTGGTCAATTCAAAGCATAATCAAGTCCTTCCATTTAATTATATTTTTCAATTGGGCCCTAAATTAATCCCCAAACATAATAATTGGGCTATGATTAAATGAATTTGGCCTAAAAAAAATATGGTTAAAATTTTTTGAATTATTATTATTATTATTATTATTTTTACCTCGAATTTGTATTTTCTCTTTTTAGGCATAAAAAGAAACGATTTGTCTTACAAAAACATATTCAAAATTTCCAATCAAGACCTTTCTAATGATGCCAAATTCTTATTATTTTATTATTATTATTATTATTATTATTTTTCCGATATTTTTGGGGGATGACCCAAAATTAGGTTATGACAGTTGCCCCCTTCTTTACAATGCTTACGACTAAAGTCTTTGTAAAAGACTTTAACTAGTAAGCGTTGTAAAGAACAAGAAAATTGGTCTCGTTATAATGGGTGACCTACCCTGTTAGCATGGTCTCAATGGTGACGGGTGACCTACCCGGGTCTTATTATGATGGGTGACCTACCCTGAATAGATGGTCTCAATGGTGACGGGCGACCTACCCGGGTCTTATTATGATGGGTGACCTACCCTAAATAGATGGTCTCAATGGTGACGGGTGACCTACCTGGGTCTTATCATGACGGGTGACCTACCCGAATTATACGGTCTCAATGGTGACGGGTGACCTACCCGAGTCTTATTATGATGGGTGACCTACCCTGAATAGATGGTCTCAATGGTGACGGGTGACCTACCCGGGTCTTATTATGATGGGTGACCTACCCGAATTAAACGGTCTCAATGGTGACGGGCGACCTACCCGGGTCTTATTATGATGGGTGACCTATCCTGAATAGAGGGCCTCAATGGTGACGGGTGACCTACCCGAATTAAACGGTCTCAATGGTGACGGGTGACCTACCCGGGTCTTATTATGATGGGTGACCTACCCGAATTAAACGGTCTCAATGGTGACGGGCGACCTACCCGGGTCTTATCATGACGGGTGACCTACCCGAATTATACGGTCTCAATGGTGACGGGTGACCTACCCAAGTCTTATTATGATGGGTGACCTACCCTGAATAGATGGTCTCAATGGTGACGGGTGACCTACCCGGGTCTTATTATGATGGGTGACCTACCCGAATTAACGGTCTCAATGGTGACGGGCGACCTACCCGGGTCTTATTATGATGGGTGACCTACCCTGAATAGATGGTCTCAACGGTGACGGGTGACCTACCCGGGTCTTATTATGATGGGTGACCTACCCGAATTAAACGGTCTCAATGGTGACGGGCGACCTACCCGGGTCTTATTATGATGGGTGACCTACCCTGAATAGATGGTCTCAACGGTGACGGGTGACCTACCCGGGTCTTATTATGATGGGTGACCTACCCGAATTAAACGGTCTCAATGGTGACGGGCGACCTACCCGGGTCTTATTATGATGGGTGACCTACCCTGAATAGATGATCTCAATGGTGACGGGTGACCTACCCGGGTCTTATCATGACGGGTGACCTACCCGAATAAATGGGGAACAACCTAGCATTGTTTCTTAGATCATCTTTCACGGTCTTGATGACCTGAGCTTCTGTTTCTCTCTTTCCTAAAATTTGGAATGACATTGGCTTTCGCCACACAGTTCCTATCAGCTCGATATTGAGACAATATGATATGCATACTTATATATATATATATATATATATATATGTGTGTGTGTGTGTGTGTGTGTGTGTGTGTGTGTGTGTGTGTATTTTATTTATTATTATTTTTTATTTATTTATTTATTTATTTATTTTATTTTTTTTGAAACATAGGTCCCCCAATTCCTTGTAGTCTTTCTCGAGAATGTGCTTTTTGCGTCAACTTTTCCAATGCTCGGTGAAGGGCCTTTTGGTTTCATATGGGGCCCAAATCTACTCCGTCGGAGTTCTCTTTTATAACATGGTTTATCGATTTTTTTTTTTGCCCCCAGTGTGGTGTGCAAAACATGTCAAGTTTAAGAGAAACTCAATAGATAAATAGAATAAATGTCATGAGACCATGTGTTTGGTAATCAATTTTTTTTTTATGAGAATTCATAACCGAATTTTATTGATTTGAAAGGTTACAAAATATTAGGCATAATATTTCCTTACGGAATCAGAATTCACAGGCCTAACTAGATCCTCCCCATCCATCCTAGATAATAGCAAAGCTCCTCCCGAGAATGATTTCTTCACCACATAAGGACCTTCATAGTTTGAGGCCCATTTACTCTGATCTTGTCCTGGTATAGGTAATATTTTCTTTAGTACCAGATCTCCTTCTTGGAATTTTCGAGATCTAATTTTCTTGTCATATGATTTGGCCATCCTTCTTTGGTATAATTGATGATGACAGATTGCAGCTAACCTCTTTTCGCTGATCAAATTCAATTGTTCATATCTGACTTTTGCCCATTCTGCTTTTTCTAGTTCAGAGTCTACCAATACTCTTAAAGATGGGATTTCTACCTCTAAAGGCATTACTGCCTCCATTCCGTATACCAACATGTACGGAGTGGCTCCTGTTGAGGTCCGAACTGCGGTACGGTATGCATGAAGGGCAAATGGCAACATCTTGTGCCAATCCTTATAGGTGATTACCATCTTCTGGACAATCTTCTTGACATTTTTATTAGCAGCTTCTACTGCACCATTCATCTTTGGTCTATAAGGCGAGGAATTTGAGTGCTTGATCTTCCATTTAGCGCAAAGTTCCGTTATTAACTTTCCATTGAAGTTTTGTGCATTATCAGTTATAATCTTTTCCGGTGGTCCGTACCGACATATCAAGTCCCTCTCAATAAATTTCTTCACTACTTTTTGCATTACATGAGAAAATGACGCGGCTTCTACCCATTTTGTAAAGTAGTCAATGGCCACGAGAATGAACCTATGACCATTGCTGGCTTTTGGGTTGATAGGCCCGATCACATCAATTCCCCACATTGCAAAAGGCCATGGAGAGATTAGGTTAAATAGAGGCGTCGGAGGGGCGGTGATTTTATCACTGTGGATTTGGCACTTATGGCACTTGCGAACATAGTTCACGCAATCCTTCTCTAATGTTATCCAGAAATAACCAACCCTTTGTATTTTCCTAGCCATCATATGTCCACTAGCATGGGTTGAGCAGATCCCTTCATGAACTTCTCGTAATGCATCCCTGGCTTCAGCTTCATCTAGGCACCTCAGTAAAGTCCCATCAGATGATTTTTTATACAAAATCTCCCCGTCAAGATAAAAACCCATTGCTAATCTTCTCAAGGTCTTCTTTTCGGTTTCGGATGCCCCCAGGGGATAAGTCCGGTTTCGGATGAAATTTTTAATATCATAGTACCAAGGGTTTCCATCTATTTCTTCTTCGACCGAGCAACAATGAGCTGGATTATTTCTGATATCAATGTGTATCGGCTGCAGGTTTCGTCCAAAGTCTATTCTGGCCATAGAAGCTAATGTGGCCAAAGCATCCGCAAATTGATTTCCGCCCCTTCCTAGATGTGTGAACTCTATTTCTTCGAATTCTTCAGCCAGTCTAGATAAATATTCTTGGTAAGGTATCAGCTTCTCATCTTTGGTTTGCCACTCTCCCTTTATCTGGCAAATAATTAGCATAGAGTCCCCATACACATCTATCTTTTTTACGTTTAATTCCAATGCAGCTTCTAAACCAAGAATACAAGCCTCATACTCGGCAGTGTTAGTACAACTGAATTGCAACCTAGTTGAAACTGGATATTGCCTCTTGTCAGGAGAGATTATTACTGCCCCTGCTCCATTACCGCATATGTTTACAGCACCGTCAAAATACATAGTCCAACGTTCTGGTTTCGCCTCCTCAATCGCAAGCACATCTTCATCGGGAAAATCAAAGTTTAACGGCTCGTAATCTTCCATAGCATGGTCTGCCAGGTGATCGGCAATAACACTCCCTTTCACAGCTTTCCTTGTCATGTATACTATATCATACTCGGCTAATAAGACCTGCCACCTCGCAATTCGGCTGGATAGATAGGGTTTTTCGCAGATATACTTCAATGGGTCTAATTTGGAAATTAATCATGTGGTATGATACAGCATATATTGTCGTAGCCTCTTCGCAGCCCATGCTAGTGCGCAACACAACTTTTCAATCATGGTGTACCTAGACTCACACTCTACGAACTTCTTACTTAGGTAATAGATGGCTCTCTCCTTTCTTCCAGTTTCATCTTGTTGCCCCAACACGCATCCCATTGCCGTTTCAGTCATGGTTAAGTACAAAATTAATGGTCTTTTTGATACAGGAGGAACGAGTAGGGGTGGATTTAGCAGATACTATTTAATCTTCTCAAAAGCCTCTTCACATTCTTCATTCCAAACCCTAGGATTATTCTTCCTCAACAAACGGAAAATTAGATCACAAGTCGTGGTTAATTGGGATATAAATCGAGCGATGTAGTTTAGCCTTCCTAAAAACCCTCTCACCTCCTTCTCAGTCTTGGGAGTTGGCATGGCTCGAATAGCCTTTACTTTCTCAGGATCAACTTCTATCCCTTTATTGCTTACCACAAATCCTAACAACTTCCCAGATTTTACTCCGAATGAACATTTTGCGGGGTTGAGTCTCAACTTATATTTTCTTAACCTCTCAAATAGTTTCTTCAATATCTGGACATGATTCTCTTCTTCCCCTGATTTAGCTATCATGTCGTCCACATATACTTCAATCTCCTTATGCATCATGTCGTGAAACAAAGTCACCATAGCCCTTTGGTAAGTGGCTCCCGCATTCTTCAGCCCAAATGACATGACTTTATAGCAGTAGGTCCCCCATGGTGTTACAAAGGTTGTCTTCTCCTTATCTTCTTGTGCCATTTTTATTTGATTATAGCCTGAGAAACCATCCATAAAGGAATACGTGGAACTACGAGCTGCATTGTCAACTAACATATCTATATGCGGTAGAGGGAAATTATCCTTAGGGCTAGCACGATTTAAGTCCCTAAAATCTACGCAGACTCTAATTTTGCCCTCCTTTTTGGGTACCACTACTATGTTTGACACCTATTGGGGTACTTAACCACTTCTAGAAAACCAGCATCCCATTGTTGTTCAATTTCTGCTTTTACTTTGATCAAAACTTCAGGATGTGTTCTTCTCAACTTTTGCCTAATTGGTCTGCATCCTTCTTCCAACGGTAGCCTATGCACTACGATATTCGTGTCTAATCCGGGCATATCCTCATAAGACCAAGCAAATACATCTACATAATCTCGCAGTAGTGTAATCAAGTCTTCTCTTTCCTTTTGTGCGATCAGAGTCCCTATCTTAAGCTCTCTCCGACTTTCTTCATTACCCACGTTTATGGTTTCAAGTTCCTCTTTAGCGGGTTTCCAAACCTGTTCATATTGTTCTATTAATTTTGTGAATTCCCTAATGTTTTTTTCATCCTCTTCTTCCTTTTCTACAGCTATTATATATTCTTTAAAATTCGGCCATTCATTCTCAGTATAAAGTGCAGGTGCTGTTGTGGAAGTTTCGCTTTCAGGGTTCATTTTAACAACCGATGGGGCTTCTTGGGTCTCCCAATTCTGAAACTTTTCTCCCTCTGCTAGCTTCCGAATGCATGTACGGGCGGTGACTTTCTCTAGAGCATAGATGGTCAACTGCGGCAGTTCCTCTTCCCTTTCCTCAGATTGAGCTTTCTTGTCAATACCCTTGACTTCTTCATCCAAAGTGTTTATGCTTATGGGTGAGAGTTGTTGAAAAGAGCTTTTAGGTCCCTGGTCAGGATGCATCACATAAGCGGCCTTTGGGAATGAGATCCTGATTGGAGGAATGACTAAGTATTCTTCTTCAGGCTTCCTTCCTTCAATTCGCGCCATTCTCTTCTCTCTTCTTACATTGGCAGCCCGCTTGTAATCTTCCTTCTTAGGCTTATACCCCAAACCGAACCTCTGCTCTGCGGCTTTCAACTTTGTTACACCAATCCACTCGGCCTTCCTTTTTTCTGCCTCAATTTGATTTGGAATTTCGCACCTTAACAGGTTTTGAGCGGCCATCTTGGTGGCTTCCGAGATCCTCGGCTTCCTTATCACAGTGTTTTCAGGCACCCACTCGGTATTCACAACCTCGAATGCATGAAGGTTTCCATCCATACAATTTTCAGCCTCAATAAAAGGGATCGCAATTTTTTTCATCATTGATATAGTCTCTTCGGCTTTAACAGTAACCAAGACACCGTTGACAATGTACTTTAAGCATTGATGCAGTGAGGAGGCAACCGCTCCTGCAGCGTGTATCCATGGCCTTCCCAACAAAATGGTGTAAGAGGGGTGGATGTCCATTACTTGCAGGGTTACCAGAAAAATTTGCGGACCGATGGCAAGCTCGACCTCTATTGAGCCTAACACTTGCCTTGGTGAACCATCATATGCTCTAGTCATTATCATACTAGGCTGCATATGGGAAGGGTCCACGGGCATCTCGTCCAGCATGTGCCTTGGCAACACATTAAGAGCTGACCCATTATCAATAAGAACTTTATCGATGAGGCAATCCTTGTATCGGACTGTGATATATAAAGGCTTGTTATGGCCCGTTCCTTTAGCATCCAACTCTTCCTCAGTGAAATACAGGTAGTTTGAAGCGTGAATCCTTCCTACCAAGTGCTCCATAGTCTTTTGCTCGATATCTTGAGGTACATAAGCCTCATTTAGTACCTTCTGTAAAGCATTTCGATGCGGTTCTGAACTAAGTATTAATGACATGATGGAGATTTTGGCAGGGGTCTTCTTCAATTGATCCACCACACAGTACTCGCTGTGCTTCATCAATTTTAGGAACTCGTTTGTTTCTTCCTCTGTCACAGGCTTGTTTACCTCCAGCTCTTTTTCAAAACCCAATGTTTCTTTACCCTTGACCTTCCTTTGTTTTTCTAACTCCTCAGGTGTGAAGCAACGGCCACTTCTGGTCAAACCCTCTATTTCAGATTGGAAAGAAGGAGCTTCAACATTTGTGGTGTAAACACAATTTCCTGGCATTACCCTATAATCCGCATCCTTTGTTTTGAGGGGCTTGGTTAATACCAACCTGGAGAGTCTACTAGCTGTTGTTTGTATCCTGCACTTTTCTATCCCAGTTATCTCTCTATTGCCCTCCATATCCTCAATCCTTAGTTCTCCTAGCGTCATCATCTTTGTGACCTTCTGATGAAACCCGATACATTCATCGATGTGATGCCCTTTCTCATTATGGAATAGGCAGAAATCATTTCTTCCCATGCTGTATCTGGTTGGTTTCCTTAACTGTCCAGACTGCACCAACATTTCATAGAGTCTAGCCATTGTCACTTTCAACACTTTTCTTTTATGATCGGCTTCCAACGCATTTACCCCACTACTTCCTGTGGCATGCCGGGGCAAGGGATTTGAGTTCACATTGGGTGAATCCTCAAAGGTGACCCACCCGACTTTGATCAATTGTAAAACCTTGTTCTTGAAAGCTACACAAGTCTCAATGCTATGACCCGCATTCCCAGCATGATATTCACAAGTCAATTGGGGGTTGTGCCAGGCAGGGAAAGGTGGTTGTGGAGGTGGTACTGGTAGGGGAGCAATCTGCCCAATGCTTAATAACTTAGCATAGAGTTCCTTTAGGGTTATTGGTAAAGGTGGTAATTGTTCTTCCGGTTGTTGATAGTTTCTCCTTTGGTAATTATTTTGGTTGTTCACAGGGAACTTTGGGTGAAAAAGGTTGGTTTGGGGTAGAGGTTTTGGGAAAGTTGATGTTGGTGATCTGGGGGATAGGGGATTGGTAGCTTTTATAATTTTTGTCTTTTCCTTTGTACCTATCCTTAAGGTTGTTCACCTCAACCTCCTTCCTTTTTCCAGCAAAACCCCTTTTCTCTATGGGTTCCATAATTCTCCCGCTTCGAATTCCCTGTTCGATTATTTCAGCGATTCGAACTGCATCATAAAAATGCTGGGCTGAGCTACCCATCAAATGCTCATAATACGGAGCCCTAAAAGTGTTAGCAAATAGATTCACCATTTCTGTCTCTATCAATGGTGGTTGCACGTTGATAGCTTGGTCCCGCCATCTCTGAGCATAAGCCCTTACGGACTCCTGAACTCCTTTCTCCATGGTTATCAGACTAGTCCTGTTTGGTGCAATCTCTAGGTTAAACTTGTATTGTTTCAAAAAGGCGTCTGCCAAATCCGCCCACTTTCTGATTCTAATGTTGTCAAGCCTCATATACCAGTTGAGGGCTGTTCCGGTCAGGCTGTCCTGGAAGAAGTATATTAACAACTTATCATCGTGGATAACCTCGGCCATCTTGTTGTAGTATGAACGAAGATGAGTCTTCGGACACTCTATCCCGGTATACTTTATAAATTCGGGCACCCTAAATTTCCGTGGAATTACGATGTCAGGTACCAGACATGTTTCGGCTGCGCGAACTGGGTCGGATAAATCATTTCCTTCAATTGCCCTTAATCTTTCCTCCAGTGCTGTCCATTTATCATACCCTACATGATAAGGGAATCTGCCGTCTTGTGGATTCTCTCCCGTTAAATCCATTGTAATGGGTATTTGTAGAGGCCGGGTGGGATCAAGGTGCTTATTTGGTATTTTCGTCCCTAAATCTTGTGGTGCCACAGGGCTTTGGACTGCCGATGGTGCTTCATCAGTTTGAGCGGACGTGCCCTCCCCATCCCTTGCTCTTAAGGCCTTCTCTAGCAAACTAATTAACCGTGCTACATCATTCCGCACAGCTTCAAGCTCCTTTTGGTATTGGGATTCTTGCTCTGCCCTTTCGCTGTTTTCCATCCTTTTTCTCAACCGAGTGTTGTAGACTTTAGTAGGGGGACCTATGTTTCGTAATTGAGCTGTTTGCATAAATGTATAAGAAAATGTATGATATAAATGCATGTGTTGTGATATGCTTTGTGCAATGCATGAATGCATTTCCCTTGTGAACTTTTAATAGCCAACACCTCATGGAATATGGGTTTCTGTCACATTGCTGCTAGGAGAAACTATTTTTCGAGTCATTTGCTTAAGTCATATGCACCAAAAGACTGATTTTTTTGCAAAAGGATGGGTCAATGCCCTTGTCATTTATATTGGAGAAGCTTACTACATTTTGAAAACATAAAGAGGAAAAACATATTAGTCTTCTTCCTTAGCCATTGGTAGGAAAGCAGATTCGCGGTTCTCGATTTTCTTCAAGAAGGCATCGGTCTCAGCTAGGCTTCGAAGATAACGGATGATGTCTCTTCCTACATTTCTTGCATTGGCTCTAATGACTCGGGCGTGCGCAGCAGCTTCATCCATTTGCTCATCCATCTTGGACATTTTTTCAATGAGCAACATGTTGGTTTTGTTTAACGAAATATTGTTGGTGTCGATTTGATCCTTGTGTTTTTCCATTAAGGCCAGCTTCTCATCCAAATACTTCACCTTTTCTCTCTCTTTGCTGAGCTTCACTTTCAAAGTTCTTATCTCATTGTCTTTAACTACTGACTCTGCTTCCATGGCTTCTTGTTCTTCAGACTTTGTTGAACGACTTTCTGACATTACATATTTTTTATATAATTCTTCGTACTTCTCGATCCTATCCATCAGCTCACACTGAACCTCTGCAAATTTCTCTTGGTAGAATTCTATGCTTCCCTGGCATTCATTATGTTCAGTTTGCAATACACCAAGTTCAGAGCAACGTCGTGTCAATTCCAAATTTGTCTCTGTTAACTCTTCCTTAATTCGCAATCTTATGCTCTTTTCTTCAACCAAATTTGACTCGAGCTTGGCTATCCTTTCATCTTTAGACTGTATTTGTTCGTCTAAAAATGCTCTTCTCTTATCGCCTTCTACTACCATTTCTTCCATCATTGCCTTTTCCCGTTTGCTTTTGCTCAACTCCAACATGAGCTTCTCTACTTGTCTTCTTAACTCTTCTTCATCATCAACTCTTTTCCTCTTAACAAGCTTTTCTTTAGATTGGGGAGATTTGACTCCTTCGTTAATCATGATTGTAGGACCTACATCTCTCCATTTCACGTATCCTTCGCTTGTACTGGGATCCCTAATGCCTTTTATCTCCACCAAGACTAAGTGCTTCCAATCTTGCCTAACGACCTTCAAAGCTTCTTGTGCAACGGGGTCTTTAAATAAACCATATAATTGAGCAATCCCCTTGGTCCTCGGAATAAATTGCATGCCCCCACGTTGTCTTACCACAAGAGCAGGAGCATAACTCACATACCCGGTAATCCCTACCAACGGAACCCAACGTTGCTGCCCACAACTCATTAAGACATCCATTGCCTTGATCCAAGGGGCTTTCCATTTGAAACCACCACTGGGTAAAATTTCTAGCTTCTCTAACCAACCTCGGTTATCCAGATTTCCCCATTCTTCTTCTACCACTATCTCCAAAGGTTTTTGGCTAAACCACCAAAAATTATTAAAAATTGGCTTTTTCGTTTCGATATGGCTGACCATCCAGATATACAAAAACTGTGTGCAGCATCTCATTGCTCCTTTCCCGGCTCTTCGGCAATGATTAAGTGTTATGATGGTTTCAGCCAAAATAGAGGCTACCGGGTTGATCCGAGTATTTTCATATTCTATATAAGCAGCAGCAGCTTCTAAGCTTATTATTCCTATCTGGCTTGGAAATAACACGAGGCCAAATATGCCTAAGGTAATCAGTCTCTCCTTTTCTGACCCGAACTTCTTTTCTAGTTCACATTCTAACATCCTCCATTTCAAACCAGCGGCATTCTTCTCAAGAAATCTTTTCAAATCGGAGATTCTGACCAGTTTTGACAATTCAGGGATAATCTTGTCAGATCTCAAAGGGAAATAGATTCTGTATAAGTCTCTTGGAAATTCGGTCAACATCCCATATTCTTCCAGGGTAGGACATAAATCTAGGCTCCCAAAAGAAAAACGGCGATAGTCGGGATCCCAAAAATGAACTAGAGCTCGTACCGCTGGGTTTAACACTTCTACCTTTGCAATTTCCATCAAACGTCCATACTTCCCAAAGAATGCATCCTTATCCACCTTCTGAAAGTGAGTTGTTAATTTGCTCACCTCATTTATGATGCAGTTCAGATTCTTAATTGGTGACAAGCTTTCAGCATTGCTCTTAGTACAGTCTCCTTCAGTCAGTTGTGCCAATTCAGAATTTTTCCCATATTCCATGATAGAAAGTTTAGTGGTGGTGGCCATTTTGTTCACAAGATCTGCAAGTCAAAATGCTATTTAGGCCTTTTCTTTATATGTAAAAAGATATTATGAAGCATGCACCCTAACGATAGGTTCTAGTTCTTTTAGGTGAGACAAAGGGTAGGTTTACTACTTGGTCTCTAAAGAGGGTCTCTTGCTGTCCCAGTGATCACCTTCGTAAAGGCGATATGGGGGTTTAGCAGGTAGCGGGATGGTACGCATACCAATCACTACCAGTCTAAACACTCAACAAAGAGTCGGGGTTTACACAAACTTCAACCTTGACTCAAGTCATAGGTAAGCTGCTAGTCCCCCACCTAACTTAAGGTTTAGTGTGTGGTCTCAAAATAATAACAGTGATGTATGACAAGACATATTATGATGACATAATATAAAGATGCATGCTAAAGTTTCTGAAAAAGAATAAACCATTCATATCAATATAAAAACAATAACATATCATGATCAAACAAAAATATCAAGCTTAGTCCTAAGTCCCCAGCAGAGTCGCCATCCTGTCGCACCCCAAAAATCCCCGCGTGCGGCGAATCCTCAAGTGAGGGGGTCTAATCTTTATTTCTGTGAAAAGGAAGTCGTCACCTAGTATTATGGTTACTAGGAAACCTAAACTAGTCTTTCAGAGATTCTAGGGTAAGGGATTGGTTGCGTAAAGGGAAGGTTTTAGCACCCCTAGTACGCCCTACCTAAGGGAAGCTACTTGGTGTTTTTGTTTGTTTATGATTTGTTATGATCTTGATATTTTTTTTAAAAAAAAAAAAAGATTGGTTAAATGGTGATGGTGTATTATCCTCGTCGAATATTTTAGATATTAACCCCTTATGATTTATTTATCCAAATACCAACGGTGAATAATAGCAAATTATTCTTGTCGACTATTTTGGATATTGACCCCTTAGGATTTATTTATCCAAACACCGATAGTGAATAATAGCAAATTATTCCCGTTGAATATTTTGGATATTGATCCTTTAGGATTTATTTATCCAAATATCAACAATGAGTAATATGGATAACCAAAAATAAGATTTTGATATTTTTGGAATATTGGCCAATACCCTTTGGATTTTACAAACATGTTGTAAAATCCAAAAATGCAAGAAATGACTTTCTTTGTGAAATCCATGCTAAAATATATTTTTTCTTCAAAACTCCAAGATAATATTTTTTCGAAAAAAAAAAAAAAACCAAAACAATATTTTTTTAAAATATGCTAGTGTATTGGTCGTATGCGCAAAAACACATTTTTGTTATATACATTTTTCTCAAAAATATAAAAAGTATTTTTTTTATTTTTTGTAATTTATATTTTTTATTTTATTATTATTATTTATTTTATTTTATTTATTTTATTTTTTATTTTTGGGTGAGCTGGCTCATCCTGCTTCAGGCCTAGGCTGCCAGCCCAGGGGCGAATGGGCCTGGGCTGTCAGCCCGGCTGGTCCTGGGCCGCCGGCCCAGGTCATGTTGTGCCCGGGCCGCCGGCCCAGGTTATGATGGGCCTATTGCCGGCCCAGATAATATCGGTCGTGGGCTTTTGGCCCAGATAATGTTGGGCCTGGGCTATTGGCCCAAAACCTCTCGGGCTGGGCTTCATTTTCGAACCGTCTGAAGCTGGGCTTGCGGCCCAGACAGGCTAGAAGCCCAGCCCTCCTCAATGGCCGGGCCCGTGCAAGGCCCGACCCGGTTACTGTTCACGTATAGTGAACAGTAACTGGGACCGAATGCATTTGGAAGATGATGAACAGTAAAATGATGATTTTTCGAGTGTGACGAATGCCTTACCTGTTAATACCTTCGTGTAGAGGACGTCGAGATGGTTCTTTTGGTCGTGGCCTCGTCGTGAATGGAGGCCTGTGGTGGCCGGAAAATGAGCTCGAAGTGGCCGGCTGTGGCATTGCTGGCGACGGGGCTGCTCTGTTTTCTTCGCCGGAGAGGGTGGCTGAGATGCTGGGACGGAGACGAAGGTGATGGTGGTGAAGTTGTGGTGTGAGACGGCCTGAAATGGTGGCCGGAGGGATTGACCCGAGAGTGAGAGAGAGAGAGAGGGAACGGGTCTGTTACGTTTTAGAGAGAGAGATGGAAAAAAAACGCCCGAGAGATGAGAATGAAAAGGAGCTGGTGTGAGGGAGACAATGATTCGAAATTTTACGTGAGATTTTCTTTGTTTCTTTCAGCCTCTCTTTTTTCGTTTTTTTTTTCTTTCTTCTTCTCTGGTGGCCGGTTTTTATAGCACCAACCGGGGTTACCGTTACCTACACACAGTCGGCTACCAGCTATGGCAACAGGCTTGCTGGCGGCGAGCAGGGGGCTGGTCGGCGGCTGAGGTAGGAAACTTGTCGGCGGCGAAGGCAACAACTTTTCAGTCGGTGTAGGGGAAGGAGGGGTGCTTTTAGGGGTGAAAATGCGATTTGGTCCTTTGATTCATAGTTGCTCTTATTACACCCCCAATTGGATTCAAATTTATGATTTTGTGCAATTGTACCCCTGTTCGAATTTCAACATCAACCTTAATTTTGCGCGCCTCTTTCCTTTTGGGTCCCTTATTTCTGATTTATACAATTTAGCCTTTAATTGATCATTAAACTTTTAATTGTCTTTAATTTGACCCCTAACTTGCGCAATTGGCTTGAAAAAAAAAATCAATTGGGTCTCTAAAAATTCTGATTTTTCTCGATTGAGCCCAAAATTAATTCAAGAACTAGATTTCTCATTGACTAAGCATTTAATACAATTAATTTGGTCAATTCAAAGCATAATCAAGTCCTTCCATTTAATTATATTTTTCAATTGGGCCCTAAATTAATCCCCAAACATAATAATTGGGCTATGATTAAATGAATTTGGCCTAAAAAAAATATGGTTAAAATTTTTTGAATTATTATTATTATTATTATTTTTACCTCGAATTTGTATTTTCTCTTTTTAGGCATAAAAAGAAACGATTTGTCTTACAAAAATATATTCAAAATTTCCAATCAAGACCTTTCTAATGATGCCAAATTCTTATTATTATTATTTTTATTATTATTAATTTTTTTTTCCCGATATTTTTGGGGGATGACCCAAAATTGGGTTATGACACCATTTTGAAAAACAATTCCCATTAAGGTGTCTAGTTTGAAAAACCAGTCCATCACGAGATGTCGTGCCAGATGGCTAAGTCACAGGGCCACGCATTATACTCTAATAATAATAATAATAATAATAATCCATTGACACCACCTCTTGCTTGCCTCGTGGCTTTCTTGTGGATTTATATTAATTTAATCAAAATTATATTACAAGTGCGGATGCCTAATTACAATTAAATAATAATCAATCAATGGCGAAGAAGTCTTTCCCAGGGATCCATTGCATATTACATGATTAATTGTGAAATGTCTTTTCTGTCCTTGAATGCAAAAACAATTGTATAGCTTTTAGCCAGTAGTATTTTCTTTTCTTCTTGATTTCTTTTAGGAATGTAGTGATTAGACTGCTCTTAAATTAAAAAAAAAAAATCTAAGGTTGGTTCCAAGTATTTTTTTTCTTTTTATTTTTTATTTTAGTTATTTTTAGGTTGGATTGTTTGATAATTTTATATAATAAAATTTTTTAAAAAAATTTTATTGACGTGCACAACACATGAATGCATGGGATCATTATACTCAGGTGATGTCTGCTATTTTTTTGAGATACGAAGAAACCTTACCTTTTAGAAAATATATTTTATGAGCTCATATGAACGAATAAAATCTCGGTTGTATTAGACTCCTATAAAAAATATACAATTTAGTTTGAATTTGAGATCCACTGTGCAGATCATAAATTCTCTATTATTGCAACGTGTCATTTGAGGACGTGATGTACACTATGATTGTTTTTGTTTCCTCCCTATTTTTCTCTTCTACCTTAAAAATTCACCGACAACCCCTCCCAAATTTGATTGTATCCTCTAGTTATTTGTTTTACTTTTAATGTTTTTAATTTTCTCAATCTCATCTCTAGGAAATTTATTTCATTTTATTATTTTATTTGTTTCTGGTCCTTATTCTTTTGATTTATTTTTTTCTTGATTTTTTCCCTTCAATATTTTATTTGATTTTTTTATTCAATATTTATTTTTATTCTATAATGATTGCTTTATTTATTAACTTAATCCCCAATTATTTTCTTTTATTTAGTTTCTATACTTAGATTTGATCTCTTATGGTTAGTTTTTACTTCAAATTAACCCACCGGTTTAATTTTTCATCTAAATATATTTGATTATATATATATATAAAAAAAAAAAAAAACAGTCCACGCGCTAACCACCTGACTAGGTAGAAGTCTAAGCGCGAGATGGGGAGGGCAGCACGTGAGGTGAGAGAAAGAGAGTTTAAAAGGCAAACCCATCCATTGGTGCTGGACAACAGCTAGACGCCTAGACCCGTCCGGGTCTTCCTTCTTCCACATAATAATAATAATAAACCCATCCATTTTTGTATTCTCATTTTTTATATAACAGTGTAATTATTTTAATACCCTCAAGGACCCAACCCCAAATTGTCATTTTACTTTGTTTTTATTGTAAATTTTATTTGTACTAAGGAGAATTGTTGCAAATTATATTTATTAAATATTATTTAAATTATTATTTTTAACCTAATATTTTTTCTTACACAATAGTTTGTTCCTAAAACTCGATTAACTTTTGTTTTAGGCACGAGAGTTTGGGAGGACGCTACCTGGTAAATGATGTGTCGTTTTCTCTTGTCACACTACCTGGCAGAGCACGTGACGTTTGATTTTACATGATGGATGATCAAGTTTGTGTGTGGTGGGTGATCACCCCCTCTATAAACTTAAATATCACGTCCAGCTAAATTCCAGTGAAAAGACCTGGTAGCTATTTAGAAGAAGGTTCTGAGGGGAGAGATGAAGATACCTTCTTTTTTCCTTGCCACGTATTTAATTCTATTATAAATTAATTTGTGCAAAACCAAATTAGCTGGATTATATCATTTTTTTTAAAAAAAATTAGGTCATCCAATAATTCCCGTTAGAGTTGACACGTCAGCCTCGCAACAAGTCACAAGTAAACAAGTGACGTGCTTCTTTTTTTACTCTAAAAAGCATGTATCCCTTTAGTTTAACCAAACCCCTCTATTTTCAATTTTGTTAAATTAACCCCTTTACATCATATTAAAGTATATTTGAAAAAAAAAAATTAATTAATTTTTTATTCCTTAAAGTTTATTTGAATAAAATCTAAAATTATCATTTAATATATATATATATAGTTTCTAGCAAGGAAGATAAATTAAATAATTATTAAAAAAAAGAAACACAATTTTTTGCAAGGAGGTGCTTGATATTATGTTTCAAAAATGGTTATGAAAAAAATTTTAAAAAATATTTTTATTTTTTTATTTTAAATTAAAATATTTTGATATTATTTTTATGTGCTGATATCGAATATAAAACAAATATGATTTTAATATATGTTGAAATAAAAAAAAGTATTTTTAAATGAACGTTAACCACACTTAAATCCAATTCCTAATCATTATTAAGTGAAGTGGCGTTTTGTTTTTAATTGATAAACTTATTGAAACGACCTGAAATTGACTTGTAACTTCGCACCCACCGACCCACATCTAAATCAACACTCTTTATCACATCTGTCTTTTCCTTTCATATTCCTAAATTATTTACTTATGGCGGTCCACCTAAACATAGCTCCTAGAGGGTTTGGATAGACAAAACAACCGAGTGCTAAAAATGTCAACATTCCTGAATTATTGAGTGTTCAAGAGTTTTAAAAAATATATATTTTTATATTTTAATATTGTTTATATATTCTGATATTAATTTTCTTAATATATATTATTTTAATATATTTTAAATAAAAAAATCATCTTGATATAACTCACAACCCGTGAGGAAACACCTTATTATCTATGATGAGATTTTTTTATTAATATGAGTGTCTAGATTAGCTTATATACACTTCAATTAATTTTATAGACTTTAAAATTAATAATCATATAAATTTTTAATAATTATTTTATTAGTAATAATGAGTATCTAATTTAAAATCACAAAAAAATAAAATCTTTTAGGGACTCTTTGGGAGTACGGTTGCGGTAGCTTTTGAAAGTGCTTTTCGTGCCATAATATATCAAAATAATATTTTTTTTATTTTTTTAAATTATTTTTGATATCAGCATATAAATTTTTAATAATTATTTTATTAGTAACAATAAATATCTAATTTAAAATCACAAAAAAATCAAATCTTTTAATTTTAAATTAAAAATAGACAGCTAGGATGAACATTCGTATATTTTGCATTGCTTCTTCCATCATTGTTCATCACGACATCATAAAGGTTAGTCTAGGGAGGGACAAAATAGTACGTTGAAAGGATGATGATATCGACAGTTTAACTGTCGAGTTACATGTCTAGCTACATTGTCTTAAAGATTTCTTATTTAATAAGCACTGTATCTTTTTCTTTAGATATATTTCTAAGAAAATATATTTGGAATTGCATTCTTTAAAAAAATAAAATAAAATTAATTCTTTTATATTTTTAGAATATTTGGGTCTTTTTATTTTGATTTTTTTTAGATTTGAGAAAACTTTACCTCTCGAAAACGTATTTTATAGATTTATATGAACGAGTAAAATTCTAATTGTCCCAGGTTCTTATAAGAAATACACTTTCTAACTCGAACTCAAGACCTGTTATACAGATCTTAAATATTTTGCCATCGATAGATCGATCATGTAAATAAAATATATGCTGTTAAGTTCAAATTCAAATTAATAGTTAACATTTCAATGAAAACGTTTTACACACACACACATATATATATTCAAATCTTAAGACTATTTGTCTCATTGTTAATTTTTTTTACTTTCTAAATTTTAAATTTAATCTTGATTGACACATCAAATGATTTAAATACCTAATTATCATCACAGAAAGGAAAAACAAAACAAAACCCAACATTTGATTCAATTCTTTTTTGTTTTTCTATAATTAGATGTCGGGTTAACTTATATGCACAATAATTAATCTCTGAATCTATTAAACATTTTACAAGTCTAATGGATATATAAGACACTACAAAAATGACAAATATACACAAAAAAAAAAAATTAAACCTTATATATAGAAAGGAAACAAGTCCTTTCTCCGCAATGCCAATATCTCAAGTGCTTTTTATTTTATTTTATATTATTATTACACAGTCCACTTCTAATCAATGTTTCCTCTTTAAACATCTTTTTTTTTTCTTTGTTTTTTTTTACAATTATTATTCCTTTTTGTTGTAGGTTTAATTTATTGCCAGTGGGGCAGGTAGCAGTCAAATTCAAGACTATGCTTAGATTCTGGTCTACGATCTTTCAAAAGAGAGCATTATCCATGCAAGAAATTCATATACTTGTTTTTTAAAGCATGAACGTGGGCAGGAAGAGAAAAAAAAAGAAAGTAAATATATATTAATAAATCATTAAAAAAAAAAGAAGAGAAAAAAGGGGGGACGTTCATGAACAGCATGGATCCACACCCACGATCAAACCAATAAATTATTTCAAGGATGAGCATGAAAAGTACATTTGAATTTGATGATGCGCTAGTCTTAGATGCAAATCAAAAGCAAGATCGTGCGTTCATGCTGTTTAATCTCATCCCTGATTTTATATTATCAGCATATTAAATAATATAAAATCACCAAAATGAAATCTTTCTATTTTTTTAGAAAACAATTTAACATGCAATATCAAACAAACACTTAAAGCATCAGTAGCCACTTACAGAGATCATCATTGGCAAACACAAAACGTTCTTCGATTGTAGTATATATAATAATGATTATAAGAGATGATAAATTTATCATCGATTAAAAGAGAGAGAAAAAAGAACTTGATTATTGAACTTTAATGCTGTAAAATTTATGCATTATTGTGTCCGATTGCGATCGTGGTTGCGGTTATTTGTTAAAGTATTTTATATTAAAAAAAAATTAAAATAATTTTTTTTATTATTTTAAAAATTATTTTGACATCAGCACATCAAAATTATCTAAAAATACTATTTTTTTAATTTAAAGTTGAAAATAAAAAAAATCAAAAATATTTTTAAAATACAGTATCAAACACTTAGAATTCCAAATTTCAAGTTCAAGAAAGAGGAAGGAGCACCAACGTTGAGTCATCATAAAACGAACAATTTCCGGGCCTCTTTTTACCAACTATTTAACAACATGGTTGCGGTTGTTTTTTAAAGTAGATTTTATTTAGAAATATATTAAAATAATATAGTTTTTATTTTTTAAAATAATTTTTAATATCAGCATCTCGTAATAATATAAAAATAAATTTAATTTAAAGCATAAAAAATCGATTTTTCTTCTTCGAATAACGCTTTTGAATGTTTCCCAAACCCTACCTCAGTATACTACCCAAAACCAAATACAGAAATACTTTTTGTTCTGTGTTCAAACATGCTTTAAGCTGGCATGGAAAGCAACATACTTCGAAGCCAAGCTCATGCCCTTTGGCAATGCCCTGAAAATCAAGCACCATCTCGATGGCTTCCTTTTGAGCAATAATGGCGTGGATATCAGAAACAACAATCCCCATGAAAAAGAAGGTTCTGTGGATTAGAACCATCCATAGCTAGTCAACCACGAGATCATTTAGACTCGAGAAACATTTTTTAAGCATGGCCCAGCTCTTTCTTTCACGACTAGAGCCATGGCCACAAGCTGGATACACAGCACATAATTTTAATGAAAATAAATCTATTTTTTTTTCCTATTTTTGAAGCACCTCAATTATTCCTTGCTTGATGATGGGAAACTGGGAATTATATTTTATTTTGGTTTTATTTTGGATCGCCATCAGACTAACATTTGATAGGACCACTTGTGTTCTTTGTTGGAATGTTCTTCCCTTCTTTTAAGGTTAATGGCCGCAATGGCTTTTCTTCTTTCGGCTCTAAAGATATATATTAATTCATTTTTATGCGACGATAGTTATTTTTCATCTCGCTTTTCTCTCTTTAAGGAAATCATTTAATTATTTGTCAAGCAATTTTTTTTTTTTTTTTTATAAACATAAGTGTCTGAGTCGATTTATGCGCATCACTGCATCTTGACCAATCCCATATGTCCTAAAATTAATGATTATATAAGAGTCTTCAGTGATCATCATTTTAAACTTTTTAATCCTAAACTATTACTACCAAATCAACTATTTATAGTTAAGCAAGTAACTTAACTCAACTTATATGAAATTTTAAGACAAATTATAAACTTGGAATTAGATATTTAAAATCCCACATGCCCTGAAATTAACAATTACGTAAGAGTCTCTAATGACCATCATATTAGTAACTATATGGCTTTGACCTGAGATTATAGGAGGAATAAACTTTTTAATCCTAAACTATTGCTACTAAACCAATTACTAGATGGTTAATCAAGTAACTTGACTCAACTTATACGAAATTTTGAGACAAATTATAAACTTACAATTAGATATTTAAAATCCTAGCAAAGGTAAAACTTGCAAGAAAAATGTCTTGCAATATTATTATCTTGATGGTGTTTTCAATAATATCCTAGATGGGTTCAACAGCAGTAGTTTCCAGTGATTTTTTATTTGCAACGTGTTTTCATTTTAAAAAAGAAAAAAAAATCAACTTTCAATTGTTATGGAACTAGCCCAGTGTACTCAGGGCCCAATCAACTTCCGCTGAGTGTAAACTCAAGCCCCTAATTTGCCCAAATAGATGACAGGCCCTTGAAAGCGTGTTGATGACGGCCGGCAATGAGAATTGAACCCGTAGAATAAAAGCCTCAGGAAGTCCATGATAATTCCTTGGGCTTGATGTTTCATTGCAAATCTTGTATTCCAGCATCTGGAGGTGTTTTACTTTGAGTTTTGAAAATATTTTTAAAACAAATTGAAAGTTTTTTTTAAGTTAAATATTTTTATTGTTTTTATATTACGATATCAAAATATTTTTTTTTAAATATTATTTTAATATATTTCTGAACAAAAATTACTTTCAATAATAATTTTAACCATACTCTTCAATAAATACTAAAGTAATGCCCCGCAGCATATATATATATATATATATATATATATATATATATATTTCAAATTTAATATGGAATTGCACTTAGAGCATATTTGGGAGTGTTGGTAAGATTGAATTTCAACGTGCTTTCATTTTAAAAATTCATCCAAATATATATTTTTATTTTTTAAAAATTATTTTTGACATTAAAACATTAAAATGATATAAAACATTAAAAAATAATTAATTTAAAATAAAAAATATTTTTTTTAATCTCAAGGAAACAAAGTTGTATGCAAGCTAGATAATTGCAAATAATCATGCAATTTTGATAAAACATAATGACGTAACATAATCCAATCTCTCTATTTTTTTAATTTATTTTTAATATTAATATATTAAAATAATAACAGCTAATTTAAAATAAAAAAAATAAAACGGAATTAAAACCGGGACGAAAACGACGCCGTTTTGTCGCGGTTTGTTGAACGGAACGGAACATTCCGGCCATTCCGGCCAGAACGGAACGGAATTAATAACTATGATAATAACAGCTAATTTAAAATAAAAAAAATAAAACGGTTCGACCGCTATCATAAAAACACGGTCCCGGCCGGCGAAAAGGGCAAAGAAGTAAACGCCAAAAGATAAAAGAAAAAAAAGAAAGGAAAACGAAAGTGTGATTGGGCCCGCCTGAAACGGGAAGTCTTCATTTAATTCAAAAAGCATTCGCTAAAACACAAAATTTAAATTAAAACTCTCTCCCCCCACCTCTCTCCCATAGCGCAAAGAAAATGGAAAGGAAAGCGACGGAAACTGCACGGACAAAAATGGAGTCCCTGCGGTTGGTTTGCGACAGAGATGCCCAAATCCAACTGCAGAAAATGGAATCCTTCACGGCGTCGTTTTCCAACTCTATGGATTCCATCAAGGCCAGAGCAGAAGAAACTGTGCAGAATCAAGGTCAGAAGGCTTCCATTTTCATTTTACTCCAACTTCCTTAAATAGAAGCTAGGGCTTGTAGTGTAGTTAGTTTGGGAATCACAACGGTTAGGCCTTTGAAAATTGTGTGGTTTTGTTTTGTTTGCAGGGGAATTAGGGAGGTTGAAATCTAGCTTGACAGAAGCTGATGCTGAATTTGTTAAAGTTCTGGCAGGTCTCTCTGTGTGTGCGTGTGTGTTTTCTTTTTACCTGTATTTGGAGGTGAAAACTTTCATTGAATTTATGCTGGCATTTTTTTGTGTTGTCAAATTCTTTAATTTATTAGATCTCTTGAAGTGGCTGGTTCATAATTTGAAGTGAAATCTGAATATGGGTGTTTCGGGGATTTAAAATGCGAGTAGTAATTGATTAATTGATGGTGAGTGTGCATATTGCAAGCGATTCACTGACTGAACACTGGCACATGCTACTATGATTTGAAGTTTGTAACTAAACAATCTAATGAACACTGGTAAACGTGCGATCGTCATTGCCATTTTGGATGGAAACTTTAGGTTTTGGGAGGGCTATATTGTTTGTTTTCATTTAGCGCTGGTGTGTTTCTTCTCGATAGTTTTATTGGTTTTAGCATTAATCTGTAATGGAAGATTACTAAACAATCAATTTCATTCGCTTGTTGAGAATTTATGTATTTGAGTAACTCTTAATCAGAATTTACCTTTTCTTTCTATTAATTTTTATTTGCTTCAAAACGCTTAAAATAACTTACTCCCGGTTCCAAATGTGAAGTTGGAATTTAACTTTCACCAATCATCTATTTTGATGTTTTGTTTTATTTACCATTTGTATGCTTGAGTTGATGAATTGCCATGCTATTTGGAAACCCTTAACTAAATAAATGATCAACTAGCGGCACAGAGTGTCTAGGAGAGACAAAGATATGCTATTTTGAAGAGTGAAGAAATGTTATAGTTTCCAAAATTGGTCTGATATAAAATTTACTGAAGATAGAGCAGCGGAGACTTGTATATGAATTGAGACTTTTTTGGTGTCTTAATAAGAATGCTGGGAATGAGTAAAGAGTGATTAGGGCAAATATATGTTTTTTCTTCCCAAACAATTTTTTGTTTGTGTTTCGTGTGGCAAAATGCTTTACAACTGATTTCCATTAACTTTCAGATTTATTTGTTTATAATTTTTTTTAATTTGTGTTCTCGTATAGTCAAGACTCAGAAAGAGGCCAAGCAGCTGGTGACAAGGGACTCAATATCTTCTACAAGAGCTAGAATACAAGATCTTCAAAAAAGTGTTCAAGTTCAAAGGGCCAGGAGGGATGAGTATACAGCAATCATGTCCCAGCAATCTCTTGGTAATATCATTTCCTGTTATTAGCTGATTGTTAATTGTTCATATCCTTTACGGCATTTCCATACTTTTTGAAAAATTGAATAGCGCGTTTTCCCTCAAATATTGTTTCATTAACTAACTTGATTAAGAAGAGATTTCTGTCAGCATGGGTTATGCCTGTGAAATTGATGCTTATATCGTTGTTCTAAACTTGACTAGGGTTAGATTTTGGTTCCAATTGAGATGGAAACAAAGGTTGGAAAGGTTGAGATTTGTAGGATGTGTTTTCTCGTTTTCCTGACTTGCTAGGGCACTATGGGAGCTTATGCAAGCATCCATTAGGATGGGACCTGAACCGTACAATTCAACTATTGGTGGTTAGTTTGGATGCAATACCTGGACTGACTACATAACCATGGCTCATCTTTGTTTGGAAGATGAATCATCAAGTCTGAATTCATATTGTTGATGAATTTTGAGTTTGTGCATCCTCAATTCTAGTATGCTGTGATATTTCTTATGTTTGTTTCGATGTCAGTTGCCTTCAAAACCATATTTGAAGTTTGCTTATTGGTCTCCTCTCTCTGCCCTTTTCTCTTTGGCATTGTTTACAGCCTTGGCAACATCCAAAGAAACAGAACACCAAGACATCGACCATAAAAGGGAAATTCAAGAGGCAATGTTATGGTACAATATGGTTCTTGGCTTCAAAATTGAAGGCGGCAGGGGTAATCTACGCAATTGCATTTTTGAACACTCAAACTCTTTTATTCCTTAGTTTAAATTCCGTAGTTACAAATTCTCACTATTTTCAGGGGTAAAATTCACATTCAACAACATCAATTTGAAAAATCCATACGAGGAGTACTCTTTCACCATTCGCTATGAAAATGACATGTACACATGTAAGTAATGGATGCATTTGGATTATAAATTAATTTCAAACCTCAACTCAATTGAGTCTGTCCATTCCATTTCTGTTATGGGTTAAACTTTTCATCGCCTGTTGTTTGAATATTTTCTTATTATATTTGCTTTTTTCTACCTAATTTGCAGTGTTGGCTTGTGATCCACAATTGAATGACACCAAACAGTTGATTCATGAGTTGAATAAGACGAATGGCTTGTTCAAATTTGTCAGAAAATTGAGAGAGAAGTTTCAAGAAGCTGCACCACATGGTAGAGTTTACTTGTGTTCCTTTAACCTGTGTACTTGAGATACTTTCTGGATAATGGGCACTTGCTTTCTCTTTTGTGCAATATCTTCCATGGAATGGTTCATTATTTCGGAAAACATAAATGTTGGTTCCAGACATGACTTGAATGTGACATGCTAGTAGTTCTTCTGGGACAACCACTAAAATGTGGAGAATTTTGACGAATAGGCTTTCAACTTGACTGTTTACGAGCAGTTCCAGTACTCCTTAACTAAACTATTGTTTGTTCAATCTTAATGCATTAGGATTCTTGCCTCAGCCCACAACTCTTCATCAAGAGACAACAATATCTGTGTCTGCTCCAGGTTTTTCAATTTCTAGTGACATAAGTGAATCTCCATCAAAGACAAGCCAAACTTCAGATGAGCCCAAAAGAAATTTTAAGAGAAGTAGGCATGGAAGAGGAGGGAGACAAGCAATCATGTCTCCTGTATCTGTTCGTCGGTCCCCACGTGTACAGGTAAACTTCATTTTGATTGCATGGGAAGCTCAATGTTTTTTTCCTCCCGAATACCAACTGGATAATGCTCGTTTTTTCCCCCTTGCAATTTAACTCTAGGCAATTAGTTGTGGATGACAATTGAAAAAAAAGGGGTTATAAATTGAGTTTGCAATTGATGTAGACAACAGAGCAGGATTTCAGTAGCCAGTATTCCTCCTAGCATGTCGTGTTTGCCACTATCATTACTTGAACTTTCTGCTTTCTGAGATTACCAGGCAAAGCCTATAGGTTCTGTGCGGCAACTGTGTTATGGTTGTTTTCCAACATTCTTATCATGCTCTTGTGAAGTCTCTCCCTCTTTTTCATCCTCAAATAAAAGCATTCCTGCCCATTATGTATTTGTCAAAATCCCCTTTTAGTTCTTTGATATTTATACAACTTCCACTGATGTTGATTTTCTTGATCTGAAATTTATGTCAGGGTAAGAAATGAAGAAGTGGAGGCAGTTTTTGTCACCTTCAGTTTGGTATGATTGCGTGCCTTTTTAACCTGTTTGTGTGCAGCTAGTCATTGTTTATGACTAGGTTGCTTTCTTGCTTGATAGAAGATATGTGAATCAGGCCAATTTATCATATTAGTGGAAAATTAACTTAAAAAAGGGAATGAAGACTCTCCAACAGCACGATCACTACTCATCTGACTTGATGACCTCAACAAGGAGCCCAATTTAGCTGCATTAGTGTTTTCTGTTTGTAATCCTAATCGATGACCGATGTAAAGGGCCAAACATGATTGCCCCTTTTGTTGACATCAAATCTATGGATTTAGACTTGTGAAAAATCAGTGTGTTCAAGTATTCATAATTTTTACATTTTATGTCTTTCCTGAACCGGTTGTCATAGTGATGATCTTATGATCAATCCAGCCGGTTAGAGGCTTTTTCTCTCCATCTGGCTTTCCCCGTTCAAGCCATCACTTCTCCCTTCTTTGAGTGTTTTTTTTTGCTTAATGTAACAAGAACAAAACAGCTCGCCTGTAAATTAATGCGAAGGAAATAATCCCTTTTATTAATGTCATAAACCGAATTAATACCTATATCCTCCCCTCCAATATACATGGATGTACCATCACTATCCCTTTATTTAGCCTCTTCAACTTTGAAATATCCTTTCCGTTTTGTTTTATCAGCTCCTACTCTTATAAAATCCTTTTCTTAAGTATATGTACATCGGATAGAATTTACAACTTGTAAATATACTTGACTCCTAAATATGTACTCTCATCACATGGAAGAGGCCGATGGTGTGCTGGCGGTAGATACAGATATCTCTGCATTAGTGCACGGGTTTGCACCCACAGTTTCTGCGCTTCAGATTCATCATTCGCTAGAGCTGAGCAGCTACTCTCATTGCAGTCTGCAAAGTATTTGCCACTCACACCTTCTATTTGCTGACTCAAAGCAACGTAACATGTGGTTGACGCGCCCTGCGTATAAGAAAAGCACAGTCGCTCACCTGACTTAAAATTTTTCTGTCGGCCTGTACATGAATCTTTTTCACAGGGGGAAATGACAAGGAAGTGTGGACAAACCTGAGAAGCTGATTTGAGTAGCTTGGACGCAATGAAGTAGAGGGAATCTGTAGATAAGATTTATACTACTCATTAGATTGTTTTTCTTTTACTTCAAATAAAAAAAATTCTGATGGGAAAATAAATGAAGTTACCAGTGAGAAAGCCCTTATAACTAGCTCTCATTATTCCAGTCTTCACAATGCCTGGATGCACTGCGTTGATACTTACTCTTGCATTCCTGGCCTGTCGAATAAAATATTATAAATCAAATATACCTTGAGATTTGTCGTTCAAAAGGGGTTTTGATCATGGGGTGGGATTTTACCTTGAGCTGTCTTGCTATTTCCTTGGCATGCAATATATTAGCCAATTTGGACTGAGAATATGCACGTGTCCCGTCATATCTACAAAAATGAGAAAACCATATCTCATGCTTAATTTTTTCTTACACAACAATAATTCCCTTCAGAATCATGATTATTACTCCATTTGGAATTTTCCTGCAAGTTGCTGATCACTGCTGATTCGATGGTGGTTAGATTCTAGGTGGGTGTTGAGCTATAATTAGTATCTCTCACCACAGTCTAATCATATATCATTTGAGAGGATGTAATCATGCTTGGATATGGGCTCATCATGGCATGGCACTCGAATGTTGCATGACTCTTTTTTAATGTAATTTTTGCTGGGAATTAAAAAAAAGAAGAGGAGAGGTGGGATCTTACTTCTTTGGGCTGAGCATTTTCTTGAGGCAGAAAGCATCGCGCTTCACCCAGCTGTGAATCACTGACGAAAGATTTATTATTCTTCCTTGGATGCCTGTCTGCTCTGCTGTTTCTATCATTTTCTCTAGCAGCAGCTCTGTCATCAAATAGTGTCCTGCGAAAGGTATTCTTAATTTTTGAACCTGTCAACTGAAATTTCAGACACGAACACTTGAAGAGGAAGAAGACCAATGTCATCCCTCGTTTAGGTCCATTGTCTACATCTTCATCTAATAACTAATTAATCCCACCACGCCTCTAAACATTTTGAAAACTATTTAAGACCCGCAATCAGGGTTGATAAACCACTTTTACTTAGTGCTCTAACGAGGAGGTATTATCATAAGCATAAAGTCAAGCATAATAGTTCGCCGTGTCTTTTCTGCTTTATCATTATTTCAAAGTAATCATGATTTTCCCCATTTTTAATTTCGATTCTCATGATTTTCCCCGCAATACTTGAGATTTTCAGATAAGTTTGGATATGTGTATATATAAATATATATATTCTTAAGGAAAGATATGTGCATCATCATGGAAAAAGAGAAAAGAAGAAGAAGCAGTAAGAGATTTGAAGTTTTACCCAAGTAATTTGTAGCAAATGTCATCTCAATTTTGTCTTCAGAGAACTCCAATTTCTGAGAGTATATGCCAGCGTTATTTCTGCAATCAAAGTGATGCTTTTAGCAACTATTTCCCACGATTTTGAATATATTTTTGGTCACAAAAATACAAGAGAAAGAATCGATTCATATAAACTCACATGAGGATGTTAAGGGGCAGCCCAAGAGCAAGAAAACCTGAGCAAAATCTCTTTACAGAAACAAATGAACTCATATCAGTCTCAAATATTATTATCTCTGCATCTCGACTCTCTTTTTGTATCACTTCCTTTACTTCAGCTGCCTTTTTCAGGTCCCTTGCAGGAATCACTATTCTCACACCTTTTTTAGCCAGTGCTCTTGCTGTTTCCACTCCAATACCTGACGTGGCCCCTTTAAATTCAAAACAAAAACTACTCAGCAATTTCTTCTTCTGTTTATCATACATTTCTTTATTTAAATTTTAAAATACCCTAGTAGATATCACCACTACATTAAATTTAATCTTTTATATATGAGTTTCATTCTGTATTTTGATTCTCTGAGGAAACGTAACACCATTAATTTTTTGGCTGAGAACACACACACACACGTATAAATAATGCATGGGAAACTTTTTGAATAAGATCGTAGAAAACTAATTTAATATAAAAAACAAGCAGGTGAAAAACGATGGATGTATAGTGTAGTATACGAAACAAGGACATAGTTCATGGTTGAGAAAGAAGTGATCAAGCTTGAACCAAACCAGACAATATATAAATAAAAACCACTCAAAAGAGACAAAACCCTATCTTGCAACAGCCAAAAAGGGCCACTGATTAAATAATCTTTGTAGAATATACTGATTGCTGGGAGAATGATACAAAAGCTATATGCTCTTAACTTTAGACCACTGATTTTCTTCATCACACACAGAAGAAACTACAGGAAAATATGGAAGAGATCAATCTGTATATTCAAGGAAAAGAATAGGAAATGGTCGCTGACTGTGTGAAACAGGGTAACGAACCATTTGGTCGATCTTGATCATTTGGAAGTAGAGAATGTTAAAGAAAAGGATTGAAGATAAAAGTAACCCTTGTTGTAACTCTCAACGAAAAAACACTTCACTGCACTCTGAAATACGATAAAAAAAGGCAACAAAGAAGGTCAAGGGGAAGAAGGGAAAGGGTGAAGGAAGATGAAGAAAGAGAAAAACTCGAAATCAAAAGGGCTGATTAAAATTCTCCAAGAACAACGAAAAGATAAAATGTAATTTTCAATATCAAAAAAAAGTTGTGTATATCTTGTTAATAAAAAAAACATAAAATCTGGAAACGAACCAGTGATGATGGCAGTTAAATGGGGAGGGACTAAGCAAGCAGAATCTTGAATAACTTGCTCAGCAGTTGATTTTGAGCCATAACCACTTGGGCCTGCAATGCCTGCTAGGTATCTCCATGTTTCCTTCATGGGGTTGGTGCGTGCCTTCGTATCTTGGAGAGCAGGAGAAGCAGTGTAGTTTAGAGACCACCAAAATCTCTCTCTCTCTCTCTCTATATATATAGAAAGACGACTCTTGCTGAAGATATGCAAGAAGCAGGGACTTTCTGGTGATCAAAGGATTATTTTAAATTGGCGGTCATGATCAAACAATACCTGACATGTGTCACAATGTCAAAACTCTACTGCATTCCATCATTGAAATAATTGGTCGAGACAGGCTACCGAGGATGGTCAATGGGGTAGGAGATGTTTTCAGCTTTGTGGTTGTGGCACCATTATTTTGTCCCTTTCTTCTTCCTCATAATTAATGGGGAAGCATTGTGCTTGTCGAAATTTACCATAATCATGTGTCTTTTTATTGTCATTTCTACTCTCATTACTGTCTTTCCTTCCCGCTGGGTGCTTGCTCTACCTGTTGTTTCCCTACAGGATTTGCAATGTGAATTCACTAATTTCTTCATATTTTGAGGCTATTTGTTACATCAGAGAATGAAAATTCACTCAAATTGGTGGTGGAAATCGACTAATTACTTACAAATAGTTTTGGAGTAGTACTGCATGTTTGCTTTCTTTAATTTAGCTGGCTGCATTATGGTTGGTTGGATCTGACACAACTCACAATTAGTCTATCATACATGACTTTTTTGTTAAGAAATTAATCATGTCTTGATCAGACATTAACGTACCTTAATTCCCATATTAAGGGACAAGACATGTTGCTTGATGCTAGGAAAATTGACAGTCAAAAAATTAAATTAATGATGGTAAATCACAACAAGATTTGTGAAGGCACAGTTCCAAGTACTTGGATCAAAAAAGTTGCGTTTAATCTAGGTTTCTTGCGAATGATTCCCCCCCCCTCTCTTTTTTTGGTTACATCGATCATACCAATGATTAATGAGTCATGAAGGTCTTAAAAAACCTGGAACGTCGGATTCAGGGTTTGCTGTGCTTTTTCTATATAGAATTCAGATTTCTCCTCCTTCGCCAAACCGATCGACTAGATCCAGCTGGGATAGGTCAACGAGCAGTGACTGATATTTGCATAAAATTAATTAGTTCACTAGAAGATGAAATGGCAAATATTCCATGGATGGAGAGGTAGGGAGGTTGTGCTACGGCCGGCATACCATAGTTTTACTTTCAATCTTAGCATTTCAATTCAAACTTATAATTACTTACCCAACAAAATTGATATGCATGTAGTGTTCACACGTGTGCACCTAGAAAAGGAAAATCGAGTGATAATTGCATGCAATATTGACAAAAAAACCGGGTTCTTATGTCGTGGAAAAAGGGCCAAGGATTTGAGACAAAACTGCTTTTTTCCTGTGCAAGGCCGTGTGATTCACTTTTCCTTTTGGTCTCCATGGCCAGTTTTTTCAATCCATCACCTTGCGATAATGATAGCCATTGTTGGAGGATTGACGGACTAAAAGAGAGCATTGAGGTTGACTCCTCAACAATGGAGTTGCGAGCCTGCTATGCACTGGGGACCCATTGGTTCCCTAACCTGGTTACACTTCTCATCAAATTGCAACAACATGGTGAAGCACTTCTGTTGTAGTTTCACATGTGATCCTGCCTCCTTAGGGTTCATCCTCTCATTCATGGCATGCTCACAAAAAGTGTAAAAAAAGTAATAAAGGTTTGATTGGAAGGCCCTTTTACTAGCCATAAATGCTTGTTGGAAACAAAAGGGGATTTCCCATTACTCAAAAGCTAAAGAGGGTAGCTTCTTGTGCCAAAAATCCGGGCCAAAGATTATGAATTTAAACTATATATATATATATGTTAAATCTTGCTCCTGTTAAGAGTGAAGTTTCTGATCATGAATGAATAAGACTTGAATTCTTTTTCGAATAACTTGAACATCAATCCTACATCATTTCATGAGACAAAATTAAGGGGATTGCCGTATACTTCCAAATTCAAGTGTAACATTTAAATATTTAATTAATCATAACCAGTTATGTATCCACCTATGTAAGGCAGGAGAAGTGGACTTAGTTCATATGAGCTAAAATAAAGTAAATAAAAAGTGAGAATATCCGAAAACATTCTCATTGAAACATTGAATTAACACAAAGGGACCAAATTCTCAACCCACCACTTGCTTATCCTCTCTGCTTTTCTAAGCTGACAAATTAAGAAAGATTTGGTCCTGATGAACGCTATCAAATCTCCAACAACTCCACCAAATCACCACTTGAGAACCTAAGCAAGTCCATTAGCCACCTAACCAAAGATTTCCTATTTCTTTTCTATCGATATATATCTCAAGAACACCTTTTCAGGTTTTGATTCTTTGCTCAGTACTAATATTAGATTGAAAGAAAAAGAAGCTAGTGTCAGCGATATACCACAAGTTGTGTAGTAGGTCTAAAAACATGCTTGTTTTTCTGTTTTTAAAAATAAAATTTATTTATTTAGTTTCAAAATATCTTTTTTTGTATTTTCAGAAAATTTTAATATATTGATATAATAAATAAAAAATATTTTAAAAATTAACCGTTATTATAATACAAAACATGCTTTAAAACAATATTATAAGAAAAAATTCCCCAAATTAAAGACTTTACAAGGGACCAACGATTTCCCCATTGTACAAAAGTATCCTACCTGAATTGATGCATTTCAACAAAGCAAATTAAGCGTCAACCATTGCCGACAAACCCTAAAAACCTCTCCCATCATTTTGCCACCCTTCCTTTTGTCATCCATGTAGATCAAGTTTACTTGAAAGAAAATTATGTTTATTTCCCATGGGTGCTAGCCACACGTATGCGCCATAAGCCAATCATGGGATGACATGTGGCCCCATGGAGGTGTGCCAACGCCCTAAGATGGAGCCAATCACGGGAGATAGTGGGACCTGGCCACAAATCTAGTGTTTGCCTTTTGTTATACCTAAAACATAGATCAATGGATTAGCTAGCTATATATTATTGACAAGATGATCGATGCTAAGTACTAAATAACAATAGACCGTCATGTTCTTACTTGCTTTAGCTCCTTGTATGAGAAGATTTGCAGAAAAGGTTGTTTGTCTCCATCTTGCTAACTATATCTGACCTAAAAGACACGAGGGGCTTGCAAGATTTCATGTCAAAGAATATAGAGTTGGAAATCGAGATTTGACTGGGAATACGCACGCATATATGTGTGTGTGTGTTATATTAATCTATAAAAAAACCCTCGTTAATTAAGTGATGATTATATATTTGAACTATTTAAGAGAAATCCAAGTGGCGGAAAAGAAATATGTATAAGCAATATTCAGACAGTATAATGTGTTTGCCATTCCTGGTGAGTGGATGACAATATATATGGGGGTGAGCATAGTCTTCGTGGTTGAATATACAACTTTAAAGCATAGTTTTCAAAGCTGAAATGATGAATTATTTGCTCCAAAGTTTCACATTTGGATCTTAATCGATCTTGAGATGACAAAATTATATTTGATGGATCAGCAGTCTCTTTCTTTCAAAAGAAAGTCTCAGCCTTCCATAGGCTCCAGGTCTAGAATGGTCCTTTCTTGTCCTAAATCAAACAGCATGCTAATATTGAGTCGGTGCTTTTTAGACATTTGGATTTCGGGGCCTTACAACTTTCATTAATGGCCAAGGAAATTAAAATTAAACCTCTTTTGGTGTTTAATACAAAAGAAATACTAAATCATTAGCTTGATCCATTGTTAGATCAGGAGATGGCATTCAATTAATTAAATAAACAGCAATTTCAAGCATACCGATACTCTTGAGGAATATTAGCATGATCCATTGTTAAATCCGTTTTGATTAGGTGACTATGGCTTCTTTCAATATAATCATTTTATTCATGTGTACAAGGACACATTACTTTTTGATTTTTTTTAAGAGTTCCATTTGTAATATTACCGGTTGTTATTTATTTTTGAGGTCTCATATAAACAAAAATAATAACAAAAAGAAAAAGGAAAAGAGAGAATACAAAAATAATAATAATTGCAAAAAAATGTAGATAAAACCCAAAAATATATGAGTGAGAAGAGTATACTAGAACATTCAAAAGATTGGAAGTTCTCATAATGTATTTTCTATCGATGAAGGTCCTATTTCCAAGAAAAACTCAATTCAAAGAGGAAAATTCAGAATGAGAAGTTTGAGGAATCAATTAGAATTTTTCAAGTTTTATTTGAATTTATTAAGGGTCTAAGTGCAAGAAGATTGATTTTTGAAGTCAATTTATGCTTTTATTGAAATAAATTAAAGCTCAGGGGGTCAAATTGCAATTTTTAAAAATTAATTTGGTCAAAATCAAGGGTTTAATTGTTTAAATATTGAAGTTTGATGGGAAATTATGGACTTGATTGAAAAAATCCAAAACTAAGGACTAAAATTAAAAAAAAGTGAATGTAAGGGTTAAAATCGACTAAATCAGGGGTCCAGTTGAAAAAATTGAAAGTTTGTTGCACAATAAAATGCACAAATATAGAACCAAGGATCAAAATAAAAAGGATGACCAACTTAGAGGTTGAGAGTTGAGTTTGATAGGGGTAGAAATGAAAGAAATTAAAAGTTTATAGACAATTAGAGGTGCAATTAAAATAGATTCGAAGGACATGGCCTAAATTCAAATTTCTAAATCCAAAATTAAGAACCCTAATCTCACTTAGATGATGCATTGTTCACACTTAAAGAAGAGAGGTTGAACGACATATTATCTAGTCTCTGTTGTTGTAGTTTTGGTTGATCAGGTTAACAACCTCAAACTCATGAATATGAAGCTAAAAGCTTTTAAATTGAGCAATATCGGATCCAAATAAAAGATGTACATCTCCTTTACTAATTTTTGATAGTTTTAGATGACGTTGATGTCATGATTGCTTTAATAAAGCTCCTAAAATTGACAATTCAGTCAATTTTAATAGTGAAACCACCTAGTAAAAACCGACATGCTCTTTGTTTGTTCACACTAAAAAACTCTTCAAGTGGTTCCTGTCAATGCTCAACAACACGTCCATAAACATCAAAGGGAGGAACCAACTATAAGAAAAAAAGAATAGAAAAGAGAGTAACTGTGCTAGACAATTCTCTAACCCAAAGAGAGGCCTTTATAAACTGTTTTAGCTTTTATTTATTTATTTTGGCTCTATATTTGTGCTTACAAATATAGAAAAAAGTTTGGAATGCTTAAAAATTCATGTTGCATTCACCTTTTTACTGTTGTGTTTTGCATTTAATGTTGTCATTGATTTTTTTTATATATATAGGTACTGTTTTAAGTTTGTTTTTGATATATATATAATGTTACTTTAGTTTTGTCTTGACCTAGCTTATATGTCTTAAAGCAATGGTTTTTACCTTGGTTTTGCTATGCTTGTTTATGCACAAAACAAGTTTAAAAAGTCAATTTTGAATCCATATTGCATGAACACATATACTATGTTAAGTTATTTTTTCAATTTGATACCTCAAGCTTGATTTTGATGTCTTTTTGTTAGTTTTTTAAATTCAAATACCCTGTATATATTGGCATGGCTTATTGGGATAATAAAAGCATGTTCTAAAATTAAAAAAAATGCCCATTTCTAGGCTTGGCAGTGACTACACTTTGCTACAAAATTTTGGGTAATTTTATAGATTGTTCTTTGTCTTCTTCTTGTTCTTTCTAAGAGCATTACCATAGCTATATGATTTGAACTACTTTTAGTCCATTTATTTGCACAAAATCCTTCTGTCATAACTCAATTTCTGGGTTATAGTTCAAATCTATTAAAAAAAAACAAAACTAAAATAAAAGAGGCTGGTGTCAATAGAAAATTCAAGGTGGAAATTTTGAATGCTTTCGGGAGCTCGATCGTACATTTTTTGTGCCCAAAAATAAAGAATATTGCAGATTCAAGATTAAATAATTTATTATTGAATAAATATGTGTAAATATTAAGTCGAATGATATAGTTATATTTTTATGGGTCAATTTGATTTAATTGTCGGCCAATTTAAAGTGTAATTATATCTAGCAATTAATTTAGAGCCTAATTGGAGGATTTAATTAAGTGTAAGAAATTAATTATACTTTAAAAGGGTCAAATTAATTTTATTAAGGGCTTAATTGGTGAAAAATTAAATTTGGAAGACTAATTTAGGTTAAATTGAGGAGATCAGAATTTTCGGTGATCAAACTTTTTGGGTGAAATCGGAAGACAAAATTAAAGAGAAAAACATCGTTCTTTCTGGTTTTCCATTGAAAAACTCTTTTTATAACAATATATTTTTGTTACTCTATTTTATATTATTAAAAAAAAATTACATGCTGACACATTATTGGCAGCTATGCTGACAGTCATACCTGCAACCTACTATACACAACATATCATCTTTGGGCATCAGCCCTATGCTTGCACATTACCTACTTTGCCTATAAATAGTGGGAGGAAACATAAAAAAATAGTGAGAGAGGAGAATAGAAAAATGGGAGGAGACCATCGTTAAACTGGGAGGAAACTTTTGTAAAGAATAATATGAGGAGAACACAAAAATAACACACACAGAGATAACATCATCTTCAGAAACAACACACACACCAGACACGGGAAATTAGCAAGGAGTGGAAGATGAAGACACAATGACAACCACCATCATCTTCTTCGGCTCTGACATTGGCACTAACGACAACAACAAGCATGCCAGCGGCCCTTTCCTCTTTCCTATAGCCACTAACGTCTCTCCCTCTCCCTCTCCCTTTCCCCCCTCCCTCCCTCCTGCAACACTTGCTACAACAAATCGATTGACCACCTTGCATCATCTTTATTGGCATTGATGGGTTCTCCCCCACGTCAGGAGCTCTATCATGACTCACGATAGCAGTAACAAGCTTGGATGATAAGGAGCAGCAGCAGTGCAAACTAGCCAAGCTTTTAATGCTCCTCCCGGGCATCATTTTCTACACCACTATCACAGGGAGAACCACATTGATCTCCTCTACCCTACGATAGTGGCAGGTGAGCCTCTCATCACCATCGGCTGATCATCTTATCACTATTCATGTTACGTGAATTAATTCACTTTATGAACAGTACAACAACTTGTGTATGTGTGTGTATATTTCTCTTCTTTGTTCTTGGGCAGAACTACTCTTAGCCCAACCCAATTGGCTAGGGTGACCCATTTCGTTGGGCCAGGCCCACCTATTTTTTTTTAAAAACATAAAATTACATTAAAAATAAAAATGTATTGTTTTCGTGCATACGGATGAATTCCAAGTTTCCCAAAAATATTTTTCATAAAAAAATATATGTTGCATCTTTCACATATTTTGAATGAATAATGAAAATCATAATTTATGATTATCCGTTGGAATTTGGCTAAAATATCAAAAAAATTAACAATTATTTAATTTCAATTATCAGGGTGTAAGATTACATTGTAAAGTACACGAGCACATAATAAAAAAAAGTTTTTTTATTGCTATGTAAAATTACATTGTAAAGTATACCAGTTGAAAAAAAATATTTTTTTAAATGCAGTGTAAAAAAATTAAACTTAAAAAAGTAATCAAACAACAATGCAGTTTGTCTTATGTAGGGTGTACTAAGAGTGATATGTCTTTTCCCTTGCATAACAAGTCCTCTTATCTAGACTCACGAGAGTAAACCAGGTTTTCTAGTGACCATAATACCAGGTTGTGACTTCTAATAATTATAGTTGTAATTTATATGACTATAAAACACGTCTCTTTTATCTTGCGTCATTGGCTCCTAATCCGGGGAAGGTGGGGTACGAAACACGAAAAAAAGCCATCGCGACACCTTCCTTGGACATGATTAATAAGTAATATAATGTTTATTTTCATCAAAAAACATGTTTAAGATGGATTTTAATCCTTGAGTTTAGGTTTTGGATCGAAACTTATTTTTTTAAAAAAATCATGAATTGTAAGTGAAAATCGAGTGAATGGTGTAAATTATTATTCAAGGCATGATTTTCATCATTGACAATCCTCATTTTTATCTAAATATGGTGTGTTTCACGTTCCATGTTGTTGGGTTTTGTTTAGGTGTTCATGAGTGCTGTTTGTGCTCTTTATTTTTTTGTATTTGATCCATTTTGTTCAAGATATATTTTTTTTCCCTTAAGTTTTTGATACGTTTTTTCAGTTTGGTTTTGTTTATTTTTTGGGTCTTTACTTTTTTTTATACTCCAACTAAAGATTTGAGGTCAACTAAGTCTAGTTCAGTTAAAAAATTTGTTGGGCTAAAGGGTTTATTAAATTTGTGTTTTTTTTGCTTAATTTTGGGTATTTTATTTGAGAAAAAATATTTTTTTTTTACCAAATAAAGCCTATGATGATGATGATGATGATATTGTTTTTCTTGCATATGACCAAAAATCATAAAATGATTTGAGCATTTTTTTTTTTATAAACTTTGAATTTTTTTTTTGGCATTTTCTTAAGAAAAAAATATATTGCAAGGATTTGACAATAATTTTGTAAAAATCCAAAGGGTTTTAGCTTATATTTCAAAACTACCAAATTTAGTTTTTTAACTTATGGAATTATGAATTTATATTTAAGATATATATCCTTATTAAACTTAAAAAATGCCAAAAAACTTTTATTATGTTTTTTTTTTTTTAATATGGGGGATTACAAAATTATATGTAAGATATATTCTCCATTTTAAAATAAAAGGCACCAAAAAGAAATTATTTTGTTTGTTTTTAATATGCGAGATTTTGAACTTGTACATAAGATGAATTTATGATATTAAGTATCGCAACAACCATTTTTCTTTTTGCTTTGCATGTTACTATCCCCGGAGATGTGGGAGGGGAATGCAACGGAAAAGGGGTTTTAAATCCATAAAATTATGATCATAATTTTTACAAGCCACTATCTAATATTAAAGTTACTAGAAAATCTAATAATCAGCGAGAGTTCAGGTAAGGGGAAGACAAATTATCCAAGTGTACCTTTTCTAAGATAAGCTGTGATGTTTTCTTCTTTAAGTCTTGAAATTGATCTCTCTTCGTGAGAGAGTCTCTACTTTAAAGGGTTAAAAAACGTAATTGCTCCAAGGTTCAAATTTTATCACTTCATTTATTGTACTTTAATATCTATGAGTATACTTTAAAATATAATTTTACATCTCGGTAATCAAAGTTTACAACTAAAAAAAACCAAAATGTTTGTTGAATAATTTTTGACATTTTATCCAAACTCTAATAAATAATTATAAACTAATTATGATATCCCATTTTTCTTTTTAAAACATGAAAAAAAGATGCGATTTTTGTTTGTTTTGTGAAAAATATGCTTAGGAAAGTTTTAGAATTCGGTTGTGGGCGCGAAAATTATTATTTTTTGTTTTTTTAAAATGCAATTTTTTATTTTTACAAATTATATTCAGACTAGGTTTGTCCTAACTAAATGGGTTGACCTAACCAAGTTGGGTCATTTTGGCCCAATAGTCTTCTTAGATTGGGGTGGACACAACGTTCATCTCTACTTCTACTGTTCACATGCAAGTGAATAATAATAGACGAATGAGAAGGAGGTTACCAGCTATTGCCACCGAGTAGAGGAGATTATATCGGTGCTAGAGGTGGTGAGAATGGGGGCTAGTGGTGGTTGCAAAATGAGAAGGAAGTTTGCTGCAGTGGATAGTATTGAGGGAAGCTACACAAAATTAGCTTAACAATCACTCAGCATATTTTCAGCAACAATCAACAACCAGTCAAGCCTCTGTTTCCATTTTCAGCAATTTCTAGCTGTTACAAATCTTCTCATTATCTGTACAAATCTTACAAATGAATTGTACATTCATTTTGGCAAACATTCTACTCTGTTTTCTGTATATATACACTTCATCTATTATCAATAAGATGTGTGGTATTTTTCATTGAATTTCTGAATCTCTTTTGCTGACAATGTTCTCATTGCACTCAACATCACCTCACAGATCAATGAGAAATTAAAGCCATCAACATTTCCCCAATAGAGAGCTCAATTTGAAGCTCTCCTCATCGGTTACAACCTCCTTGACCATGTTCAAGGTGTGTCGAACTAAACAAAACCCATTGGGTTCAGCAAGACAAGCTTATTTTAAACGCCATCCTGGCCTCCACATCTCCCACCATCACAACACTCATCGCCACTGCCAAGACCTCCCATAAAGCTTGGGAGAAACTTCATCACATGTATGCCAGCAAATCAAGAACCAAAGCCATGCAACTGAAGGAGGAACTTACCTTAATTCGATGAAAAAATCGTTCTGTGCCCGATTACCTGCATGCTGTGAAGGCCCTTGCAGATGAAATTGCCCTAATTAATCATCCTATCTCTGACAATGATCTCACTCTTTATATATTCAATGGCTTGGGTTTTGATTTTAAGGACATTGCTACCTCCATACGAGCAAGGCCTACATCTCTGGCCTTTGAGGAGCTCCATGATCTTCTTGTCGGCCACGACAACTACCAACGCCGGCTAGACTCCTCCACATAACAACTCATTGCATCTGCAAATTATACCCATCGCTATCACCCATCCACTTCAAAAATTGTTGCAAACATGCATGGGCGAACTTTGCTTGATGGCTGGCACAAACGTCTTGGACATCCAACCTCTAGAGTAGTTCGCAGTCTTATTAATTTTTTTCTTTATCCATTTAAAAACCAGAAAAAAACTATAATTCTCTATCCTTCTTGCTCCATTAATAAAGCCCACCAACTTCCATTTCGGTCCACGAGTGTTCAAAGTCATGCACCACTTGATGTTCTTTACATTGATGTATGGGGGCCCTCACATTGTCTTGGTTTAGATGGTTCTAGATATTACTTAATTTTTGTGGATCACTTCACAAAATATATATGGTTCTATCCCATTTCCGCAAAATCTTATGTTAAAACTATTTTTCCCCAGTTTAAATTACTTGTTGAAAAACGTTTTCAAACCAACATAAAAAATCTTTACTCTGATAATGGTGGTGAATTTATCAGTCTAAAACCTTTTTTGTCCATGCATGGGATTAGTCACTTCACGACTGCTCCCCACACACCACAACAAAACGGTGTTTCTGAACGACGTCACCGTCACATAGTTGAAACCGGGCTTACCTTACTCACAGATTCCAATTTACCTCTCTCATACTGGCCTCACGCTTTCCATACTGCTACTTATCTTATAAACCGTCAACCGACACCTCTCCTTCAAAACAAATCACCATTCGAAGCTATTTTTGGACAAAAACCAAATTACTTAAAATTAAAAACTTTTGGGTGTATTTGTTATCCCTTCACCAAGCCCTACACAACCCATAAACTAGAGCCCAAATCAGTACCTTGCATTTTTATTGGGTACTCTTTGACCCAAAATGCATACAAGTGTCTAGAACCCAAAACCTAAAGGCTCTATCTCTCTCGGTACGTCATTTTTTATGAAACCCAAACCCTAGCCTCTCTCGAGTCAACCCCTTTGTCGTCTGCTTCATCTCCTCTATTTGCCATCCAAATTCCCTCTGTTCCCATGGCTTCGCCTGCTCCACCAGTGTCTTTGGGGTCTACTATCGCCATGCCTTCATCTTCTCTAGGTAATTACTCCACTCTTCCATCTCTAATTTCTTCCATTTCCCTGCATTCATCTGCGTTATTATGTTCTGATCCATGTTCATCTGCACATGATTATGCATCCAGTCATCCATCTCATCCTCCAACACAAACCCATCACGTAGTCACGACATCCTCTCCTTCCCCTCAGCATGTTTCTCTCTCTGAATCATCGGCCATTCCATCATCACATACCCACCGAACACACCCCATGACCACTTGTTCCATGAATAATATTCATAAACACAAACAACTGCATGTTATGACTAAGCATCCCCTTCCTCACGGTCTCGAACCAACATGTGTGAGTCAGACCCTATCTTTGCCTCGATGGCGTGCAGCCATGTCTGATGAGCTTACTGCTCTCATGAAACATAGCACTTGGGAATTAGTCCCCCCACCTGCTAATTGCAACCCTGTGAGTTGCAAATGGGTCTTTCGCGTCAAGCGAAAGGCAAATGGCCAAATTGACCGGTTCAAGGCCAGATTAGTTGCTAGAGGTTTCCTTCAACAACCTAGAGTTGATTACACTGAAACTTTTAGCCCTGTTGTCAAACCAACCACAATTCAAGTCATTCTCACAATAGCTGTCATCCAAGGTTGGCCTTTACAGCAAATGGATGTCCACAATGCATCTTTGCATGGGCAGCTTGATGAGGACGTCTACATGACCCAGCCACCAGGATTCAAAGATCTCTCTAAACCAAACCATGTCTGTAGGTTACGAAAGGCCATTTATGGTCTTAAACAGGTTCCTAGGGCTTGGTATTCAACCCTCAAGAATGCTCTCCTCACTCTCGGTTTTCACATTTCTAGAGCTGATTCATCCTTATTTATTTATCGTAATGGTAATACTATCTGTTATTTACTTGTTTATATGGATGATCTTATGATCACTGGGAGTGATTCACCATTTGTGTGCTCCACTGTTCAGCAGCTAAGTTATAGATTTTTATTAAAAGATATGGGTACACTGCATTTTTTTCTAGGGGTGGAAGTTCTTCCCACTTCTGCAGGTTTATTTCTATCTCAGCATCAATATATTTGCAATCTGCTATCCAAAACCAACATGTCTAGTGCTAAGGATGTTTCCACACCATTAAGCACTAGCACATCCCTGAAATTGGTTGATGGCACTGCTGCCTTTGACAGCATTGAGTTTCGTTGTGTAATTGGGAGTCTTTAGTACCTCTCTCTTACATGCCCTGATATTTCATTTGTTGTTAACAAGTTGTCTCGATTTATGCACAAGCCCACATACTCGCACTGGACAGCCGTTAAAACACTCCTTTAGTATTTGAAGCACACCATCTTCCACGGTGTTCACATTCAGAAGACCACTACCTGGAACCTCACCACATATTCCGATGCGGACTGGGCTGGAAACCTTGATGATCGCACTTCTACCTCGGCCTACATCAGCTTCTTGGGTAACAATCCCATATCTTGGAGCTCCAAGAAGCAAAGAGCAATTGCCCGGTCGTCCACCGAAGCCGAATACAGGTCCCTTGCCAATGCTACCTCGGAAACACTTTGGCTCATCCATCTCCTCAGTGAGCTTGGATTTCCACTCAAAGCTCCTCCGTCCCTGCTTTGTGATAACCTGGGAGCCACTCATCTCAGCTACAATCCAGTCGACCACTCACGCATGAAGCACATCCAGATTGATCTCCACTTTGTCCGAGATCTAGTCCAAAAAGGCACCATTCGGGTGCAACATGTTCACACCACTGATCAACTTGCATATCTATTAACAAAGCCTCTGTCTCAGCGACACACTGCAGCTTTACGTTCCAAGATTGGCCTTACTGATGGAAGCCCTATCTTGAGGGGGCATATTAAGGGAAGCTGCACAAAATTAGCTTAACAATCACTCAACATATTTTCAGCAACAATCAACAGCACTAGTTAAGCCTCTGTTTCCATTTTCAGCAACTTCTAGTCGTTACAAATCTTCTCATTATCTGTACAAATCTTACAAATTAATTGTACATTCATTTCGGCAAACATTCTACTATGTTTTCTGTATATATACACTTCATCTCTTATCAATAAGATATGTGGTATTTTTCATTGAATTTATGTGCAAGCAACTTTGTTATAGATAGGAGAAGTGTTGTTAGAGGAGAGGAAATAACTGCTATGACTATTGCTTGGGAAGTCCAGCTGTTGTTGCTGTGGCCAGATGAGAGTTGTTGCTGTTGTCACCAAAGAAGAAGAAGAAGAAAAAAAAGAGTGTTGTGGTCGTTGTTGTAAAAGAAACTACATCTACTGCTTCTAGAAGGGAAAAAGTGCAAATGTCATTTGTCGAAGGAGAAGTAGACAATGTTGTATGTTGCCAAAGGAGGAGAAGGAGGGGCTACCATTGTCGGAGAAGAGCAAGTGTTTATGCTGCTGCTGCTACAACCGGAGGAGTGAAAGGGTTGTTGAAAAAAATGACCTTTGATTTCTCGATGTTCTATCCTCTATGTTTCTCTTATGCTTTTTTGTTCCTTTTATCTTTCCCCATATCTTTTGTTCTTTTCTCTCCCTGTTCTATTCTCTCTGCTTTTTTTTTTTTTTGTGAAATAACATTAGTATTTATATAGACAAAGACGACTCTTCATGTGCTTGTTGCATACAGGCACAAGTTGCTTTTTTTTCCTTCTACAATGATGAAGACAATGGCGCGCACTGTTACATATCAGTGCACATAACATTGTATTGACTTCCTGTGAATTCTATAGAATGACACAAGTATAATTTGGTCTATTAATTTATAATTGTTCTAATTGTGCTCTTAAATGACCTCAAACTTTTAAATTTATTCAATTTTATCCCTGCAAAAAACTTCAATAACAACCTCAAATTTACACATCTTTTTTAATTTGATCTTTGGTCTGGATATATGCAATTTAACCTTTAATTGACCATTAAATTTTTAATTTCTATTGATTTCACCCCTAATTTCATCCAATTGACTTGGTAAAAATTAAATTTGATCATAAAAAATTCTAATCTTCAAAATTAAACCCAAATTAGGCTCATAAACATGATTTTCTTATCAATTAAACCCTTGATAAATTAATTTGATCAATTTAAAGTATAATTAAGTTTTTTCACTTAATTAAATCATTCAATTGAACTCTTAATTAATTCCTATACATAATTATATTTTAAATTCACTAATGATTAAATCAAATTCATTTATAAAAATGTAATTATTTCTTTCATCTTAATTTTTATATAGATTCATCTAGTAATCATTTATTTTAGCCTTGAATCAATATTTTATTTCATTTTTAGGCATAATAGAGGTATGATTGGGCTCTCGAATATGTTCAAAATTTCTAACTTAAGTTTTTTCCACAACATTAACCTTTTTTATTTTATTTTTTTATTTCTTATTTTTTAAGGAATAACCTAGAAATGAGTTATGACACAAGGGAAAATAAAAAATATATATATTTTTTATTTTAATATATGAGATTATAAAATTATAGGTAGGATGTATTCTTGATATTAAATAAAAAGATGTTTCTTTTGGTTTTTAGAATAATTAAGTTTTTGACCTGATAAGATAAAGATCCTTTCTTGAAGACTTTTCTCAAACCTTATATTGACCAACAATTAGAAAATACTATAAGACTCTAATTCATATTAGACAAATAAATAATACAACTTACTTGAAGTAAGATATGCAAGGAGTTCTAATATTTTTTTTTTTTACAACTAGTGTAGTTATCTGAACTTTAAGACCATTTAGAGTTTTTAGTAGCTATAATACTAGATGAAGACTTCTAATATTGTTTTTTACTGATAAAAGATATAAACTTGTTGTCATTTCACACAATGTTTAACCTTTATAATACAAAAGAATTATCACCACAACACAACATGCATGCGACTTCACCATTCCAATCGCTTTGAAGTATAGTTCTTTTGTATGAAAACTACTTCTAACTCTTCTCACATTGATAACAGTGAGATTTTGCTTCCTCTTTTAAAAAATTATACCGTATCTTATTGTTAATGACATTTTATATAATAATATAAGTGTGTTAACTCATTTAATGAAAAATAATGATCTATGATATGTTTGCCATTTTAATCAATTTAATGTAAAAATTGCCTTAAATGTTTGCAACTTCTCACTCATGTATTTTTAACAAATATTGCAATAATAAGTATGAATCAAGTGATATTATCTTATATATGATTTATATTGTCTCAAACATACTAGTTGCAAACCAAAACATAACAAAAAACAAGTGTATTTATTATTGGTAATAACAAGATAAAAGAAATTTTATGCATACAAATTTTTTTATGTTTCTTAAATATTATCCATGCAGCAGAAAGTATAAAAATTTATTCAGAAGTTTCTAGAATCCAGTTTTATAAAAGAATGGTTTGAAACGTTTGTAGCCTTTAATAACTATACTTACATCTTTTTAAATAAGTCCAATACACAATTGAAAAATGTTAAATATAATTCAGAAAAAATCTCTAATAACTTGGTCTTATAATCAAGAGAACATGAGAAAATATAAATAAATAAGGGCATATGAGAGTGCAAATGTCTTGGGGTTTTCTAGTTTTCCATAAAATAAGCCACACTATATTCATTGGCTTGTTCTAATTGAAGTAAGCTTCAATTTAGTTTTAATTTAGTCCCTTAAAAAGTTGAGAATAAATAAATAAGTAGTGATAAGGGTGTAAGGTGATGTTTGACACAAGTTCTACTTGTTCTATATTTATAATAGCCACTTACCCATGCCTTCAGCGTCTTTACGCGGCTGGAATTATAATTTTTCAACTCAAAAAATATTAATTATATAATTTTTTTATTATAATATAAATTTAGACTAAATAATAAATAAATGAATAATTTATATAGAATGTGAGTTTTCTATAAAATATATAAATTTTAAATCCATATACACTTATTTGTTTAGTAGTTTTTAATGAAATCACTAGCATAAAATTATCATTATCATTAAAAAAACAAGAAGATTCAGATACCTAAATCACTGAATTTAGTGTATTATAATTAGTTAATTTTACAATCCAATTTAAACTAAACACAATAAACAAAATATAAATTGTGAAAACATTTGCAATAATCAAATAACAGAAAAAAACGGTTCATTTTCTATCTACAAAAAAAGAAAATATAATTGAAAATTCATTCCTACATTACCATTATTATTATGATTATAACAGTTAAAATTATTGTTAACATAACTATCCAAATAATTAAAATTATTAAATTGCCCAAAAGAATAAAAAAACAAAACTTTTTTTTACAAAAACACAACAAAAAAATAATCACTAAAATTATCACTATTATTTCGCAAACAATAAAATCATAAATCATGTGATTTGAAAAACATATAAAAATAACTAGAAAAGCACACTAGAAAAAAAGAACAAATGGAAAAAAAAGAAAAATATTATTTTTAAAATGATCCTACATATGACATGTGGGATGGGAACATATATATTTTGACAGATCGGTGAGTGGTTTATATTACGGGTAAGGTGTACCGCAACAATTTTAAAATGAGATGAAAAATTAAAACAGTCCTTAGCCAATAATAAATACAATCGGGGTTATTAAGGGTTAAATAGTATGTGCACCGTTAAAATCTACAATAAATCACCTCACAAGTTACAGTGTACTATACAGTAAAATGCCGACACCTTTTATATTTTAGTTAATGTTTTTTAAAATACTTTTGGTTTGAAAAACATCAATGTAATATTTGTTTTTACAGTGAAAAAACATTTTTTTAAAATGATTTTTTAATTAATATTTTGTGATGTTTTTAAATTATTTTGATATAAAAAATAAAAATATTATTTTAATATATATTTCTTTAAAAAGAATAAAATAGAAGGAAAGAAAAACAAAATTTTCAAGATTATCAATGACAGCTAAAACATGGCATGGCTGCTATTTTCCTACACATCACATATCCTAATAGTTTTTTTATTTATTTATTAATTTTTGTAATTTTTAGTTAAATTGAATTGGGATTGTTATGGATAAAACTCGTATCCTAATATTATAAATGCCTTAAACTACTAAAAAATAACACACACACACCCCTTCATTTTATTGTTGGGTTTCAGCTCAGCACAAGCAAAGCCATTATCATTCATAACTTTGTGAGTGAGAAGCCCGTGATATATATATCTTTTCTTAAAAGCTTTTATTGCACCCATTAGTGAAAAGCCCAAACTTCCTAATCCATCATCACCTTATATTAGAATACCAATGTACAATCATTTTTTGGTTATTGATATATTTTTTTTAATTTATTCTTTTTATATGATGTATTTATATGGATTTATAATTGACAATTTATTTTAATTTGTTTTAATTGATTATCGTGATGCCAAAAAATATCTCATCATTCGATGTAAAATATATATCGTAGCATTAGGTTATGATTTAGTTGTTTATATTGATTTCGACTTGATTTTATGCAAATTTCTCCCACAATCATTATTTATATTTGAATTTTTATTTTTTATTTTTATTTTAAGACATGATAGAGTTACAATTAGATTTTTGAATTTGTTCAAAATCCCCATCTTAATTTTATTCACCATGTCAACTTTTATTTTTATTTTTATTTCAAGTAGATTTTGAGAATAACCCATAAATGAGTTATGAAAGTTAAATCTAGTATCTAAAAATTCTAATATTCTCAATTTAACTTGAATTAGGTTTTCAAACTTAATCTTCCACCAATTAAACCCTCAATAAAATTAATTTGACTCATGTAAAATATAATTAAGTTCTTGCATTTAATTATATTCTTCAATTGGACTCTAAGTTAATTTCTAAATATAATTAAATTTTAATTTGACTCATGATTAAATCATGTTGGTCTATTAAAAATATAATTATATATTTAGATTTATTTTTTATTCAGATTCATCTGATAATTATTATTTTATACTTGAATATGTATTTTTATTTTTATTTTTAAGCGCGATAGAAATTCGATGGAACTCTCATATCAGTTTAGAATCTCCAACGTATTTTTTAATCACCATGCCTTTTTATTTTCGTTATTATTTTTTTATTGTAAATAAATTTTGGGAATAAGTTATGACACAATATGTGTATTCTGATCAATTCCATGGTATAATATTCACTTATTTTTGAAGTTAACAAATGAATACATTACTTTTATTTTCTTTGCTTGCCTGATTTCTTATTTCTTCCTTGAAACGATTTCAGCTACAACATGATCGAGTGTTTCCCAAGCTTCATTTTCTTCTCTCTTTTACAGAAAAGGAACCAGAGAGTTGATGATTCCAGTATCTTCGTAGCCCTCAGTTTTTGTCTGAACCCATTCATTCAAAATAAGTGGCCTTGTTGCATGGAAATTTCCAAATTTCTCTTGGCAAGCAAAACTAGAACCCATATTGCTAGTCACCGGACTCGTTTATTTCTGTGAAGCTTTTTTTTTTTTTTGCCTGTTTGAGTCAAGAGGGACAAACAATGAGCAAATGCCATGACGGTTGATTACGAACGCACACAATTCAGAAGTCGTAGTCTCGCAGCATGGCTTGCTTCAGATGGCAGATCTACGTACTGCATCCAGTGCTCAGCTGGTGAGCATTGCCCCAGGCTACTTTAGCAAAGGTTGAAGATAAGAAGTCAGAACCGTTTATGTTCTATTCTTCTTCCAAATATTACTAGATTTATGCAGCAATTTAATCCAGAGGGCCAAAACCCCATGCAGAAAAACCATTGATATCAACTGTCAGGATCAATTTAAACACCAGAGTGGTTCTACAAAGAGCATCAAGGCCATGACTTGCTCTCACAAAATAGGAGTGTTTTCCATTTCTTTTGTTGTTACCACGTTATTTCAGAAGAGGAAAACAAACCCGTGCAAGCAACCGACCTTGCTTTCACAAAACACGAATCGTCCTCTTTGGCTTTCACTGTCATTTGCTTTGAACAGGAAAGAAATTTAACTCCCCCGTGTACCCGTTTCAGCTCCCATTACAATGAAATTTAAAGAAGTGACATGCACTCGTTTCAGAAGAAGAAAAGGAGTTTATGCATTCCGCCGACCCTGTTTTCACAGAACAAAAAAGATTTCTTTTCCTTAGATCAGGAAAGGTTCCCTAAGGTGGATATAAAAGAGCACTACGATGCCTTTCTTTCTGTTATAAACAGCACAGCTTCGCTTACTTTCATTATACTTCGAATCAGGAAAGAAAATTTGACTCCCCTATGTTGTTCCAATTTAGGCAAGCACCCATAGGTGGTAAAGTGTGGCTATGAAGGTCACATTAGCCCTGTCTTCTTTTTACTAATCAGTGCAGCCTCTGTCTTACAGTCCAACATCACCTTCATGTTCGACCACCTCTCCATATTCAGTCCTAGCAGCTACAAATTTAACCAGTGAGTGATTTCCTCTCTATCGTCTCTCACTCCCTCTGCTTTTCTTAAAGGATGAATTCTTATTCAAGACGAGATACATGCAAAACCCTCGTGTCTTTGGCTCTGGCAGTCCAATCTTCAGCCTTGGTTTCTCCTCAAGTAGCAGCTCATCATTATTGCTCTAGCGAGGGCAATACCTCTCTTGGTATCAAATTCTTCAGTGGGAATGACTTTCCAATTTACGTAGTAAGATGCAAAGATGGAGTGCCTAACAATTTTTTAGACTACCATGGCTTCGGATTGAGAACCGACAAGCTAAAAAGACTTGTCTAAGTGTTGTCGGTCTTGACTTGCTTGAATGCATGGCTGTTGTTGTTCTCACTTGCTATACTAGAGAAAGGCTCGCGTGATATTCGTAATTAGTTGTTGGATCTTTCAAAACATATATAATGAAAATTGAAAACAATAAGTCGTGTATATATATATATATATATTGCTTTTTTTTTTGCTTTGAATATATGATTTAAAAGCTGAGTTGCAAACCAGAAATCATTTAAACATTCGGTGATCTCTAATGATAATTCACATGAACCATTAATGAAAAATCTATTAAACCCCTTTTAATTTAGAAAAATTATTATACATTGGAGTAATAACTTTTTTTTTTTTTTTATGTTTTAAATGTTTCTATACTACACTTGATAATTTTTCCATGTTTATATGTATGATATATTAGATTTTTTAATTTGTTGGTCCAAATATAAATCATAATCCTAAATAACATAGGATTACTAAATTAAACAAATTAATTTATTATCAATTCAATAATTGATTGATATATATTTAAAAATTAAATACAATATCTAGTAATATTTAATGATCCCCTAAATATTAAGAAAATCATAAATGGTTAGGTTCAATTATAATTTTTTAGTACAATTATTATTTTTTCATGATTTATTTACTATAAAGCATGAAGATGGATAGCAAAGATTTTTAGTTCTTACTACTCTGATCAAAGCTTGTTAAACACGGCTGAGATACATACAGAACGAGCGAATCATTTCCTTGCAAATTTAGGGTTTAGCGTCGATTTAAACCTAGAAAACGCACAGCCGATCGATGAAGTGCTGATTTCTGATATTACCATCTTCAAAGCCATAGCTTAGCTAAAACCTGGTTTCTAGATTATAATTTAGGGTTTTCTATCATTCATTTCTGGTCCATTTCTTTTCTTCCGTCTCATCCACAAGAACTTCCTTTTCTCAATTCAGTAGTCCATGGGCTGCCTTGTAGAGAAGCACGTCGAATTTCTAGCTCCATTGTACACGTGTGAAAGCACAGGGAGCCAGATGGTTTGAACATGCACTCCATTAATTCAACAGGCAATTAGTCAAACAATTCGAAAGTAACAAGTGCAGAAGACCAAAGCCAAAGGAAGTTTAACGTCAGAAACGAGATGATTGTCTTTTATTATTTTCGGAAAAACATTATTCAAAAGGCTTGTGATTTTTACTTGGAGTTCATGATCCAATCTCTGGAGAAGTGAGGTCTGAATTTAGGAAGCTGGAAAGGATACATCTTACTGTATAGCCCATGAGTTTTTCATTGGACTAAAATAAAAATAAAAATAAAAATGAAAATGATGCCTATTTGGAGCCGAGGGTTTTGGCCCTTGTGATTACATATTCTATTTCAAATCATTTATTGAACAACTATCATTGACACAAATGATGACAAGAACAGGATCGGGAAAGAATTGTCACTGTACTCTCTGGAGAGAAAATTCAAGGCAAGTTAATGAATGCACTTCTGGTTTTTATTCCTTTCTGTTGTGTTGGGTTTTTTCACAAATCTTAATTTCAGTCCTTTTTTGGAAAATTTATTTTAGTCCTCATATTTTATTTCTTCTTTCAAATTGGTCCTCGTATGGAAATTCTTTTGTTCCTTATTTTTTATGATAATTATAGTTTAATATGATTTCTTTTAAATTAAGTTGTTGCATGATTACACCTAATCAATTATTGATATATTGCTTATAATGTACATTATATATAATCGATCATTATATAATATATAAGTTTGAAATTTACGCAGCTAAAACAAGAAAAATGATTTACTGTATCCTGTCAAACATGCCATTAGTACATACTTTCACAACGAAAATAATTCTTTTGCTGCTTGATCCCTAACAACTAAGCAAGAATTGACAAAAGATTTAAAACTAACCAGGTTTTGAATGAGGTATTATTAATTTGATGTGTTCGTTTCATGGTCTATATTACTATGCATATCACTCAGTAGACTATAGAAAGATTCTTCATTAAAAACCATCTTGAAATAATACATGGAAGGATAAGCATGATCAATTAGGTTTAGGTGTCCTCAATGATTATGAAGTGATGAAAGAGAGCTTGCAATCTGTGCAATAAGTCTCGAGTTCGAGTTAAGTCATGCACTTCTTGTAATAGTCTAGGACAACTGAGGTTTTATATGCTCACCTGGACCTATAAAATACGCTTTCTGAAGGCTGAGATATCCTCACATAAAAAAAGAGATTAAGTTTCGGTCATATATGTCAGTTTACTATGGATTCTTGAAAGAAAGAATATCTACAAGATCCATGAAGGTATTTATTGAGCTAAGTTGGAGGCATATATATAATTCATTGTCATTTGTATGTTTTTATTTTTGTCACTTATAAATTTGAGATATCTAGAACATTTGAGATGAATAAGAACATTTAAGTTACAAAAATATGTACATGAAGAAAAGAAAGATGACTTCTAAAACTGAAATAATGATGTTATAAATTTTAGTTAAATATTCATATTCAAATATTTATAGGATGAATAACACTTGACTAGCATGGAAGGAAACAAACTTATGACCTCATATTCTATGCCACGAAATTATAATTAATTAATATAAACAAACAATTAACACTTAAACTTGCTAGGTTAGAATGGTCATTTCTAAATGTTTAAAGGTAGCCCGAGCAAGGGTTGAATAAACTATCCAAATATTGTAGCAGAATGTTCAATTAGGTTAAGTATATAGTTATTTCACATGTTTGTTTCATTCAAGAACCAAAATCACACCAACATGGTTAGGTATCAAAAAAATGTATTCATTATAAACCCTCTAGAAAATGAATGGAAAACATGGCATACCTATCAACTTTCTCGGCTAAAGAAGAAGACACAAGTACCAAATAACAAGTCATTCTTTTTATTAAAATGAGTGATACATCATTTGCTTAGATCCTTGAAATTATAGTTTTTAAAATGAGATTTTGATAAATATCAATTTGGTCCTTATCTTACCAATTTTAGCACAAGAACCCTTAACTGATCTCTAAAATTTGCAATTTTTTAAATTGCAACCCTTGAAAACTTCATTTAAACTTAATTAATTCTTTTAGTTTTTGTCGAATTGGATTTCAAAGCTAGTTTTTCTTCAATTATTGTCAAACTTATTTTTTCTTCAATTTTGCTCTTAAATAAGTCAAGCAAACTTATTAAGAGTTTGATTAAGTCTTTAAACTTAATTAATTCTTTCAATTTTGGATTTTAATCTTGCTATTCTGTTGGAATTTTAGTTTGATGTGATTTACAGACTTATCTTTTCATGTCCTAAAAACATTTTTGGATTCTAAATCTCTTATTTTTTGCACTTTTTATGAAAAATGTATTTTTGATAAAAAAAATTTGGGAAACCTAAAATTTGACATGGGTGTATTTTTATTGTCGCACCCCAAAAATGATTTGAGCGCGGCGTCGTGGTGACTTTCCCCGCGTGCGGGGAGATTTCAAGTGTCGGGGGTCTAATCTTTATTTTCGTGAAAAAGGGAGTCGCCACCTAGTATTATGGTTACTAGGAAACCTAAAACTGGTCTTTCAGAGATTCTAGGGTAAGGGACTAGTTGCGTAAAGGGAAGGTTTTAGCACCCTTAGTACGCCCTACCTAAGGTAAGCTGCTTGGTGTTTTTGTTTGGTTATGATTTGTTAAGATTTTGATTTTTCCAAGAATATATAGGTTAAATGATGAATGGGATATTACTTCGCCGAATATTTTGGATATTAACCCCTTAAGATTTATTTATCCAAACACCGACAGTGAATAATAGCATATTATTCCCGCCGAATATTTTGGACATTAACCCCTTAGGATTTATTTATCCAAATACCAACGGTGAATAATAGCATATTATTCCTGCTGAATATTTTGGATATTAACCCTTTAGGATTTATTTATCAAAATATCAACAGTGAATAATAAACTAAAAAAGATTTTAATATTTTTTGAATATTGGCCAATACCCTTTGGATTTTTACAAACATGTTGTAAAATCCAAAAATGCAAGAAATGATTTTTTTTTCTTTGTGAAATCAATGCTAAAACCATTTTTCTCTTCAAAACCCAAGATAATATATATTTTTTTGAAAGAAAAACAATTTTTTTTTAAATATGCTATAGTATTGGCTGTATGCAAGAAAATAACACATTTTTTTCTTCTAAATATTTTCCTAAAAAAAATACATTTTTTTTATATATTTTTATATATATCTTTTTTAGTTTTCTATTATTTTTATTTTTTATTTATTTACTGGCGGGCTGGCAGTCCAGCCCGCCTGGGGGATGGGCTTCGGCCCCGGTTACTGTATCAACAGTAACCGGGACGTTATTTTCATGAAGAAGAAGAACAGTAGAAAATGATGATTTTTCGAGTACAACGAATGGCTTACCTGTTACTACAGTTGTGTAGAGGAGTTCTCAGTGGTTCTTCTGGTCGTTGTCTCGTCGGAAATGGTGGCCTGAGTTCGCCGGGTGGAGCCTCTGAAACTGGCGGGCTGGTGGCGTCTACGTCGGGTTGCTCTGCTTTTCTTCAACAGAGAAGATGGCTGAGCTGCTGGGGATTTATGGAAAAGAGGATGGTGATGCTGGGGGAGTAATATAGGTGGTCGAAGGTGGTGATGCTTAGCTAGAATTTGGCTGCTGAAGCCTGTGACCGGAGGGAAAGAGTGACAGAGGTTCCTCTGTTTTAGAGTGAGAAAGGCGGACGAAAAAGGGACAGAGTACAAGGGGAATACAGGAAGATGATGGCCCTGCAAATTTCTATTTTTCTGCCTTTTTGTATTTTTCCACGTAAAAATCTCTTCTCTGTTTTCTTTACCTCTTCTCCTCTTTTTTTTTTTTTTTCTGTTTTCTACTCTGTTTCTTCGTTCGTTCCCCCCCTTTAATTCTTCACCGTGCTGCTATTTATAGCAGAGAAGAGCCAAGTTCGGCCATGCATAATGTTTAATGCAGTGTTGAGGAACAGCTAAGCAAATCGATAAAATCAGGAAGGAGATCACGTTGGAGAAAATTTTAGGAAGAAAATCACGATTGACTTAGGGACAAATTTGATCTGGCTTGCTGTGATGGAGCTGAATTGGGAAGGAAATAAAATTGAAAAAGGAAGAAAAATTCGACTGATCTGCTGACTGATCACCGTGAGTTCAATTCAAATGCAACACGCTGGAACAATGCATGTTTCCTTTTTTATGCAGATTTCAAAAAAATCAAAAGAAGGTAAAAATATGATTTGGTCCTTTAAAAAAAATCTTTGATTGCACCCAAATGGATTTAAAATTGATTTTAATGCAATTAAATCCCATCAAAAATTCAATCTCAACCTTGGCTTCGCGCGGCTTTCTAATCTGGTCCTTGGCTCCTGATTTTCGCGATTTAACCCTCAATCGACCATTAAACTCTTAATTTGCTCAATTTTACCCGTGTACAAAAATCTATTTTATTATTATTTTTTTATTATTTTTTTTATTTGTTTATTATTATTATTATTATTATTTTTTATATATATTTTTTTTTCAGAAAAATAAAGAGTCAAAAATTGGGTAGCAACAGATGCCCCCTCTTTACAATACTTACGACTAAAGTCTTGTAAAAGACTTTAAATAGTAAGTGTTGTAAAGAAAAAAATAGGCCTCGTTGCTCTGGATGACGTACCCGGTTAGAAGGGTCTCATTTTTCTGGGTCACCGACCCGGTTAGGGGTTAGAAAGGGTCTCATTTTTCTGGGTGACCGAACCGGTTAGTGGTTAGAAAGGATCTCATTTTTATGGGTGACCCACCCGGTTAGTGGTTAGAAAGGGTCTCATTTTTCTGGGTGACCGACCCGGTTAGCTTGGTCTCATTTTTCTAGGTGACTGTCCCGGCTAGAGTGGTCTCATTTTTCTGGGTGACCGACCCGGCTAGCGTGGTCTCATTTTTCTGGGTGACCGACCCGGATTAGATATGATAGTGACGGGTGATCCATCCGGGTCTTGTTATGACGGGTGACCTACCCGAGTATAATATGAAGGCGGTTTTGTTGTCACAAGTGATTTTGAGGAACGAAACAGCACCTGTCCTCAATTCATATTTTTCTTCCGTGGTTTCGTTCACTTGATATTGTGCTTCTCTCTTTTGGACACATAGGTCACCTTTCTCTGATGTTCCATTATCACAGGATGTCTTCGCCTAATCTCCAAAGCTTTGCAGGCTTCTCTGATTGGATGGCTCATTCAAGTTTGTCATAAATCATTTGTCCATTCAATGCAAGCGTATTGCTTATCATGGGCTATCTGCGATGATCTTTGCTTTTATCCAAATCTAACCATGCCCCCAAGTGTGGGGTTGCTTGATTTTCCATTTAACGCAGAGTCCTATTATTATTCTTCCATTGAAGTTTTGAGCATTATCAGTTATGATCTTTTTTGGTGGTCCGTATCGACATATCAAACAAATTTCTTCAACACCTTTTGCGTTACATGAGCAAATGACCCAACTTTTACCCACCCTGTGAAGTAGTTGATAGCCACGAGAATAAACCTATAATCATTGCTGGCTTTTGGTTGATAGACCCAATCACATCAATTCTCCATATTGCAAAAAGGCCACGGAGATATCAAGTTAAACATAGGAGCCGGAGGGGCATCCATTTTGTCACCATGAACTTGATACTTATGACACTTGCGGACCTAGTTGATGTGATCATTCTCTAATGTCCTCCAGAAATAACCAGTTCTCTGCATTTTTCTAGCCATCATATGCCTATTAGTATGGGTTGAGCGGATCCTTTCCTAGACTTCCCGAAGCGCTTTTTTTTTTTTGCAGCTTATCTGGGCAGCTTAGCAAAGTCCCATCAGATGATTTCTTATACAAAACCTCCCCATCAAGGTAAAAAAAATCCATCGTTAACTTCCTCAAGGTTTTCTTCTCTTTTTGGATGCCCCCAGGGGATAAGCCTGGTTTTGGATGAAATTCTTGCTATCGTAGTACCAAGGGTTTCCATCTATTTCTCCTTCAACTGAGTAGCAATGAGCTGGTTTATTTTTTGATATCAATGTGTATCAGCTGTAAGTTTTGTCCTAAGTTTATTCTAGTCATAGAAGCTAGTATGACCAAGGCATCGACAAACTGGTTTCCTTCCCTTCCTAGATGGGTGAACTCTATTTCCTCAAATTTTCCAACTAGTTTAGACAAGATTTCTTAGTAAGGTATTTCTTTTCTTTGGTTTGTCATTTTCCTTTTCCTTGACAAATAATTACCATTGAGTCTCCATACATGTCTATTTATGTTCAACCTTAATGCAGCTTCTAAACCAAGAATACAGGCTTCATACTCAGCAGTGTTGTTAGTGTGCCTGAATTATAACTTAGTTGGAAACGGATATTATTTCTTGTCAGGAGAGATTATCATTTCACCCGCTCCATCACCACATACATTTACAGCAACATCCAAGTACATAGTCCACCATTCTGGTTTCCCTTCTTCGCCTGAAAGCACATCTTCATCGGGAAGATCAAAGTCTAATGACTCATAATCTTCTATAGCATATCGTACTCGGCTACTAGAACTTGTCATCTTGCAATTCGGCTGGACCAGTAGGGGTGGATTTAACTGCTTGATTTTCTCAGAAGCCTCTTCACACTCTACATTCCAAATCCTAGGATTCTTTATTGACAATTTTTTTTTTTAGCTTGAATAGCCTTTATTATTTTTTATTATTATTATTATTATTTTACTTCTATCCTCTTGTCACTTACCACAAATCCTAACAACTTCCCAAATTTCAAACCGTATGGACATTTCACGGGTTAAACCTCAAACTTAAATTTTCAAACAATTTCTTCAATATCTGGACGTGATTTTCCTCTTCTCCAGATTTAGCAACCTTGTCATCCACATATATTTCGATCTCTTTGTGCATCATATCGTGAAATAAAGTCACCATAGCCCTTTGGTCTCCACAAATTTTAAACCCAAATGGCATGACTTTGTAACAGAAGGTTCCTCATGGTGTCACAAAGGTTGTCTTCTCCTCATCTTCTTGTGCCATTTTTATTTGATTATACACCATGTTAACCCATCTATAAAGGGAATACATGAAGCTATGAGCTGCATTGTCTACTAACATGTCTGTATGTGGTAGCGGAAAATTATCTCTAGGGCTAGCACAATTTAAATCTCTAAAATCCCCACAAACTCTAATTTTGCTTCAATCGGCCTGCATCTTTTACTTTGATTAAACTTCTGGATGAGTTCTTCTTACCTTTTGCTTAATCGTCTTGCATCCTCTTTTTCCTTTTAGCGGTACCATGTATACTATGATACCCAATCCACGCATATCCTCATGAATCCAAGCAAAAACATCTATGTAATCTCTAAGTAGTGTAGTCGAGTCCTTTCTTTCTGTGTGATCAGAGTTCTTATCTGAGCTCTTTCTGGCTTTCTTCATTTCCCATATTTATGGTTTAAAGTTCCTCCTTAGCAGGTTTCCACACCTGTCCATGTTGTTCTATTAATTGAGGACAGGTGCTGTTTCGTTCCTCAAAATCACTTGTGACAACAAAATCGCCTTTATATTACACTCGGGTAGGTCACCCGTCATAATAAGACCCGGATGGATCACCCGTCACTATCATATCTAATCCGGGTCGGTCACCCAGAAAAATGAGACCACGCTAGCTGGGTCGGTCACCCAGAAAAATGAGACCGTGCTAGCCGGGTCGGTCACCCAGAAAAATGAGACCGTGCTAGCCGGGACGGTCACCCAGAAAAATGAGACCAAGCTACCGCATCGGTCACCCAGAAAAATGAGACCTTTTCTAACCACTAACCGGGTCGGTCACCTAGAAAAATGAGATCAAGCTACCGCGTCGGTCACCTAGAAAAATGAGACCCTTTCTAACCACTAACCGGGTCGGTCACCCAGAAAAATGAGACCCTTTCTAACCCCTAACCGGGTCGGTCACCCAGAAAAATGAGACCCTTCTAACCGGGTACGTCATCCAGAGCAACGAGGCCCATTTTTTTTCTTTACAACAGTTACTATTTAAAGTCTTTTACAAGACTTTAGTCGTAAGCATTGTAAAGAGGGGGCATCTGTAGCTACCCAATTTTTGACTCTTTATTTTTCTGAAAAAAAAATATAAAATAATAATAATAATAAAAAAAACAAATAAAAAAATAATAATAAAATAATAATAAAATAGATTTTTGTACACGGGCAAAATTGAGCAAATTAAGAGTTTAATGGTCGATTGAGGGTTAAATCGCGAAAATCAGGAGCTAAGGACTAGATTAGAAAGTCGCGCGAAGCCAAGGTTGAGATTGAATTTTTGATGAGATTTAATTGCATTAAAATAAATTTTAAATCCATTTGGGTGCAATCAAAGATTTTTTTTAAAGGACCAAATCATATTTTTACCTTCTTTTGATTTTTTTGAAATCTGCATAAAAAAGGAAACATGCACTGTTCCGGCGTGTTCCATTTGAATTGAATTCACGGTGATCAGTCAGCAGATCAGTCGAATTTTTCTTCCTTTTTCAATTTTATTTCCTTCCCAATTCAGCTCCATCACAACAAGCCAGATCAAATTTGTCCCTAAGTCAATCGTGATTTTCTTCCCAAAATTTTCTCCAGCGTGATCTCCTTCCTGATTTTATCGATTTGCTTAGCTGTTCCTCAACACTGCATTAAACATTATGCATGGCCGAACTTGGCTCTTCTCTGCTATAAATAGCAGCACGGTGAAGAATTAAAGGGGGGGAACGAACGAAGAAGCAGAGGAGAAAACAGAAAAAAAGAGAGGAGAAGAGGTAAGGAAAACAGAGAAGAGATTTTTACGTGGAAAAATACAAAAAGGCAGAAAAATAGAAATTTGCAGGGCCATCATCTTCCTGCATTCCCCTTGTATTCTGTCCCTTTTTCCTCCGCCTTTCTCACTCTAAAACAGAGGAACCTCTGTCACTCTTTCCCTCCGGTCACAGGCTTCAGCAGCCAAATTCCAGCCAAGCATCACCACCTTCGACCACCTATATTACTCCCCCAGCATCACCATCCTCTTTTCCATAAATCCCCAGCAGCTCAGCCATCTTCTCTGTTGAAGAAAAGCAGAGCAACCCGACGTAGACGCCACCAGCCCGCCAGTTTCAGAGGCTCCACCCGGCGAACTCAGGCCACCATTTTCGACGAGACAACGACTAGAAGAACCACTGAGAACTCCTCTACACAACTGTAGTAACAGGTAAGCCATTCGTTGTACTCGAAAAATCATCATTTTCTACTGTTCTTCTTCTTCATGAAAATAACGTCCCGGTTACTGTTGATACAGTAACCGGGTCGGGCCCCAGGCGGGCTGGCAGTCCAGCCCGCCAGTAAATAAATAAAATAATAAAAAAAACATAAAAAATATATAGAAAAAATATTTAAAAATATAATTTTTTTTAGAAAAATATTTAAAAAAATATGTTGTTTTCTTGCATACGGCCAATACACTAGCATATTTAAAAAAAAAATTGTTTTTCTTTCAAAAAGAAAATATATATTATCTTGGATTTTGAAGAGAAAAATGTGTTTTAGCATTGATTTCACAAAGAAAAAAAATCATTTCTTGCATTTTTGGATTTTACAACATGTTTGTAAAAATCCAAATGGTATTGGCCAATATTCAAAAAATATTAAAATCTTTTTTTTGGTTTATTATTCACTGTTGATATTTGGATAAATAAATCCTAAAGGGTTAATATCCAAAATATTCGGCGGGAATAATATGCTATTATTCACCGTTGGTATTTGGATAAATAAATCCTAAGGGGTTAATGTCCAAAATATTCGGCGGGAATAATATGCTATTATTCACTGTCGGTGTTTGGATAAATAAATCTTAAGGGGTTAATATCCAAAATATTCGGCGAAGTAATATCCCATTCATCATTTAACCTATATATTCTTGGAAAAATCAAAATCTTAACAAATCATAACCAAACAAAAACACCAAGCAGCTTACCTTAGGTAGGGCATACTAGGGGTGCTAAAACCTTCCCTTTACGCAACCAGTCCCTTACCCTAGAATCTCTGAAAGACCAGTTTTAGGTTTCCTAGTAACCATAATACTAGGTGACGACTCTCTTTTTCACGAAAATAAAGATTAGACCCCCGACACTTGAAATCTCCCCGCACTCGGGGAAAGTCGCCACGACGCCGCGCTCAAATCATTTTTGGGGTGCGACATTTATCATTAAATATTATTTTAAAAAAAAACTTTTGATGTGTATTACGGCCGAGGCCGCGTGTGGAAGTCCCTCATGCTATTTAGGTGTAGCATGCTAGAGCATAAAGCTACAAAACAATATTTCCCATGACGATGTTGGAAAGATATTAGTGTCCCTTACACGATAATATGACATGGGTACCAAACATGCTTCAAGTTTGACAATGATTGCCATATTTTTTCTTTCCTCTCTCCTTCTTAATTCAACAATATCTCCTTTAAAATTTTAGACCAAACCTTTTAACTTTTATTTTTAATAAGCTTTTCAATTTTTTCATTTTTTAATCTTTCAAATTTGATTCTTATTTTTTTTCAATAAGCTGTAAAATAACCTCATTTTTTTTGTAACTTTACACCCATTTCAATTTTTTTCATTGTTTCAAATATGATACCTATTATTTGAATATTTATTTTGTTTGAGATTATTTTAAGATTATATATAATTTCATCCTCCATAGGTATTGTTCCACATCAAATTTGATCATCATTGTTTTTTATTGCTATCTTATTTTATTTTGCAAGTTTGTTAAATTGATATTTTTTCTTGTTTTTTATACCAAGATTAAAATGGTTGAGAATTAATATTTTTGATTGAATCCAAGTTTAGGATTTCATGGCCTACGAGCTTCAGATATTAGAATGGGTTTAGGAAGTTCGACCAGGTTGACTTGTTTTTTTAAGCTAATATTTTATCTTTTTTAATGGTTTGCTTTCTATGAGATTGGTCTTTGGTTCGTAAATAGAGTCACCAATTACAAAGGATATGTGAGTTAAGTTTTGTTTTTTTCCCTTTTTTCTCTGAATTGATTTACTTCAATTTTAATTTTATCTTTCAACATTTAAATTATTTAAAATCTTCTTTCTAATTTATTTTTATCATTTCCTTTATGACAGGTTATCTTGATCTTGCGTTCAAAGTCATGAGGTTTATGGGTTAACCCGGGTTGAGTTATATTATTTTTTAGTTGTTATAAAGTAAGCCCCAAGTTTATGACAAGAGTCGTTGATTTCAAAGGCTAATGTGGAATTACTTTTTGGGTTTTTTTTAATTTAATTTATTTCAATTTTATCTTTAAACATTTGATTTATTAAAAATTAGTCTTTGTAGTTTTTACTTTAATTTCTATTGGGTTATCCCAATATTGTTATTCATACTGTTACGAGGTTTGCAAGTTAACCAAGATTGAATCATATTATTTTTATAATTTTCATTTTCTTTTCCTTGATAATTTAGTTGTTTGATAATTGTGTTTTGTAATTTTATATAATTTTTTTTCAATTACAATCACCTTGGTATAACAACTAGATTAGAGATTTTGCATATTAACCCATGTGGGCTCAAATTGAATTTTGTCGACCTGTTCTTAATTACTAATTTCTTAATGTAAAATTATCATATTCTCATTTGATGAATTAAGAATTGGTCTATGAACTACCCAAGTAGAGTGCATGGTTAAGAAGTTATTCGATGTGTTTGTTTCCTTCAAGCTCTGAAATCACACGGTTGGGCGAGAAAGACAAGAACAGAACCGGGACAGATTCGTCTTTGTACTCTCTGGGAACAAAATTCAAAGGCTTCAAGCAAGTCAATGAGTGCGATTGCTTGCTATTTATTTCCATTGTCGCTTTCTAAAACCCTAAAGTCAACACCTAATAGCTGGAGAAGAACAACTAGTTGCCTTCATAACTCTTTCCATTGGCAGCTGATGTCTTTGAGTTCAATTAAGAATCTATTAAAATCGAATTTCAACGCCTGTCGCCTGCCACCCTTTTCACAATTCCACGCCTTCCACCTTCCTTTCGTTTTGCGAGCAGGCACCGTGGAATACGACTGTGAATGGGACTCGGCGGGCTAGAAACCTCCAAGTTCCAAACCTTGCTTTTCTTAGATACAAAGAGCCATAGTTCTGCTCAATCACCAAAGTCGTCAACTGTAGCAACAAGTAAAAGATTCACACGAATTTCTATAATGCATGTTGATAAATTTTGGACAGGTCATTTTTGGTTATGATAACATAATTAGGCATAAATCTTGGAGTACACATGTATATAAAAAGAGTTGATTAACAGTAATAATTAGTCAGTTAGTAATATCTTTCAACTATGATAAATTATTGATGCATAAATTTTAATGAACACGTGGCGTGTATAGAAAATAAGTTGATCCACCATAATAATCGGTCAGACAATAATGATGATAAATTGTTAAACTATGATAAATATTGATGCATAAATCTTGGTGGACTTGTAGATAGTCATGGTATATTGTTCGATTATGAAAAAATATTGATGCATAAATCTTGGTGCTCATGAAGATGATCATGTGCATAGAAAATAAGTTGATCAACTATCATAATTGCAACAATAATCTTGATTTTATGCATATAAAACTGAAAAATAACCATTCATGTTCTTCTCAACATGTACTTAATATATTAATGAGTTTTATAAAACTATATATTCAAAAACATACAATATGAATAGAGAGAGGACATTTCTTATTTTATATAATTTTATAGTTACATATATATGTTTTTTCTTCTCTCAACAATGCAACAATCTATAGATACATATACATAAATACTTGTAAGCTCAACTAAAATAAAAAGATGTGATTCAAATTAACTTGAGAATGATGAATGGATGTAAAAAGAGAGGGATGTAGGAAGGTATATAGACACCCACATATACAATGTATGATTTTATAATACTCCCCATTGGATATTTATTGTATAGCATAAGCATTGGAAACTACCACATTAAAAACCTCACGAGAAAAACCTAATGAGAAAAAAACGTTGGTTAAACAAAAAAAAAGTGTAGTGCATATTAACTCACTCTTATGAATGTATCTCTTTTAAGTCATTAAGCTGTCACAATCCTTCAAATATTATAGTTGATAATGGTTTAGTGAATAAATCTTCTAAATTATTTTTTGTGCTAATTTCTGGAACATCAATGTCATCACATTTATCAAGTTCTTATGTGAAAAAGAATTTCAGTTAGATGTGTTTTTTTCTAACTTTTTTGATGCACCTTTCTTTCAATTGAACTATATATATAACATTGTTTTTATAGAAAATAGTGACCTCCGTTGGATGATAAACCACATGTTTCATAAATATGTTGAGTTATTGATCTTAGCCACACACATTCTCTATTTGCTTTATGGATTGCAAGTATTTCAACATGATTGGATGTAGTGAAACCTAATGTTTGCTTTGTAGATCTCTATGATATGGTGGTATTGGTATTACCATATGTGAAGAGATAACCTGTTTGAGATAGACCTTTATATGGATCAAATAAATATCTTGCATCAACATACTCAACTAATTTATGAGTAACATTATTTGAACAAAATAAGCTTATATCCATATTTCCTTACAAGTAACGAAAAATATGTTTAATTTTATTCCAATATATCTGAGTTGAAGAAGAACTATACCTTGCTAGCAAATTCATAGAGACTGCTATATTAGGTCATGTATTATTAGCAAGATACATTGAGTCACCAATTGCACTGAAATATAGTACTTGAGGAACAATTAATTATTTGTTATCCTGATGTTACCCCCACTAGGTCTAAAATGGTCTTTATTCACATTAAGTGATTGAAAAACTATTGGGGCACTCAATGAATGTGCTATATACATATAAACTCTTTTAAAAACACTTTTGTGTAAGTTGATTGATGAATGAAAATTCCATTTGTTAAATATTCAATTTGCAATATGAGACAAAATTAAGGTGATTATACCACATATATCCCAATTGCTTTAACTCATATAGTGATCTATAATAGTGTTTTTAAGACCCATGACATCAAAATGAATTTCAACATCAAGAATCTATGATAAATAATTCTTTCCTCTCATATTAAGTGCCACAAACTCAAGTTTGATAAAGTTTGACATTGTAACTATATAAAAACAATGATTAGAAATTTGGTTTATAAATATTGAATAAACATTCGGTTAAATGTTGAATAAAACTGTTATTCCTCTAAAAAAAAAAAGCTTTGTATAAATGTATAAAATAACAATACATAAAGATTCACAAAAACACAATGATAATTTAATAAGTTCAAATTATCAAATAAAACAAAAATGGCATATGACGTTGTTATACCGTAACCAAAAAAGACATGTCACCTTACTTTAAACCATAAGCCACAAGTCGAAATTCCAACTTATATACCAAATTTATAAACACACAATAGAATTTATGATCTGAATGAGAAAATTCCAACAAGGACAAGATCTTTTAATAAACATAGAGCATACTTATGATTTGCATAAATAGAAAATTTAAATAATAATAAATAACATTTAAATTTTTTTTACTTAAATTTGTATTGAAATGAATGTCAAAGATAATATATCTATATCTATATATATATATATAAGTATAAATATAAACATAGTTTTTTTTTATTTCCTATGAATAAACTAAATGTGATTATCTACTTCAAGATGAAAGCGAGGAACAATTTGTGTTGATAATGTTTTATGAAATTATATATTTAAAAACATACAATATACTCAATAAAATAAGAACAATTTAAATTAGGGGAATAGAGATAACACTTCATATTTTATATAATTTTGTAATTATATATAAATGTTCTTTCTACTCTTAACAATGCACCAATTTATAGCCACATATACATAAATACTACGAAGTATTCAAATGAATTTAAAGAGATTCAAATAAACATCAGAATGGCATAATAGATGAGGGATGTAAAAAGGTAGGTAGATATCACCAAATACATAATATAATTTTATAATAATGAGGGCTTTTTATCATTTAATTAGGTCTTATACAAAAATGACATAATACATTTATAATTTCACACATAACAATTTTTATTTCACACATAACAATTTTTATATATAAACATACATTCCTAGAATGTCATTTTAATTGAATGTTGCAAGTCTCTATAGATCCATTGCAAGCAATTTAGTTGTAGCCTTTATTGTCATTTGACTTTTATTCGAGTAAACCACACCCCTCGAAAAGCGTATTTTGTGGGCTTAGATGAGTGAATAAAACCCTAATTATCCCAGACTCTTACAAGAAGTGCATGCCCTGACTCGAACTCGAGACCTGTTGTGCAGATGTCAAACCCTTTATCACCACGCCACACCCATTGATGTTTATTGCCATTTCTTTCGTGGTCTTGGATTACACAATAATTTCTTACCGAAATTCATACATTTCTAAATTTTATAATATTTACATTATTAATTAAGAGACCTCGAGTTACATCAGATAAGAAAATGATAGAGATAAGGCCGGACACACAGACCGTATCTTTCTCCACTTTTTGTTCTTCCACATGATGCCGATAGGTCTCACAGCCCTTGCCTCTGGCATGCTTTCCAGACGACAAACAAGGCTGTCGCTGCACCCAACAACAGCGGGCAAAGTCGTGTTTGCATGCAGCCACGTGAGGCACAACCTTCACAGATTCTAACCAGATCTGGAAATTCCATCCACATCTGACCGACATAATTATCGTGGCATGAAAAATAGAGAAAAAATATTTTTAGGGAATTTTTTTATTTCTCACATAAAATTAATTTCTGATTAACACCAATGCAATCAAACAACCCTAATTTTTCTAACAAAAGCTCTTATAATATTGTTGCACATCTGACCGGAACAATTGTCGGGTGCTGAAAAACATTTTTTTTTATTTGATTAAGAAATCATGAGAGAAATATTATCTCTAGGGAAAACTTTTATTTCTCCCATAAAATTAATTTCTAATTAACACCAATAATAATAAAACATACAATCAAACAACCCTAATTATTCTACCAAAGGCTATGATATTATTTTTGGGTTTGCTGAATATCATATATGTAATGAAAACTATGAAACAAATTCATTCCAAAGTCTTTAGGATCCTCTTACACACGCCTAGAGTTTTTTAGGGTTTTGTTACTTAGAAAATCCAATTTTCTTTGACCTTGGATAATTTTTGAAAGGCTAGGTTATCACAAACTATAAGTAGTTTAATTGTTCCGTCTCTAAGGGTAATCTATAAGAATCATAAGTGAAAATTTTTCTAAATTTCTATTTAGAAGAGAGAGAGATTATCATGCTTATAGTGTTAGCTCTCTCTATTATGTAACTTACATAATTTTTTTATCGAATAGATAATCACCCTGTGTTTTTAGATACATTAAAGACAACATATAATTTATAGAAAAATATGAAAAACCCTATAAATTGCCAAAATATCAACTTCCCTTCTGAATAATATTCATATATTAATTCGAATAATTTTAGAACCTAACTCAATCAATTCCTTACTTGATTTATCTAGATCTAGAAACATAATCCATGCATTCGTTATATTCTAAAATATTTTTTATTCAATTCATGCTTCATCAAAGTTTATATTCTTACTAATGGTTCGTAATGTGTGTAACCCATTGGGTTCCTAATATTTTAGTCTAAATATAAATTAAAGTTCTAAAGAAATACAATTTGACAATTTAATTTATAATTAATTCAACAATTATTTAATTTATATTTGAAGATTAGATGTATCGTCTAGAAATGTATCATGATCCTCCAAATGTAAAAAAAAGGTGTTAGTGGTTTAACTTAAACTTTTATGACCAATTTCTTAGTGTAAATAATATTCTTACATCAATAATATTCCAATTTAACATTAAATCATGGAGTATGTCTACCAAGTTAAATCATGTTTATTCTCTACATAATAGTCATTGATCATTCGAATAAGATTTGAAAATCTTTTCAAATATCATTTCATATTGGCTAAGGATTTCTCAATTAATATTATTTCAAAACATATGGAGTGTTTATACACACACACACACACACACACACACACATATATAGAGTGATAAATTCTATCTTGATCACTCAAGTACCTTTATATAGTTCATGTTATACTTAATGTTTGTCATTTCATTACTTTAATTAACATATCATGTAACAGGATTAAAACATAAGATTTTTATATAGGATAATTTAGTGATATCAAGTCCAATGATCATTTACTCAACTATCACATGAGCCTTCCTAGAGGTATGAGTGATCTCTCCTTATGGAATTCTCCTGCAAATCATTTATTTTATATTTCAGCTTATGAGAACAATTGTTTCCTATCATAAATAAAAGAACATAATATCTACATGTCCTTGCAACTCTAATGAATGTTCAATATTGAAGAGAGCATCAACTAGGAATATTTTAGGAACAATGATTTGATATAATAAAAATCTCATAATTATAACAACTTTATAATTCTCTTTACAAAGTATTTTTGTTCGTGAACTTTATCTTTATTCTAGATTCATTAATATAATATTTATTAATAATAAATATGTGTTTACATAAATATAATAATACCACATATAACCAATTAATTAGCTACGGTGCATATTAAACTAACATAACAATTATGATATATCATTCAACTATGATAAATTGTTGATGCATAAATGTTGGTGGTCACAAGTATAGAAAATGAGTTAATTAGCAATAATAATCAGATCAATATATCTGGTTCAACTACAATGCTCAAAACCTACCAAATAACTAGCTTCATGGGTGATCCAAGTTCGTTCCATGAGAGAGGCCACTTCGGTGCTCAAATTAGCAAGTTTCTAATAAATGATAGTAGATAAGACTGTAAAACAAAGAGTATAAAAGATTTTCATGAATAATAATTCGTTTAAAAATCAAACTATAATAATGTCAATATTGACAAACGCCAATGTCTGGAAGATAGATGGATTTGACTGCATCCATCTTACCATTCTAATCAAGCATAATGGAATTAGTATTTACAGGAACTAAGAGCCAAGCTCACTCGTTCTTTTTTCTGCCACAAAAGTAGATGGAGATACAACGAGTGCAAGCCGCCGTGCAAGGAGCGTCAGCCTCCAAAAAATCACTCTTTGTGGATTTCTCTCTTCGCCTAGTCAATGTCACCACCTAAAATGCTTCAAAATGGAAAATATATAGTAAATATCCTGTTATACAAGTCTCGCTAAAATCTTATATTTTAGTGTCGAAATATGTTTTCGCTAGCTAGACAATGATTTCATCAACACTAAACTTCGATCTGATGTTTTCACCAAGCTTCTTTTTCTTCATCATCGTTTATGATTACCAAATTAATGCTTCTAGATCCCCTAACATGATACATGCTACTTCATTTAATCTAGCTATATATATGCATGTAAATATCAATTACAATATAATGGCTAATTTTCAGCCTTGTGCGACAATTTTAATATGTAAAGACTGCAACTTTCACAGTGAACGGCATCGGGAACTAAACCCTAATTGACATCAAGAAGGCATGGGAAACAGTGAGTAAAATGAGATGAAATATGCTATCTCGACTCGGATGATTCTATGAAGGAATTATTTTATTTAAAAATTTAAATTTATAAGTGGGACTCCATAATATGATTTATATTATTTTTAACACACCTTTTCAAGTGAAAATCCTTTGGGCTTGAAACTTGTACAGACCCACATTACCTTGTGCTTCATTTTTTTATCAAATAGAATAAGGGTGGTGAGATTTAAACTCGTGATTGCTGGGTCAACAAGGCTCTAATACCATGTTAAGAAACCATCTCATCTAAAAACTTAAATTTATAAATGAGGTCTCATAATATGATTTATATTATTCTCTAAAAAACTTAAAAGCGGTGATAAGGTTAGAAGTAATTGTCCACGCAAGGATAGACTCGGGTTCTGAAACTTGAAACATATATTTTACGTGGCCATGGAAGGGTGAGCAAGATTAGGCTGAGGACAGATTTTCCGTTTTACCTGGATTCCGGAAATAAAATTCAGCAAGAGAGAGTAAAATCAGGTTAGATTTTTATTTTCTTATTTTAAATTAATGTTTTCTCTGGATACTTTTAATGTGCTAATATCGAAAATAAAATATTATTTCAGTACATTTGAAAATAAAAAATATCTAAAAACAATACCTACTGCAATGCAATGTCAATTATCCAGCTATTAAATTAACATAGCAAAATTCCAAATGGGACTCGGCGGAAGTTTAGAGCTCCAAGTTGCAAACCTTGCTTATCGTACATCCAAAGAGCCACCTGCTGTTGACCTGAAGTAGTGTATATATAATACGGAAAGGCTCATCTAGGGAATCAGTTATTTCCTTTCTCGAACAAACGAGAACTAAGAGCATCCCGGCCACTCTCTTTCCAATTTTCTTTGTTAGACAAGAAGATGGAGGTAGAAGGGCAAGCCACTCAGCCTCCGAAATTCGCTCTTCCAGTGGATTCAGAGAACAAGGCAACTGAGTTCCGGTTGTTCTCGGTAGCTGCCCCTCACATGCGGGCATTCCATCTTTCTTGGGTTTCTTTCTTTGCCTGTTTTGTCTCCACTTTCGCTGCTCCACCCCTTCTTCCTATCATACGTGACAACCTCAACCTCACTGCGTCTGACATTGGTAACGCGGGAATTGCATCAGTGTCAGGCGCAGTGTTTGCTCGAGTTGCTATGGGGACTGCTTGTGACCTTTTTGGACCCCGTCTAGCCTCTGCCTCTTTGATACTCCTCACTGCACCAGCAGTTTACTTCACTTCCATTGCCTCATCTTCCACCTCTTTTCTCCTGGTGCGTTTTTTCACTGGCTTCTCTCTGGCCACTTTTGTCTCGACTCAATTCTGGATGAGCTCTATGTTTTCAGCCCCGGTAGTTGGCACGGCTAATGGCGTTGCAGGGGGCTGGGGTAACCTTGGTGGCGGGGCAACGCAACTAATCATGCCCCTTGTGTTTGCCCTCATCCGTGACATTGGAGCCGTCAAATTCACAGCTTGGAGAATTGCGTTTTTCATTCCTGCCCTGTTTCAGACACTTTCGGCATTTGCAGTCTTGATCTTTGGCAAGGACCTGCCGGACGGAAACTTCAGGCGGCTGCAGAAAGCAGGGGATAAAACAAAAGATAAAGTCTCAAATGTCTTCTTTCATGGAATCACAAATTACAGAGGGTGGATCCTGGCACTCACTTATGGGTATTGTTTTGGGGTAGAGCTGGCAATAGACAATATTATTGCAGAATACTTCTATGACAGATTTGACCTCAAACTCCATACAGCAGGAATGATCGCAGCAAGTTTTGGTTTAGCAAACATAGTTTCTCGACCAGCTGGTGGAATGCTCTCAGATGCAGTAGCGAAGAGGTTCGGAATGAGGGGTAGGTTGTGGGCTCTGTGGATAGTGCAGACCTTGGGAGGTGTTTTGTGCATCATACTTGGACGAGTTGGATCCTTAAGCGCATCCATTGTGGTGATGATTGTGTTCTCTATATTCGTCCAAGCCGCATGTGGACTAACATTTGGGGTGGTGCCTTTTGTCTCACGAAGGCAAGATTTCTTCCATATGTGTTAGCACTGATATTGTCTTCACCTCAACAAAACAACAGAAGTTTTTGGTTAGGATTTCAGAGTTTCTGATTGAAATTAAACTTAACTAAATAAGCGCAAAAAGTTTTTCACGGCCAGGCTTAGAATTGGTTCAGTATAAACTTCACGGGAGTTACTATGGTTGATCTATCTAAAAACACCATTATGGCAAATGAAATTCCATCACAACTAGTAACATCCTTGGATCTGCTTGTAGTGGTTAGTGACACAAAATGCATAAGAATTGTTTTCGTTGCTCCATTGATATTTCTTATTTTCAGGTCATTGGGGCTGATATCCGGTATGACCGGAGGTGGTGGAAATGTGGGTGCAGTTCTAACGCAACTAATTTTCTTCAAGGGATCCAAATACTCAAAAGAGACAGGGATAACGTATATGGGTGTCATGATTGTGTGCTGCACTCTTCCAATCTGTTTGATATACTTCCCACAATGGGGTGGAATGTTTTGCGGTCCATCATCTTCAAAGATTGCTACCGAGGAAGACTACTACTTGTCCGAATGGACTACAGAGGAGAAGGAGAAAGGGTTGCATCTAGCTAGCTTAAAATTTGCAGATAACAGCAGACGTGAAAGAGGTCGAAAAGAAGATTCTGAAACCAGGCCAGTTGATGAAACCCCGTCAACACATGTCTAGTGTCTGCTAGCAACCCAACTGGCGAGGAAGTTTTTTAATCTATAATGCTCAAGTTCATGGCTGCAAGCTCTCAGAGCATTAGAAAATTTATACATTCTCTGTATCAAAATGTTGTTTTAATTTCCACAGGAAAGTCATCAGAAGAAACTCTATGGAATACGTTATCTACTTTACAGAACCTTAATTAATCCTTAAAAGTGTGAACAAATACACGGTTATTATGTTCAGAATGCTGTACGGTGTCCTCGTAATATATGTGGTTCCACAAGTCTCCTTCGTCATTCATATGCCATCTCATCAAAGAAAAAAGGAAAGGACAGTTTTCACTGAAAATGTATATTATCAGAATCAATTATTTTGTTATATGGTCCGGACCGAATCAATCAGTAAACAATTCTTATCTTATCTCAATCAGTAATAACAAATATAATCTAAAACAGCAAGCAAGAAAAAATGCAGCTTTCATAGCCGATCCACATAAAAGATGTTGCTCAACAATTCATTTTTTTTGTATATATCAAGTTCTTCATATACATTGTAAGAGATTATATTATATAGGGCTAGAATACCAATCGAAGAAATGAATTTATGTTTTCTTATCAATGACAGTTACGATAGCTTAAATGACAATTAATAGCAAATTAATTTATACCTTACATCTTCTTGATAAATTACAACTCATGCTAATACTTTTTCTCAAGTTAGTGCATATGGTTCCCATACGTTCAACTTTTCTTTATTGGACACTGCTTTGGTGAGTATATCTGCTAGTTGATCTACTGACTTGATAAATGAGAATTGAATTGTTTTTTTTTCAAAATTGTTTTTAATAAAGTGTTGATCCACTTCCACATGTTTCGTTCAATCATGTTGGATTGGATTGTGAGAGATTTCTATGGCCGCTTTACTATCACAAAAAAGATTCATTTATGAAGTCGGATCAAAACCCACCTCAGTTAATAGTCTCTTCAACCAAAGAAGTTCACATTATCCCATGGCCATCCCATGAAATTTTGCTTCTACGCTTGAGAGTGCCACCACTTTTTATTTCTTGCTTTTCCTGTCACAAGGTTTCCACCCACAAACATGAAGTACCCTGAGGTAGACTTTCTATCTGAGATGTTTCCTACCCAATCTGCATCAGTATAACCATCAACTTTCAAATGGTTATGTTTTGTGAACATGAGCCCTTTCCCTGGATATGACTTCAAGTATTTCAGAATCTGGGTTACAGCATTCATGTGGTCTTCACTTAGACAATGCATAAATTGACTCACCACACTTATTGTATATGCAATATCTGGACGAGTATGAGATAAATAAATTATTTTTCCCACTAACTGTTGATATCTTCTTTTATCTGCTGACTTTTGGTATGGGTAAATTCCTAACTTTTGGTTCTAGATGATCGGGGTATCTACTGGTTTGCACTCCAATAATCCAACCTCAGATAACTAATCCAAGATATATTTTCTTTGTGATAAAAATATACCCTTGTTTGACTTGATAACCTCGATTCTTAGGAAATATTTGAGCCCGTTTAGATTCTTCATTTCAAAATTTTTAGTCAATTTCCCTTGGAGTCGTAATATTTCCTCTTTATCATCTCCTGTTATAATTATATCATCAACATAAACAATTAAAGTCGTCGTCTTACCTTCTTGTTTTTTCAGGAATAATGTATGATTTGAGTTGCTCTGTGTAAAGCCATATTTCTTTATTGCCAGGCTAAATCTCCTGAACCATGCCCGCGGTGATTGCTTAAGCCCATATAACACTCTTTGTAGTTTGCACACCTAATTGGTTCCTGAAGTTACAGAGTAACCGAGAGGAATGTCCATATACACCTCTTCTTCAATATCACCATGAAGAAAGATGTTCTTTACGTCAAACTAGTGTGGTGACCAATCTAAATTTGCTGAAGAGATAATAATACCCTAACGGTATTTATTTTAGCCACTGAATCGAATGTTTCTTGGTAGTCCACACCATATGTTTGTGTGTTCCCTTTTGCCACAAGTCTATCTCTCTATTGATCCATCAGCTTTGTGTTTGATAGAGAACACTCATTTGTACCCCACTGTTTTCTTCCCTTTCGGTAATGGTACTGGATTCCACATCTTGTTCTTTATTAGGGCTTCAATTTCTTCTTTAATGGCATGTGTCCACTTTGGGTCTTCCATGGCTTCCTCCATTTTTATTGGAATATGGTGAGTAAAGAGATTACGCATGAAAGTCTTGAGAGAGTCTATCATTTCCTTTGTGGACACATAGTTTGCAATGGGATATCATAATCTTCTCTCTTCAACATCTGGATCATAGCGGTTTGGTGGATTACCATGATTCTACCTATGGGATAATACATAACCAAGAAAAGATTCTATAGTATTAGTGTTTAGAAAGCTTACCTCAGTTGTCGTAACCCAATTTTGGGTCACTCCCCAAAACTACCTGAAAATAACAAAAAAATAAAATAAAGGGATCTGATGTCAGCAAGTCAATTGAGGTGAAATATTGGATGTTTTTGAGAGTTCGATCGTATCCCTTTTGCACCCGAAAATAAAGAAAATCACAGATTAAAGGTCGAAATAATTTATTATCAGATAAATCTGCGTAAAAACTAAGCAAAAAAAAATATAATTATATTTTACGGGCCAATTCGATCTAATTGTTGTTTTTAAATTATAATTTTATTTTCAGAATTAATTTTGGGTCCAGTTGAAGGATTTAACTATACTTTAAATTGGTCGAATTAATTTTACTAAGGGTTTCGTTAATAAGAAATTAAGTTCTTAAATTTAATTTGGGTTCAATTGATGAAATTGAAATTTTCGAAGACCAATTTGATTTTTCAAGTCAATCATGCGAAATCGGGGGCCAAATTGAATAAATTGAGAGTTTAATGGTCGATGGAGGATTAAATCGCGAAAATCAAGAGCCAAGGACCAGATTAGAAAGTTGCGCGAAGCCAAGGTTGAGATTGAATTTTTAATGGGTAATTGCATAAAATCAAATTTAAATCCAATTGGGTGCAATTAGAGAATTTTTAAAAAAAGACCAAATCATTTTTTCCTAAAAGATTTCGAAATCTGCATGCGCTGGCATTGAATTTTCAGGCGCGCCATATTGATCACAGCAGATCAATCAAATTTTTTTCCTAATCTATCTTGATTTTCTTCCCGTTTCATCTCCATAAATTAGCAAAACAGACCAAAATCAATTGTGATTTTCTTCCTAAAATTATCACCATCAAAGATCTTCTTCCTGATTTATCTCCTTCGTCTCCTCCCTGATTCTTCTTTGATTCATTTTCCTTAAAAGTTCGGGTCTCAACTGCTATAAATAACAGTTTACGCAAGGAAGAAAAGAGGGGGGAAAAAAACGCAGGAGAGGGGGGAAGCAGGAGAGAAGGAAAAAAGGAGGAGTTTATGTAGAGAGAGGACAGTAGGAAAAAGAGGGAAACAGAGGAGTATTTTAAACGCAGAAAGAAGAGAAAAATCACGAGGGAAGTTTGCAGAAAACAGAGATTTGCATACTGAAAAAAGTGAAGGAGAAAACAGAGGACAGAGAGGGAGTTTTACGTGAAAAATAAGAGAAAAACAGAGACAACGAATCGGTGGAAATTTTACCGAGTTTTGGGAAAAGGAAAGAAAAGCAAAAACAAGGAAAGAAGAGGGAAATTCACGTAAAAAAAACCGAGATAATCTTCATCTCCCTCACCTCCAGTGTCAGTTATCCCTTCCCCGTCGTCTCTCTCGGTTCAAATCCTCCGCTCTCTCTCTAAAACCAGAGGCCCCGGCGCCTCTCTCTCTTCCAGCAACCATCAACCCCGGCCACCAGTTTCAGCACCAAAAGCCAGTTTCAGCACCAAAAGCCATTTCTTCATCAGCAGAAGCCATCCCTCATCCCTGGAATACCAGTCACCATCTCAGGCGAAGGCAGAAGCAAGTCCACTGTCGCAGCAAGCACAGCCCGTCGCCGTTCCGACGCTCGCTCCGGCCACCACAGGCCACTATTTCCAACACCACCACGACCAGAAGAACCACCTCGACGTCCTCTACACGAAGGTATTAACAGGTAAGCCATTCGTCACACTCGAAAATCCCCATTTTTACTGTTCATCGTCTTCATGCAGTGTCCCGGTTACTGTTCATAAACAGTAACCGGGACGAAAAAAAATAAAAAAAAATAAAAATAGGGAAAATATATAAAAAATATATAAAAATATAAATTTTTGTGGGAAATATCTATAAAAAAAAATGTGGTTTTATGCATACGGCCAATACACTATCATATTTTTTTTAAAAAAAAAATCTTTTTGTTCAAAAAATATATATTACCTTGGAATTTTAAAAAAAATATATTTTAGCATGGATTTTGCAAAGAAAAAAATATTTCTTGCATTCTTGGATTTTACAACATGTTTGTAAAATCCAAAGGGTATTGGCCAATATTTCAAAAAAATATATAAAATCTTATTTTTGGGGTAATTTATTATTCATCGTCGGTATTTGGGTAAATAAATCCTAAAGGGGTTAATATCCAAAATTTTCGATGGGAATGATATGCTATTATTCACTGTTGGTATTTGGGTAAATAAATCCTAAGGGATTAATATCCAAAATATTCGACGGGAATGATACGCTATTATTCACTGTCGGTATTTGGATAAATAAATCCTAAAGGGGTTAATATCCAAAATATTCGGAATAATATGATATTATTCACTGTCGGTGTTTGGATAATTAAATCGTAAGGGGTTAATATCCAAAATATTCGGCAGAGTAATATCCCATTTGCCATTTAATTAACATAGGTTTTGAGTCATAACAAATCATAAGCAAACCAAATGTCAAGCAGCTTACCTTAGGTAGGGCGTACTAGGGGTGCTAAAACCTTCCCTTTACGCAACCAGTCCCTTACCCTAGAATCTCTGAAAGACCAGTTTTAGGTTTCCTAGTAACCGTAATACTAGGTGGCGACTCCCTTTTTCACGAAAATAAAGATTAGACCCCCGACAACTGAATTTTCCCCGCGCACGCGGGGAACGTCGCCACGACGCCGCGCTCATCATTTTTGGGGTGCGACATCAGTGTCATTCTCAGGAGTTGGGTCTTCTGGTACTTGAGAGGGGGAAGGATCTTTAATTGAGATGGCTTCAGTAGGGGCTTCTGGATTTATTGCTTGATATTCAATTGTTCCATATGCTGATTGGGTTTGCTCCACAAGTTCTTCACCAGGTAAGTTTGGTCAGTCTAGTTTCATCCATTTCGGCTCTTCTTGTCTAATCTCCCCTAGAAGAGAATAAGTGGATGGATAAAAGGTTTCTATTTCCACGAAGATAACATCCAGGGAAACATATGTGCGATTAGATATGGGGTCATAACATCGATAACTTTTTTGATGAGATGCATATCCTAAAAATATACAACAACGAGCACATGGGTCTAGTTTTGTCCGCTGGTTTTTATGGAGATGGACATATGCAACGCATCCAAACACACGGGATGGAAGCATCAGAATTGAAGGTATAAGAAAATGTGCTGAGAGTGCCTGTAATGGTGTTTTGAATCCCAATGCATTAGAAGGTATCTGATTGATTAGATGAACTGCAATAGTAACTACTTCGATCCAAAACTGACTAGGAGCATGAGCACCAATGAGGAGAGCTCGAGCAGTTTCAAGGACTTGTCTATTTTTCCTCTCCGCAACTCCATTTTGTTGAGGAGTTTTAGGACATGAGGTCTCATGGATAAGACCGTGTTGCTGAAAATACTCCATTTGGTTATTTACATATTCGCCACCATTATCTGATTTAGGTGCCTAAATCTTAGCAGAAAATTGGGTTTGTATCATAACATGAAATGACTTAAATATCCCCAGCATGTCGTCTTTATGTTTGAGAAGGTAGAGCCAAGTCATACGAGTACAGTTATCAACAAATAGCACAAACCATCTGAACCTAAACATAATAGTGATTAAGGAAGGACCCCACATGTCAGAATGTATCAAGGTGAAAGGAGAGTCCTTTTTATTTAGTCGTAATGGATAGGAGACTCTATGACTTTTTACAAGAATGCATGTTTCAAATTTATCATCAAAGTGTTTCACTTAAGAGAACAAGTCTGGAAACAAATGTTTCATGTAGGTGAAAGATGGATGTCCTAATCGACGGTGCCACAACCAGATTTCTTTTTCTTTGAGACTACCAAAATGTCCCATGTGGTGAGCCTTGCCCAGACTCAAGTCATCCATGTAGTAAAGTCCCCTCGCCTAGTACCACACTCAATGATCTCCCTGGTGAGAATGTCCTAAAAAAGATAAAAAGTAGGGTATAACATTACAGCACAGTTAAGATAAGATATTATTTGGCTTACGGAGAGAAGTTTATGAGATAATGAGGGAACAAGTAACGTATTGGGTAGTTGTAATAAGGGAGATAAAGGTACAGTGTTGGCACCAATGACAGGAAAAATATCACCATTAGCATTAGCAATATTAGTTCTTCGTGGTATGGAAATCTGTGTAAAATCCTCAAGGTCAAACATCATATGATAGGTGGCTCTAGAATCCAGCAACCATGCATCTTTTTCAGCATAATCAATAGAACTAACACATATACATCCAGTCTTGCCTGAGTCGGGGTTGTTTGAATTTTTTTCAACAAGTGGTGTAAGGGACAAGTGAGGCACTGAATTAACCATAATGGTAGTGTCGTGGTCATCATCTCTCCCAGTGGTATCCCAATGCTTTTTTGACTGGAAATCATTCCACCAATCGAGATATCCATTTAATTTAAAACAAGTCTCCCGTGTATGTTTCTGATTTCCACAATGGGTGCATTTTAATTCTCCTGATGACACACGGTTTCTCTATCTCGGTCTAGCTATGAAAGTCAATGTGGTTGTTGGTGGTCCTAATCGAAGTCTTCTGATGGTGAGTACAACTGTAGGGGTGGTGCTCTCTAGTGAACATCACAGCCTGCCGGATTGATTCACGGTGAACGTGGTCGTACGCTTTCTCTATAGTGGGGAATGGACAGAGCTGCAATACATCTCCCCTAATTTTCTTCAGTCGATCGTCCAAGCGGTCCAAGAAGACATACAGCCTTTCTTCTTAAAGAAGAGCATTATGTTGTTGAATATCAATTGGGCATTCCATTGGGTTAGTCACCTGAAGTCAATTTCACGCCATAGTCCCTGGAGATCGTTGTAGTATTTCTCAAAGGAACCGCCGGATTGTTTCAACTTTGTCACTTGTCGTCTGAGATCTTACACCTAAAAAGTGTTATTGTTGTCGAAGAAGGCAGTAGCAATGACGTCCCACACTATTTTTGTTGTGGGGAATCGAATAAAATTCCCTATCAGTGAGGGATCCATTGAGTTAATTAGCTACCCTTTGACAATGGTGTTGTCGGTGAGCCATCTGCAAAAAATGGGGTCTGTCAGTGGTGGTTGTGGAGAATCACCATCGATAAATCCCAATTTATCTTCCCCTAAGACACATATTTCGATAACTTGGGACCATAGGGCATAGTTCCTGTCAGCCAATTTAACCCCAATCAGAGCAACATCTTTAGTGGTCAGGGATGGTGTTTGGACTTTGCACAAAGCTTATGTGATTTTTGCTATGAGTTCAGTAATCATAGAGTCTGATTGAGATGTACCAGTATTGTGCTTTGATTTAGATTATGATGACATGTTTGGGAGGAGGAGAAAGAGGAGGGAATTTTCAGGGGAAGGGAAGAACAATTAGGCTGAGACAGAGAAGCAATTTTCAGGATAAGATTCAAACCCTTGCTCTGATACCATGTTCAACAATTTTTTTTTTTTGTATATATTAAGTTCTTCGTATACATTGTCAGATATTACATCATATAGGACTAGAATATCAATTGGAGAGCTGAATTTATGTTCTCTTATCAATGAGAGTTACTTTACCTTAAATAACAGTTAATAACAAATTAATTTATATGTTACATCTTCTTATTGATACGTTACGGCTCATGTTAACAGATGGGACCATTTTAATTACATTTGCCAATTCACCGAGCCAAACTGACCTTCATGCAATTACACTCTGATGTCGCTGAGATGACCTTTCGTCCCTGCAAGACCATGATGGAATTTCTGATTGGAGGATCTCTCTGGTATGTGAGCAAGTATCTGAAGGTAATGTTTAGAATCCAACACTGTCAATATTTAATAACAAAACAAGCACTTGGTGTGAATCTCGAAGTCTTAATTGATATGTAAAAACTATCATTAAGGTCGAATCTTATACCTGACATTTGCTAATTTCTAGGAGAGAAGAAAAATCATGGCTTCATCCACTAGCAACTTAAATTTGCATTGATTAGGTTTGTAAAATGTGATTTTTTTAAAGATTGAGGGAAAGTGTTCTTGCATTTGAATGTCATGAGGCTTAGAATAATTTTTACATAAATATTCTGTTTCAATTAAAATGAAGGTTTTTTTTTTTAGAAATTAGTTTTTTATTTATTTAAGTAACACTGTTTGATAAAAGATTTCAGAATAAAGTATGTGATATAAAAATATTGAAGAAATAACAAGCTTTTACTCAACTGCTAATGAGAAAGTACTGGAGAAATAATATCTTTTTACTTAATTGCTAATGAGAATTGCGGTTTTATTAAAATTAACCACTAATAAAAATACTGATTATAGTAAACAACCATTATTGTCTACTGAACAACCACTAATGATAATAGCAGTTGCTCAACAGGAGGTGAAAAATGGGAGAAAATGTTTAAAGCGTGAGAGCAGAGAAAGCAGGCATGGAGACGAGCAGGCAAGGTTTCTTGACTTCAAAACCACAATTTTCCATCTCTTGCAAACCAGATTTCCTGTCTAGAAAACCCATGTTTCCAAACACACTGCCCGAGCACTCGACGTGAAGACTGAAGGTCAAGTCGTTGTCCCCATCACTATTATTGCTGTTTTCTCAAATGATAATAGGCCTGTAAATCTCATAGCCATTTTGCATGTGCATGGAGAAGAGGATTGGCCCATCTCCTGTCCCTAACTCTCTCCTTCAACGACTTCTTCTTCTTCTTCTTCTTCTTCTTCTTCTGGCTGGAAGGAAGCACGCAGGAAGAAGGAAGGATGAATGGTAGTAGCCTTGTTCTTTTACCAAATAAATCCTTAATTGGAATGGACCAATTCATGAGACAAAGAAAGAAGGGAACACCAGTGGTCTGGTCCAAGGGATGGCGCAACCTTTTCTCTTCAAAAGCCTGGGGTCCTGTGTCCCTCCAATGCCTGTATGTTGTCTTCTTCCTGCAATGAAAAATGCTCCATGTATTAAAACCATGATTTTGAATAACAGTTGTATTAAAATTATGATTCTAAATCGCAGTTATATTAAAAAGCAAATAACGGTTCTCTTAGAACTGTGTTATTTTTCAAAAAAATCCTCCAAATCCACGGTACGTTTCATGGGAGAGAAAATTTGAAACTCAATTTTTTGTCAGTTCATGCGCTGATAACTTGATTTCAATAGGGCTGACGCTTTTTTATTTTATCACAGGCTCACCGTTATATAAGTAAGAGGGTTAGATTTCAAGTTTGAGTCTCACTCTTGTCAATCCAACTCTGATAAAAATGAATCACACAGACTAAAAGATCTTTCTAAGAAAATGTTGAGCAGAAGCCACTTGCACGATGTATGGATATTTTGAAGGTAATGCAAATTTTGCTGGAGAAACTGGTTAGTTTAACTTTTTCCTAGCGCACTGTACAGCCATCCTATACTTATTAATTGTTTCATCTGTAGTCTTGCTGGCTTGGCATATGCATAGACCAGTTTGGTGGGGGGGGGGGGGGGATAGTATTTGATATTTCTTGCCATCTGACGCTATTTTTGGCATTAACTGTATAGTATGAAAGTCAACTCTTATTATATTTCGTCGTGGCTTTATGTGTAATTGGGTTGGTTCAAATATTTTATCGAGAGCTCTGTAATAGTTTTAGTATTGCTATCATGTGAAGTGAAACGAAACAATTATTTTATGTGGAATGTAATAGAAAAGTGCATATATTCATGTTGAGCAAGTAGAACAAGTACAAACAATAGTGATTGAAAGCATTCCAGCTTGTTTTATTTGATTGAGTGCAGAGATTATATACAAAGAAACTTCACAAACTTTCCTTAATAATCTCCACTGAACATGGTGGATTAAACTAATGAGAAGATGCTACCACTAACTAAGCCATATGCAGCCACTAACTATGACAAAATCAAGTGAGAAAATGAAGAGAAAAAAAGAAACACTGAAACTAACAAAACCAATAAAATAATGTGTTGGAATTAAAATATCAGTTGTCTACCACTTATCCTTGGCATTTTGACGATAGATTCCAATCTTTTATCATTTCAAACATTTTTTTAGGCAATGATTTGGTAAAAATATTTGCAAGTTGTTTTTCAGATGAACAATGAACAAACATCACTTCATTAGATCGTTGAACTTCTCTAATAAAGTGAAAATTAATCTTGATATGTTTTGTTCATCCATGAAAAAATGGATTCTTTGAAATTGAAACTACATAAATGTTAACACACATAACCCTGGTTGCGTTAGTCTGTAAATATCCTAAATTTTTTAGCATTTTCCTTAACTAGATTGTTTGGTTGATAACAGAGGAAATAAACTTAGTTGTTGTCTCTTGCTTCTTTAAGCTCCATGTGAAAAAACTAAAATTTAGAGAAATTAAGTACTCTGAAGTACTTCTTGAATTATCAACACATCCTCCCCAATCATTATCAGTATGGCCAATCAATTTCAAAACCCTTTCTAGTGAGTTTGGAAGAAACTACCAAGGGTAATACTTTTGATGTATCTAAAGTACATGTTTTGCATCTATGAAATGAGTCTATCTTAGTGAATGCATGATTCTTGAATGAACACTCACAACAAACAATAAATTAGATATGCTTGTTGATGATATTGAAGGTTTTCAATTAAGCCTCTATGCAAGCTTTCATACATCTTCTCATTTTCATCATCCTTGTTTAGCTTGATATTGGTTGTTATAGGTGTCGCACGTCACCGCATGACATTTCGAAGGGTCTTATCGGTGTTGAGGAGTTGTCACCTAGTTGTTCAAGATCGCTAGAAAAACTCAGTTATACTGACTAATTAGATATTCAAATGTACAAGATTGGTTATGTGAAGGAGATGTATTACTACTCCTAGTACATCTTAATTGAGGTAAGTTGCATTGTGTATTTTTTTATATGATTAATGTTTTGATGGGTAGTATATATTCATGTGAATACATCTTACTTTTACAATTTTATTATAGGCTTGTGTATCCAAATAAAATATCAGAAAAAAATCATGTAAATGTTTTAAAAGGATCATCTATCATAAAATAAGGATGGAGTTTCTCCAATTTATACACCGTAAGCATATTCCAATTAAAAATCATTCAATACTTAAAACAACTCTAAGAATTCTTTGGTTGTTTCTAAATATTTAAATATTAACCAACTTATAGGTCTAATATTTATTATCTAAATTAACACTATTAATTCTCATGAATTAAGTTCATGGATTTAAACAATATAATCTCTAGTTTACTCCTCTTCTAACTTCCTTTCTGATTATAGGAGGATGAGGCTATGAGTCATGGTAGAAGGGAGGTACTATGGAGGCAAATGTTGTCATGGGTTCAACTGGGTAGAGACTATAATTGTGTGGTTGACTAGGCTGTTAAAACCTGTGTTCGGGTGAAAGAATTGGGTTGTGAGAAAGGACCAACAGGAGAGAGAGTTGGCTGAGAATCAAGGAAAATGAGAGTCACCAATGATGAAAATGAAGGTTTACAAGGGTTCAGTTAGAACAAAAAAGGAATTGGTTGCAACTTTTGTAGAAAGACAAAGCAAAAATAAAGAAAATGGGCATGGGGTTGCAACGAGAGGGTTATGTGTGGCTAATAAGAAAGAAGGAGGTTGATGGGTGGTAATGAGAAAAGGAATGGCATTGATGATTGGCCGGAGATGAAAGAGGGGAAGAGGATGGAAGAGATGTGGCTGCTTGGGGGTGACAACGCAAAAGGATGGAAAGAGAAAGAAGGGGGGGAATGGGTTTTAGGTTTAGGGTTATGTGTGGGAAATGTGTTTTCTTCTTTATATTTTTCTCCCCCCTAACATATATGAGAGCACATGTATATATAGTAAAATATATATTTGTTGGTCCTTTTTTTTTTTCTGTCTTTTCAAGTTTGGTTCCCACTTTAAGTTTGCTTTGAGTTTTCAATTTTTTTGGTGTTCTTTTGTTCTTTTCAAAACATGAAAACAATAGAATAAAAAATTAGATAGCAACAATAGGTGTTCCTTTTGTTTATAATCTTGCATCTTAAACCTCCTTAGAATATCAAATGCATACTTCTGTTAGCATGTGAAAATTTCATGGTTAGATTGCAACAGTTTCATTCCAAGAAAGTTTTTCATCATTTCAAGTTGATTCTTGTGATAAGCATATCATCAACATAAATAGACACAATCAAAAGATGATTATCATAGGATTTCACATATAAGGTTGCTTTGTTTTGACTTATGTTGAAACCAATTTGATTAAGATGATTGTTCATTATATCATAACAAGCTTAAGAGGCTTGTTTGAGTCATACAAAATCTTTTAAAAAAACACATGATCCTCTTTACCTTGAACAACATAACAATCTGGTTGCTCTACAAAAATCTCTTCAACAAGAAAGCTATTTTTTTTTACCTTGAACAACATATTCATTGAGTTGATGAATTTACCAAGAATTGAAATCGACAAGAGCAATGAGAAGTCTGATGGTATCATACCTTGATGTTAAAGCAAAGGTCTCTTGGTAATCCACTCTATATTGTTAAGCATAGCCTTTCACAACCAAGCTGTCCTTATGTTAAAAAATTGAACCATCTAGATTGAGTTTTGTTTTAAGAAATTGAACCATCTAGATTGAGTTTTGTTTTAAGAATCTATTTGACTCCAGTCATCTTGCAATCCTTAGGTCTTGCAATTAGTTGCCAAGTTTTATTTTTGTTGATCATCTCGAATTCTACTTTCATTGCTCTTCTCTATGCTAGAGAATCTAGAGCTTCGGCATTACTGGTAGGTTTGATGATTGTCATGTTGCACCTTTAGTTAATGTCCAACAAAATCCTTGCACCCGTAACTGGACGATCATCCACCAATCCATCAACTTCTAGTTGATTATAGACATCAAATAGAAAATCATAATGTTTTATGACCATAGAGTTCTCTGAGTGTAAACTAACACAAATATAGTTTTATGAACTTTTGTTTTTATGAAAGATGCATTGCAACAATATATGAATCAAGAAACTTTTTATTTTTATTCCTTTTATACATTTTATTTTAATTCCTTACAGCTAGCAAGAATTGACTCAAGATTTGAAATTAGCAATGTTTTTAATGATGTATTATTTGGTGCATTTGTTTCATGATCTAAACTACTATGCATAGCAAAGTTATATATTGTGAAAAGTTATTCATTAAAAATCAACTAGAAATATATAGAAGGACAAATAAATTTACAATGGTAATAAACCTTAACAAATAGGAAGGATTGATTTGGGATTTGAATCAAGTTCATATATGATAAGTTTGCTTCAAGATAACAAAAAAAAAAAAAAAAGAGCTTTTATTAGACACCCATTAAAAAATCATTTAAGGATGAGAATGATTAGGTTCAGGTCAAATGTTTCCTTTTACTTGAGATTCTAGAAAGAAAATTCAAAGAAAGAATCTCTCAAAAATATTTATTAAGATAGGTTGACTAATATTTATTTCACTATAATATTTAATTTTAAAAGGGATTTTCACCTAATTTAAAGGAAGTTAGAACATTGGATTATGAATAAAATATTTTCAAGGGACATCACTTAAAAAAGATATTTGCAAAGAAAAGGAAGATGCCACTTGAAAACATTGATTATTAAATTATGAATGAATATTCAAGTTCAAGACATCAATTACTGACACCAAGAACTCCAAGGAGAAACAAGCCTGTGACAGCATATTTTAGGCCAGATAATATATTGAACTAGCCAAAACACTGTTTCGAAGCTAGCCAAGTATTTTGGTAGAGTTCCCAGTATGGTCGAGTAGCTATCTTCAAGGTCTTTCAATCATATCGACATGGGTGGGCGTGAAAAGAGCTGTTCATCAGAAACCCTATTGAAAATCAAGAAGAGCAGGATCGGGACAGGTTCGTCCTTGTTCTCTCTGTGAACAAGATTCGAAGACTTTTTAGCAAATCCAATGAAAACGGTTCCTTCTGTCGCTTTCCAGAACTCCAGATTCAGCACGTCGTTGCTGGAGGAGGGCAACTTGCTCCCTTCCTATCACTTTCCATCGGCAGCTAATCCCTGTTCAGTTCTTTTAATCAGCTATTAAAATCAAGAATCAACGCCTGTCGCCTGTCACCCTTTTCACAGTTCCATGCAATTGAACTTCCTCTCGTTTTGGACGCCGGTGCCGTAAAATATGGCTGAATGGGACTCGGCGGAAGAATAAACCTCTGGGTCCCAAGACTTGCTTTTCGTTGCTACAAAGAGCCATCGGCTGGTGCTTTGCACAATCTCCAAAATCATAGACTGTTGCGTGAAGTAATAAGCTCACACGGGTTTCTATACTGCATGTCGATGCATAAACCATCGAGAAATAATGAAGGATCTCAATATTATTTTGGTTGATGATTTATATATTTTAATTAAAATAAAATATTTTGGATTGAAAGTATTTTCGTGTATATATATATATTTATATTAATTAAAAAATAAAATAAAATTATCTAGAACTGTACAATTTAATCTAAAACAACATAATAAAATATTTTTTTTGAACATTTATAATATATATCATCATCAATCTCACAAGGTCATTATATTCTCTAATTGTTCTAAAATTTTAACAAGATATATATAAATATATCAGGAGACTCCCCGTAAAATTTCATCTTAATTTAACGGTCGGATTAAGAGATATAATTAATATTGTAAAATTATTTATTATTTTAAAAAAAATATTATTTGGCCGAAACAAAACGAGCAAAATGAAATCAAAATATTTTTGCTAGTATTTGGCTGAAAATCCAGAACGAGCTGAAATTTAAACTGAAATAAATATAACATTGTTTTATCTCATTTTTTCATTCAAACGAAACATTTTGACTATTATACAGTACACTAAAAGAGGTCATGGGTGGGTTATTGTGCATTGTGAGACAAATCATTGTGGATTATTATAGTATTGCTCAATTTTTAGGTTGATTTGAGTCGTTCGATTCGTTGGTTTAATGGTTCCTTTCTTTTTGCATAGTTAAATAATGGTTTTGTCCCTCAAAAAAGATAAAAAAAAAAAAAAAAAAGAGTTCTGAAAGGAGAGGTTATGTGGTAATTGCATAATTTTGGTCTAGTCCATCATGTTTTTTTATTTTTTTATATTTTTCTACATAGTAAAATAACTATTCTAGCCCTCAAAAAAAGACAAAACTCAGCTCAAGGTTGGAAGGGTGCCACAAGCATTTCACATTTTTTTAAAATGGCTAAATACGGATATAGTCCTAAATAAGAAAATTGATGATTTAGGCACAGGGATAGACCGATAATTGACCATAATTGTATATTATTTTTCTCAAAATACTATCGGCGCTTGTGGTACATGAGCACGACAGCATTTGGCCTCATGCCCTATTAGGGTTACGCTTGAGTCCTTTTTAGGTCACAAAAATGGGCTTCCAACGTCTTAGTTGATGTGTTGCCGCGTGGTTTTCCTCATTGTGCAATGTTGTTGGCAACCGGTGACCATGTACGCAACAGTGGTCAGTTATAATTTCAAATATTAATTATAATTTCTAATATTCCTAATATTACCTATTCGAGTATCGTTATATTACACAAACAAAAGACGAATTGCAATGTCAACTACTTCATTTAAGATTTATAAGCACCTAGAATATATTTACCATATAATTAAATTATGAAACAATATTGAATCCATCAGTTTCAAATAGCTTATTTATGTTATTTAATATTGAAAATGTATAATCTAAGAATTTAAACCTTTCGATATGATCATTCTCAATGATTTCGTAAGTACCATTTAATCTTTATTAACCCATAAGAAAAAAAAAATTATTCTCATCATGTACATTTTTCCCGACACTTGGCAAAGGTAAAATACTACAATTTAATATGCTGTCACATTTAAACAATTGTACTTCCAAATCAACACAACTTTACATTCTATTCCATGCTCCTTTGCATCTTGAAACTCCATGTTAAAGAGTGTAAAATTAGCAATGACTGTTCTTCCATCACCATTTTCATACTGTTCTTTCCGTTCTACAAGAGCGATTCATCATTCAAGCAAGTTTCCTTTGAATTCTTACATTAATCCCATGTTTGTAGCCGCCGAACCTACCAAGATCAATTCTTCAAGTTGTTTCATTTCAACCACTTCACTTTTTCACATTAATCCCATGTTTATGATTTACAAGTTCTGTTTTACATCTTCAAGCAAATTGTATAGCGTGAATCATGTGATTCCTTCAGGTTTTTGTCCTTTCTTTGCTAACTTGACATATTGTTTCATTAAGTTTCCAAAATCAAACATGTACAAGAACCCTAATCCACTATGTATGGGGCTTTCACCCCCTCCAACACCTTCACTCACAACATAATAGGAATACGAAGAACTACCATACAGCACAAATTTCAGCAAATGGGGTTTCAAGGATGTTCAAGAAAATCTCTTCTTCCTCCTTTTCTTCTTCTTAACTCGGTTCTCCTTTGATCCCTTCTCTCCCTCTCAATATCTCCAAATAGTAGTTTCTTTCTTCACACACGCACACGCACACGCACAACTCCTTTAAACATCAGCTTTGTAAGGCATGCAACTGCAGCTGATTTTGGTGAAGAAAACACAAGAAGAGGAAGTGGTTTAGGGTTGTCTGGCTGGCGCTGCTATGGAGTGGAAAAGTCATTCTCTTTTAATTCAAAGTAATTACACCCCTCTTAATTGACCCTACACCTTGTTTGGTCATGTCCCCATTTATATTTCAGTGTTTTTGCACTGTGTTGTGTCCGCAGTCTTTGACATTTTCCAATATAACTTTCTGGATAATTTTATCATCTGTAATTATTCATTCGCTACGCACGAATAGTTACTTTATTCTATATAATGCAGTATCTTTCCATCCAAATTTTCATCACATCTCTTATTATTTGTTAAATTTGCTGGTTAATTATAATGATTAAATCTGTATTTAAACTATAATAATGTCAATATTGACATTTGTATTTACAGGAACTATAATAATGTCAATATTGACATTTGTATTTACAGGAACTAAGAGCCAAGCATACTCGTTCTTTTTCTGCCACACAAGTAGATGGAGATAGAACAAGTGCAAGCTGCCGGGAAAGGAACGTCAGCCTCCAAAAAATCACTCTGTGGATTTCTTTCTTTGCCTAGTCAATGTTTACTTTTGCTGTCCCACCCCTGCTTCCCATGATTTCCAATACATGCCACTAATCAGACTAAAATGGATCCCTTTGTTACACCAGTCCTAGCAAGGATCGACTCGGGTTTTGAGTCTAGAAACATGTTTTGTTTCAAGGTCTAAAACACAGCATATCACTTGGCTGGCTGCCAGAATTCATTTCATTTAAAGCAATTAAAAAATCATGGAAGGATGACCAAGAACAGGTTCGGGACAGCTTTACCCTTCTACCCTGGATTCTGGAAAGAAAATTCAAAAAGAGAATCCATCCCTAGTCAATGACTGCGGTTCCTTAAATTTCTACTTGCTAGCTCGTTTTCCAAAACTCCAAAGTCAATGCTTGGAATTATTAGTACAGCTTGTTCCTTCTGTAGACAGGCAAAACAAAATTCCAAATGGGACTCGGCGGAAGTTTAGAGCTCTGAGTTCCAAACCTTGCTTCTCGTACATACTAAGAGCCACCTGTTGGTGTATACATAATAGGGAAAGGCTCACCAAAGGAATCAGTTATTTCTTTCCTGAACAAAGGTAAACGAAAAGCATCCCTCTCTCTTTCCAATTTTCTTTGATAGACAAGATGGAGGTAGAAGGGCAAGCCACTCAGCCTCCGAAATTCGCTCTTCCAGTGGATTCAGAGAACAAGGCAACTGAGTTCCGGTTGTTCTCAGTCGCTGCCCCTCACATGCGGGCATTCCATCTTTCTTGGGTTTCTTTCTTTGCCTGTTTTGTCTCCACTTTTGCTGCTCCACCCCTTCTTCCTATCATACGTGACAACCTCAACCTCACTGCGTCTGACATTGGTAACGCGGGAATTGCATCAGTGTCAGGCGCAGTGTTTGCTCGAGTTGCTATGGGGACTGCTTGTGACCTTTTTGGACCCCGTCTAGCCTCTGCCTCTTTGATCCTCCTCACTGCACCAGCAGTTTACTTCACTTCCATTGCCTCATCTTCCACCTCTTTTCTCCTGGTGCGTTTTTTCACTGGCTTCTCTCTGGCCACTTTTGTCTCAACTCAATTCTGGATGAGCTCTATGTTTTCAGCCCCGGTAGTTGGCACGGCTAATGGCGTTGCAGGGGGCTGGGGTAACCTTGGTGGCGGGGCAACGCAGCTAATCATGCCCCTTGTGTTTGCCCTCATCCGTGACATTGGAGCCGTCAAATTCACAGCTTGGAGAATTGCGTTTTTCATTCCTGCCCTGTTTCAGACACTTTCGGCATTTGCAGTCTTGATCTTTGGCAAGGACTTGCCGGACGGAAACTTCAGGCGGCTGCAGAAAGCAGGGGATAAAACAAAAGATAAAGTCTCAAATGTCTTCTTTCATGGAATCACAAATTACAGAGGGTGGATCCTGGCACTCACTTATGGGTATTGTTTTGGGGTAGAGCTGGCAATAGACAACATTATTGCGGAATACTTCTATGACAGATTTGACCTCAAACTCCATACAGCAGGAATGATCGCAGCAAGTTTTGGTTTAGCAAACATAGTTTCTCGACCAGGTGGTGGAATGCTCTCAGATGCAGTAGCGAAGAGGTTTGGAATGAGGGGTAGGTTGTGGGCTCTGTGGATAGTGCAGACCTTGGGAGGTGTTTTCTGCATCATACTCGGACGAGTTGGATCCTTGGGCGCATCCATTGTGGTGATGATTGTGTTCTCTTTATTCTGCCAAGCAGCATGTGGCCTCACATTCGGGGTGGTGCCTTTTGTCTCACGAAGGTAAGATCTCTTCCATATGTGTTAATACCGATATTGTCTTCACCTCAACAAAACAGAAGTTTTTGGTTAGGATTTCAGAGTTTCTGATTGAAATTAAACTTAACTAAATAAGAGCAAAAAGTTTTCGCATGACCAGGCTTAGAATTGGTTCAGTATAAACTTCACGAGAGTTGCTATGGTTGATATATCTAAAAACACCATTATGGCAAATGAAATTCCATCACAACTAGTAACATCCTTGGATCTGCTTGTAGTGGTTAATGACACAAAATGCATATTTTTTCTGAGAATTGTTTTCCTTGCTCCATTCCTATTTCTTATTTTCAGGTCATTAGGGCTGATATCCGGTATGACCGGAGGTGGTGGAAATGTGGGTGCAGTTCTAACGCAACTAATTTTCTTCAAAGGATCCAAATACTCAAAAGAGACAGGGATAATGTATATGGGTGTCATGATTATATGCTGCACTCTTCCAATCTGTTTCATATACTTCCCACAGTGGGGTGGAATGTTTTGCGGTCCATCATCTTCAAAGATCGCTACCGAGGAAGACTATTACATGTCCGAATGGACTTCAGAGGAGAGGGAGAAAGGCCTGCATCTAGCTAGCTTAAAGTTTGCAGATAACAGCAGAAGTGAAAGAGGTAGAAAAGAAGATTCTGAAACCAAGCCAGTAGATGAAATCCCATCAACACAAGTCTAGATCATTCCTCATAGCCATACTTCTCTATTGTCTGCTAGCAACCCATCAGGCGAGCAAGTAAAGTTTATTGTATCTATAATGCTCAAGTTCATTGCTGCAGAGCGACAGAAAATTTCAACAATGGACATATAGTCCTATTACGTTATAGTAAGACCTTAAGGTCAGTATGAAAACGTTGTGCAATTTTCACAGGCAAATCATCATAAACAACTCCATGGAAAACATCTACTTTACTTGGCAAAGCCTTGATGAGAGAAGTTTCAAGAGAAACATGGTAATTATTTCAGAACAACAGAGCTCAAAAATACATTAATTTGATAAGTAGATAAAACAACTAAGGCAAATCATTTATTCTGTAGATTCTCAGCTGTTGAGTATACTAATAGTATATCTTGTTCCATAGGTCAACTGAATCTTTTGTTCTCTCATCTTATCAGCGTCATTCTCATGAACATTAAGAGAGAGAAAATCTCTCGTAGGAAGATGCTCTCAGAGAAATTGAATCTTATTAAAAACAAAATAGAATAAAAGAAAAGGGACAGTTTTTGGCACCTGGAATGGAAAAAGCTCATGGAATCGCCACGGCCAATGGATGATTTATTCATCCACTTAACCACATTAAAATATTATATTCAATTACAATTTCCAGACCAAACAAGTCTACTGATACCTGCACGATCGGGCTTATAAATAGAATATCCATCCACATTCTATTTGAACTCTTCAGATTTATCTTAGGGGGAGACTGATTATAGGTATAGATTAAAAGCTTGGAAGGTTAAATACATAAATCGATGCTATCCAAACTTCAAAAATTCATTGGAAATTCTGGTTGGTCCGCTTAAAGGCATAGAAGTAAGAGATTTAAAGAGATTTCAAATGGATTTTTTCAATATATGTAGGCTAAGTTGAACTTCAAAAAGATATTAAATAGTAAGGAGCAAGTTATGATTAATCTAATTCATATTCAAGAGGAATTTATTGATGGAACCAAGATCATTACATATTATGGAGCTAAAGTCAGATTTGGAGGTGATTCAAGTTAGGCTGTAAATTAGACTTTCATACCTTGTCATTGGGATATGACACGCTTTCTAATTCCTAAACACGGAGAGAGAAAATCATCCATTTTAAGTTTAGTTATGTTGTTGTCAGTTAAAAGACTAAAATAAACAAACTTGTCTTTTTAAGTTAGATAGGCTATTAAACTTTTTTTTATTTTACGAGAAAATACTTGTTTGGATTTCAAACTTGTTTATTTTATTTTTTTTATTTAGTTGGGGTTAGATTTAATTTGGGTTGATTATTATTTAAATTGAGTTTACAAGCAACTCTTTAGAAGAAAAAAAACTATGATTTTTTATGGCTTGAGGTATAAATAGTCTTAAGAATTATTTTTTATTTTGCTAATAATATTTTGATTTTTGTCTACTTTCGCTGTCCATCTTGATTATTGCTTAAACTATTAACTTTTCAAAGAAATAATCAATCTTTGTTATGAATTAATATTTTATTTGCATGTCTCCAAGTGTAAATGTTGTGTAATTAGATTAGTTTATAATGTTGTTATAACAAGTCTTTCATTATTACAATAAGTTCATCCAAAGTGTAAATGTTATGTAATTTGATTAGTTTATAATCTTGTTACAACAAGTCTTTCATTATTACAATAAGTTCATCCTATTTTCAACCAGGATAGATCTTAAATTCACAAATTCCATTTCAATTCCACTATGATTCCATCATAAATGATTAGTGTTTCTACAATACACTCTCCATAGGCCTTCCGAAAACACAACCCTCGAGCCCAAACCTCTAGACAAGCCTAGCCAGTACCTATGTCAAACCCATGGCTGCAACAAACAAGTCAAAAATACCATCAAAGGATCTCTCACCATCACTGAATCTATGAAGCAGATGATTTTGCTCTTCGTAAAGCCCCAATTGATGAAAAAGAAATCACCGATAAAATTCTTGCTGGCTTTAGTGTCGACTACTACGAATTAGTTACCTTTGAAGAACTCCATGATAAAGTTTTAAACTTTAAAATCTATCTTTTATCAAACATACATGAGCAGCACCAGTTCCCAGCCACGGTCAATCCCACATCCAAATCCAACAAAATTTGGCGCCCCTTCAAATCTCAACACAATACCAACAGCCGCTGGCGTACATCGTACCCTTCACCAGCCGCTATCAATGCAGGTTTCTTCACCCCACGAGGCCCTCGAACCTCCTCCCAGACCATATCTTGGACATTGTCATATCTGCAGACTCCAAGGCCACACAGCCAAACAGTGTCCTCCTTTCACCTAGTCCAGTCCAGACATCTCCCCCATCCAACACATCTCCAACCACCACTCCACGGCAACCACAAACCCATCTTGCCACCAATCCACATGGCTTTTGGATAGCGGTGCATCTCACCACCTCGGACCTCAGAAACCTTTCACAGCAAACTCTTATACAAAAGCAAATATCATGATTGGGGATGGCTCCAATCTTCCCATCTCTCACACCAATTCCACCTTTCTCCATACTCTTCATAATATATTAACATTAGACAGTGTTCTTTATGTACCCTCAATGCAAAAGAGTCTAATTTTTATATCGCAGTTTCGTTGATCCAACAAAGTTTCAATAAAATTATTACCAAATTCTTTTATTGTGAGGGCACCTCGTATAGGAACAACGCAGCTGAGAGGACAAAACAAATATGGTGTTTATGATTGCACCAGAAATACAAATCATATTCCACCAAAATCCATAACTTGTAAGATCTCTCGATTAAAACAGTTTCTTTCCACCATCCCATACATGCTCAAAGATCACCAGCTAGACCCATCAACTCTATTGCGACTGAACCACCAGCTAGCTACCAACGTCGTCATCTTCTCTATTTCAACCAAAACCAACAGTCTTATTCCAGCCACAGAGTGGTGACGAGTTCACCTAAGGCAGTTAAAACGAACATTTCATCAACAACTCACGTCCAAACACCCAAGTTTATTTCCTTTTCTTTTTTATCTTGGTTGAAAGCCACAACCACCAGCCCCTTCATTCTAGTTGTGGAGTCAAACACCAATCACCATCTCAAATCTCATCACAATTCAGCTTTCATAACAGCCCGCTAGCAGTTCTCATGTTGACGACCATCAGGAAAAAACAGTAGACAGAGAGATGAAATAAACCTGTGAGGAAGAAAAGAGAAGAGGGGAACAGAAGACTTTATGTTGAGTTTTATTGCTTTTGCAGGTAGGGTTAAACTTCATTGCTGGTCCAGAAGAGAAGAGGAGAGAGCGCTCTAGATCCATCTATTTTCTACCTTTACCTGCGATCACGAGTGAAACCGCGCGCCGCTAATGGCGCGTGGCAAGTGGAGATCACATGTGATGTCATTGCTGTCCTCCACTTCCCAAAGTCTTCCAACACAGTTTCCTTGATTACATAAACACGTCGATTTATAGCTCCTAATAATATTTTTTTATAAAATATATGAGATTTGGGATAAAATATTAATTGTGGTGTGTATATATTTTGTACTATTTTGACATATTATTTAATTTAATATGTTTTTTTTAAATAGTAATTTGTGCTGAATTGCAAGTTTATTTTTTTAGGTTGTGATGGCTTTATGGATAATAAGTTATTGCATAAGCTATATTCGAATTTATTTTGATTTAACTGAATTAGTATGGAATTTGAATGAAATTAATTAGATTGATGAGGATTTTTTTGTGTTAATTGGCCTTGAGTTAAAGAATGATAATTTATCTTAAGTTGACATTTTAATTAAATTATTTTCATTTAAAATAGATGTTTTCCAAATATGTTTATAGTATAATTATAATAAATTTTTAAATGTTTGAAAAATAATTTTTGCAGTTAGTTTTAATTTTTTATATTTGTATACTCTTACATATTTAATAATTGATATTGTGATCTATGCATGGAGTTTTTTTAGTGTTAAATGAAATTTTTTTCATGAAAAAAGTAATAATTTTAATTTCATTTATATTATGACTAAATTTCTCAAAAATAAAGTATATTTGTGAGTTTTATAATATAAAAATGATAAAAAAAATAATATTTTTTAGCTTTCATGTATTTTTGGATTTAATAATAAATATATTAAAGTCACGAGATAGCTTACATTTCAAAAACACTAAAAAAATATTTTTTTTCTTTTAATATACACAATTATGAACTTGTAAACAAGATTTATTCATGAATAAAAAAATAATTTCTTTTATTTATATATTTTTACATTAGAATAATTGTTATTCTTTAACATAATAAAAAAAGAATCTTTTTTATTGAAGAAGATTTTTCTTAAACTTTACACAAACCAATGAATAAAAAACACAATATCATCTTGGTTTATATTAGATAAACAAACAATAAAACTTACCTTATAAAGTATATTAGTGGTGATATATCATCTATATGTGTGACACTGCGTAAATTTTCTAGTGAAATTCAATACACCAAGAACAATTACTCATTAATTTATATGAAAACTATATAGAATATTGATGACAAAATGCATTAGTTAATATTATAAACTCAACAAAATATCAACACAAAGTATCGACACACAATGAATTAGATATTATTGGTTGAATTTAAGAATACTCAATTAATTTTAATAGTATCCTTAGCTCATAATCAATTTACTCCAAAAAATAATCAAATTTCTCCGATTTATCCTAAGTTTTTAACTTAAAAATAAAATCTATAAAATATGAAACATACCCATTAAATAATCCATTATTTATTTCTTTGTAAAACACGTAATTTACAAAATCAAACTCAATTTTATGAAATTGAAAACAATATAATTTTTCAAAATCTTACATAAATCCTCTCATGTATAAAGTATACATTCATACAATAAAGTTATATAGAATAAAGTTATAAAACAAGTAAACATGCAAATAAACTACATATACTACATAAAAAATACCAAAACTTGATATATAATATTTTACAATAAAAAATAGATAGATTTACTTACATGGTGTGACAAGTCTTAAAAAAAATATTGATATAAAATATGAATATTGGCAGATTAAGTGTTGGAGTGGTTGAACATGTGATTATAAAAGCTTGATTGGTGATAAAATAAAAGAGAAAGGGTGATATTTTATGCAAAAAATGAAAAGAAAATGAAAAAGAAATGGGTGAGGGAGGATCACTAGGCAAGTTATAATTTAAATATTATATATAGATTATTAGTGAAAATTAGTGATGGTTAGTTTTGTAAGAATACTATAAACACAACATATAGTGGTGAAAATCAAGAGGCTAACATGCTTTCTCCTTGATCTTCATTTGATTTAAATAGATCAATTCACATATAGAGAATTACAACTTTACAAGAATTAATTATGGGAATATACAAAATAGAAAGCATAATACAAGGGAAAAAGAGAATTAAGGAGATATTGATCGTGATGATTCTAGAGGGAATAGAGTCATTACTGCAAATTTGAAAAATATTGTGATTATGGGATTTACCTCAGGAACAACTGGTCTAACACCTCCCCTCAAAATAATGGGGAGTAAAATCACTATTAATTTGGACCTAAGAAAAGTAAACTGATGTGTAGTATGACCCTTGGTGAAAATATCACCAATCTGATCTTGTGTTGAAATATACCTCACTTGAATGTGTTTATTAAGAACTTTTTCCCTGATTAAGTGGTAGTCAACCTTAACATGTTTGGTGTGAGCGTGAAACACCTGATTTGATGCTACAAAAATAGCGTCGTTATTGTCACACCAAATAGTTGGAGTGGAAGATAAGAGCCCACCAAGTTCCTTCATAAGCATTTATGTCCAATATAGTTCAGCGATGACAATGGTCAAACTATGATATTCAACTTTTATGATGCTTTTAGAGACTATTGGTTGTTTCTTGGCTATCCACGTGATTAGGTTGTGCCCAAAAAATATTCCATACCTAGTCGTGTTGCGATGATCATCTGGATTGTCAGCCCAATCAGAATCATAGTAAGCTTGTAAGGTTATATCACTGGGAGCAAAATGGAGGCCATAATCAGTACTCCCCTAGAGATAGCTAAGTACTCTTTTTACTGCAATCCAATAGGGCTCTCTTAGGTTGTGCATAAATTGGCACAATTGAATGACCACATATACAATGTCGGGATATGTGATGGTGTAGTACTGAAGAGCCCCAACCACTCAACAGTATTCAGTTGGGTCAGCCAGGAGTTCACCTACAGTGGAAGAGAGTTTCGGGCTAGAGATTGTTGGGCAATTAAGAGGCCTAACACCCACCATGTTGGTGTTGTGTAGTAGATTAGTGATGAATCAAGTTTGGCGTAGGTGTAGCCTAAGTGAATCTCAGCTAGAATAAACACCTAATAAAAAACTCAACTCACCTAGATCTTTAACATGAAATGAGGCATTAAAAGATAAGATAAAAGAATTAATAGCATCTTGACTGGAACTGATGACTAGGATGTCGTTAACATAAACCAACACATATAGTTTTACTAAATCAGTAGCATAGATGAAAAGAGAGTAATTAGCAGTGGACTCAATAAAACCATACTCTAACAAAGATTGTGATAGATGGCGAAACCAGGCATAGGGTGCTTATTTGAGTTCATATAGAGATTTGTGCAAACAACACACATAATTTGGGTAATTTTTATCGACCAACCCTTGAGGTTACTCCATGAAAACTTCTTCATCCAAAAACCCATGTAAAAAGGCATTCGAAATGTCTAATTGGTGTATATTCCAGTTAAAAGAAACTGCCAAAGCAAGAACTATCTGAACGGTTGTGTGTTTCACTGCAAGGGAGAAGTTTTCAGCATAGTTTATGCCATATTGTTGATCAAACCCCTTGTAAATAGACGCACTATATAGCGCTCAATACTACCATCTAAGAATCTTTTATGCTTAAAGACCTATTTATTTTAAACAATATGTTTACTTGGTGGACGCGAACAAGGAGAGCAAGTCCCATTCACCATTAATGCATCAAACTTAGAACCCATTGCAGCATGCCATTGAGGAGAAGAGACAACTTTTATGTAGGTAGATGGCTCAGTGTCGATGACCATAGTGGAGAGAGTGCCTTTCAGGAGATGCTGAGTCAAGTATAAAGAGATGATATTTGGAAAGTTTTTGAGTTTTGAATGCCTAGTCATGGAACGGGTGATGACTCGGTTAGGGTTTTGGTTTATAGACAAGGATGAGTCTGAGGGATCTGTGATGAGATGAAATTATAATGGAATGAATGATGGAGGAGGTGAATTTATGGAGGGGTTAGGACAAGAATTTGTTGATTAGGCTGGTTGATGATCTAAAGATGGGATGCTAGGAAGAGGATCTGGAACATCTGGGTTGGTGTTTGTGGAACCAATTGTAAGGGTGAGAGATATTGGTATTGTAGTTTGTGGAAATGAAAATAGAGAAAGGGACTTACCTGGGGATATCATACTCTGTGAGGTAGGAGAAGAAGGAACTCTATCACGTTATGTAGGGAAATCTTGTTCATTAAAAATTATATTATGTGATACATAAATAAGACTAGTGTTATAGTCAAGGCACTGATAACCACGTTGTTGGCTTGCATAAACTATAAAAATGCATTCTTTACTGTGGAAGAGAGCTTTTGATTTTCATAGGGTCTTAATTAAGAGAAAACATGCAGATCCAAATATTTTAAAATACGAGTATTTGGGGATTGTTTTATGGAGCATGTAAAATGGTGCCGAATGATGTAAGACTCTTATCGAAAAGCGATTTATGACATAGAAAGATGTGAGAAAAGCATCAGGCCAATATGTATTAGGTAGATGAGATCGAGCTAAAAGTGTAAATCTAGTTTGAACTATGTGACGATTTTTTCTTTCGACGATCCCATTTTGTTGTGATGTATGAAGACATGTTAATCCATGAAATATGGCATTTTCTTGTAAAAATATTTTAAAAATAGTAGATGCAAATTCACCATCATTATCATTTTGTAATTGTTGAATTTTACAAGAAAACATATTTTCCACAAGGGTTTTGAAATCTTTAAAAATTGCAAAAACCTCATTTTTAAATTTAACAAGATATAGCCAGGTGAATCAAGAAAAATCATCAACAAAAATAACATAATATTTTGATTCACCAACCGAATGCACAAGAGATGTCCATACATCTGAATGAATAAGTGCTAAAGGATGAATTATTTGACGAGTTTAGTCATTAAAGGTAAAGGATGAATTATTTGACGAGTTAAGTCATTAAAGGTCAATTGTTTGGATTTCCCTAAAGGACATATGAACAAAATCCTAATTTATTTGATTTGGAAACATCTATGTATTTGGACGTGACCAATTTATTTAAAATTACTTAAGATGGGTGGCCAAGACGATCATGTCATATGTCTAGTGTGGTTAACACACCAAGTGAAGCTGTAAAGCAGGAAATTTCATTTGAACAATATTTATTATCCGTAATCGGATAGAGTCCATTCTTAACTTGCCCTTGAAGTAGTAGTCGCCTCGTGTGGTTCTCCTTCACAGAAAAATCATTTCCAGTGAGTATAAAATAGCAATCATTATCTTAGCAAAATTAATTGTTAGAAATTAAATTTGAGGGAGCATATGGACAATGTAAAACATTGGATAGTGTAAAATTAGAATTTTGAGGTGAAAGATGTGGTATCCATATTTTGAATCACCAAACCTGAGCCATTTCCAATGGTGATGGTTTCTCCTCCTTCATAGGGTTGGGAGGTGGTGAGATTTGCAGTATTGTTGGTAATGTGGGCATTGGCTCCACTGTTTGTATACCATATATGTTGAGTATGAGAAGTAATTCCTTCAACAGCCTTAGCATTAATATCACACGATGGTAAGCGATCTTGATAGGAGAAATTGAATCTATTATAACAATCAAGAGTCATATGTCCTTTTTTAGTGCATATTTGACAAGTTGGTCTGTTGTCACCAGAATAGGACATGGTTGGCTTATTGGTAAAGGGTCCCATATGAGATGGAGGGCGAGTATAGGAAATGGGTGAGCGGTATGGGTTTGTAAAGCCTAGTCCTCTGTTTTTTTCTTATGCCGATGGTTTGGAATGAGTGTCTAAAAAGGCAAGATTGATCTCAAAAGGTGTAGTGGAGTTAGAAGCCTCTATTAATGTTTCAAAGTTGAGTATTTTAGTTTGAAAACCATTAAGTGAGAGCTCCTTGTCAATGGTTGCAAGGGTGAAGGAAATAATGAATGGCATAAACTAGGGCTTTAGCCCACTTAAAAGGTAGGAGATGAGATCTTGCTCTTCCACAAGTTTGCTTGCAGCAGAGAGATGATCGGAGAAGAGCTTTGCCTCTTCAATGTAAGAGAGGCAGCTTCAGTCCCCTTGTGAGATGGTCTAAAGCTGTTGTTTGAGAAAGGTCACTCGAGATTATGAGGTCGAGGAGAAATGGATTTGGAGTGCATCCCAAACCTTATTGGAAGTCTTTAGATTGAGAATTGTAGAGACAAGTTTTTCAATAATTGAGGCATAAAGCCATTAAGAACACTGTTATCCTTATTGGACTAGTTGGAATGTCATGACCCGATTCCTGGATCCATGATCGGCACATAGACATGGTATCCCTCCAAGCTTTTACACCTATGCGAACCCAAACTTACAAGCTTATCATTCATATTCAGAGTTCAACGCAGCATAAATAATAAAGTAAACTTATAATATAGTTTGATTGTCTTAATATAAGAGTCGAATACATCTTATTATATTTATGGAGCATTAACTAGACATAAAAATAAAAGTGTCGATTACAACCAAATAATAAGTTTTGAGATTTCAACGATAATGATCTGCTAACAAGTTATGAGCCTGAAAATAATAAATAATGAAGGGGTGAGTTCAACAGCTTAGTATGTAGATAACATCTAATATACTCATATGAGATAATACAACAATGAAAAATATATTATCAAATCGACTCAGAGTTCTTACAAGAAGTTTCTCAAATAGGTAATAACAAGATTGTAATAGGTAAAGCTTGTCAGAAAATAAGAATGTAATGAGCATGAGGCTCTATACTGTAGGATGATCAGTCCGTACAGGTGGTGACTCATCCGACCAACTAGGGTTTCACATACAATCAAACCCATTAAACAGACATATTCATATCTCAAGGCTCAACTCATAGTATCAATCAAATGAAGATTTATCAATTTACAAGCAGAATTGGCTCATATCAAAAATGTATATTCAACAGTTGATTATGCTTTATCGTATCAAGAATAATAATCAATGTATATAATATCAAAAAGCATAATCCAATTCATACTAGCTAATCAAATATTTATACTATTTCTCATGCATATTAAATATTATCCACTCACCTGACTCAAAAAATTTGGAATTCAAAAGCAGAATACTAACGAAATTCTACTGACGTACCACGGGCAAAATATTAGGATTTTCTTAATATATAAAAGAAGACATACTCAAAAATAACTCAAAAGAACTAAAATTTCTTTAATAAATACATCTAAGAGTTTTATTCATAATCTTTTATGCTTTGAATCAAACTATCTATTTTTCGCAAAACCTAAAAACAATGATTTCTTCTGAAGTCTAGTTCAAAATAAACAATTCATAAAATTAATAATAATTCATCAAATAAGCCTTAATTATCGACTGATCCAATTTGGAAAACTAATATTTTATTTAGGTACCATTCTGAAATGTTTCTACTATTTTTGGGTCAGATTGTAATTTTACCAAATTGAACATCTCATAAATTCATAACTATACTGAAATTTTGTCCATAATTCATCCTCAATTCTGTCTAAAATCTCAAATTTCACTCTAAGTACCAAACTATAATTTTTCCAAAGTTCAGGGACTAAACTATAATTTTTCATAGTACGGGGACCAAAATGAAATTTTGTTATCTTCAACCTCCAGCCCAGAATTCCAACAAGGGTTTTTCACCATTCCTCAATATTTTCTTACACCAAACACATCAAATAACTCAAAATCATCTACAATCAAACCTATTAAATCATTACCCAATACATTAAACTCTTAACATCTCAATCCATTTATCAATCAAACCCAAATAAAATCGATAAACCTTAATCACCACAAACAAAAAGCTTAACTAATAAACAATATTTTTACATAATAACACATACACATTACCTTTATACTTATTTCTCCTCCTTCCTCCCCCTTTCTCTTTCCTCTTTTTCTTCTCCTTTCTTCTCTCTTCCGATTCACTCTCAAAATTTTCAGCTCTACTTCTCTTCTCTTCTATTTATATTTACAAGTTAATATTGTTCCCTTAATTCATTTATATCTAATCTTAAGCTATTAAGGGCATTAATTCATTTTCCTATTCAAGTTTCAAAACCCTATAATTTTTCCTATTTAAAGTGCCATTGCAACCGAGTAAAGGAGGTCAAGATGGTTGTCCCTATAGTGGTGGCATCGAAAATGACAGCCTGTTATGACCAAGAGGAGCAATGGAAGGGCTGGTCTGTTGCTGTCGGGGTAGTTGTTAGGCGTCGTTACCAGCGTTGGAGGGAGAGCTAGACCTGCTAGAGGTCATAGTGGGCTTACTGGAGGAGAGAAAGGGACGATGGTGATTTGCTGCTGGAGTTGACAAGGAGAGAGAGAGCACTGCAACTAGTTTTAGAGAGAGAGGGGTTGTCGAATCGGGAGAGAGAGAGAGCACTGCTACATCTACGATAGAGGTTGGCTATTGGAGACGAAGAAGATGAAGATGGTTGTTGTTGGTTGTGGGTGACGGGAGAGAAGAGCTGCAAACGGCGATGTAGAGGGGCGCCGAGGAAGAGGACGGGGGGTTGTTACGGGTCTATTTTTCAGTGTTTATGCATGCCCCGTCTATGTATTTTTATGTTCCTCCTATATTTCTGTTTTCTCTGGTTTTTCTCTTATTCTCTCTACCCCTGCGTAAAATTTTTGTTTCCTTTTTTTTCCTTTTTTTCTCTCTCTTTGGTTCTCCCCCCCTCCTCTATTTCATAAAATTTTTTGCCTGTGTTCCCCTCTACTTTGTAATTTTTCTCCTCTCCCCGTGCATGATTTGTTTCTCGTTTTTTATAGGGATAACTTGCCTACATCAGTGGCAACACCTACTGCTGTAGATGGTGCATGTGGTGGCTGTAAGCAACAACGTGCCTGTAGCGATGGCTAGTCGGTGCTGGGCTATTAGCAGGCGTGGTGGCCAGTGCAGGTAAAACATGCGGGGACTGCAACGGTGTAACTGCAATTTGATCCTTAAATTTGTAAGTGTTTTAATTGCACCTCCAATTGGATTTAAACTTGTAATTTGCGTAATTGTATCCCTGTTAGAATTTTAATAGCAACCTTGGCTTTGCGTGACTTTTTTATTTTGGTCCTTGGCTTTTGATTTATGCAATTCGACCCTTAATTAACCATTAAATTCTTGATGTCTTTAATTTGACCCCTGACTTCGCATAATTGACTTGAAAAAAATTTCAATTCATTCTCCAAAAATTCCAATCTTCTCAAATGAACCCAAATTATGCTAAAAAAATTGATTTTAATCGATTAAGCCCTTAATAAAATAAAATAAATCAATTTAAAATATAATTAAGTTATTGTACTTAATTAAATCCTTCAATTGAACCTTAAATTAATTCTCAATATAATTATACTTGAAATTGGTTGACGATTAAATCAAATCGACCCATAAAAATATAATTATGTCGACATAATTTTTACACAAATTTATCTAATGATAAATTATTTTTGCCTTAAATTTGTATTTTCCTCTATTTTTCAGGACATAAGAGATACAATTGAACTCTCGAAAACAACTAAAATTTTCACATTGATTTTTCTACTGATACCAACCCTTTTTATTTTATTTTTGTTATTTTTAATAGATTTTAAAGAATAACTTTATGACAATATTCTTCAAAGTTTATGTTAATGTCAGATAGTTCCTCATCTTTTTTGTTCGCATGAAATATCAAAGAAAGAATTGATGAGCTTAAAGTAAAGAAGAGTCGTCTGATACAAGGGGCATGAGTTTAGGCGAAGTTAAGGGCATGGAAAGCAAGGACCCGGGGTGGGCACACATTCTTCCCGCACCAGAACGTGCCTAATTTGTAGCCAGATAATCTGTCATCTTCATTCGGGACCCATCAGATGCTCTAATAGATTTTGGTTCTTTCAACCCTTGTTTTCTTGGGACTTGGGCGTACAATAATTATTTGTTTTTTTTTATTCTTTATTTTTCGACTGGGGAGTTATTCAATTTTTTATACCACTTTAATTTCAACGAATCTGGCTCGAGAGGACCCATGAAAGCAAATTCATTTCAACTTGTGCCTTGTTCTCTTCTACAAAGCAAACAGCAAGCAAGTTTCTCTTTAACCTCGTGTCACTTCAGATTCCACAGTCCATCCCTAATAAAGGTTGTTCTTCGAAACTTTTCAGATCAATTGGTTCTAATGCTCACCTAAAATAAAAATGTTACATTTTGGCCCTTTCAAGGACCAGATTCTGGATTCTTCCGATTACTGCTATATATTGCACCTCTAGCTGGCCGCTCCGATCACCAGCAAACACAAGCACAACTAGAAACACTCCCTCCCTTCTCTCCCTCCACTATCCAACACACAAACCACAAATTAAGTCTCACTCTCCATATCTTTTTCTCTAATTAAGCTTGCTAGCTTCTTTCAAATGGCTCCCAGATCAAGCAAGAATGCCCTGGATGTTGCGGGGCAGGTGGATGGTGAACAACCATTGTCAATAACTCTAGATGGAAACACCTTTCTTGCCAATGGCCATCCAATTCTCACTGAAGTCCCTGTTAACATTATAGCCACGCCATCGCCATTTCTTTCTTCAAACAAGACCAAGAACCTGGTTGGCTGCTTTGTGGGGTTTGATGCCCACGAACCCAAATGCCATCATGTTGTTCCCATTGGCAAGCTTGATGGAATTAGATTCATGAGTATATTCAGGTTCAAGGTCTGGTGGACAACCCATTGGATTGGCAATAGCGGAAAAGATGTGGAGCATGAGACACAGATGATGATTTTGGACAAAAATGACTTAGGACGCCCCCATGTCCTGCTACTTCCACTCCTTGAAGGACCTTTCAGGGCTTCTCTTCAGTCTGGGGTTAACGACAGAGTCGACGTGTGTGTGGAAAGTGGGTCCACCCAAGTGTGTGGGTCCAGCTTCAGGAGCTGCTTGTACATGCATGTTGGTGATGATCCATATAGTCTTGTTAAGGAAGCCATGAAGGTGGTCAGAGTCCATCTGGGCACTTTCAGACTTCTCGAAGAGAAAACCCCACCAGGTATTGTAGATAAATTTGGCTGGTGCACTTGGGACGCATTTTATCTTAACGTGCACCCCAAAGGTGTATGGGAAGGTGTGAAGGGCCTCGTGGAGGGTGGGTGCCCTCCAGGTATGGTCCTTATTGATGATGGGTGGCAGTCAATATGCCATGACGATGATCCCGTTAGCGAGCAAGAAGGCATGAATCGTACGGCTGCTGGAGAGCAAATGCCATGCAGATTAGTAAAATTCGAAGAGAATTACAAGTTTAGGGACTATGAGAGTCCCAAGGGACCCTCTGGCAAGGGTCTGAGGGCGTTTATTAGGGACCTTAAAGGGGAGTTCGGGACAATAGAGCATGTGTATATTTGGCATGCTGTTTGTGGATACTGGGGCGGGGTTAGACCTAATGTCGGCGGGAATATGCCGGCGTCTAAGGTCATTAATCCGAAGCTGTCACCAGGTTTGCAGATGACAATGGAGGATCTAGCGGTTGATAAGATCGTCAACAATGGTGTTGGACTGGTCCCGCCAGAGCTGGCCGGCGAGATGTACGAGGGACTCCACTCTCATCTCGAATCTGCTGGGATTGATGGTGTGAAAGTTGATGTTATTCATGTAAGCTCCCGAAAATTAAGTGCTCCTGGTGTTTTTTATTGAATTAATTAATCACTTACAATTTAATATATATATATATTCGAAGGTACGAGACGTTTGGACAAGTAAACTCTAGAATGCACTAGCGTGGTTAATTTTACCCTTGTTTTTAATGGTCTGCTAAAGCATTATCATCAATTTATTTCCTTGAGGCACCCTACAAATGCTAGGAATTTTTTTATTTATTTTTAATTTCGAGGCGTACCACTAAATAAATTAAACAGAAATCGAGACTTGCTTTATCGATATATAATTTATATTTGAAACTATACATTTAGCAAATTTATTAAGAATTAAATTTGATATGGAAGAAAATTTTCTTGTTTTTACATTACAAAACCTGTCTGCTTTAAAATTTATTCTCATCATTGATATCAACAATATATTAATTATTTTTATCATAATATTAAAAATATAAAATTAATAAGAATTACTTTAATATATTTCTAATTAAAAGATACTTTTGAAAAGTAGTCCTCAATTATTTTTTTGGAGGTGTTTGACTAAAAATATTTTTGAAAAAAAAATAATTTTTTTATCTAAAAAAAAATTTAGTGTTTTTAGATCATTTTAATGTATTGATATTAAAAATAATTTTAAAAAATATAAAAAAATTATTTAAATATATTTCTAAATAAATAACATTAGTAACTTTACGTAGATTCTAGAGAACTGATGCTTTCAGTTTATATAGATGTCACTTTATATAGATGCTAGAGAATTGATGCTGAAACACTTGTCTAGTATTAGATAAGATATATAGATGGTCATGACCACATTAATTTCTTAATCAATTATTGGTCCAGTGATTTTTGGATTATTGTCAGGTGTGCTTTTCCCAGATGGGCGAGTAAGCATGCCGTAATATTTTCACATTGATCTATTTCATTTTGTCCGTGCGTGTCAGCTTGTCACTCATCTGATCCCTTCATGCTTTTACTGGGTGAGTATGGTTGCGACTCAGCAACTAGCTCCATATCGTGTCTTTTCAGTGTCACCTAAAAATGATATCTGTTGTTCGTGTGATTGGCAAGCAATGACTCCCTTCATTTTCTTTTAGATTCTTCAGAACAGTTTCCGTTTATTCGATGGGAATATGCGTTGTTCATAGAAGGAAAAGATTTGATTAAGGAGATAGGCCAAATTCTAGCTGTTTAGCCAAGCGTTTTGTCTGTGTTAGACGGCCCTTCAAGCTTCAGTTCCCTTTAAAACACAGAAGAATCCTGCAGACTTTTCTTTCATTTTAGTTTCATTGAATGCATGGGAATAAGTTAATTTCCAGGATTTAGTAATTTTGGATCAAATGGGTTATTTCAGCTGCTAGAAATGCTATCTGAGGAATTCGGAGGTCGAGTGGCTCTTGCTGAGGCTTATTACAAGGCACTAACGGCTTCTGTGAGGAAGCATTTCAAAGGGAATGGAGTCATTGCTAGTATGGAACATTGCAATGACTTTATGTTCCTCGGCACAGAGGCCATTGCTCTAGGACGTGTTGGTATGCCTTCAAATTCAATCTAAACATTTCAAAACATGAAATCAAATCGTAATAAGATTCTGACGTGATTCGTTTATATTTTTCAGGGGATGATTTTTGGTGCACCGACCCATCAGGAGATCCGAATGGGACGTATTGGCTGCAAGGATGTCACATGGTGCACTGTGCGTACAATAGCTTGTGGATGGGCAACTTTATACACCCAGATTGGGACATGTTCCAATCCACCCATCCTTGTGCTGAATTCCATGCGGCATCGAGGGCTATTTCTGGTGGGCCAATTTATGTGAGTGATTCGGTTGGCAAGCACAACTTCAAGTTGCTCAAGGCCCTGGTGTTGCCTGACGGGTCTATTTTGCGCTGCCAATATCATGCACTCCCTGCTAGAGACTGCCTATTTGAAGACCCCTTACATGATGGGAAAACCATGCTCAAGATTTGGAACCTTAACAAAGTAAGACATGGTGTTTTGTAATGATATTCCTGGGGTTTGTATTGACTTCATTTTCGTATTTGCATCAGTATACAGGTATTTTAGGGATCTTCAATTGCCAAGGTGGAGGATGGTGCCCTGCATCGAGGAGAAACAAGAGTGCCAGCCAATTTTCACGCAATGTGACCTGTACGGCCAGCCCTAGAGATATTGAATGGAACAGAGGAAAGAGCCCGATATGTATAGAAGGAGTGAACATATTTGCTGTTTATATGTTCAAGGAAAAGAGAGTGAGGTTGCTGAAGCCATCAGAGAACTTGGAGGTTTCCCTCGAGCCATTCAATTATGACCTCCTTACAGTTTCTCCAGTGATAGTATTACCGAGAAAATTAATTCAATTTGCTCCCATTGGACTAGTGAACATGCTCAATACTGGTGGTGCGATTCAGTCAGTAATGATTGTTGATGATGCAAGCTTGATACGAATTGGGGTTAAGGGAAGTGGAGAAATGAGGGTGTTTTCATCAGAAAGTCCAGTGAGTTGCAAGATTGATGGGGTAGATGTTGAGTTTTGCTATCATGATCAAATGGTCATCATTCAAGTTCCATGGCCGAGTTCTTCCAGATTGTCTGTGATGGAGTACTTGTTTTAAGTGAAAAACATGCTCTTATCCAACCCGATGGATCTTGTACCCTTCGCATTTGTAATGAAGCTTTCTTTTTTACTTTTTATTTCAAAAAACGAAGCCTGTCTGTTTGTCGTCTCCTGGTCTCAGCTTGGCTTGAAACTAGCATGTATTTAGCCAAGACCAGTGCTTGGGTTTAGACTTTAGATCAGGAATGCCCCCTACGCTTTGGATCAATGCCAAGATCTACGATGCTTAGGGTTTTAGTCGGGACTAGTACTGGGGTGTGGACTTGACTTGGGTTTTGGAGTTTTTAAGGGTTAGACCAAGACTAGTGTCAGGGCTGGTTGAGACTAATATTGCGTTTTAGATCAAGACTCGTCCTATAAATCGAGCCAGTATTGACGTAATAGTCCGAGCCCCTCGACGTTGGGCCTGACCATTTGATAAAAGCTTTTGTGAGAAATGGGGTGAAAGGAAGAAGGGAAAGGAGGATATTTGCACAAGAGTAGCCATAGATTTGCAAGATTGATTCATGAGAGCAAGTCCGGTAAGAGTTATTTAAGAGTTGTTTTGGAGAGTTAAATTTTTAAAGTAGTTATATAATTAAATAATTGTTTTTGAAAAATCCTCCAATAATAAAACTATTATTTTTTTAATTATATTTAAATTAAAAAAATAAATTTAAATATAATTAAAAGACCGACAATATATGAAATTTGAAATTTAAGCTATTTATTGTATTTTTTATATGGCTGTTGTATTTGAAATTTATTAATGTTACTTATTGTCTTTGAGTGTTAGAAAAACTTAAGAAAAAACAAAATGAACACATTAACAAATTACCAATAAGTTCAAACATAATTAATTAAAATACATTTTATTACAAATAATTCAATCAAATTAATTACAAAATTAATACCTCTATTTTTTATGTTAACTATTATTATTATAATATAATAATAATTAGTATAAAAACCCCAACATCCGTCCATTCCCCTCCATCTCAAACTTAAAAAACCCTATCATTCTTCTCTTCTCTCTTTTGCGCCATCGCCCCCCACCCACACACAAACCCAATGGCACAAACAAGTGCAAATTACACCCTACCATCCTTTTTTTCTCTGACTTGGTAAAAAAAAAATCTCAATCCCCATGATAAAACAATTACGCAAACAAACAAGTGCAAATTACAGGAGAGATGAAGAAATCCCAACTTCTCAATCTTACTCTCCTAAAACGCTAAAACACCCATTATCTCTCCCTAAATCCATTAACTATATCTTTAAAGAATAGTGCCTTCTTTTCATTCTTTTTGGCATTTTAATTGGTTTCACTTTCTTCATTTTCTAGCCTACCCTCTCTCGCCTTAACTCATATGATCCAACCACCTATTCTTCTCTCTCCTCTTTAATTTACCATTACAACCAGGATTCCTCCTCTGGTTCCTCCAGATTCTTCTCTAAGAGGACATTTCTAGGCCGCGTTCCAACTAGGATCGCCTGGAAGAGTATTCGTATTGTTTGAGAATCTGAGGTTTGAATTAGTTAGACATGATGTCGTTGAACCTATTTTGTTAGAAATTGATTAGATCTATCACTTGGCATGTTGTGCTTCCAAATCCAAAGCAGTAAGTGCAAGCAGCGATATAATTGCAGGTGCTCAATTTATTTTGGCTTTTCATTCTCTCATATGTAGAAATGCCTTTTCAGTTGAAGAAAAGATATTTTATCTCTCGGGATGCCTCTTCCTTTGAAGATATTAAATTGAATGAGAATAATTAAAATTTAAAAAATTTGACTTTGACTCTAGAGATGCCTTCTACGTTGGAGTTGCTCTTAGGAGTGAATCTCTTCCATGAGGATTGCATGGTTTCAATTCAAGTTCCCTAGCATAATTCTCAAAGATTGTTTGTGTAAAAATAAAAAAATAATAATCAAAATTTTCTATATGTCATTTTTTATTTTATGTTTACATAAACAAAATTAAATAAATAACATATATAATAAATAGGATTTCTTGTATTTATTGGTTAATGAAGAGTTGACACATATGATGAGATATTTATGATATTTTTCAAAAAAATAATATCTTATAAATCAAAATCAACTAATAAAATAATAACATGTAACTTCACAAAAACACTTAAATGCCCTTATAAATTTCTATAAATAGCAAGCTTCATCATAGATAGAAAAAGGAGAAAAATAATTGGAAATACAAAAATTATTTCTAGAAGACAAACTCTTCAAGTAAAGAGACTCTATCAAAAACTTTTAAGCCTCTTTTTATACGCTTTAAGTTTATAAAGAATGAATTTCTATTGGATCATACATGAATATCCTGTAAAAGTTAGTCAATAACACTTTGGAGACAAAACAAAGATATTATTCATAGCATTAAATCATCAAATCTTGCCCTATAATAAATACCTAATCATTGATGTCAAAATCGCAAGTTAACTAATAAAATCATTTGATTTTACGAGTCAAAATAACAAATCTGGTCAAATTGGGTTAAAAAATCGAATCCCATTAAAATTGGACCAAAACCATTAAAATCATACGAAATTATAAAATCAGACCGGATCGGTTCGATTTTATGATCCTAGGCTATTTTAATTTCTACATTTTGATTTCTAATGCAAGCCTCTCTCTCTTGGCACCTAGGCATAAGCCCCCTTTTCTGCATAACCCCCCTTCTACACTGACACAGGTCTCTCTCTCTTGCCACATAAACATAGCCCCTCATCTATCCCCCATGCTCTCTCTCTCTCTCTCTCTCTCTCTCTCTCTCTCTCTCTCTCTCGCTGTGTGTGTGTTAAATGCATGCACCCATGCACACATTATTTTTAGGTAAAATTCAAGTATAATTTTATAATCCGAGTTTCAGAAGCCCCTTCCATCTCATGTTAAAATTGTGATTTTGACAACCATGTACCTAATTAATGAGATATTTAATATATTTGTGCTTGATTACATAAATAAATCAAGCCATCTCAAATTAAATTAAAGGAAAGAATTAGAAGGTTGTTTTATTCTTTTGTAAGAATATTTCAAATATAAAAATTGTCATAATTATATATTTATAAGTTAAGTATTTATATACATGCTTGTTTAATTTTAAATAATCGGATTTATATCTATAAATTTTTAGTGACTACAATAAAAATATATTTGTGTTTTATCTTTTTTTTTAAAAAAAAATCCAAACAATCTCTCGATGACAACTAGAAAGCTTACAATCATTGTTGTTTCTTGCAAAGGTAACAAGAAAGCTTATAATCATTGTTGTTGCTTGCAAAGGTAACAAGATTATTGAGTGAAGTCACCGACATTCCATTGAAGATGAAGATGATTTATCTTAGATAGAATAATTTTTAATTTTTTTAGCATAACTATTTTATTATTTAAAATTCTTTAAAGGTCAATTACGGTTCTTAATAATCAATTAATCTGAAATTCCTTTTTTAACGCCTTTACAATTATTAAATTTGCCAAGATGCCCGTGATAAATATCATAAAGTATATTATTATTTGCTAGAATTAGTGAAAAGACAATCTTTTTATTTATTGATGTGAATGATAACACATTAAATAAATTAATGATCACGTTATAAAATAAAAATTTATTTATCTTTGCCACAATCCAAATTTAACCTTCTAATATCAAAGATTTCCAAAATAATTCAAAATTAAATTATATTTTCAATGCATTTATATTATTTTCAGGGTCTTTTTGAAATAACTCAAAAATTAAAATATTATTTGTAATATGTTTAGCTATTAACGATTTCATTTCAAAATTATTGATTAATTTTTCTCATCAAATCAACATTAAAATTGTTTGTTTAGATGCTTGAAAACCAAGTGATTGAGGTAAAGACAGTTCTTTAGAAAACAAATTTAGACAAAGAGGGAAAAGTGAATTATTTATAACAAATAGTCCAAAATACTCTCTCTCTCGTAATTTGTTTTTAAGAAAATACTCACTTATAAAAGTAACGCCGATGGTAAAATTTTAAACAAGTCAAATCTTTAAAATGATTTTTTAAATAGTGTATATATAGTGTTTTTGTTTATATGTACTTCAATAGTAAAAGTCATTTTAAAGAGCTATTTTTTTATATTATTTTAAATATAGTGCAATTATTTTATATATAGTTTAATTATACAATTAATAGAAGCAAGTTATATAATTAAATAATTACTTTTAAAAACCCTCCAACAATATAATTACTAATTTTTTTAATTATATTAAATTAAAAAAATGAATTTAAAATTAAAAACCCCGCAATAATTTAAATTTAAAATATTAAAAAATTCCGCCAAAATAAATCAGAGATCGATGAACTAAAGAAAGACTTGTCGTAATGAGCCTCACATTGTTTTTCACCAGTTTCATGGTCAGCGCATTTAATCCCATTCAAATCTATATTTAAAAAAAAAACTCAAATATCTTAAAATAATCAAATTAATTTGTAGAGTTATTCGGGTGTAGTAAAAATTATTTTTAGTCTAGAATTGAATTAAAAAAATATATTTGTTCCCGTTAAAAATATGACACAACTTTGTAACCAGCCACAGCAAACCATTAAAACACAGCAAAAAAACCCAACATCAACAACCCATTTAAAATTGTTGCTCTGTACCATGCGTGTTCACCATCAAATCTCATTTCAAATATATTTTTTAAATTATGGTTCTTTTTTCCAGTTGCTATAAATAGCTACTAGGGTAGGGAAAGCTATTTTAGCTTTCCAAATACCTTCCGCATGCTGTAGAGAAAAATATTGCTGCAAAATACTAAAATTATATTATTTTAATTTTAACTTCTCTTATAGCACCCCCCTAGAGATGCTCTAAAGGCTAAAAGTAGAATTAAACGTAGTAGGTGATAGTCGGTAAGAACCTGAGATTAAAGAGTTATTTTTTACATGATTTTTAATGTGATAATTACTGGAAACTTATATGATCATTAATTTTAGAGTTGAAAGAATTAATCGATATACAGGCAAGCTAGTCCGGACCCTTACAATAATTAAAAAAAGAAAAAGAAGAAGTGACCCTCTGTTACTCACACGATGGCCAACATTCACACACATGTTATATACAATTTTTTTTCTGAAGAGAAACAATAATATTTTGATGCTCCTGGGAAAATAAAGAAAAGCCTCTCTTTGTTTTTTGAACTGGAGCTCGTCTCTCAACCTCCACCAGGTACGCATCCCTACTCAGAAAGCCACTGCACTGAGGCCATTTCCTTCATTGGTCACATCTGCTTCCTTCTCTATCGCCACATCTTGTATCATCTCTCTCATCACCGAACCACCACACGCCATGGTTCCGGCCACTCCCTCCTCTATTTGTGACAGTCGCAACACCAGTTATAAGTGAAAGGAGAATTAGAGAGAGAGAGGGTTGAAAGATAAAGAGAGAGAAAAACGAGGAGGAGGCTGAAACTATGAAGCTCCAAGTCTCTCACGATGAGCGACAGTAATCATCACCGCTAATCCTGATTCTAGCAGGTTCAAGCTGAGGCAAGCTACCAATCTTTGATGTGCATGGCCACTGCAGGAGAAGACTGTTCTGAAGTTGAGAGTGTTGGTAAAGCGTATGGACTTATCAAACTTCTTGGAGCAACTAGGCCTCATGGCCTTGCTTTCAACCAAACAATAAATTAAGATTATTTTTTTAAAATATTTTTAGTTTAAAAATATATTAAAATAATATTTTTTTATTTAAAAATAAATATTTCTGATATCAATTGATTAAAATATCTAAAAATATAAAAAAATAATTTAAAATAAAATAAAAATAAAAAATTATTTTAAAAAAAATAGTTTTAAAATATCATCTGAAACAACTTGTCAACCACACTAGCTCAAAACAAAATATTATTTTTTTTTTATTTTTTTTAAAATAAGTTTTAAGATTTCTTCACTCTTGTTTGGTCTTTAAAAAAACTAATCATTTTATACAAAACTTCCCTTTAATCTATTTGAATATAAGTAAATTTTAATAAATGAAAATTAAAAAACAACAAATTTTATAAGTAAAGTAAAAAATTTAACAAAAAATAATAAATAAAAAAAATCTTCAATATTATAAAACAAGTAACAACCCAAAAAAATTTAAATCATCAATATAATATGAAAAACATAAGAGAGAAGTGAAAATTAAAAAAAAAATCATATATTATGAAAATTGTGATATATTTAGAATGACATCATTTTGTTTACTCAATATAAACTACTCAAACTACTTTTAGAATCCACATGAACTCTACAATAATTTACCTATTTTTCCATAAAATCCACCTTGAAATTCTCCACTTACAATGACATTACATAGGATGCCCATAATCCAACTCAAGTTGCGGTAGCATGGCTACACAAATTAAGATAATGTTGGGATCATAAGGTAGAGAATCAATTGATGATCTTGAAGAGTGATATTTTCTATAAATTTATATATTTATAGGCTTTCAAGTTTCTTTAAATCTTTTGAAAATTAATTTTTTGAATTTTTTATAGTTTAAAGGGATCATTAACTCTCTCTCTCTCTCTCTCTCTCTCTCTCTCTCTCTCTCTCTCTCTCTCTCTAGTTTTGTAGAAAAAATGATATAAAACCATGTCATTCATCTTAATAGGATTTTTTTCCTATCAATCATTGTTTTAAATAGTTTCATGATCATGTGATTCCTTTCAGTTTTAATTTCAAATTTAAAGAAAATACTAAAATTTATTGCCCATCATTTATTTACTGATGTTTTATCATCTTTTTAATTACCTTTAATAAAGGCTAGAAAAAACTAAAAAATATTCATTTTATATCCTGGGATTGAAAAAATTAAATCAATTTAAAACAAACTAAAAATTAAAAAAATAAGGTCCGAAATGAAAAATCACATATATTATCAATTTTAATTGTAGGACACAATTGGAATAAATTAAAATTTCTATTGTAGAAATTAGGAGGAGAAAACAAATTAAAAGACTAGGGACTGTAAAGGAACAAACGATAAGCACAAATATGTGCTATTAGTTTCGTCTATAGGAGAGAGAAACAGTGGAAAAAAATATCAACTGACTAGCGACACCTCCCTGACCACCATTGGATGACACGTGCATTATCATGTGGAAGAGGTCACAACGAGCATCTGGTGAGACGACAGATAAATATTTTGCACCATCAATATATGTCGCACGCACCGTCTAAAAAGTATAGACATAAGACACCTATCAGCGTATCCACAAGACATGTTTGTAGTTTTTTCTTAGACAAAGAATTAAATGAATGTGCAGATATGAATCTAGCCTAGAATCAATTCTTTGATTTTGTCGTTTCTAATGATACATCCATTGTTTCATTGTGCAGAAGGTATAAAATTTAAAAACCATAAATATCCTGAACTAGAACTCTTACATTTTGTCTTAGTAAAGGTATAAAAATTATTTCACTATTCATTGACAAATAAAAAATACTATTGCCCGCTCAACAATGTTTTGTCTGATAACAGGGGTAAAAATATAGTTTTATTGTTTAAAATATTAGAAAAATATGCAAATACCCCTAAACAATCAAAAAATTCCACTCGATCATATAGAAAAGTAAAAAAATACCCATGAGACAAAGACTTAGATGTTAACGCACTGAGAGGCAAAACGGTAATTGCACTATTATAGTTCACACTACAGTATTTATCTTACACGGTATAACTCTTTCTTTAATACATTTGATTTTATTGGCTATAATATGTAATAATAATTATCATATTATATAAAATAGATTCAATGAATCTTTAACTCTATGAAAAGTAAAATACAAATAGCATTCATATTACTATAACACATGAAAACTAAGCAAATAAAGGAATAAATTCAATTGTAATTATTAAATAAACGACAAAGAAACAGTATATTATTCATCTAAACATATCTACATGTCGACTAGAGATGTTATCAAGATCAATCGTTATCATTCATTAAGGTAATGATATCATTCTAGTTCATTAAAATAGTAATATGATTACCACCATTGTTAAATAAACAAATACATAATGATCATTTAGATTTATTTTGTATAAAGATTATATTTAAGATAATATATCCAAATATAATTATCACTTGTAGATTAAAATGAACATTCCGATATATACTGGGTATTAAAAATCAAAATTAGAGGGTTAAAATTATTATTTTTCCTCGAACGTCAAAACTTCAATTTTATTAGTTTTGGTCATGATATTATAATAAAGAGAGTCAATTGTTTTATTTTACAAACAATATAAATAACAATTATTTTATATTTCGTTTAACTGTAGTATAAAAGCTATATTAAAACAAATAAATTATAAAGAAAGATAGAAGCAGACTTTTGAGTTTTCACCAGTATTTCTAAGTATCATTTATACTGACGAAAAAAAGAGGAACTGTGAATCTATATTCTAATGAAAGTGGTATATATATATATATATATATTTTTTTTTCGAGATCTGCCATTAAAAATAGGAGTTGGAATGCATTTCAAGGGCAATCCTACCGTTTCTGAGACCCTCTCGGTGCAAGAGAGAGCACACTCATCCCCACAAAACACTTCCGGCCTCTTTTCGTTCTTTCAGCTTCCTTCTCTTCCGTCCAAAATCAACAAATGGCAGTGCCTTCTTTATACAAATCTTGAAAAGCCAGGTGGTGCCTGGTTAATCATTTTGTTTCCTTTATATTCACGTATTGATTTTACTTGCTGATACCAAGTTCATATATATGTAACTTGAAGGTTTCTATGCTATTTTTCTCTACTTCTTAGAGCCCCTTTCTTTTTAAAACTCACAGGTTTGATGCTGAAAAAGGCTCTAGAAACCCTTGATTCTTCTTCACTGGATATCAGTTTCTTAAGGGTTTTTAGAGTCCTGCCAAAGGTTATCTGAACTGTCTTTCAAAATCTTCCTAAATCGTCATTACTAATAATCACTAGCTTTACCAGGTTACCTCACTAATGATTTTGTGTGCATCTTAAGGTTTTAAATTCTGAAATCTATATTTTGTAACTGCTTATTTTCCACCATCCATTTGTCAATAAAGGCTTTCGTATTCTTCTGAGTTTTGCTTCATAATTAAATTCACTGGGTTGACCTTTGCTCACATAACGTAAAGAGTTCCTCTTCTATAGCAACTTCGAGGTCTGTTTTCTGCAGATCCTCTGTTTTCTTGAATTTGTGAGAGAAATGGTGAGTTTTCTCAGAATTTTCTCACTAAGGAACTTACTGGTGCTGTCTCTAGCTCTTAACGTGAGCTTGATTTGGAGAGTGCTGTATGGGAAAGACTCTGAAGCCATTAATGGGCCCTCTCTGGACAACAAGAGAAAGGCATTGAGGACTGATAGCATGGCTAGCGAGGCACAAGCTACTCAGACGACACATCTGTACATGCCCTCTTCTTCTTCTTCTTCTTCTTCAGTGGATAGCAATAGCCGGGACAGAGTGATCAATCTTGATCAGTAAGTTCCACAGTTGCTTTCTTTACTTTTATTTTTTAAAATATCATTTACACCTGTTTTGTTGCATAAACAGAACAAAATAAGTTGGCTGGTCCATTGAACCTCACTGTTAAAAACTGTTTACTAAAGTGTGCTTAAATAATTAACTCTTCTGGTCGAAGCAAAGCTTCAAGTCTTAATTTATATGCTGACCTCTCTCCAAATCTGTGGTTAAATTGATCCCATGTTCTCAAAGGAAGGTCCACCATCAACAATTTTTCACAATTGTTGATGAAGTTGGAGGGGTAAAACTGAAAATTGCAGCCGGGGTAGGGTTTTTTATGCTGATTCTGCACGGATTCCATATTAGTTGCAGTAATAGCAGGCAGTAAGTACCACAGAGCTATGCTAGGTGGGGTAAATGATGGCGTATTTTGACAGAGTAGAAAACGACAGGTCCTTTTTACTCTTAGATTCTTTATGCCGCGTGTAGACAACTAGGCTTACTTTTTTGCAGTTCCTGACCTTAGTGTTTTGTCATCTTTCTGTTCGAATCTGTAAGTGCCGAATGGTATGAAGCTTAAGGGTGTTTGACATTTCAATTATTATTTTTTTTAAATACTGTAATTTTTTTTTGTTTTAAATTAAAAGTTTTTGTGTTTTTAGTTGATTTTCTAAATTAAAATTCTTTAATTTCAAGTAAAAAATATTTTTTTTCTATTTTTTTTAAATACTTTTGAATTGCAGTGTCAAACAGAACATTATGAACATTATGGTTGGCGTTGCGTGCTCACGAATTTTTTTTATTAATATGAGTGTTTAAGCTAGTTTGAGTGTATTTTAATTAATTGATAAACTCTAAAATTATTAAACATATAATTATTATAATAATAATAAAAAAAACTATATCATAATAACATAATAAAAATAAACTTTTTAATCAAGTCTTTTCAACTTAGACATCTAATGGTGTTTTTTCTATGTGCCTTCGTGGTCGAAGGAACCTGACTCCAACTTTTTTTTCTATGTGCCTTTTCTGGTCTTATGGACATTAGACTCAAACTTGATATAGAAACAAATAAAAAAAACCAAAGGTGGTTATCTTTTTATAGCGATGCACAAATTGGAAAAACCCAAGGTGCATGCTAGCTCAAGGCACTATGGGGGCTTGCAAGTAGATTCATTTCTGTGGGTTCCATCTGGGCTGTTTGTGCACACTGCACTGGCAGCCATCCTTTTGTCATCTGGGGAGATCTGAAAAATAAAAAGTGCGCATGTGTGAGGCTCTCGTCTCTCTGGGGAGGTGTGTCATCTGAGAACTTTTTCTGCCTGTGTTTTCTACCAGCCTTTAAGGACCTTTTTCAGGCCATGCCGAAAAGCTGGCTTTTCTGGATCAACCACTTGTACCATTTATCACAGGATCTTTACTTAGTGCATCACTAACGTATATGATGTTAACCATGCATATACACATTATAAAATCACTGATTTCCTCGTAGAAAGGGACCCACAGGTGCTGCCCTTCCCATGCCGAACCCAACCAATCTGGAATCCTACTTGTAGTGTTCTGTTTCGAAATATTTGGTGGTGTTTTGAGCACTTGATATGATTCTTTGGTCAATGCTGGTGATGGGTTTTGAAGGTTACAGAATAAATAAATAGATTTTGGAACTTCCACGGAGTGATTTAATGTTTTCTAATTAGTGCTGTGTAAATTATGTTCATATCAACATGACATTTAAGGTGCTAATTTTATACAGTTTCTTAATGTAGTGGCGATCCGACAGTGTATGAGAGGTATTGGAAACAAACGGGAGATAAATCCACCATTCTGATTCCTGGTTGGCAATCAATGAGTTACTTCTCTGATGCTGGGAACCTTTGCTGGTTTTTAGAGCCAGAGTTTGCCAAAGAGATAATCAGACTGCACAAAATAGTTGGCAATGCAGTCACCGAGGACCGCTACATTGTTGTCGGGACGGGCTCTACACAGCTCTATCAAGCTGTATTATATGCACTCTCCCCCCCAGATGCAGCGGAGCCCCTTAGTGTTGTGTCTGCAGCTCCGTACTACTCTGTTAGTATTATCACCTCTTAGCTTTCTGATATGCAGTTCGTCATTTTCTAAAATTCCTTTTTGTGTATTATCTTGACTTAATATCTCAACTTGGTGGGTGCCATTTATGTATATTGTGCCTTTCAAATTCCTCTGCATCGATATTAAGTTGTTGGTCTTTTCTAACGCGTAGTTTTGAAAAAGTGAATAAAAGAGAGAATTTGCTAGATTGATTTAATTGATATCAGAGTGCAAATATATACAACTTGCTAACTATTTTCTACAAGTCTATCACTTCCTACAATTAAGCTATCATAGCTACAATACACAAAACTCTAAGGAAACTAACTATAATTAAGGAATACAAACGGAAAACAAATACTTGTTAATGATACAAAAGATATGACAGGTTTGACTTTTCAACACTCCCCTTTAAGTTGGAGAGTGGATGTCTTGCAATCCCAACTTGCAAACCATTGGTATAAAAAATTCCTTTCCCAAAGCCTTGGTCAAAATCTCAGCTAGCTAATTTTCAGAACTCACAAATCTTGTTTCCACATAACCGTCTTAAATCTTATCTCTTATAAAATGACAATCCATCTCTATGTGCTTTGTATGTTCATGAAAAATAGGATTCACTGCTATGTATTGCAGCCATATTGTCACAATATAGCAATGTAGACTCTTGATGCAAAACGTCCAAATCTCTAAGTAAATAACGAAGCCATGTCAATTCACAACAAGCTCCTGTCATTGCACGATACTCTGCTTCGGCTAAAGAAAGGGAGACTGTTTTCCGGCGCTTCGACCTCTATGAGATTAACGAGGGTCCTAGAAATACACAGTATCCTGTAGTCGATCTTCTCGTAAGTGGACATCCTGCCCAATCTGAATCAGAGTAAGCTCGCAGTTGAAGATCACTGGTTGAGGAGAAAAAGAGGCCTTGGCCAGGCGTAGATTTTAGATAACGCACAACCCGTAAAGCTGCTTCCTAATGATCCTTTCGAGGTTGATGCATAAACTTGCTCAATATGTGGATAGAATATGTAATATCTGGCCTTGAAACTATGAGATATATTAATCTCCCAACTAATCGCCTATATCGTTCTGGATTTTTGAGTAGCTCACTCTTGTCAGACAATTTTAAACCACGTTCCATAGGGGTATTGTTGGGAGCTACCCCTAATAAACCTGCATCCTTAATGATTTACAATGCATACTTCCTTTGAGAAATAAAAATACCAGTCCTAGATGTAGAAATCTCAATACCAAGGAAATACTTCAATTTACCAAGGTCTTTAAGGTGAAATTTATTATGCAAGAACTTCTTGATATCAGTTATACTCATAGGATCATTGCCAATAATTAAAATGTCGTCAACATATATCAAAAAAGCAGTAAAGGACTTGGCTTGCTTTCTGATGAACAGAGAGTAATCAGCTTATGATTGTTCATACCCAGCTAAACGGATGGCCTTAGAGAATTTTGCAAATCATTGATGAGATGCCTGTTTCAACCCATATAATGATTTGTGGAGACGACAAAACAAGTGTTCCTCCCCCTGTCTCTGAAGCCCTGGCAGTGGAGACATGTAAATTTCTTCGTGGAGGTCACCATGGAGAAAAGCATTATTAACATCGAGTTGATGAAGAGACCAGGCACGGGCAGCAGCTAGAGCCAATAAACAACGAACAGAGATGATCTTGGCTATTGGAGAGAAAGTATCCTGATAATCAATCCCCTCCAATTGAGTGAAACCTTTTGCCACAAGGCGCGCTTTATACCTCTCAATTGATCTATCAGACTTATGTTTGATCTTGATAACCCAACGACAACCAATGGGAGTATTACCAGCAGGAAGAGGAGTGAGAGACCAAGTGCCATTAGCTTTGAGAGCTTGCCTGTAATTCTAAATGCATTGCTTCTTGCCACTCAGGGTGAGCGACTACCTCAAAATAAGACTTGGGCTCCGTGATAGTTCCAATTTGGGCAACAAAGGAGTGATAAACAGGCTGATATCTATGATATGAAACAAAATTTGATAGTGGGTAGCGTGTACCTTTGGTTGGAACTGGAACGAGGGAAGTTGATTGGTCGGAGTAAACGGTGGAGCAGACATAATCGCTGAGCTTAATTGGCAGAACAGTCTGGCGACTTGAGCAAAGGGGGGGTTTAAGTGGTGGAGCCAGAGGCTTGGGAGAGAGGAGGGATGATATAGGCAATTTGGTCCTGAAATGTTTTTTGATTTTCCTCGGTTGTTGTGACGCACCACCATAGCAGCGCTCCCACAAAGCTCAGTTGCGGTCTGTGTAACACTGAGGAGTCTTTGTTTTTCTTCTTGAGAAACTGAAGAGTAGGCTTGGTGGATGGAAGGCAGATGAGTCATTAAAAGGATTTGACCGTGAATTGCAGAGTAAGTCTCATTCAAACCCATTAGGAGTTGCATCAATTTTTGTTGATCTGCCTGTGCCCCATGTGTTGCGTCTGAATATGAAGCCAATTCATCCCATAAGCCCTTCAACTTCGTGTATTAGGCAGAGACAGAGAGTTGTTCTTGATGAAGATAAGCAATATCTCGCTGAATCTCGAAGATGCGAGGTGCATTGCTTTGAGAAAATTGCTCACGTAGATCTTCCCAAACTTCATAAGCGTTAGAATAATAGATCACATTGTCTATAATTTTTGGATTTAAAGTATTGACAATCCAAGAATGAACTATGTCGTTACATCGCAACCAAGTCGCCTAGCCTTCAGGATCAACCTTTTCTTAAGGAGCTTCGATAGAACGATTGACAAATCCGAGTTTGTTCTTGGAGTTTAAGGCCAGAGTCATAACCCTTTTCCAACCAGAGTAATTGTCTCCATTCAAAAATTTAGAGATAGAACCAATCCTGAATGATTCTAGTGATGAGTGAAATAAGGATTCGAGATGTCAGATTTGGAGAAATTTGATGAAAACTCTGATTTAGATGAACCAAAGGAGGCAGCAGTCTTGCCAGAATTTGACAGAGATGTTTGTAGAACTTCATCGTTAGCCATAATAGTAAAGAAAACTGAGAAGATGTCTATACGAGAGATTAGGGTGCAAAGATCTTTGCTTTGATACCATGAAAAAATGAATAAAAGAGAGAACTTGCTAGATCGATTTTTATTGATATCAGAGTGCAAATATATACAACTTGCTAACTATTTTCTACAAGTCTATCACTTCCTACAATTAAGCTATCATAGCTACAATACAGAAAAAAATTAACTATAATTAAGGAATACAAACGGAAAACAAATACTTGTTAATGATACAAAGGATATGATAGATTTGACTTTCCAACAAGTTTCAACTCTATTTTTTGGGTTCTTCACCTCTGCTGCCTTTTAATTAAATCCTCTAGCTTTTGTTGGACTTTTGACTTGAACAATAATTGTTTAGAACAATTAATGTTGAGATTAAAAATATAGAAAAACAAGAAATCCTGAAAAACTCGAAAATGACAAATATTGGAATGAATCTCACTCAATTTATTCAATTGAAACTTGCCTATTCATAAGCTTACAAGAACTAGAAATTGAAATAAACTAGAACTCTCAATAGATTAGAAGAGATTATTGGATAAATAATAGGTTTATTGATAAAACCTATTATGAATAGTAATTTCAACTAAATTAAAAAACTACAACTAAATATTCTTATCTTCAAAGCTAATCATTAAAATCTAACAGCTTTCACACATCCTGCATTGCAAGTTTCACTCAGATATGCATGTGCTGAGTTTTATGGAACAAGCCAGTGTTTAAATGGTAATCAAATGTTCCTTTTAGTTTCAAATCTGTTCATGAATTTTGAAGTCGATGAGCTTCAACCATGCGCTGCTTTTTCATTCAAAGCAGTGTAAACTTCATATTTTCAGGATCCGTTCTCCATGCAAAATTTCCCTCCTGACAATTACGCTGTCTCTTCATCCTACTATTGCTTTTATTTAACCATTTTCTTTTCACTCCCTTTGTTGTTTATGGAAGGACTTCATTGAATTAATTTCAAAGTAGAAGATTCTTCATTTGATATAAAAACAAATTTCTGCCTTCCGTATTATTGACTCTTTAATGGTGAAGAACTTTAGCAATAATTAATTGTCTGCGAACAACAGTTTTTGCACCCAACCTTCAATGTACTTGGGTGGTTATTATCGTTTATTTAACTTCCATGTTGATTTTTTATTACAGTCGTATCCGTTAATCACCGACTGCCTGAAGTCAGGGCTTTATAAATGGGCTGGTGATGCACTGAGTTTCAATAAAGAAGGACCGTATATTGAACTCGTTACCTCTCCGAATAATCCAGATGGACATGCCCGGCAGTCTGTTGTTAACAAAAGTGGGGGCATCTTGGTTCATGATCTTGCATATTATTGGCCACAATACTCACCAATAGCTGCTGCCGCTGACCATGACATTATGCTCTTCACGGTGTCAAAAAGCACAGGACATGCTGGGATGCGGATTGGGTAAGCTTAGCTTAGATACGGTTGAACATTGTAACTAGATGATTAAGCACGCAATTCAAAAACTTTCTTCAACTTCTTTCAGATGGGCTCTTGTCAAGGATGAAGAAGTAGCCAAAAAGATGGTGAAATACGTAGAGCTCAACACAATCGGCGTGTCAAAGGATTCGCAGCTTCGAGCAGCCAAAGTGCTGCAAGTAGCGACTGATGGCTGCAAATATCCTACAAGTAAAGAAGGTTCCCTTTTTGATTTTGCTGCCAGCATCATGGAAGAGAGGTGGAACTTATTAAGGGCCGCAGTCAGGCAAAGTGGTCTCTTCACTTTGCCAGATTTTCCCCCAGAACTATGCAGATTTCTCAACAGCTCCTTCGCGCCACGACCAGGTAAATATGGTTATATTTTAGATCATTCATTATCGCATCAATTACACTTTTATGAAATATGAGTTTTACACTTTACATTATATGCATGGTCTTTTGCACAGCTTTTGCATGGTTAAAGTGCGAAGCACCCATAGAAGACTGCGAAGCCTTTCTCCGTTCTAACAACATCTTGACAAGAGGCGGTAAACACTTTGGTGTTGGACCACAATATGTCAGGATAAGTATGCTAGATCGAGATGAAAACTATGATGTATTTGTAGAGAGGTTGTCCACCATCCACCGGCGGCAATCCATGCAGGTAGATGAGACGGCGGAATAGCATTAGGCAAAAAAAAGTCCACCTTTCTAAAAGGGGGCAATTAAAAGCAATTTATATATATATATATATTAAAAAAAATATAAATGGCATTATGGCTTACCTGTCTCTAGAAATAAATAATTGTGGATTTTAATAGTAAAATTATTATTTTACCTCTTGAACGATAAAATTTAACCCTCGATACTAGTTTTTTTATATATATATATTTTTATGAGACCTAGGTGGCATTTGCAAATTGTTTAGGGGTGATATGGTCTTTCTCATTTTTATTTGTATAGTAAAACTATCTAGATGCTAATAAGTAGACAAAGACTGCTTATGGGTATTTTTGATTTTTCGTAATATCTCGAAGAGTGAAATAATGACTTTGCCTCTAGGTGGAAATTAGGGAATGGGATTAGAGGTGAGTATTTTTGTTTATTCATGTTTTTTGCATAGTAAAACTACTTCAATACCTTTAGAAACGACAAAAATGAAGGTTTGATGTTGGGAGCATGATGGACACTTCACTATCAGGTTTTTTGTAATTATCGTTGGTTTCAAGTGTGTTAAGGTAATTTGGTATTTTCTTAAAAAAAAAAATTAAGGTTACTGCAGGTGCGTCATTAAACACAACATCAATTTTTACACGTACATGCCTTTTAGGCGATGCATGTTGTGTTTACTATTGATGGAAATATCCGATTGACGTGTCACTAGGTGAATCACCATGTTCTCTTTCTCTTGGTAGGGCGCGTGTCGTGGGAGGGCGGTTGGGGAATTGCTGATGGAAGATTTTTTCTTCCCTCCCTTTTCTCTTTCTTGCAGCGGCAAAATGCATGACAATCCTTTATAATTTTAGTTGTTTTATTTTAGTCCATAGTTTTTTTTATTTTATTTTTTTTCCTGATTTCTTCAATAAAATTTTTAATTGTTTTCAATGGTACTATTCAACTGAAATTGATCGTATATGTTATTTTTTTTATTTTAGTGCTTCTTCTTTTGATTTTTGGTTTGTTTTGGTTCCTTTAGGTTTTTTTATCTAGAGGTTTTTTATTTGTTTCAATTGTTATTCGATTGAAATTGGTAATATATGTTACCTTTTATTTAAGCGCTTAGTCTTTTCTTTTTTTTGTCTTAAAGTTTTGATTTGTTGCAGTTTTGTCCTTGAATTAGAATTAATTATTATTGTTTTTACATTTTGACCCTTATTCTTTTAATTTTGTATTTAGAATTAATTCCTTTGATTTTTCGGTCCTTCTTGGACAATGTTTTTTTTGTCAGTATTTATACATTTATATTTTTAGTTTTTATTTTTAATTTGTCCTTTTTTTATTGAGATTTTATTTTTATTCAGTTCAAACCTGAAATTTTAATTTATATTGGTGATTAATATTTATTTCTTTTTCCCTTTACTTTTTTTATGATTTCTGCTGTTTTTATTATTTAGTTATTGTAGGTATTTTCATAATTTATATTTTTTTATTTAAATTAGATTATAAAATAAACTAATTGTAATACAATATATTTAATAATTCAGGTAGCCAAATCTTCTTGTTTTTTTAATGATGTTAATTTTATACTGGTGATTTGGTTGAAACATGTTAAACAAATAAATTTATTTTAATTTAACTTTCATATATTTTATTGGAAATTTATGATCTATAGGAATTCTCTGTATAAATTTATTATTTTATCTAAATTTACAGTATAATAAAAAAATTTCATATATTTAATATTTTCTAACGCTGAAAAAAATATGATTCTATCCCCAACAATATTCCGATAAGTGGCTGGTGTATATATAAAAGATGCATTCATATATCTTAAATGTAAGATCTAATTCCTCCGACTTTAAATTTTGATTTTGTTTTTTAATTAATTAATTAAAAAAACTCATGATTTAGTGAATAAGTAAATTGCACTAAATCATGAGTTGTTATAATTAATTATAGATTCATAAAAACAAATCATATACAAACCAAAGTATAACCGAGAAACAACTCAATTATCAAAGCTCCATTTAAGTAAATAGACATATATTGATTTTCTTTTTGCCTTTTTCTTAATAATTATTTGTCTCAATTAATCAAGTACAAAATTTTCTAAGAAAACAATTAATGGATCCTGAATTGGGTAAAATAATAAAAGAAAAAAAAAAGATTTTCTCATTCATAGAATTTAGAAAACATAAATCTTATTATTGTTTAAGAAATTAGATTTGATAAGAGATATTAGACAAAAAAAATTCTTTTTTTTCTTTAACATCGATAAAGTTTAATCATAAAAATTTTCCCTTATCATAATTAATGTGTGATTAAATCAATTATTTTTATGAGATAATCTCAACCATCAATTTTAAAATCTAAAAGCTACAATTTAACAATCATGATACATTGTTTCTAAGGGATGTGAAGTGATGGCAAAAGATTTAAAATCTGCACAACAAATCTCGAGTTTGAGTCAGGATTTGCACCTCTTGTAAGAACTTGAAATAGTCAGGATTTTACTCGTTCATTTGTACCCATAAAATGTATTTTCTTAGGGTGTGGTTTCTTTAAATTCAAAAGAAAATAATCATAATATGTTATATTAACACTAACGTGAGAGAGCTCGATCCCTTTTAAGAATAACCATTCAAATTAAAAATTTTCATTTTAAATATTTTATTATCATATTATTTTTAGGTTTTGCTTAGAGTTATAGATCATAATTAGTTTTGCTTAAAAAAACATAAAGGGGGCTAACATGTTTTTTAATATAAATAATCATCAATGAATTATAAATCTGATACATATTTAACAATATAATTTTTTAATACATGTTTGAATATTTTTTTTTTAATAACATTGAAATGGTTACATTAAATTGATCTACGTCAAGGAATCATTTCAATTAAAAACTTAAACTGTTAGAAGAGACTCCAAAAAATGATTTATATTATTCTCTAGCATCCCATTTCAAGTGAAAGTTTTTTAGAGTTGAAACTTACAAACAGGTGCACACTACCTTGCGTTTGATTTTTATCAAATAGAATGAGAATAATGATATTAAAACTTGTTACCGCTTGTTTAACAAGAACTTAATATCATGTCAAGAAACCATCTCACCTAAAAAGTTAAGCTGTTAGCATTTTTATAAAGACTTTTTTTGGTAGTTAGGTCATCATTAAGGGATTAAGCTACAAGCTGTCGCTTTCAGCTAGAAGTTCTTTAAAAATATTGTATTGTTTCGCAAGTGAACTATAAATTATAATATAGAGATTCATTTAATACTTTAAGTTTTTATATAATATGATTTATTTACATGATATTAAAGTATTATTGATCTAACAGTCACAAGTTTGAATATCACGAACTCCATTCTATTTTATAAAAATCAAGCACAAGGTAATTTGAGTTGGTGTGTAAATTTCAAGTTCAAAAAATTTTCACCTGAGGAGGTATGTTAGATAATAATATAAATTATATTACAGAGCCTCAACTAACAACTTAAATTTTTAGATAAGATTATTCTTTGACATATTTTTTTAATGAATGACTAGTACTTGCAAATCCTTTCTATATATTTAACATGATTGGATTAAATATCTATATGTAAATATTAAAATGGATCTATATGATATAAATATTAAAATAGAGTTAAAATGATTGAACAAAATATTTATATCTATATTTAACATGATTTATAGAATTATATCTGAAATAGAATTACATGATATTTATTTATAGAATTAAAAGCATGCATATTTTTTTAATTATTGTTGTCATAATTATTAACATCACAATTGAAATTAAGGCACCGATTCACCATGCCGAACAACACAATTAAGACACAGGAAGATGGTAGGCCAGTAGGCCTCATAGCCCAATACATAATGACACAATCTTAAGAACACTCATATGTCTTACCACCCCCTTGTCACCTCTTGGGCCTTGCTCTGGTCTACTTGCCCTGCCGTTTCCTGCGCCCTCCATTTTGCAAGATCCAATTTCCATGGCAAGGACCTCTGATCAAGCTTCGGATATAGTTGGCCATCCATGAGAACGAAGAGAACGCAGTGACCCCGAAAGCACCAGACGTTAAGAATCCAAGCACGCCCAACCCTATGACAAGAGCTGAAGGGACCAAAACTGGGCTAAAAAACACAAAAAGTGGGGTTGCCACCGCTAGCCCAATAAGTGTCCCTACAAGATTGAGGCCTGCAAGGAAGAGAAGGGTTCCACCTGCAGGTAACAAGGTCACAGCAGCTAGAACCTGGGAAGTTGAAGGACCCTTTCCATGGAGGATGCCAGCGGTGCCTTGACCACCATCTCGCAGCTGTTGTTGGCGAAAGTCAGCCATGGAGAGGCAGCTGGAACTGTACTGATTAATTTCTGTAAGAAAGTGCTTAACTAGCTAAAGACCAGCTTGTGTATAGATTATTGCAGAGACGGGGATGGCAGCAAATATGGGGAGCACAGAAGGAGGTGGTCGTCACGAGTGTTATATTCATGGAGGAGGAAAGGACACGTTATGTAATGGGGCAACACGTGTTTGGTAAATGGGATGGACAAGCTTGCAGTTGCATGGCGAGTGTGTCTTTTGTGGTACGTGTTTGCAGAGGTAGTGTGTTGTTGTGTTCTGTAATAAATGGAATGGGGTGCGAACAAGCAAGCAGTCCCAAAGTTTGGAGCTTTCCGTTTTTGGGTTTATCTTGCTTAGAGGCTGATTTGATTTGGATTGTAACAGTGGGTTGATTTACTACCCAAAAGACCTAAAGAAGTTGAATATAAATCTATGGTTCTCTATGATTTCATCGAAATTGATATACAGTCTGTAAATTCTTGGTAAAGAGATGAACTAGTAGGGGACGAATTTAACTTAGGTTTGGTAAATAATGACATGATGATTTATTTGTTTAAATTAATTTAAATGGTTAAATATATTATCATAAAGTTTAGTAAAATAAAAGTGGAAGTTCAAGAACATGTACCTCCTGCCATAGCAATGAGATTTCAATTGATGCAAATATCAATATATTTATAAAGTAATTGATAAATCCTTATCTAGTTCTAACATCTTAATCCATATATTTGATGCAAAAATCACAGGCTTTCTTATTAGACAAGCGATCCTTGTTCATTACATGAAAATGAAAAAAATCTCATATATAATTTTTCAAATTCTTTTTTCCATTAAAAGAAAACGGGGCTATAAATACCTTCTTTTTTTAGAACTATATATATATATATATATATATATATATATATATCACCAAACAAAATTCAAACATGTATTGCCATTCTCAAACTTCATGTACACGACTAAATAAGAGAACACAAATATAAAATTAATTTAGGCTTTCAAATCCATAAAATAAAATGCAAATGCAAAAGAGTTTCTCATCCATGTAAAAAAATTACATCATAGAAATGAATCTCATATGCTTAACATGTCCTTTCTAAACAATAAGTAGTAAGTTTTTTAATCACAGAATCAACAATTATAAATCTATTATCGATGTGTTGAACAACCACTTTGTTTGATTTGATATGTTCTCAATTAGCTAAATGCTTAATATTGATGAGCTTCCTATGATCTCCTTTGTTATTGTTCTTCGGTGAAACAACATAATGGATTTATAGTTGTAAATCCTTAATAACTTGGAAATTTTGTAAACAACTTCAAGCCTCAAAATAAAACTTCTCAACCATATAGCTTATGATGTCACTTTAAAACATGATACAAGATATGCTTTAGTGGTAGAAATAGCTATCAAATAATTGTTTTGCACTTCTCTAAGAAATGGTCACTCTAGCTAATAAAAGAACACATCATAATATTGACTTTCTTAAGTGAATGTAACCAATAAAGTCAGAATTTGAATATCCAATCATTTCTTGATAATCATATTGTCTATATATAAGTTTATGATCCTTAGCCTATGAAGGTATCACATTAAGTTCTTTACAACTCTTCAATATCCCAAGCCTAGGTTACCTTAATATCTACCAAATCTTCAAATTATATATTCTATTTTAGGTCTTGTAAGGAATGTTGATAATTTATTTCTCTCTATATAATTTATTCTTCCTTATCTTAAATTGAACTTGTCATCATTGACAGTATACTCAACACTAGAAGAATAATCCTTCATACAAAATCTTTTTAAAACTTCATTGATATATGCTTCTTGAGATAATTTTAAAGTCCTTCGCGATCTCTCTCTCTCTCTCTCTCTCTCAATTTTTATACTTGTCATCACTCATTTCCTCCCTTGATAATTTTTAAAGCTATTTTAAAAAATATTATCAAAGCAAATCTTCAAAAAATAAATGTGTTCTAAAAAGAAATTTCAATTTAAGCTTTTTATAAATATTTTAATAAAAAAACAAAACTTTAAAAAATTAAGCATGAAATGTATTTGTTTTTTTTTTGGTAATTGAAAGGAGATTAAAGAGGAAGTTAGGCTTCCAAAGAATTTTATGAATCATTTAATGTAATCAGGGGCTTAACTGATATAAAAAATAAAAATTAATTGTTAATTTGACTCAAATTAAGGGAATTAAGGAACCAATGAACAAAATCTAAAAAATAAAAAATTTAAAGGTGCATTTTGATTTCAATCATGGACACAATTGAGAGGTAACCTTGTAAATCAATTAAATTTTTCTATGATTCTATAAACTATAGAGACAAAAAGATTAAAGTGTGAAACATGTTGAATATTAAGGTTTTTTTGGACAATCTCATAACAAAAAAATCTATCATTTTAGGAGTTATATAAGCACCCTTGTCTTCATCATCATTTTTAGTTAAGACAAAACCGATACTAGTTATTTGTGATTTATTCATTCCCTATTCTTAGTCCATCAAATATCTATCATTTGTTTGTTTTTTAGCATTAATTATGTAAATTTTGGTGTCAATTATGCAATTATGATGTCATTTATCAACCCTTAAATATGACAATTATCGTGATGTGCATGACAAGAATGATAAAGTTACCTTATAGAATTAAAAAGGTTTTGGATTTAATCATAAAGGGAGTTTCCATATAATACTATGGTTGTTATAAAATCTACGGTTTATAAGAGCCTAAGGGACTAATTGTACAAGTAAAATACACATCACCCTTGTAGTACCTACCTAAAATAAGTTGCACGGTTAATTCATTATTAATTTAAATCATGTTTTTATCCATTTATTGCATTTAAGATTCAAGGAAGATCTTCCTTTATGAGGAAATTTCTACATTATTAGGTTGACTCCTAATTATTCTAATACCTTAGTTTTTGCATCTCATTTTTTTTATCTTTAATATATAAGGGTATACTTCATTATGGAAATTTTATACCCTTATATATTAAATTATACCTGTAAATCCTAATACTATGAATAATAATTAAATTAAGTAATTGTTATGTGGTTATTTGTTTGAGGTTTTGGTCAAATTCTAATAGATAATCATAAATTGATTATGATATTTATCTTGTATTTTTAAAACATGATAAAACTACTCTTTTTTTTGTTGGTAAATATGTATGAGAAAGTTTTAGATGGCTTTGTGCATAAAAACAAAATATATTTTTGCATTTTTGAAGTGGAGATTTTTTTTTGAATTTTTTTATGTTCTTTTTTTTAAATTTCAGACAGCCTAGTATCTTAATATCGTATCGGTATCTTATAGTGCAAGTCTACAATCTATTATTAAATAAAATTCTTTGAGAAAAATATCTATGTTCTCTAAAGTAAAAGGTTACTAAAAGGAGAGATTGGTTTCTGTGACGGTAGAATAAAGGGAGAGGTTGCATTGGTGTTGTTGAGTAGAAGATTGTGCGACTATTGATGGCTCACGATGGTTATAAGAAGAGAAGAAAGTGGTTGGTGAGGGTTCATAGTAAATAGAGTTTTAAAGGTTAGTTTCTTGGATCACTTTCCACCTGAATTTGTTCTAGTTTTTTGCATGAAATTCATTCATTTTAACAAGGGATGAAAATGAGACATCTAGTCTTGATTATGATGAAATATTTACTCTTAATTCAAATGAGAATGATCCCAATCATTAGCTAAAAGTTAAAATCACAAGCTGCAAAATTGAACTTTAAAGGCTGATTGAGTTAGCCTTTTAAAGGGTGGGCACAATGACTATAGAGGTGACCATTTAGTTGTAATCATATTGGAGTGTAATACAATGTCATACCATGAAAATGATGTCTTGTTTGTACAATTTGGTGGAAAGAATGACATTAAATGCCTTAGAAAAATAATTATTAAAACAACTTTTCAAAGATAAAAGATTGAAAATGATTAACAAAGGCCAAACTACAAGTCGAATGGCCTTTATTTTTTTTTATTAGTAAAAACTTCATCATTTTGTATCTAAACAAACAATTTTTCTAATCATTTTTATATTATTAGTCAAATCAATGTTGCTTTGCACCAAAACAAATAATTTTAACAGCCTAAGAGTTTTTGATTGGGACTTAACTAAAACTCAAATTAATCTATAGTCTTTTTATTTATTGTAATGACATATCTAAATTGCCTTCAAGCATTTGATTTTTTTATGATTTTACCATATCCAAACTGAAATATACACCCTATACTTTATTGTCTTTCATTTTGATAATTGATTTTGGATTTATATAAATTGATCATCAGTTGACCACTTAACTTTTAACTTTAGTAAAACTCTCTTGAAATAAATTAGTCATCAAATTTTCATCATGTATGATTTCAACCTTTTTACTATAATATACTCGAACATGAGTAATTAAGAACCACATGCCATTGTATTTTTTAAACTCTAGCATTTCAAAATTCTCTAGGATAACCACGTTAGGTACTAAGTGCATCTTTACCACTTTTACTATATCATAAATATTTATCCCTTTAATGGTTATAAATTTCTCATCAATTGCAAACTATTTTCTTAGAATCAATAATTTCCACTATTTTAGCCATTTTAGTTTCATTAGTTGTTAGGTCAATCATCAGAGTTGTTTATGCTTGTGAGGCATGCTAATATTGATGAAAGGAAATTATATAATGTGTTGAGGTTCCATCAAAGCACATTTCCCTCATATTTTAAAGGGTAAATACAAATTGTCTAATTTTTACTTTTAATATTGACTGAATATTAGGAGTAAATGGTGTTTATATAGGAGCCTAGTTAGATGTTCTTCCCCCCTGGTATTGTTATTTATCCATGAGAGGTTACAAAGCTCACAAGCTTTCACAAGGACCATTATTGATTATGCAAACTTGTTATTTATCCATGACTTATTATAGGTCAACCCTAATAGAAAAGATAAGTTATAGAAGGTTTGGTTCAACTTGTTTTCAAGTTACTAAATTGTTCAAGTTAGTAGTGGAATGACTTAACTTCTTAACCTGGGTACGAGAACAATTTCACGATATGTCATACATAAGATGAGTTAGTCTGAGCAAAAATCCAAGAATTAATAAACATAAGTTTCACTCCCCACCTAAATCTCCTTATTTAATCTTAAAAGGGACTAGCTTGGGTGTAAAACTTTTATAGGCTCATTATGGTGTGTGTGCATCCTTAAGAAAATAACATGTATATATATAAAAAATATAATTAAATAATAACAACATAAACAAAAAAATGCTAAGAAAACAAAAGTTAAAAGAAAAATATAAGCAATTGGCAATTGAAAGAAATACACACACACACACATGGCTTCACCCTAGTAGCGTCCCAATGTAATCATCATGTTATCACACTATGACATTGATTAAGACTCTTTAAAATAGAAAGGAAAATAAAAATAAAAATTAGAGTCATGATATAGTATTTAAAAAATATTAAGAATCCAATGGTTGAACCGGTCTTATAAATTCTAGTTAAGGGATTAATTTATGCTTAATGAAAAACGATATTACCTTTACTGTGTCATTTCAAATAAAAGGTTGCATTTGATGTGTATTTTCTTGTAAATTTACCTTTGATTTCCATTAAGTGTCCTACAATTGACTATAAATGCATTTATAATCTATATGAAATTTATGATTTTAGTTTTATTATCCTAAAAAATAAAATAAAAACTATTAATTAGGGCCAATCATGACAATTTTTAAAATATATATATTTTAAAAAAAAATACTTGTTGAATTGACCATTCTTTTTTTTTAAAAAAATGATGAGCCCATAAAAATGGTTAGACATTGAATTGGACTTTGACTCATTTAGATTGGTTAGTCTAAAATAAACAATGGACCCATACAAATGGTTAAAAAAAAAGGGGGGGGGGGGGGGGTCATTATCCTATTCTTTTGAATATATCTAAAATTACTCTCAATCAAATATCCTTTTCTTAGTCAAAACTAACCTACCATAATTATTCTTGATGACACAATCAATCAAAAAATTAGCAATTAAAACCGTGGTTGGGGCGAGGGCATCTTCATATGTTTGAAATAGCCATTAGTGCAACTTTTTCGAGGAGTCAAAATCCAGCAATATATTCCTCGAGGGACACTTTCTGCGCATATGATTAGAGAAGGTATTCCTTCCTCTCAGCATCCTTCAAAGTTGAAAATTTCAGAGAAGCCAACGCTACGAACAACTACATGATATATATTCTTATTCTCTTCATCAGATCTAAATCTGTACCACAATATCTCGGTATATGAATTAATATAGTGTCATCCCTTTCATTAGCCATTGTCAAACATAAAATTATCAAGAAAAGTGTTCTTCTTCGATCTTTTAACACCATCATTGGCGAGGAGGTGACAGGAGAAATACTCCAATTCAGTGCATGTAAGAAATAAAGGCACGATACAAAGAATCTATCTATCTATATATATATATATATATGTTCTGCGAGCCACTTATATAAAAACCCTTTGTCTAGAGCTCCTACATGCATGTGGCCAGTAGGTGGCAGAAGGGTTGTATGGGGGATAAACATGCATTATGGGGGGCGGATAATTGCTTAATCCCCCTTGATTGAGCTTAATCATGAGTGCAGAAGTTTTGGAATTAGAGCACTAATTCTTTTCTTATTTCATGATGCATGCCCATTAGATCCGGGTCATGATGCATTTTGTGGGGATAAAGCGAGTACACATGATTAATCAGCTGAGAATTTTTTAGATGGCTTAAAATGCTTTCTTTTTCTTTATTTTATCTCGATATCCAAATCATTATTGTTTGCTCCTTTCTTAGGTTTTCTGAATGTTATCTTAACAACAAAGAAATGCCCCGAGGCCTCGCTTCCAAACATCAAAGAACAAATAGTGGCTTGGGCTCGTGTTCTTGGAAAGATAATTGGGGTCAACGAACCCAGCTAATGAACTTATAAAACACCAAAATGAAATGGATTTGATATCTAAGATTTCATAATGGTGGGCAGGGAGGGATGGGGGGAAGAAACTTGGAAAGTTAAATAGAAAGCAAGGTGCAGTAAGAGAGAGAGGCAGAGAGGAAGAGAGAGTATTATATTTCTTAAGGGCCGGTTGATTTGGAAATCTTCAAAATTCCAGGCTAGTTGTGATCCCAAAGCAATGGGGTGCCTCATAATCCATAATAGAAATACATCTCGGGAAAACAAAACTTGGTACTTCCAAGCTTGAGATCGTTCAGGTTGACGTGTCCTGCTCTTGAGTTCTGTTCGTGACAGTATCGACCGTCGCTAGAAGTGACAAAATGCTGTGCAGGTAAAATGCACTCATTCATGTTTTATATCTTTATTTTCGAAAGAAAAAAAAATTATTTTAAGTTGAAGTAATGTTTTTAGATCAGTTTTATGTATTGGCATTAAAAATAATTTTAAGAAAATAAAAAAATAATTATTTTGATGTATTTTTAAATAAAAATATTTTCAAAAATAACTTCAAGTACACTTCTAAACCATCACTTATTATCCATGATACAAGAGATAAAAGATAGTAAATAGAAATGAGGACCTAAAAAAAATTATATTTTTTAAATAGTTTTGAAGTGAGTTTATGTAATTTTAAACCGGAAATATATATGAGATTTGTTTTTTAAAAATATTTTTTCTTTTTGAAATATCGTTGTAAAAAACTATTAATCTCAAAATTATCCAATTAAAACAAAAAATAATAAAATAATAAAATAATAATTATAATAATTTTAAAACTTAATTTGGAAGTTGATCTGGGTGAGATCCGAGTCACAAATCAAGAGAATCAACTTAGGTTGACTGGAGTCAACATAAGTATTAAAAAAATTATTGTTATAGTTTTAAAATCTCAAAATAGCTATTATTATAGTTTTAAAATTCAACTGACGAGTCAACATGGATTCACCTAAGTCAATATATGTATAAAAATGATTATTATCATAATTTGTAAACCTAATTTAAGAGTTAACCCGAGGCAAGACTCAAATTCAAAGGTCAACCTGCATTGATGTAATGAAATTTAAAAAAAAAAATTGAAGTAGCCTCATTTTGATCAAAAACATTTTTAAGATAAATCAAGAAGTTTTTTATCCATGTTTTATCCCGGTATATTTTGACAATAAATAATAAAATCAATGATTTTAACCCATATTTGATCTCAAATGGACTCGTGTTTTTTTATCGAATCAATTTGAATCAATTCTTTTTTTTTCTTCTTCTTAAACTCAGACCAATAAGAGGGCCAACCCTCAATATAAATTAAAATAAAAAATAATATCTTATTATTTTTAAAATATATAAGTTTAACAATCATGCATATTACAATCAAAATGTAAAGATAGTCATTACATATTATAACTACCAAATATAATCTCATGTGTGTGTGTTTTCTATTTTTTTTTCTTTATATTTATGTTTTCTACTACACTATGAAGTTAGGATGGCGTGTAAGAACAGGGTGGCGTGTAAAATCTATGTCCATGAAGAAGTGTTTCAGGGGGTGTTTGGGAGTGTGGTTGCTTCTGCTTTTCAAAGTGCTTTTCGTGCCGAAATACATCAAAATGATGTTTTTTTTTATTTTTTAAAAATTATTTTTGACATCAGCACATCAAAATGATCTAAAAACACTAAACCGCCGGTTTTAAAAATGAAAAAAAAAAAACGACGAAAAGCAGCAAAAAAACAGATTGAATCGCAATGCCAAACGGGGCCTTAATAGTAGACCTTAAGATGTTCAGATTGCGCAAATGGACCTTTCTCCGGGTCCGGGTTGTGATAGGTTTCTTTAAATGACCCGTTGAGTCACTGCCATACCTTTTTGTAGAGAGAAAACCTTGCGGCGAGAAAGCGTTGGATGAGTGATTGTATTCCTTTCCTATATGCTTACGCGGGGTCGGCCATCACGGAAGGTTTTTGCCATTGATGAGGGCAGAGTTTCCTCCCAGATTGACTGAAGTTACTGTGCTATTACCTTCTCATGATTTGTGATTGCATAATCAAGGTTGGTTTCTTGACAAGTTTCACATCAGTTAACTTAAGTCATGTCGATCATGTTCCTTTTCAATGCATCGTTATTAGGTGTAAGTAATTTCATGGCTTCGTTTAGGGTTGAGGCTGTGGCTGCAATGCGCAACGTCAACCCCTCTAAAAACATCAATTTAATGCGTCTGGAGGGGCTAAGATTGAACAATCACCGCAGCCATGGATGCTTCTGAAGGGGTTGAGATTGCATCGCAGCCGCAATCTCATCCTTAAACTCCCAAACAGGATATAACTAATATACATTCAAAATTATCAGTTAGGTTCATTGATTTGGAGACCCTAATTAGCAAGAATTAAGAAAATAATGATACAATCTATTTTTAGCTCCAGAAAATTAAACTAAGGGCAGAATAGAGATTTTCAAAACTGTATATAATTCCAAATTTGTTGAGGGTATGTGTGGGAATGAAAGTGATAGAACAACAAAGACATCCCACCTGAGCAACTCACTTGGTGTCTCTCCCAGAACCCCACAACGAGGGAGATTAATAGATACACACACGTACACACAGGAAAGAAACAAATGGTGTGGGAACAGGCATAGACCCCGGCCCACTTGTTGTTAGGTTAGATTGTCCTATCTAAACCTCTCTGCAGCTGCCATGTTTCACCAGTTCTTTGCTTCTTTCTCACGTCTTTGAAGTTTTTGTTTCTGATCATGCACATACATACATATATATATCAGAGAAAGACTGATGATGGTTTTGATGGATTCTGAATCACTAACTGTTACAGTTTTCTTTTCTTTCCGTATATTAAAAAGCTCAGCATTGAATCCAGAAAAAAGCCTCACTTTCCTTCCATTCTGACTTCCTTCTGAACCTACAGTACATACATCACAATTCATATCCATAATTATAACTCTTTTCAATATTAGTTTTTTGTCTTTGTTTGTACATTCCATAATCTACTACATATTTTATGAATATAATTAAATATGGTGAAGAAATCAGGAGGGGGTCAGAGATTAGATTTTGTTCACCAAAAATTCCAAGAAAGATAGAGGTAAGGTTTTGGTGATCTCGAGAAAGGTTGCTGCGGAGGCGATGAATTGGAGGACTAAAGTGGTGACTCTATCTCTCCCTCACACCTTGAAACTGCCTGACCCAAATCCAGTTCATACGATGGAGACAGTGAGAGAGAGAGAGTGTGATGCTACAGTGTTTATCAGTGTGCCTGTACAGTATGTCATTTAGAGCACATCAGTTTGTCTGCGTGAGAGAGAGATGAGTCTGACAAAAAGTGAAGTTAGAAGCAGAAAGGATGGACGTTTTACTGAGCAAAGCTTTTGTACTGCTACATTAAAGCCATACATGAAAGAATGAGAGAGAGAGAATGGAATGAAAAGCATTAGTTAGTCGAAGAAAATAAGGAAATTCATAGTCATCTCTCACTCTTCAACCACAAAACACATATAAAATAAGTAATGAAAATACCATTTGTTTCTCAGCACTGCACCCTCGTACATACATACCTGAGTGTGTGTTAAATAAAGTATAACACTATTTCTTTAGCTTCAAACTTTATGTATAGTAGAGTTCTGATAAAAAACCGAGAATGGAGACATGCCCAGTTTGTGCCCTAGTTAATTCTATTTTTCTAGGAAAAAATAATTAAGGGTCTAGATAACATGCTGCTGATCAGATTAATGACGTGCAATGTCAAACCCTAATAACTTCTATAAGTTTATGGGTTTCTATTTCCTATAACAAATGGCTTTTATATATATATATATATATATATATATATATATATATATATATTAGTGCTTTGATGACATATGTGGACAATATCTTCATTCTTCATGCATGATTGTGCACACGATTGTGTGTGTGAGAGTGAGTGAGAGAGAGAGTAGGCTGCTAGGGCACTGTTAATATCTTTTGGCTTGCAAGGGTATACTGTTTTGTCTAGAGATTAACACAGGGGATGAGAACAGTTAAGGGGGGCTGGTGAAGCAAAAGCTGAAAGCCATTACATGGTAGAACGACTGCTTTATGAAACGGATCCAATGAAACCAAAAAAGCTGTGAGTTACTGTTGTAGATATTTGAAATTGAAAAACCATAGAAACAAGAGGTGGGTGTCTTCACGAGCTGAAAAGGAGAAACATGATATAGGAATTACAGTCCACAAATATATTTACACACCGTACCCTCCCTTGCTTCAGCTGGTAGTGAAACATGCGATTATACATTAACATATCTTCAGAACTGCTTCATGTATTGCTGTGAGTCACCATTATGATAATATATATATAACAAATATGAATGATAGTTGTCCAAAAGAGAAACTTTGAGCAGTCAGATGCAACTTTCTTTTGGAGATGATAAAAACAAGCACATTTCTGTAGTTGAATGCAAATCGGAGGATCAATTTGGACATCTTCTATACGCATGGGTGTTTTTGAAACCTATTGCCAGGAATGAGTTATAGAATTTGCAGAAAAAGTTCACTCTGTGGTCCACAAGAAAAACGCAGAAAGAGGAGTAAGAATATTTAAGTGTAAAGGAGGACTAAGCAGTAGACTCAGGCTAGAGAATCCTCTTTAAACTTATTTAAGTTTAATATCATTTATTCTCAAACATAAACAATGACAGGGAAATAGCAACTCCACATGCACATGCCTAGAAGTTGCACTAATGATTCAACAAAGGTTTCACACACACCATGCTCTACAGCCTTATTTAGGTCCCAAACACCATGCTAAAACCTTAAGGAGATTACTTAAGTTCTTGGTTTTAGCAGGCCTTGTGTATTAATTAATTACCAAACAGACCAAATAAATTACTATGTAACACCTAGAAGTAGTACTTAATGAAGTGGTTCTAGCTAAAGAGTCCATGTGAGGCTAGCTAGCTAGAAACCTTATAATACCACTCCGAGATGACTCCCTGCAGGCCATGCGCCATCAAGGTAGCTATAAACCCTACACGGGGTTTCTCTCTCTCAATTGATCACATGTTGCCTCCTCCTCCTCCATTGGTATCCCCTGAAGGATTATCATTCCAAGGAAGATTATAAGGCATTGGCATGCCTGGAACTTGATAGTAACCCCCTTCATTGCCCATCCTTCTATTATATTCAACCGGCCTTTGACGAGGAACCATTGATTGAATTGAGCTTGCCCCTGGTGGTGCAGGCAATGAAGTCGGGACTTCATTGCAAGCATAGCGAATCAGATCAGCATTGGCAGCCTCAAGTTCCTTCTGGAGCCTATGAACTTGTCTCTGAAGAAAGGAGATGGCACCAACACAGCCATAAACCGGGTCCCTTACTCGTGCTTCGGCTTCGTATGCAAGGGAGTTTACTGCATCCTCTCTTTGGTGAGGGAGAAGCTCGTTGAGGAGCTTGGTCACATTGCTTGCTCCAAAGATCTTGTGAACATTGGCAAATTTTTGAGGTTCCTCTGGTGGGAAGTAAGGTGCGAAAATGCAGCCTGGCATGCATTTCCTCCTCAAGAATTTGCAGGCAGCACAGGGAGAGTTGTAAGAGCTGGATGAAGCCATTTTCTCTGCACAGGGAGAGTCTACATAAACTCAATCAGGCTGTTTTTGTGATTTAACATAATTGAAGCTCTTTGATCTTATTTTTCCACCTCCAATTTTCAGACACCTAGAATGTTGTCAGGTATAATTTATTTGCATCTATTTTTTCTTTCATTTAGATGTTCTCTTTAATTTCTCCTCTCCTTTTGTTTCCTTGATTTCCTACTTCAACTCATAAAGGACTTCTATACTAGGTTTAATATGAGGGTTCCATTAAGTCTGAAAACTAAGTAGAATCATCCTAAATTACTTCCCCTAGTCTTTCTAATGACAGACTCATCAAATTCGGGAAAATCTCAAATTTATGTGTGTGTCTGTGCATCCCATCCCACTTCTCACTTTCTCTCCATCTGTCTGACACAGAAATCCCTTGATCTTCTCCATAAAGGGAGGGAATAAAACAAAAGGTTTGATCTATGCATGCATAGCTACTGAAATCTGAGAATTTACTGACACTTCCCCTTCTTTGGTAACTATACTGAACTACCTCACACTTTTTTTTCTTTTTCTTTCGGCCCCTTCTAATTCTGCCTCCCTGCCTTTCTTTCTTAATTTCATTTTGTGTTGAATTCCTCCTATTTAAATTCTGGAAGAAAAAAATATTAGCTCCCCGATCACTTCTCCCTCGAAACCACCAAAGCAAGCTTTCTCCGTCTCCTAATTTAAAATTTGGTTCAAATTTTGTCTTTTCTATTTAAATTTTCATGCCATTAACATTAATTCCCTTTCTTTTTCTTACTTCTTCACTCATAATCCAGGCTGCTACTTCATATAGAAGAATTCAGTTGCATGACCACTTTGAGAGTCATACTATCCTTGTCAAATTTCCTGAAAATGGGATCTGAATATTGAATTCATCATAATTGTATGTTCATGTCTTTTTATATATATAGTACATATGAACATAGCAAAGCCCTAAATCAGAGGCTTTAACCCAAAGCACTCTAGCATCTTGTAGCCCTTTAGCTTTCCAAAAACAACAAAAACAGGAGAGAGCTATCAGCATAGTAAAGGGTTAAAGGAGCTACAAATGCTTACCTGTTTGTGATCTAGCTAGGTTTCTTTGATCATGTGTGGTTAAAAAGAGAAGTACCTTTCTTTTTCTTCCCCTGGAGGAGCTCTCCCAGGAACTAGCTAGATGTGTGTTCTTTGTTACCTCCCAAGATACAGTGCCTTAGCCAATGAAGGAGTGAAACAGCACAGATTTATGGCAGTTGATCCCTCATAGAGCAAACCCTAAGTACTGGTGTTGAGAGAAAGAGAGGGAGAGTAGGAAATTCAGTAATAACTCGAGAGGATGAAAGAAAAGAACATTTAGTGAATGGAGAAGGAATGCAGGCAAAAGACAAAGGTGATAAATGAGAGGTACACTATAAAAGAAGGACTATGACCCTGCTTCTAATAATAATATCAAGGGTGTGGGGATGTCTCCCTTTTTCATTCCATCACATATCCCTTTCTCATGCACTACGGTAATACGTATTTTCATTATAAAAAAGGAAGAACAATTGACAATCTAATTAAGAAGATTAACACTTTAGATCTCTCTTTTTGCTGCAACACAAGATGTTATTAGTTGAGTGGAAAAGAATACTAATTGCACGCGTATGGTTGAATAGATCAAACTGATAATCATAAATGTGATGACTTCGGGTTTTTTTCTTAAATTAATAGCCTTGAAGGAGAAAGAACCTTCTGATTTTCTCTCTCATATCAGATCCACAAACAGTATATGTACAGGATTAACTATTATTACACAATTATGATACATCAATATATATATTGAGAGAAGTAAATTTGATTACTTAATCATCTCTTATTTCAAATAACTAATAAATAAATGGTATTATGTGAGACTGATCATTAGAATCTACAAATCATAGAAACTTGTATGATGAGATTTCGAATACAGTATGGGGGGGGGGGGGGGGGATTAGATTCATTGACATCTAGAAAGCAAACATTTTAGTTAACAAGGAACCTCTTCTACTCAATCGGGAGCTTATAAATACACCCTTCCATACATGTATATGATAACCCTTGCTTGAATCTGAATGAGTTATATCTAGTGTTGGGTGAAGGCCTAAAATAGGATTTCAAAATTTAACACAAGCATCTGGAGCTCTAGATAAATCAAGTCCATTAAGATGATCTAAAGTGCCAATCATGCAGTTCCTTACTAATGCATAATCATTCTTTTGTCTTCTTACATTCAGAATATATGAGAAAAAAATGGAAGATGAACCCTAAAGTTTCTATAATTGGTGTGCCCATTGGCAATGAACAATCCAAATGAAGATTTCCTAATCAGATATTACTCCTGCAGAATTTGATCATATACCAGAATGGTATAACGTATTCTTTGTATTATAATTTCTGTAAATGTCTATATACTCGTATTTGTGTGAATGTTTCTCTTCACTGGGTATTAATTCTTTCACTATATATATATATATATGCCCTAGCAAAGACTGGACTTGCAGTTGTACATTTTATATACAAGTACCAACTTGTAAGAGTGTACAGTTACTTGTCTTCAATCTATATTCATATGTATGAACTACTTTGCAATGAATAAACAAAGAATCAGTTTATGATCAATTAGCGAAATGAGTGCCATACATATAATTACGGTGGAGTCCTGTAAAATAAGCCCACCTTCATCACTATCTACTTAGTTTTGATCTGATTCATAAGCAGTCCAGTCCCAACAAATTGCTTTTTTAGATCATATATACCACGCCAGTCAATAATTTACACCAATCTGTGATCAGTAATGCCTTGATATGCTGTCACGGTACTTTTCCATGTGTTTAACATTCAAACTGGTTGTAATCGATGAGCATGGAAGCAAATCATATCTTCCGAGTTTTCTGTGTGCCCTTCATGAGAAAAACATCTGGTTGACGCTTACAGTTTTTGTCAACTAGCCAGGCTTTGGAGAAATATGAAACCAAAGGGATCATATTTCGTTGTCGCTAACTGCAGTGACTGTCACGTTTTATGATAAAAGGATTCTGCTTTTGGGAAAAAATGGACATCATCTTTCCATTACTTAGAAAAAACAGATTGATCTTTGGAACTCACAAGAAGTCAAGTAAAAAAGGGATATTATTCTGTAATGAAATGTTTATAAAATTCAAGTGTTCGAAGTATTTGAACTGCAACATTCGTGCAAGTATAAGAAATTCATCATCACTGAAGAATAAACCCCTCTCTCTCTCTCTCTCTGTGATCATTGGAGTCGCTAAATCAATTGATTTGGTAGTTATTGCGATTAGATCAACATTGAGAATATATGGGTGACGACACAATAAAATCGAGATAATTGATTATACGTATATCTAGATTCAACGCATAACCTTCACATCAGTATTTTACGTATATCTAGATTCAACGCCTAACCTTCACATCAGTATTTTATTTTTTTTAAAATAATTTTTTTATTTTAAGCTGATATTAAAAATAATTTTTAAAAAATAAAAAAAATATTTTAATGCATTACTTTCAAAAAAACAACCTGAAATATCACTAAACGTGTTTTATCAAAAATTCTTTTATTTTAAATTAATATTTTTTAAATTATTTTGACATAACAAAGATAACCATATTTAAAAAATTATTGAATTAATACTTCAAGTAAACAATTGTGAATTTAACCCACTTGGTGGTTTTTAAGAAGAGATTTGTGTTAATATCATAAGATTTGTGATGATATTATAAGCATTAGGATATAATTTTTTTAATTTACTAATTACAGAAAAAAAAAAAAAAAAGGGGTGAATCTACTTAGATTTCTTGTAGCATATATAGCTTTTAGATCATGGTCTTGAGAGAAAATAGGACAATTTCCTTTTATTCTATTTACTCTAAACATCAGAGAGGATGTGATGCCTTAAGTTATTGCAGGAGAATTCCCTATCAACTGTGTGCTTCATCTACATACATGTTTCTTTCTGCACTAGCTATGTAGGTGATAGGTGTCCAAGGATTTTAGGGTTCCCATCTCGAGTCGCCCGGAATTCTGATGATAGAGCCATGGAAATGACATGCTTGTTCCATCCAGAGACTGTGCCTCTGAATTTCTCTTAGAAATTTAAAGTTCCTGTCCCCCTTGTTAGTGTCATGGCATGGCTCCTTCTAGGTTATGATGGTTCTTTAGTAGAGGTAATTTTGTAAAGTAGCATCTACAAGGGCTTCATCCAAGGATATATATAAGGGCTTCATCCAAGGATATATATATTATATCTCATAACTGGTCAGTTCATTGATAGTTCAAGATATTTTAATTAATTTTATAAATTTTAAAATTAATTATTATATTAGTAATTATAGAGTTTAAATATAAGATCATATGAAAACAAATCTTTCAGTCTCAAATTTTTATTACTATACATCCCACTATATGATTTTCTTCTAGGGATTTTTGTGAAGATAAGTAGTGGATTTTTGTGAAGATAAAATGATAAAGAATCATTTTATCTAAAAAAATAAATAGTTTAGTAGGGTCCTAAAATATAATTTATATTATTATCTAATACACATCCTCAAGTGAAAGTCTTTTGAGCTTGAAACTTACACAAGTTCACACTATTTTATATTTAATTTTTATCAAATAGAATAGGAGTAGGGAGATTCGAATTCATGAGCGCTGGGTTAATAAAGCTCTGATACCATATCAAGGAACCATCATATTTAAAAATTTAAATTGTTAAATAAAATACAAAAATATAATTTATATTATTTTCTAAACTAAAATTTATTGAATTCTTATTTACGAATAACTTATTGTCTAAAAATGGAATTGTCGTATAAAACTATGTTGGTGTTGTGGTGTATTTTTTATGGTTGATCGAAGCATATGCTGATTTTATTTTTATTTTTTAGGAGCATGTGCTGATAATAATTAAATTATTTCATTATACAAACAATATTTCTAACAATAAGCCTCTAGCTTACCATAAGGAGATCACGTTTGAATTATATCTAGAATATTTGAATATTAAGAAAATAAATCCACTTAAAGCAATATTGAGTACATTTTTCTCCTTTTATTTATCTTAAGATATCAATTAGAGGGTTGAAATTCAAGTCCATTCTAACTGTCTAATTGTGATTAAACTCACCATGGATCAGTTGCTGATAAATTAAAGTGACGTCGTACAACTAACAAGATTATCAATAAGAAGAAAGCTATTTAGTTTTGAAGAAACTAAAATAACACAAGCACACCCATTCTTAAAAAAGCAGAAGTCTTTATTTTTATTCAATAATTAAACTGTCTGAATTTAGAGATGTGCACGAGCAAGAGAAGGCTTTGGTCGAAGCAAATAAAAACAACCTCAATAATCTAGGTAGGGTTTTTAATTCTACATGAAAACTAGGATTATAAATGTTATTGCTCTTAAATAATATTAAAAACATAGTATAAAAAACATTATTAAAACTTTTAAATAGACTGCTGTCTTTCATCACAGACGATGATAAACTATAATAATGTCGAGCTATGCTAAAAATAAAAGAAGGGGGTGTTTGAGCATAGGATAAAGAACACCTAGGGACAGTACAGGAAGTGTTCTTGGTCTCTTTCACTTCTCCGACCATTCTTCGTTGGTTCCTGTCCTGAATTAGTGCCCTCCACCCCCACCCTCCTCCTTCCTCCTGGGATAAGGGTTTTCGTTTTTCAATCCCTGTGTCTCCATGTGTAGGCTAATCATATGAGAGAGAAATCTAACATAAATTACAGGGGGTTGGGGCCATGGCCCCAAATTTTCTCATCCTCCAGTTAAATTTCCTAATCAATCAACATATCTCTTCTCTTTCCCTCGTTTCTTATCCAGATTTACGCAAATAAAGATAAAAGAGAGCAGCAAGTGATCTTGGAGATTGAAGAGTTTGATAGTTCCTATTAGTCACATCATAATTACATTACTCATATTAAACTCGATTGTAAACTAGCAAAACAAGGGTAACACTAAGAAAAGACTTGTTCATCTAATCATCTAATTAGTGAACCTGTTACAAGTTTGGAATTAAAAGGATGCTCTTTTTATATTTTAGATTCGAGTTATATGGTTATTTATATAATGATTATTAGAGATTTACATGACTATTAATTTTAAAAATTATAAGACTAGTTGAGATACACGCAATCTGACTCCGACATCCATACTAATAAAAAATAAACACTTATTCATTTAGACAATTAGTGATATTATAAGGGGAAAACCCATCACTTATTAGTGATCTTATAAGGAAAAAAAACCATCATTTAATTTCAAATCAAATTGATGGGTCAATCTCAGATTCTGTCAAAAGATTTTATAAACATAGTTTTACAGGAGAATCAAATGATTATGACGACTGGTCGAGGTCTAAAAGAAATTTAGGTTAGGGCTGGAAAATATTCTTTTAGTCAATTTCATTATTTTTCTCTCCTTTCTTTTGGATTTTATGTTTTCTTTCTTATTTGTTTTAGCTTTCTGTTTTCCTCTACCTTTTATTTTCAAAGTTTTGTTGCATATTCTTGCTGAATTTTTAAAATAAACCAGAATTGTCCACTTTATTTAAAAAAAAAACAATATCATTTTGAAAATAAAATAAAATAGTTAGGAGGTTAAGGGTTGGGTTTTGCCCAGATTAACGAGTTAAACTAATTTTTTAATTGAAAAAACATATTTTATTTTTATTTTTATTTTTTTTCAAACTCAAATTAATCAAGATCTCAGGTCAACCAATCCCAAATTGACTCGAGAAGCATTCGAGTTTTACAACTATGCCCAATAGCATCAAACCTAGTTAAAAGAGGATGATGATTCTCGAATGGTTATTTTTTCCAAAGGGCATGCCTTTTCCCACATTCACAAGAAACTAAAATGGAGGGAACATTCACTATAGCATCTTTTTGTTGTTTCTGACTCATTATCACTATGGATTAATAAATTAATAAATTAATAATTTTACTCTTCTCAACAAAAACACATAGCCTTGGCATTGGGGTAATAAAATTATTTTATTTTATTTCTCTTGTAAAGTTAGTTTTGAACCGGTCCAAGTAGCCCCCTCATTTGGTGGGTTTTTTATTTATTTATTTGTGAAGGGTACTATGAGTGTCATTAAAAAATCAAATAAATTAATTTCCACGGAAGGAATTATAGATTTCGTCAAACTTTTATTTTTTTTCTTTGATTTGCACCGACTTGTTAACAAAAATGGGGCCCTATGAGATTATAATCTAGCAAACTAATGATTAATATTTACATTTAATATTGCAGGAAGACCATATTGTTATATCATATCAAATCATATAACACCATTCCCTCTCGTCCCATTATAATATTGTCTTATTCTAGTTTTAAGCTAAGATTAGACCCCAAAAAGCTATGAACTATTGTAGCTCTTGCGTGCCCTACTGCCTCTTCACTCACTCCTCTCATTTCAACTACATTTACCCGAATACTTTTTTTAATTTTAAATTCTAGGCCACCACTTCCTTTTTGTTTAACTTATTCTTGTTTTGCGTGAGAGCACAAAGCTAGAGGCATGTTTGATACTGTATTATAAAAATATTTTAAAAAATTAAATTTTTTTATTTATTTTAAAATTTTTATATGTATTTTTGAATCACATGCTTAATTTATTTTATTATATTTTTAAATAAAATTCATTTTAAAAAATAACATCAACTAAACTCCCTAAATATTATAAAGGCTGCAATTTTTGCACGCCTGCCGACTTTCTATCCTTGTTAAATGTGGCTAATTAAAACAAAAGACTTTATTGAAGATAATTTTAATGAATGCAAACCAAAAAAAGAATGTTTATAGGTAATAATTGCCCTAATGATTAGATGTGCTCAAAAAAAAGAGAGAGAATGTTCATAACCCATACTGCGTCCTTGTGGAAGATATGGGCCATGTATCTTGTGTCGTGTTGCTATATAAGAAACTCTGTTTATGTTTCAAAATGATTTAAAAAAATTTTATTTTCTTTGTTTTATATTAAAATTTTAATAGTGTTTTAAAATCAAAAAGGGATTTTTTTAAAACAAAACCAGTATTATTTTTTATTTTTTTATTGGAAAGCATATTTATAGGTCTAATGAGACAAATAAAATCTTAATTATCCTAAATTTTTATAAAAAAAATATATTCTAATTCAAATTTAAAATCTATTATGCAGATATCCCTTTGTAATCACTTGGCTGATAGAGTAATAACACTTGTTGCTATAATATGAAACAGTCTCGTACACTTCTATTAAAGAAACTTGCTGACGGCCTTACTGGTATGATCACTATCTTTGGTTCATAGATTGTCTGGGACATTACATGATGAATAGTAGGAGAAGATGATTATATACCAAAAGTAATTGAGCTTGTCAAGTTATCAATTTAGCGTAAAGTATTCCAATGATATCCTCGGAAAGAAAAGCAGAGATTCGGTTTCAAGTTAGGAGGAGTTCAGGAACATTGTTTCAAGAAAAGAAAAGGAAAACGCCATGGAATACTTGATTTTCTTCCCAACTAGCTGGGCTCAGAGTGGGGATGAGCTTTAGCTCATTGGTTATATGGTCTGAAACTGAGCTAAAGAAAGTCTAGTTGACGTTTATGGGCTGTCCTAAACAATTTGTCCTGGCTTCCAAGTCCTTGCTTTGATAGAGCATTGAAAAACCTATCACTCGGCTCAACCGATATTTGAATGCCGAAGGAACAATGCTCCAAAAGGAACCTGAAAGGGTTTCTGATAATTTTAACCCCTTTATATTTCAGTAAACAAGATTGCGATTCTTATTTCTATAAACAAGATACAGGTTTGAACAGGAACAGGAAATTTAATGTACCAGCTCGATCCTAGTTTGCAGTTAAACCCTTCCAGAATGTGCACAGAAAGAAAGGCCCACCCGTAATCATTCTTGGTGTAAAGCACAACGAATTTTCAATGGGACTGGCCATGGACAAGAGAGGAGATTCACCTTCACAAATTTTCAGTTTTCAATGACTGAACATGGACATGAGACTCAAACCAAACCCATCTTTTTAAGTAAGGCTGCTAGCCCTGAAAGCTTCCCAGCTTGTACTTTTAAAGTTCTGTTCTCAGTCGTGAAAATTTAACAGACAAGCTTAATGCAGCAAGTTTTTTATATATTAAAAAACATGAAAGAAAGACAAGGCAAGGCTTTTCGAAATATAGATAATACAGAGATTAGCATTAACAGGCAATTGCATGGCAGAATGACCGGCATGCCGCAATTAAAGGTCAAAAAGCCAAACTCAACATTCCAGGTATAGTAAATAGAGTACAGTATACTTTACTTGAGCGTATGCAGTGAAGATTTTCAGAACCATTGCTGTTTCGTAAACTGTGTACATGCTTTAGTGAGTTTAAATCATATATACAATCCTAGGCAGGTCTGTCAGTAATCTGATTTTGATATTCACACAAAATGTCCAGCTAAATCACCTCAAAACTTTTAGTTGTTGAAAAACCAGTAGCATTCACTATGACAAGTCTCCTCCGAGTTCCACATGCATCTCAAGTTTGCTCAACATATATGTTGATAATCTGAAAATAAAAATAAAATCAGCATTGAAAATAGGAAAAGTTCAAAACTGGATATGGCCTTTATACCGACACTTCAATGAATCACATGCCAGAGTTCTATTGATTTTGATTTACACAGGTGCTTTTCACTACTCCATGCAGACTATAGAAAAACCAAACGGGCTCTTCTGGCCATTAACTTAATTTTGGCAAATGACTCCCTCCAGCAGATGGCAAAGATGAACAGAAAAACAAGTATTTCAGATCATACGCTCATAAAAAAAAAAAGAGTTAGAAAGAACCAACGCACACGAGAGAAGTCATAAGTGGTGCATGCTTAAGCTCCAGGAACGCAATTTGAAAATAGAAGAAATTCACTGACCATTGAAAGAAGAACCTGACATGCAACCCTGCAAGTAGATGAAGGGACACAAAATGATTCAGCAACTAATGTTAGCAAAGACTGAATAATACAGATAGTACACATAGGTGCTAAGATGTAGTGATGCCACTCTATCACTTTTGATAGGAAGGATATAAATTCATGTAAAGCTCCCCAAGTAACAAAGTGTGGTACAGAATTAGCCAATCCATCAGCCATCCACGAATCCAGATTACAGAGTAGAAAGAGTAACCTCATTCAGAAGCTGAGGTAACATGGCATGGGTATTTTTGAGGGTTCTTCCATTTCAAAATTTTCACCAATAATTGAGGAGTGATCTTTGAGTGATACTTCTTGTATGGTGAAGCAAAGGTCATATGGTAATATTAATGGCAAGAGCCTGAGAGATGAGCAGAAATACTGGCAGGCAAGGGCGCAAGTGTGGCTGCTGAGTGCTGTGTCATGAGCAAGAGTGCTTGCCATAGGATATGTGTATTGCGTGATTCCATAGTTTGATGAAGGTTGTATTGTAGGTTTATATTCGAAGAGGAGTTATATGTTAATACAAGAAGCTACCAGTGAAACGGATTTGAGTTGAGAAAGTACCGTCATTTGGAAGTCAAGAATTGTAGGTGATGGTGGTAGTTCTGCTATTTTTACCTTGGCACTTTCAATAAGAGAACAGGTCGCTCATATTTAGGGAAGAATCTATGAATAATACATATTTTATATGGTGAAGCAAAGGTCATGACCATTATAATCCCTGAACCATGTTTTGACTCCGTGCAAGAGTTTGATAGGAGAGCAGAGAAGCTGGGAGGCAAGGTCGCTCATGCAGCTTCTGAGCGATGACAAGTTGCAGTTGCCTCAAAGAAAGTGTACTGAAAACTTTCAATACTGGATGAAGACTGTATTGGACGATCACAAATGCCAACAGGACTGGCATTGCATAATTTCTTAGCAGCTCTGGATAAAGATTACAAGCATCAATCTCAATCTTACAACGTGAATTCTAATGTAGTAATCTTGGATTATCTAAAGACACGAGTCAGCTATCATACATTAGTAGACATGATTCATTTATCACCTGTCCTGAATTCCATTTGAACAGATAAGCTTGGATGGAGGTGTAAAATCTGATCCATGTTTGCCGCTTGGAAGCCCAACATTTCTGATATCCTTCAAACTCTACTGGGCGGAATAAAAATTGCAAAGTTCCAGTTGATTCAAATAGCCTTAACCTTATTGAAGATAATAAAATTGCTATACAATATATGTATGGATGTCTGGATGATAAATTGGTTAAGCAGTTTGTCTGGGCATAAACTTGGCATAATTCGAAGATGGCTCTACCACTAATTTTTCCAACTATTTGTTTCTTATACCTTAAAAAGTATTCCAGATGCTATACAAATGGCGTGGAGTAAATATTTCATCAAAAACATTCAAATGATAGACAATCACACAGCAATGGGGTTCCAAAGGAACTTCGAACAAATCATGAACGGTTCATTCCCTTCCTTTATACCCTTATTGTTCATTTGTCAAGCATCAAATAACCTCATTCCGAATGGTTTTCTTTCATATCTAACTATTTTTATAAGCACTAAGTCCTCCATAAAACATACCCGTATAACACTGGGAAGACGAAGGCACACCTTCAAAAACAAAAAAACATGAAAGCGTGCGAGTCAAAAAATACATGTGAAGATTGTTAGTTGTAATTCGCTAGGCTGTTAAGAGTTGGTTGGTGGTTAATAAAGTTAGAAGTGTCAGCTGTAAATCTGCAGAACATTGTATATAAGCTGGATTTAAAGGACTTTGAAGGCAAGTGATGACATTGAACAATTTTAGCTGTTTACTGTTAAATTCCCTATCTCTCTTAACCTTGGTCTACATCTGCCCAATTTCTTCTAAGCAATTCCTTGCTAAGGAGAGATCCTTGACATCCAGGTCTTGTGTTCTCTCCATTTCATGCAACCAGAATTCTACTCCTGTTAAAATCTTCATTATTCAATTGTCTTATGAGATTGACGGATCCTACAAGGTTTATTTGGAAAATGCCAACGGAATTTTTATCATAAAGGCATGAAGGTCAAGAATTTCTCACCTTTCATTGATGCCTTTTGATATCATTGTAGACTAAGAAACAGTGACCTATATCTATAAAACATAAATCATTAACTTATCTTTCAATATCCTCTTAACTTAGAGAAAACCCAGTGTTTTATAGAATTCCAAGAAATGGAAGATTCTGGAGTCTGTTACTTCAATAGTTGAAGATCAAATGGAAAGGATAAAAGAAACAACCAAGGAGAACAGATATTTCTACGGAGATAAAGGAAATACAGAAGGCAATGCTGCCTTTTCTAGATGGGAAACTGAGCTTAAGAATTTACTTGATGACTTGGATGATAACATTGATTAGTTTGTTATTCAGATGGATCAGCAATATGGGTTGGCATTGACAGATTGCTTCAGAACTGAATTGCAGAAGGTAAAATCTAGACTCGCTGAAACCATCCACAGAATGGGAAAACTCGTGAACGAGCACCACTGAAGTTGCAACAGGAAAGGAAAAAAAAACAAGAAGAAGATAACAAAGAAAAATCTCATGAAAAAGTAGTAGTTCAGACAGAACTTGATTTAATTGCTGGTGAAGGTGAGAAGCAAGAGAATAAAGGCAATAAAGAAGAATCTCATCAAGAAAAAGGTCAGACATGTGCTGAGTCTTCTTGTGTCCCATTCATACTAAAATAAAATAGCTTACCTTATTACCTTAGATCTTTTCTGATGTATTGTTGCATCTTCCCTGAGAATTACTAGATTGCTAAGGGGAGATTAATTCGGTTGTTGGTATCCAATGGTCTGATACAATAAAAAGCTGGTCAAATATAGGACGATGCAGAAGAAAATATTAATGAACCGATGAGCCAGGGAATGGTTCAAGCAGATGATGAACACTAAGAGAATGGAACTATAGTCTCTGTTTCCTCTCCTTAACGTGTGTTTCTTAGCGATAACTACATAACAGCTCGCCCCAATTCAGATTTTTTCCATCCCAAATAGAGCACACTGTTTTAACTCCAGTTATTACAAAAGTTGAACAGAACTTCAACAATATCTGACCCTGGTCTATATTCTTGTTTGGTAAACAAGAACTTTCTGAAGATGGCTAGCTGAATTTCAAAGAGGCAAAATTTTTGCAGGTGCTAGCTATAGAAGATGCCAAGATCAAGAGAGCTCCGGTTGAAGTAGGAGACTTGATTCACCTGACATATCTTGGATTGAAAGACAATGACATAAACATGCTGCCAGGCAGAATTTGGTGATTTGTGAGCACGACTTTGGATATCAGAAGGTAACTTGACAAAATTATCAATCAAGATCCTAAGACCGAGGCACTTCAAAATGTTAAAGAACAAAAACTTGTAGAGGGATGAAGCTACCTGAGGAAATAAGTAGATTTGGAAGTCTCCTCACCCTCACTGGTGTCATGCTGGTCGTGACATTGCAGGAGAACTAGGTAAGCTGACACAGCTCGGTAAGCTGTCACAGCTCAGAAAGCTGGGAGTGATGGGTGTTGCTCAAGAGAATGCAAGGAATCTATATGCTTCCATAATGGAGAAGCAGGGTCTTCTTTCCTTGTCTCTAGAAGCAAAATATACTTTTGGCCTAGGGCAACTTGTCCTCTGGATTGTCACCGCCTCTTCTTCGAAAACTTTGGTTAGGACTTCTATAAAAAATACCAAACTGGCCTGGTTCAATCAATAGTCTTACAAAGCCAAGACTAGGTTATTTACATTTATCTGAGAATCCAACATCAGTTCTTCAGATCCTACCTAATTTGAAAATTTTAAAGTTGTGGTATGCTTATGATGGAAGGTAGTTGGTGAAAGACTTCTGCAAGGCTGGTGGATTTCCCAAGCTTGAGTTTCTCATCATCGCTTTTCATGTTCTTGAGGAACGGACCTAGCTTGAGGAGGGAGCACTACCAAGAATACACTACAGTACCTTCACTTCCATAGTTGCTTTTACCATTGTTTCATGTTTTTGTCACTGTTACCATTGTTTATGAGAATAAGAAAACAAGAGATTGAGCACAAATCATTGAAATTCTCCCCTGTAAAGGTGTTAGCTGAAAATATACACCCAACATATGTTACTCTTAAGAAAATATAAAGGATGCTTTGAAAGGCATTTGCACAAGCATGCACACAAAAAGACTATCTTTATTTCAAACCACCTATTCCATTTCAAAATGCATCCATCTAGACAAGTAACGGAAATGTAAAGGAAAGAAAAATCTACATTCCAGTTTGAGCCCACTTTGCTAATGTTCATATTGTATTTTGAAAATCATGATGAGATTTTTGAATGAGAATGTTGTAGTTAGCTCTGACCTTTATCATAGATTGCTAGATGGTGGACATAACAGAGGCATCAGGAGTAAGAATCTGAACCTGATTTTAAAAGGAATTCTCTTACCACACAATTATCTTTTCAGCTCCAACCCAACTAATACCAGGCATTCTCCTTACCCCAGCATTTGTTAAATATGCCTCATCATCTAACCTCCTATCACCAGCATAAATGTTCGCAAGCAGAACTTTGTAAGCGCCATATTCAGCTCATAATTGAAAGGCTTCTGGATTACGATTTCTCCCAGCTCAGAATTCCTATTGGCATTTCAACCATGACATCAATGCTCCTGCATGCCAGAATCTACTGGTTGCTTCGAGGACAATAACATTATGTTCCACATCCAACTCCCCCTCCATCCAGAGAAGCTTTACAATGTGAACATAATTCTCAATTCTATCTTGGAAGAAAAATTCTTCTGCCATCCTCCTAAAAATCTCTCAGCCATCTTTAGCCAGGCCAACATGGCAACAGGCAGAAAGAGTTGAGAGAAAGTAGCTTGATATGGTTGAAACCCAATTTGTAGTATCTCCTAAAACTTTTCAAAAGCTTCCCTTGGGAAGCAAGGACGTGCTAGCCAAGACCTAAGCTAAGATTATTGAATTAGTAGGAAAGTATATTTCTGTTTGGCAAATTCTTAAAGACACGAAGTCCCAAACCCACAAAACCACGCTGAGAATACATATCTAAAAGAACAGGAGAAAACATAATATTTTATTCAAATCAGTTAGAGAATAATATATATCATATACCGGGATTTCACCTAACAGTTTAAACTTTTAGACAAGATGATTTCATGATATAGTACTAGAGCCTTGTTGACCTAGCTGTCATAAATTTGAATCTCATTATTCTCATTCTATTTGATTAAATCAAACACAAGATAGTGTGGACATGTGTGCAAGTTTCAAGTCAAAAAAGATTTCACTTGAAAGAATGTTAGAGAATAATATAAATTATATTATGTAACCTCACCTAACAGCTTAAGCTTTCAAATGAGATGGTTTCATGACAAAATCCATGTCCATAACCATGCATCGCAGTAGCAGACCCTACATTTTCCAACTGAGTGGCTACCACCAATGCACAAGAAATCAACATAGAATCTGGCTACTTACCTTCAAAATTCAGACTCCTGTAGGAAAGCAATGGCTTCTTGTATTCTTCAGACTAAAATCAGTTATCAAAGTAGACCATATTACTTAATCAGTTAAATTAAACTTTTAAATACACCATAAGCGCAGAATTCATGCACCTAAATCTTGAATACATGCTCACTCACAAAACACAATGCCTACATTATCATTACAATCAACAAGCTACTTTTGAAGCATAAATTCCTTGGCCAACTTACAGCAAGCTAGAATCCAATAATCCCCGAGATTAACCCAACAAAATAATTAAAAACTGGTTTATGCTTTCCACTGCATGTCACTTCGTTAAAATTGCAACCCTCTATACAAAATCCTCATAGAATTCCACTATACTAAATCCGGCTCAAAACCCCCCTCAGAAAACACCCTGCTAGGGTTTGTAGAGAAATTGCAGGAAAAAAAAGAAAGAGGGAGAGTGTTGTCGGTGAAGGTAAAAAAATGAATGTATGAAGAGGTGCCCATATAAATATAACCAAGACTAAGACTGGGTTTTTCTCATCTATCTGAGGATCCAGCATTAGTTCTTCAGCCCTTACCTGATCCAAAAATCTAACCTTGTGGCATGATTACGATGCAAATAAGTTAGGGAAAGGCTAGGTGGATTTCCCAAGCTCAAGGCTCTCATCGATGCTTCTCCTGTGCTTGAGAAATCGAGTCAATTGACAGAGCTTGAGGAGGGAGCCTGCAAAGATTACAGTACCTTCGCTTCCATAGCCGCACGAGTCTAAATATTCTTCCGGGTGATTTACAATTCGTCCCCGCATCCAAGCAACTGGTTTGCTGCCTCGGCTTGATTAACATGCAGAAAGATTGAAACCTGATTGCAGTGAAGAAAATTACAAAATTAGGCACATTCCAAGCATATAATTCAATCCTACATTAGTGGTGGCTTCTATTCCAATGAGAAATTAGCTCACTCCCACAACCTTGGTGACACCGAGAATAATTTCAAGCAACAGAGCGACATTATCTTTAATTTCTGAAAATACATTTCGATCCAGGAGGTTCTGATTTACATAGATGTTTTTAATCATTAGAGCATTGCATTACAAGTCATCCGGTCACTCCCATTTTTAGTTACCTTTCTCTGCTACCTTCATACCAGCACTAAGTCGTAATATCAAATTATTATTTTTATATGAGAAAAACGAAAAAGTACGTAGCTTTTAGTTTGAGCCTACTCTGGTAATATACCTAATTTTGAAATTCAGACTTCTCTATTTCATAGAATATGATTGTTAGCTCTGAGTTTATTCCTGGATAATGCAAGACTGTCAGTGATGAGGGATGAACCTGACTGGACGAATATTCTCTGGAGCATGAAGTTATCTTTTCCATGACTTAAATTCAATAACTTCCAATCCTACTAAGACCAGGCATTTTCTCTGCTCCAGCATTGGTTATATAATCTCTCATCTTCTCAACATCAACCCATTTCCCATCGCCAGCATATATGTTAGAAAGCATGACTCTGTAGGCACCCTTTTTGGGCTCGCCATCAAAAAGCTGCTGGGCCACAATTTCTGCCAACTCAGAATCCCCATGAGCATCGCAGCATGACAACAATGCTCCCCAAATGCCAGAATCTACTGGTTGCTTCAAGGACAGGATAAAATTATATGCCTCGTCCAGCTCTCCTGCCATCCCAAGAAGCTTTACAATGTGAACATAATGCTCTGTTCTAGCTTGGATACAAAACTCTTCTTTCATCCTCCTGAAAATTTCTCTTCCATCTTCAATAAGGCCAGCATGGCAGCAAGCACAAAGGAGAGCAGAGAAAGTAGACTCATCAGGTTTCAATCCCTTCTCTATTACCTCTGTAAACATGTCAAAAGCTTGAAAAGCAAGTCCATGCAAGCCAAGACCTGAGATTATAGAATTGTATGAAACAATATTCCGGTTTGGCATATTCTCAAAGACACGAAGCCCCAATCCCACAAAACCGCACTTTGAATACATATCTATTAGAGCAGAAGAAACCATGACATGCGATTCAAATCCATATCGAACTATATAACCATGTATCTGAGCACCAGACCATACATTTGACAAATGAGCAATTGCCACCAATGAACTAGCAATCAGTACAGAATCTGGCCTTTTACCTGTCAAATTCAGATTCCTGTAGAAAAGCAATGCCTTGTCATATTCTCCAGCCTGAGAAAATCCAGTTATCAAAGCAGACCATGTTACTAAATCGGGCTGGCATAAACTTCTAAAGACACTATATGCTAGATTGATGCAATTGAATCTCGAATACATGCTGACAAGTGAACTGCCTACATGATCATTACAATCAAAACCACTTTTCAAGCACAATCCATGAATTCCTTGGCCAAGCTCAAGCGAGCTAGAACTCGCTAAACCTGAGATTAACGCGACAAAGGTATAAGCATCTGGCTTTTTATTACAGTTGTCTCGCATTTCATTAAAAAATAGCAATCCTTTATCACCAAATCCACAATAGCCACAGCCAGAAATCATAGCATTCCACAGAACCAAATCCGGTTTAAAAACCCCACAAAACACTTCGCTTGCTTCACGAACAAGACCCATTTTTGAGTAACCTGTAACCAATGCACTGCAAGTAACCGAATCCAATCCCAGACCGGAAATAATAACTCTTCCATGAACAATTCTCAACCCATCAAAATAAAAACTCTCACAGCATGCACGTATAAGACAAGCATACGTATAATTATCTGGTATTACATCACATCCAATCATCTTTGTATACAGCAAAAATGCATCATCAAATTTATGAGCTTGTGCATAAGCTCTGATAATAGAATTCCATAAGAAAACACTGCGTTGTGGAGTTTTATCAAACAGGTTACGAGCAGCGGAGAGGTTATTGTTTAAAGCATAGAATCTTGCAAGTTTTGTTGCATAAAATGGGTCTTGTAAGAGGTGGGTTTTGGTTACTAAAGCATGTAATTGCTTGGTTCTTGATAGTGTTTGATGGGTTTTTGAAAGCTGTACGAGAAGTGACTGAAATTTAATCAACATTTATGAAACTTTTGTGTGCTCAAGTCCCCATTTTTGTCAACAATTGACAGGAAAGGAACATGTTATGGTATATCTTATGAGTGTAACATCGGTTGGAGAAGGAACTGAATAGAAACAGGATTGATTGCTTGGTGTGACTGTTTCTGAGACTATTTTTTTTATCAGCTGAAATTTCGAGGTAGTGAGGGTCATTGCGCGCATTAACAGTCTACAATATGAACTGTCGTCTACAAATAGAGCTGCATGACACGTCGTTGGCTGACCTTTGAACAGCTTTTAGCATTGCCTAACCTTCTGCTGTTGCTTCCTTCTTTTTTGCACGATGATCAACCGACTCTCCCATCAATCCATGGCTCGTAACAAGAAATCAAAAAAAAAAGAAAAACAATTGCTCCCCCTCACAAGCCATACTACGGTGATCGCTGGACATGGATGGGGAAACTTGTTAGAGATTAATTAAAGATCATGCAGTTGGCTTTAAAGATTTGGTTTAGTTTTGGCGTTACCAATATCATGTCTATAGCAAGATGCGTAAGAAATGCTCCTTCATAAGAAAGTTTGGACAGACTCAAATGATCTTAAGCTTTTTTGGAGGAAAAAAATCTCCCAACAGAGCAATCCCCTGTTATGTCTTCTCCAATTTGCCACAGAACATTTGCAAGGGCAGAAGGCGAAGCACATGGAAAAATATGGGTATTGATTCATACAGGAATAAACACAAATACCATAACAGCATTCAAACACTGCCCAGCATCCGCACTAAGGACTGAGGGGTCTCCACATATCAACATAGCAACTCAAAGATCTGGGAAGCACCTTCTTCCAAGCATCAAGATCCGGTAATCTACCGGTGAGAGCGAGCGAGCTATCATCCTTTCGGTTCCCAAGATTCAATACAGAAAGCCTATCACCGAAAACCCGGTGCATTGCCTTCAAAGTATCTTCCATAACCACCTTACCATCCCTTCTTTTATCCTCTGCCTCCACACAACTACCCCCAACATTCACCATGATTCGCCCGCCTTTCCTCAAACTCTTCCTTAATTTCTCCCAAGTGTTTGGATCTTGAAGTTCAGGTATCAAGCTACCTTTACAAAACAAATCGACAAGAATCCCTGAGAACCCATCTTTAACTTCAGCAGATAATGCATTTCCAACGTAAATAAAAAGCCTATCCGGGTATTGTCTTTCAAGCTTTTTGAGACCAAAAAACTCTCTCCCAACATCAATCACTGATGGGTCAAGCTCCCATCCATGGACCACCACTCCTGGATACAATTCTAGCAGCAAACGAGCAGCGGAACCCGCTCCGAAACCGAGAATGGCAATGGGTCCAGGGGGTATGATGGGAGGCAAAGCAGCGAAAACATCAAAATAAGTGTTGGTCAGCGATTTGAAGAGGAAGGAAATGCTGTGGATGTTTCCAGGAGCATCTAAGAGGAGGAGTCTAGAACCTGCAAAAGGGTGATCAGCTTTCCGTGAGATTTCGAGGACCCGAATGTAGTTGTACCTAGACTTGAATTTGGCTATGATTTTCACGTCTTCAATGGGGATGCCATCCTCTTGGGTCTTGGTTTGGGGGGTGAAATCGTGGTGGGTTTCATGAGATTTGGATTTTATTTGGAGAGGTTTTGGAAGGGCTTTGAAGGAGAGTTTGGTGTTTGTACGGTTGGCATGGCGGGATATTTTAATTGGGAAGGGGGTAAACGGTCGAATTTGAAGAGTTGTAAGAGACATTTGCTCTGTCTCTTCGGTTTCCTTCTTGTTAAAAGCAAGTGGCGGCGAAGATTTATTAAGGCGATGACATGATAGCAGAAGGATACGTACAACGGTGTCGTTTCATGCACAAGGATGCTCCTGGCACGCTCGCTTGACCAGCTTGCCACACTGCACACCCACCGTGAAAACGTTATTGCTAAGCCCAGAAAAACATCTATGGAGGGCCATCCTGGCCTTTTTTCCTCATTAGGCTATTTATTGGGGATGGTGATGACATGAACTGCCAAAAGAACAAAACCTAGAAACTCTTTGGCATCGCAGTAAAGCTCCAAATAAATCCACTTACAGTGAACGAGCCCACCAATTCAAAGGAAATGTGTTGCCAGAGTATTCTCGCCAAATTACTACAATTCCTTCATTAAATAACATGACTAAAAAATATATTCAAGAGGAAAGCTTAGCCACCATTGCACCAACACTATCAATTGTGACCGATTCAACTTTACTGCATCAAGGGTATGTTACAATAGGCATGTGAACATGACTGAACCCGGTCCAAAGTCTAAATTTCTCTTGCTTGCCCAGTTTAGAGAACAAGAACAATCCTATCAAGTATGTTAGGCATGGTATGAGCTCCACATACAAGCGTATATAAATTGTACAGCACAGTAATTCAACAAAAAGACCTTGCAAAACGAGGAAATATTACCATTTGCAACTACCTATTCTAATGATGTTTGTCAAAGGTATCTATATGGTTGGTGGTCCAAACATAAAATCCTTTGCTACGTGTCGGGGGAAGATCCATCTAGTTAGCTGATCTCCATGCATCACAATCCTGGATGCTCTTTCTTGACTTCTTCCATTTCGTCCGCGCCATCCCTGCATTAAGATTCAGAAATTTACATATCAGATGAAGGGGCACGTATGTAACAATTCACTTTGGAAATACTACGAGTAATGCATCTCAGGGTCTCCCTTTATCTCAAATCATCAATGCATCTAAAAGCAACAGAGAAAAATTTAACAAACATGACAAGCAGGTGTGACATAATTCCCACTCTCAGATTCAGTTGCAGTCAATGACTCTCACAAACTCTCAGTGAGAGTCAGTGAGAGAGACAAGGAGAGGCAGGCAGGCAGAAACTTGCATGAGAACAACTAATGAACTTCCTCCCATATTCTACCAACTAGGGACAAATGGGTGAAGTGTGAAGGAGAAGAGCACCAGAACTGCCTTTCAGAAGTCAGTTGCCGAGTTCAGTTCAGTTCAGTTCAGTCAGCAGACAATTCAAAGTTCTTACCGTATCTTATTATCTGGCTGCGCATCAGCATTGAAAAATCTAGGTCCAGGTTTCTCATCTTCATCATGATCAGACTCAACATCCTCACCATTCCATATGCGACGCTTTGGTCTTCGATCCATGTCCTCTTCAGCCTGCATCCAACAAGTTCACAAAGAAAAGAGATATAATCAAGAAGAAATGGCAATCCAATTATGTGAAGAAAGTTTTCCACTAACTAATGACCTCTTCCGGAACTTCAGTTGTGGGTGGTGTTGTATGGAAAGGTACACTGGGAGCATTGGGCAGTCGAGAAAGTTGCTCTAGCAGTATGTTCCTGAACAAGAAGCAAGTCACACAAATGTACAAGCAGACAAAATTACAACAAAGAGGAAGGACACATAACAAATTTATGTACAAAACATTTGTGCAGCTATTGTTATCTACAACCAAATTTAGATGCATGCTCAAGTTCTGTGCATGAGAGAGAGAGAGAGAGAGAGAGAGAGAATTCATGCATGTGTGTGAGATTTGCTGTAAACTGAATTAAATTTAAGCACACAAAGACATTTTCTAAGAAAATTTAACCACAGCATGTACAAATAGCAGAAGTAATGAATATTAGAACAGATGAAAAAAGTTGTGGTCATTCAACAAGTAAACCGGAATGCCAGGTAACAGAAGCTAATTTTTAGGCCTCGTGAAATAACAGACTTCCAAACAGACATTTTAGTCATAATGCATGGGTTCTCAGCTGAATGGTTGTCAATCTTATTGTCAGTCCCATTTATAGCTTCAATTCAAATAAAATAATTGACTTCATTTTTAAACTATTGAAGAATATAGGGGGAATTTCAAACAAGAAACTTATCAAAGAAGCAATCAAATTTTAAATTCAAAGTAAGAACAATCAAATTTTAAATTCAAAGTAAGAACGACAATATTTAGCATAGGATAGCACCATATGTTGGAAAGCATAGGAATTTCAAAATTGGAATTCTGACTATGAGTTCCAAAGAAGAATATGGGAAACCTTTATTTGATATGAGCATTATAAGAGGCAGATCAACTAGAAGTGGTTATGCCCTGTTCATAGTTTACAGAGTTGGTGTTTACCAAAATGACAAATGCAAAATGATTTTTTTTTTCCTTTAAGGTTCTAATCTCTCAAAGTTGTATCCTCAATTTTGAAATCTCTTTCTAAGAGTTAACATGGCACTAATAACAACTTTAGTCATAAAGAAGTAATGAAGTACTGAAATTCACCTTATTCTCTCCATATCTTTGGGTGAGTTTAGGTTGTCCATGTTGGATGGCTCAACATGAAGTGTATAATCAGGGCCAAAGTACTCAAAGTACTCATTGTAAGGCAATTTATTATCTGGTTCCACCCCAACTGCAACAGCTGTCTGAGACAAAGTAACAGGTGCATTAACAACGTATTATCATTTTAATGGAATTGCTACGGGCACGCGCGCGCGCGTGTGTGTGAGAGAGAGAGGAGAGAGAGACCTCATAGCACCAACAACGGGCAACATTCCTGATAGTATAGCCACCCCCACCCAAGACCATCAGAGGAACATTAAAAGATCTAAGAAAACGAAGGCAGTCTGCATGGCCCTTAACAGACAAGTTGAAACATCCTAACCTATCACCAGACAACGAATCTGCACCACATTGGAGAACAACTGCATCAGGTTGATAAACCTCCATAACTTTTTGGACTAGAGGCCGAAACAGACAGCGGAAACTTTCATCATCCATCCCATCATTTAATGGAATATTCAGGGCATAGTTTTTCCCCTGCCCAGCTCCAGTGTCCTTAATGTGCCCAGTCCCTGGAAAGAAATCTCCATATTTATGGAAGGACACAGTCATAACCCTGTCAGTAGTGTAGAATGCCTCCTCAACACCATCTCCGTGGTGTACATCAATATCTACATACAGTACACGCTGCCCAAATCATTCAAAAAATCATTGAGAAATCAGAACATGCAAACATGTTGATCCACAAATCTAGAACGGAAAACAAAATAAATTCAATTAAAACTGAATAAGATCACATGTAAAAAGAAGAGGCACACCATTCATGGCCATTCAAAATTCATCATATCGCAACTAAAATTGGAAATGAGCAGGTATCAAAAGCAGCACTGACATCATTTTTACAAACATGACAGAATACAAAGAAACTACTGTACTTCAAGAAAGGCATATATAGTAACCATTATTTTTACTCCCAATCTGAATAACTAGAATGCATAAAATTTGTGCTGTCGCTCGCATCTCATTAAGCAAGTTGATAGATCGACACCACCTAACCCTAGTTTCGAGTCTCAAATAACAACCATTACATTTTCTCAAAAATTAAGCACACGGATAAAATATTACCAACTAAAACATTGCTTAAAATGCATAGCTTACTGTAGAGAGAAATAGAAGAAAAAAACTAAGATGGAAAATGTATATATATACCAAGCACAAGTTATGATTTACAAAATAAAAACCAGATCAATAAACAAGTATAAAAAAAAAATCCCAAACTAAAGCAAGCAAACAATATCCAAAATACATGAAAAGTAAAAATAAAGGAGAGAAAAGTAGGCATTAGTAATTTACCCTGTGAACTTTGAGCAACTCAAGAATGCCAAGAACAATATCATTAACATAACAAAACCCAGAAGCCTCACTCTTCTTAGCATGATGTAAGCCACCAGCCCAATTCAAAGCAATATCAGCATCCCCTCTATTAAGTTTAACAGCAGCACCAATAGAGCCACCAGCAGAGGCTTGGCAAAACCCAAATAACCCATCAAAAACTGGACAATCTTCACCAACATTAAACCTCTTCAACTGCCTCCCATATGCTGGATCACCCACTGATTGTGGCGACACTGAAGACAAGAATTCCACGTACTCATCAGAATGGAACTTTCGTATGTCTGCAGGACCTGCTGGGAATGGACGGTTGATTTCCATCCGACGGTGGAGAGCGTAGTGGACTATCAAGTTGTGTGCCATACGGATTCTGTGGGGTTTCATTGGGTGGGCCTGACCGTAGTAATAGTCGCCGATTGTGGGTTCGTAGAAGTAGGTGACTCGGCGTTTTTTTGCGTCAGTTCCTGTTGATGGTAAAGATGCGCCTCCGGTGATGTCCTCCATTTTTTCAAAACAAAAATAACTGAAAATCACTGAAGATGAGGGGTATATAGGAGGAGGAGGGAGGGACTGCTTCGTAAGAGGAGGTGAAAAATGGAGAGTGAGATTTATAGAGGACCAATTTTTCCAATTCCGTTTAAAACCCGACTCTCTTTATATATAATTAATTGCCCATGCCCCCTTGCTGTCACGGACATTACCATATTTTTTCAATAGAAAAAATAATTGTTTAAATTTTTTTATTATAATATAAATTTAGATAAAATAATAAATTTATATAGAATTTTTATTAAGATAGAAAAGTAAAATATTTTAAAAAAATAATCATTAAAATTATAAATATTATGTCTCAAACAATAAAATCATAAAATTATATGATCCAAATAATTGATAAAAATAACAAAAAAAAAAGAACAATATTAATTTGAAAATAATCACCATTATAAATTAAAATTTCAGAATTAGACCAAATAAAAATAAATCCTTAATAAAAATAAAAATTAAAAATATAGATGCATAAATACAGATAAAAAAATAAATATTATCCGAGAATGATTGAAAAAACCAAAAACAATAATAGCAAATAAAAAAGTCAAAAAATAAGGACAAAAATGAATATATATATATATATATATATATATATATATATATATATATAATTTCAATCAAACGACAAAATTGAAACAAATAAAAACATTGGGACCGAAACAAATAAATATATTTAAAAAAAATCTATGTAATTTTGTTAAAAAAATTAAAAGAATAAGGATTGAAATAAAAAGAAACATACATGATTAATTTCAATTGGAGGACACAATCAAAACAAATTAAAACAAACTATATAATTAATTTCAATTGAATGATAAAATTAAAATTAATAAAACTTTGGGACCGAATAAATAAAGACATTAAAAACAAAATTATTGTGTAATTTTTTATAAAATTAAAAGAATAAGGATCGAAATAAAAAATAGAATATATGACAAATTTCAATTGTAGAACCCAATCAAAAGGAATTAAAATCTGCATACCGAAATAATTAAAATAAACAAAAGCAAACCAAAAATCAAAACAATAAGGACTATATTGCAATCCAACATATAAAATCAGTTCAATTAAAAGGCACAATTGCGACAAATCAAAAACTATATTAAAAAAACCAGTAATTGAAGCGAAATCCAAAGCCCAGGGACCAAAATAAACATTTCAAAAACAATAAGGACCAGAGTATATTTCCGGGAGGCAGGAGAGAGAAAATTAAGAAAAAACCTAAAACCGTCCACTGGAACTTCCCCGACCACAGTAACCGAACACGTACCGCCCCAATGTTGCGTGCGCTGGAAACACGACAGGCATGTCTTTACGATGCGCATGCAGTGTTGGCGAGAAATAATATTAAAATAATATACAATTACCTATATACCCCTAGACCCCTCGATAAGTACCAAAAAAAACACCATGGAAAATTCACTAACACCCTCGGATCCGGCAGTTAGTTTTTGTCATTTTCGGGAGTTAATTTCATAATTATACTATGCATATATTCAGAAATATCATCCATGTCCTCTAAAAATTGCTAAATTATCCCTGGTCTAGTTTATCTTCGTTTGTCGTTTTCGGGGGCTATTTTTGTAGTTTTACTGTGCAACAAATCTTGAAATACCATTCATGTCCCTTGAAAATTTCTAAAATATATATTTTGATGAAGACAATAATTCTAGTTAAAAACCTTGTATCATGTATAAATCTAAATCGTTAAATCTATATGGTCATTTGTTGACTATCTTTTACTGAGGTTTTTCTCCTTTCATGTAACGGTCAGATGAAAGAAATAAATCTTGACCAACGATTTTTGATTCTCTATCAACATGGCTCGATAGTTCTTCCATTTATTTATAATAACTCAAACTTATTAATTAGTTTTTACATAAAAAAATAATTTTTTTTGTTGTCCAAATTATTTAATGGAGTGATTATTGTCTTGAAAACCATCGTGCATCATTGCTCTTATGGTTTATTTCTTAAGTTTCAAGTAATTTCTCTTAATGTATGAAAATTTTGAATTGTTTGTATATTTTAGTATCAATAAAATTTCTATTCTTTTTTTCATATATTGATAATTTTAATTGATATGGCTTAACATTATTCTTATAAATATAACCCATATTAAATATGCAAGTTTTCCATATATAAACACATACTTTGACTGTTTTTCCATGTTTTCAAGCAAAATAAAAATAGACATAACAGCAACAAAAAAATAATATGATGGATAACTCATTGATAGATGAGTATCCTATTGAGGCTTTTATTCATACCCAATTTCTATAGACTTTTACAAAATATGAGGCTTAATTGAAATTAATCTAATGGAATGTTAGATTCGTTGCTCTTAGGCTTGGTTGTGCATCAAACTCAATTGGGAATAAGGTTAAAGATATTTTTAAACCCAAAAATCATAGGTTTGGTTGCATGTCAAGCCTAATTAAAAATGAGTTTAGAGTGCTATTACGTGTCAAGTTTAAGTGGACGTGAATTTAATTTATTATCATGTATCATTGATCATAAGCCTGACAATATACCAAATATAAATGGCTAAAATCCTGAAAAAAATTATAGATCTCATATGACCATTATAGATCTCATGTTAGGTCATAAGATTCTATTTTCTTATGATTTTTAAAGTAAAATCTTAATGTAAGAGATTTTTTCCCCCATCTCTTATTAATGTTAATGTGAGGGATATGTTCCCATATTAATGTTAATGTGAAGGATATATCATCCCTTAATGGATGTTATAATAGTAAAAGACCTCCTAAAACCTTTAAATGTAATTGTTTTTATATGATTTGTAAGAGTATAAATAAGCCAAAATTACATAGATAAAAGGGTTCATAATCTCTATTCTTAAAAAATATTTTTTTTCCAGAGCAATAATTATATCAAAACTAAAACTAAGAACAAACAATTTTGTTTTTAAAAATAATTTTTTTCTTTAATGTATTGTCACTTTCTTTAATAAATATTGTCACTTTGTTATCCAATAATCTATAAATTCCAGCAAGAGAATTGTTTTGAATGTTATAGGTTTTCTCAAGGTTATCAATACCATTCCGGTCGCCGTTCCAGTTTTTCTATTGGAAGCGTCCACCCTTTTGAGTGCTTCGAGTGGATTTATCTTGTTCATATATATATATATATATATATATATATATATATATATATATATATATAAAATTTAATTTATCAAGTATAATTAAAATTCAAGATAAAATAACTTTAAATTATACAATACAAACACAAAATCAAATAAATTTAATCTCAAAATTAGAAACACAAAAATAGGTTAATCAAAATAATTTTAATCATAATCTCTAAAAAAAAAAAAAGGCCGGAACGGCACACCTGTTGGCCGGAATTTCCGGAACGGGCCGAAATTTAAACCGAGATGAAAACAACGCCGTTTTGTTTCAGTTTTCTTAATGGAACGGAACGTTCTGGCCATTCCGGCCGGAACGGAACGGGATTAATAACTATGGGTTTTCTACAACAAGCTACAAGTTTTATAAATAATGACAATATTGTAGTCCTATTAGAGTTTGTGAATAACCCATTTTCCAATCACCACAAAAACATATTTATAAGCACTTTAAATTTTAAAAAAAATGTTTCATCAACTTAATATAAATAAATTTAAGGCTTTCAACATTGATAATTTAATAAAATAAAATGAAAACTTTCTTTTAATAATTGCTTTGATGACACTATTTTCTCAATGATTAAGCTTATATCTTGATTCATTTATGTGTCAATAAAAAGCATATATTTTTTTAAAAAAATTCAAAACCACACCTTACACTAGTCTAACAATTTAAGGAAATAAATTCTTAATTTCCAAAGACATGATATAATAATAAAGGGTATGCGATCTATACAACAAGTCTTGAGTTTGAATGGAGACGTGTACCCATTGTAAGAGCCTGAAACAACCTGAATTTTACCCACTCATCTGGGTCTAAAAAATACGTTTTCTAGAGGGTGAGATTTCCGGAAAAAAAACATTCTTCTAAAAATGAGTCAAAAAAATCAAATTAATAAGAAAATTGTGATCAGAAAATATTTCTTCTCTCTGAAATTAATAAAATAACAATCTTAGACTCAAAGACAATCACCTGAGAAAGGGGATCAGCACAATTAGTAATCTTACGAACTTAAAATAAATGATGACTTAAAAAAAAAAGGATTCACCCTAATTACGAAAAATATTTCAATCAGGAATATGGCCTCCCTTGTAAGCCCATATCCATCACCAATTAGGGTAACTGGATACCTTTTTCGGGAATGGGCTTGAACTTTCCTGGGCCTATTGTTATTACAAATACAATCTACAACTATATAGCCCACACACTCGCCCTCTTTACATTTCTACCCCCCAAATAAAATGAAACTATATATTATATAGATTCAATTTTAATCCTTAAAACAAATGGAGAGGCCTGTTTTAAAATCAGTGTAGGGTCTCAACTATTTAGCAGGCTTTACCTAGCCCAGTTAGGTTTTTTTTTAATATATTGAACCGTTTGTTTTAATATTTTAAAAATATTTTTGAAATAAATTATTTTTTTATTTTTTAAATTATTCTAAACATGATATTAAAAATAAATTATATATATATAGAATAATATATATTACTTTTGATATATTTTTTTATGTGAAATGTTAATAACGAGAGAGTTAAGCCAAAGAATCATCTCATTTAAAAATTTAAGCTGTTAAGTGAGACTCTAGAATAACACCCCTTTCAAGTGAAATTCATTTGGACTTGAAAATTGCTCAAAGACTTGTACTACTTTATACTTAATTTTTACTAAATAGAATGAGAGTGGTGAAATTCGAAATCGTAATCATTTAGTCAACAAGGCTTTTATACTACGTCAATGAACTATATTACGTAACAACTTGATCTATTAAATGAGATTCTAGAATATAATATATATTATTACATGATAAATTAAAAGTCAAGGCAGCTCCGACATTTCTCAATGATCAAATTTCTTTCTAACTTTTTTCGTGTAAATAAATAATTAGAGGACTCTAAAAATTTAGAATTTCTTCAGGACAATGAAGATTGGCCATCATTTTCATATTCTTCTTTATAGAAGGAGACGACAATGGAAATCTTTTGAATCTGGAAAAGGCGTAAATTCTGAATAAGATGATGATTGCAGTCGTCGTCGGCAGCCCTTACTTTTCTTCTTTATTTTATCAGCTGTACTTCACACAACCTGACGATAAATATTTCTGGCACCCAGATCAAGCAAGCAATTCTCCATACAAATGGAAAACCGACAAAGCACAGACACATCATTCCACAAAGACGGTGCAGAATCATGGGTTTCTGATATCAGCTTAAATAGACATTTCCATGTATGATATGGACAACATTCATGTAAATCATCCTTAAAAGTTACAGTAACGTAATTACAGAGAGCTTCCGATCTGCAGAATATTTGAGAATCAAGATTTTACTGGTTTATTTGGACGTATAAGATATGGTGTGCTGCGTGAAAACTTTTGTTGCAGACAAGAAAATATTTGGCCATCTTTCATGATGCAATAATGCAAATCGATCATCGCCTCTGGAGAAATTCTAAGGAAAGCTCTGTCGGTCTGTGTAAACATCAATTATACAAGGCAATGGCGGGGTCTGCCCTAAGCTGATTCGATCTGTAGAGGCTAGTCTATGTTGGCCAGCCTTTTTAGCCATGTCTTCCATTAAAACCGCGACTTCTTTCGTATAATGAAAAGCTAAAAGGTTGAAAAATAGGGGCCCGGTAAAAAACCTGATTTTTAAGAAGAAAACTAATTAATAAGATTTTTGTAATATTTTTAATTATGATAATTACTAAATTTAATTACGCGTCAGTTTTTGATAGCTTGAGTCTCTTCGGTTTGTAGACTTTTGAAGTAAAAACATCATTTAAAAGTCAAAAGTCAACCTGTTGGAATTAAAAACATCTGGATTTATATATACATGTATTAGTATACATACTACAATATGATATAATTGTAACTTTAAATATTCTACTTTATGTTATATATATATATATATATATATATATATAATCTTAAAGAGACATTGACATTAAAATGCTAAAGCTTTTTTTCACTTTGATCCCCAAACCTTTTTTAGGTTTTGTTTCTAATTTCACCTCGGCATTTTGTTCACTACAGATTGGATCACGTGATATTTTTTATTTGCTTCTATGGAGTTTATCACCTTGCCAAGACTGAGATAATAAATTTTGTAAATAATTAGGTTAATTTTTTTTTTCATTGAATATATTTTTTTTAATATTGGATTTATTTGAAATTGAATTCATAATTTTTCTTGATTTTTTTTATAGAATTATCATAATCTCTAACGTAGGTTAATTCGAGCTACTTGGGTAATGAATTTAGTTAGTTGACTTAGGTATTGTTTGTATACTTTTATTTTATTTTTAATTTTATTCTTTAACATTGGATTGATTGAGAATTGAACTTTATAATTTATTTTAATGTATTTTTTATAAGATTACTCTGATCTCATGATCTTACTTTAACAGGTTAGCCTAGGATGACCTAACTCATTTTTTTAGTTGAATTTTGTTTTAATATTGGATCCATTAAAAATTAGATTTAATAATTTATTTTATTTATAAGATTATCAAGGCTTCACGACTTGGATAATAGATTTGGCAGATTAACCTAACTTAATCTAATATGTTGTTTCAATATTATTATTTTTTAATTAAATACTAGTTATTTTTAGTTTCCATGTATTTTTAATTTTTTATATTAACAATATTTTACTGTATTTTTTATTTAAAAAAAAATAATATGGAAACCGTCTAGTGCTAGCTGAAGGGTATGGGAAAGATGAGTTTTAATTAATTGGTGTCAAATCAGGAAATTGCTATCAACCGGGGACAAGAAACTTTAATCAGGGTTATCTCTTAGCATTTTGATTAGACATGGAAGGATTTTCTTCTCAAGGCACTCTAATTGCAACTTTTGACTTGGAAAGCTAGTGGCTTGGGTGCATCTGTGGTCTCCATGGGGGGCCAAACGAATCATGACATTGACACATCTTAACAGAGAGGAGTTGACGCTACTTAATTACCCAAAACTTAAGTAATCAAAGACAATTATGTGATTATATATATATATATATATATATACACCTCCAAAAACCCTAAAGCTGAACATATATAGCAGAAACCCTAGAGTGAGGAGGTCCATAATACCAGACCTAACCAGTTGGTGCATGGATTTTCCATATGATCAGTCAGGGTTGGGAATTGAAATTTACATGCATGTAGATTAACATCCTTGAAGGAGTCAGATAGTCAAAATCTCTTCAGCATTCAGTGGGCTATACAGGACAAGGTGGAACGAAGTTTCCATCCCCTTTGGTGTCCACTTAGGAATTATTTTGGGGACAGAAATATTCTCTTCTTTTCCAGGGAGACAAGCAGACGTTCAGACCCAGGCAAGGGACCTGATCGTTCGGGGGGAGGATGGAGGGAAAGGAATGGTTTTTCAAAGCTTTGCTTTCACCATCATTTTGAAATCATCGTCTCTTCAAAAGGAAGCTTTATTGTTGGTTGATGGAGAAAGGACCATGTCTTTATAGCTGCTATAAATCAAAATATTCGTATTTCACTCTAATAATTACTATATAGTTTGGTATTATTTGGTACCACAATGGTGAATTCTCAGATGTAGCCATCGTACGTAGCCCAGTTGCATGAGACCTAGCATTCATATATAAAGGGGGTGTTTGGGAGTGCGGTTACGGTTGCTTTTCAAAGTACTTTTCATGCTGAAATACATTATAATAATTTATTTTTTTATTTTTAAAAAATTATTTTTGACATCAACACATCAAAATGATCTAAAAACATTAAACCGTGGTAATTTAAAATGAAAAAAAGAAGAAGTGAAAAGCGATCAAATACAGGTTTGGCCGCAGTGCCAAACAGGCACAAAGTATGTGATCAATTTAGAGAATAATATAAATTATTTTTGATAATTTTATATAAGATATAATATTAAATCTTTGTTGATATAATAATCACGAGTTCAAATCTTATTATTTTTATTTTATTTGATACAAATTAAACATAATATAATATGAATTTATATATAAATTTTAAATCTAAAAAAATTTCATTTATAAAGATTTATTAAAAATTAATAAAAATTTTATTTATAAATTTAATTTTTAGATAATATAATACCTATCATTCCAGAAAGACGGTGGAAGATCATGAATGTTCTTCATATCAACTTGAGTAGACATTTTGATGTACGATATGTTCAACATTTATGGAAATATATGGCGGGCAGCGTCAAAGCTTTTTTGCAGACAAGAAAATATTTGGCCATCTTCCACAATGCAATAATGCAAATCGATCATCGCCTCTTGAGAAATTCTAAGAAAAGCCATGTCGGCCTGTGTAAACATCAATCATACAAGGTAGAGAAATCCCATCAAAGCAAAAAAAAAAAAAAAACATTTTTTTCATGTGGATTATGAGAAGAAAAGAATCCATTTATATATTTAAAAATAATATAAATTATATTCTAAAATTTTATATATAAATTTAAATTTTTAAATAAAATAATTATTCGATATGATATCAGAACTTTATTGATACAGTGGTTACTGGTTCGAATCTTACCATCCTCATTTTATTTGATAAAAATCAAGCACAAGATAATATGAATCTATACAAGTTTCAAGGGTAAAGAGTTTTCATTTGTGAGAACGTGTTAGAAAATAATATAAATTATATTCTCGGATCTCATCTATTAACTTAAGTTTTTAGGTGAGATAGTTCCTTGATATGGAATTAGAGACGAGTTCAAATCTTACTATCCCTATTTTATGTGATAAATATCAAGTACAAAACAATGTAAGTTTGTACAAATTTCAAGTTCAAAAAAATTTTATTTAAAAAAATATATTAGAAAATAATATAAATTATATTATAAATAACTGTCTGCTAACAAAGAATTAAATTCATCAAAAAGGTAGAGAAATATGCATACTTAGAATTGGCTTCCACTTCATAAAATAAATAAATAAGAATAAAATAAAAGGGATAAACGTAAGTTTTAAGGAGAAAAAATATGGACGATTCCTGCATATGGATGGTAGATCTCCAAGGGAACCTGGAAGAAGTAGTGGTAAATAAAAGCTATAATGTGGATGCTTAATTGTCTTTATTCTCTTATATTTTAAGGCTATGCTTATTACATAAACATTTATATATATATATGCACACGCTTTTGTGAGAACATTATATTTCAGTTGACTTGATTGAAACCTGTGAACGAGGTTACTTAAGTTCCAAATCAACGGTCGTTGATCGGGTTGATGATTTAAAGGCAGCCTACATTATTATTATTATTATTCCCTGGGCCTGTTTTTTAAAACGATGATGAAACTAATTATTAATCAAAGACATAGGGAACTCGAATATGAACCCATGCTGCTGGCTTTTGACACAGCATACGCCTGGTGGAGGGGATAATTAAGTGCCACCAACTGTTGCATTGTTTTAAGCTCAATTTATATTTTATATTATGTTTCAAATATATTTTTTTTTAAATAAAAGGATTTTAAAAAACAATTTAAACTATACTCTTCAATATATTATTTGTTTGTTTAGATATATTAAAAATACAAGAGTCAAAATTTAAAAAATATATATTATAAAAAAATAAAATTATTATGTCAATTTTGATTTTATAAAAAATAAAAACTATATATATTTTTTTTTATCATCAAAAAATTAAATTGAAACACCCCAGACATCTCCATAAAAAACAATTTAAAAACAAAAAATTTAGATAATTATTTTTTCGTGCTTACCGACAGTTGTGATGGACTAAATAGTAGATAATTTTTAGAGATTTTTCTAATTTTGATATTATATTTGTTTGATTTTGTGTTTGTATTATACGATTTAAAATTAATTTATCTTGAATTTGAATATTATTTGTTAAATTAATAATTAATATTTTAATTATATATCTATGTATAATTAATTAATTATATATAAACAATACAATCCCAAAACAGTGTATCAAGACATTCTATATCAAAAAAAAAAAAAATTGAAACGAAACTAATAATTATGAGTTAAATTGAGAAATTAAAAAAGATAAAATTAAATTAACAAGTCAAATTAAAATTTACTAAAAATATACGACATTACCTTACGAGGACATGTCAACGTCGACTACAACTATTGAACACTGTACACGAGTTGGTATACCCGCGTGTTGTGCTGATCTTTTTTAACATAATAAACTAATTGATTGTTATGTATATTTTAATTGATCAAATAAAATTTTAAATAGTTAAATTATCATTAATAAGATATGTTTCAAATGAGTTGTTTATTTTGTGTATCAAAGTTATTGAATATTGTTATTGTTCGAATGTTTGGATAATTATTTAATCGGTAAATTGTCTACGTGCATCGAAGCACTTGTAAATAATTTGACTCAAATTTTTTACCCGTTTTATCTATATTTGGTTTAGTATATTTTCTTGTTATATGATATTGAATTTTAAATATTATACATAAAAAAGTCGTGCAGGTCAATTTTGAATAAAAACAACATCGACTAATGAATTATTTCTATTATTATTATATTTCAATCATCATTATTTTTAAATTATCATAATTACTATAGCTGCTATTATAATAATTGTTGTAAATAATTAATATTATGATTATTACTGACAATATTGTTATAATCGTTATAATTATTATAACAATAATTATAACGATAACCAACATAGATATTTTTTGGATATTATTTCAATTATAATTAGTATTATTATCATTAGTATAATTTTTTTTGTCATTATTGATATTTTTATATTATTTTATGAATGACTGTTATTACTACCATCAAAATCATTGTTAGTTATATCATAAGCACCATAACTATTAGAATAAATTATAATTATTATTATCAAGATAATTTATAATATCACTAATATCATCAAGATTACAATACCTTAAATTGTTATTATTAGTATTGTTAATATAATAAAAATTATTATTCTATTACGAAGAATAAAAAAAACTTAAAGTTTAACAAAAGAGTAAGTAAGAAAAAACACATCTCTAATTATTATAATTATTATTGATTATATAATAAATAAATAAAAATGACCTCGAAGAATAAAACATACTAAAAATTATTAAAAAAAAAGACAAAAGAGAAATAAATATTATCAGACTTGACAAAATCATTTGAAAAAAACATTTCAAATGATTATTATTATTATTGTATAAATAATAAAAAAAACAAAATTACCTTGAAGAATTATGAAAATAAAAAATATAACAAAAGAGTACGCAAAAAAAAAATAATGACAAAAAAAAATAGTAGTCTTAAAAACATATTTTGAAAATAACATATAAATTAATTCTTGCTGTTATTGCCTAAGTAATTTTAAAAATTACCTTGAAGAATAAAAAACTCTACATTACAAGAAAAGGGAAAGAAAAATAAATAAATATTATTAGCTTTAAAAAAATAATTGACTTGGAAAAAAAAATTAAATGATCACTAACACAAATTAAAATTTGAGAACAAAATAAAAAAAAAAACAACCCCAACAAACGAGAAAATTGGAGAAATGATTCTTACTATTATTGCATATAAAAAAAAACACTACTCTAGAAGGAAAATAAACTCAAAATTAAACTAAAGAATGAGCAAACAAATAAAATAAATAACAAAACAAAAATAAATATTATTAGTCTTAAAAAAATATTTGTTTTCTTAGAAAAAAGGAAACATTAATTATCAAATGATCACCACCACAAATTAAAATTTAAAGACTAAATTCAAAAAATACAACCCAAACAAAAGAGAAGATAAAAAAGTATTCAAAACTAAAACAAAAAATATATATACATAAACATGTACAATAATAGGGATTAATGTGTGTGGGCGCACGCTCGCATATAATAATAATAATAATAATAAATGAATTAAATTCTAATAGAACAATTAAAAATATAAGGGTCGAAATAAAAATAAAATATATAATTGATTTTAAGTGAAGGATCAAATTGATAACAATTCATACTTCTATACAAAAAAATATTAAGGGATTTAAAAAAAAAACTAAAATTAAAAGAATAGGGACCAAAATGAAAATGCAATATATAATGAATTTCAAATGAAGGACATAATTAAAAAAAATACAACTTGTTGCACCAAAAAGACTAAGGGATTTCATACAAATCGAAAATTAAAAGAAAAGGGACCGATATGCAAATAAAATATATAATCAATTTCAATTAAAGGACAAAATTGAAACAAATCAAAACTTCTATAATAGGACTGAACAAAACAATCAAAAGTCAATGGACGAAAATGAAGCCACCATAACCAGGGGTACTGGAGTGTAATCTGGTGTTTAGGAGAGAGAAAAGGGTGCAAAAATGTTCAACCGACCATCTGAGCCTCTTCGGACATCATGGTAAGCCTCGCGTCACTCCATTCGACTGAGAACATGGCGGTGCATCTTCTGAGACATCGGATGGATAATTTTCACTACCGTATGACGTCCCATGTGCCACCGGCAGAGAGAGAGAGGAAGAAATGTGTCGACGCATCTGCACGACACTCAAACAATGTCTCGGGAAAAAATATTTAAAAAAGAGTCAAATACCTAAACACCCCTACAACTAATTCTTTTTTTTTTTGTCTTTTCGGGGTTTATATACGTATTAATACATTTTCAAAATTTTGTGTAATGTCTAGAAGACTATCGCCGGCTATTCTGTTTTTTTTTTTTCTTATTAGAGGACTCAATCTTTATTTCATTGTACACAGATATTTAAAATATCAAAATTACCCCTGGTTTTGTTACTGTACAATGCGTGCTGGGAGGGGTAAATGGGTATTTTTACTTTGTAAAAATACATGAAAAATATTGAAATACCCCTAAATAATTTGGTAAGGGCCCTGTGAAAAAATAAAAAATACCTTTGATACAAAGAAAATGGCTGAGGCATACTAGGGGGGCAAAGTCGTTAATCTATTATTGCAATTCACAATATTTTATAAGTGCATGTATAGTGTTTATTCGAGCTCTTTTAGCTTTTGTTTTAATAGCACCCAACAAAAAAATATTTGGAGTAAAACACACACATTAATGTAACCATGGTGGGAGCTTGTTTTGCACGTGCATGGCTTAAGCCAAGTAGAGATGATCTAGCCTGTTGAAGTGCCTGTTTGAAAATGTATTTGTAGTTATTTAAAAAAAATTAAAAATATTTAAAATAAAATTATTTTATCTTTTTTAAATTTTTATATTAGTACATAAAAAATAATTTAAAAACATAAAAATTTCATTTAAAATAATAATAATTTATTTCACACGAAATTGTTGTTTTAAAACCTCTACCACAAAAGCAATACCAAACACACCCTTAATCATTCAAAAATCTTATTTTGAAACATATTGAATTTTAGAATACCACCAGTAATTTGATTTTTTTGTTTATTTTGCTCACTGATTTTCTTGGTACTTTGTAAACTTTATTTTATAGTCATTTTATTCTTGCAAGTTGTGTTGGACATGAATTTTTTGGGTGGGGTTTTATTTTACTTTGCATGCTTTCATGTTGGTAGATTAAAAAAATATTTTAATATTACATCACAAATCAAAATTATGAAATGGGAACATGGGTTCAACAAAAAAATAAATTGAAATGGACCAAAATTAATACGAAAAAAGTGGTCATCTTTTATTAACATGGGTTCAACAAAAGAATAAATTGAAATGGACCAAAATTAATAGGAAAAAAGTGGTCATCTTTTATTTGCATAGTTTGAATGGCATATATTTATATATTTTGACATTTTTTTTTTCAATGTCAACCTCCCAAGCAACCTAATCACGTTGACCCCATTGCGGTGTTAGATAAGTGCAAGTGTTGATGCAGCTATCATTTGTTCATTGCTATTGATGCAAATATATGAAAAAACTTAAAAAGAAAAAAAATTAAATATAATTTTAATTTTTATAAAATCAAAGTTGATAACAATTTAATTTTTTATAATATATTTTTTTAAAATTTTATTATTTTTATTTTTACATTTTCAATACATTTTACAAATAATATTATATATATCTATATATTATTCACAGTAGTGATGATCCAACTGCAGAAGTGATAAATTGAATTTCAATTTTGTCATGAATTTTTGACTTTTGAGCAGCCACAATCACATGAACATCGAATATATATATATATATATTATTCGCAGTAGTGATGGTCCAACTGCAGAAGTGATAAATTGAATTTTAATTTCGCCATGATTTTTTGACTTTTGAGTAGCCACAATCACATGAACATCGAAGCAACAAATAGTATATCCAGTCTACAGTTATAATAGTATGGATAAACAGTAGATGACCGACCTACTTTAGTTTTTTTACTTTTATATATATATATATATATATATATATATATATATATATATATATATTATTTTAGTTTGCACAGTTTTTTTTATTTGCATTTAGATTAAACCATCTCTTTTTTTAAAAAAAAAAATTGTTTAGTTTATTTTTTTTTAATATCTGATATAAATAATTTGTATTTATATGATGTATTTATAAAAATAAAAATATTTATGCTTGGTAAAAAAGTAACCTTTTAGGTACAAAAATAAAAAAGAACAAATTAAAAGAAAGGGTCAGGTTTAGATTTTTTCATACTTATTTGTCTTTTGTTTTTATATAAAAAAGCTTTTTATTATAGTATTTAATTAGCATTAATAAATGTTACTGGTTCATTTATTTTTAAAATTATTTTATTATGTGCAAATAATAATTTTATGTTTCTCAATTAAAAAAAATAATGATATAATAAAATACATCCACAATATTGACACATTCTTCCATTCTATGATGTTAAAAATCAACTTAAAATCATAGCATTAACCTTATCATTCACGACAAAGTTATTTATATAAGAAGTAAAATCATAATTTTATTATTATAATTTACAATACTATAAAGTCTCGAATTACATTAACATGTCAAGGAGTGCTGTTAAGGTTAATTTCTAGAGTGTTTTTTATTTAGAAAAATACTAGAAAAATATTTTTTTATATAAGAAATAAAAAAAATCATTTTATTTACAAAACATTTTGAAATTTAATGTAAACAATCATAAATAACAAATTTCAGAAACTCTACATTGTCATATCATAAACATAAGAATGATAGAACTTGTGACAAATAATGATCGAGGTCACACTTAGTGGTTTACATTAGACATTTAGTAAGAGTGATTAGAGGTTAATTAACATTATTTATTTGGATTTATGCAACTAATATATTCTAGAGACAACTATGTTTTCTTTCACATCCCGACAAGTCGTTCTTCACGTGCGACCGAAGATCCTCGGGGCCCATTGTCAATTGCGAATGTATGGTGTTTTTTTTTTTAAATTTGTTTTCCCATATAAAGTTAAGGCAGGAAATGTAGTGATCAGGTGTGAGGCTGGCTACGTATTCTCTTACGTGTGACTGTCGGTTGCCGATTCGTCCATTAACGGTCGTAATCTTTTCAAACATGATGTTTTGGAATTGTGTTGCCTTTTTTTTTTTAATAATTTTTTATTTAAAAAAATATTTTTTTTAATTTTTAGTTTTCATATCGACTTATAAAAAATATCACAAAAAGCAATGCATCTCAAGACTAAGATGATGTTTTATTTGATATTATATTTTAAAAATATTTTTGAAATATTTTTTGTTTTTACTTGAAATTAAAAAAATAATGTTTTTATATTATTTTTATGTTATAACATCAAAATTAGTTTTTTAAAATTAAAAAATAGATATTATTTTGATATATTTATAAATAAAAAATATTTTTAAAAATAACATTAACCACAATATCAAAGAAGCATCGATGAATGATAAAAATAAATGGGAAAAAGCATTCACCATTTCCTACAATTCTTACGTGGTTTCTACAATGAATTCCGACAAAATTAAAAATAAATTATTACAATATTAAGCCAGGATTTTGTTTCAATTATAATTTATTTATGAAATATATTTTTGAAGTATAACTGAAAATGAAAAATTATAATTCAAGAGTCATATCATACATACCCTCAATTCCATGTCTTCTCCGTACTACTTCAATAAACATCTTGGATGAATATGATCGTTGTCTTGGTTTAGCATCCGAGTATAAAAATAATTTTTATATAGAAATTTATTAAAATAATATATATTTTTTTATTTTTTAATAATTATTTTAATATTAGCATATAAAAATACGATCTAAGATAAAAATAAAAATATAAAGGATAAAAAATTAAACTGTGAATGAAGGAAAAAAATAGATTAGATGAACAGTGGATGTTAATTTTTGTTTTCTAAATTCTTTGCTAATATGTTTAATTAATATCTATGCCACCCACAAAAAGAAAAACGAAAATCATGTTTTTCATCTGCTACCTTCACCTTACGTTTCCCTGTTCTTTCTAGATATTTTCTTACCGAAATCTTCGGCACTACATCGTAGCTTCTTCCTTAACAGTCAAATGTGTTATTCGTGGAGCCCACCATACTTGCTGCACTGTTGTCGGCCGTCTTTCTAATCTTTTTTGCTGTCTTCAAAGGTTCAAGAAAGAAATATAAATGTTTTTTTTTTTATCAGTGAAGAAGAAGATTTGAGGTGCTAAGTTTGTATGATGCAGCACTGCTTACAGTGATTACCAAGCAAGCATGAACACGCCCTAATTTATTGAAACTTCTTACAGGTCCTTTCCCAGCTTGGCCAACTTGTTTATATGAAGATAGTAACTAAACATTACTATGAAATTAAACTGTTAATTGACCACAGATGATGAGGTTTGAGAGGCAAGACACCTGCACAGTAATACAATTGTTACAGTACATAAATATGAAACTGTATTCTTATTCAAAATTTAAACGTTTATGGAGTTGTTCTCATTTAATTCACTCCCCCATACTCTTATATATATATTTAGAGGAAGAGATTTCTTAGAAAACAATCCATGGTCCAATACAAAAGCAGCACCAGATTTTGCGTAAAACCCACTTGATTGCTTCACCTTCCTCATCCCCTTCTCTCTCTGCCTCCTTCCTTCCCTCCCTCCCCACTCTCTATTATAACGTCAATCCTACGTATGGCTTGCTCATCTTTAAATCACCTGAACAAATTCTTGACCTTTTCACTCGTACAGCTTAGGCATAAATGTATACCGGCTTCTCATTAATACATTTCCATCTTGTTATATAGTGGCTGCTGCAGCTGCTTGTTAGAGTTTTCATTGATATCATATCGCTGAAATCATTTGAGCGAAAATGGGACGACATTCTTGCTGCTTGAAGCAAAAATTAAGGAAAGGCTTGTGGTCACCTGAGGAAGATGAGAAACTGTTCAATTATATAACTAGATTTGGTGTTGGCTGCTGGAGTTCTGTTCCTAAGCTAGCTGGTAACTACCCTTGATATTTGAGTTTCATATGTCTTGGTTTTCGTAAAAGTCCTGACATTATGTGCTGTTTGATTTGATTCTTCCAGGTCTGCAAAGGTGTGGAAAGAGTTGCAGATTGAGATGGATAAACTATTTGAGACCTGACCTTAAAAGAGGAATGTTCTCACAACAAGAGGAGGATCTCATAATCAGTCTTCACGAAGTTTTGGGTAACAGGTATGTATTGATCCAATGATTATATCAACCAAAGAAATCTAAACCTTCAACTTTTGATACGCAAATGGAAATGGGAACTCACTTCTTTTGATTTTTTAATTGCAGGTGGGCTCAAATTGCTGCACAGTTACCAGGAAGAACAGATAATGAGATTAAGAACTTTTGGAATTCCTATCTGAAGAAGAAGCTTATGAAGCAAGGTATTGACCCAACAACCCACAAGCCTCTATGTCAAGTGGAGGTGAAAGAGCAGAAGGTTTGTGCAGAAAAGGCATCTTTTCAAATACCACAGTCTAAAGGGTTGCCAATTGTATCAAACTTCACTGCACAAGAGCCAGCATTTCTCATTAATGACACTGCTTACAATATCAGTGGTTTACCAGAAGTTTCAAGAGAGCAATTTCTCAACAAGCAATCCTACGATCCTTTATCCGACTTTGAATTCCCTGCCGGTATTGATCCAACTGGGTATAATTCAAGCCTCTCAAGTGTGTATTATCCAACTGTTAGATCTCTTGATCAAAACCATTTTGACACAAGTTCAAACTTTGGATTCACTTCAATGCCAAGCTTAACAAGTTTTGACCATGGAAGCATGAGTGGGACAGATTTCTCCGATAACTCGGCTTCAAGAATGAGTTCGATGTTCTTGAACGAGGCAAAGGAAAGTTCCAGTAACAGTTCAAACATCAGCAATTGTGCAGGATACCAGATGAACAACATGATGGAGAATGCAGCAGCTTTCTCATCATGGGATTCTGATGATCATAAGTTTGAGTCAGTGTTTCAATATCATCAATTCAATGGGATCAAGACAGAAGAATTGAACCCTAGTCCATGGCATGAAGCTGGACGGCTCCATACTCATCAGAATTCAGTAGATTTCAATAGCTATCCGTTAACGTCGCTGTCAGAAGATATAACAGGAGCAAATTTTGATGTCTTCCACCAGATATGAACTGTAAATTCATTAATTTACTCCTCTCTCCAAGCAAATACATGAGATGTTGATAGTACAGGATTGTTTGAGATTGTCTTTTTTCTTTTCTTTTTGGTTAACAAGATTTTTTTCTTAAGAAAAAAAAACTAAGCTGATATATTGCTTCTCTGAATTTTAATCTGTAATGTTCCTTCTTGTTTTCAGTGTACCTGTCTTTTTCTTTCTGTATTTGGTTTCAGGACAGTTCAAAATAATGTACGTACTTACAGGTTCAAGAGTGAAAACTAATTTTGTGGTCATAATCTTTAATTAGTTGGTGTCTTAACTAATCATCATTATTATATATTAGCTACAACGCTATTTTCATGTCTGTCTTTTTTCCTGCTTAAGCTATCTACACACGCCATTTATATAGCAAACACCTTGCCAATTTTTAAATCAATTTCCCCTGGTGACAGCAGCCCAAGTTGGACCTCATCACCAGCATTAGTTATTCTAAAATAAACCCAGTATATAATCTATTGAATGTGCGTAGTATCTGTATACTTAATTTATAATCAGAGAGGTGGTGGGGCAGGTTTTGATCGTGATATTTTTGAACCGCTGGCAGAGTCTTAATAACAAAATTATCCAGGGGCCTATAGTCGTATGTATCCGAGATGCTGATTTCCTCGCATATGATCCAGCTGCTATCCCAGGCCCCTCCATTTCCATGCATTAGTGTAGTGAGTCCCTACAAAAGGCTTAAATTGACCGCCCGTCGTAGCTCATCGCCATTATTGGAGAGAGATATTGTCATAGAGATTGATATATAGATTGAAATATGGAGAAGAAAGGATGATCCGATGGTAAGAGTTCAAGATTAGTTATATGATTACTATAAATTTATATAATTATTAATTTTATGATGAGATTACTCAATTTACGAGCAATTTAACTTAGTATCCACATTATTATTAATAATAATAATAAAAACAGAGAGAAGAAGATCAAGAAAATTAAGAAGGGTCAACTAGAGTAACGTACATAAAAGGTCCAAAAGTGTTCAATCATCTTAGGTTTCCGGTGCTTTTCGTGAATATGTGCAAACTAGTGGCATATATACAGGTTAAGGACTGACACCACCCCCAGAACTCGACGTTGCAGTGAAAGCCATAACTTGAAAACAAGTCCTTGACAATCCTCTGTGCTATACATTTCCTTGTATATGCCCGAAATTTGCCTAAATCCAAAGAGGCACGGATCAAATCTTTCATCACAAGATGTTTACACACCATTTGTTAATGTGCTTGAAACTGTATTTTTAATGTTTCTTTATAGTTTTGATGTGACAGTATTAAAAAAGAGCATTTTAATATATTTTTAAATAAAAAATATTATATACTACAATATCATCCATGGATGTAAGTAACACACAAGTATAATAAGTCTTGGTATTCGGATGAGTGCATCAATTTTATAATGGCAACAAAAAGCTGCTCTCTAATACTTTTGTACCTAAGGCAACCAAAAATTTATGTATTCTTTTTTATTTATTAATGTGGGTGTTCGAGTCATTTTACATATACCTTGATTAATCTTATGGGTCCTGAAGTTAAAAACCATATAAGATTTTAATGATCATTATATTAACAGTTATAGGGTTCAAAAAGAAAATGTAGGGGAATAAACTCTTTAGTATCAAGTTCTTTTTTTATATATAATATGGATGTTCAGGTTAGTTTACACGTACTTCGATTAATCTTACAAGCCCTGAAGTTAACAACCATGTAAATTTTCAATGGCTCGGAGATTTGTAAGATTTGAACTAGTAATCTCTATATAATAAATTTCGGGTATGACAAGATGAGTTACACCATCATGGTTCCAATTTTTTAATTATAAGAGTGATAGGTGGTGATAGCTAGTCCATAAAATACTCTAAATCCATAGTTTGTATAAAAAAATCTGACACTAGGAGGCTTAATATCTCCAACCCCCGTATTGATGCTTGTCGATGAAATTTAAGTTCATCAGGAAGATCGGTGTTCGGATTCAATGCATGCAACGAAAAAGTTTGTTTAGAAAAAAGTGTTTCTCCAAATCTGCAAGAAACGTATCATAAATAATCATTAATGCAACGTTCAACTCTCACAAATTTGTGATAATAAATAATCATCAATGCAACGTTCAGCTCTCACAGATTTGTGATCATATTATCATGAACAATCATTAACACAGTTGAAGTTTCACATCACAGTTAATTTTAGAAAACTGGGCTCAACCCAAAATTAATGCAGATCGATCCCGTTTCAAATTATGGGATTGTAATTTGTAAATAGCTCTGATGCCAGTGATCAGTTGACCAATCTTAACCGATATATAAACATCAGATCTTGTTCCCCAACTACTGATTGTGTTGGCATGAACAGGAAGGGCAAGTCAAACGAGATCATTATTAAAGGATAAAAGGGAAAAGTAGCAGTAACAGTAAATAAAACCAAGACTTTCCATATCAGCTAGCTATAATATTTAATTTGATGCGTGTTTATAGTGGCTGCCTGGTGATTTGATGCAGCATTTGAATCTGAGCCTTACATAATTTGAATTAATTAAATGGTTTTAATTTATTTAAAAAAAAAAAAATGGGTTCAGGGAAAGAAAATTGAAGTCCAAAAACGTTCGAATTATTATAATCTAATAATGGAAACAAAAGATAACCCATAAAAATGGAAGGTGGAAGGGGTAATAAAATTGAAGTACTAAAAGGCTGTACCTTTTTAATAATGGTTGGTCGGATTACGGTGTCTCCATCACGGTCAAATAACGGTGTCCCGACAAGTTCTGTCTGATCGGTAATGATGAGAGCTCGATATTGATCCAAAGGGTAAAACTACAGCGACAGGAATAATATAGGAGGGGTCTTGGTAAGTTTATATCCAGTCAGTCAATGTTTGCCAGGAAAGGGTAATGTTCATGAATCTAATTAGAAGAGCTATCATCATGGAGATCTCACCTTGGCTGCTTTATTCATGAGATTTCTATCATTTTGACTCAGTTCTAATTTAGTGTTGTTTATCTCATTTCATTTCGATCAAAATATTTCATATTAGTTTAAAAAATAAGATAAATCAATGTAGTTTTATCTCATTTAAAATTTTGACTTGTCTCAAAAATTATGTCTAAATTTCAGCGGGAATGTTTCAGTTTTATTCTGCTTGTTTCGGTCAAATAGTATTTTTTTAAATAATTAATAATTTTATAATATTAATAATATCTTTTAATCTAACCGTTAGATTGATAAGAAATTTTACAAGAAGTCTCTTAATATATTTATATATATTTTATTAAAATTTTAGAACAATCAGAAAATATAATCTTTCCAAACTTGCTGGATGAATTTGTCTATAATTTCGAGTAAAAAAGCTAGAATGATATCGGGCTCCATGTTTTACGTGGTGATTATTATGATTTTGCCTATCATTTATGGGCTGGGTTTAGATTGATATATGTCTCTCTCATTGTGTGTGTGTGTATATATATAACCATATCATTATTTATAGTATTATTTAATATACTTTTTAAGATTAAAAATGACACAAACTCACATTGTATTGCGATTAATTTTTATTAGATAAAATAAAAATAATGAGATTTGAATTCATAATTGCCTGATCAATAAAATTTTAATTTCATATAAAAAAATTATCTCATCTAAAAATTTAAATTGCTCAAGTGATTTATATTATTAACATTAATCATATATCATTAAGAAAATTAAGGGTATTCTAAATGTTATATAAAATTAAGGTCTTAAGGGAATAATATTGCTTATAAATAAAATAACATATAGCTAATTTTTTATGAATTAATAATGCCATTGACATAGAAGGAATGAAGTTCATGCTTTGTAAGTTCTAGTTCGCAATGATGGCAGGAAGCACAGCCATCATGAACTCTGTGTATTAACTGGATGAGTTAAGAGGCAGCTTTCGCCTGATTTCAGGCTTTATGCAAATTGATCATATTCTTAATCTTAGGGGAGTTATAAACTCTTGAAAATTGCATCCTCTTTACCAATTTGCTAGAAAATGATGAAGAAAAATTGATTAATTAAATAATTAAACGAATGTATGATGATAGAGACAAGAAGAATACATAAATATTTTATTTATTGAAATACTTATACATAATCTCCTAACTTAAATTGCCTATACTAGATTGTGGCTGTAGTTATTTTTTAAAGTATTTTTCGTTTAAAAATATATCAAAATAATATATTTTTTATTTTTTTAAAATTATTTTGACATTAACATTGATTATCGACCGAGGGTGCTATTTTATTGATATATTTAGGGCCTGTTTGGGATTACGGTTGTGGTTGCTTTTGAAAGTACTTTTCATTTAGAAATACATCAAAATGATATATTTTTTTATTTTTTAAAAATTATTTTTCACATCAGCATATAAAAATGATTTAAAAACACCAAAAAAAATTCATTTAAAATGAAAAAAAATTCAAATTTTAAACAAATGCCGATACACCGCAAAAACAAATAGGCACTTAGCTACTATTCCGCACTATACTCCAACATATGTAATTCTAAATGTAATGTATTATATATGTGTTTTATTTTAAATCATAAAATTTGTTAAATGAAGAATATAGAAAGATGATGTAAGTGTTTGATATAATGATTTTTTAAAAATTATTTATTTAAAAATAATAATAAACACTAATTAAAAAGTAAAGTGAAAAGTTAGCTTTCCTAACAAGAAAATAAAAGATTTTTATAAATACAAATATTTTATCTTGACTATTCATTTTATTTTAACATTTTTTTATTTATCTTGAAGGTTCATTATTGTTGTTGAGTGCATATAATTTTTGTTTTTATAAATACATAATACAAACACAACTAATTTATTTTAACATTAATCCTATATTATTAAGAAAATTAAGGGTACTCTGAATATTATATAAAATTAACGTATTAAGGGAATAAAATTAATTCCTTTTTTTCCTGATTAGATATTGGGTTAATTGAAAATTTAGTTTCATGATCGGTTCTATTTTTCTTTCTATAATGGGTTGCATTCACCTTTTTACCATCATATAGTTAAATAAAAAATGATTTAAAAAAATAAATTATAATCTCAGTGCAGTCTGTAATCCGATTAACAGGTTTGACATGCTAGCTCAAATTAATATATTAATAAGTTTGACAAGTTTACCAGCTGACCAATTATCAAGAAGTATAATTAGTTACAAAAAAAACACAGAGGCCTAGAAAACCCCTTTCAACTTCTACTTAATTTCATGGAGATTGCTTGTTGGGGACTAAAAGGGATCAAGGAAAAGAAAGAAGGATTTCATCAAATGCATTTTTTTACCCAATGCCATAGCTTGACTAATTGTCCCACTTTACTGAATCAAACCTCATGCTTAAAGTACCTACCTGTGATGGTATTCAATACAGCTTGATACAGTTTCTGTACAAGATAATCGGAATTCAGAATGCTTCTACCTCTGCAAATATCGTAAAGAAGATGACAGGTTCTCATGATCTGTACTTTTTTAGCAGTATAATGATGGCCTTAAACATGAAACCTTGGCCGAAAACCTTCAAATTTCAATAAAGAACATCGAGTGATTTCTTGAGTTCAAAGCCTCTTCTGTAACTTCTCATCAAAGATAACCTACCTAATGGCGAAGTCTAATAAAAAAGGAAGAAGTGTTTTCATGTCCCTGTTGATTGCCTGTTTCTTAACATATGAACAAGATTACATGATTCATGATTGTTTCTTCCACATTCAGATGAATTCGGAAATCGCTTTCTGACTCTTTGCTTTAATTTTCAGTTAATATTTTGGTTTTATATTGAAGTTAGGTGAGTGAGTAAGCAGTTCCTTTATTATTTTCTGCAGCACAAATTTCAATTCGTTGCTTATAATTGACACATTAAAAATAAATTTAACTCATCAAGGCTTTAGCCTTGATGACTAATGTGTAAATATTATGGTTAAGCTTGACAGGTACCACTGGCAGGCAATGCAAGCTAGCTCTCCACATTGGCTGCTAGGAAGCTAGCCTTTGAAGATAGTCGTTTTGAAAAGAAAAAAAGAAAAGAAATCGGATGGCTGACCGAGAAACGGGAAATTCACGGCGGCACAGTGGGAGGAAGGAAGTTCCGGTCTAGAGAACATTATTAGCTACAAGGGCATCCCTTATATAATAACAAGCTCAATGACCTGCACGTTGCCATCCGAATTTCAAAAAAAACAAATTACAGCAACAAAGATTTCCTGGTGAAGGACTGAGGTGTGTGTGTGAATGGCTATGCCAAGCAGATATTTTTAATTAATCAGCAGAGAGGTAGAAACCAGAGCATAATCATAATGAAGTAGGATTTAAGCATGTGAGTTTTAAGTATCCAACAATCAAATCTGATCTGGAACCTTTCAAATAAAGAGTAAAAAGTTGCTGTAGAATGAAGCACATACTACTTTATTCATTTCGTCATTATTGGAAGCAACCCAGCTTCCTGGTGAACAACATAATCTTGTAAGAGAATTTGATGCTTAGGGATGCGTAGAGGGTTTCATTTTCTTGGCTTGATTCGAAGAAATGGAGGATGATACTCGATCTGGACCAAATTAGATTTGTTCTAAATTGTCATTCATAGCCCTTGGCATTGGGTACACCGCCAAACCTAGCCCACAGAGCTAATAGTAGGCCTTGGAGTTGAGCCTACCTTTTCCTTTTCAAGCAAACAATGATAAAAACCACGGCTAGCTTCTCCCCGTCATGGTTCATTTGAGATTCTGCAGGGTTTTTTATAAGATCCAATCAGCATTTTCTGTGATTGAAAGTCACTGTGTGTGTGTGTTTCCTCTACTTGTGGCATCAGTAGAGCCATGGGTTTTTTTGTGACTGCATTTTGTTCTGGTTGTGGCATAGAATCGTGATGGAGAAGCACTGCCATAGCTACTAGAGGGAAATCTCACAATTCCAAGGGGATAAAGAAAACTTGCTGCAACTAATTAATATGCCTTGCAAATGAGAAACGGCTCAAATAAATATGTTCAGAAGAAGAATATCATGTTTCATCCCCCCATTTCACATTAAATTCAATTCGAGTCTTCTAAACACCCCAAAAACGAAAGAGAAAAAGAATCTCATAAGAAGAAGTGAAACAAACACATCATTTTTCTGCAGTGTGCATGTTAAAAGCAAACGGGTGATCAATTACTTGATCAGATCTTCTCAAAACATTATCTGATCAGATGATCCTTGATTACAAATTGTCAAATAATAGGCAATAATAAAAGCTTAAAGAAAAAAATTAACAAACAGAACCAACAGCGACTTCTACATAAAAAAAACCTCGGGGGGTGGGGGGCAGGGGGCGGACAAAAAGTATCCTCAAATTTGCATGGCATAAATAATGATACTGTTCTTTCTAGGCAAGCATAGAGAACATAGAACATGACACAGAATAATTGTTTGTTGGCACTGTCCATCCTGATAAAGCCTAGTTTCAACCCATAAAATGTCTGAAGATACAATCTCTCTAACAGTTATCTGGACACAGATTAACAGGATACATGCTTGTAACTATTAATTCAAAAGGAAAGCTGAAAGTTTCTAAAATAGAATGAAGACCTGAATGGTAGCTATCTACTGACATAATAAGCGAGTATCACCTATGTCCATCCTAGAAATAATGCAACCACAAAATCACCAACTATATTCAAGATGTTATGAGCCTTTCGGTAACAACTCTGAACGAAATCTATAACTAAGATTTTTTACCTCATACATATTTTTTGCCTTATGCTTGCAGCTAGGGGCATCTTCAGAGCTTCAAGACAAGGCCGTTTGGCCACAAAGAGAGAACAACATCTGCACCAAACACAGAAGAAAAAAAACACTTGCCAATCCATCCTGTATGAATCCAGTCTAGCATACATAATAACAACACTGACAAGGATGAATGGTTTTGACTGCAGAGACGGTGAAATTCATTTTGTTGCAAAAGGCTGTCTTTGGGATGAGCTCCAGTGTAATGAAGAGTAAGGTGATCATGTTTGTTGAGTTACAGAACAAGCTGTCCCCTCTAAAGAATTTGAAGTCCACACTTGCTCAAGAGCCTCGCTATTAACGACCTTTAATGTCAGGTAGCATAATAATACAATTCCACACATTAGAGCCTGATCAGCAGACAGAATAAATCCCATCAAAGGGGGGCCTCGAACCATAATCAAATATACAAAAACTTTTAAAAGCACGGTAAACCACAACTCTGAACAGAATCTATTCAAATGGAAGAGGAAAGAATTCAGTTTCACAAAGGATCAGAGACCATAGCATTAACAGCAGAATAGCATACATCCTTGGGATGGGTTTGGGTTGCTGCAATTGGATACGTCAGCAGAATAGCATACATCCTTAGGATGTGTTTGGGTTGCTGCAATTGGATACGTCAGCAGAATAGCAATCCCACAGAAAACTCAAACAAAGGTGAAAACTAGGGAAGAAGAAATCACCAAGTTACTGTCTAGCAGAAAGCATTTAACACCTAGGAAGAAATGTTTAGGAAGTGGCAACCACAATTCTGGACAACTCAAACAAAGGTCGCTTATCTCGAGCTTATTAAATTGCCAAAAACCAACCCTAGTGCAGGGACAACTTTAAAGCAGTAAAGCAAGGTTGAAAATAACTACACAAACTGCAGAACAAATAAAAGCTTAGCTATAATTCAACATTACAGCAAGAAATTTAATTAGGTGAAATCCAATACATTTTTCAAGCATGCAGTGAATCTTGTTAACAATCATGTCCCAGTCAACAAAGTTTTCTCCAATTATGACTAAGAATCTAGTGCAAAGTTTTGGCGATAGTGGTATTCATTATGATGCCAAAGATTGTCTATTGAGAGGAGCTCCAGCCTGATATAGAGCAAGGTGGTTTATGGCCTTGGCAAACAAATCCTTCAATTCAGGATGGTGAGCTAAAACAGAACGAGCTGTCCCCTCAAGAGCATTCAAAGCACGTGCTTGCTCAAGAGCCTTACTGTTCCCAGCATTCAATGCGAGGTAACATAATAATACAAGTCCCTGCAGTTGAGGCTGATCACCAGACCGTAGTAATTTCATTAAAGGGGGAACCCCATCAAAATCTATAATTGCTTTTGAATGCTCGGAACAATTGAAATTTTCCGGACATGCGAATTTCCCCAAGGCAATAGCAGCTTCTGTTGCGACCTCCACATTCCTATTACCAAGATGAGAAACTAAAGGCCCCATTATTCGAGTCTCCCGTGCAGGAAATGTTCGAGCCAAGCAACCAATTGACTTGATAGCAGGAATCTGCAACTGTGGATCAGTTTCTTCTTGAATTACTCTTAAAAGCTGATCCAAAACTGCCTTTGCAGCAGGCAAATTAGTCTTGAAAGCTGCACGTCTAAGATCAGCATTGGACTCTGCCACTGCCGTGATCTCCATAATGGTCATCAAACAATTAAACTGCAGCTCCCCACTTCCCCTCTCAACAATCTTCGCCAAGCAAAGCAAGCCTTTTGTCTCCGTAATCTTCCTACTATTGGACACACTCCCTCTTGACAGTTTCCACAGTGCCTCTGCACAGCTAACCTTAAGCTTAAGCTGCAACTCTGGTGTCTCCATTTCCCTCTCCTTATTACTGTGTGAACCATGACTACTACTGTCCGAATTATAACCACCCTTATAAGCTAGTTTTTTGTTCATTTCAATAAGCGAGGGAATACTGGTTTTAACAGGATTATTACTCACTATTTCCATATCCAAATGACTAGACAACAAAGACACCAATGGTCTAGTCACATTCAGCCTCACAAACTCCTCCTGTGCATAATCATCCAAAGCCGCCATCCTCGCCACCAAATTGGCCACCGAAATCTGAACCCTCGTTTGTGAATCCCCTAAAACCCCAACAATCATCGAAATCCCAAGTGCATCAACAATCACCCTAACTTTTTCTCCATCACTAGCAATATTAGAAAGCGCAGCGGCAGCAGCAGTTTGAGCCTCCACAGAAGCACCCTCCTTAAGCAACTTTAACAAAGGCAAAATCCCCCCTTCTTCAACAATCATCTTCTTATTCCTATCATTATCACGCGCTAACGAAGCAAGTTGATTGGCGGCATCAACACGATCCTTAACTTGACCCATTTGAACAGCAGAAATAGAAGACCAAACCCAAGCAAGGATAGGATCATTACTAGCAATAGGAGGCAAAGACAAATGAGCACCACCATCAGACTCAAAAATCGAAAGCAACCATTTCATATCACCAATAGAAGACTCTAAGAGATTCGAAACCTTACGAAAATCAGCAGTAGTAGTAATAGAAAACACTTGCCGAAGTACCCCACTATGTTTCTTGCATTTTCGGACAAGTGTTAGCGCCCGGTCAAGATTCCTGGTGATGTCGGAGGCGATTCGGCGGAGAGGACGGTCATAGAGGGAAGGAGTGGAGGCAGCAAGGCGGACTTCAGCGCGGAGCATCTGGGAAAGGCGGTCAACTTGTTTTGCTAAGTCAGAACAGTCTTGCCTTAAGGATTCAGCTTCTTGGGCTGATTTTATGACACGATCTGCAAGTAAAATTGGAAGAGAGAGTTCTTCTTGCACAGTTTTTTCTTCAACTACACGCAGAGGCACTGTAGAAGAAGAAGTAACTGTAGCGGTAGAGGCGGATGACATTTTTGATAACTGGATTGGACAATCTAGTTCTTGTAACCTCGTACTGACATCAATTCGGACAATCTAAGCAATTCGGGATTTGAGTTTCGCTGCAACTGGAAGACTTATAAAATAATCAAGCGAACGATTGACTGCAACAGGAACAACTTGTTCTTGTGACTCTGCAACGAAGGAGAATATACTAAACTAATATATATATAATAGGATGCTTTCACCTAATTTTATGGGCAACCTCTGCATTCATGTAGTTCTTCTATTCAGCCCCCAAACTACTGATTATATCGATTGGACCCCTCATCTTCTCTGCATCCATGTAGTTTGGGGCCTCGTTCTATGGGCAACCTCTGCATTCACGTAGCTCTTCTATTAAGCCCCCAAACTACTGATATTATTGATTGGACCCCCCCATCTTCTCTGCATACATGTAGTATGGGGCCTCGTTTTAGGGCAACCTCTGCATTCATGCAGCTATTCTATTCAGCCCCCAAACTACTGATATTATTGATTGGACCCCCATCTTATCATCTAACATATTCTGTGCTAAGTGCTCCCTAGTTGCCACGGATTCTTCTTGAGAGGGCAAAAAAGCAGAGGATGGGAGGCCTCTACTTTATTAATGGGCAGGCTGGAGCTTCTAAAAATTATTGAGCTTGAGAGTGGTGACGAGAGATGACCTCGTCCACAAATCATATTCAAGACTCGGTCCATGCTGGCAACTCTAGTTTATGACAGTTTCCTTTCTCAGAGCACACAGTAATTAGGGTTTGGACTCCAGTCAAGTCACTAGATTTGCCAAGGCATGAATATTTTTCTTCTTCTAGGACATTCCGTGCATCTATTTGCATGAGAATTTAATTAAATAAATACTTAAATGTCAATGCAATTGTCCAATTTTATTATGAAGTCTTTTATTATTATTATTTTCGATAATTGTTTAGGATATGTTCGCTAGTATATTAGTTTAGAAGATTTATAAACTTAAGTATCGATTGGAGAAAATATTTAGTAATAAAAATTTGAATTAGAGTTTTTGTATAAAGATCCTATATTTTATATTGTTTGTTTTTTGTCCATCTAGGATTGTTTATACCTACTTTAATTGATATTAGAATCCAATGATTTCATGGTTAGTTGATGATGAGTAGTTTTGAATAATCACGATTAAAACTTCAATGACAGTTATAGAATAAAGGGGTGTTTGAGAGTGCTTTTCAAAAGTATTTTTGAAAAAAAAAATTAAATTTTTTATTTTAAATTAATTATTTTGATGTTTTTATATCATTTTGATGTGCTGATGTCAAAAATAATTTAAAAAAAACATCATTTTTATATATTTTTAAATAAAAACACTTTTAAAAACAACCGCAACCACACTTCCAAACAAACAATAAAACATGATCATGTAAAAAATGAATAGATTCTCTTTCAGGGAAAAAATTCAACTAATATGTTGTTTTCATGGTTACTCACTTGTACAAAACAATACATTAGTCATTGTTACTCGATGATAGATCCTTCTAGTTTAGTATAACTTGTGTGGGAACTTTTTTTAATGAAAAGAGATGCTTTTCTTACCTAATTTTATTTATTTATTATATTTTATATCATTATGCTTTTCTATTTGAAGTGAATAGTTTTTTTTTTCTTCTATTGAGATGATTAGAGAGAATTGACATGGTTGGTTTAGAACAAAGTATGTGAAGAGTAGTCCAAAAACTTTTGGTCCTTCATAACAAATATCTCACAGATAGCACCCATCCATCCTATCCACGTTAAAACATTTGCAATATTATAGCAAATTGTTTTAATCCTCTTCTTAAATGGCTTTTATAGCAACCTTATCCCCTCTTATTGTTAATAGAAATGCCCTTCCTCACGTCATCTATCACTTGATATCATTTCCTGCCATCCACCATTATTTTATTACGATTGTCTGCTATTCCTCACGCGCTTCTTCCTTCTAATGTATGGCATAGAGCCCAATCTGGATGTTAATGGTGCACAGAGCCAGCGACATCAATCTAGCTTGATGGTGAGCACTTGCTGCATGCAGTTCCTTCTCGGTAAATCCAGAGGGGTTCTGGACTTGTTTTGGTGATGGATAAGACTGGTAATTTGTAGTTGGCTTAGAGCTTGGCCAGCACCCCATTTTGAAGTGGCTTTGCTACATCGTTGTCTTTAACATCATTGTCTTTAGCATCCAATTCGCATGCACTGGGAGGAACATCCACAGCAGGGGAGCAGTTGAAAAACCCATGAGGCTGCATTCCACAAACATAAGCAGAATGAGATACGTACAGAGCATGCATGTAGAAGTCCATGTAATGTAAATCGACGTGCTCAGTACTGGTCACCACTAAAAGATGAAAGGATTTCTAATCCAATGTTAGTCTTTACTCGTAAGACCTTAAATGATGGTAGTAATCAATCAAGAAAATTCATAAGAATTATGTGATTAGAGCAGACTTGAGTTTTAGTCCTGCAAAGCTTTTGCAAAAAATCTACTCAGCATTATGCTTCATGATGTAGGATCGCATTCTTGAGCATCATCAGAGAACATTCAAGAACATTGGAGGTATAGATGAGATTGTAAATGCAAAGTGAATACCATAAGCATAAAACCGATGCGCTCCACTGGCATGACTGGCCAATCTTCCAACCGAGGAACATGTGTGATCCCAAATACATACCTGTAATAAACAGAAACGTAAATGATACATGGAAGAATTTCCATTAAGCTTAGCTTGTAAATGTTGTATTAAAAATGAATAAACAATCAAAGGTATGACAAATAATCAACCCTTCATGGTTATTATTATAGGGAAAAAAATAATACTCTTCAGAGATCATAAAATATGTTCATTCATCATTGCTTTTTTAGCGGTCCAGTCCACTATATTCATGACAAATGGGTTTTTCCACTTTGGTCTTTCAAATAGCGTGAAGTGAAAGGCCATGTCATCAGAATAAAAAGATGATGAATCCAAAAAAAGATGAACACACGAGTGCTTCAGAGACAAACTACTGTTAATTAAAGGAAATCCTGAAATCATATTCATTGAGATAGAAATACATTTATAAATACAGACGTGTGTGCGCGCAAGAGAAAAGGAGAGATTTTTAACTAACCAAAGAACTATATCAGTTTCTTCTAATGGTCGATTCTGCTTAACCCATGTAGCCAGTCCTTCACCAACACGCGGATTTTGATTTGGGAACTCTCCTCCAGGAAACATCTCACCATGTGTATAGGGAGTAACCCAGAGATTGTGATTCAAAAAAGCAGCTCGCCTCAAAAACTTTGCCTCAGGACCAGCTAGTGGCAAACAATTTGAACCAGGTACTAGCCTGTAGCCCGTTAATTGTCCAGTTCTGTTTACGGTTCTAGTGTTTCTCACCTGAAGAATAGATAGCATGACATGGATACCTAAAGGATTTTTAACCCAAGTAATTTGAAAAGGATTGTTTTATGGCATCAATCTATTTAAAATCTAAAAGTAAACATGTATTAATATAAATTATGAAATTTCTCAAATTTGGGTGACTGTCACTGGAATGTAGGCCTTATCATAGCATTGAATCAAGGAGGAATAATCTTAGTTTCCAGTAATATCTAACAGATTCAATACTACAGTGAATCAAACAATACGCTAGAATCAATACATCCAACATCAAGCATTCGAAAGAAAGAAACAATTGTATTGTTATTAACAATCACTTAGCAAGAGCAGCTCTACAACAGGGGAAAGAATGTCTTACAATCCAATGGCGAGCAGTTTGGGGATTGCAGTCACGCATTGCTTGCAGTTCTGATTGGAGCAGTGTCTCTTTGGCATAAAACGCATTATTGTGGATATTTTTCTCCCCAGGTTTCTCAACTTCAACATTTACCTCAACGACCTACAAAATGGAAAGATTAAGTGAATGGAACCATCTAATATACTACAGATAAGGATTATAAGTTTTTCAAAGTAAATCTTTCCATAAACATACAACAGTTTTTTATTGACAGATCAAAATGGAGGAATCAAGAAATAAATACTACAACGTAGCCTGCAAAGAAGTGCTCATCTCATGGTCGCAAAGAAATCCTTATGATTGACCATGGTGTTATTGATGAATTGTATTAATTCACAGGAATATCTAATTAAAATTTCAGGCCGTCTTCAAAAGTAAAATGCCAAATCTGTTCTCTGACTGAAAGAAACCACCTTCTCTTAACACAAGCAAGCATTCGAACTAGACTACAGGTAAATCCCGGTTACAGTGAAGGCCAGAAATGGTGATTTAACCATAAGTAAATCCCATTTCCAAATAGCAGCAAGCACTGCATAACCTAAGAGCATGAAATTTGAGATTGGACAATATAGCTCAGAAATTCAATGCATAGTACCTGATTAAAAGCTTCACCAGGTTTGCAATCAACAGCCATGTCCATACGAGCAACAAAGAAGTGTTGATGAACTGGTGCGTAGAGACCTGGGGCGATGGTTGTACCATATTTTCGAGTTTCCCCAGGTTGTAATGCTCCTAAGCTAAGGATTCCTGTTAGCTTAACTTCAGCTTCGATTTTTCCATCCTGAAGCAATGAACAACTTGCATGTCATTCTAAATCTTAAGATTGCACAGTACAGCCAGCTAACAGGGCACGGTGCAATCTATCACTTGGCTTCAATCAACATTTGGAGAAAAGGTGCAAGTAGCTCATGGAAACGAAGGACAAAGAAGTTGTTTACATATAGCTAACTGGCATTGCACAAAGCAAATAATGAAACAACTTAATTGTTGAAATATATGTGCTCCTAGTTCAAGACATTGCATTCAACTCGACAGGTCCATAAAATAGTCTTCACAATAAAATTATGCATTTTGCAACAAACACCTTCTCCTTGGTCACAAGTCCAACATCTGAGTTAGCATAGATGTGTATTGGAGTGCCAATGGTATAGGATTCAACTTGCCTGATAGAAGTGCCAGAAAAACCCATACTCATAATTAGCAACGGTACAAATAAAGGACACTGTAAGCCGCCTAGACCTTCGTACTTCTGCTAAACCTGTCCTCCAATCCTGATGCTTCCATAAAATTCCATGATCCTCTTCATGTAAACACACACAATTCTCAATTGTTTCAACACCTCCAGTGAAGTTAGTAAAGTGGGCGTCAAAGTATTTGATAAAGCCCAAACAATCACATCCCTGCAATGGTAATTTGATTGTGATCAAAACTAAAAACATAATAACTTAGTGCATCTCGAGCAAAATAGTTTTCGAACCTTTTTTAGGGAATGTGCATTTTTACCAAGACCATCTTCCCCTGCATCAAAAGCATTCTTACGATAATGCGGTTCATTTGGATCTCCATAAGGCACAACCATCTCTACAAAGCTTAACCTATGGGCTACAGGTCGTCTCCCCCTGCTACCATCAACATAGGCAACAGAATGTATAACCAGGCCCTCCCTAGGAGTAAATCCAATGCGAAAATTCCACTGCCAACCAGCAAGAATGTAATCAGATTCTCCACAAGTGTTTCTGAAGTTAATAAGAGATAAATTAGTAGATAAATTTAATAAGTCCGACATATACCTTCTGCCATTCTATATAGTGTCCACTGACACGAAAGCTTGGACCTTCAAGCTGGATAATTTGTAAGGGTTTCACATCACTTCGATCAACACCACCTCTTGTTTCACCAGGAGTATAGTTCCTCAATGGATCAGCTGGAGGTAAGGGAACAAGTTTGCGATCTTCAAATTCGATCACCTTCATGTTTTGCATATCAACAAGTACATGGATGCCCTCAACTGGTCGTGCGTAACCATTTTCCATAGGGCAGTCACTCTCAGTTCTACAAAATATAAGTGGTTTAGCAAGTCTTCTGCTTGGAGCATCAGCATCACTGTGATAACCAACACACCTGCAACATAAATATGAAAATGAAACATCAATAACTCCACACCACCCTATAGCAGCTTTTTGATATATAATATGTTGAAAAAACTCTATCTTAGCTCGAGCATACCAGGCATCAACCATCACAAGTTCCATGTCTTCAATACCTCTTTTTTTCATTGCCTCTCTAAATGGAGTGAAGTCTTTGACAACAGCTTCACATTCAGCATATTCTACAGCATCCTGAACTTGCAGCAAATAGAATATTTAAACAAAGTAACAACACAAAAGAGCGCAATTATAACTCATATAACAAATAATATGTATTCGTTTCAAATATACCAGCTACTACAGGTTAAAAAAGTGATTGTTCACTTGTCAGCTCAGATACGCAGGTTTCATTTTCAGACCAGGCCAATGGGTCATCAAACAGGATGTTTACTGAAGCAAAATAGGCTTATAAAACACAAAATCACACAGAAGAAAGTAATTTGATATTAATTCAGTGCAATAACTTGTTATCCATGCTAGCTAGATGTTGGAATACCATAGGAACTTTGTTTCCATCAACCTGAATGGTGTGGGTCAAGTTTTAGGCACGTGGTTCTTTCAAGATTCATTGTTGATAAACATAGCATCTTTAATTCTAGTTTCTCAACCTTTTCATGATTACGTACTTAGATAAAGCCCAATAAAATAATAACAGTCCTAAATATCAAATTTCATCCTCAGTGCAACTCAAAGACCAAGCGAAGATGAAGAGTGGACACAAATAAAATAAATGCCAATGAAACATGACAAACCATTGGAGGCTGAACGTCCGGAACAACTTGAGATGAAATCACTTTGCCTCTGTGATGTCCACCTCGAGTTGCTGCATGTACTTCAGAGAGCTCCACAATCCATATGCTTGTCTCATTTGACCGTTTGTTGTAAACAACAAGTCTAGCCCTTCTTGGAGGCAGCTTTGTAGGAATTACAGGTCCACCTTTTGTTTTAGGTAGCAATGATGGTTGAAAAGGAGGGAAGAAATATGCATCTGCCAGTGCAACAACATGTTTATCCGGTTCAAGCAGAACCACCTCAATGAAGCGCATGCTGTCTCTGAGCTGAAACAAAGAAATGTTAATTAGCTCACTAGTGCAATAACTATCATATTATTTTATAAGGGAATTTCATGGAAAGAAAAGTTATAGCATGTCTAATAACCTCAGGAGTGGCTCCAGCAGCCCTAACAGTTGCCACCGCAACAGAGATTTCAGCTGCAGACAAGGGATCCAAAGGATGGCTGGTCTGTAACTTTAACATGACTGGGATGGCAGCTGAACATAATACAACAAAGACAACATAAATCAACCTAACAATACATATACATTGCAACATCAGTGGTTGAAAAGCTCCGGCTGGAAAGGACACATTCAATCACAAAATACTCAAATCCTTGAAAAAATGAATCCAAGAATGTCAAGACAATTTCTGATATCACATGAGAACAAATAGGGTATTTTCCTTGTCGATAATTATATACTTAATTGTTTTCCTTCGAATTTTGATGATAAACATTCTCGACTTATTGTTATGAATACTCCAATAATGTCGATCAATTAACAATAATTCATGAAGTGAAACTAACATATCGATTTGTCAAAATTTTGTGTGTAATGACTAGTGATCCATTATTCATAAAATGAATTAAAAAAAATAATATGGTAGTTAATAATTATAGACAAAAGGACATTGTTTCTGTGAGATTTGTTTTCTTTTGGATGTTTTCTAGATCTAATTGTCTAGCAAAGATATCTCAAAAAGATAAAAAGAAAAAGAGACTTGAAATGTAGAGGAATAGTATTGGAGTTTTGGCTACTTTCTTCATGTAGTAAATAAATACTATGATTAAAAAAAATGGAAAAACAAATTATTTTCTAGTGGCTACATATAAAAAATTATTAATTAGTTTAAGTCAGTATTTTTAATTCAAAGAATTTTCTCAACTCACACAATATTTTCTCTGTGGTATGTTTACAATAATTAAAAAAAGGATATGATATCTTCTATAGTATTCATTTAAAATAGTTTGATAAAATTAATTACATTTGTTATTCTTTGTAAATAATGTAAGATTAGTTTGATAAAAAAAAAATATTGGAAATGACTTTCCTGCTTCTCTGATACCTTTATTTATAGATAGATAGTTGAACCCAAAATGACTAAGAAGAAGGAAAAAGAACAATAAATTGATTTAACAAAAATACATCATTAATAATTAAATATATGATATATTAAATTTTAATCAAATCAAAAGTTCAACGGATTTGGTATTTTTATATATAGTTAAGGATAAATGAAAAAAAAAAAGCAATATAAAAGTTCAACAGATTTGGTATTTTTATATTTAGTTATGGATAAATGAAAAACAATAAAAAAAGCAATATCAATTTTTTTTCTTTTTTAATGGAAATAAAAAAAAAACAAGTCACGTGTCTTGTAAACTAATCTAATAAGCAATCTGCACAGAATTAGCTAGATCTTGCAATATGTTTTAAGAATGAATGAGGGAATAAAGATGTTAAAGGCGCAGGAAAACATCCATCCCCGTGCACTTGATTTATGCTGACGCATTAGGAACAGTGATGACTGGATAAGCACCATGATTAAACAAGTCAGCCTTGCACGTATCTATCTCAAAATTGAACAAAATTAAAACTATGTTAAGCAATCTAGAATTTTCAGTAGTCAACGCAATATATATTGTCATACTTATCATCATGCACTAAGCCTTGTTTGTTCTCAAAAGATTGGTAGAGAAAAAAAATTTGGTCAAAACTGGTTTTAGTCATCATCAAACGTGTAGTCTTGTGTCATCTTTTGCAAAAGAGGAAAGAGCAAAGGCTTTGGATATGTTCATGACACACACATAATTTATGATCCTATTCATCAAATTTTAATCCCACAAAATCAGATTGTATTAAAAAACAGAAGAAAATTCGTGCAAAACTTCCCACCAGATTAACAAATACCATAGGACACTAGTGAAACATTATTTAGATACATATTTATCTTGTTAAAAAATGGGGAGCCTCCAAAATAACTTCAATGTTTGTATCAATTTGAAAAATGAAACCCTATAAGAAAATTTTGGTCAAATTATATTCCACGTTCGCAAAATTTAGTCAATTCAACTAAATTGAACTAAATTATATAAATTATAAGATGATCATCAATTAAAAATTTTGAAAATACTTAAGAATAAGATAAAAAAAATTGAAGTATATTTAAGGAAAGAAAAGGTAATATCTTTTGCAAAAAAAAATCATTTTTTTATTTATAAGGAATTTTGAAATTTAACTTTTTTCCAGAAAAAAAAAATCTCATTTTTTTATTTTCTTCAATTTTTGAGAACTTTCTTTGCTGAAAAACATTAATGTTTTTTTATTATTTAAAGTCATTAAAATTTAAAGTAATTTAACTGAACTGATTTAAATTGACTAAATTTTCAAAGCATAGGCAAAATTTGACCAAATGTTTTTATAATGATCATTCTAAATAAACTAAAGAAATTTTAAGGTTTTTTGATTAAGAATTATTTAAAATTTATAATTAAGCTATGCTTTTTTTGGTGATAGAATTTATCCCAAACAATAAAAAAAGTTTCATATAGTTACTAAAATAACCTCACTCTCAATTAAAACTCTAGACACACACATATATATTTCTATATAGTGTTACTTTTTGTGAAAATCATAGAAAAGATAATCAAAATTTGCATATCAAGCATAGATTTATATATTTACCAAGAACAATTTTCTTTATAAATATACCATTTGATAGGTGTACATGTAATTGTGCTTGTTTAGTGTAGTGGGCATAAGTAAAGCAGTGTTTGTTTCGGTGGAGATGAGATTATTTGTTTTGTTTTTTTTGTTAAGGTTATATATGATGAATTAGTAATATCAATAATATTTTAATTTTATATATAAAAAAATAATATTTTTAATTTAATCAAACATTGGTTTTATTGACATTAATTATGAAATCCAATAAAATAAAATAAAAATAAAAAAGGAAGGCAATAAACGTGTAGATTTTGCCTCCATTTATCAGTCTGTCTTTTTATTAGGTAAGGTAAAAAAAAAAGCAAAATCCAGCTAAAAATGTGGTGGTTAGTGTGTGTGTGTGTGAATATAAAGACAGTGACCCTTAACTACAGCACCAAAAGGGTATAAAGTATAGACAACTTTATCTCCAGGATTATTTTTAAAGCATTGTCATTTCAAATAAAATAATCCAAAACCAGCAAACAGGCAATTCATATGACAATCCTAGGCTTAGAAAATAAATTAAATTTAGCTGATTTTTTGCATATCATGTTGATCCTCCCCGTGATAATGGAAAAAAAAAGAAAGAAACAGAAAAGGTAGAGAGAGAATTACATACTTTTGGTAGCGGAGGCGATTCTGGAAGGTTCTGGAAGAGAATCGACGGCGGGGCGGGGCTCAGCGGAGGGAACAGGAACAGTCCAATCTCGCTGCACCAAAGACGACGTCATCCCAGCATCAATACGAATGGGAAGGGGAGGAGTGGAAGTACTGGAGTCACAACAAGAAGAAGAAGACGTCGTTTTTTTCGAAGTTGAGGCCATTGTAAAGGATTCACAAGCTCACCAATTCCACCTGCATCAATCTCTTTACAATTTACTGACATACAACACTACTTTTCTTCTTCTTTACCACCCTCTGATCTCCCTCCTCTCCGCCTCCCTCTCTCCCTCTCCCTCCCTCAATTCCTTTCTTTAAACAATAAATGAAATCAAGAAAAAAAGGAAATAATTCAATGAAAAAAAAGCAAGAGCGATTTGGAGGCAGGAGAAATGAGAGGGAGTAAGGGAGGGAGGTTTTATATATAAAGAGGAAGGTGGCGTGACACGTGCAGAGAGCGGGGGGGTAAAATAAAATTTCGAGAAGATTAGGGAAGGAATGGGGTGATTTCGATAAAAATATAAAATATAAAAAGGAAATTTAGGGGTACTTATCAAAGATAAGTAGGTTTTGTGGCCGTGCTAATGGCCTTTATATTAGCATATGATAAGGCCGCACAAGATTTCCATATTTTTCGTATAAGGACGTGTATCTTTACTTATCTCATAAATTGCCCACTTGCTCTTTTTCGTATAATTACAACCCATATTGTCTTGTCGAAAATCAAGAGGATATTTTAGAAATTAAAAATATATTATTTTAATGTATTTTTAAATAATAAAAATTAAAAATAACTCGAAAACCTCGAATCACACAAAATAATTCGATTGAATTTTCAAAATAAAATTTGCGAAACAAACTGTTGGGATGATCTCTTGCTGGTTTGTAAATCTAGAACCTAAATTAATTACTTTTGCAATCAACCTGTTTCCACCCACGAGATAATAAAAGAACAAACAATTCATAATTTATTTAAAATAAAATAAAAAAATATTCCCAAAAATAATTAATATTCTATTCTCTTGATCATGCATATTTCAAGTCTTTTGGAACGAGGATCAAATATATCAATAAACTAGTTACTATTAAAATTAAAAGGTTTGTTTTTCTAGTAATTTCAAATTTGAATGTTGTGCTTGTTTTGGTTATTAATTTTAGAGCCCATGAAATTAATCGAGATATACGTAAGCTGACATAAACACCTATATTAATAAATAAATAAATAAAAGATATTAATGAATTTTAACATATTTTATTAGGGTTTTACTTTGTACATGTCTACTCAAGGTTCAATACCTCATTTTTTGTTTTTTTAAAGAAAAAAAATAAAAAATAATCCCAGAATATACCTTATTCTTTTCTTAAAGTAATAAATGAAAATAAAAACAGGTCACGTGCTATTTATTTTTTAAAAGAAGGTCACGTGTCCTGACAATCTTAACATGTATTGATTGTAAAACCGAAAGTCAAAAAACCTAAAGCTGAAAAACATCACTCTGTGCCCATGATTGATGTCGGTGCATCCTGCACGGTGATTTCTTCATAACATAAGCCCGTGATGAAACAAACCACTAACATATGAACAAAATTGATTAGAACCCCTTACCACAACCAAAGTAACCAAGTAGTGTTTATTCCTTTGCCGTGGGATCTTTGATTAACAGTTGATACTTAAAGGACTTTTTGTCTTTCTTTATGTCAGGATTCAAGTTTCATTATATATATCTGTCATTTTTGCAGTGTTTTTCTTGTTTATTAAATTTACAAGATGCTCTAGTCAAGATTAGAAAAGTATAGGAGTATCAGTGGTCAAGACCGCAAGTAGTAAAATGTAACACAATAATATTTATGTCAGGTGATCATAATATTTTAAGATAATAAAATCTTATTGGAGAAATACTGACTTGACACATCACCAATTTGTCTGCCATGAAAAATGATATTTTTTTTTATAAAAGATATAAATATCCAGATCAATTTACAGATACATCAACTAATCACAGAAATTCTAGAATAAAAACTCAATTAGCTTCTAGTAACTTTGAGGATTGTAAAACTTAAACCGGTAACCTCTAGAAAATAAACCTAGAACCGAACCACTAGAAAATAAATCAAGAATTAGACTGAGCTACACCCCTCAGGCTAACCATGAAAATGGCATGATATTGTGAAAATAAAACTAAATTTTGAACCAGTTATAATTATATTTAGCAATTTGTATGATATCTATATCTATATATATATATATATATGTATATCATACAAATTGCTAAATATAATTTGCTATGTGTATATTTACGATGAAGTGCTAGATGTTAAAGAGAGCCAACCTGTACCCAGGCTACATGCCAATTCAAGAAGCATGCTGTATCGGAGTTTGAACCGATTCATTTCTGTCAAAGAATGATAATCATGCCAAGTTTTATAGAGGGGCAGCATGGGGCTAGCATCCAAGAGATGGGCCATAGCAAGCTGCTCATAAAACGCCAATTTTCAAGAAGCATTTTGACTAGCTTGGATGAATTTTGGGGTCTTGGTTTCTTTCGGAGTGTATTTGAAATTGTGGTGTAACTGAGGTTTAAAAAAAAAAAAGAATTTAGATGTTTGGTTAATTTTAAAAAGATAAAATTTGATTACGGGACCTACCTAATTTATTGTTAAACCAAAGTTTCACGGGAAAGTAGTAATTTCCTGTTTTCCGTGCGTTTCGGCAGAGGCGGGGGCGGGAAAATATAAAAATATATATTTTATATATTAAAATAAATAATAATATATTTTTATATATAAAATATTATATATATATATATAATATTTTATATATAAAAACATATTATTATTTATTATATTTTCTTATAAAAAATATATTTTTAAAATTAAAATAATATAAAAAAAAATTAATCACAATAAATAAATATATTAAAAGAAGATTACAATATAATTTTCATCTTGTAATCCTAATTTTATTTCAAATGATATTTTACTAGATGTTGTTCTAGGATTACAGAGGTCTTCACGTATGGATTTATAGTTTGTGATGAAATTACAAATAGTTTTGACAGGACAATAAAAATAAGTATCTAATTTACTTACTTGAATTGTTAATTATATTTTATTATTATAATGATTAAATATTTAAAAAATAATATATATATATATATATATATATATATATAAAAAAAAAAACTCAAGAGAATATTAATTTTGAACCGTAACTCGAGTATTTTTCATAAAACTATTTTTTTAAAACTTCAACTATAAAAGAAAAAACAATATCAAACACACTCTTAATCTCAATCAAGAATGTGGTTTAGTTCTAATTAAATAGATTTAAATAAAGTAACCAATTTAATTTACTATCAATTCAATAATTAATTAATTTATATTTGAAAATTAGATACATTATCTAGCAACATGTTATGATCCCTTAAATATCACAAACATCATTTGTGGTTTGACTTAACCTTTCAACTATTTGTTTCTCAATGTAATTAATAGTTTTTTTACCAATAATATTTTAATTTATTATCAAAATATATCTATCATGTTAAATCATATTTGTTCTTTGTATAATACTTATTGTTGTAAAATTTATCTTAATTATCTATTATGTAAACATATTTTTAATATTAAAATAATATAAAAATTAATTAAAATATAAATAATATTTACATAATATATGTATATTAATATAAAAATATATTTTTAAAGTAATTTTACAAGTAAAAAACAATATGAAAAGTTTAGTGATCAAATACTTGAAATTATTTTTTATTAATCTCAAATTCAATCACAATTTTAACCAAATACTTTAAAAATTATTTTCAATTACAATTAAAATATTTTTAAAAAAATTATTTTTTTAAAATTTCAACCACAAAAACAAGAACAATACCAGCAAAATTTTTACAATCACAAGCACACTGCGAAAGTCAACTACGAAAGTCAAATAAGGAGATTTTCTGTACTTTTTGAAAGCGTGAAAATCTTATTATTTACCGACTCAAATCTCATGGAAAAATAGTCAGATCTGACGAGGACTCTCCTGACATTGTCGGTCCCTCAGACCATGACATCGCAACAACATGGTCCCTTTTACTCCCTTTTCTGCCACTCTTTCTACTTCAATTGTTGTTGTGTACCGCATTATTACCCGTTTTAAAAATATTTTTTAAAATTTTATTTTTTATTTTATTTTTATATATTGGTATCAACAATAATTTTAAAAAATCAAATAAATATTATTTTAATATATTTTAAAAAAAATATCTTTTTTTATTCTAGAAAATCTTACTTCTAGAAAATATATTTCTTGGGCTTAGGTGTAGAACCTCGAATATCCCAGATTCTTATAAAAATACACGCCTTGACTTGAACTTTAGGCCTACTAAATACACACAAGTGTTGTTGTGTACTGCATTATTGCCCGTTTTAAAATATTTTTTTATTTTATTTTTACATTATAATATCAAAAATAATTTTATAAAAATCAAACAAATATTATTTTAATATATTTTTGAACAAAATATTTTTTTTATTCAAGGAAATCTTATATCTAGAAAGTATATTTCGTGAGCTCAGATAAACGATAAACGAGTAAAATCTCGGATATTCTAATTTTTTATTAAAAATACATGTCCTAACTCGAACTTAAAACCTATTATTTATATATATATAAATATTAAAATCTTTATCATGATGCCACGTTGTTATCATGAAAAGCTGAAACTGCTTTGGTTCAATTATTGCGTTTGTGCTGTCGATTTTCCATCCCATGTGATAAGCAAAAAACGATTTCACCGATCAATGTCTTCATCCTTTTTCTACTTCTACGACTTATCTCACCTACTTCTTTTGTTATTTTGCTCTTTTGCATCTCTGGTCCTCCTCCTCCTCCATGTCTCTGTCATTAGCTTTTGTCTTGCTTTTCTGTGAGAGACTGACCTGTTTATATCATCTTAATTTGATTAAGGTGAATTCTCTTTTATGATTTCAATATCATTAAACTTTACTTTACTTATAAAAGCTGCTGTGAATTATAGTTCCTGTTATATGATTTTATGTTCGAATTTAATGTTGCGTATTATCTTAATATTTATTAAGTATAAAGCTAAAAGGTGTAACTTTTTCGCAATTGAGCCCTTATTAGAACAAATCAACACTCAATTATATATTTTTTAAGACATGATTGAATTGAAACATAAAGGACTAAAATAAAAAAATATTTGTAATATAGGTGGTGCCTTTCAATTTTGTTTGAAGAGTATATTTGAGTCCCCTATCTTTTTTAGCTATCAGGTGGCATGTTCTTTTTATTCTAGAAAAAATAATTTTGGTACAAAACTTTATTTTAATTATTTTTTTAGGTTTTTTTTTTTTTGAGAAAAGAGATCACTGAATTTTGACCTAGAAAGAAATTATTTTTGCTGCTACAATTCCGAACACCAAAATGATGGATTTTTGTTCCATGTGATAGGAGGAGTCTTCAAATTAGTTTTTTTTTTTTTTTTACCTGTACGATGCCTAAAAAAACATGTTAAAGCTTAGGAAATTCTTGGATTTTGAATTGATCTTTTATTTCAAAGCGGGTTTAATAAGGTTATTAAGGTGTTTTTATAGATGTTTTGGGTTAAAAACAAGTTTTTACCAATCACTCCACATCTTCAAGCGCCATAATAGTTGAAAGAAAGGTCGGTGACACGCCTACTATTTCTTTCAAATTGAATATTGTCAACTTTCATTAACAATGTTAACCCATAAAACTCATGATCCAAATCATGAGATTAAAAAATTTAATAAAAATAAATTAGAATGAATGATAAAGTTAAATATCAAATAAACTCATAGTTGAAGGTTGAAATTAAAAAAAAAGAAACCTAAAAAGTTTTGAGGACCAAAATAAAAAAACTTGTTATTTACTATTCATGGCTACTTGGAAAAAAAAGAAGCTATCGTGGAAGTTAAAAAAATCCTAAAAAACTTCGAGCAAAAGTCAAAAATTGTTTTCATGGGAGATGAGCTATGAAAAACTGTTTTATATTATATTATATTATATGGTTACTGGTCAATATTAGTTTTAAAAAAATGGCCCAAGTTAAGAAGATTAACCTGTAAAATTTGTAATCTAAATCATGAGTTTTATATAAAATAAATTGAAATAAATAATAAACTTAAATACCTAAAAAATGGAATGTTGAAGAATAAAATTAAAATTTAAAATAAAAATAAAAGCCTCCAAGTTTTTGAGAATTGAAATGAATAGTGTCATGAATCTTAGGGGATTGTAATGGACACTGTCATAAATATGAGGTCTCCAATTGGGGCCAATATGCTATTTACTTGTTTGAAAATATAGTTGAAATTATTTTTAGAAGGGTTTTTAGTTTAAAAATACATTGTAATAATATTTTTATTTTATTTTTAAAAAATTATTTTTGATATCAGCACATGAAAATAATCTAAAAATATTAATTTTTAAATTTAAAATAAAAAATATTTTTTTTATTTTTTTTAAAATTGCTTAATATTATTACAAAACACTTATTAAGTGTTCGACAGTACCCAGAACTCACTTGACCATTGAAGTGGCTTCGTCGAGAGGATACCTGCGTAATCTCTGTTATTTGAGCTTCATGCAAGCAGGGCTAGGGGAGGATAGCTGCCGCCATCATTTTTCTGACGCTTTAAGGAGGTTGAAAACCATATAATAGGGAATGATCGCATATACAAACCCGCCATGATCGCCTTCAATAATAGGACAAGTCACTCCTTTTCATCTGCGGCATATCAACTGGCCCTTTCTCTGATCATTTTCCCAGTTTTTCAAGAGATATTTATCATGAACAAAAACACAAGCTCTATTATACCTTTGCCGATCAGTTTTTCAAAAGATATTTGAATAAACACATCAAGAATTAAGCAAACCACAACAAAGAATCTAATCACCTATGCTCAATTATCATGCCAACCTAAAGTTAAAATCACATAAATATGAATTGCCAAAACATGAATTCCTACACTTTATGAGTTACAACATTATTACTAAGATTGTTTAACCCTTCATTTCAATATTCGAAAGGGCAACGCACAGGTAGGCATCACCCACTCGCACAGGTAGTTTCTTAACATAACTAAAGCTTGTTTGTTGAACATGCCAGTAGAAGCTGCAATTGTTCACCAAGTTACCAAGGTCTACTAGCACCAGGAGCAACAGTATTAGATCCTGAAATCATCACCAAATTACCAAGGTCTACTAGCACCAAGAGCAACAGTATTAGATCCTGAAATCATCCCCCGGTTGCTGAAGCCACCACCTCCTCTTCTGGAACGGAAGTTACCTGCAGAACATGAGAAATGAATGAGATTCATCATCCTTGAATAGGATTAGCATTCAATCCTGATTAAAATATTTACCTCGAATCATGGCAGATAACGACAGAGGCACAATCTGCCCTGCTTCTTGCAGAATTTTAATAAGTTCCCTCGCAAATTTTGCATTTGACTCTGTGAAAAAGGTGAAGGCAGTTCCCCTAGCTCCTGCTCGACCAGTTCGGCCTATCCTGTGAACATAATCCTCAAGGCTGGAAGGAAAATCATAGTTGACCACACATTTTATGTCCTTCACATCTACAAGCAATTAAAGTAGAAGTTAAGTGAAAAGAATTGATGTATAAAGTTCACTGCATGCACAGGCCCCAAGACAAACTCAGCTATGAAAGACAGCCCATTCTACTTGGGATCATTAACAAAATGAGAAAACATTGTTTGATTCTTGATCAAAAGATTACTCGGCTTTCATGATTTTCATTCTCAGAGAAGTAAAGCTATCAAGCTTGACAAAGAAAGCTAAATAAAAATCTGGACCAGAGCCTCTTAGGATAAGCATGCCGAGTTCATGAACTTTTTTAGCCACCATGCTAGCCTGATTCATGGCTCTAGAAATGTATGCACACCCCCTTATCCCCGCAGCCCTAAGATCCAAATGATCAATTTAAGATAACACATTCAAGAGACAAATGTGCCCACCTTAACCTTGCAGGGATAAGGAGCTGCTTCACCACCACTATTTTCATATCCAGCTATTTAATAAACTTGTCAGTCAACCCGGCTGCCAAAATAAACCAGATTCATAACTGTGGATGGGCAACAATCGCTTGCAAACATGTTATGGAGACACCTGTTAGTTGGAGATATGTGATATTTGCGAATTCATGCAAGTTACTGCCTCACAATAGCCAGATTTTTAGATCACTTCTCTTCCATGCAGAAACAGAAATTCAACTTCCCCAGTCAAAGAATAAATGATATCCCCATGATATACACATTCCACAAAATCTTATTCAGCTTTCCACATTGCCAATGGGCAGTGCTCCCTGTGGCCATGAAACATGAGCTGTAAAATTACAGTAGCTCCAAGCAAGGGAAGCTAATGGGATATTCCAGCGAATATGAGAATCCAAGATGCCACTCAATCCAACTTTAAAATCCGCTTGAATATAGAACCCTGCTTACAAGTTAATACAGCAATCAGTGGGTGATCATTCATATTGGTAGCTCGCTTTGCACCCATACCACAGATTATAATCAGGGAAAACTGGATAGCAGCCGGCTGACTTGCGTATCTTCAAATTTCTAGACAAAGGTGAATAGACCTAGGACTCCTACACACAATGATCCTACCAAGGCCCCGTGCAGCAACATCAGTAGCGGTCATTATAGGGCTTCTGCCACTTTTGAACTCTGCCAGGACCCAATCCCTTTCGGCCTGGTTTTTATCACCATGGATGGACAAAGCTTCCCACCCATCCATTCTCAACTGCCTTGTAACTTGGTCACAGCCTTTTTTTGTCTCCATGAATATTAGAATTCGACTCCCATCCATCTCTTCTTTCAGCAGTTTGATCAGCCTGCATAGATTTAGACATATTAAAGTAGCTACATCAACATGCTAAAACATCAATTTTTCTCTGCTACAAGCCGCAGAGACAAACCTATTGTACTTCTCCAGGTCCATCATGACTTCAACAACTTGGTTTATAGATTGGTTTGCTTTTAAGTCTTGCGATCCTATGATAACCTAAACATGGTAAAAAAAAAAAAACACAACAACAATGGGTAAACATGCCTATAAAACAAGAAAATAACAGTAAACCCAAAACAATTATATGATGGCAATTGGGGACAACTATGACTAAGACCTTGTATGGATTACACAAAAAATGCCTTGCTAAAGCTTCAACCTCCCTGGGCCATGTTGCACTCCAATACAATGTCTGCCTATCTGGTCGAATCTGTGATAAAAAATAGACCTCTTAGAATTCAATTTCAAAGGACTTCCTGACTAATGAAATTCCATTGAAATAACAGTTTCTGGGTTGGCCATATGGCACAAAATGCAAATCACTTCAGTGTAAATTACTTTAAATTGGCATGGAAAATCCAAGTACCTTACCAAAAGTCAAATTAGCTCAATAAGAATGTTCATTAAAATTCAAAATTCGAGTTATTTGCAGATGTGGATTTGTTCCAAGATTAACCAGACAGAAAATTAGACCCCATGCTAAAACTGCAGTTCAATATAGAGGTGAAAGTTGCATTTACTTGTTTGAATGTGCTAGCATAAAAAAATTGCAGTTAATATTTGAACATGAACATGGAAACCTCCAAAAAGCTACAAGCCCACCCTGAACTTATCAGGAACTTGAGGTTAAAAAACCTCAATAGAAAATCCTTGTTTTGTAAGGCCACATTACTGCAGGATGAAGTTAAAGACAGGTGCTTACCTGAGATACAATTTTCCTAATTTGAGGCTCAAAACCCATGTCTAACATGCGATCAGCCTCGTCCAACACAAGGTATGTGACTCTTTTCAAATTCATGTGTTGAGCTCCCAACATATCAATGAGTCGACCAGGGGTAGCAATAATAATTTCAACACCTGGAATAAGACAGATTCTGAATCACTACCATTCTTCACCAATCTCAATCTGCAAAGATTTGCAAATAGCATAACAAGCTACTCAAAACAGAAAATACCTCTTTGAAGATCACGAATTTGGGGTCCCTTGGGAGCACCGCCATATATGCACGTGCTCCTGATATTCGCCTGTGAACCAAACTTCAAAGCTTCTTCTTGAATTTGAACTGCCAGCTCTCTTGTAGGAGCTAATACTAACACAATCGGACCATCACGATGTGCTAGACAGCAATAAAGTTTAAGACAATAAATATCACACAGCTAGATAAAATGTGACAGCTTCAAGAATTCAACTTAACCTGAAAGGCAAATAATACTAACCCAATCGAGGCTGAGCAGCAACATGCACAAAAGCTGGTAGCAGATATGCCAGTGTCTTACCAGAACCAGTCTCAGCAATGCCAATTAGATCTCTACCCTTTAGAGCCATTGGCCACCCTTGAGACTGAATTGGCGTTGGTTCAGCAAAACCCAACTTAGCAATCACCTGTAAGCAGTAATCTACCGCATAAAATCAAATCAATCAGTCTAAAATGGTACGTAAATTTTCTAAACGAACCATATAAGCATTGGTGTGAAAAGAAATTGAAGTACCAGGAAAATTGGCCTCATGAAAAAATCGAATAGGCCTAGGCACATCATGACCTTCAACAGTAATCTCTCTTCTAGCACGAAACATAACCACTTCATGTTCCGACATAGCCCTTATAGAAGGATCCTCAAAGTATAAGCTCTTCTCAAAAGGCACCAAGTTCCCAAAATCCTGCTTTGGAAGTGCAATAGTATCCAAGTCTCTTTTTGGACCTCCCCCTCCAAACCTCCCCCCTCTTCCCCCCCCACCACCACGGCCAGAACCAGAATTCCAGCCTCTCCCACGGCCATCATCATTTCTTCTATCCCCGCCATGAAAATAAGACCCTCGGCCACCACTAAACCCACTTCCTCCTCCTCCTCCTCCACCACCACCTCGTCCAACACTGAATCCACTAGCAGGTCGCTCAAATACTGGATAAACTCCACCAACTGGAGGGGGACCACCTCTACCCGCAAAAGACGTAGGTGGAGGACCCCCGCCACCACCACTATAAGGTACAGCCCCATCGCGTCCGTAAGTGGACCCCATCACTGGAGTCTTTTGGCCCATTAAGTCACTAAAAACAGAGCCGATTAACATAAGAGTCCAAAATTAAATTAATAAATAAATAAATTATTCGATCAAAACTGAGAATTTAATTGCCTGCTACGATGACGGTGACGGTGAGAGTCGGGGTCGGAGTAGCGGTTGTCATAGGGGTTCATCACTGATTGGAGCTTGCTTGGGCTAGGATTTAATCGATTTGAGTTTTCTTCTCGTTGGAAGTTTGAGAGAGAGCGAGATATTTTTTTTATCAGATCGCGGGAAATAAAGTTCTCTTCTTTAAGCCTCCTTTGTTCGCTGATTACATTTACAATAGCCTAAATATTTAAATATAATATTATATAAATATAAGCTTGTTAAATATCTTTTTTTTAATAAAATCTATTAATGTATATTTTTGTGATTTTAAAAACTCAAAATATCTTCTTTCATATCAAAAAAACCAAATTGATTAATACTATTAACTTTATCAATTTTTATTTATTTTATATATAAATATATTATCTTTCTATCCTAATAACTTATTATTTATTATTTTCTAATAATAGTGTACCACTTGAGTATATTTTATTAATTAATTATCCATAAATAACTATAGAAATATATATATAAAACATTTTAACAAACAAAAAAGTCAAATAAATACAAATATATTTTGTATTGTGGTTTAAAATATTTATTAAAATAATATTATTTTTATTTAAATGTCATAACACATAAAAAAAATTAATTAAAAAATAGAATTATTTAAAATAAAAACATTTTTAAAGCACAAAAATAAACAAAACTCTTGCATCACATCTATTTCTTATTTCACTAGTGTTATTTTAGTACAAACACCGAAATTAATATAGTGTTAGCTAGTTGTAGTCTTAAAAAAAATGTTGGCCACCGGGAGTCTGTTTCCTTCAGCTTCCACCTGTATTCGAGAATTTCTGGGTTGCTCCTGAGGTCTGTCCAATGCCGGCTTCTTCTTCTTCTTTTGTTCTGTAAGATCCTGTCTTGGACACGATAAAATCTTAAGAATCCATCACCACGTTCCTGCAGACTGGATGAGACAGAAAGTCACGTGTTTTTCGTAGAAACTAATGAAAATGTAAGCATTGATGCGAGTATTTTTCAACTCGCCTGAGAAGCATGGGAGGTTGAAAGACTTATTTGCAGAGTTGCTGATAACATCTGGTCTTCGGGCACAGGATGACACTGGCTCTATTCCATCCTCACCGTCCATAATCTTCCTGCCATCATGAATAATACTAACCTCACAGTAGTCTGGAGCATTCTTCTTCACAAATTCTCCTTTTCCCAACTTTTTCCTTAGCAGCCTGCAAGGATGGAGGTGAAATCATTAAATTAATTCCTGACAATTAATGTCTATCTGCAAGCATATGGCAATGTTGCAGAGAGCTATCTGTACGTACTCTTAAGGAAAACATATCATTTGAAAGATTAGTTGATGGAATCCTGAAAAACTACTTTCAAAAGATTTCAACATTATATTTTTGGACAAGAATCTTCAACAAATAAGTCTCTTGTAAAATCTTGATTTTAACTTGTGTTATATATGCTAGTATATATGCATGTTTCTGTGGTAAACTAATCAATTGCCTATACTATAGGAGGCCAAAAATATCCAACAATTGGCACTCGGATGAACAACTTAGTCTGCTAGAATCTAGATTTTTTCAAATCTCAGAGGACACAATGAATATGCTACGAGGGATTATATAGAAAACAAGCACTTGTACCTTGAGCGAGGTAGGCGTTTGTTTCCCATGACAAGGTGGGTGATGTTGAGAACAGGAATGAGTTCTAGAATAGTTTTGGCAGTCAAATTGCTCTCCAGGAGAATTGTATCTACTGCCACCTGTCACACGAAAGTTCGGAGCTTTTGGTGAATGATGTGGTGTTATTGACTAGTAATATAGAGTTGCCATCACCCGCACCTTAGCATTGGCACACAGGCGAAAGTATTTTTGCATTTGGTTCCTTCTTCTGTTATTCTCTTCATTAATGTAAAATCTCACTTGATCTTGACTTAATTGGCTCCGTGATAACCTTCCAACTGTCAACAAATAATTAAGAATTCTGTAAGGCACTGCAAAATAATTATACCTGGCATGTTCTCCAGCATTGGGATGTAGCAAGTGAGAAAAACAACTACTTGTTAATGTCAAATATAGCCTATACAGTCTAGCAGCTTTATGAACTCTGATGACTCAAATCGTCAATGAATCCCATTAGTTAACACAGCCCTCTATAATTTCTTCTCAATCAGGCTACAATATAAATGGTGGTCCACGCAACATAATTCATCATGAGCTCGATAATTCCAGGGTTTGATTTGAAAAATTCAGAACAAAATCCATATCACATAGTTATGGTAGACATATCAGTACATTGACTAGTGTAACCTCCTGAGTTTCAGGTATTCATTATTATAGATGACCAGATGCGGTGTTGTTACATCAGGTCAATCTGGAAGAAGCATAAACATCTTTCCTTCCTCAGAGAAGCAAGAATTCATCCCTGTATACTCGATTAATCTAACAACATGAACAACCTGGTAATGGATTCTATCAGAAGTAGAATATAAAGGTTTACCTGGTGTAGAGATATATGTCAGAGGAGGAAAAACATGGACAAGAAAAACTCGAGCTCCAGGTGAAACAGCATGATTCAGAGCCCACTTCAGTACATCAGTGTCATTTTTACCGACAGCTAAATAAACATCATTACTGATTCCATCTATGCTGTTAGTAATACTCTTGCTATCATCCCCTATCTCTACGATTTCTGGCGACATGATTCGAGCACTGTACCGCATAGAACTTGCCGACACGTATTTCTCTTCTTCCATCTTCTACTCCTGGTATCGCACAAGCATAGACTATACAGAAATAAACAGCGTAAAATATGTGACAGAGATAGATGGCCTTTTTGAGAGCGAAGATAACAAGCTTTTGGTGCTAGCTAGGCATTGGCAGTTATTAAGCAAATGGTCGTTGCTCTCAAGGCCACAAAATAAAAGGAAAAATAAGAAAAGGAGATTCTCTTTTGTCAAGCAGTGTAGGCTAGTGGATAAGTCACATGAGACCATTGCTCTTTTGTTTAGAGCCCTTTTTGAAACTCTTTGCTTTCCCCTCCTCCATATAGTCTTGTCATTAGGATTGACCTTACTTTGGGAGGATAGCATCTTGTGACTATCCTCTCATTTGAAACCACAGTCCTTGTTTTCCCTTTGTTAGGCTCCTAACGCACCTCAGATTGCAATCAGTGAAAAAACATGGAATGAAAAAAGAAAGCAACTTTTTGTTGGGTACCAAACCTGTAGATGGAAGAAGATGATTCAATGCATTCTATTGATTGTTTCTTATTGGGAAAGGGGGTCTCTATTCCATAAGTGCTGTACAACTCAGCCATCCAATTACAAGTATACAAATATTCCACTATCTTCGGAGGATAATTTCTTGTGCAGATAATTCCAAGTTGATTTTTAAGTATTTTAAGCTGCTTGGTGGGTATAAACGAAGTTCTTTAAAGACTGGCTCTGAGTACAAAAACAAGAATTCGGACCCGGTGCCAAACTGTACAGGTTCATTTGTTCTGCAGTGCTTGTCTTTCACCCTCCACGCGAAAAAAGGTAGTCCCATTTCATAAGGAGACGTCAATTTACTCCCATTCTGCAGGAATGGCAGGTCCATGTAATGATATTTCCTTGGCAGAAAATGCTCACTCATTTATTAACAGATCTCAATAAAAAAAACAGATAGGATGAGAGCACCAATGGCCACCAAATTATAGAAGCTGCAACGTGAAGATATTTGGGAAGATGTAACCATCCATGTTGGAAATTATTTGGAGCTGCAATGCCGCAAATGTTGGAATAAATTTAGAGGACATGATTACTGCGAATTGCTATGCCATTTTTCTGTGGACACGGAACCAATCTGTATTGTAGTTTTCTAAGTCAATGCCACCTTTTTATTCTGTGCTATCCTTGCAAGCCTGCACCACAGATTACCCTGTGCTTTCAACGTGCACAAACACAGACGCCCGTGACATTCAGAAAGTAAATTGCATCTGCTGCTATGGTAAGGTAACATTAATTCAATTTGTATATTTGCATGATGCTGTGCTTCAGCATTCCCGCAAGCCAAGAACAAAGATCTTACCAGGATTCGAAGAAGAAAGTTTGGTATTTTAAGAGGTGGCCAATGAAAGCCACCACAGCACGTCATTCCCCAAATGACATGGGCTAGAAACACGATAAACAGGTCTGTGCTAAGAGAAACAAGCAGACCTCTTTTACCTACCTGTGTGTTCTTATCCTCTAAAGTTTGAAGTTGAAAATAGCACACAAAATAATCAACAAGAGGAATTTATATTAATAAAAGAGTAAATACCACAAACTTCAAGTTGATAAGCTTGAGAAATCCTATTTAGAGCATCCCATCAAGCCATCAATAAAAGACTCGACCACCCACTTTCTACGAGTTATATTTCAACTTGGTCCACATTGCTTATTTTCAAAGTTTTATCAAGGTTTTCAATTTCATTTTTTATGGGTGGTGCTTTATTTTTTTTCTAATTGGAATATAATATTTTAGTTTTAAAGTGTTTCGGTATCTTATTTTAGAGTTGTATTCTCTCTCTATATATATATATATTAAAAAAAAATTAATTCAAATCCAAAAATAAAATTATTAATCTAAAAAGAAAAAATAAAATAATTTTTCTGAACGATATTATGATATTTCAAGAATATCATTATCAATCTCACAAGATCATTATATTTTTTTAGTACTCTGAATGAAATTTTAACTTAATATATATAAACATGTCAAGAGAATCCTCGTAAAATTTCATCCCAATCTAATGATCGGATTAAAAAATATATTGATATTGTAAAATTATTTATTATTTTAAAAAAAATATTATTTAGCCAAAACGTAATGAGCAAAATGAAACCAGAACATTAGGACTGAAATTTTGGTGAAATTTCTGGAACAAACCAAAATTTTAAATGAGATAGAAACTGTACTGTTTTATCTTATTTTTTTAACCGGTACAAAAAATTCTGGTCAAAACAAAACGAGATCAAAAATACTAGTACTTTTACTCGTCTGCATGGTGGCATGGTTAGCCATTGAAGGGCACATCCTCGAGTATAATTCTTCTTAGATGTTAGACTATGGTTGACGTTGTGTTTAAAAAAAAAATGATAAAACAATTTATTTTTTATTTATTTGGTGTTTCTATATTATTTTTATCAAAAATATTTATATATAAAAAAATATTATTTTAATATATTTTTAAATAAATAATTCTTTAAAAATAACTTTATCCACATTTCTAAATAAGTAATAAATCCACAAAAATCTGCGGGACAAATTTTATCATCTATCCATATAATTATTGTATGTATTTGCAAGTTGAAGATGTCCAGAAAATATAATATATTCAAGGAATAAGTCATTTGATGTTGAGATTATGATTAAATAATATTTATGTTTTCAATTTATTTATTTTAGCTCGGGTAGTGGAAAAATTGATGGTACTAGTATTGATACTTACAAAAATCATGTTAGTGGAACTTATTAATTTCCATTATAAAATAAAAAAAATTATGGGAATAATGATATGAGATATATAAACTTTTAAAGTAAAAAAAAAAATAAGTACTTTACATGATTCATAAAATATTTATAATCCTTGAATCATGTTGTTTATGGAAAAATGAAAGATTACAAAGTTTTTATTTTTATTTTTGATGATGTTAATGAAAAATAAATATTTCTTACATGTTATTAACGAAAAAATAAATATAATTTATATATCATCAATTAGATGAAAAATATGGTAGATCCCTTAAAAAATATTTTATGCATTTATAGATTTATTGAGATGATTACCTTTAAATATGAACATGAATAATTAAAAATTAAAAATTAAAACCTTATAGTCTTGGCATAGATCTTTAAGTACAATTGGGTTTGATGCCAATACCAAGTATATTGAATTCATCATCTTGTTTGATTCATAGTTACTTGGATTCATTTCAGACTAATAATTGAACCAAGATATCAGAACAAAGTGACTTGGGCTAACACTCCAGTTATGGATTTAAACTCTTTGAATGCACAGAAATATTAAGTTAGAAATACCAACTCATCACAAGTGATTATAGATTCCAGAATGGACCAAGAGTTAGGCAAGATCATGCGAGGAGAGGAGGAGAAGAATGTTCAAAAGAAATTGAAGTTAGTGTTGGTGGACCATTTCCCACTAGATGATGCAAGAACCATTTCTAGAGCTAAAAGATGATTATAACAGAAAGATAAATCTGTCATTTAGCAACCAAAAGTGATAAATGAAAAGAAACCATGGATGTCAGATGCATCAATTAACATCTCCTCTAGCTCATCCTTCGCGGCCATTACCACTCATCCAACTAAATCTTGATATAGACTTCTTGTACTGTTTCTGTAGTGGAAAATATTATTAGATTGCTGAAATATGAAAATCATATGAACACATACATATCAACTTCAGATATTGCAGATCATACTGCTATGGAATCGGGAGTGCACTAACAATCATAACGAAATCACCATGTACGTAAGCGACTGCCATTTGTGAGAGGTGGTGGGGCTATGTAAATTTTAGAGGGTCAGTTGTAGCTCAATTTTCTGTATATAAACCGTGCCTTTCAAAGTTCAATCTAATGAAGTAAAGAGAAAAATAAAGCATCTTCTTGAAACAATCTTAGAAAGCAGACATGGCGAAGGCCATTCAGCTTGTTGTTCTTAAAGTACTGATGATCATAATATTTGCTGGCTGGACTGCCGTCTGGATTCTAAAGCCTACTAACCTGTGGACAAGAAAATGGAAAGGAGCCGAAGATAGTTCCAGGCATACAGAGTTTGGCTATTATGGTATGTATAAGAAGATATCATCTGAGTAGGTTTTTGCTTATTCCTAAAACGTCATTTTCACATATAATCACTTATTCAAGGCATGATGGCATAGGTTTTTAATTTGTAGAATCAAGCAAGATTTGCCGTTCTCCTGAATTCTTACTGCAGAACATAAAACATTCATGATTGCAATTACAGACGTTGGTACACATGCTTATCCTGTATTGAATGCGCTGCAGGTCTCAACTTTGCTGTATACACATTTCCTCTTATTTCCCTGACCATCATTGGACTAGTTTGCTTGAATTTGATTTCGAGGGAGCCTCCTCAAAGCAGGTAATATAGCTGTGAAATCGGATTGCGTTCACTGGAAATTGATGGCTTACTGTTTTTTTATGATTAATATGGATGACAGACCAGCAAGGAGTGCAGCTATTGGTTTTTCAAATCCTGTGTTGGTGAACAGCTTTCTGGGAATTTTATCTAGCATAGAGATTCTAGCAGTGTTCCTCTTTGTCCTCTTTCTAGCTTGGACTTATTATGCCCGAATAAGCAATGACTTCAAAAAGTTGATGCCAATCAAGTCACTGAACTTGGATTTGTGAGTTCCAACAATCCTAAATAACAAATGGTGGGTAGTAAAAATAGAGAGCAACACCATTACTAATGTTCACCTGTATTTCAGATGGCAACTCAAGTATTTAAGAGTGGCTACCCGATTCGGATTGCTAGCAGAAGCCTGCCTGGTTTTGCTTCTTCTTCCTATTTTAAGGGGCTTGTCTTTATTTCAATTACTTGGCATCCAGTTTGAAGCTTCAGTAAAATATCATATATGGCTAGGGACTTCAATGATACTTTTTGCCACCATTCATGGCGCGAGCACTTTGTTCATCTGGGGTGTCAGCCACCATATTCAAGATGAGGTATTCTGTTCCCTTTCTGCTTTCCCTCTTGAAACTGAAGTTTTAGTCTGTTTTACTGGTTCACCTTGCATTTTTCGTGATTCAATTTGGTATCTTCTGTTATTAACATTTAGCTGGTTTTTTCCTTGTTTTATTGCTTTGCTTATGAGTTTGTAATAACAGATGTGGAGGTGGCAGAAAACAGGTCGGATATACCTGGCAGGGGAGATAGCTCTTGTTACAGGACTAATAATCTGGATCTCATCTCTTCCTCAAATAAGGAGGAGAAGATTCGAAATATTCTACTACACACACCATCTGTACATAGTTTTTCTAATATTTTTCTTGTTCCATGCTGGAGATCGGCACTTCTACTCGGTATTTGCTGGGATATTTCTCTTCGGTCTTGACAAGCTACTTCGAATTGTACAATCAAGACCAGAAACTTGCGTTCTGTCAGCACGGATATTCCTTTTCCCCTGCAAAGCCATAGAACTTACGCTGCCAAAGGATCCAAGTAAACTTTTCAATCTTACCGGTTGCAATCATATTTATCAGTGTTGTGACAGTGAATTCTCTCATCAAAATGGCTCTCGTACTAATTGCAGGATTGAAGTATACCCCAACAAGTGTTATATACATGAAGATACCAAGTATTTCCAAGTTTCAGTGGCATCCCTTCAGTATAACATCTAGCTCTAACCTGGATGATCACACGATGTCTGTTGTAATAAAATGCAACGAGGGCTGGACAAGTACTTTCTATGACGCGATACAAGCAGAGTTAGATTCAGACAGTGGTTCTATGAGCTGTATGCCTGTGTCAATTGAAGGCCCTTATGGACCTGCTTCCCTTGACTTCCTAAGGTTTGCATAAAGGAACTCGGTATTGCAGAATAAGATTTTAATTTAACTGATAATGAACCAGAAATGATTTTCGAGATCGTCACTAGCTAAGAAATCTTTTGCAGGCATGACAGCCTACTAATGATTGCTGGTGGAGCAGGGATAACCCCATTTCTCAGCATTTTAAAAGAAATTGCTTCTGTAAACAGGAGCAGATATAGATTCCCCACACGAGTTCAGCTTATCTATGTCGTGAAGAAATCACAAGATATTTGCCTGTTAAACTCAGTTTCTTCTCTACTTCTGAACCAGCCACCCACACAATTGTCTCTAAAGCTAAAAGTATATGTAACTAAAGAGGAGAGGTCTAATGCAACAGTGAGAGGATTAGTGAATGACTTATCTCTAGCAAGAACCGTTAACTTCAGCACCAAATGCTCAAACTATGCAGTACATGGACCAGAAAGTTCAATTTGGATGGCTGCCATGGCCGCGTTATCCTCCATTAAATTCATAGTTTCTCTTATTTTCTTCAATCACATTTTTCTTCCCGATGAAAAGAAGAGTGTTGTGAACAAAAAGATGGTTATTCCCTCAGAAAAGAGGGCCGCAAAAGAAAAGACCCCCTCTTCAGTTGTTGATCTACTTCTCCTAGCTTCTTTCATCATAGCACTAGCATGCAGCACGTTTTTAGCAGCTATTTTGAGATGGAAAAGACTCAAGAAAGATATTCCACCTGTCTCTCCAAAACAAGGTACAGCCACAGAACATGGTTCATTGGAGACTAAATGTGCAGTTGAAGAACATGAACTTCATTTTGGAGAAAGGCCTAACTTTCAAGGTACTGATACTATTCTACCATCCTTTTCCTCCAATTCCTGCTTAATCTGAACTTTCTGTCTCTAATTTAAGTTTCTGTAATTACATGTTTCCAATAGATATATTCTCCAAGTTCCCAAATGAAACTGGCGGGTCTGATATCGGAGTCCTGGTGTGTGGACCGGGAAGTATGACGGAGTCGGTGGCATCATTATGCCAGCTGAAGTCTCAAGGACTCAACATTCGTTCCAAGGGAAAGAAAACATACTTCAGTTTCCACGCCCTCAACTTCACTCTCTAGTCTCATCATCAATACACACAGACAGAAAAACTTGCCCGAACGTAACTATTAGTATCTGGTTTTCTAAATAATGGATGGAAGGCTACATTCCACTCTGTATATATTTCATTGCAGCACCACTGTAGAAGGGCTTGTAGAAGGGCTTGAGCAGTTCATCTGAGAGCTTGAGGATCTTTAAATAAGTTGAATGGATGGAACTCTATCAAAGTGCTTTGCGGGCCAAACTGAAATTAAATTTGGTGGTATGTAATGTTCCTTCGCCTCTGTGATGAGCCTGTGCACATGAAATTAGGTGGATCTCAAATCAAGGCATGAGTGCTTGTCACTGTGGTTTAAAATTACGCGGATGCCATGATATGCTTTTTCGCCGAAAATCACCTAAATTCTAATTTAATTGGAGATTAAAATGTTTTTTATTTAAAAATATATTAAAATATTTTTTTTATTTTAAAAAATTACTTTTAATATTAGTATATAAAAATTAACATGAGCAGCCCAAAATCCAGGTTTGGATAACAATTAACGTGTAGTCATGGGACTTGATCATTCACTTAACACCCCCACCCTGTTACCTTGGATCTTTATATTTATTTATTGTATTTTATGAATTAAATTAATTAATTAAATATAAATATAAAATGTTTACTTCATGATATTTTATCACTTAATTATTGTCAAATTAGCTGTTTATTTTATTTACTGTCAAAATAGCAGTCAAAATTATATCATTAAATTAACCGACTTTATTAATCAAGTCAATGGTACTTTTCTTGATTTTTACCTTCCCTGAAATAGTGCGGAAAAACTATGTAGTATATATTAAAGTTGTTTTTCTAAAAAAAATTCATTCATAAATATTTGTTATATCAATATATAAAAATAATCTAAAAATATCAATTTTTTAATTTAAAAAAAAATCTAATTTTTTTAAAAAATATTTTTAAAATAAAGTTTCAAACATGAATGCTTTAATGCTGTTAACCTGACAGCCCATCCATGTGGTCTTTCACTTTAAGATGCCATAAATTCACAATTTTTTTCTCGTTAAGGAGAAAAAGAAAGTTCAACAAGTTGCGTTGTTGATCAAGCTGCAAGTGAAAGCGACCTGTCGTTCACTACTCGTTGATGGCTTGAGAATGGTTGACCAATGCAAGCGTGGAAACTTTCAAGGGTACGTGGTGTGGTTGTGGGAATATTAGCCACCATTCTTGACTAACATGCTGCTGCCTCGTTGATCAATTTGCATGGATTGACGTGTATCTTGTTTTCACTCGGGATCGTGCTTTCGACTCCGGAGCTTTTACATTCCATGTTCAAACGACACTGTTTTAATATTCGGGAAATCACAGCTTATTGTCAGCTTGACAAACGTTCATAGAATCCATTGATAGCCGAAAAGGTGATGGGCTATGGAAAGCTCTTATTTATTCCATCTTTTATCCCATAGGGTAAGCAACTTGCCAATTGCTTACAAATACAATGAAAGAACAGAAACAGAATCAGAAAAGGAAATAAGATCAGCACCTCGCAAGATAAAAGTATATTGGATTGTTTTTTTTTTTTGAAAATTGCATTGTATTTATAAACAATCATAGTACAACAATCATGTTGTAACACGTTGCCTCGTTGATCAATTACGAAGAGAGAAACGCGGTTTAAGAGTCATAAGAAATACTATAATATAGAGACAAAAAATTTAAAAAATATAGACGTTGTCTTGCGTGTGATGGAATGAATTGGAGGTTTTTTTTTTCCTCGGTTTAATTTTATATGCACGATCTCATTCTATTTTATTTATTGGTTACTATCTCATCTCAAATTTTATTATATAAATACTCGGTAAAAGTTTTTAAGTGTGAAATAGAGATCCTCTTTGTACTCAAAAAGGCTAGATGTGTTTTCTAGAAAGGCATGAAAGAATTTTAAAATAGTTTTGACAAGAAGAATAACTTTTACAACTCCAATTGCTGATGTTTGTGGGTCTTGTTGCAGAGGATTCTTGCCTTGGAGTGAAGACTGGGGTATAGAATGAGTGAGCCGTGGCCGGTAGATTCTCACAGTGACAACTTGGCACTCCATGACCAGTTAAAGGCATTACAAAAGTCAACTCTTAGTCTGGTCAGTGGTGGTGGACTAGTGGGGGTTAAATCTTTGTGAAACCAGAGCATCAAAAAAATCAGCGTTTGGTTTTTATTTTTATTTTAAATGAAATTTTTTTAATATTTTTAAATTATTTTAATATACTAATATTAAAAAAAAATTAAATAAAAAAATATTTTAAAAAATAACTATAATCACACTCATAAACACTCGCTGATTCTATCGCGTGGGAGAAAATTCAACATTTCCCACTGAATTTGTTAGCACCACAGTACCATTCTAGAGACTTGGAATCAGAATCTATTCCTTTCTTTCGCTCCTCACTTTATTATTATTATTATTTTTATTTCTATAAACCGTGTTTTGCACTTCAGTCATTGAGATTTCTTTTTTAAAAACAATTATCGTTCCAAGTTGGTTTTACATGTTAGAATTTATTTTCATTTGTATGTTATTGCATATTTGACGTGTCATGAAATATTTCTACTATAAATTAAATTTTAATTTAATGAAATAAAGTTTTAGGTTATTGTTAAACAAAAAATTGAAAAAACAATGATCAAAATAAACAAACAAGCAAAAAAGTTTTTTTTTTGAAAGGCATGAGAAACTTTAGTTTTATCCCTCGAGTGTTTTTTTTTTATAGATACTTGGAACTTGTTATTTATATTTTTATGTTTCAATCTCTAACTTCTTTTTTATCATGTTGTAAACCTGTTTTTCAAGAGACATGGTTTGATGACAAAGAGCTTGTAATCTGCATAACAGCCCTCGAGTTTGAATAAGAATTGTGCATTCTTTATAAAAATTTGGAATAACCAGAGTTTTACTCACTCACCTAATTTACAAAATATGTTTTTCGGGAATGAAGTTTCCTTGCATTAAAAAATTATTACAAACCCTAACTTTGACAAGAAATTATAAAGGTGCTAAGAACAAAGAGGAGCGAGAAAGTGTTTTGTTGGTCACAATTCTTAAGAAACAAATTATCAAAATTTGTATTAACGAGTTCATATTAGAGGAAAAAAGTGAAAAGAAAGTGAGTTTTCATTTTAAACATGCTGAAAAAATAGATTAAAACTTGTGAATTTATTTTTTTGAGATAATTAGAGGGAGTAAAATAAGATTAAAAATTTCATTATTGAGGTTTCTAGAATGATTTGCATGTATATTTAGATGAAAAAAACAAGTTAAAAATGAGTTTTGGACATTGATTTTTAGAAAAAACAATAATTAGTTCTTTTAATTATCTTTATAATTTTATAATACTCTACATAGAATATTGTAATTCATCTTTAAATTATATTTTTCCTCTTGAATTTCATATACATAAATTATATTTTTAAGATATATTTATAAAAACAAAATAATTTGTATTTAGCGACTAGAATTAACATCTAAGATATATAAAAAATAACAATCAAAGTAAGATATTTACACGTACATATATTTTGCTTCATAAAAGAAAAACTATCTAGCTTTTTTATTTAGTTTTTAATTAGTATGATAAAAAAAAATCTCATTTAATCAAGTTTTAAATGGGCTCCCTAGGCCTCATTAATTAGAAGGTTACTGTTTAGCTAGACGTTCAATGCTAAATTCTCACTCTAAAACCAATAATTTCATGATTTTTTTTCTACATATAAAAAATAAATAAATAATATTTAAAATAAACTAGCATAAAAATAATAATCCAGCACACCAAATCACAAGCCACCGTGTACCCCTGAACATCTCAGTTTTAAGATTTTTTTCAAAACTTAGAGCACACAAACGTCATCGAAATTAAAGGGGGGGTGTTTGGAGTATTGTTTTTTAAAGTGTGTTTTATGCTGAAATATATTAAAATGATATTTGTTTATTTTTAAAAAATTATTTTTGATATCAGTATATTAAAATGATCTAAAAATATCAAAACATATTTATTTAAAATAAAAATAAATAAAAATAAACCAACCACAGCAAAACATAAGTTTGGCCACCGTATTAAACATGCACTAAAGAGCCAGTGTCTTGGCCTGACGCTTATGAGGAGGTTTGTCTTTTTCTTATCCAAAGTTCGAGTTTTATTATATATATTTGTTATCTTTATAATATTTTACTTGCTTATTAAATTTATAGAATGTTCAATAAACTCGAGAATTAATTATAATGTTTATAAATGGACCAGACACCCTGGTTATTAAAAAAAAAAAAAATCTAATCGCTACAGTTTAGGATTTATTTAATATTTGTGGATATGGATCTTAGGATATTAGTAAGATGTTCTTTTCATGAAAACCGCTCCACGTGTCAGCATCCCACGAGCTCTATCCTCTTCCTTCGATCGGCATGGATGAGATAAGAATCTGGGCCTCGCAGAACCTGATATTATTGTCAGTTCTGAAGGATAGTTGTGGATAAATATTAAAACAACTCCGCCCGGCCCCCCAAGTATGCCAACCGAGATGATGCTACCTCCTCGCTTATCTGGTTCGATACATATTGATTTTTTTAATGTTTTTTATTTAAAAATATATTAATTTAATATTTTTTATTTTAAAAATATAATTTTTAATATTACCACATTAAAATAATTTTACCTTTTCCACCACTAAATGCCACACGCTCCTCTACGTGTCCACCACTTATCATCACTGAACCATTTGACCTTTTTGATATACTGATTTTTATTTTTGTAGTTTTAAGGATTAAGAAATATTTTACATGATTTTACTTTCATTTTTTATTAAAAATAATTATATTAATAATATAATGTTTTATATGTATGATATGATATAATTCTTTTAAATTCCAATCATTGCTTTGACAACTGTTTTAAATGAGAATTTGCTTTAGATATAATTATATATATTCTTTGTAAGAGAGTGATTTAAAGGGAAAAAAATATTATATCATTTATTTTATAAACTATAATTGTATGTAATAATATAATAGTTATATAATCTCGTAAGATATTTAATTATAAAGAATGTATTGGATTATTTTTCTCCTGTAAAATCTTAAAGGATTTTTAATTCTTTTTCATATGAAAATTTTTAAGAAGTTAATTTCCACATAAAATAAGTCTCTTTTAAATTTCATCTACAAATTTTATTTTAGTGCTTCATCTTTTTTAGTTATCACATTATCAATCTCTTCAGTTGTCAAAATATATTTTAGTATCAAACTTCATCTGTTTTCTTTTTTTAAGTCTTTTAAAGCCCGTTTGGTATTTTGGTTGCTGTTATGATTAAGATTTAAAAAAAAACAGTTTCATGAAAAGCATTTTAGTTTCTGTTCATAACTGAAATTAAAATGCCTGGTTAAGATTGTGATTAAATTTGAGGTTAAATGAAAAACAGTTTCATGTGTGGTTACCATATTTTTCATATTGTTGTCAATTTGTCAACTTGTTAAATTACTTTAAAAGACACACACACACACGTATGTGTGTGTGTGTGTGTGTGTATATATATATATATATATATATATATATATTTTAAATATTGTATAATATAATTAATAATTCAAATAAATTAGACGATTATTTTTATTCTCTCATCAAACTACTTGCAATTCCATCATGAACTAAATCCATATGTGAAGGTCTCTGCGATCCCTTTCCATTTAATCAATGAACAACATCTGGTAAAATATCATTAGAAACAATATCTGCAATCCATAGTGAGTTTCAAATCTCTATCTACATGTTGTTGAGATATAATTTTAAAATCAAATCCAGTTGCAAGTTTTTGATCCATAATCAATCAGAAAGCAACACGTTTATGGAGTAAAACGAAGTCACATGCTTTACCCTTTCATCAGGATTGATCTTTATATATATATTTTTTTATATAAAATATAATTTAAAAAAAAATTGATTGGACCTGACCCAACTACATGGATTGCCCCAACCAAGTTGATCTAAAAAGACCTGACTTTAGTGGACTTGGGCCAGGTTGAGAATAGGTCCAGCCCAAGTGTTTTAATAAACAAAACACGGTCCACTGCAATGTTCATGTCTCACGTGAACAGTTACAGGGTGGTCGATCGACAATGACGAGAAGCTCACCTATCGATACCAACAGATAAAAGAGAACGAGATAGTTCTTCCTGTGGTGGTAACATCGAAAACGGTGGTTTGTGGTTATCGAGAGAAGCGTCATAAAGTTGTTGTTATTGCTGCCGCTGCCACTACTGCTTCTACCAGGGCTTGCCGGTGAGGGAGTTGTCGATGATTGTCTGTGTAAAGAGAGAGACCATCAATGACGGTAATGAAAGGAAGGCAACGATAATGGTTTAAAACTCGATGCCAAGGTCTAATATCATTCTTGCTCCTTACATGATGGACATGAAAGTGGAAAAATTATGAAAACAATGAGTTTATTATATATCAAAATAGTAAAGCTCGTGTTGACAGTGAGGGAGAGTGAGCTAGAGAAGTGAGGCGTGGCGTATGTTGTGAAAAGAATCTCTAGGATGTTTTTCTAACCGTGGTGCAATCACAGGTATATAGTGGGATCCATAGTACAATAACTGAGGTCCTATTTGGTTAAATTGTGTTTGGTTCTCTGGTGAGCCTTACCCGTAAAGGTCATCATAGAGGCAAACACCTACTTATTATAAGAGCAGAGAGAGGCCTGCATGATTTTAATATAGAAAAACAAATCACCATTGACGATGATTTGACCAAAAAAATGGTCAATATCACTGTCAATTGATTCAATTTAATGAAAAAAAAATTCACACATGTGTTTTTTCAGTATATATTCTATGATGCACATAATTAATATTTTTAAATTATTAATATTTTTTTAATTGATTTTTTTTTACTCTCATCCTTAAATATTATATTGATTGGGATTGAAATTTGTAGTTTTTTCGTTTGAATTACATGAGGTTATCTCGGTCTAATAATTTGAGTTACATGTTTGATATATTAATTTAGATTGCTTTTTTATGTCCTTTTTAACTTGATTTTTTCCTTTAATTCTATTGAGTTGATTGAGTATTAAGTTTTATAATTTCTTTTTTATATATATAATTATATTGAATGTATTTAATTTTTGTAAAAAAAGTCAGTATGACTCATTCAATTTTTTAAATATATTTGTGTGTGTGTATTAATTTCTCATTTTTTATAATGCTTCCAGTATGCACAACCTTGTATATTTTATTTTATTTTATTCAATAAAGTTTATGTGTGTATCAAGTCCCGTTACAAATTGTTTCTAATAAAAAAATATATTAAAAAACCAATTAAATAACTCATCTTTTTTCTTCTAATTAAATGTTTTTTTCATCCAATGTTACCGAGATTGCTTTATATATATTATATATTCGTGTTTGTTATTTTTTTTTTTTATATATCTATAATTCAATAAAATAAATTTATTTAATTGCTAAAATCATAACCTGAATTATTTTCTTAAAAATATATATTTATACTTATAATATCTAGATATTTGACTAAAACATATTATAAATTTACAGCAAAACAAGAACACCAATTTAGTTTTATAATTTATACCGAGCAGCGTCTGCTGACATGAACTGCTAGGGAAATAATGCAAATTATTTCGTATGGTCTTATCATTAGACTGGTCAGGCACCCAAACTTTCTTTTAAACGCATAAAAAACAAAAACGCTAGGATGAAACTTTTTCTACCGAAACTTATTTTGGAAGCACATTATGATGAAAGGAATCCCTCAAGGGCAGCGTTGCTTTTTGTGGTCCTATTATATTTTTGGAGATAATTATTTATTTTATTTTAATATGTGAATATTAAAAATAATTTTTAAAATATAAAAATATTATTATAATATATTTTTAAATGAATAATAACGGATGGGCCTACATATACTGTATAGTAATTCTGTGGAAATTAAAATGATATTTTGGAAAGGAAATTAAAATATCATTAATGGGGAATTAATTACTAATTATTCCTTTTCCTTTTTGACAGCACGAATAGTAGTCTTATTTTATGAGTAGAAAACGCGTTAAAGTAAACATGAATCTTACATATCTTCTTCAAGACGGCTACACGGAGACCGTCTTTTATTAACTGCCACTTTAAATTAATCTTGATTAATTTTATAGATTTTAAAATTAATAATTATATAAATTTATAATAATTATTATATTAATAATTAAAGAATTTAAATCTAAAATCACAGATAAAAATAAATTACCGTGAATTTGAAAGTTTTTTTTTTTGTTATAAATTAATTTTGTATGCTTTTGAATTATTTTGATAAGCTAATATTAAAAATAATATTTTTTAAAAATATATTATTTTAATATAATTTTAAGTTAAAAACATTTTAGAAAACTATATATTTTTAATTAAAAAGGTTATCTTGTAGGTTTATTTTTCGTGGATCTAATATACTTTATTGTATTAATTTACTAATTTTAAATGCTATATTATTATTATTATCTTGAGTTTTATGATAATATTTTAGAGATTCCTTTTACCAGCACGAGTTTTTATTTATGAAAAAAATCTGTAAGGAAAATTAGTCTTATTAATTAATTATCATACAATTAATGTATGATAATAAAGCAATCGTGTAGCATTTATTTTTTATTTTGTAAAAACAAATTCAATCTTGAGAGATTAATTACTGAGTTAATAGTTATTACAGCGTGCATTGGAAAGCAAACACCAATAAATATCGAATGGACATTAATTCAAGGGCTAAATAAAATAAAATAAAATAAAATAAAAAATCCCATGATTAAGGAAACAACCAGGAGATAATTAAAGGTGTCCCACAAAAAAAGGAACATAATTAGGCACAGGAAAAAAATTAAATTCATAGTAGGACCGGTCCATCATGCCTCTTTGGACCATAAAAAGAAGCACCCCGCGAAACACGCTAACCTAAACCGGGGTCCACCAGGCCCCAATTCTATCGTAGCCAAGCCAACCCTCCCTTACCGCTTAGAATATCCGAATATAATTCGGATTTGTTTAAAACGGTAACGTATGATATATTGTCAGAGTCCTTAACCCTTCAGCTTTCTAGAGTGCTTCCGGCTAAAGTTGCTAATACTTCATTATTTCCGCGGAGGCCCCACACTAACCTCGACATACTCCTATTTATACCCTCCGATTTCGCCTAGATCTTGTTTGAAAGACAGAGCAGAAAAGACTCTTCTCTCTCTAGAGTCCTCTTCGAAAAACAGTCTTCTTTTGCTCTCTCTCTCAAATAACATGGTGATGAGTGACAGTAAAACAAACACAAAAACAGAGAGTCTCAAGTTTCTATGTAGTTACAGCGGTAAATTGCTTCCTCGCTTGAGTGACGGAGTTCTCCGCTACGTCGGTGGATTGACCAGAGTTCTCGCCGTCGATCGTTCTATATCCTATGCAGGTTCGTTATTTTCTCATTAATATTCAACACTAGATTTTTAGGTTAATTTTGATCTAGCCTGATGCTGATTTTTTTTTTTTACAGAGCTGATGGTGAAGCTAGGTGAGTTCTGTGGATTTTCGGTTGAATTAAGGTGTCCATTACCAAACGGAGATTTGGAGACATTGATTTCGGTGAAATCGGACGAGGAATTAACCAACTTGATTGCCGAATATGATAGATCTTGTCCAGGTTACAAGATTAGAGCTATTTTGTTTCCTCCCAAATCGCTCAAGAAAATCTCTCCGCCGACATCGAATGCTTCCAGCATCGATTTTTCACCTACCAAATCAGTTTTGAATCATTACCGATCCGGCAGTTTTTCCCCTCCGATCGGTTATCCAGCCCGTCGCTACAGTCCAAGCCGTCCACAAGAACTGCCACGTCATAATCGACAGTGTTGCGGTTATTGGCATTAGTGCTTGAAGAATATATATTTAATTTCCTGAACGCTGGAGTTGGTCAATTAGTTTATTTTTTTATACAAAAAAAAGAAGAACAATAGATGACGGCGACGAAAAAAGAGTATATTTGTGTGTGTTTGGAATTTTATAAATATGAGAATAAATTGTTTTTCCTCCACCACCAAATATTTAGTCCCTGGATAATACTGTATTCATGGCCTTTAAAACAGAGGGAGGAATTATGATGTTTCGCTTGTGTGCCCTTCTAGGCACCATTGAGGACATATTCAATTTCTTGTTAAGCCAAGCTTTTGACACGTACAGGCCAATTAGGTTTTGGTTTGGGAAAAAAAGAAGGAAGGTGTTTGTTGCTTTCATTTTGTTGGTCAAAAATACGTTGCTGTTCTAATTTGTTTATTCTTTTTTTTTTTTTGTTCTTTATATTTGCAGGTCAAGAAATGATGGTGGGAATCAGAATATTTGGTTGCGTGGCAGCTGAGAAATCACGAATGGCTAAAAGACTTGACAGCTGCGTTTCTGTGATTTATTTGGCGTATGAGACGGGTAAAAGAACGGCTGGCTGGGTCATGGTGGAACTAAATAATTAAAATAAGCAACTCATAAACCAACTTTGCTTTTAAATAATAATTATTATAATATTAAACCAAAGATGAATGAAAGAACCACCTGGAAGCCGTGATGAGATGTGGGGTGGAGAGATTCACACAAACCGAGAACAAAATGGAAGCTTCTATTTAGTCCCTAACTAGCACCCGTTCTCAATTGGCTCCCAGACTTACAGATTTCATCAATTAGGCCCCACCACTTTCTATATATCTCAATATGGCCCTTTTTACCGATTTTTGTTAACATTTCCCTTATAAAGTGCGTACCTATGCAGAAAATTATATGAGAAAGTTAATGAAAATTAAATAAGGGCTTTATTGACAATCCTTTGGAAATATTATGACCACATCAACAAAATTTATGGACTCTTATATAATCGAGGATGGGTGTATAATTTAAGGACTAAATTGAGGTTTCAATGAATTTGATGGGAGAGTTAGTGAACATTATCCAGTACCTAATTGAGAAATATTTAATAACTCGAGGGAGAAATTGGTAAAATTCATAATTTGGATAGGGTATGAATATATAATCTAGAGACTAAACAAAGTTTTCTCTGAAAATAAAATATGTGATCAGTATGGCCTCCCTGATCTCAAGGGTCATCCAACTTGTTTGGCCATGTCAGCATACAGGCTAATGATAGAGCTTTTATTTTATTTTAAAAGTGTTTTCAAAAATTATTGATTTGTTTTTGAACCAATTATTTTTTAAAAAATATTTTAATATGAAAAAAATAAAAATAAAACATGAAGTTAATTATGATAATCATAGAAAATAAAAATAAAACATGAAGTTAATTATGATAATCATAGACTTGATTGAAAATTAGTTTAGTATGGGGTTAATTGTTAATACCGTCACAGTATTACTTTATATTTTATATAAAATATTATACAGATTGAAAAAATATTTTGTATAATTTAATAAACTCTTTATATAATAATAATAATAAAAAACTAATAAAGTCAAGAAGAACTCGCACGAAACGCCACAAACCCAATATCAAATTTTTTTCTTATAATAAGTCAAAACAAAATGTAAAATAGACAAATAACTAAAATACAAAATTAGGCTTGTTTATTCCAACTAATACTGAATTTGAAATGAAAATCAAATACAGTTTCAATGACCCAAAACAAAATATTTGATATTATTATTTAAAAAAAACCCTATAAAATCAATTTGGAAGTGAATCCATCTATTTATTCAATCTTCTTTGTACAAGTGTTTTTGTGGCATAACTTTATCTGTATCTTTTTAATGGTTTTTTTTTTTAATTTACTGTTATTGATATGTAAGGATCAAGGTTGTTAATATTGTTTTAATCGCCGTTCTGGTTTTTTTATTAACACAGAACATTTTAGTTTCGGAGTATTTCGGCATGCCATTTCGAGGTTGTATTGTTCATATATATATATATATATATATAAATTTAAAATATTAATTTAACAAGCATAATTAAAATTCAAGATAAATTAACTTTAAATTATAAAATACAAACACAAAGTCAAACAAACATAATATCAAAATTAAAAACACAATCATAAGTTAATCAAAATGAGGAGAATTTTAAGGTTGGAACGGTACCGAGACATTCTGGCCGGAATTTCTGGAACGAGCTGAAATTTAAACTGAAACGAAAACGACGCTGTTTTGTCTCGGTATTTTTAATGGCATGGAGCGTCCCGGCTGGAATGGACTGGTATTGATAACCTTGGTAAGGATTAAAAAAAAAAAAACAAGAATACTTTTTTTTAATAACAAATGTCATAAGAAAAAGAAAGTATAATAATGTAAAAAGAAATGTAAAGAACATAATATAAAAATAAAAAATTCTAGAGAGGTATAACTAATTTTTAGAGTTTGGCTTTGATATCAACCAATGTAAACCATTTGAATATGTGAAACACATCATGAAATTAGTTATGTGTTGATAAGTCAGTTATTGATCTTTATCCCGACAAATAAAATAAAATATTACATCACACAAAATACAAAATACAAAATACAAGTTTATTCAAAATATCATGGCAACTGGTTTTTTGCAACAAATCAACAATTTGTAGTCCTCATGAATAATCCTATTGGACCTTTATTAGGAGGCAAACCAATTGGAATGCTTAAAAAATCTTTTAAATAATTTAAATTAATACAAAGAAATAAGAAATATTTTTTTTTTGATAAAAACTCGGACCAATAATTTATAGAGAAACAAGAACCTAAATTATAAGAAATAATTTAATTATTAATCTTTATCCTAACAAAAAAATATTGTATCACACAAAAACATAAGAATATTCAAAAACATCATGATGACTATATTTTTACAGGAAAAAAACACAAGCTTAATGTCTAAAATAGTTCTATAACTTTGAAAAAAAAATCTTAAAATAATTAAAATTAATAAAAAGAAATAATTTATTCTAAAAGTAATACTCTATTAGATACCCATACTTTTTTTTTTCTTGTGTACTTAGAATAAATAAGTGATTCTTGCAAGAAAAAAAGATTCTAGGATATTATAGATTTTTTGCCACACTTGAAAACTATGTTGAATATCCTTTTATTATAAGGAAGAAAACCCTCTTTAAATATAAATATAAAGTTCACAAGTTAAAAGACAACAAATAATAAAATATAAATTTAATTTATTAAATTGTATAGTAAGACTCTCTCAAACTCTGATCGACTAGAAATTCTAATTTTCAAGTGAAATAACACTGAAAATAAAATTATTTTAATCAAATTAATAAAATTATTTTTAACATAGAGTGGTATCAATTAAGATTTTCTCTCTTTACTAGTAGAATGTGATCACTTTCTATCTCATTTCTCAAATCAGGGACTATAATTAATATAAAAAATCAAATTAAAACTTTAAAAATATTAGGGGACCAAAAGTTTAAATATGTAGGACCCCCAAAGCAAACTTTCGATATAATTTCAAAATTACAATCCATTTTCTCTCTTAAATCCTCTTTCTTTTACGATTCCTTTTCTTTGAAATTTTTTTATCATTTGACCTTCAGTGAATCATAAAATGATGAAATTTGATGATCGAAATGATAAAAAAGAAAAGAGCATAGTAAGTGAAGTGAAATGTTTCTTGATCCACGGTGCCCAAGGTAGAGTGTTTATGGCGGCTACGGTGCACAAGGTAGAGTGTTTATGGCGGCTGGTAGAGTTTCGTATAAGAAATGGCTACAACCAGCACGATCGCACTAAACCAGGAGTAACCGAAAAGGTTGACGAAGCACCAAAGAACAACAAAGCTGAGATAACCGTTGCGAAAAGGCTAAAGATTGGCTCATCATCGTCATTGAAATCCCAACCAACCGCTTCGTAAATTCCTGCTTCTACATTTCCTCTTCCAATAATTTAACAGATAAGTCATCTCGTGTCATATGTCTCTCATGCCACGTCTCCCTCAGCCTCAAACCGAATGCCAGATTCAAAGTATTCCTCCTCTTTTTAATACTAATCTCGCAAAACCAGGACCGAAAATCTTTGCTTCCTTCTTTCAACATTTGGAAACTCAAATATCTTCAAACCCCATTTCAGTTCTCCACTCTCAAAGTGGGATTATAATATTAATTATAGCCAGCCATGAGGTTATATGTTTATGTCTTGCAAGGCAAAGGCTTGCCTGTGAAGGACGCTTACTTTGTACTTCAAGTTGGTAAACACAAGTCCAAGACTAGAGTTCTCAGAAACAACTCAAATCCTGTATGGAATGAGGAGTTTGTTTTCAGGGTTCATGGTAATAATGATCAGCAAGAGTTGGTTGTCTCTGTCTTTAATCATGATGATGTCGATGATTTTGGCAGCTTCTTTAATGGTTCTGGGGATTTAGTGGGTCGGGTTCAGATTCCTGTCTGGTCTGTTGCAGCAGAGCAGAATCAGACCTTGCCACCTACTTGGTTCTCGCTTGAAAAGCCCATGACTGGCAAGTTTATCAATATGGATTGTGGTTAGTGTCGCTACCTCCAGATTTTTATTGAAGTGTTCGTTATTGGAATATTTATTGAAATTGTGTTTGGTTTAAGCATGGATTGAAACTTCATTGGCTTTCTAGATAGAAGATGAAATTTGCATTTGCTTGCTTGAGGATGATATTCTGGAATTTTGAGGACCCATTTTTCTTAGTGTTATAAAACAAGGGACAATGTGCATTGATGCTGATAAAGAATAATTATATTATTTGAATGAGAATTCCTGCTTCAATTACCAACACATTGATTGGATTGGTAAAGTGTGGATTGTTTTTCATTTTTTGGAGAATAATTTGTTGAGCCTGAACCCTTCACATAGAATTTTAGGTTGTTTCATTCTGTTTTCTTATACCTCGACAGAGATTTATTGTAAATTATAATTAAATTCAGTTATTGATCCTCCCTAGGATGATTTTCCTTCCTTGCAGTGATTGTTTAACACCAGATTTCCCAGGCAATCAATTCTTTGATAATTTTTGGGTGAACTTGTTGTTACTTGTAAGTGTTGAAGTCTAGTTGATTTTCCTTGACTGGGCCAATTTGTAGAGTTTCATGTTTTGGCAACTATGATTCCTCTTTGACACTATATTGCCAGTTATGGAATTAACTACCATGCATGCTAATGTGCGGATTTGATTTTCCATTGCTTATGCAAAAAATTTCCCATATTAACAACATGATAGGCAATGTTTTCCTTGTATTTCTGCCTAGTCTGTTGAAATTCATCTAGTCTTGGTGGTGGTGCTATGTAATTTTAGGTGAAGAATGCATGATTTTTCATGTTAGGTGCAATGGAGCCCTTAATTTTACTTATGAAATTTTACCTCTATGCACAGGGAAAATTCTTCTCAGTCTCTCCCTGAGAAGAAAAAGCGACAAATCTTCTACTAACCACATTGTTTATGCAAACTCAAATGTTAACGAGGAATATAAAGAATCTGATGGCCCACGCGTATCATCTCATGATATGCATAGCTATAAAGCACGACGTGTCAAGATAGCAGAAGGGAAGAAGTTAATGAAGACCATCGTGAGTCGTTTGGAGAGGGTTTTCAGTAAGCATGAGGAAAACTCAAGAACCGATGATTCTTCAGAGTTAACTAGTGCTTCTTCTGATTGTGAGGATTGTGAACATCCATCAAGTTGTAGTTTCACCGAAGGATTAGAGATCATGAGCTCAAGAGAAAATGAACAAGAAATGCCTGAAAACCTTCAGGGTGGTATTCTTCTTGATAAAGTATATGTTGTCCCCTCGTGGGATCTCAATATGTTTCTTTTTGCACCCAATTCACAGTTTAAGAAGGACCTGGAAGAGCTGCAGGGAACAACAGATGCTGAAGAGGGGCCTTGGACATGGAAATCAGCAAACATGTCTCATTTATCACGAACTGTTTCCTGTACAAAAGCTGCGACAAAGTTAGTTAAGGCTGTTAAGGCTACCGAGGAGCAAACCTACATAAAAGCACATGGAAAGGAATTTGCAATATTGACACATGTTAGCACTCCTGAAGTTCCATATGGAAATGCATTCAACATTGAGTTGCTATACAAGATAATGCCTGGTCCGGAAATATCTTCAGGAGAAGCATCTTCCCACCTTTTAATATCATGGGGAATTAATTTCTGTAAAAGCACAATGATGAAATGTATGATTGAAGGAGGAGCAAGGCAGGGGCTGAAGGAGAGTTTTGATCAGTTCGCCGACTTGTTGGCTCAGAATTTTAAGATGATGGATTATATGGATTCATCAAACAAGGACCATATGCTGGCAACATTGGAAGCTGCACACCAGTCAGAATGGCAATTGGCATCAGATTACTTTTGGAATTTTACAGCCGTGTCCACCATTTTTATGATTTTATACGTAGTTGTGCATATTCTTTTCTGTGAGCCAAGCATAGTCCAAGGTTTGGAATTCAACGGTCTTGATTTACCAGACAGTTTTGGACAGCTCATCACTTGTGCAATTTTAGTCATTCAGTTGGAACGTGTTTGTAACATGATGAAACACTTCATACAAGCTAGGCTTCAAAGAGGTAAATCTTATTTTATCTGCTTATATGTTTTTTCTAACTTTTGTCTAAACCACCCTGAAATTGTCATCACTCATGTAATTCCATCCTAGGATTAGTTTAATTTATTTACTATTTCATAGGCAGTGACCACGGTGTCAGAGCCCAAGGTGAAGGATGGGTTCTTACCGTGGCATTAATTGAAGGCACCGATTTATCATCCTTGGATTCGACAGGGTTCTCAGATCCTTTTGTAGTGTTAACCTGTAATGGTAAAACAAGAACAAGCTCTATACAGCTTCATGCTAGTGATCCCCAATGGAATGGTAAGGTGTTTTTCTTCTGAGGATTATTTGCATAAGTTTTTTTTTGAATAATTATATGTGCAGAACCATGTTTGAAGCTACATAATGCAGAAATACTAGAGTTTGATGCCATGGATGAACCACCCTCAGTTCTAGATGTGGAAGTTTTTGATTTTGACGGTCCATTGGACCAGGCCACCTCACTTGGGCATGCTGAGATAATATTTTTGAAGCACACGTCAACTGAACTAGCAGACATGTGGATTCCCCTTGAGGGAAAGCTTGCACAGTCTTCTCAGTCAAAGCTACACTTGCGAATATTTATAGATAATGACAAAGGTGTTGAAACTGTAAAGGAGTACTTAACAAAGATGGAGAAGGAAGTTGGGAGGAAGGTAAATACCAAAGATATCTGTCGGAATAACATTAAAAGGGAACTTTCTCATCATCGATGTGCAGTTAACTGCTTCACACTTGGAGTAGGGAGTTTGTTATGTCCCCTTGATAGCTCGTATCTAAAGTTTATAGGATTCTTGAGTCAAAGAGAAAAAACATGGTGTAGGATTAATCATTGAATCTACATTCTTATTGCCTTTCATTTCTAAGATAGAAAAGTGATCTAAATTATATCTCACATTATTGCAGTTGAGCTTACCTTCACCTCACAGGAATTCGACATTCCAGAATTTGTTTGGGTTGCCACCAGAAGAATTTCTCATTAATGATTTCACATGCCACCTGAAGAGGAAAATGCCTTTGCAGGTGTGATTTACGGTTTCCATTTCTACCAATTCACTCGTAAAAGCAACTGATTATTAGGCTATTTTAATTTAATTAGTTCGTTTTGTTTAAATATAATAAACATAAAAGTTGGGAGCATGATGTGAAAACACTGTAAGATCTGCAAAACTGCAGATGACCTCTTTACTAAAACCCTGAAACGTTGTTTTTTTTATAAATTTTTCAAAGAACATCTACAATGACCATAATGATCTAACCTTACTATTAATAATAGCAACATATTAGATTAACTTCAGATTTATGCAGAACGCATTGGATGATCTTGCATGCTAGGCTTGTTAATTTATTTCCAAAATACCTATGGCTTGATGCTGAGATCTCTCTTAAATGCAGGGAAGGCTTTTTCTGTCTGCAAGAATTCTTGGTTTTTATGCCAATTTGTTTGGACATAAAACAAAATTCTTCTTTCTCTGGGAAGATATTGAAGACATCCAAGTGCATCCTCCATCACTATCATCTGTGGGTAGTCCTTTTCTGGTAATAACTCTGAGAAAGGGAAGAGGTCTTCATGCAAGATGTTGGGCGAAATCACAAGATGAAGAAGGCAGGCTAAGATACCACTTCCAATCATTTATTTCATTCAACATTGCAAGCAGGTTCGGTGAGACCATTAATCTCTTGACTCAAAATGGTGCATTTCTTTTGTTGGAGCTGATGTGATTCACCATGTTGTATCAATAGGACAATCATGGCCTTGTGGAAGACAAAAACAATGATCCCTGAGCATAAAGCACAACTTGCTGAAGAACAGCCTCAAGATGAAGAAAAATGGTCCATCATGCTTGAAGACTATGGATGCTTTGTGAGTGCTGAAGAAGTAAAGATGCCCAAGATTTTCTCTACTGAACTTCCTATTAGTGTAAGAAAGTAATTCCTGTCTCATTCACCTCTCCATTTCACTTGTAACAATTCAACCAAGTAGAGGAGTATTTCATCAGAAATTTGTCTAATGAACTAGCATCAAGATCATAAAACAGATGAGGATTATGTGGCTTCTCTTATTACATTTGCTTGCAACTTAAACTACAAGTTTGATACGTTATGGAGAGTATTTATGATATTATGGGTAAGACATGACATTCAAGCCCTGTAATGATAATTCTGCATATGACTTTCAGAATCGAGGTAAGATTCAAGCATATATGTTGCCAGGTAAGACTGGTGCTGAAATCTGTGGTGATGTTGCCAGGTAGAATCAATGATGGAAATGTTTGACGGAGGAAAGATGGAGCATGAAATAATGGAAAAATCTGGACGTCTTGGTTACGCAACTACTGCATGGGAGTCAGTAAAGCCTGGAGTTTTTGAACGGCATATCACGTACAGATTCAAATACCATATTTCAATCTTTGGAGGGGAAGTCACCTGCACACAACATAAATCTCCGCTTGCAAATGATGAAGGGTGGATTGTTAATGAGCTCATGGCGATACATGATGTCCCATTTGCTGACCACTTCCATGTATGGTGTCTCCTTGTTATACTTTTAAGGCCAACACGAATCATTTATTGTTTCTGTTCGCTCCTTGAACTTTTTGTTTTTCGTTCCCTGTTTGCAGGGCAATCTTCGGTACCAGATTGAGAAATCCTCCCTTGCATATTGTGCATGCAAGTGTGATGTTTACTTCGGGGTCACCTGGTTGAAAAGCACCAAGTTCCAACAAAGAATCACCCGAAACATGAATGATAAATTCACACAAATCATGGAGGAGGTGTTTGAATTGATCAAGAGGGAGAAACTTTTAGCAAATCATGATCAACATCCATTTCGACAAGAAGATGCAACAATGCTTTTTTGATACTCTCTTTAATAAAATATATGTAGCTCCTTTTTCTTTTCTTAATGTATTTCAACTTTCTCCAGATTCATAAATATGTAATGTTATTATGTTGTCAGGGTTTCCTAAAAATAGTCATGTTTTTTTTTTAGATTTTTTTTTTTATCAAAATCGAATATAGTGTATATTTTTTAAATTTGAACCGATTCGGTTTGATTTACTAATTTTAGCTTTAAAAATTCAAAACTGAACTGGACCGAAGTTTTTTTCTTTTAAATTCTAATTGTTTTTTTAATGGTTTAGTTTTTATCAATTTTTTTTTTTATCTTCTCGGTTTTATTAGTTTTTTGATTTTTTTGCTCACCCTTAGTTGAAATCAAATTATTATTGTTTTTTTAAGTATAAGAGTTTCTTTGATAATATGATTAAATTTGATTAAATATGTTAATTATAAAATTTCCTAACTTGGCTTTATCTCACTTGAGTTTTAAATTAAATTATATACATATTAATTTAATGAGATCCAATGGAATTTAAAGTTTTAAGGATGATTCATATAATTATCTAAATATTTTTTTTAAATCAAGATATTTTTTCTTAAAAAAAAAAAATTGAAACGATAATATATTGGATTAATCTGGGTTTCATGTTTTAACTCACCAAACATGTGATTTGGGTCATGCATGTAACTAGGTTTAATAACATTATTTTTTTCTAAACTATTTTTTATTTAATTATATTATAAAAAATATATTTTTGTAAAATCAAGCATTAATCTAATGATATAATATTTATTTGAGATTGTAATAACCTCATAAAAAAAAAAATATAAAGTCTAATTCTCCAAGTTAACTTGTCATGTCTGTTATTCAGATCATAAACTTTTTTTTATGGGTAAAAACTAGACAACAAATTATATAGCAAATAAATAATTTTACATCCTTATCACATGCTACCTAACCTTAAGGAGACCAACCTTTTTCTTTAACATTAATATTATAACCATAATTATTGGCCATTGCTTTAATCAATCACTAAACTATGGAAAGTTTGCTAAGAATTGAGAAGGATATTTTGTTTTTAACTATCTCTAAAATAGAAACTAGGCCTTCTATAGTTTTATATGCATTTAAAAAAAAATAATCTTCTTTTTACTATAATTACATATTCAATGTGTATTATGATTTCCATTAACATCATCAAATTCAACCATTTTCCTAAAATTCTTCTTCTCTATAATATTATAGTTTATAAAATATGATAAGGTCTTCTTAGCCAACATTGTTTTCTCCCTTGATCTTTAGGCCATATAAACTTATAGCTCATAAGATAAATAAGGACAACAAATCCTTTAAAATCATCACATGAAATATTAAATCTAGTAAACTTTTGATGAATATAACTAGATAATTAATCACACAGTAAGCCAAAAATTCCCCACCCTGAGATTCTACTACCTCATTCCAATCAACATGAGATCAATATTTTTATTTAAGAATAACACCATAATCATAATCATAATCATAATCATAATCATTATTTAACCGATCACAAAACTATAGGGAGATTTCTAGTAACAAAGAATGGTACTTTGTTATCAACTTTCTTTAAGGTGAAAACCAAGCATTCTTCAATTATCCATACATTTACTTTTATTTTATTTTCTTTTCTTTTGTTATTATAATTATATACTAGAAACTAGGTCCTATCTTCTTTTTTTGAGGTTATTAACCTTCAAAAACATCTAATCTAAAATAACACATTTATGAGTGTAGGGGTTAAAACTTGTGTAATATGGAAATTAGAATAAAAAAAATACTCATTGCATCTTTGTATTAAATGCAACTTGAGTGTTTTTTGTTTGCATTTGTTTTGACTAGGAAAAGAAAATAGAGATGAAAATATGTGTCTTTTGAAATTCATTAATTTATCTTTCTTTTATGGATTTTAATGAAAGAAATCAAATTAATTTCTTAAACTAAACTTATTTACAATTCTTTATTAAATTATATAGTTATAGTGACTTATTATAAGTCATCCAATATTATCTTAATTATCTATGAATCCTACTATTCTTGAGAAAAAAAAATCTAATCTTCATGTAACATAAAAAGGGGTCATAATTCCTCCTATATGGTCAATATAAAAATTAAACTAAATAAAATAAAGCTTTCTTAGAAAAAAAAGTTATTTAACATGTCTTATACCTTTTATTGGCTACATCAATTCGCAATTTCACTTTATCAGCTCGAGCTTATCCTAAAATAATAGCATTTCAAGTTTTTTTTTAAATGACATTATCAAACAAAAAACTAAAACAAAATTGTTTTGGATTATTGTTTAAAAACTATTCTTGGATTTTACCTAATCAAGCCTCACTTGATTTTTTAGGTCGATTGAGTCTCAGGTTAGCCCTTTAAATCATCTTGGTTTGGTTGTCTAAGTCATCCAATTTTGGTGAATCAAAGTCACCCAATTTCGATCTTTCAAGTCATTCTAATTGACTTGGTTTTTTTTAAATTTAATTTGAAATAAAACACAATAGATGACAAACTCTAAGTTAGTGAATCACTAAATTATCCCATGAACTAGGTTGAGCTTGTTAAGTATGTTTTTCTTCATTTGACTAACTAGTTAAGGTCTGGACCATAGTTTAGAGACCTAACCTGAGCGATGAGTTGGATGTGTAAACAAGTCAAAGTTAAAACTCTCTTCTTTTCTAAGTCCAAAACAAAGTTGTTTTTCACACATTTATTTTTGAAAAAAGTGAATCAATATTTTCAACAATTTTTTTTTTTAAATTATATTAGTTAACTCTCATCTAAATCATGATAGGATCACAGGGTTAACCACCAGATCATCACTTGGGTAAAATACATGGATGGTCCAAAAGAAAACCCAACCTGATCTAAGGACTACGGGTCCAGCTGGGTCGGGTTTTAAAACAGTGTCTCCCGGAGGGTGGTTTGAGAACAATGGTTTGGGCAGCTAACGTTGACATGGCAGGACATTATTTGTCCGTGACAGTAATGTACGAGTTCGAAATCATTGTAGCATTAGCCACCCCATACGTTCACGAATTAAATAAAAAAACAGGAAAAGAAAAGGAAGAAAACCCGTTTTAGGTTTGGTAGCTTTTCACTGATATACACAGAACATAAACCCTAAACCTCCAAAGCTCTCCATATTTCTCTCTTTCTATTTATTTTTTTGTAGAATAAACTAATTATAGCATTCTAGAAGAGAAAGAGAAATGCAGCACGATGAGGTCATTTGGCAAGTTATCAGGCACAATCACTGCAGTTTTATGGCCAAGTAAAATCATTTTTTCTGAGCATATAGTAGTGTTTTGAATTTGAATCCGTTTAATAATTAATTTGGTTTTGTTTTGATGGGTTTGTTGTGTTTTTATTCTAGAATCACAACGGGGAATTTTTGTAGAAATCCATATAACATAACTGGGGTTTGTAATAGGAGCTCTTGCCCTCTTGCTAATAGTCGCTATGCAACTATCCGTGATCATGATGGTATGTTTTTATCTTATGTATTTTTTTTTCATTTTTCTCAAGTGGGTTTTGTTTGTTGGGAGCAATGTAGAGAGGATGAGTGATTGCAGATAAATTTGTTTTCCGTTTTGTATTGAAAATTAGAAATTTATACTGGGTTTTTCGGGGCATGTTGGAGTAAGCTATTAATGTTTCAGTTTCTGATGGCCCCAATGTTGGATTAGTAACGAATTGCTTAGCTCCGATTCGGGATCGAATCCTGAGTTGGTTTTATGAGCCGCTTAAAACGGAGTCTTAAGTTCTTGTGGAGGTGTTGATCTTATTTGTAACTGAGCATTGCCTGTTTAGATGTATTATTGGATCTGGCAATGTGATTTATGTAGATACCTATCAAATTTGAGGTCTTGATAGTTACAATTTAATAATCTTGTCTGTTACGTGAATTTTTTTCTTCAAGAATTAGATGATGAATTTGCTTTTGAATTAAATGTTTGTGTGGTTCTGAACAGGTGTCTTTTATTTATATATGAAGACTATTGAGAGAGCTCATAAACCCAATGAGTTATGGGAAAGAGTAAAGTTGCCGAGAAACTACGAGAAGGCACTTGAAATCATAGACAAGCATTTGGTATTCCATTTCTATATGTATTCTGATGTTGGTTGTGTTTACTTATTTCTTGAATCCAAGATTATTTTTAACAACTTTCTTTTGCTGATCTTTAAATTCTTTGGAACTTGAAGATGTACTGGCCAAAGTTTCTTATCCATAAAACTAAACAGCGCCTGACAAAAATGACTCAGATGCGTATTCGTATGAGAAAGCTGGCATTGAAAACAAGGTTTTGCAACTGCCTTTCTTTTGTTCTTCTGTTCTAATATTAATTTATTTTGCATGACCACTATCTTGGTTTTAGCAATTTTTTTCCTGCATTTACTGCAGATATTTCATTATAATTGGTTGCTATCAAGTTTATTTATGAACTAAATTTGCAAGTTTCTTTCCCTTTTCGTTTATTTTTGATACATTTGTCAGACTGATTCATTAAAATTGCCACATGGCTTTTTGCATGGCTTGATTCATTCGTATCAATCACATGACATTTAGTTTTGGCCTACTTCTGTCAATAAGGCTGGACTATCTAAGACCTGGTTTCTAGTTTCTGCTACTATTTCTTTGGCGGAATGAAATTAATGATGCACATGTGGGTTTAATGTTGAAGGTCAAAAAGAGAAACAGATGATGCACTTGTAGGTTTAATGTTGAAAATCAAAAAGAGAAACAGTGTTCAAAGTGAAAACTCTATGATTGGATGTGTTTATTGTGTTTCATCTTCTTTATAGATGTTTAACACACTGATGTGAACAAATTCCTAAATGTTGAGATGGAGATATTATTACACTTGCCTCAACAAGACGAGTGCCAAAATGTTTCTAACCAAGGTTTTAACTTGATAATTTGTGGAATATTTGGTGTTTCCTTGTTATTTATGGTTACTGTTTGATGCCATTTTCATTTCCTTTTTTCTTTCTGATTTACCCAAATATCAAATTCCAAAGCCTAGAGGGATCATGTTTACCTCTTCAGTTGATTTTGTGTTAATTTTTGTTGCTAGGGAGAAGATAATGACTACACCCAGAAAAGAGATAAAGAGAGAATCTAGAAGGGAGAAAAAGGCTGAAACAGCTGCTGAACTGGACAAGGTAAAGATTCCTTTCTTTGATATTATTGTCTCAACCATTTTGTGGATTTACATATTTCTAACTATTGCTTTCAACAGAGTATTGAGAAAGAGTTGCTTGAACGACTCAATGGAGGACTTTATGGTGACATACATAATATTCTACCAAACTATTTCAACAAAATTCTTGACGAAAATGAACTGCATGCTGTTAGTGATGAAGATGATGTAGAGGTATGTTTTTGTGGTAATGCTAAGTAGTTAATGTTGTGTGATACAAAAAGGCATTTCTGTTTTGTATTCTGAGGAATATTGTGAATCAACAGGAACCTGAAATAGAATATGTTCAAGGCTATGATGATCTTGAAGAAGAAGATGATATAGAAGATTTTGGTGGTTTTGCTATTGACGAGTCTCTCAAGAATAATGGTAAAGTCTTTTCTTTTTTTATAAAGAGAGTAGCGTGGTGTGGATTTTTCATGTCCCCTTTCCCGGTTACTTCATGTTCACTGTCATGAATGCATGCACACTGTTTCCTGTACTTGCTATATAAAACTCCATTTATATGGATGGTGTTTGAAGTTTCTCATGATTAAAAATTCTCACCTTAAAAGTCAATTATGTTGACAATCATTGGTAGAAGTGTGAAGGTTCAATATATAAATTATTTTTTTTTGTTTTTGCTGAAAAAAGATTCAGCTCACTTGAGCATGCGATGTTTTACCATACTGATTCTTGTGATCTCAATCTATGATTAACAAACCTCGAATTTCAATAGGTTTATATATACATGAGACAAAATTATCAAGTTTGAATTATATGTTTGTGAAATTTATTCAGATGATGCACCTGAGGATGAAGAGGACACAGTTGATCGTAAGAGGTTAAAGATAAGATCAGAGTTTGCTCGAAAGGTGGAAGAAGATGAGCCTAGAAAATCAAAAAAGAAAGCAAGGGTTCTGGTTGAGGTTAGTGATCAAAGATTTCCACTATTTTTTTAGATTTTGTTTTAAGAAAATGGGATGGAGAACTTCAATTCAAAATTTATTTGATGTGTAAAATATGAAATTTGTGATTGGCATGGCATGCAAATCACTGGTAGTTGAAACACGAATGAAACTCTTAGGTTTCTTTAGGTAATATCTCAGGAAAAAAGAGATAAATATAGAAGGGACAAAAACATGTTTGGTTGGAGTGATGAAGATGGATACATAAAAAATAACGTTGTCTTTGGTACAATTTTGGACTAAATTTCCTTTATTGCAAAACTGGAAGGATAGGGAACTTGTCCCTTCTATTCTAACTATTTTCACTATCTATCTCGAGATAGTACCCTAATACTACTTTGAAATATCATTGACCTCCCTCCCTGTTGTTTGCAAGTTGTACTAGCTGTTGCAGAGCAGTTGCATCTCTGGTTTTGTGTAAACATTGCTCCCCCCATTTTTGAAGATTTATCTTAGCGCCAATACACTAATTGGATGGGTCCATCATGTTTTTCTAAACAAGACGAATTATTGAATTGTGCACAGTTTTCTTAGGGGAAAAAAACCAATATAGACCACTAAAAGCTGCACAGAAACTATTACGACAGAGCATTGGCATACCATCACCTTTCAATTGTTTGCCTTTTCATACCTGCCGCAAAAGATAAAAACGTTCACTTTATACTGTTTTGGGTGCTTTTTTTCAGGTTGAGAATGAAGATGCTTCTGAAAGGCAAAGGGAAACCTTTTGAGAGGCTCTTAAGACATCTGCGTGTAAAATTGCTGTTCTTTACATCAATTTTGTAATTTAGGTTTCATACTTGGGAAGTTAATCTCTACCAAGCATGTAGAGTCTGCAGATGCAGGTGACTATAAAGTGATTTGATCGTTAACTCTCTTCTCGTTCCATCTCTTTGTTTGTTTTCCATTTCGAGTTCCAAAGGATTCATCTCTCCTTTGATCCACATGTCGAGATCTATGTAGTCCTCATAACTTTTGTCAACAAAAACAGCATCATGGAATGCCCTGAAAAGTCATCTCGCCAGAAGATAAGATTAATGGGGTGGGGGGCGTCCAGTGGTTTTTTTTTTTAAATGTTTTTTTTTTAAATATATTAAAATATTCTTTATATATATATATATATATATATATATATATATATAACTTCAGTAAAATAAAAATTATTTTTGATATCAGAATGGCATATCAAAATCAAAATGATATAAAAATATTTTTTTTATTTAAAATAGAATAATTGATTTTTTTAGAAAATATTTTTAAAAAATAATTCCAAACAAACAAAGGAGGTATTTGGTATTGTATTTTAAAAATATTATTTATTATTATTATTATTTTAAATTAATTTTTTAAATTATTTTCATAATATTAAAATAATTTATAAAACATATACAAAATATTATTTTAATATATTACTAAATAAAATAATATCAGACAAACTCTTAAACAGTCCCATGAAATGCAGTAAGAAATAGTGACGTAGTTTCAAGAGGCCACTAAATATTAGTTTCGTGAGGGCTTCGAAATGGTCAAAAATAGTCAACAAACAATGACAGGTTCTCTCTCGTAGTTTCAAGAGGCCACTAAATTATTCTCTCAAATCACATTTTTCCTTGCTCATTGGTGACGAGAGCAAAGTGGAAATCTCCCATTGGTGGATGCAGCGCACCCAGGATTTCCATTTTTTTTATTATTAAAAAAATATATTTTTACAAAAAATCAAATAATAAAAATAATGAGCTTAATATATATATGGAGAGAGGGGGGGGGGGAAGGTATTTGATAATGAGATTTTTTTTATGGCTATAATAATCTAAAAAACACAAAAAATATTAATACTAATTTCTAATATTATATTTTTTTCTCGAATTAATTTTTAGCTAATAATATAATAAAAAATTAAATGCTAAAAAATCGAATCACCAGTCTAGTGTATTTTTCTAAGATTGTAATAATTTTATAAAAAATAAATCATTAAGTTCAATTCATAATAATTATATTTATTTTATTTAACGATATGATAGTTTATTTTTTATTTAATAATATAATAAAAAATAAAAATTATAAATTGAACATCAACTTATATCACGTCTATAATTTTATATATTTTTTAAATTGAATTTATTGAGTTTTATATATAGATACTTAGATAGAAGGAGATATCCTTTAGCCTTTTCTTTTAAATTATTTTATTAATATTCGTTGATATTTTAATATGCTATTCTTAATATAATTTAATAAAATAAAAAATAATTTTAATATATTTTAAAAACTAAAATTATTTGTGTTTCACCATCGAGTCAATAAATTACATCACCCGCAAGTAAACTTATCAGACTCTTTCCGATTATTGTTATCCACGTCGTAAACCCCCCCCCCCCCCCCCCCTCTATCCTGTCACCGCTCTCGTTTATAACAGATTCCAATCATCATCAGAACAACTCTCTTGCCATGAGATTCAACGATGGACCCAGACCCGAAAACCTACCCGATTCTCTCTTACGTCATGGCCCGACTTCCCTCTCTCGGACACAAATACCCTGACCCCTCCTTCGATATCGAGCAACCGCCACAGCCATCACAGCCACCACCACAGTCACTATTTCCTCAACTATCCGACCCAGCCCTCCTCTCTGCAATGAGACGCGCTGTCGGCGATGTTGCCCAAACCCGAACGGTGCTCCAGACCCTAGGCCCCCGGCCCGACCATGAAACCGTGGACAAAGCGAAACTCAAACTCATTGAAATCGAGTCCAATTTATCGAAACAATTGGAGGATCTTGTGCTTTCTCCGCGTCCATGTGAGTTTGATAGGTTAGAGTGGAGGGCGCATTTGGCTGAGAAAGAGAAGAAGATTCGAGAAGAGGCGGAGAAAGAGAGAGGGTTTTATAAAATGATACTGCAATTGGATGAAATGCACGAGGATTATGAGAAGTTGTTGAAGGAAGCGGAGGATAAGTTGGAGAAAATTTATAGGAAAGCGGAGCGAGGAGTGGAGGAAGATGAGGAGAAGGAAAGAGTGGAGGTGGAGGAGGAGGTCACTGAGGAGGTTGTGGGAGTGTTGAGAGAAGGGAGCTCGAAAGGGATCGAAAGAGTGGATTTGTCCAGTCGGAGACTGAGGTTCTTGCCTGAGGGATTTGGGAGGGTTGTGGGGTTGAAAGCGCTTAATCTTTCCAATAATCAACTTCAGGTTTTTTTTTTTTTTTTAATTAATGTTTAGAAATATAATTTGGGTTTCTTGAAATTTCTTATGTGCTGTGAATTAATAAAATCTTGTGTGATATTATAGATTTAATGTAGAGATAATAAGGTTAGAGTGGATTTATGTATAATTTTTATGGTTCTAAGATGAATTAAGAGGTTTGAATTTGTTACCAAGATTGAAAAATAGATACCGTCAAAGGATTTGTGCATTTTAAATCTGTCATTAAAAGAAACAATGAATTCCAAAGACGTGCTCGAATCTGAATCTGCTAATCAGAAAATGTATCTTACTTTGGCATTGTATAGAAGAATTACCTGGTGCTATGCTTCTGATATGGGTTTATTTTAGTTTAAAGCAGTGCTGGTGTGTATGGTTGTATTTTCATCTGGAGATGAAAATGTTTATTTCAGTTAGATACATGGCATGCCATTTTTCAGAATTATATAGCTACTTGAAGTTACTGGTGGAGTATTCCTTCATTATTTTGCAATTGGTATTGTAGGACTTACCTTGCCTGAGGTGGATAGGAATGGAAAATTCTCGTACACACCATTTATAGGTTCTGTTAATGTGGTTCGTTCTTAGTATGTGGCAGTGCTAATGTCCAAAGCTTTCCCATTAATGATCATACTGGTGAGAGTTCATAAGCATTGTCGTGGTGTAGCTTAGGGATTAAGCAGCAATAAATAAGCTGAAGTAGCGCAAAAAACAAGTACGGTAGATGCTAGAACTCTATGTAGAACTTAGTGCTCAGGAAAACCTCAAGTTTCGTATGTTTGTTAGCTGAAAATAATTATATGATAGCTGTAAATCTGGCCTTAAGTTTTTTCCCACTTTTTTATGAATCCTATAATGCGAGCATGTGAAATGCAAATCATTGAGAACCAACCTGACTTGTTAACTGCAATATGTATCTTCTCATACTTGTTTTGCTTCTTGAATGGATGTTTTTATTATGATAAATAAACAGTGCTGTTTGTTTGCATATGTGGTAGTAAAAAGTTTGTTCTTGGTGTGCCCCAACTGAAATTTTGATGATTAATTTGTTAATCCAATCCCTTTTCTTGAATGGTTATTAATTGTATTATTTTTTCCTACTAACTGAGTAACTCGTGTGAGTGAAACAGGCCATTCCTGATTCAATAGCTGGGTTAGAAATTCTCGAGGAGCTCAATCTAGCTTCAAATCTATTAGAAGCACTGCCAGATTCAATTGGATTACTGCAAAACTTGAAAATCCTGGATGTCTCTAGCAACAAGATAGAGGTCTTGCCTGACACCATTTGTCATTGCAGGTAATTCTAATTCATTACAAGTTTCTGCTTTGACCAGAATTCTTGTACAGTGAACTTTATTTATCAATGGTTCAGGTCATTACTGGAATTGGATGTGAGCTTCAACTGCCTGACACACTTGCCAACTAATATTGGATATGAAATGTCAAATCTTCAGAGGCTTTCTATCCAGCTGAACAAGATTCGTTCTCTTCCCACATCTATTGGTGAGATGAGATCTCTGCAACACCTGGATGCACATTTCAATGAGCTTCATGGCCTTCCCCTTTCTATTGGGAAATTGACAAATCTTGAGATCCTCAATTTGAGCAGTAATTTCAGTGACCTGAAAGAACTCCCTGAAACTTTTGGTGATTTGACAAACCTCAAGGAACTCGATCTCAGCAACAACCAGATTTCTGCTTTGCCTGATTCATTTGGTCGGCTGGATAATTTGACCAAGCTCAACTTGGACCAAAATCCCCTTGTAATTCCGCCGCCTGAAATTATCAAGGAAGGGGTTGAAGCTGTGAAGCTTTTTATGGCTAAGAGGTGGCTTGACATACTGGTGGAGGAAGAAAGGAAGAGCATGCTTGAAGTTCAAGAACAAGCACAGATGGGATGGTGGGCGCGCAGCACCTCATGGTTGAAAACTTATGCCTCTGGTGTCTCTGAGACTGTTTCAGGAATCTTAAGTCCTAGAGGTCCTAGAGATCCTTATCTTGATCAACAGCTATGACTTCCCAGTCCCTGATATTTCAAGATCCATTTCTTCTTGACAGCATGTTCATTTGATATGATTGATGATATGGGTTTCTTCTGCTTGCAGTTACTTTCTTTTGAAGCTGCAACAATGCCACCTATAAAGACCTGCAAGCTCACCAAATTTTGATCTTCCACTCAGTCGTATTCTGGTTTTGCAAGACAATAAATAGGTAGATTCTTGGTTACTCTGTTATCAAAACATGTACTGCATATCGAATTTCACAGCAGTTCCTTTTGTTACTGTTAATGTTTGGAAGCTGCTCAAAATATCCCAGAACGTTCTTGAAAATGCATATAAGCTTTAGTGGTAGTTCTAGTAATCTCCTGATAACTCTATTAGCGTGAAGAAATTCACAAATGCTAGTCCCTCCTGTTTAGAGACGCTAAATATTGTATGCCATTAAGTGAACTGAAGGGTTGGGATTTTTTTCTGTGATAGCATAGACTTTAATGGTTTGGATTTTTTCTGTGATAGCATAGACTTTGATGGTTTGGATTAGTTTTGTGATGTCATACTTGATGGTTTGGATTTTTCTTTGATAACATAGACTTTAATGGTTTGGAGTAGTCTTGTGATGTCATACTTGATGGTTTGGATTACGTGCAGTACAGACAGTTTTTTCGGTGGACATTTCATCCATCAACACCTCTTCACTAATGGAAGATAATGCCACACTGGTCTCATTCAACTCGTATAGAACACTTCATGAGCAATATCCACAGGAGTTTTGATAATTTGAATCTACTATTAAATGCCAACACCACAAACCAAGTTCACTTCGTAGCTCATCTTTTATCTAATTATAAGCAACAGTGTCATTAGAAAACAGCCCGGGCAGAGAGCATGACTTCACCTTCTCATCACGGCTTAAAACCCTCGAGGCCTAGATCATTCCTCTTCACGCAGCATCTGTTTTTATCTTTCCAAAACCTTTTGATGGTAAACAATTCGACTGAGTAGCTTATTTACTGGAATAGTCCTGATGACGATGGTGGTGTCAATTGTATCTGATCCCGAGGTCGATGTGAAAGAAATCATAATTTTGTAAACGTGTGTAGATGCAGGTTTGCAACGCGATTGCAGCATGCAATTATTAAATTAAAGAAACTCTCTATCATGGGGTGTTTTCACGGTAGCAATCCAAAATTATTTTTTTTATTTTTTTTACAATTTAGTTTTCAACTTCAAATCTTCTTTTACTCATCACTTTATACCTAAATTCATGATCATTTTATTAAGAGTTGTTAAGGAGGGATCAAAGTGTAAAACAAGAAGAAAAAGGGTAGCAATTTAAAAAGCAGGGCAAAAAACTTACTTTATTCCTTTGCGTTCTATGTTACAACTTTTCAGCCCCCTGATATTTCAACATCTAAATTGTGCTATAGAATTTTTTTATATTCTTATTTTCAATCCTTAGATTTTCATCCACTTAGTTCACAAGAAAGATTGATCTCGGTATAGATAAGTTTTATTTGACGAGAAGAGTCTTATCTAGGTGTTCTTTTTTTTACCATCTCATTTTTTAATATAGGAGACACATGCTCAAAGGAGTTTTCTTATTTTATGTTGATTTTGGATTTATGAACCTATTTTAAGGTTGTTTGGGTGTAGCGGGGATGCTATCCTTGCATGCAAAAATAAAATAATAATTGTTTATCTATTTTATTTGTATTTTTACACTGTAATGGGGGTGCCATTTGCAGATATAAAAATGGCACCCTCTCCCTGAGATGTTATTTATAGCAGCTTAGGAGAAAGAGAGCTAAAATTTCAGCCCCACTTGGGGCCATTATATATATATATATATATATACCTTAACAAGAGAGTAAAAAATTATATATAAAATTAATAATTATATTGTTGGAAGATTTTTTAAAAGCAATTGTTTAATTATATAATTTATTCCTATTAATTATATAATCAATGACATAATTAAACTACATATAAAATAATTCCATTATATTTAAAATAATATAAAAAAAGGCTCTCCAAAATGGCTTTTACTATTAAAGCACACATTAACAAAAAAAACCATATATACACTATTCAAGGAGCCATTTTAAAGATTTGCCTCTCCAAAATGGTTTTTGCCATTAAAGATACTCTAAGTGTGTTTGGGTAAAAATAGATTGAAAAATAGATTTCTATGTCAATAACAACCAACCCCGCGTCACCTATGGGATCATCTAATTTTATTATTGTTTGATTGAATAAATATAAAGCAAATATAATGGTGTAAATATCTTACCTTGCAAGATTAAGTATTTTAATCTATGATTGTATATTTATTTATTTATTAATTAGTACAAATAGTTCTAAGTTTATTTAATTAGATGTGTGCATAAACTTTTTGATTTACACGTAACAACATAAATATGTTGAAAAACTTGCATATATTTTTTAAAATATGAAATAAAAATATTTTATGTCTAAAATGCCGTCACATAACTATTAAAAACTAAATGAGGTGTTTCATTGTGTGGTCACATATATTTTTTCTTACTGTAATCATATAATGGTGATTTTACCCTTCTCAAAAGAAGTTATTAGACTGGAGATTGGAGGTAATACAACCATTTCACAAGCTCTCATTATCATATTAATTATGGATAACTTGGTCTTTTCATGTTTTTAAAACATAGTAAAATGATTAAATTAACATTAAAAGCATAGTTTATTTAACTAAGGTCAAAGAGCTTTTTTTTGTTTTTACTTTTCAAAAGACAATAAAATAATTAAATTATCTTTAAAAGAAAAAAATGTTTTACTTAGTTATAATCAAGTTGACTAAAAAGTAATTTGACATTTTAATAAATATAAATATTATTTAAATACTAAAACTAGCTATCACATGCATTGTATATGCCCATGTATAGGTTGTGTTTATGTTACTGGTTGTGGGTAAGAGAGTATTTAACTTTAAAATAATAGTTTTTAAGGTGGTCAACACATTAAAATCTTTGTTTTGAGCAAAAATATGATAGTGGATAAATGATGGTGGGATGTCAATAAACCTTTTTTTTATATATAAATATAAATATTGTTCAAAGTTAGCGCGAGCTTGTATATGCCTATGTATGAATTGTGTCCTTATATTAGGGTTATGGTTTAGAGGGTGTTCAACTTCCAAACAATGGCTTTTGAGGAGATGGTTGAAGGAAAGCACTAAAATCTTCTTTTTGGGCCAAAAATATTATGGTGGATATGATATTTGATTGTTTTTTTTGCCTTAGGATTCAAGTGGGACCTATCAAATTTGAAAATTGTCCTATTCTTTTGGTATGTATCAAATTCATCTTTATTTTTTTAATTGTTATATATTTTGTATGAACTCTATTTTTTATTTATTTTTTGTTTAATTTCATCCCTTTACATTTAGTTTCATTTTCTTTTCATGTTAAATTGGTACTCGTCCATTTGATTTTTTTTTCTTATTATTTTCTCAATTGAACCTGTTTTTCAATTTTATTATTTGAATTTTATTATTATTTTTTTATGAAATTTGATTATTTGTTTATTTTGTGTTTAATTTTTTTTTCTTTTCAATTTATCCTTTATTATTTGTTTGATTGCTAGTTCGACTACCTCGATATTCGTGTCACTAATTTGGAAGATGAGATAAAGTTGATTTTAGTTTTTTTTTTTAATTTTATTTTATTCTATAATATTGTATTAATTATAAATTTACCAGAACGAATGAGTGAAAGAACTCGCTATTTGGTCCTAATACTAGAAGGATAGTCTTTCCCTGTGCAAAGTATCCAACGGCTAGCATTGCCCTCTAAATCAAGAATCCGAACCGAAGACGAGGAGCAAAACTGGCTGGCACCACCAACCTTCCCATGTGCTCACATGCTTCTCAATTTCTTTCCACTTTCTCAAAAATAATTCTCCTACAAAGTGCCCCCTTTTCTTTCTTCTTTCCCATCAGTTCAGTTCTTTTCTATCAGAGATATGTCCATGTTGTCTAGAACAACTTCTTCTTCCAAAACAACAACGTTGCTGCTGCTGCTGTTCTTGTTAATGTTGTCTCTCTTGGTTTCCTTCTGTGCTGTGACGTGCTCCTTCTACGCTAGTACTGCTGACACCAGTAGACTGAACTGGGCTGGTTTATGTGGGTCGGTCGTCTTGGTTTCTGGGATCTTATTATCATTAACATTGCTTGTTGTTGCTGCCCGAGCGACGGTGTTGACATGGATCACGGTGTTGGTGCTTCTAGCTTTTGCGGGAAGGCGACGCCGGGTGCTTGTTCAACAAGGGAGCAAAATCACTGCTGATGTTGTTATGTACTTGATCAGAGGGGGTGCTTAGACCATTGATGAGAATCAAAAGGGAAACTGTGGAGTTTGAAAGCATATATCTCTCTGTGATTATCGTTTTTCCTTTTTTGTTCAGGCCAGCTTTTATAACTCACTGTCTTTCATTTCTAAATCAAATTGTCTTGGTGCCTATTTTTCATAAAAATCATATCTATTTTTATTTGTATAATGATCCAAATCAGTTCGAGCGATTAACTCCCTCTACGTTATTGACTCTTAAGTTTTAAAATTATGTCATTTATTCATAAGTTAATTTTTAAAATTATAATAATTATTAATTTTATTTTTATGATGACTCAGATAAACATTTCAAGTTAGGTTCTAAAATTATAATAATAATTGTTTTTATCATTACATTTACCTAGTCAACTTGACTTATAACGTCTTTATTTTTAAAATTATTGTAATAACCACTTTTATAAATCTTGAATTGACAGATAAGATGATCCAACATCTAAATTTAAGAAAAAAATAATAAAAGGATTGACCCAACATAACCCAATTAAGAACCTGGGTCGACCAGTGACATGGTCGACATGTGACTAAGTTGACTAGGGGTAAAAAACAAGATAAAAGCTCATTGATTTTATTTTTATTTTTCAATAGAAGGTTGCTTCGTTCTGTTTTTTTTTTTTTTTAAAAAAAAGGTTAAATCAGCTTGACCCTTCTACTCGTGACTCGGGTTTTGCTTTGAGTCGACTTGCGAATTGAATTTTAAAATTATAATGATAATCACTTTTATTTGCATGTTAGTTCAAATTAACTCAAGTAATTAATTTCTCGTACTAGGTTGGATTACTATCATGATATTGTCATCAATAGGGTAAAATTAACATGTTTCACGACGATCTAAACCCAGATTATGTTCTCTATTTGTGGGTGAACAATCTAACACTTGGTGAATTTTGCTTCACAATCATTGGAAGAGTCGACATTGAAGAATAAAAAGCAATGTCACTATAAACTCTTGATTGCGACAAGCCAATTATCTCTATGGTAACTTTTCTGACACCTCTAACTTCAAATTCTGAGGGTCTAAAGGATCGATAGGCCATGCTTTTATGTTTCATATTCATACTGGAAATCATAATCAAACGAGTTTTTACCCTTTTGTTCTAGTTGAACTCTTTTTAAGACATTTGCGTCATCTTTTAACAAATATACTGCCACAACCAAACTCCCCACCTGACAATGTCTTCCGTTTAGATCGACCGTCGAAGTGACTCTGGGTCCAAAAAGAGAGGCAGCGCCCTGTTTCCGATTCATGAAATAAGTAAAATAATATTAAAAGTAGTGGTATTTCATCTTTGTTGAAACTCCTATTTATCCTACACCTCTCAAGTCATTTAACAAAATTGGACTATAGTCATGCTCAACAGAGTCTTCTTTTCTCGTTAATTCCGCCAAGCTTGTTCCCTTGACTATGATTGCACTGGATAGTAGACAAGGGCAATAAGAGTCTTGTTAATCTATTCAAGTCATTTTATATAGTCGGACTAGAGTCATAATATTATTAAAACTATTATAATAACCATATTTATTCTTATATTGACTTGAATCAACCCGTGTTGATCTTCTTAACCTATAACCCATTCCTTGTCTACAGTTAACTCCCAAGTCAGATTTTAAAACTATGATAACAATTATTTTTATCAATATATTCACCCTCTCGACTTGCGAGATAGGCATTGCCCTATGCAAACTTCTAAGTCAAGTTTTAAGACTATGATAATAATCATATTTCTCTTTACATGCCCTAGTAAAAACCTTGTTAATCCTCTCAACTCGTGACCTGATCTTTACTCCATATTGACCATTGAGTTATGTTTTAAAATTATAATAATAACTAATTTTATTCTTATAATAACTTAAGTCAATCCAACTTTATCCTTTTGATCATATCTTGTCTCATATCAACCCTTGAGTTGAGATTCAAAAATATAACTACAATTACTTTTTATTATTACAAGTCTCAATTGAACAATTTTAGATTTGAGATTTTTCTTCTTAGATGCTGTAAGAATAAAAAATAATAAATGTTCTTTAAGAATACTTATCATCACTGTACCTATCCTCATTGTAACTCTTATTTTTAAAATAGAGAAATTTACTTCATATATCTTTTATTTTGAAAAGGGAGAAATTTACTTGTGAATTATACTAAAGAAAAATTTATTTTTATAACACTATCTCTTCATTTAAATATATTTCTATCTTTATTATGGACGTTGCTTCAATCTTGAAATAGTAATGGGACGCAATGTAATATGATTTTAACAACAATTATTATAAACACTATTACCTCTAAATTTGACAACAATAACAATTACTTTTAGTCTTAAGTGGTAGCATTCTTGACTCACATGTATATTCTATCAACATTTGACCATCCAATGTCCATTTATAATTTCATTCAACAACTATATTTTTGTGTTGTGCGAAATCAATGTAAATACATTTATTGTATTCGATATTAGTTTAAGACTATCAAATTCTTTATGTCAAAATGAATTGACTGCATCATTATTATTGTAATTTGTTATTATTTTCATTGTCATTATCATTATCTATATTGATGTAGCATTATATGCCAATAATTTTTAACATTTAATTTAAAATTTTTAGTGCTCTTAACAATGAAAACAATTTGGATAATAATCTTGTGGGCTTCAATTACTTTTGCATAATAATCTTTAGATATTTTACATTTCACCAAACTTTTATTCACATTTTGTAACACAAAAAAACCCCACCTTTTAGTGGAGAGAAGAATTACTAAATTACCTTATTAGGCGATAATCTTAACTTAACCACCAAGCACTTATTACCAATAAAATGAACCCACGTATGAACCCACAAACTCATACAATGGTCTCAGTCGTACTAAATCACTTCCAATTCAGTTCCTTAACGCCAAAGGTTTTATTTTTCAATAATAAAAATAAGCCAAAACAAAAGAGTATAAACAGGGAGGAGGAGAGAGGAGAAAATCAATGCAAGTTTTATTGTTCATTAGACGGTAAAAGCGGCTAACAGGTACGCTTGGTAAGTGATTGATTCGTCATACTCTCTCTTCTCTATCCGATTTGTATTCTTGATCTGAACCATTCCTCATTTAATCCTTTCTTTGGGCTTTCTAGGGTTTCTCGTTTTCTTTTATTGCGCGGCTTACTGGAACGCGATGGATTCTACTATGGTGATTAAGGTTTGTTCTTTAGCGTTTTCTCTTATTTGCTTTTGTGTTTTTTGTGATTAAAATATGAAAACTCTGGCAATTGGGGTTCTGTGTTTTGAACAATTTGGCCATAGTTACAGCAGTATATTGCTTCAAAGATGTTTTTTTTTTCTTTTCTTTTTTTAGATTAGGGTTTAATGAGGTGCTTAACTCTGATGGGCTTATTCTAGAAAGATGTTTTAACAGTTTGAACTCTGACCTTGGCTGAAAAAATAATCTTTTTTGGATTTGGTTTCATTTAGGGTCTTGCCATCTTTTTCTCAAAACTGTTGTTATATTTATGCAATATTTATTGGTCTCAAAATTCTTCTGTGATGCTTTAAAGGATCTTTGAGCCAATTTACTGGACAATTTTGTCTTTTATCTTATTTTTGCAAATGATTTGAGTTCGGTGTGTCGAAATAGGCTGAGAATATGCGTGGTTTAGAAAATGTTTTGACAACAAATGGAATTATATGTTAATTTTCATTTTTTTATGTTCTCTATATTCCAATTGCCTCCGCAATTATTTATTTATATTTGCTCATGTGGATACAGGTTAAATATAGCGATACACTTAGGCGTTTTAATGCTCATGTAAAGGAGAATGATCAACTTGATCTTGACATGACTGCCCTGAGGGAAAAGATCCTTGGTCTTTTTAATTTTCCTCCAGATGCCGATCTCACTCTGACATATATTGATGAAGATGGGGATGTGGTTACTCTTGCTGACGATGATGATCTGCGTGATGTGATGAGGCAGAACCTTAAATTTTTGAGGATTGATGTACAGCTCAATAATGATAGGTCTGGTAGATCTAATGCTAGATCTAGTGGTAGTTCTACCCCCATGAGGTCCCCCAGGGTCCAGAGTCCATTACCATGCCTCAACAATGGTGTTGCTGAAGTGTTGAAATCTGTTCCAGAGCCCTTACGTAATGTACTTTCAAAGATATCTCTTGACCTGACTTCAAAAGCTGTGGCTTCTAATGCAGTGCTTACTGAGCTTGTTGACTGCTTCTCAAAAATGGGGCAACCCCACCTGAGTCCAACCTCCCAGTCTCGAGATGGTAAAGGTTCAAGCGTCCAAATTGGAGCTACACCTCCTACAGTTCTAAATGCTTCCAAGGATGGTGGCTTGCAAGAAGACTTTCTGAATTCAAACTCGCCTCTCAAAACTAGCCAGGAGGAGAGCTTTGAAAATGGCACTAAGACTTCTATGTCACCACACACCGCTGCCCCTTCTCCTGTTAATCTGAATGGTAGCACTAAGACTTCATATATGCATTATGCAACCCTTGCATCCTTCGATCCTGCTGGTGATGATTGGAAGGAAGCCAAGAAACAGAATACTGGTCATCCAACCAGGAAGCCTGGTTGGTTTGGTGCCCCCACCATTCCTGTGAATCGTGGCTTTCCTTTACGTGCTGAATGTCCATTTAGTGGAATGCCAGTTACAAATAACTCAGCTTCACGGGCTCTTAAAAGTCATCTAATTAAGAGAAACAATTCTCTTAATAATCCCATGGTTGGCATGTTTCATAGGGGTGTTCAATGTGATGGTTGTGGTGTTATTCCAATTACCGGGCCTCGGTACAAGTCCAAAGTGTAAGAGATACGTGCAAAGCTCTGATGTTGTGCCTATGCTTATAAAGATAATGACTCTTGAATTTGTGCTATTTTCTCGTATTTAATTATCGATTTCTTCTGTTCTTTTTTGTTTTTGGCAGTGAAGTGGATTATGACCTCTGCAGCATCTGCTTTGCTGAAATGGGTAATGAAGCTGATTACATCAAGATGGATAGGCCGATGCCTTGTCGCAATCATTGGTCTTTCAAGGGGTGTAATGATCCTGTATGCAGACTTTGTGCCTATCTTGATATTTAATAGTGCATGCCAGTTTTCTCTGTTGATAAAATCTTGATTTTTTTTTATCATTGGTGACTTGTCTTTTTTTTTTACCATTAAACAGAAACCTTGGACCATCCCACAGCCTCTCTCTAAAGGTTGTTATGGAGTAAAAGGAGCTCAACCCAAACTAGACAGCCGATTTGTTTTGGATGTCAATGTGCCAGATGGTACTGTGATGCCTCCATCTACTTGTTTTACCAAGATTTGGCGAGTGCGAAACAACGGTAGTGTTACATGGCCCCAGGGAGTGCGGCTTGTGTGGATTGGGGGAGACAGGCTCTTCACTTCTGATTCTGTCAAGATAGAGGTGAGCTTCTCATGTTTGCAGTGACATTCAATAATTGCCTTTGCTTTAAGCTATTCCTCGGATCTTTCTTCATTGTGGTCTCTCTCATTGATTCATGCAGATTCCGGTCAATGGTGTGCCTATTGATGGTGAACTTGATGTTGCAGCTGATTTTATATCTCCTGCATTGCCTGGTAGATACATATCATATTGGAGGATGGCGAACCCATCAGGTGGGAAATTTGGGCAGCGTGTTTGGGTTCTTATTGAGGTATTGGCATTATTGGTGTTCACTTCTGTCTTTTACTTGAACCTTTTCAACACACACCCCGGAAAGAGCACGGTTGTTATTCCTTATTTGCCCTTGCAGGTTGATGCTTCCCTGAAAGACCCACTCTTGAAAGATCTGAACTTGAACGAGTCCCCCAATTACAGTGGTTCTAAAGGCCCTGGTGTTTTAGATATGAATGTCCAGCCTGCTGTGGATGGCTGTTTTCTGGAGCCTCAGAGCAATACCTCGCTTTCAGAACCAGTTGCCCCCATGGTTGACGAACAACCTAGGAGCCAAGAACTAAAATTCCCTGTAGATGATGCCTTACTGATTGGCCATGGTGTTTCAGCCTCTGCTCCTCCCCAGGCCATGCCTTCATCTGTTCCTGTTCTTTATCCAATGATAGACATTTCTGAAACAGTTCCTGCCAGTACCCAACTCCTTCCTTCTGCAGATGCTTCAACATCCTCTGAGGGGGTCATCGATGAAAATGCTGTTGAGAAGGCCCTCCTAAAGGAACTCAATGAAATGGGCTTCAAGCAGGTTGATTTGAACATGGAGACCTTAAGGCGGAATGAATATGATCTGGAGCAGTCAGTGGATGATCTTTGTGGTGTTTCTGACTGGGACCCCATTCTGGAGGAGCTGCAAGAGATGGTAAGTCATCTCTGGAGTGCATTTTTATCCCGTTTTGTAGCAAGACTAGGATTGTCTCTTGTTCATGTTGTTTTATGCACAACACAAGATTACAGTATGTACAAATGTATGTTGTGGTGCAGGGTTTCTGTGACACGGAAATGAACAAGAAGCTGCTGAAGAAAAACAATGGGAGTATCAAGGGTGTGGTCATGGATATAATCACCGGAAAGAAGGCATAGTTCTAGAATTTTAATCCTCTACGTTGTCAATGGGTATTATAAATAAATCTAGGGTTGCTAAGGCTTAATAAGTTGATCTACGGATTCTCTTAAGAAGTGCTCAGGTTTTGAGCATTGATCGTGTTCTGGTAATTGTGTCTGATGCTCCAACCAAATGATGACTGGATATGTTTGTATGTATATATACATATATAATGAATAATTTATCTATATGGCCCCTTCTGATTTTGTGTGTTGTGCCGTCTGGATGAAAGGTTTGTGTTGTGCAGTATATATTATCATCCGACGTATTTAGCATGTGCTTCCTCATAATTTTTGCCATGATCATGTACTTAAAAAAGGGCTTTGAAATGAAGGTTTTTTTTTTTTTTTTATTTATTTATTTATTTATTTTTTTTTGCGATGTTTGTCGACTTTTATGACCTTGAGAAAATTAAACTATTTTTTATGTTTTATTCGTTTACCAAAATGAGGGAGAAAACATAGCAGTGAGGCCCAGAATTTCTGCCAGACCTTATGTAAGCTTCCTGTTATGAAATTGATATTCGTATCGAAAATGGAAAGGCCCTTAATTTTTTGTGTTCGGCACTTTGATTTTATAAATTTTTATAATTAATTTAGAAATTTGATTAACTCGATTTTTTTGTAATTGATTTTTTAAAATTTTAATATTGATTGATTGAGAATTAAGTATTATGATTTGTTTTATGTTTTTTTTAATGAGACTATCACCATCTATTACTTGAGTCGTGAATTTAGTATTTAGCAAATTCATCCATCCAAGTTGACGTGTTTGTTCCATGTTAATTCAGGTATTTTTGTTTTTTTGTTTTTTCAATTTTATTTTGCAATATTGAATTTATTGAGAATTAGAGTTTGTGATTTTTTTTGTTTTGTTTTTTGTGAGATTATATCTCTTGACTTAGGTCTCATATTAAATAGATTAACATAAATTGACTAGAATAATTTTTTTTTAATTTTATTTTTCAATTCTTGGTTGAGAAATGAGCTTTATTATTTATTTTAATTTTTTTTATTAGATTATATAAAGTCTCATGACTCATGTCACATATTTATTAGGTTAACGCAGATTCACCTAAGTTATTTTTTTAAAAAAAATTATTATTTAATATTGTGTATTGAAAATTTATTTTTATAATTTTTTTTGAATTTTTTCTATAAAAGTATTATAATAATATCATGACCCAACATGTAAATTAGAAGGTTAATATTGACTGACCCAAACTAATATAATATATTATCATTTCAATATTTATAAAAGAAATATTATATTAAATATTTATCTTAAGTTAGAGTAGTTTTACCAGGTTGTTTTATATTTATCAAGTTAATCATGTCAATTCAATCTCTTCATATTTAATTTAATTTCTAATATTAAGTTTGTTCAGTCAAAATATACTCTAATACCTTTCTCGTACGTAAGAACGAGCATAAGAGCCCAATAACAATTAAAAACATACACGAAGTTAATTAGTTTAATGCCGTGGTTGAACCTACAGTGCCGCCCGTGGCCAAAGTTGTGTTTTCATCTTCTCAGCGAGAAATTTGGAACGGAGAATTAGCATGGTAATAATGGATGCGGGTTGAAGTTTTTAATATTTATATTTTATTGGATAAATTTTTTAATTAATATGTATGTATGTATGTATGTATGTATGTATGTATGTATGTATGTGTATTAGATGATAAAATAATAGATATTATTCATATATATGTGTTTTTGTTTATGTCAAGGTTTGTATACTTTTAGATCATTGTAAACTGCGCAAATCAGCACAATTGTCTCCAGGTTCTGTTTACCAAACTAGGCAACAACATGACTGCGATGATTGATGCTACAAGATGTGTTTGTTATTGTGTTTTAAAAATATAAAAACAATATTTTTAAATAAAAAATATAATGAAAAGTAATCTCAATTATATTCCTAAACAGTCATTATTTCCAATGATTATCATGCCTGCATTTCAAAATTATCATGGAGGCCAAGTGTTCTCCATGCTGCTCCCCAGTACCCAAGCTTGCACAAGGCCTTTCCAATATCTGGTGCTCAATTTGACAGAATCCTGAATTCTATTACAGCATTCCTCATCTGATCTTGACAGATTAAGGATCGAAATTGATTGCTGTCATGCAATTTCATCTTTTGCTTGCACTAATCTCCTTCTCAGGGAAATGTTTTTTTATTTTTTTATATATATATAACAAATCTGCTGGCATTAACCGGTGATGCTCTTCTACAATACAAATTGCTGTTATGAATAATAGCTCTGACAAAGAGAGCATATGTTATTCGGAAGTGTTTTACGTCACTGAAAATACAGTGCTGTCTGGCATACAAGTCTTAGGTTGTTTATGTCGTGGTTGCAGCAAATACCTGCAGCAAGACATTTATATGTCACTAAAAGAACAAGATAAGAATCCGGTTTTAGTTTTGCTATTCGAAAAAAACAACCTGCAGAACAAAACTTGAGTTTTCATGTCAGGTTTTTTCAATGAGTATTGCACTTAATTACTAACATTCTTCACTGCCAAACCTGAAGATAGAGCTAACATAAGCTGGATGTCAAGAACAAGACAGGAGTAGCAGTAAAAATGTAACATCAAAATTGATTGTTATCTTCACGAGGAACTTCAGCCTCGTTGAATCTCCTCGAAGACAGGAGATTAAACAAATTTCTAAGACTGTTCTTACTCTCTCTTTTCCTGCTATACCTTCTTCTTTGAGTATCTACCCCACTAAATGGATCTTCCAAAACAAGCTCTCTCTCCAACCTCCTGGACACATTCACAATCTCATGGGAATCCCACAGGGATTGCTTGAAATCCCAGCTCACACTCTCAACCCTCTTGGCCGATGACTTGTTCATTGCTTCTAGCTTGAACCGAGAAGGCTTTCTTTGAAAATTCTGGCGATACGCATCATATTCATTGGTAGACCTTGGACTGCCAGAATGACCATGCCATGCTTGCGCCACAGCCTTGAGTATTTCAAGCTGACGCTGACATCCATCATCTTCTTGCTCTGTCGACTTCATCGTCAAACTTTATGGCCGGTATCTTCTACAATAAATTTTACTGTTCCGGGCCATCTTATCTTGGCTAAACTAGAGCCTCACAATATTGCTGCTTAAACTCACAGATAAGGTTTTTTTTTTTTTTTTCATATCATTTTTGTGTGTTTCGTTGTGCTTTATTTTATGAAAGCTTGTTATCTTCTTTCTTGACTGAATTACGGCCTCTTGGACAGATAACATATTGAGAAATGATAAATCTGTCAATTTCTTCATGGATTATAAATATTTCCCATTTTTAATAAATATTTTTAAAAAAATTAATTTTTTTAAATTAATTTTTTTTTAGTATTTTCATATCATTTTTATCATGTGATAGTATCAAAAATAATTTTTTAAAATAAAAAATATATTATTTTAATATATTTTTAAATAAAAAATATTTTAAAAAATAACTTCAACCAGTATAAACAGTGACATAATATAAGTACACAATTACACATATATTCAATATCTTTTTTTTTTCATCTAACGTGTGGACCGCATCTTTTAAATTCTTACTAGTATTATTAATATTTTTCTTCTCTTAAAATTGAACCCTCGTTCGTCTTAAAACATAACCATTTTAATACCTAATTTTTTTTTTTTTTAAAAGCATTTATACTGAGCTTGCATGACCCATACCTATTATGACATTCGATGCCATCATCTATCATGATAATTCTTTTGCTGGATTTTTTAAAATAAAAAAATAAATAATTTGTATGCAGAGAATGTACACAATTTTCCAATCCCATTTTCTAAATTTTAGTAACCCACAACAACAAAAACTTATAAATTTTGATTTCTTTTATATAATTTCTTTTTTTATTTCTTTATTAAAAATAAAAATAAAAAACTTGATATATAGATAAATAGATAGATTTTAAATTATCGAAACTGGTTTTCAAAAATGGTGATTGTCGTTGTAGTTTTATTTTTTATATATATATATAAAAATGGCAATCAAGTTTTTGATTTTTTTCCAAAAACAAAATTAAGGAAGAAAAACTATAAATTACACTAAATTATTTTTAATCAATTACAATGAATGACATAAGTTATTATTCAATAATATAAACAACGATGTAGAAAACTTTTTAGCATTGACATTAAACTTGATATAGCTAGTTTTGAAAACTTAAAATTTGACTTTTTATCTAGTTTGAATTTAAAACTAAATTATATGGAAGTTGACTTTGACATAACCTTTTTAATTTGGCATATCCAAAAAAAAAATCAAAGAAAAAAAAATCCTAAATTAACTATATCCCACTTGCAAAACAAATGACTCGAATATTGGATTTTATTAGATTCAATTAATTTTTATTTTATTATAAAATAAAAAAATATAAAAACCTATTCAAAATCATTCAAATATTGAATAAAAAGTTGATTAAAACAATTAATAAAAACTCAAAATTAAAGAATAAAATTAAAAAAAATAAAAAGATGAATATTTCACCTTTAATATTTTCTTTTTTAAAAATGACAACAAAGTATTACTTGTTGTGGTAAACAATGCATTGTATATTAGTATATGATCAAGATTTCAATCATCACTAGGATGATTAAAAAAATAAAAATTATTCGTTAAAATTAATTTTCAACTCACAAATAACACATCGCTTGTTGTAACATGCAATACGTATCTGTTAGGTTATGACCCATATTTAAAGGGTTTTTTTCTTTTTAAATTCATTTTCAACCCATCTTCCTATGAAATCTCTCGTTAATCTCAAACCAATTTCTAGTTTGGATCCAGAAATTTCAAGCATATTTAGCTAGAATTTCGAGGTTCAGATCATTTTTATTTTGTGCGACAGATGACGCTTTGTTCCTCTCTCTCTCTCTCTCTCTCTCTCTCTCTCTATATATATATATATATATATAGATGCTTCTTTATTTCGGAATGGACAGTATGCATGCTAGTTTGCCTTGGCCAGCTTAGATTAATTTATCTTGCAATTTGCTAATAGACGCGAGGAAAGACAAGACATGATTTGCTTAGAATGATTCCAACGTTTTCCACCTCAACAACGTTTATACATCCAACGAAAACAAGAATCAAAGGGAATGCCGGCCAACATTCTTTCCATATAGATTATTGATACTATCGATGTCCCAAATGTTGGATTATCTGTCCAGGTGAAAGGAAAAACAAAAACGATGTGCAGATATACATGTGATATTAACCAAAATCGAAGCACCGCTCTCTCTGTCTAGGCCATGATGACGATGGATAGGAGATTTAGCAGGGAGTCCTCGAGAGAAAGTAAAGGGTCTATAGCCCTGCAAAAGAAAATCGTCGAGAGTCACAGACCAAACACAACCAAAAATGTGCCAGACCTCACAGATTTCATGAATGACATGTTCTTTGGGACCATGGAAGATGACAAGAAAGCCTATAACTTAACTGGATCCCATTCGGAAGACGACGAAGAAAGTTTCGATGACAGTACGAGGAGCAGCAGCAGCAAGTTCACTCAGGAGTGGCTAGATGAAGCTAGACGTATGGTGGCGTCAACTCCTTCGAGGTGTGAATCCCCTTCTCGACTAGTTGGATCACCAAGGTTTGCAGCCGTTCCTGGCAGGCTGTCGTCAGCTTCCATACTTGATAGGAGGGACCCGCTCTCCAGGTCTGCTAGAAGGTATTTGATGATTTGGATTTAATTCATGTGCTGCGAAATGAAGGAAATGCAGTTCAGTACTGTGGTATGATAATGCGATGCTACATTTCCTGTGACACAACTATTCTTGTCTCTTCAGGCACAGATCAGTGGAAGCCTTCAGTGGAGAAATACTAACCAAATCGGCAAAACATAGCCGTAATAAATCAGAATCATTAGTCGAAACTCCTGCAGAGCCATCCCCGGCATCACAATTCCAAAAGTGGTTCTCCAACATCCTCAAACCACCCTCTGATTGCAATGTCCCAGTTCCAAACCGCAGCAGCCCCCATCAATCCAACGACCGTTCCTCCCCACTCTTGGATCCACCGGCCCTAAATCTGCCACCTCGGCAGTCATCTTACCGAAAGTCCCGGTTCCAAACTGAGACCCCGGAGACCACCCCTCAGGGAATTCCAGTCACTTCACGTAGAACTTTCAAGCCAGCTCCAATATTTCGACAAGACACCCAGTTGCTATCTCCACCAAAGAATCTAATTGAGTCAGCTCAAAGGAGATCGATATCATCAAGCACATGTTCCAAACCAGAGACTCCACTGCTGTCCCCACCAAAGAATCTCATGGAATCGGCTCGCAGGAGGTCTATATCAAAGTCTACTTGTTCCATCGAGAAAGTTGCACCAAAGCCTAATATAAATGGGTGGAAAAAGGAAGAAGAGGCAGAAGAAGACTTTAGTCTTAATGGATTCCTTAAAGAGGAAAAAACCAAGATTGAGAAGATCTTGAATAGGGAGCTTGATTCTAAGGCCAAAATCATCCTTTCTGGTCCTTCAAATAGTAAGCACATTTTAATTGATGAAGAATTTGTAGAGATTTTCAATATCTTATAAATGCATATTAATTAAGATTTTCATGTTGATTGTTAAAAAAAAAAGTCGCTGATATCATGTGAATAAATGCAGGTACCAGTTCAATGGTAGCAGCTATATGCTACGCGTTATTGTTGTCAAATAGATTGATGAAGAATAAAGGAAAAGGTGACGGTGGGGGAACTGTGGTATTCCCTGTGATGAATACAAGGAGAGGGAGAATGTGGAAGCAGAGACAAGCTGCTTGGTTATTCCAGCATGTTGGCCTTGATGCTACTTCATTGCTCTTCGCTGATGAGGTACTACTTGTAGAATTTGGTTCGAATTCTAATGCTATAAATTAAGGATAATTTTTTTTTTTAATATTAATTATTTAATTCCGGCAGCATTTAGTGGTATATTTTGATTGTTCTTTTATACTTCTAATTTAAATCTTATTTATGATAAATTTAGTGCACGAGTTTGCTCTTTTATTATGATTCTTCTTGTAATGCTTTGATTTATTCTATAAATACAATTAGAGGGGTGACAATAAAAATAAACACTCTTGGATTTTGCCCCTTTGATCTCTGTAATTACTTATTCTTTGTTGTTTAACTAAGGACTGAAATTTTTCAATCGAAATAGTGGTTATCTCTACAATCACTTCTAACAATTTTCATTCCATGCTTTTTGAGTTTCGTTCTCTGAAGAATGTTGAATCATTGTTTTAATACACAAGCATTACTTAAAATAGTTTTGAATTCGCAAAATGACGATTGAAATTTGGTTGGAACTAAATGAAATTTGTTATGCATACCTATGGACTAATTCAGAATTCATTCAAGATCACAAGAATTCAGTACCCTGTAATGAGAAAATTTCTCTTTTCTAAATGTTATCGCGCCCTTTGAATGTACCTTCAACACAATCAAATATCTTGAACCTGGATAGAAAGAGGGAACAGGAATGAAGCTCTTCTTCTTCTTCTTCTTCTTCTTCTTCTTAAGTTTGTTTCTATTATTAGGCAATGAAAATAGTTATAGAAGTTTCCCACTTTGTGCTTGACATTTGGGGCAGGTGGATTTGGAGAGACTAATGATGGAAGGGAAATTAAGCATTCTTGTTGTTGGGCAAGATATCCTCAGAACTAACGGCGAGGTCAGTGAACGACAATGAACATCATAGGATGAGTATAAAATGTTGGAATTATTATGATTTTCTATGTTAATTAGTGGTTTAAGTCATCACTAATTATCTGTACTTATGCCACTGGTTCTCTGCATAGGTTGGATCACAGTGCACTATTCTTACCGATAATTACTGTGAAGATGCCTATGATCTACTTCAAACTTCAGTGCTGAAAAAGCTTTTGGTAAATTACTAAATTATGTATTAACATCACAATTATAACAACATTGTTAGAATCACTTGTTTTAATTGGTTTGAGTTCTCAATAGTTTCTTCTGCTACAGCTTGCAGGTATCCTGTTAGACACACAAAATTTGAATGCATCTGCTACTTGTTCTATGACAAGAGATGCAGAGGCAGTTCAGTTGCTTCTAGTTGGCTCAACCCCACAATATAGGAATGTCCTTTTTGATCAATGTACGGTTTTGCATGCGTATTCAAACCATCAGGAAATAAGTTTCAAGTTACTCTTGTCTCATGGTTTATATCCTTTCTTTTTGGTTCTCTATCAGTGATGCAAGATCAAAAAGACAGCTCCTTTATTGAAGCATTAAGGCACAACTATGGAAAGTCCCCCGGTGAAAGTAAGCATCTACCTTTTCTTGTTATTGTTATTTATCTGCTGAAAGTCTCTTAGGATTGCTGATGTAGAACATGAGCCCACACAAAATTCTAGCGACATGAAATTTTTTTACGATAATCATCATGCAGATGACACTGAACTTCAAATTTTATACAAAATGCTTGACAAGTACTTTGAATTAAACTGAAGTTGATCATTGTGGTGCATGAATCCATGTCCATCTTTCCTTTCCGTATTATTACACTTCTGTCAACGTCCAGAGGCAGTTCACACTTTGTTTCTCTATTTTTGCTGCTGAACATATAGGTGGTCGTGATAATGGAGCACAAATGGACCAGAGAGGAAAAGAGAGCAAGCCAGCCTCTGTCCCTCGACATGAAGCCATCCCACAGAAATCAGATAAAAATTCGAATAATGTGAGAGATGGGAACCCTGACAATACAACAAAAGCAGGTAATATTTAATCCATTTTAGTCCTCTGATAATCTCTTCTGCTTCAACTCCACCTCCAAGTTTTAATTCTCTCTGTGATTTTTTTTAATCCCACGGGCATTCTTTCTTCAAACTCTAATATTATTGTTTAACACCATTTTAATGACATTGCAGCAGCACCGACAGAAGCAAATCCTGATGCCTCTCGCGGAAAGAACAAGTTCTTCCTGGCAAAGTGGTTTGGTTTTGGTAAATAGAGAACATAAAAACGTTAGTTTGTGACATGATTAGGTTTTTTTTAGTGGATAGCTGGTTTCCCTGGAGAAAAATCTGTTATGCCTAATTTATTATAATTTATTTTTGTTTTTATGGTGTGAAAGAATAATGTTGGGAGCCACTAAATAGCCATTAGCAACAACATCTCATTGTTCCAATCGTTGTTGATGGCTGCAACCTTCTTGTTTACAAATAATTGTTTCCACTTGCTAGTCCATCAAAAGCAACTATTTTGTCGCCCATATTCGTCAGCATAAATACAACTATTACTATTACACCTTAATTTAAACATGGTACTTTAATTTTTTATGTTTTACCACTGTATTATTCTACAATGACCGTCAAAGAAACAACTCATCTAAAATTTTAAATTTTTAAGTAAGGTTTCAGAAGATGATTTATATTATTCTTTAACACACATCCTCAAGTAAAAATCTTTTGAGCTTGAAGCTTACACAGATTTATATTATCTTATGCTTGATTTGTATCAAATAAAAATTCAAACTCGTGATTATTGGATCAACAAGATACCATGTCAAGGAATTAACTCATTTAAAAATTTAAATTTTTAAATTAGATTTATAATATAATTTATATTATTCTGTAATAATAAGAAGCTAGCTAGGGCTCATAGTTTATGAAACGGGAAAAGGGGAGGAGTAAACAAAGCAAGTGAAAAAGGTTCCATATGCACAAAAGCTTGCATGTGCTCTGCATCATCCATAGCCCCTCTATATTCTCCCCTTGCCCATCATCACATGGATTTGCATTGTTTTGCCGGATACAGACATTCAGTAGCCTACTGAAAACATTTCATGTATCTTATATCTGTATATAAAATTAAGGTAGCCTGCATAATTGATACTCCACATACTATATATATAATTTGAAAGCGAACTTCTCATATTTCAAGACCAGATCAAGTGAAAGAGAGAGAAACGAAAAGATAATTTTGGAGAAAAGTGGACAGGAAGATGCCTCTAGATGTGAAATAATATTATGGCCATGTTATCTGATACAATCTGTCTTGTCCAATTATGCCCACTTGTTCAAACCCCAGCTGTAACTACCTCCCAACCTCTCTCTTGTACCCCATTTTCTTTTTCAACCCAATCATCTGTCGCGATCTTAACCCAATCTGTATCCTCACACCCCATGCAGCTGGCCCATCCCACGAAGACCCCATATTTCCTTTCCTTTTTACAACCTTATTCTTTTGGGTGGTGTTGATGATGGATCGTTGGGGCTACTATATTCCTGTCATTCAACTTTCCAGGCATAGAGAAACAACCAAAAATCAGATGATCCACCAGCTGCATTTAGCCCCTCTAGTGAACCAGAACCTCCTGTCTGAGAGGACAATGGTGTAGGTGTAGGTGTCGCTGAAGATAGTGTTGGTGATGAAGATGAAGTTGACAGTAATGATAGAGATGTGCATGGCATTATTGGCTTAAAAATAAACAAAGCATGCCTTAAACCTGGACTAAATAGCCAGTCATGAACATCCCAGTATACTTCGACTCTTAGTTTACGAAGGTTAATAGACTCGTTACCTCTAAATTTCCATTGAAGATGCTTCACATGGATGACCAGATGCCCATCGATCCTTATCTCCATTTCTGGTTCATCCCCGTTAATAGAATTTCCATTACTAACAATTTTGCCACTATTAATTCTGTTCTTGCACTCTATTGAGATCTCATGAAACCGACCTTTCTCATGGAACTTGATTCTTGTAGCGAACTTCTTCTTGCCAAATACGTGCTCCTTTCTTGACACCAATATGGGATCAATAAGAGCAGGCCTACACCCAGTTTTCCTGTAAGCATCTTTCTTGAGATCACCGAGAAGAAGCACAACCTCCTCGTCGCAAACAACAGCAACGTAATACTCAGAATTAGGCTCAGTTTCACCATTAAATTTTGCAGCCTTGAGGTCCCAGAAGATATCCACAGCTTTTCCCTCCACTACAAACCGTTTGGAGCCTTGTTTCCTCCAGAAATACCAAGGCTTCAGCTCCACTCTGCAGGTGTACTGACTCTCTCCTTCAGGACCTTCTACTGACACTGATAGGCCATGGAGTAACAGATTCTTGCACCATGTTATTGTGATCAAACGACACTGATCGGCAATCTTCGTACGATAAGCAGACATGAAAACACTCTGCCCTGACCTGGTTACTGCGGCAGGATCATCAGTTGCCTTCTCACCGGATGTAAAGCAAGCAGGGGTCCCAATTGGAAGGTCTTGCATTGCAATTTACTTGAAAAGATCCTCTCTTTCAATGAACTACAGTAGGTGGGGGTGCAGCCTAGTTTACAGCTGCAGGGAGCGAGCAACAAATAGAAGGACAACAACAAGATGAGAATTAAAGAGTGAGCTGGAAAAGAGAAAAAAACTGATCTTGCTTGCATAATCAAGAGAAGAGAGACAGATAGATAGAGAGATCTAAGTGGTTACAAGATGTATTGTACCAAGGCACAGATAATGCCAGAGGTTCCTTGGCAGAATTAATGGAATTAAAGAAATACTATCTAAGTGGAAAATAGATGGCAGTGAGTGAAAGTGAGTGAAGAAGAATACTCTTTTTTATATTCAATTAGTCTTTCTATTTTATAATATAAATTATATTCTAAATTCAATTTAAAATTTTAAATAAAATAATTTTTTAATATAATATTAGAATTTTATTACCGAATAGTTATAAATTTGAATCTCAGCATTCTTATTCTATTTCATAAAAATAAAATACAATTTAGTATATACAAGTGCAAATTTCTAAATTCAAAGAATTTTTAGTTGAAAAATTGTATTAGAGAATAATATAAATTAAATTTGAAATCTTATCTAATAATTTAAATTTTTAGATAAAATAATTTCTTAAAAAAATAGTTATCTGGAATTTGTATTTTATAAACTTCCTTCGTTTTCATGACCTTTTTTCTTCATGTTTTCTTTATAGCAGGACAACTTTAATGAATCCAAGGTGTTTTTGCTTTTCTATGTATAACCTTAAAATACTCACTCCCATACACAGGTAGAATCCTTAGTAGCATCACAGCACATGAGAAGGGAAGGTGTAAGCGATGACCAGTCAAAAACTTTATAAAACTGAATCATCAAGAAGTTGGCTTTCCAATGTGGGTCTTCCAGGATTTTTTATTTATTTTTATCATTTATCAAATGGTTAAGTTTCAGCTTTTTTTTTGGTGCAGGAAAAGGAATCTAGGGATGGTGCAGTAGCAGAAAAAGTCTATGAAATCCACGGCTGCTGTTGCTGATCTGGTCCAACTGCGTTTTGGGTTTTGCGACAGAGAGGTTCTTATATGATCTAGCGAGCCTGGAATTTGCAGTTTGACAGAGAGGGGAAAAAGAAGAAGAGTAAACCCAGTCATAGATTAGAAAAAGTACTGCAGAAATTTATGATTTAATATCTTAGATGTAGTCAATGGCTGACTCAGTATGAACAGTCATTGCATAATTACATTTAATTAATGCATTTGAATTATAGTATAAGACTTCTTGAAATTAAAGTGCATTTAATGTTTCTGCATCTCTATTTATTCTTAGTCAAATCCTGGTCATAGATTTCACTAGCATCTATTCATTCTTAATGTAGCTGCAGGTTGGTTTTTTTTTTTTTTTGCTTGGGTTATAGGTATAGCTAGCGATTTTACTGGGGCGATCTGTTTAATTTTTTTATTTATATAAAAAATTAATTAATTTTATACATGTTATAATTTATTATTTTAATATTTAATTAGTAAAATTATAATTGATAAAATTTGTTAGAAATAGATTTTTTTGCCAAAAAAGGATTGAATGTTGCTATTGCTAAAACTATTGTGATAAAATTTGTTAGAAATGTACACGTGGAAAAAAAATCATGGTGTGTGTAAGTTGATCTGGATATTCTAATTATAAAAACAACCAAAAAAAATATTTAAATGGGAAAAAAATAGGACAAAAAATGTAAAAAAAAAACCTGGGTCCAGAGACAAAAAAAATATATGTGGGAAAAAAATCATGGTATGCATAAGTTAACCTGGAAACTCCGGTTATAAAAAGAAAAAAAATATAATTGGAAAAAAATATAGGAAGAAAAATATAAAAAAAGTAGGTCCATAAATTAATCGTGATCTATGTAAAAAAACCTAGGTCATATATATTAAGGCATTAATATTAAATAAATATCAAAATATATAACTAGTCTAACATATTTATAAGGAAAACAAACTTACAAATAATCATTATCAATATTTTGAATGTCTTATCTATATTAATTAGAAATTTCAACACCTAATAATATTAACAAAAAAAAAATTAAAAAACAAAATAAATGACAAAAATAAATAAATAAAAAATAAAAAACAAAGAGAAAAAATAATAAATATATATTTTCAAATGATCATCAACACAAATTAAAATTTAAACATTAAATATAAAAAATCTTAATAACAGTAGAAATAATAAAAATAAGAAACATAAACTAAGAGCATGTATATATAAACATAAACAAAAATAGGAATCATTTAAAAAATATGTATAAAAAATAAAAGAATTAAAATAAAATTCAAGATTAAAAGTATAAGGACCAAAATGAAAAATACATATAATAAATATCATTTAAAGGATAAAATTTAGCTAGCAATTCAATTCGCCTTTTACCTTCCACCTCCACCACATGTCATGCCTGTTTGAGAGTGTAATTGAAGTTGTTTTTTAAAGTGTTTTTTGTTCATAAATGTATAATATTTTTTAAAATTATTTTTGATATCAGCACATCAAAAGAAACACCAAATCTTTTTTGATTTAAAATAAAAGAAAAAAATATTTTTTTTCAAAAGCACTTCCCCAAACACCCCTCTCATCTCCCACTAAAACTACAGTTAAATTAACTTTTTCAAACAATAAATCATTGTTCATTATTGTTTCCAATAATAAAAAATAATTTTTTTCTTCAAAAATGCTTTCTAAATGCATTCCCAAACACCCTTGTCATCTCCTACTAAAATCACAGTTCAATCCACCTTTTCAAATTGTAATAAATAGTGGAAAAATAACTATTTATTATTGTTTAAAATTGTTATCTCCTTTAGCTATATACTAATAAAAATAATAGTCGTGGTGCGCGTAAGCTGGTTCGGACACCTCGGTTATAAAAAATATATAAGTGAAAAAAAAACAGAATAAAAAATAAAAAAATAGATATGGGAATTATTTGCGGCGTATGTAAGTTGGCCCGAATATCCCGGTTATAAAAAACAATGTTCACGTAAGAAAAAATTATAGTGTATGTAAGCTGGTTCGAACATCCTAGATATATATAAGAAAAAACCCTGTTAAAAAATAAAAATAAAAATGCAAGAAAGCACGTTTTCAAATATCAATTAACATTGATTTGCTTATAATAATGTTGATAATGTCACAAAAACAATTTGAACCCTTGACCTTAGGAGCACGCGCCTTAGCCATTTTACTAAAGCCTCTCCGTTGTTCACTCTTAACTAAAATAATAATTATGTTATTATGTAAATTGATGTTTTAATACAAAAACAATTTAGAGATTCGAACTCTCACGGGGACTTTATAGCGCGCGCCATAACCACTTGGCTAAAGCCACTTCATTGTTCAGTCCTAGCTGAAATAATAATTATATGATAATGTAATGTTACTCCATAGTTAATCTAAGTCTAGGTAAATAGTGCAATGAACAGTGTAAAACGAGCGATCTCCTTTAGCTATATACTAATAAAATTAAAGTAAATTAGTTTAATTTTAATTATATGATAATAAAATAGATAATAATAGCAAATGGACCAAATTAAATGAAAATCATGATCACAACAACATGGAAAATAAGTGATTTAAAAGAAAGAATAATGAATGTAGCTTCATTCTCAGCTCATTAAATACATAATAACAATTTTAGGTAAAAATAGATGTTAAAAATTCAGGTCAAGTCAACTCGAGTTACTATGATAAACTTATAACTCTGTTAATCAGAGTTGAAGCCAAATCAGGTCATCATGTCAAATTTGCAACATAAATCATGAGATCGGAATAACTTAATATAAAATAATATAGAAAATCACAAAGCTTTTTCAAAAATATGTTGATTTCGCATTAACTTTTCAAAACAATAACCCGGGTCATTAATCTGAAAGCACTGTCGTTAGAAACCATGAGACTTGATTCTCAATTAATTAAATATTAAATAATAAAATTGAAAAGTGATTTAAATTATACAAAAGGATTATAAAACAAAACAAAAATGAAAAGTATAGGGATGAAAATTGAAATACAAAATAAATTTTATAAAGGTGAAATTGAAAAGAAAAAAAATAACAAAAAGACTAAAAAAAATAATCAAAAGAATGAGGATGAAAATTAAAATAAAAAATAGAAATAATTTTTTTATTGAATGCTAAAATTGAAAAGAAAAATCAATTCAATAAAAGGCCCAAAAAAGAAGAAAAATCATAAATTGGAATTTAGTGATAGAATTAAAAAAAATTCAAAGTATTACAAGATGATAAAAACATGAAAAATAGAAATCGCCTCTAAAATCAGTTGATACTAACAAAAAAAACATCATAAAAATAAAAAATAAAAACTCTGAGAAACCAACTTTAAAATTTTAGTTTTAAAAGCATTTTGGTAGTTTGAAATAGAAAAAGAACTTATTTACTCTTAATTAATAATGATTAATAAGCTTTGCAAAAAATACCTTAATAGCCCTAATAGTGACTTCAATATTTTTTGGTTTGAAGGGCAAAGATGCCATTATATTCTTCCGGTGAACAACACAAATGGGTCTTTGACTATAGGTTTTTCCAAGGCTAATTAGATTTAGGTTTTGTTGATAACCAAAATCAAGTTCCTATTGAAATATGATCCATACAAGGAAAAACATTTTCCATTTCTTGGCTACAAGGAGCATCCAAAAAATATTTAGGTCAAAATATACCTTTAAATTATGTTCTAGATTAATAAATGTTTCCAAATGGAATGATGATACCATTATTTTAGCTTATCATCATCATCATCATCATCTTACAAGTTAAATCTTATCACAACCCAGTTACTGTTCATAGTGACATAAATCACTATGGATGGTATTAGTAAAACTCAATTTTCGATTCGATTCAGTTCGGTTCGTTCGGTCTAGCAGTCTATTATTTTTTTTTTGCATAGTGAAATAACTAATTTGTCCATCGAAAAAGACAAAAACCACTGGACTGAGGGTCTCCATGGTAATTGCACATTTCCGGTTTGATTCGTCTAGCCGGTTTATTAATTTTTTTGCATAGTGAAATAATCATTTTTTCCCTTGAAAAAGACAAAATCATGGTCTGGCACGGAAGGGTGTCCCAATAATTTACCATTTTTTATTCTTTTTTTGCTGATTTACTATAGGCACGTCGCCGAACACACCGTTCACGTCCACGCTCATGTTTTAGTAGGACAGCACGTGCGGCGTATTCTAGCATCCAAAACTACCTAACTGGCGTCTAGAATGATTTTCAACCATGTTCTCTTCCCCCTGGAGCGGCGCATGTGAGTATATGGTGGTGGATAAGTGTCAATGGTTGTTTGAATTTTTTCCCCTTCCTTTTCTCTTTCTTGCCTGCGCAATCTAACGTCAGCGCAACTATTTTTTGTGATATTTCATTTAACTCCCTGAACTTTCAATTGTTTGTTATGGTTCTTATTGCTATTATATAGGTTTTGATTTGTTTCAATTTCGTTCTTCAATTGAAATTGATTATATACTGTAGTTTCATTGAGGTCCAAAGACTTTGAATTTTTGAATTAGTCTGCAATTCTTAATATTTTCGGTATCAAATTTTTTATTAATTTCAATTTTATCATTCCATGCAAATTTATTATAAATCCTTAATATTTTTGGTATCAAAGTTTGATTTTTTTCAATTTTATCCTTCCATGCAATTTCATTATAAGTTTCAATTTCTTTTCGGTCCTAATTCTTTTAATTTCCAGCTTTGTTTTAAATTATTTTATTTTGTCATTTATTTATTTTTTTGTTAATATTGTTAGGTCTTGAATTTTCTAATTATTATAGACAAGACATTCAAAATAATGATTATGATTATTTGTTAGTGTTGTTTTCTTTTAAATATGTCAAACTAATTATATTTTTTTTTTATATTTATTGATTATTAACATCTTTATATATATAAAACCTAGGCTTTTTGGGGAAAAAAATAATATCATTACTTTGAAATACTTTTAACATAATAATATGAGTAATAAATTTTATAAAATAAAAAATTTATGGAAATTTTTTTCTAACAATAATTTTGATCTCACCAATTTTTATTATTTCAACTGTTATTAAGGTTTTTTTATGATTATATTTTAATTTATATTAATGATCATTTTAAAATTGATATTTTTTTTTCTCTCTTTGTCGTTTTTTAAATTCTTTTTATTTATCTTTCAAGTGAAATAATTTTTTTAAAATCTACTTATATTGATTTTTATTTTGTCATTTATTTAATTTTTTTCTTATAAATATATGATAGTAATTATATATTTTAATATTTATTTAATATTAACGCTTCTCTCTCTCTCTCTTTCTCTTTGGATGGATAGATAGATAGATAGAGAGAGAGAGAGAGAGATGACCTATGATTTTTTTAAAGAAAAAATAAAATAAAATCAGTGTTCTTAAATAATTTTAATATAATAATGTCATAACCCAATTTTGGGTCATTCCCCAAAACTATCCAAAAACAAAAAAAAAACAAAAAAAAAATGGAAGAGGGCCGATATCGGTAAGAAAATCAAGGCAGAAATTATCGGCATTTCAAAAGCTCGATCATACCTCTTTTGTGCCCAGAAATGAAGGAAAATGCAGATTAAGGCTCACGTAATTTATTATTGGTTAAATCTGCGTAAAAAATTAAATCGAAAGATATAATTAAATTTTTATATGCCAATTTGATTTAATCATCGGCCAATTAAAAGTGTAATTATATTTGAGAATTAATTTAAGGTCTAATCGAAGAATTTAATTACGTGCAACGACTTAATTTTACTTTAAATTGGTCAAATTGATTTTATTAAGGGGTTAGTCAATGAGAAATCAAGTTCTTAAATTTAATTTGGGCTCAATTGACGAGAATGAAATTTTCAGTGACCAATTTGAATAAATTAAGAGTTTAATGTTCGATCAAGGATTAAATCGTGCAAACCAGAAATCAAGGACCAAAATAAAAAGGTATATAAAAAATATATTTTTTTGGGAAATGTCTAGAACAAAAATGTGGCTTTATGCATACGGCCAATACACTAGCATATTTTTTGGAAAAAAATATATTCTTTTTATTTAAAAAAAATATTATCTTGAAGTTTGAAAAAATGTGTTTTTAACATGGATTTTGCAAAGAAAAATCATTTATTGCATTCTTGGATTTTACAATATATTTGTAAAAATCCAAAGGGTATTGGCCAATATTCCAAAAATATCATAATCTTATTTTTTGTTATTTATATTATTCATTGTTAATTTGGATAAATAAATCCTAAAGGGGTTAATATCCAAAATATACGGTGGGGATAATTTGCGATTATTCACTGTTGGTGTTTGGATAAATAAATCCTAAAGGATCAATATTCAAAATATACAACAGGGATAATTTGCTATTATTCACTATCGGTGTTTGGATAAATAAATCCTAAGGGGTTAATATCTAAAATATTCGGCAGGGATAATACACCACTATCATTCAACCAACATATTTTTTTAAAGATCAAAGCTATAACAAACCATAAACAAACCAAAAGCGTCAAAGCGCTTTACCCTATAAAGGCGTATTAGAGGGAAAAAAACCTTCCCTCCCCACTCTTACTTTACTTTAAATCTCTAAAGGAGGGTTTTTTTTTTTTTTTAATTTAAGTAACTATTTTCCACAAAAAAATAAACTTAGACCTGATATTGAATTCCCCCGCTCACGTGGACGGTCGCCAGGACGCCGCGCTCACCATTTTTTAGGGGTGCGACAAATAATATGAGGAATAAATTTTATAAAATAAATAAAATTATTTTGGCATTTAATTCTAATTTTATCCTCTTTTGTTTAAGTTTATTTCCTAGAAAAATTTGATTCTTGGATTTTAGGTTGTTTTTGTAAAAAATAAAAATATTTTTATGTATAATATTTTAGATCTAATATTACTAGGGAAAAAAACAACTTACAAATAAAATAGATAGATAAATTTACCCAAATTATCTACAATTAAACAATATACAAATCATTTTCTCTACATTTCAATTACACTGTTTTTTTAAACAAAAAAAATTAATTTCAAATAGCTTTGATTTATTATAATTTTATTAATTAAATATTAAAATTACTAATTATAATATGTAAAAATTCAATTAGTTTCGAGCATAAAAAGAAAAAACCCAGAACGATGCGGGCAAATCACCTCGTTTTAGCCACTAAAAAGCAACTCTGATTCTTCAAACACGCTACCTTTTCGTTCATTTAATCGCTTGGCTGTATCCTCCTCCTCCTATTCCATCCAGTTTATATTTTTATATATAAATTAATTTCTTCTTAATTGGTCGTGGTAGCCAAAATATGGTTCTCCAACGGAGATGGGGTTGAATGAACTTGAGTGGTTGAGTTTGTCTGATTGGACAGCAGAAGGAGCCAAGAATTTCCCACATAGTAGGAAGAGCTTGGCAACATTGGCTGAAAATTCTTCGGAAGGTTTGTCAGCGCCTACTGTTGATGTTACTCCGCGCATCAAATTCGAGAGAGTCGATAAAACTGCCAGGCACATAATGCCGGTATGCATTCATATGTATAAAAGCAGCATTTCTCTCTTTAGTGTTGTATTAGTTTTGAAACAGATTCTGGATACGGAAGCAGGGGAGCATGTAAGGGCCCAAATGGAGATACCTGATATAAAGCCTGGTTATACCGGGCGACTCAAAGTGGTACGCCATGTTTTTTTTTGCTTAGGGACGTGGTTATTTATTATTTTATTGATTTTGAAGGAGGACTTGAATTGCATGATTTAATTTGTTCCATTTCGATTCTTGCTATGAGTAGGAAGTGCCTGAAAGCAAGCGGCGAGTTTCAACTATTGTAGGCACTGTTATAGCAAGACGAAATGCTGGTCTAAGTACTGTTTTAGATTAAGAAGGATGGTTGCAGGTGTTGGAGTTGAATCCCTCTTCCCTCTGTAAGTGGTGATGGAATATTTTTCCTTTCATTAATCAAGCTATGGCTCTGTTGGTATCATTTCATTAATCAAGCTTTATTTGGACCTCCTTTTCTTCCGTCCTTGATGTTTTGGAGAATTCTTATCCAATTATCTAATTCTACGAATCAAGGCCATCATGTGTTTTGACATCAACGTTATACATTGGTGGACTTGATTAAGATCTGTGTGAAGCTCATGAAATTTTACTCAAACTCTGAATGGAGGACAGTGCTTAGTATCTATATGTTTAGGAATCCAGTTCAGGAACTTGGTCAAATAGGAGATGATGTTACCTTTCATCTTCTCAAATTATAGAAGTGTCAGGGAGACTTACCTGGTTTTGATGCTTAAATAATGAGTCATATTATACCCTTTTGTGAGGCTCTTGGGTATCTGAGGCACATTTGGCAAATTGTTGATGCCAAGGTATGACTTACAACCCCCTCAGCAAGAGATATGCCATGTATCTCTGTGTCAGAAGTTTGAATAAGGCACATCTTTACTGATATACTTTGACTGGATGATATCGATACTTGTAGATCCTCATGCTTTGTTTCTTTAACTTCAGTTTTTTTTTTTTTTTTATTTGTATTTATTTCTCAAATTTCTTGAGTTGAAAAATATGACATCCTGCTCATCTGCAACTTGAATGTTACACACCCTAACCGAGCTATATGGAGTTCAATCCATTTTATATATGTGCAATGTTAAAATATAATTTATCTGTAAATCTATTTTTTTTGTGTGCGCGCACGCACACACGCAGGCATGCGTGAAGATGTTGATAGGATTATCTGTTTCAACTTAAACCCAGTACAATAATTAGAAGGCAATCAATTAAATGTTCATATCCCTTCAGATGCATCTGAATTTTCTCATCAACCTACCAAGGTAGACAATTTTCACATGCATGCATATTTATTATTGAAGAACAACAACTAAACGAAAATATCCGAGTTTAAACTCTTTGGTTTCTCCTCTTAAATTCAACATCAATAAACTAACCACTAGGTGAACAATAGTGACACCATGCTTATTATCTTGTGTTAAATCTAACAATAACTTGTATTTTGCTTTAATTTCTGCTTGTAATCTGCTGTGATGGAATGGGATGTTATGAGGACATGCTAATATATTAATTGACTGCTCTTCTCTCATGAAATTCCAGATTTATCTTTCTTGTCTTGGTCTATTTTGTGTTTAGTCCCCTTTCAAGTAAAGGTTTTCACGTATACCTTTTTTTTTCTCTAGCAAAGAGCTGACACTTATCATTACTTTTTAATTTTTTATTATTATCATTGATGGTGCTCTTGATTATTACATTATGAACAAGTAAGTGGGTGATGAATGACTGGTGCTCGATGACAAGAAGAAAGTGAGGGCCAAGTTTTACTATTTAAGAGACCGGATGAATTCACTAAAGAAACGTTAGCAAGTTCTATATCTAGTGGGGTATGATTTATCCATTCCCTTGGAAAGTTGGTGGATCTGATCATCCTGGCAAGGAAAGTTACTTCCTGTTTGTATCCCAACTCCTCCATGTTATTTTCAAATTTAATTTAAGGATTTGCTTGATGAAATTTTGGGATGAGGCATCTGGTAGCATATTCTGCAGGCTGCAAGTTTTTAATTATCATTTGGCAAAGAACCCTATGAGCATAAATTTTGATTCGCAGTTTATTTAAAGTTACACGCATAATTTCCTTCTTCAATTATACCCTATAATCTTGAACACGCTATTTGCTGGGCACAAAACGGGCTATGCAATAATAATGTATTCTGGGTTGGAACCGAACCAATCAAAATAGTCTGTGCTGTAATCATGAACGGTATATTTTGATTGGCTTCTGTGTATACAAAAACCACAGTAGCTTTCATCGGTCCCATACACAAGCCAGTTCCTTACATGTTGAACATATATTTTGTATATACCAAGAGAAAGATCAGGATATTTATAATTTATCAGGAAGAGCAGGAATTGTCCAAGTGTGATTAGGCTATGCTGCATCAACTCTCTTTTTAGTCAACTATATTCTTTAATACTATTTTGCATCTTGAGGTTGATTGATGAACTGGAAAACCTGGAAGATGCCAAATACCCCCATCATCTGCGTTTACGCCATCTTAAAGCTTTTAAAAATGGTTTTCTTGTACTAATTTCTGGTATCTGATAGGAATATCAGTTTTTGGGTGGATGAACTCTGAGGCCTGAAGCAGGATTGTAATATCGTTTGAGCCTTAAATAAAAATAAATGCAACTCGATACCACAAAGAGGCATAGAATCCTGGTGGTCGTCATTTGGAAACCTTTTGGTGGTCGATATGGACCTTTGTGTGATATGTCCTAGGAATGAATATTTTTCGGTTCAATTAGGTTTTTATTAATAAAAATAGTTAAATTAAAAAAAAATTAAAAGAAAAACTGAAACTAAACTAAATTTAGTTTAAACCGATAAGTTTCAGTTTGGTTAGATTTTTTAATTATAAAACTGAAAAATAGTTTTGGTTTTTTTTATTTTAACCAAGTTTTTCCTTCTTTCATTTAATCGAAATAGAAACAAACTAAAAAAATTAAACTGAACCGAAAAAATAAAAAAAATTATAGTATATTTTTTAAAATTTAAACTGGTTCAGTTTGATTTCATTACCGGTTTGCTATTTAAAAAATCAAAAACTGAATTAGACAGAATTTTTTTTTAAAAATCTAATCAATTTTTTTTTCTAAGTTCGGTTTTCCTCAGTTAATTCTTTTCAGTTTTTTTTCTTACCCTAATATGTCGGCCACCCCCCTCAAATCCACAGCCATTTCTAGTTATTCCTGAGAAATCACAGTGAAATTTGTACTTCATTTACAGTCCCTATTCATTATATTATGGTTCTACCTAAGAAATCATAATGAGATTTCAACTCTCTTAATCCTATTTCGTATTGAGACAAAAAGAGGGAGAGAAAAATCGAATTTATTTTACCATAGAAAACTATCATTTATATATTTTATGTTTATGTTTATTATAAAGTTATATTGAGAAAATCTAGGTAGAGATAACTTGAAACCTCGAAAGAAAAATAGAAAATTTAGAGCTCATTTATTTTTGTGCTGTGTTTTAAATGTTCTATTCAAAAAATTATTTTTTTTTCAATTATTTTTTTGGTGCTTTTATATGTTAAAAATAAATAAATAAATATTATTTTATATAAATAAAGAACATTTTAAAAATAATATTAACAAAAATCACAAACACCATTTTAATTATGACTCGGAAACTCTCGGATAATACCATTTTATAAAGAAGAAGAGTTGATGAAAAATTGATGTTTTAACAGAAAAGAAAAGTTGAGATCTTTAGAAGCTTTGACATATAAAACCAAGGTTGTCATTATGGTTATCGTTTTGGTTTTTTTATTGGTATAAAATATTTCAGTTTCGGAGCATTTTGGTGTGCCATTTCAGGGTTGTACTGTTCATATAAAATTAATTATATATATATATATATATGAAAAAAAATTAAAATATTAATTTAACAAGCATAATTAAAATTCAAGATAAATTAACTTTAAATTATACAATACAAACACAAAATCAATAAAATATAATATCAAAATTAGAAAAAAATCACAAATTAATCAAAAAAAATTTTTTAAGGCCGGAATGAAATCAAGACGTTCTGGCTGGAATTTTCAAAACAAACCGGAATTAAAATCAAAATAAAAACAATACTATTTTATCTTAATTTTGTTAATAAAATAAAATATTCCGGATAGAACATAATAAAATTGACAAGTCTGTATAAAACATCTAAGAACACGTGCAGGTGCCCCATCTTAAGTGGCAACATCTAAGATCTCTTGCCACTTGTGTTGTGTTCCATGTAATGTAACCCCCCAAACCAACCCTTTGAGGTTTGAACTCGGAAGCTTCATTTATCAAACCGAAGCAATAAACAATAGTAGTGATTAACTAATAAAAATGGTGAATTTACAGCAACTAGTCTAAGAGAAATCAATTCATGATGGCGATGAAAAAAAGAATAGGGCATTTAATATGAGGGGTCATATCTTCGTCTATAGGATGAAAAACAACTCACCCCTCCTTCAACGCTTTTCTTCGTTCAATACTCTTTCTATTCCTCATTCCTTCCATTTCCATTTCTATTTCTGCCGTTTTCTCCTATTCTCAGAAACACTATTGCTTTTTTGAACTTGATCTATCTAGAAAGACATTAAATATTTTTAATTTTTTTTTTAAAGGAAGATTTCGCTCTTGGGAAACTGAGGATGACACATGAATCCTCGTCCGACCCAGACCCGGATGATTCTGATGCTGGGTTCGTCGAGATTGACCCCACTGGTCGTTATGGTCGGGTCTGTATCTGTGCTTCTTCTTTTCTCATGTAATTTGAAATTTTGATTGAAGTTTCAATTTTTGGATGTTGTTGATCAAAGTTGAATTGGCCCATGTTAGAAATAAATGATTTTGTTGCTATTTCTCTTTCCCATCTCAATGTTATGGTGATTTTATTAGTTACTTTGGCATTTTGTTGGTTTTTGTTAATGGGATTCTCTTATTTGTCTTTCTTTCAGTATAAAGAGGTTTTAGGCAGGGGTGCTTTCAAGAAAGTGTATCCTTTTCTTTTTGTGCAACTTTGTCACTTTTCAAAGGAAACAACTTTTGCATGAATAATGAAAGTTGGTCTTAGTATTGTTTCTGTGTGCGCGTGATATGCAAGGGTTAATGGGTGTGGAATTATATATTGTTTTGGTCCTTCATTGAATTATGGGGCTTAGATATAGAGCATTTGATGAATTGGAAGGAATAGAAGTAGCTTGGAATCAAGTTAAAGTGGCACATCTATTGCGTAATTCGGTGGATTTGGAGCGTTTATATCCTGAAGTTCATTTGCTTAAGACTTTGAAGCATAAAAACATTATCAAGTTTTACAATTCGTGGGTCGATACCAAAAATGAGAATATCAACTTCATCACTGAGATTTTCACATCAGGCACTTTGCGGAAGTAAGCCTCTGAGTTCTACTATTAAAACATCTCTTGTTTTTGGATTTCGTTTGATGTGCTATTGGTTGAGTCGAGGGGCGTGTTTACTTGCTGTCTAGGTATCGGCAGAAGCATAAGCATGTTGATCTGAGAGCATTGAAGAAATGGTCTAGGCAAATTTTAGAGGGACTTTTATATCTTCATAGTCATGATCCACCAGTTATTCACAGAGACTTAAAATGTGACAATATCTTTGTTAATGGAAACCAAGGTGAGGTGAAAATTGGTGACTTGGGTTTGGCTGCCGTTCTTCAGCAAGCTCAGTCAGCTCATAGTGTTATTGGTGAGGACTGCTTTCCAGTGATTTGCTTGGTATTTTATTTTATTTTACTTTTGACATGGAAGCCGTTCTGCACACAATGATAATGGTATTTTTAATGTTAAACAAGGTACACCGGAGTTTATGGCACCAGAGCTATATGAGGAGGAATACAATGAGCTTGTTGACATTTATGCCTTTGGTATGTGCTTGCTGGAGTTGGTGACTGTTGAATATCCATATGTCGAATGCTCCAATGCTGCTCAAATATATAAGAAAGTGACATCAGTAAGGGATTCATCATCCTTGCTCAAATTTAAAAATATTGAACAAATTGCTTATGCAATTTATATTTTTGCTGTGTCTTTTGTCATAGAGTCTAGAGTAGACTATTTCCAATACAAATCAAGATATGCAGTTCAGCTTCTGTAACTTAATATCTTGCTGCATCTTTAAACTTTTAAACACTGTGGTCTTGATAGTTTAGTTGGTCAAATTGTATTGGAAGTTGATTTTCCTTTTCTGTTTTTTTTGAGAAAATTCACCATTACTGGGTGTTACTCTCGGTTCTCTTTCTCCATCAACTCCTGACCACATGATTCATTGGGTATCAGATTTCTTACGATCTTGATTTTATATGGAAATTGTAAAGTGAAAACCCTGGATTAATCTTGTGGAGTCTCTGTTCTCACTAGACTTTATGATTCTCGTGATAGTTTATGATAGGAGCATTAGTTCACTTATTGGTGAAAGAATGTGGAACTAATATGATGTTCAGTTCTTTAGTTATTACATGATATTTTAGTGTAGATATCATTGAGCCCCTCAGCTTCTGGACATGATATAGTTTGAATATTGTGTTGGCATGCATATGTTCTATTCCTCCGTAATGTGTACTGACTGTACCTCAGATGTCATGTTCATCCTCCGTGCAGCATGTTTTCTTGCCATCATGGATCAGGCTGTATATTCAGCAGGATAGAGTTTGAATTTGTAAAGTAGAGGTTTATAGACTTTTCTGCAGAGCATACCTTTAATAATAGCCAGCTAGTTTGCGTTAGGAATATTTCTACCACATAGAGTTTTGATGAATGGAAAAAAGGAGCCTATCCCCTTGTAATGTTCCCATGCTTTTATTGTCAGATTAGATCACACACCTAGGCATTTAGACCTTCATGCATTCATTAATGTCTCTTTTCCTTGATAAGTCTTTTCTGAATCATGGCTTGTCCAGCTTTTAACACCCTGCTCCCATCCCAATTCATGCACAGACAGTGTGGCTCCCAGCACATTATCATTTTTCGTTGTGTTTTGCATTATGGTTCTAAGCTGCCATTGTGGTTCTTCTTTCTTCTTTTTTTTTTAAAGGGAATTAAACCAGCATCATTAGCAAAGGTGAAAGATCCTGCTGTTAAAGCATTTATAGTAAAATGTATTGCAAAGGTCTCTGACCGATTGCCTGCAAAGGAACTTTTGATGGATCCCTTTCTTCAATCAGATGAGGAAAATGTAAGTGTAGGTTGCTCTTTACGACCCAAAGCACATTCTTCAGGTAAACTTAAATAGCTTCCAAACTCTATGGTGTTCAAATGTTTTTTATGCTCTGTGAGGTACTTGACAAAATTATGGATAGAGAAAATGAGAGTAAAGGGAAATATAATTTCTTTTCTTTTTGTTTATCTATGAAAAACAACAAGAAAAACTCTTAAGTGCTTAAATCTGCACCAATTTGGTGGGAATACACAATTCACAACTAGTACAAAGGTTCCCAACTTGCTTGCCTCTTTTTTCTTCCATGTTATCAACCAAATTAGATAAACTTGATTCCTCGCAAATTTACCATTCCCCCCTCACTATTCGGTAAGCCAACCACATCATTAATTTTTTGGCTTGGACACCTTGAATAAAATTGCAGCTGGTAGTTCTGATCAGCTTGATGTTAATGAAAGTGCGAAAGATTCTGATGTTGAACCAAGTAGAGATTTCTCTGTGCATGGTCAGAGGAAAGACATTAATACAATATTTCTGAAACTAAGGATAGCTGATTCCACAGGTTCCCACTCTCTCTCTCCATTAAAGGTTTTGTCCTTCAGCATCCACAAATAATTCTAACTAAAAGTTGTTTTCATGCTTCAAGGTCATTCCCGCAATATCCACTTTCCTTTTGATGTTGAGGTAGATACAGCAATTGCAGTTGCTAGTGAAATGGTAGAGGAGTTGGATGTGACTGATCAAGATGTTTCAACAATTGCTGATATGATTGATTCAGAAATTCGGTCCCATATTCCCGATTGGGCTTCCAGCAATGTTTCACCAGAAAATTTAGCTGCTGAGGACTCAGAACCTCCTCCTGAAACTAAGGACGACAATTCACCTTTGTCAAATGAATCTGGTCTCTATCCTGGTAGTCTTGTATTGGAAAGATTGACTTCAGGTCACAAGTATTGGTGTGACTCACCCATGAATGCTGATGGAAACTCTCCAAGCAAGCTTGGATGTTCTGACTTGTCTTTTCACGAGTCTTCTCTAAATAGTCCAAACGCTGCTCAGTCACCTGGACAGTTGGAGGCTGGGAGCATGTCTGATGGTGATGATGACAGTGGAAAAAATGGAATTCATGGATCTGATAATTTGCATTCTGCTTATGGAAACAGTACATCTGTAAAGATAATTGCTAAGAAACTCGAGAATCTTCTGGTAATGCAGCAACAAGAACTTGAGGAAACAAAGAGGAAGCACAAAGTTGCCATATCAGACCTTCTGAATGAAGTTTCTCCAGAAATCTGCGTGGAAGTTTTAAATATATGTAAACTGAAATTACCTGGTTGTGAAATGCCGTGATGGAGTGTGCATTGAGCATGTTACAGACATGGGCTACCTTGTAGAATTCGAAGCGTCTTGCATTGCATAAATTCAGCTCGACAATGGACTAGTAAGTCTGTAATTAGACAAACCCAAAAGGTTTTCTACCAATCACGATGGATGAAGACATCTTCGAGACTCAAGGATCTTCATTGCAGAAAGCCTGCTGCTTGACATGACTTGAAAGACATGGTGTGATATTGAGCAACAAGAGATGATAGAGCAGAATCATGGCAAGAAGATATAGGTGATGATCAACTCAGAATCTGCCAGAAACAGACTCAGCACGACATTTATCATCCATTAGTCTTTTTAATAGAGTGGAGGCACGGTCCAGTAAGTCAAGTATTTTTGTAATATTAACTTACCTAAAAAAATTTCACCACGCCCCCAACACAGTTATATCACCCTATTATTTGTTCTTTCTACGGTCTGATATGGGTCATCAATTTTTTGTTGAGTGTATACTTGTACATATGTTTCATTTGATTGAATTACACGTGAAGCCCTGCTGGTTCATGATTGTTGTTGGAGTGATTGTATTATCCTTGTCAAAATCAAGCTAGGCAATGCTATGAAGGGTGTGAATTTACCAAGACTGATTGCAGTATTTCGCTATTTGTGCCTTATTTATTTGTTGGTTACTAGTATTATTAGGATGTGGAAATGCTTGTAGTTCTTTACTAAAATTGGCAGACTATTTAACAACGTTGGCTGTACTGTTTAGTTTCTGGTGCAACTGGCTAGAAGATTGTTTGGTTAAGATAATAAAACCCAGAATATTTCTCACTTTTGTTTTTTTCGTTGCATTTCTTGTGTCCAAATACCTCTATTTAGCTGGTAGCGATTCCATGTTAGCCATCTCCAGGGTAAAGCAGTTAGCAGTGGTTTGTAGCATTCCCTCCGAAACATAAATATTAAATTGTGTATGTGTATACACACACACCCACACACACGATTTACTATTTATGTAGCGGAGGGAATGCTTCAAAGCAATGACGATGTTTCCATGCCGTCTATTAGTTTGATGAGCTGGTATTTTCAAAATCTGATATATAAAGACCCTAGCTAGGAAGCCCTAAATGTTACCATTGCATGCCTTGATGAACAAGCAACACAGAATCTCTACCACCATCTGGTAACCAGGCCATCGATCATGACTACTACATACAAATGCAATATAGCAAATTGTGCGATTTTTATCATTTTTCTTGCATCCTTCCTTGCTCCTTCATCTTCTATATCTATACCGTTGGTAGACAAACTTTTTCAGAAAATCACAGTGAACATTACCAATGATGCTGATCATGATATCCAATTTATGTGCGGTGATGGGGTGCATGACAAAAAGCTGTATACAATGAAACCTGGGGGGTACATGTCGTTTAGATTCCATGATATAATGTTCCCGTTAAAATGGTGTTACGTCTACCTTGGGGAATCAAAGCATGGAGTCTTTTGGGCATATGCAGTGAAGCTACGATGCATTGAATGCATTTGGAGCCTAAGAAATGATGGCATATTTCTTCTTGGACCTGACGGGGAAGAACCAAAATCTCATGAATCATTCCTTAAAGGGGACTACTTCTAGTGCATGAATAGGTTATCCCTATTTAATTATCGAGAGAGAGGGTGAGAGGGGAGTTCAAGTGATAATCTTGGTGTCAATAGGAGTAAGAGCACCTGCTTGCCACCAGTTACGCTACTGAGTGGAGAACAAACTCCTCTTACATCAATCAAAACTTTATCTTTGAATCCTGCTTTACATCAATCACCGATAGTGACGCCACTAATCATATTACATCATTTGTTTGACCTTTTGAATTGGGTTATTGTCACAATCAGGGTCTTTATTACATTCCATCTCAGATTCTGGTGTGGTTTGGTTTTTTTAAGCAATGAGGAAGTGAAACTGGTCAACTACTGACCATTTTCTTTCTTTCAACAATATCTAACTTTCGCATTCTCAACATTCTTGTCCAACAAAGTGGGGTTGGGTTATAGAGAGTAAACATCGTCACATTCTTGAATCTGCTCGAGTTCTTTCATCGGTGTCTCACATATGCTAGTGTTATGCATACTCCATATAAATTTGCTCGTGCCAGCTGTTGTGTTTTTTTAGGTTACCTAGTTGACCAAAAGCCTTACTAACTAAATGACCTTCCAACCAATTAATTTTTTTTTTTATTAACGTGAATGTTTAGATTAACTTGCATGTATCTCAATTAATTTTATAAAATTTAAAATTAATGACCATGTAAACTTCTAGTGACCATCATATTAATAATCACAGGATTCGAACCTGAGACAACAAAAAAACAAACCTTCTAGTTTTAAAAATCATACCACTGAACCACGTAATAAATGATTTCATGTACAACGTATTGTATATATGGTTTCATCGAATCTTTACTATCAGATATGTTTTTTTGGATAATATTTTCCACTTTAAATCTACTCTTACCACTCTATCCATCAAAGTTGAAACAATACTAGTTATTTTTAAAACAATATTTTTTATTTATTAATATTGGTATCCAAGTCAACTTGTATGTACTTGACTAATCTCATAAATCTTGAAATTATCAACCACATAAATTTTTAGTAGTAACTGCAGGGGTAAAACTTTAAAACTACAGGGAGCACACCTCTTAGCATGCCACTCCTTTGTTGCTACTATTAGTCAGGACTTTGAGCTTACCCAGTATGCAGAAGAAGCCTTCCATTCTCACTGAAAAAGCGCCATTCAATCTGATTTGATAGCTATGGAAGCCAAGAACAGGATGGTCTTTTATTTCGCTTCCTCTAGGCAAACACAAACCCACTAGTTGTCGTTGAGTTTATAAAATCAAACACCATTTTTCTGATGGGTCGTTATAAAGCTCATTTGGTGGCTAAAATGATTATTTTTTGTTGTTTATTAGCCTTAGGAACTACTCATTGTTGGTCCCTAATTGATTTTCTTCATGGAGATCTCAATGAAAAGAACTATCTATATATCTTTACCCCTCTGCTCTTTCTTGACAAGGAGAGAACTTTCTCGTCTATGGTTTGCCAGGTTCTCAACATCTACTCAAGTTGCTGGTTTTGCTCAATCCAAAGCTGACATTATTCATTATTCACATGTCAAAAAAAGGAAAATCTATTGCAGCTCTGTTGATTTATGTTGATGACATTCTGTAATAATTATAGGTAATAACCCTGCTGCTATATCTGCTTATAGTCATTTTCAGATCAATGTGTTTTTCATGGAAGGAAAAGAAATAGATTGTCAATCCATTCAAGGTTAAACACAGGAAGGATTGGTGACAGCCAAACATTTAGCTTCAACGAATCAACTTGCAGATGTGTTTACCAAATCTTTGGGAAAATAATGCTTTTTTAACCACGGGAGTTCTTGACACTCAAATTTAACAACTGCTGCTATCTACTTACTGTCAGAAATCTAGAAAGATTTTCTGACTAAATTAACCAAAAGCTTATTACTAAATTGACTTTCAAATTGGTCAAACAAATTCAAGGAAAGAGACTTACCCAAATGATTAGATTTATAAAAAGGAAGAATTGAATTAGTAATTTATAAGTTTTGATTCCCAACCCCACATCTTCTCCCTCCCATGAAGATAACCCTTGCAGGGAAAAGATACTGCTGTTTTTACCGTTGGAGATGCCCAACGGTTATATCGCTTATGATTTTTTAATCCGACAAAAGGAGTTCCATGTCCTTCACCGCTGGAGATCAAAATTTCAATAATAGAGAGCTAATTTGGCAGTTAATGCAAGGCTTTCCATATCCCTTCTCCGGTGGAGATGCCCTAAGTTATATATTTATTATGCACTGAACTATAAACTTCCTTGCATTCATCAATCTCTTTGATATACTGGAGCTACCTTTACTATTGGCTTTCCTAAGATATACTGGACTGCAAATTTCTTTGGCCGATTTTGTTTGTCAGCTGTTTGCAATTCTGCATTTTCGTTTGAGAAATTTTCAGTCCAGTAGCTTTCTCCGGGGTGCTTCAGATTATGCCTGCGATTTCTTGCACAGCTCAAGGCATCAACTAAGTAATATACATGATTAAAGGCGGAATTGGAAAAGGATATTCTCACTAATCACCCCTTTTGCCAGGAAATGTAATGGCATGGTTATTGGTAAGCTCTCTACAGCAAGTAATATTCTTCCCAAAAAGATTCTGGGTGAGTGCCATTTCTACAGAGAATTCTTGGTATGAATCATGAAAACATAACCAAAAGCTTCAGAAACGGTACTTTCAGTACAAAGAACCATCGAACATAACATTGATTTTTCAGAACAGATTTGTGATGCACAAAAACAGGTCCCATAGCAGATACAAAAGAAAACTAGAGCCACAACAGAGCAGGGATCCCTCATTTAGAATATTCTCGGAATTCTCCAATTCTCTTCCAAGTCTACCTAGGTTGATAGCCTATTGCATTCTAGCAAGTACAGATGATAATCAGAGAGTATAAAGATTGCCCATTTCCTCATTAATTCAATCAAAATTCAATGCTTCCCCATACTAACCAGACAGACTTGGAAAAAATAACTAATAAAACATCATAACAGCAAACTAAGCAAAGCCCACATCAAGAATTTGAAGAAACACGTTTAATAAAAAATAAAATAAAGCCATCTCTAATTAACAAAAAGGGAGCAGATGCTCCATATAGTCTGACAGTTGAAATCAACAACTAAAAGCAGTAGCATTGTAGAGAAGAAAAACAACATATTTCATCCGATGAATGTTTCTTCATTCTCTCAAGCTTTACTTCTCCGAGGAATTGGGTCCTCTCTTCTTGCCAAATCCTACAACTGTAATACCCATTATTGTTGGTTAGGGTACCAAATCAAAGAGAACGCATAAGTTGAAATAAATAAATGGCAAAGGGAGATTACCAGCTGTGACAAAACGGCGGTTGTATTGCATCCTCTTGTGGGCACGGCCACGGGGCTTCTTCTTCTTGTCCTGCTTTGCCACTTTGGGAGTTTGGCCTCTCACCTTACCAGCGCGAGCTAAAGAACCATGCACTTTGCCTGCAAATCATATCTAACGTTAGGGAAAATAAGATACGTAAAATTAAAAAAAAAACATTAAGAAATCTGTCAGAGAAGATGGTTCGGCCTGAAGAAGCAGCTAGGGTTTGCCATTTACAGCCAAACCCTTACATATATCACTTTCTTGAATGGGTTTGCTTCATACTGGGCTTTGTCACCGATCCATGTGTGTTAAAACTGAAGCTATTAAACCCGGTTTTGCCTCCGGGTATATATATATATATATATAATAAAATTAAAAAGTTAAAAATGATTTTATTTAAAAAATAAAAAAATATTTTATAAATTTTTAAATAGAATTTATTGCGCAAGCATAGATTACATCTTTTAGAATGTAGGCACTACGTCATAAAATATCACAAAAAAGCGCGAACTATATAACTTGCGAAGTATTGCAAAAAAAAGGCATATCGACATGAAGAACGAAGTCAAAACCTTCTTCAAAATGAGACATTTAATATCCTTGCTAATTCTCTTATTCAAAAAAACATCATAAGCTATTAAATGAAATGAAAGAAAAAATTGATGTGAATCAATTGAAAATGTAGCTAATATTGAAGAAAAAAATTAGCGAGGATGATCCATGATGCGAATTGTAAATTTAGTCAAAATGATAAATTTATTTGAATATTTTTTTCAATTTTTAACGAAATAACCAGTATTAATTTATTATCATCATCAAGAAAGCATCAAGATTCGGATATTTGAATTATTAAATTTATTGCATTAAGATTAATTTATTTTATAATCTAATTTAAACCAAACAAAATATAAATGGTGAAAATAGTTGTACTAATCAAATAAAAAAAATAAATAGTTAATTTTTTATGTACAAAAATTCAAAAACATAAATTGAAAATTTATCCCCACGTTATTTTCATTATCATTGCTATAACAATTAAAATTATTATCAATATTATTATCAAAACAATTAAAATAAATAAAATCCCTGGAAACATATTAAAAAAATAAACAAAAGATTTTAATACAAAAACAATTAAAAAATGACAAAAATTATAATTATCATTGCGTAAATAGTAAAATATGCTACAGTACCTAAATCTACAGTAAAACAGCCACACCGTTTATTGTTTAGTTAATATATATATAATTAAAAAGTTAAAAATGATTTTATTTAAAAAATACAAAAAAAAAATTATCCATTTGTATCATTGAATCACACAGAATCAATTTACAACTACTTTGTTTATATTTTTTATTCTTCAAAATTAATCTAATAATATATTTTATTAGAATCATGGCGATCCCATTTTTTCAATAAGTAAAAAATTAGCTCTTATTTAGTTTCAAATTAAAACATACATTTAGATAATAGTATATAGTTGGCTTGGGGACTTTTTTAGTAACATAAAAAGATAATGTTCAAGGATTACTATTGTGCTTTAAAAAGGAAAAAAAATCAATAAATCGAGTTATATATCTTAATGGGTTCAATAAGATAGTTTCATTCGGTAAATATACCAGATTTTAAAACAAAAGATGGTAATAATAACTAGAAGAAAATGAGTGCTTGTTAATAAAGAAAGAAATTGCAAAACCAAGTTCCAAGATAATCCAATTTTAATATAGTAAATTGAAAAAAAAGACCCTAAAAAAATGCCTAAGTCACTTGGCCAAACCTGTTGTCTAGTCATGAAATCTTGATAACTTGATTTAAAAACCCAAATAAAATTACCAAGTCCATTTTTCAAAATGGATAACATCAAATGATGAATTTTGAAAGAGAAAATATGCAAAAACAAAAGATATTAACTTGCGTTTGGATAACTTGTGATATAAGACATGAAACATGAAGTACCATATCTAGAAAAAATCATGAATCTCAACCCTTAATAAAATAAATGTTTTTTTTAAATCAATTATACAAAAATGATTAAAAAAAACTAAAAGAATGAGGATTTAATCTAGAAAACAAATGAGAGGACTACCTAGAGTTTTGAATTAAGGGAGAAAAATCAAAAGAAAAATCAAATTGATAAAAATCTAGAGTAAGAAAGAAAACAAATAAGGATCAAATTTGAGAAGAAATAACAAATTTAAATTATGGATCCAATGATCAAATTTAAAGCTAATTAAAATTTGATAAAAAGCCAAGAATATAAATTAAAAATAAGAATCAAAGTTGAAATATAAAAGAAGTCATGTCCTCAACTCTAAGACTTTTTACCAAGATACCTTTTTAGATAGTAAATGAGAGGACAACTATATATAAAAAAATTTAATTGTACAAAAATATAAAAAAAATATAAAATAAAATTTGGATTTGAAAAAATAACAAATTATAATTATGGATTCAATGATCAAATTCATAAAATAATGAAATTTGACAAAAGAACCAAGAATAAAAAATAAAAAGAAAAGAAAAATGAGGATCAAAGCTAAAAGTTGAAATATAAAAGAAGTCATGTCCTTAACTCTAAGACTTTTTACCAAGATATCTTTTTAGATAGTAAATGAGAGGGCAACTATATAAAAAAAAAGTTAATTGTACAAAAATATAAAATAATATAAAATAAAAATAAGAACATATTTTTAAATAAAAAGTAAATAAGATGAGTATTTAGAATCTTGAATTGAGAGGGAAAATTGAAAAGAATAATCAAAATCATAAAATAATGCCACAAAAAAATAAAAATAAAAAGAGTGAGGTTTGGATTTGAAAAAATAACAAATTATAATTATGGATTCAATGATCAAATTCATAAAAAAATGAAATTTGACAAAAGAACCAAGAATAAAAAAATAAAAAGAAAAGAAAAATGAGGATCAAAGCTAGAATATCAATAACGAGAGGACAATTGTGAAAGCCTAAATGACCAATACCAAATTCAAGGGGGGGAATAAAAAAGAGAAAATTTTTAACAGCAAACTATCATATAAAATATCACTCGTGTCACTCTCAAGCATGTCACACTTGCTATTTAAAAATGATAGGTAACTCGTTTTAATTGCAATTATAACCCATTTAAGTCATTGTTGATGATCTTTACTAGTATTATTTGATTTATTTCATTGAGATGTTTTAAATAATATTAATGATATCATAATCATAATCAAAATCTCAATGTATAAATGTGATCTCTTTTTCTATTTTATTTTCTTTGTTCTTTCTTTTCTCCTTATGTGAAGCTCATTTCACAATTTCTTCTAATTATCATGATTATAAGTTGGGGCAAGCTTAAATGCCATGTGTATAATCACACAATATGTATAAACTATGTTTTTTTACAAAAAAAAAATTAAATAATAAACCATGTATTTTTGCTAAAAGATTTTTTTTAAAAAAAAAAAAAACCTAACAATTTTGCCAAATTAGATAGATTGTTTGTTTTGTATTTTATTTTATTTTTTATTTATTACCAGAGTTTATATCATATTCAATTTATTTTATTATAAAGTCATTTTTAAAATTTGTTTACACACTGAGATTATTATTATTATTATAAAACCTTATTTTTACCAATATGATATTTCCTGAGTATAATAAATTCCTATCCATTTCAATCCCAATATTTAAACTAAAAAAAACTATATTTAATTACTAGAACAATATCTTATTAATGATAAAGTTTTTTTTTCAGACCTAATTGTGACCAACCTCTCAAATCTAGAAGAAGACGAAGCTTGAAGAATGACGCGTGAGAGATCTCCTGTTGAAAAGATAAATCCTTGCATTTTTGTAAAATAAACACCAATTTTTTATTTTATTTTTCTTCTTTCGTATATGATAGGAAAAAATGACAGAAAAAATATAAAAATAAATATGTTAACATAAGATAAAAGCCTTTTTAATATATACTATGTTTTTGACATGTGCTCCCTCCACATGCATATTATTCGACTATTTCATAGTATATTTTATAATTTTGAATAGATCATATTGAATTCTTTATAAGTAAATATTTTTAGCATTTATGAAATTAAAATGTAAGGTTTTAATTGAAAATATATTTTTTGTATAATTTATTATAAGAAATAAAAATAAAAAGTTCATTCTTTATTTTATAATTAAAAAAAAAAGCATCAATTTGATATTTTGTTTTGAAATTTAAGCTAGTTTAAATTATATGATGAAAATAAAGATTATCAAAACATAAATATGATATATTATAAAATTACTATTCTAAATTATTGTTTAAAAGGAGTCATTTATTCAAATAAAATCTATTTATATTGTGTGAATCTGTAAAGTGTATTATGTGAATGAATTTTTTTTTTTTTGGATTTTACTAGCTTAGCTATTAAAATATAAATATAAAAGGGATAAGGATCCAATTTTATAATTTTATAAATCTTGATGTAGTTTTATTATTGGTTTTTTCAGGGTTTTTAAAAGCATTTTTGTAGTTTTTATAGATAAAATATAGTGCTAATAGTGTACTACATAGTTTAGAAATGATTTAAGAAGCTTATTTTTATATTATACAAGGTTTTATATGCTTAATAAACAAGAAAATAATAATAAAAAGTATTTTTTGTTTTAAATAGAGATAAGGTATATTATCATAGATATATTATATACCATCTATTCAAGAATCTGTCTTATAAATTAACTCCAATTAAATTAAGCATGAGTGGTGAGTTAAGTCTTAGAATTGCTCGATCAAGGACTTCCTCAGAAGCTATACCTAGCTATATGTTTACTACTCTTTAAGCCAAGTTTTCAACTTTAATTCATTTCTAATGTTGAAAACATGAACAAGCCAGCAGTTAGTTGCCTCGTAGGATTGCCACTCGCAAAAAAAAGAAGAAGAAGAGGAACCCTAATGGAGAATGGGAATAATACCACTATCTGATTTGCTGCCTTTCCAATCCATCCTCTTCCATCAAGTAAAAGGCATTCATTCATTTCTTCAATCCACAAGTTTTCATAGCATTGGTTGTTTAACAATTAACAATTTAATCATAATTAAGCTGCCTCTAATGATTTTGCAATAATAATATACGAATCTTTTAATCAATTATTTCACTTAAAAATTTTAGTTGTTAGGTGAGATCTTATAATATAATTTATATTATTTTCTATCTCCTCCCCCTCAAGTGAAAGTTTTTTGAGCTTGAAACTTGCATAGACCCGTAATATCTTACACTTTATATTTATCGAATAAAATAAGAGTGGTAAAATTCAAACTCTAATTTCTTTTCGGACTTCTCCCTTTTCCTATTTTCTCCTAGCTTAAACCCTTCAATTGATTTCCCACTCTTTGTATCTTGAAGCCGATTATTTGTTATCCATCATTGACTGTTCACATCTACAAACCAAGAAAATGAGCTGAGGTTTCTGAGAGAAAAACAAAAGGGTTCACAGTAATTGACTCAGCTCACCGTAACTCAGTCATTTTTTCTGGATTAATTACTTATTTAAAGACTAATGCATGTGAAAATAAAAAGGTGAATGATGCATGGAATATAACACAAGAGACGGTGCATTATAGCAAGAGGAAAAAAGGGCTAAACAACAAAATAACAAGAGCAAAAGTTAATGGTGGGAGCGGGACATTGTCTGATAAAGAACAAACAATACAATGACGAGGAGGAGGAGGAAGAAGAAGATAAGTAAAACTGAAGCAGGAGTCCTTTCTTTAGCATATCATATGTCATTATCTTTATCTTATTGATGAAAAAATATGGACTTGAGGTTCTTGTTTCTATGTAATTTTAAAGTTGCATCTCGTACAATTTTAATTATTTCTTCTAGCTGTTAATTCTATAATGTAAATTTACAAAGAAAAAACAAACAAATTACCTCTTGTATTCTAAATCTTATGTGACATTTCCTAACCAAATGCATATTTCAGTTTGGATTTGGATCGGTGCGTTGATTTAGTGTCAGTTTAAGAATGTGGTCGAGATTGTATTTTAAAGTATTTTTTTAGAAATGCATTAAAAAAAAATTATGTTTTAAAAATTATATTTGATATTAACATGTAAAAATGATTAAAAAAACAAAAACATTTAATTTAAACTAAAAAATAAAAAAATCTTAAAACGCAATGTCAATCAGGATCCTAGAGGAAAAGTGACAGCAGGAAACTCCATGCAAAATCTATAACTTTTTTTTATCAAATTAATTTGAGATTGAAAACTTGACAACAATTATTTTCACTGGACTTAAAGATAAATCTAACCTTTTTTTTTTCCATAAGACAAACCAATTTCAAAAAAAAAAAAAAAAAAAACCTTGTATACCTTAAAACACACACACACACAAGACCTTAAAATTAGGAAAAACAAAGCCAAGGAGGAATTTCTCTTTTTGTTAACGCAAAAAATTATCCTACAATAATTCTTTAATTATTAATTTATCATAGGACTGTCTTTTATTTTGTTTTATCATAAGAGAAATATATTTTTAATAAAGAAATACTTTAAAAAAGACTTAAACTAAAACAACAAACGCCGCTCCGCTAATCTAGTGCATTATTCAAGGGCTCAAGCTTGCACCGCCCTCGCTTTACGAATCTCTTTTACCTTATTTCTACAAGAATGTAAGAGCCGTGATTTTCACCAGCTGATGCAGTACTGTATATCAACAGAAGAATTTACCATGGCATGCTTGATCACAGTAGCACAAGTGCAGAGGCATTCATGCTCTCCGACAGCTTCGTGCATGAATTCATGTACAAATGGAGAGTGCAAGTTTATGTATTGTGGAACTATCATACTTCAAAGTTTAAGTTGTTAGGTAAAGTTATAGAATATGATTTATATTATTATCTAACATATAAAAGCTTTCTAAACTTGAAATTTGCATAAGTCCATAATATTTTATGCTTGATTTTTCTCAAATATAATGGAAGTGGTGAAATTCGAACTCGTAACCACTAAATGAATAAGTCTCTGATACCATATTAAAGAAATATCTCACCAATAAACTTAAATTACTGATAAAATACTAAAATATAATTTATATTATTCTCTAATAATAATATATATAGATACACACACTTCAGGACTATATTTCAAGAAAAGGTTCCATACAGTAATTCATGCTGTGATCAGCAAATGGTGGATAAAGGACACATCGATCATAAACCAGACTTTAACAGAAAGAGATGGGTACTCACAGTGTTATGAAGCATTGTAATAACTTTACTATGACTTTGGACCATTCTACAGTTTAAAGTAAGGAGGAGAAATTAGGATTTCAACGATGGGATTTCCCAGTAAATCAAGACAATAATTTCGAATTGTACTAGAAAAGGAATTTTACAAAATTAGGGTCCACAGACTTTGCTGCTCCCCACAGACAGATGATCCCTATTTCTATGAAATCTGTGCTAAAACAGCAGCTTTAGCTGTAGTTATCATTAAGTTATTAAAAAAGAAGAACGAAAGAAATGATATCCACCAACAAATCTTTAGCTTTTAACATATGAGATCTATCTATATATAGGTGGAATCTGCCTGAGGGTCGTCAGTAGGCACACAGCACCAACCCTTGGTCAACCTAGATAATCTTTTCATGATTAAAGAAAGAAAAAGGAATGTTTGTTACAGCTTGTCATCATGTTTAAATTAATGTCAGCAAGTGATTGTTAGTTTTTGAGTTCTATTTAATTTGAGTTTGAGGTGATGTGTGGAGGCATAGCTTAACTGTGGGTCAAGATTAAAGAAACAAAGGGTCAGCCCCAGCTATAATGTTGTCATCAACTAGCAAGTAAACAGCCCTAAAAAGCTGTTTGTTTATATATATATATTGGGTCAGCTCTTGAGAAAAGGGAATAGAGACCCGACCAAATAAGGGCTTAAAGTGAATATATGAATCAAGTAATGCAAATCCCCACCTTTTGTTTTCTACGTTTTATATGTGTAATTAGGTCATGACTGGCAAAGCTACAGTCTTGTACCTATTCTTATTCAGTGATTGCAGAAGAGAAATCCATTTGAGGTGTGAGCAAGAACACCAGTTTATGGGGGGGAGAGAAGAGATGGAGGAAGGAGTATATATATTGATTACGGTACAAGATGAAATTTTATTTATTGATTAAGCATTTACACACACCTCTTACAGCCTAGCTAATAATAACTGTCTGCATCAACACAGATTAATCATCAAGACAATATGACCACTTTTCTTTTTTTCCACTATTACAAGAGCACTTATGATGCTGTGAAATCAACTACAGATCATACAATCCTAACTACACTCGAAAGAAAATCAATGATAAGGAAGAGAAGAGAAAAAAAGAGAGGTTCGATCTGTAATGAAAACAAGCACAGATGATTGTACATCTATAGAAGCAGGATTCACGTAAATATATAGTAACCAGTCGGACCAGGAACGCTCGATTCCCCTCGCATGGATTCACCCATGCATGTAATTATCCTTCGTTATGGAAGAACCATCTTTAGCTTGCTTGAATGGCAGCTTGGAAGGTTACTCGTCTCATGGAAATGAGTAGGATATTGCCTGAATGGCCTTTCTTGAAGGAAAGAAATGAAGACGGGTTTGATAACCTCAAAGTTGAATGCTACCGCCATGGTTTGAGAACAGAAATTGCAATTAATTACTACTTAATTTGATTGAGACTTAAGAGAGATGAAGAAGAAGAGAAGGGACTCAAAAACATGTAGATGTCTATGCAACCAGGATCATTTATATTAAAATGGAAAGTGTGGTGGTAGAAGGAGGGGAAAGCTTTATTTCAAGGCAGCTGTGTAATATTGTGGTGCACGCATACTACGCGAACTCTGCCTAAACTTATATTCCCGCATGCAAGCTTCTCTCTTTAGTGCCACGGCACGTTTCCACAAGTAAAAAACAAAAAAAGCAATGCACAGTGAGGGTTTGTTTTGGAGGTAAAGCATGGTGCGCTAAAGCTGAGGCTTTTTCTAGGCCTTAACCACCAAAAAGGATCTTTACATGGAAAAGGGTTTGAAAATTTTGGCCCTCCACCCCCTAGTTTTTGTTTCGATCTATTGTGTCAAAAAGGACTGAGATTTTTGGCATCAATTCTTATGTTGTGGCATGTAGGGCTTCTTTTAAGACTTTGAAGATCCCATGTCCAGGTTAAGTTCAACTGCCTTGGATGTTTTGTAGCTTAGATATGTATTTAGGAGGAGACAATGATGCTACCCTCTTGGCTTAAAGTCAATAATCCCACCGTATGAATTGTTATAGACGTTTGAATTTGGGATGCTTGCCTATATATATTGATAATTAAGTACTTGCTTACGTTTTAATATTAATCATCAGAAATGCTAATTTACCTTATCGTCAATTTTCGCATGCATGAAGCAAAATTGATGGGTGATTCAGTAAGCTTGCTATATATATACATATATGTAAAACAACTAAATTAGATTTACCATTCACTATAATTATAAAAAGGGTTCATGGCTAACTAGAAGTATTCGATAAGGCACAACTTTTTTTAAAAAAAAAAAAAACTTAAATTTTTCCTCCACCCTATACTCTTATATGACATGCTTTTATAGTATAAATTATTGGATTTTTTTCTTGAAATGGGCTATATTGAATTAAGGATGACTCTTTATTGTTCTAAGTGGATAAGCCTTGGCTAATAACTTCTATATTAGGTGGATTTTATAATCATCACATAAACATATGGTATAATCATTAAAACTGCTACTTGATAAAGCGGTCTTGTTCTTATTGTAATTAGACTTGTTTCTTCTTATATACATGATATCTAAAAAGAAAAATGTGAACAAAAATTAAAACATTCTACCACATATAAATTATTTTATAACCTTAAATGTATGAAGAAAATACAACTTATTATGTTATGTGTATAAATAGATACAATAAACAAGAAAAAATACTTTATTTGTAAAATTAAGATTTTAATTTCACATGTTCATAGAGAAGTAATATATTGCAAAACCTGTATAGTTGAGATATATGTAATGAAAAGAACAAAGTGCAAATAAAAATTAATGTAATTAGATAAATCAGATTTAGTACATATCATGTGACTTAAATACTTGATAAGGAATTTTAGGACCATATAGATCCCCTTAATATTCTAAACATATCAAATCATACAAGCCTTTCCTAGGCTTAAAATATGAAGAAGAAGAAATAGTAGTTGAGCTTCACCTAATTCACCTAGTGAATGGTAACAAAAGGTTTAAGTTTTCTATATGAAAACTGAAAATAAGGCAATGACATTTAAAAAAAGTACACTACTTGTAGAGGTTTGAAATGTATTCTACTGACCAAACATAATATATAGGGGTGAAAGGCAAATGAATTCAATGGACCAAGTTTGGGGTCATATATTCTTAAGACTATTTTAGAAGAAGAAGAAAAATACAATTTTAGTAGTTAAGAATACTTAATTGATATAATTTACGCTAAAAAATCCAACTTTATATTAAGAGAAACTAATAAAATGATCACAAATAAAAGAGACAATTACTACTATATTATTTATCAAGCCCCATCAACATAAAACAACTAGCAAATCAAATTTTAAAGTCATAATTTCTCAATATAAATTAATAGCAGAATAGGTAACCAATTCAATTTTTTTAAAATATAAACTTTAAGCAACACTTATATCCCACACATAGAAAAACAAACTAAAGAACAACCAATAAAACAAAATCTAACTCAATAAATATATAAAATAACACAAACAAATAAAATAAATCATTATTTTCAATCCAATAATTAGCCAGAAGATTATCTATATAACATAATATATATATATATATATATATATATATATATATATATATATATATATATATATATATATATATTTGTTAATACGTTATAATCCTAATTATTTATCAAAATCAACGCAATTTATAAAACTAAATCAGAAAATAATATCAATCGAAGGTAGAGTTGGGTGGTTCTATTGAATGGCTTAAATATTTTCACTCATGTCAGACAAATAGTTTCTTACCACCCTCCACACAAAATCTTCCTTTTAACATTTGAATTAGACTTTATAGTTTTTTTTTAGTTTATTTTTTATAAGGTTATCTCAATTATTATCTAAATTACATGATTGGAGGATTGACTAGTGTCATTTTTTCATCAATATTAATTGATTTTATCTTTTAATGTTATAATGCTTGAAAATTGAGCTTTATAATTTATTTATATTTTTTTCTATGAGGTTATGCATGTCATATGATTTGGTTGCATCTTTATTTATAAACATCTAGGTTAACTCAAGTTGTATTTTTCTAAGTTCATTTTTTTAATTCATTTTATTTTAATTTCAACATTGGGTTAATTGAAAATTATATTTTATAATTTATTTTAATTTGTTTTCTATGAGATTACAATGGTCTTATGATCTAAGTCATGAATTTGTCAAGTTAGTCCAAGTTAACTTAAGTCAATTCAATATATTTTCATCTCAATATTAAAAAAAAATGCCATTTGGGTTGTCTTGTGTCAACCTTTTAAAACATAAAAAGTAAATAATAATAATAATAATAATAATACATACATACATACATACATACATACAGAAAGAGAGAGGGGGATAAGGAATTACATTTAAAAAGGACTTATATTGGTTCCAAATAAGATACCAAATGCTAGTAAAAGTCTAAAGAAATAGCTAAAATGACAAAGGACAAAGAGACAAAATAAAAGGATAAAATTGTAATAAAACAAAAGGCAACTCTTCTCTCCTACACTAAAAGGCTAGTTGCATAGCTATGGAGATGAAGAGAAGATTTTCTTGAGTTTTTACATTTTCTCTTCAAAAATCCTTAAAAAAATGGTGGGTTTTAGGGGTAAAAGTGGATTATAATGGAGGAAAAGACCTAAAAAACTAGAATTAAAACTGATTTAGAAGAAAATTTTTTATCTTAGAGGCAAAAAGTAAAGAAAATAGAAAGAGAAGAAAAAGGCTTGAAAAGTTTTAACTAGTTAGCATTTAAAACTAAAAATTGCAACTAGGCATAGGTAAATTATATAGGACTCATCTATGTCAATTTGAAACATAATTATTTGATATCCATCAAAATTATAACAAAATTTGATGAGGGTTCTAGTTTAAAATTTAGTGGGAAGTTAAGTTTTTTCAAGATTGAGCTCCTAGGATCAGTATTGGTTGTAATAAGAGTGAAATTATGTAAACAAACAAAAAACAATATTTAGATTAGAGAGGCTCGAGGTGGCCACCATTTAGAGAGGCAAATGAGAGATTGTCTTTTTAATATCCTTTTATAAATTGCATCCTATTTGAGTTATTAATGTATGAAAGTTGATTTGTTTAGAAATGGAACTACTTGTAAGTAAGTTTGATGAATTTTAAGGAGTAGTTGAAAATTCGGTTTAATTAGAGGAATTGTAGAATTAAGGATGAAAAACATATTTGTGTCGCGTGCATGATATGTTCGTATGAAAATTTATGTTATTTGGCTAGAATAAATTAGCTTGTTGATTGACTTGAAAAAAAGTTGAGTAATTATATTTTTATTGGTGTTGCAACGATGATTTTTTTTTTCTAGCTCACATATGACCATTTCCGGAGATAGGAGGAGAAGCGTGGAAAAAATGTTGTTTATAGTTATAAAATTATAATTATAATTTTTAGGATTCATCATATAGTATTAAAGCATTAGAAAATATAATGGTATACAAGAGTTTTAGAAAAGGGACTTGTTATACAAGAAAAAGACACATCCCCTAGTGTACCTTACCTAAGATAAGCTGCATTGTTGTCTGATTGTCTTCTACGTCAGATTTTTATTCGTTGGTCCTTTTCTAAGTTTTAAAGTAAATCTCTCTTCATGAGGAAGTCTCTATTTCATTAGGTTGAAGATCTAATAACTCTAAAATTCAAATTTTAATACTGTATTTATTGTTTTTTTAATATCTAAGAGTGTACTTTACAAAATAATTTTACACTCCAACAATTAAAGTTTATAACTAAAAAAAAATATAAAAAAAATGATTGTTGAAAGATTTTTGATATTTTAGTTAAATTCTAGCGGATAATTATAAATTAGATTTGATATTCTGTTTTTTTTATTTTAAAACATGAAAAAAAATTAATAAAATAATAAAATCTTAGAATTCCAACGCGGAACAAAATATTTTTCTCGATGCAATTTTTATATTTAACTTCCGGCGAGAAATTACAGCACGCCCGTTAAAAAGAGAGTGGTGGTGGTGGTGGGACCGTAAAAGCAAGAGTCCTTTTATCGCGTGGAAGACAACTGAGGTGGGGGCCCATATTATATCGGTGGGGATCTCTGTCCTGTAGCATTTCACTATTTCTGTTAGTATTCTACAAAAGCTGACCGAGATTCTTGTTGCCGCCACAAACAGTTTTTTTTTTTACTTAAATGGTAAATTACTGCTGACATTCTGGAGAAGAAAGTTAAATGACCTATTTACCCCGTTCAATTTGGAAATACCAGTCAAGCCTTTTCCACTACTCGATTGATTTTCTTTTCTTTATAGAGGGCAAAAATATTATTATACTGTAGCAATCCAACATATATGACTTTACAGTGAATCACATAAATAAAAATTAATGTTAATGTTTTAAGAATAAAATAAATAATTGACATTAAAAACACAGCAGACAAATGTAGTTATTTGGAAACCTAAAATCTTACATTAAAAACTAAATTAGCTTCTATATGTAAAATAAAATTAACTTACACTGTTTCTTTTTACATTTTACAAAATCTAAGCTTTTTGTAAAAAATTAAAAAAAAAACTATAATTTCCAATGTGAAACTAAATTAATCGAAGCTCTTAAATTAGCATTTGTGATTTGTGATTGAAAGATTGATGTTATTAACTGTAACAACTTGGCCCAACATGCAATATATTGTCTGTTTTGGGTTTTACCGCCCTCGCAGTTTTATTTCTGGTGACGCTAGCCCACTTCTGAGTCTGATGCCCCCAAACATGTATGACAAGTTAACAACCAATACTCTTAATAAGGTCAGCTATCAATCCCTCACTCGTCGATGTAGGATATTACAATCCACCGCTTTTAAGGAGCCCGACGATCCCGTCGGCACAATCGGATAGCCAGCGAGGTCGGCTTTGATACCAAATATAACAACCCTGCCCAACCTACCATATATTGTCTGTTTTGGGGTTTATTGCCTTCACAGTTTTGTTTTTTTTGTAACGCAAGCCTAATGCCCCGAAACACGTATGACAAGCTAGCAATCAGCACTCTTAATAAAACCAGCTATCAACCTCTCACTAGCTGATGTGGGATATTACATTAATTTTGTATATTCTTATAAGAACCAAATAAGAAATACATAAGATAATTTTAATTGATTTTTTACTTAATAGAGAAATGGATTCAACCCAATTAAAAATAATAATTTTATTTCTCAAATTTTTAATTTTCTTAATCCACTCTCTCTTATTTCTCTCTATCTAAATCTTGGATCATTACCTACTCAGTCTAAATAAAGAAACATTAGTACTCGTCTTTATAGCAACAGACATAGATGATGATACAAAAAAATAAAATAATAATAATAATTTGAAATCCTTGCAAGGTTTTACATGAGGTGGATAACAGGGTCAGAACCTATTCTCGGCACCTCGTTGGCCCATCAACTGAGACCTGCCCTCAGTGATTGTGGTGGTTTCTCACCCTTCTAACCATCCACGACTACAAGCCCAAAGTTCTTCAAACTCTTAGAATTTCAGGGTTTTAGGTCTAACTTCACCTTCCTAAACCCTTCTTCTCTCATTTTTGGAGTCCCTAAAGGCAGCCATGAATCGTGCAAGGACAGTCCTTAAATGTCTTAGACTCTCCAGTTCGGTCTGCTCGAGTCAGCTTTCCACAACGCGGTCACTGTCCACTCAGGTGACTCACTTCTCTTTCTCTCCCTTCGTTTTGCGCTCCCTCTCGAATCAATCTCATAATACTGCTTGCCGGTTCAACACCCATCAAAAGCTATACTTCTCATCAAAACCAAACTCAATTGTAGAGCTCTTATCGACAAATGAATGGTCTACTGAGTTGGAAAACGATTTAGAAAGTTTGAGTCCCTCTTGGACCCATGAGACAGTCATCTATGTTTTGAAGAAACTAGATAAAGACCCACAAAAGGCGTGGGATTTCTTTAACTGGGTCAGTGAGAGAAATGGGTTCAGACCTAGTTCCTTGCTTTATAGTTTAGTTCTTAGAATAGTTGTTAGCAAGGATTCAATGAAGAAGTTTTGGATTACCATAAAAAAAATGAAAGAAGGAGGGTTTTATATTGATGAAGAAACTTATTTAACCATTATGGGGGTCTGTAAAAAAGAAAAAATGGCTAATGATGTGGCGGCTTTGAAACATTTTTATGAAAGGATGATTCATGAAAATGCCAAGGATACTGTAGTGAAGGATGTTGTTCGTATTATTTTGGAGAGAGAGTGGAATAAGGAGGTTGAGAAAAGATTGGTGGGAATAAAAATTGTGTTGACGGATAATTTTGTGATTAGAGTAATGAAGGAGCTTAGGAGTTATCCTATGAAGGCCTTGAGGTTCTTCCAATGGGTTGATAGGCGTGAAGGGTATCAACACAATACTGTTACGTATAATGCACTTGTGAGGGTTCTTGGTAGGGATGACTCGATTAAGGAGTTTTGGAGTGTTGTTGATGAGACGAAGAATGCGGGTTATGAGATGGACATTGACACTTACATAAAGATTTCCAGGCAGTTTCAGAAAATCAAGTTGATGGAAGATGCTGTCAGGCTTTATGAATTTATGATGGATGGCCCATTTAAGCCCTCAGTTCAAGATTGCTATATTCTTCTACGGAACATCTCGGCAAGCAATAATCCAGATTTGGATTTGGTTTCTAGGGTTGTAGATAGATACAAGGCAACAGGAAATTCCCTTTCGAAATCTGTTTATGATGGGATGCATAGGTCCTTCACGAGTGCAGGGAAGTTTGATGAGGCAGAAAAGATTGTGAAAGCTATGAGAGATGCAGGGTATGAGCCCGACAACATCACATACAGTCAGTTGGTTTTTGGACTCTGTAAATCAAGGAGATTGGAAGAAGCATGCAAGGTTTTGGATGAAATGGAAGCAGGAGGATGCATTCCAGATATCAAGACTTGGACCATTTTGATTCAAGGGCATTTTGCTGCTAATCAAGTTGACAAGGGATTATTGTGTCTTGTCAAGATGACAGAGAAAGACACTAATCCTGATGCTGATTTGCTGGATGTGTTAGTAAAAGGTTTCCTCAGTCAAAGGAAGATGGATGGTGCATACACATTTGTTGTGGAGATGGTGAATAAGCTTCGTCTGGTACCTTGGCAAGCTACTTATAAACTTCTAATTGAAAAGCTCTTACAAGTTAGAAAGCTCGAAGAAGCAACAGACCTTCTACGCCTAATGAAGAAGCATAACTACCCGCCTTTTCCTGAGCCTTTTGATCAATATATATCCAAGTCTGGGACTGTGGAGGATGCTGTGAATTTCTTCAAGGTACTGAGTGTGAAGGAGTATCCATCATCCGTGGCCTACCTTCGAATGTTGGATTCCTTTTTAAGAGAAGGCAGAGATTCTGAAGCCAGAGATCTGTTGTTCAAGTGCCCTCACCATGTCCGTAAAGATCCTAAAATCAGCAAACTTTTTGGTTCTGCAAAGACTGCTTGACTTATCTTTTATTTTTCTAGTATACATGAAATTTATACATCGCTGGAATATTTTATCTTTGCATGTATCAAACATGGATGAAGCCACAATTGTTCGAATACCTGTTCTCACTTTTTTTGTTTTTCTAGTATAATTCATGTCTTTTTCTGGATATTAGTTTGGTTCCCTGATTAGAATAACTAGAATGCATATGGATCATGAGTCTCATCAATCGTTTTATAAGAGCCTAACAATTAACTAGAAAATCAATTCGACATAACGTTGTTTAAACATACAAAACAATAAGTTGATTGAAGTTCATGATAGAAAGACAATGCATCTTTCATCGTGTAAGGATCGTGTAGAAATAGATTATCATTTTCTCATTCTTTTCATTTTGTTTCCTTGCAAAAACCTTCGTAGCATGGAATGTTGAAGAGAAAAACATCAGCAAATTAGAATAAAACCAAAAAATAATCTGGATATTCGGTGATTCCTTGATAAATGAATGTTAAATATTAAATCGTATTTGAAAGGAATTGTGCTCCCAATCCAGCGTTCTCATGCATGATTGAGAAACGATGAAGGTCCAAGAGCTGCTTGAAAAACAACCTTTTCTTTCTTTGCTCTCAAGAGAAATTACATCCAATATTTTGAGGTTTTTTTTTAAAAAAAAAAAATAATCTTTTGTACTGTTATGAAGTTGATCCCCAATTCCTTTATATAACCCTAAAAGTATGTTTACTTGAAACATCATGTACCTAGCTCACATCAAGATCATAAAATATTTGCCCACCCACTTGTAGGTATACATATCGCACATGGGCTCTTGTTGCAGAGAGATAATGTCGGGGATTATCAGAGTTATTAGTATTGCAAGACATTCAAAGGAACTGAAGCCAGCACTCGGAGTATTTAACTATATACATTGGAAGTTTTCCTTAATAAATTTCTACAAGAGCTGGCACCAGCTTAAATAGGTAGGCAGGCTATAAAAGATATCCAGTCTCTATGTAACTATCTCATGTTATGACTATCCCAGAAAACGGACAGGAATCTCTCTGATGATGCTTGGACATTAGTTCATCAAACTACATGGCGGGACTTTTATATTTAATGTTTGGCACATTTTTCTGATGGAGCAAACGCTACTAATCAGGATTCTGGTTGCTCAGAATGCTCTCTCTTTGCTGTATCTATCATTGCACACAAGAATTCACTTGCATTACAGCTGTATGGATTTGAAAGAGCTGCATGTGCCAAAAATGGAAGTTTTCTTAATGATCTTCCACTCATCCCCTGCATAAGATGATAAGAAGTCATGCAATTGATTACTAGATCATTAACAGGATTCAGTAGGGTTTGAAAGATTTCACGGCTCACCTCACATGCCTCTGCTGCTTCAACCAATTGCTTACAAAAGTGCAGCACAGGCTGAGCTTCGGTTGGTGCAATTAATTTCTCCCTCAAGGTTGAATAATTTGGCAGCAGGAGATGGTCAAAGTCCTACAGAAATTGCAACACATTAGTCATGAGATTAATATGACCATTCCATGTCCGCATGACATCAGTAGAGTTACTGATATTGACGAATCAATAGAAAGCCTGAAAATTGAAACAGAATTGACACCTGGGAATTTGATACGATTCCTGTTCGCAGGAGTTCTTGCAAGCAGGTTCTTAGAATTTCATAACGAGCTTGAAGAGTTGGAGGGCCAACATATGCTTTGATGTCAGCGCGATCAACAAATGCAATATCTGCAACACAGTAACTGCTAAATCAATACATTATACCAATATATACAATATTCTCCCTGCTCAATCCAAAATATAAACCTACGAGAAAAGATGCATGCATTCTTTTGAATTCCATCAAATTATATTAGAGGGAATATGGTCTTCCTAGAAGCTAGCATCAGTCTACAAAAACTGCTTGGTAATGAGATAGATCATTGGCTCACCAATAGCAGCAGTTATGTTTGATGTAGTAAGGATGATCACATTTGGTGATGCTTTCAATTTGTCCATCTGCGTTAATAGAGCATTCACAACCTACAGGGCATATTTCAACAAGCAGAAGGCATAAAAACCTCATAGAAATCATGTTTTTCATTTATTTATCTGACTTCGTTAAAGAAATCAGACATTAGTTCAGGAGTAGGCAAAAGGAGCAGTACTCGAATAGAATCTGAAGGTTCAGAACCAGATAATGCAGCTTTTCTAGTAGCAGCAAGGCTTTCAACTTCATCTGCAGGATTACCAAATCCATAGCATTACATGCTAGAATGAAAAGAGCCCAGTATTGGATATTAAAAAACATAATGCCGTCACAAATCTCACCAATCAAAACAAATACCAGATTGTTTTCTTCCTCTATCATTTCCTGTATTTTTTGGAAAAGCTTTGCAACCTGTTCCAATAAGCAAATATCAATGTTTTGGGATTTTGCCTAAATTGATCGGTCAAACAAGGTAGATAAATGACTAAATAAAGATCAGTGGGTTGAGAATTTGACTTGAGCTGAGGAATCATATTGGAAGAGAAATGATATTGAAATCTACAAGATCTATACCATTTGATTACAAGATAATATGAAAAATGCATCAAGGTAAATTCAAGTAAAACTCCAGTAAAAAGCAAAAGCCATTGCATTGGAAAGGAAAACCATTGCAAATAATTATGGTGTATTTTCTTTTTCCTCTTAAGCAGTGTAACAAAAAAAACCTTTTCCATGATATTCTTTTGAGTGTGAGTGTTTGTTGAGAAAAGGGGCGGAAGATCCAGTAAAGATATAACAATTTTTACTTCCTTGTGGGAGCATAATAGATTTTCTAAGGAACATGACTTGGTTGACTTCAAACAAGGACAAATGACCAAATCTCAAATAAACGAAGTTGTGACTTGCTAAAAACAGAGTTAAATCACCAAGCTTCCAAATGAAGAATAAGCTAGTGCCAGAGGTAAAATTTCTCAAAGCTTTTACAGCTTGATCACATACCAGCTTGCCACTTTCAGAGAACCATTTGCTAAACAAAGAATGAGCATTCACTTCAATCAATTGGCATTGGGGGTATCTGATTAAAAGGAGGCATAAAGCTGAAATTAATATGAAATGAACCCGTGATAAATTATGTTCATTAGAGAAGGTTGTGTATAAACCTGGAGTTAAATCGTATTGATAGTTTCTGAGCCAACGCTTTACATAAAGATGTCTTCCCAGTCCCTGGAGGTCCATGTAGAAGAATAAGGCTGCAAACATGATGAATACACTAATCACACATCAATTTAAAGCATGACACATTAGAAGCAGCAGCTTTCCAAATCCAGTTTAGATAATCCAAATGTATTTGTGGTTTTAAGATTTCATCCCATCCTGGATTATACTAGTAGTAGCAAAGCCAGTGGACTAAAAGGAGAATAATAGGGGTAAAAAGGTTCCGATACTCTCTACAGCTTCAAACTAGAAAATTAATCCGAATGACCTGCAGACATATTAAACAAAACTTCCTTACCGATTCCATGAAACAAGAAAAGGATTAACACCCTTTTCAGTAAAGTGCAATGCACTGGCTGCATACCGCAGCAACCTTTGCTTGAGACCAGATTCATAAATTAAACTACAAAAATGAAATTGTCATGCCGTCAGTCTCTACATCAATTAGCTTGAAAAACTAATATCGACAGAAGTTTCAGACAAACCTTTCCCACATCCCATCAAATTCCATAGCTGGAAGGATCCATTCATTAAAGCTAGAAAGTTGACCATCCCCACTTAGATCCTCACATGGTCCTTCCTCACTAAGCTGGCAAAGCAGCAGTCATTTGAATTTTGAAACCACCAACTCAACAAAACATGACTTGAAAGTCAAAGAAATAGCAGAGGCTCATGACACAAAAGGAAAAAGAAATTTGTAAATATTGAATCAACTACACATGTTTACTACCTTGAACGGGTTTTTACCGTTTGATGTTCCTTTTTTTTCCCTCGCCCAAAACAAACGTTAAAGTGTCTCAAACAGCCGTTAAGGAAAAAAACATTCCTATTCTTGCAAAAAAAAAATCCAATAAACCTATCTACCAATCCATCGTACCTGAAAGACATGTATAACAGGTTTGACTTGCCAGAAAAGAAGAATATCATGATTGTTCACCCATTCATCTACAAAAAAAAAATCACACAACGTTATTCAGCTTAGAGTCCAGAACAGCGTTAACTTCCAAAAACCTTCATTTTCTTTTCCCCTAGATCAGAAACCAAAGTAACAAAAAGAGAAAATTGAACATATAATGAAATAAAAAAAAACCCGCACCTGTATCGCAAACACTTATTCTTTGTACATTTTCAAAGAGAAATTGGTCATCATTTGGCACCGGAATTGGTCCATCAGCATAGCTTAAACTCCTCTTCTCAAGCATTCTATCAAATAAAGAGAAAACCAAGATTTGTCCTGTCTTTTAAGATTAACAATCAAAAAACTCAAAAAAAAAAAAAAAAAAAAACTGAAATCGAACCTTTCAACAGCTAACCGAACATCTTCAATACGAGCAGTGCTAGAAGGTTTTAAGCAAACTTCAACTGTATCAAAAAAAAAATTAAAAAAAAAAAACAGTTCAAATTATGTAAGAGCTTCAAGATTCAAAGATAAAAAAAATATATATAAAAGAAAAATGGAAAACAAGAGGTGGGTACCAGAAACGAGGAATTTGCGATGGGTGAGAATGGGGGAAGGGGATAAGGAGGGAAAAGAGACGCCGTGTCTATCGGATACATCATGGGTTGTGGTGCCTCCGTTGGAGTTTTCCATCGACATGTCCATAGGAGCTGTTGCCATTTCTTTACACTGAAGTGGAGAAGAGATTAGGTTTTTTACTATGTGGAGATTTTTGTGTGCCAAACCCTAATTTTTAATTTCCTTTGCTCTTATTTTTTTGAAGTTGGGCGGGAAAGATGGTTTTGGGGTCGTGCTTTTTGTTTCACTTTTCGTTCTCTTGTTTACTTAGATACAGTAAGTTTGTTATTTTGTTTTAGAAAATAAAATAAATTATTTTTAATTTAAATTTAAATTAAATATTTTGATATGTTAGATTATTTTTAATTGCTGATATCAAAAATACTTTTTAAAAAATAAAAATATATCATGTATTTTTTAATAAAAAATATTTTTAAAATCATCATCAACTATACTCTTATACAGGCATTTAATATTATCATTTAAAAATGTTTTTTTTTAAATAATTTTTAATTATTTAATTATTTTTATGTACTAGTATTCAAAATATATATATATATATATATATATATTCTCAAGTAAAAAATATTTTAAAAAGTAATTTTCATCACATTTACAAGCATGCTAAACAAATTATAAAGGCTATTTGGCATAACTTGTGCTTATATTTTTAGATGTGCTTCAAAAAAGTTATTGACTTGAAAAAACATTAAATTTATGCTTTTTTGTAGTGCTCTATAATAATTTTAATATGTTGATGTAAAAAAATATTTTAGTATATTTTCAAGTAAAATAATATTTTAAAAAGCACTTTGCACGATAATCTCAAACACCCCTGGAATTTATTTTTATGTGTGATACATTGTAAAAACAAACAAACTTTTAATATCACCAATTTGTAAAACACATGGATGGAGTTTGTATTCCTATGTAGTCTATGCTTTGTTACAGTCTGATTGTTTGACATTGTATTTTAAAAGTATTTTTAAAAAAATAATTTATATTATTAAATTAAATTAAATATTTTTGGTATTTTATATTATTTTTATGTGCTGATGTCAAAAATAAATTTTAAAAAATAAAAAAATATATTATTTTGATATATCTATAAATAAAATATATTCTTGAAGGCAACTTCAACCATACTGCAAAATAGACACTAATATCTTTGTTTAACATAAGGAAATGATGTTCCTTCAACACAAGTGTGTCATAAAAAGGCAACAATAGTAAAAAAAAAAAAAGACAATGACGATAATGTTGAGGACAATCCAAAAAATGAAAACAAGTTGGGTGTCTTCTTATTCCTTAATATTTGACTTGTTTAAAAATAGACATCTTGAGCAGGTTACGGGTTGTTCGGAATTGAATCAAAAAGTGTTTATAAAAAAATTTGAAATTTTTTTATTTTTATTTTTTACTTGAAATTAAAAAAATTTGGTGTTTTTAAATAATTTTAATGTATTGATGTCAAAAATCATTTTAAAAAAATAAAATAAAAATTATTTTGATGCATTTCTAAACAAAAAAGTACTTCCAAAAGCAACCACAACCATATTCTCAAACAGGCACTTAGTTCTTTTTTGAAGAATATAGAAAAACAAAAATTCAAGTTAATATGAGTTAATATATAAAACTTGCAATTTTAGACATAAAATCTTGATAACTCTATAGAAAAAATAGAATAAATAAGAAAATTCAAAGCTTAAACAAGCAAGATAATGATAAATGATGGAATAGGCTTAAGAATATTTTTAAAAAAAATGTTAAAAAAAAGTTGGACTCAACCCATGTTAATCTTTAAAACATATCACTCGGTTCATAGGGTCAAGATTAACCCATAGAAGGAAATGCTTGAAAAATTAATAAAACCAAATACCTATTATAAAAAAAGGTCAATGGACAAATTTGAAAAATAACATTAAAAAAATAAGAGAACAAACAAAATCAAAGAAATGATGTTAAAAATTATAACACAAATAAAATAAAATAAAATGTTATGGGATAAAATTCAAAACAAAAATAATTAAAAAAGGATTGAGGATAAAGTAAAATGAATGAATGAGGACTAAATTAAAAAAACAAAATAATTGAAAACAAAACAAATGACAATCAAGAAAATAAGAACTAAATTAGGACATAAATAGACTCAAATGATGAAATTAAAAAAATTATTAGAATAAAATTAAAATAATGAAGACTAAACTCTAAGAATTGAGTCAAATATGAGGGGTGTAATTGTAAAAAAAATATTTAAGACAAAACAAAACAATTAACAATCAATAAAATAAGGACTAAATTGAAAGATAAAATAAACTCCCATTATAATATTAAATTTAACAAAAAAAGAGAGATAAATTAATCATGTGTCATTCATAGCTTCACTGTCAACCACATTGAACATCCATGAAAAGGATGACTAGGTCTTTGTAAAGTCATCATGAAAGGTGAGGCATAATCACCATCACATTTCGATCAAATGATACAAGTTGAGATAACATGCCTCCATGTGGATTCAATGCATTTGACAACTTTTGATTTTAATAATATTATATTTATGTTTGAAAGACAAAAAAAAAAATTATTGGCTCAATAAAAATATATAAAAATGAAAAAAAAAACACTTTTAAATCAGAGCTAAGAAAGTTTAATATAAAGGACAATCAAGTATATTCATCTTGCAGTTTTTAAGAATAATTCAATCATTAAAATGTATCAAAGAAAATTGGCATGCTAAAATACCCCGATAAAACTCACAAAGACTATTTTTTTAATGTGAGAAATATTGTTCTATTCTCATGCTAAACTTTAGAAATAAAAGAAGAAGGGTGTGATAGTAAGTTCATTATAGCAGTTCTTAGTAAATTATGTATAGAGATCTAATTATTAGCAAGTTATACTTGTCATAAAGGAAATGTCTTTATTTGAGCATTTTGATATGCAAGACTACAAGCTAATAAGTATCTTATTTGTATCCCATTTCATGTTATCTTTATGTCTTTCACCATACACTAAAGAGAAGAACAAACAAATATCAAGCATTTCATTTACTAGTACAATTAGAAGGATTTTATGTGTTATGATTTGACTTGTTTATACATTTCACATTCTGATAATGTGGTCAATAGGTTCTTGGAAAATCCTTATAAAGTTCACTAACAGACCATGAAATGGATGCTCTATTGATTTAGTATATAACAAAGATAGTACCATTACAAGTAATGTTAATAACTTTGTTGATTCAAATAATGTTGGTTATTTGGATAGGATGCGATCATCAACAAGTTATGTTTTCACTCTTTTGAAGTGTACAACAATTTTACAATCCATTGTTACCCTGTCTACAATATAGGATGAGTATATGGCATTGATGGAGGCAATAAAAGGAGCTTATATGGTCGAAAGGTTTGGTTATCAATCTTGATTTGTAATATGAGTTTATTGTTATACATTATAATATTACAATGTTATTTATCTAGTCAAAAATCATATGTACCATAAAAAAGACCAACAATATTTATGTCCAATATAATTTCATTTTAGATATCATATTAGAAGGTGTTGTATTGATAAAGAAGATTGCTAAAACTAAAGCCCTGCAAATATGCTATCGAAGCCTATATGAACAATCAAGTTCAAGCATTGTTTGAATTTGATTGATTTGTGCAGTACTTGAAAGATGATTGGCTCAATTTAAGTTAGGTGGAGATTTGTTGGGTTTGTTTTAAATTGTAAATTCAGGTGAGAGAGAGAAAAAAAAACTCATATGCTTAGTCCATAAGCCTAAAATTATCACATTTTAGGGCTAAAACTTATTTGTAAGTTTCTTCATTCTTTACACTTCGATGGCTATAAAAAAAGAGAGAAAAATATGAGTTTTAAATTACTTTAAAATCTTAGGTGAGAGAACAACTTTATGTGATACATTATGCCAATATAAAAAAGAGGCACCAAAGAAACATTGGCGCACCTCACATATTTTTCATTCTTTTACAAGGACAACTTGACTAGTTTTCATAGGTGTTTTTTGTTTCTCTAACATGCAATTTGTTCATCGACAATAGGTTCTATATTTTCATGGATGATCTTGTAGTTAATTTTCACAAACCGAACGAATGAGTTATAAACCGGCTGACTCCATGTCTCAGCGGAGCTGCAATTGACATCTCTTTTTTTATATATATAATAATCAGAATGTCTGGGCTAACTTACGCACACCACAACCAATCCCCAAACTCACTAAATATTCTGCAAATTTAGTGAGCATGTAAGGCATCATAGAGATGACAAACGTATATGGTGAGACTTGAATCCTGGTGCAGAATAAGAAAACAAATACCTTTGATTGTTAGGTCATGACTACACTTACACAATTGACATCTTTTGCTAGTATAAGTGATGGAACTATATGGATATCTAGTAGGTAATTTAGTAATAAGATTTTGAGATAAAAAATTTTTGCTCTTCTTGTGCTTTTAAGTTTAAGCTATATAGTTGCCAATTTAAGTTTCATTGAAAGTTACATGGTCATTAATTTTAGATTTCATAGAATTAGTTAAAATATATGCGAACTGCTACAAATATCTACATTAATAATAATAAAAAATGTGATGGAAGTACAAGTGTTTGACTGGTAAATCTATTATTACAGTGACTCTTAAAACTCCCCTCTTGCTGGGGACAAGAAGGTCAACTCATAAATGAGCTAACACCTTTCTCCTCTTCCCTTCCCTTCTATCTGGCTTTTCCTTCAACTGTCTAGCTAGGTCAGCAACTCCCTGCACAGTTCCTAGCTTCCTTGCTTCTCTGATCTTTTCGAGATGCTAGGGGACATTCCAATTCATAAAAAAAAGAAAAAAAAAACACTCCATATAAATAATAATAATAAAAATAAAAGTCAAAGAAGAAAGAAACTGTACTTGATACAAACACCATATATATATTCTCATCAGTAACATGCACCAATACTAAAGTACTTGTAGGCAAAACAAAGTCAAAAACTACTTTTCTTAATTAAGCTAGCAAAACCCGCTTTCACCCCACCCTTTCCTGATGTTTAAGAGTCATAGTCTCTTCTTATGTGGCAACTGGTTCGGCCTTGTATTATATAAGGTAAGCCAAGACAGCCTGCGCTGAATCATATCATCACCAGAATCGATCGGTTGTATACAGAAGTGGGATCGTAGCCTCTTCCTCTACCTAACCTAGCTTCTGGTGATTTGCTTCCAAAAGAAAAGAAAAGTATCTGGCAATGATGACAGCTCGTGCTCTTCTCTTGGCATCACTTGTTCTCTCCTGCTTTCTATTGCCTTGCTATGGAACCGTGCTCTTCTCTTCTCTGCAAAGAACTCTTGTGGTCACGGCTTCACCGACATCCCAACAAGGTAACACAATCCACATAACAGAGTTTTCTTTCTTGTCTGTTCTTGATTTTCAACTTCCCGGTTCTACCTTCAGATTTAAGGTTGTTTTCCCACTTTGATCTCGTCATTCAGTGCTATAGTTAGATTAAGTGGAACAACACAGATCCAATTATTAAGCCTTATTGATTAACTTCGCAGTATTGGAAGCTGGTGTGGATAAAATCACCGTGACATGGGGACTGAACCAGACCCTCCCAGCTGGGGTTGACTCGACCTACAAGACCATCAAGGTCAAGCTATGCTACGCTCCCGTAAGCCAAGTTGACCGTCCATGGAGAAAAACTGTAGACCTTCTAAAAAAGGACAGGACTTGCCAGCATAAGATCGCTGCTCGACCTTACAACCCCGCTAACAGAACCTCCCAGTCCGTAGATTGGACTGTTCAGCGTGACGTGCCGGCCGCCACGTACTTCATACGAGCCTATGCTTACGACGCGGATGAAAAAGAGGTAGCTTACGGGCAAACAACAGATGCAAAGAGGACCACCAATCTGTTTCAAGTCCAAGCAATCAGTGGACGCCACACCACAATTGATATCTGCTCAATATGCTTCAGTGTTTTCTCTGTCGTGTCCTTGTTTGGTTTCTTCTACAACGAGAAGAGAAAGGCTCACTGAAGAGAACAGGGCAAAAGATATCATATCACAATATGGGTCCATAAAGTATTGTAGTAGTGGGTTTCATGTTTACTTTCTTAAGCCTTTTGTATTGTGTTGACCGTGTGGAAATGTTGACTTTGCAACCTGAAAACAAGAAGAAAAACGCGTCTGTGTTTGGTGGGGGATGAAAAACTGAGCAGCTGTTGTGTGAAATGGATAGTTTGACGAGGCCCCTGCAATTAGTGCTGTTTGTTGAAGAAACTGAGTGGAAGCTGGTTTCATTCGTCTTTGATCAATGTATAATGTGTGTGTTAGTAAATGGGAATCATGGTCTTCTTCAAAGCAAGTCTGCTGATTTTTTTCTCTCTAAGAAGTCTTCAGATTTTTTAAGAACAATCTTATCAAAATTAGATGTAAAATAACAAGTGTTTTGATCTCGTTTTGTTTTGTTTTGATTAACAAAATATTTTATACCGGTTAAAAAATTAAAAATATAAAATAAAACAACATAAATTTTGTCTAAATTAAAATTTTTAGTGAAATTTCAATCAAATTTCATAACATTTGACCAATAGTATTTTTTTTGGAAATAATATATAATTTTATAATATTAATTATATCTTTTAATCCAACAATGAAATTAGAATAAAATTTTATAAAAAAATATCTTTTTATATATATAAATAATCAAATAATATAATAAATTTACAAGATTGATAACAATATTCTCGTAATATTATATATTTATAATTTTATTAAAAAACATCATTTTTATTATGTTTTTATTTAGATTAAATTACACAATTTTAAATAATTTTATTTTTAGATTTAGAAGTAATTATTTTTAATTAATATATTTAATTATAATAAAATACCCGAAGACTTCAAAATCCAAATATTCTATTTTAATTAGAAAAACAAAACAATTCCAAATTAGAATTGACAATCTTGAAAAGAACCACTGACTTCCAAATCATTTCCAGGATTTAACAACAAAAAAAAAAATTGCAGCGCGAAAGAAAGAGAACTAGATCATGATCACGATCACAAAGCAGCTTAAGGATTAAAATACATTTCAGTGCCCTGCATCCTATCGGTGCCACAAAGCAGTAACCTGTTGTCATAAACATCAATATGTCCAAATGCATCTGTGTCATGAGGACACTCCAAGGCTGCTTCGAAGGACCTGTGGTGTATTCCATGGGAATCAATTGAGTGCCGACCTTTGTGATCGTGTCCAGAAAGGCATGCCTTAACACATTTGTACTGGTGGATCACGTTCATTACTTCATCAAAGTTCCATAGAAGTGCTTCTTGAGATGACGCACAAGGATCCATAGGTAGATGACAGCAAACGATAACTTTCTGCTTCAGCTTTGTTGCATCCTGAAGGATGCCATCTAACCATTCAAGTTGCTCTCTCCCGACAGCTCCATTGAACATCACAAACCTCCTCTCAAGACCCAGCAGTCCTTCTGGGCTGTTTTTATCTGAATTTGGGTTCTTCTTCTCTAGAAACTCCAATGCTTGTAGGGTTTTGGGATGATCTCGAGGCCATCCAATGGCACTGATATCATAGCCATCCAGCACGACTATTCTGTATTCTGGACCAGGTGAGATATCATAGTAGGCTTGGCTATTGAGACCTGGAATCTTCAATAATGGTAGTAATATGTCACGGGGAAGATTATAGAGGCAGTGATTGCCAATCAAGTGAAAAACAGGACCATTGAATTTCTGAAATTCATTATTTACTTTCTTCACAGCATCTAGAGACTGGTTTGGCGGACATTTCCCATCCACAATATCCCCAAAGTTGATCACAAAGTTAAGATTCTGGTGGTTATTCCACTTTTGTACTGCCCTTTGCAATACACGAATGCTATGTCGATAATAACGGGGAACACCGATGAAAGAATGACCATCAGGAATATCAGCATACTGGACATCAGAGACTACACCAAATGAGAAAAGAGGTTGCTTCCCAGGTGAGCTTACCAATACATTTGTTGATCCCATTGCGTTGCCAGGACAGAATACCTGTCAGAGGAAAAGATGATTTATCATCAGCCAAGGTCCTCCAAGAAACTGATCAAAAGATAAAGGAATCATCAGCATGGTAAGGAGGGATCTCATAGTCAACGTGCTGCTTGTAGCGCTTGTGTTTTCCACAGAAACAAAATGATGCCATCTTAGAATATGCTTTTGGGTAGGTGGTCAACCATGAAGTATATAATCTAACCATCAAACCAGATGCTATATATGCACCCTATCCATGAACTTTTATGCTGTATTTACAAAGAAAAAGACATGATTAGTATATTATTGAGGCTTAATTCTATCCCAACAAGAATTCCCATGGGTAAAAAAGCAAAAGAATTCAACCATCATAGATGTGCATACAAGAACCTGGTATAGGTAAAGCATATCCAACATGATTTATGAGTCCACAATTGTTACCATTGTAAGGCAATTGGGTATATCACAGACTATGAGTAGTGAACTTCCACTGATTCTTTCCTTTTTGTTTTTTTCTTCTTTTGCTCATTAGAACTCAATACGAAAGATGTTTACAGGACCCGGCAACACGCTTGAAACTTATGAAATTCAGCAAAAACACAGACTTCTGTTTTAAAGATTCTTAGGAATGCAGATTTAAAACCCAAAAAGGAAAAAAACTGTGAGGGTCAGCATGAATCATTATTCCCATTGCAAATGGAAAATATGACTGCATAGACAAAGTTCAATATCAACAAAATAATGGAAAATATTGTAAAATCAATAATAATCCAATTAAGGACTTTTCTCTCCTGGAATAGAATTTCTATAGATTCATGTTAATGGATAGAAGTCAACTCCATTGGATACAGAACATCGTATGCCTAAAGTCTAAAACACAATAGTTAAGCATACATACAACATATTTTTCTTCGTAGGGCATTCAAATGGTTATATCGGGAATGAAGGAACATTATATTCTTAGAGAGAGAGAAAACACTACTTTTATTGGATATGCAAAATGCTCTGAGAACAAAGTTTTATGAGCTCTAGAATAATTAGCTGGTTCTCAATTAATTCACTCTTATTATGTATAACGAAAAGTTCATGTTCAGGAAAAAATGCTGATTAACTTGTAATTTGCCACCAATTTCTAACGATTACAGCAAGCAAATACTTTTTAGTAACCTTTGAACAGAACCCTAATTTGCTACAATCAGTCTTATTGGGGGAGAACTACAACCTGGTCATAGTTCTCAAATATCGGGGGAGAAACCAAAGCCTAAACAATTAATGTAAACAGATGGAGGAGATGAATACTTTGACACATAGGACCCGGTTCTTAGCTACCGCAACCTGCATGATGCAGGATTTACACAAGCTGATATACAAACAAACAAAAAGAACAGCAACCATAATATTATAATACAGATTTAAATGGAAGTGTTCCATAAGAAACCATTGAATTTATCCTCTAACTAAGGCTAGTACCCAATGCAAATTTTTGGAGGACATGTAATGTTTTACGGTTAAGGCTACTAAAGAAACAAACAATCTTTTCCGATAACAGGAGTTATAGAAAAACAAAATCACCTGCATTACCTACTCCAACACACACGAGAAATTATAATCTCTTACTGCATACTCGATAGCTATCAAACAGTGAGATGTACATGTTAAAGACAGTTTTTAAACATAGGAACTGATTATAACAAGACTCTAATCAAATAAAATGAAAAACTCTTACGGAAGTTTTATATGATACTAGAAAATCTCACTAAAAATCCATCCTTTTCCAATACCAAAAAAAAAAATTCAAGTGCAGATTCGGGACTCAAATATGTTGCCACTTGTATGAAAATTCAAACCACCCATAAGTACTCTGAAAACCCAAATAAAAAAAAAAGAAGAAAAATTAACAATAATCATGCCATACTGGATTAACCCAGTTATCTACAGAACCCAATCACAATAATCTGCTCCATGAGATCCAATACAAACAACATCTACTGACTTGAGATAAACCCAGAACTTATTTTATCTTCTGAAATTCCCCAAAGCAGCAGCAATTAATAAAACTCTTCCCGTATAATTATGAAAGCCAGGAACAGCATTACCTTCCAATATCGTCAAAGTAAAGAAAACCCAAAACACAGAAATTCAAGAGCACATTCATTAATTTATTCATATATAGATAAAAATAAATAAAAAGGAAAGATAGATGACATTGTCGGTTGCTTACGATTGTTTGTTGGAGAGACAGAGACACAGAGAGTAGTGACGACGAAAAGGGGAAGGAGGTGATAAATCAACACGACAAGGTTCGTTTGACTGCAACGGGAAGACCCGTGGCGTTAACCACTTGTCCAGGAATTACCGATGACAACTCCTTTCGTATAAAAATGGAAATAAATTGCCTGTATTCATTTGACAGATTGAAGTGGGCCATTCGTCCAGCAGTTTCTTTTTCTCTCGACTTACAAGTTTCAAGTGGTTGAATGTCTTATTCATGGCCACACAACTTTTTTGTGAATTGGTAGTGGTAATATTGAAGTTAATTTGTGAGGTGAAGGATTTTAGAAAGCACAAACATGAAAGTTTATAGTTTTGAAATGTCAAAGGTTATAAAGATAATGCAGGCGAAGAGTACAACTTCGTTCTTTTGATCTCATGTTAGAGAAGAAGGCATAAGCACATTATGATCCTTCTTTCATTTATGTAAATCTTCAAAACGAAGATATCAATCTTCTAGTTATTTTAAAAAATATTTTTTATTTAAATATATATTAAAATAATATTAATCTTGAAAATAAAAATCATCTGATTATTTTTAAAAATATTTTGTTTTTAAAAATATTTTTTATTTAGATATATATTAAAATAATATTATTTTATTTATAAAAATTATTTATAACAACTGCATGTAAAAATAATTTAAAAATATAAAAAAAATTAATTTTTTATAATTACTTTTGAAAACCCTAAAAACATAGTGATTTCTATTCAGTATTTTCAAAAATCCTAAGAACATGGCGATTTATGATCCTTCTTTCATTGATGTAAATCTTGAAAACAAAGACATTAAGAACATGGTGATTTCTGAAATGTCATATCATGTAGGATTCCTTTCCATAGAGATTCCTAAGCATCAAAATTCATGTGACCTTGGTTTTTTAGGTTAAGAAATTTTGCCTAGGTTCAAGAACTCTACTTGAATATAACCTTTCTAAAACTGGATTTAAGTTAAGCTAGCTCGTTCATAAATTGGTAATAATATTATAATTGAAGTATCTATTTTTTTGGAATGGAAGAATTCAAAATAACGAGTTATTAATAAAAAAATAATAATTATCAAGGTTTTGTAAGGGTTTAAGAGGCAATGTAGAGAAACTTATTACAAAGATTTAGTGACTATTTAGGAATCATAATTGTTATTGCTTTTAAAAATAATTTTTATTTAGAAATATTTCAAAATAATTTTTTTAAAATATTTTTGATATTAGTATATAAAAGTGATCTAAAAATACAAAAAAAAATTAAAATAAAAAAAAAATATTTTTTTTTTTAAAATATTTTTAAAATACAATTTAATCAACATTTAGAAGAAGGTGCAAATAATGAGAGGAGAAAGACATGTCCAAAGACTTATCTTAAGGGAGTCCAAACCTTGGATCTATTTCTACAAACCTATATGAGCATCATGTCTATATAAAAAGTGGTGTATACCGTAGGTGATGTACTAAGAACTTAATTTATATTCATTATTTTATTAGACGATTTCCAAATTTTTATAAATAAAAAAGTAATTTTTGAATAAAGAATTTATTATATTATCACATAAAGAAATTTAAAGTTAATATAGAAAATGTAATAAAATAGGTCTAAAAATTTATATTATAGCCATTGAGTCAACGAAATTATAAAGAAATTTCATTCAAATCCAACCAAAAAAAAAATGTATCAGAAAAACTTAAATGTAACATTTACTAAAATAAACATAAAATCATGTATAAAAACTATTTTTTTTAAATTATATTTTTTATTTGAGACAAACCAATTAGAATCAATTAAATCTGGAATAGAAATATATATATTTTTATATTAAAAATTGTTTTTATGCTACACACACACACACACATATTAGTTGTGAATATCTATATATATAAGCTTTGATCTTCAAGGAAACTGGGAACTGGAAAAAATAAACCGAAAAGAAAAGCCCCGTGATTTCTATACTACGTCCAACACAGTGAAAAAAATATAAATAGAAAACAGAATCATTTCTCTAAGACATTTATTTTATGTATCATGAAATAACAAACACATCCATCGCTTAGATGTTAGGACATCAAATAAATAATTTTCTAGTTTTGAAAAATTAATAACACACAATTTAGTCATCACCAGGGAGTTCATGATCATGGACAAGAAAATATAGCTCATCAACATACTTGGAATTTAGAGTACAAAAATCAGAATGAACACACTGTCTTTTATGTCGTGTGGTCAGAAGAGCAGGAGAGGCTTAAATTGCAATTCCATTTCGAGTTCCTATATACTTGCACTAAAGCTATATGAGAGATGTAAAAGGTGAGCTTGAATTGAGATTTTATTTGATTTCCTGTAATCTATCAATGACCTATAATGAGAGACGTAGAAAGTGATGATTCTAGTATAACAGAAGCATACATCAAATGGCGGGAAAGAGATGAGAGGAGCTGTGAATAACAGAGTTGCACAGGATCCTGACCCCAAAAACACTTCATCTGTATAGCAAGGGCCTCGTGTTTAGAACGGCTTGAATTTCTGGGTTTCTCTATAAATTAGCATCACCTCCACTTTTATGAGGTGGATTTGTTCCCCTTTATGATATTGACCTCCCGTTGCTGTTTGCAGAGAGAACCTGATAAACAAGCTTATCTGGAAGTTCCTTTGTAGCCTACAAGGTGAATCAAAGGAAGATGGGTTTTAGATTCCAAAACAATCTATAACAATGAGACCAGAGATCGAAAATACTGATAAGCTAACCTGGAAGTGTCTCATGTGCAATATCGGTTCACAACCAACATCTGCAATGGATTTTCCGTTTAGAGTTTGCATTTTAAACCGCTCAGCTTCATATGCTTCAACTTTATTTTTCTCGTCAGGCAGATGATGGCAAACTTTTAGAAGTGAGTTCAGAGAATTCATCTGGTAGATCATAGTAAAACCAAATAAGCAGCATAACCAGGGTATAAATTTAAAAGACTATACAGCTCAATTAAAAAACCAGAAGGCAGCTTTCATCCAATCTTGCTAGTTCACATGCCTCAAGAAATATTGCAAAATTAACTTTAGTGAAGCCAGACAGATCATGTAAACTTGACACAAATGCAGGTTGAATCTTCAGCAATTGATTCACTAAGGCAATCTCAAGAATAATTTGGGTTAACAAAGATGTTTCCTGACTTCCAGCATGGAAGGAGGCATTTCAGATGTGTGGGTAGCACATTGGTGTGGGGGCCTTGGCAAGAAAGTAGTTTAAGATATATACATCCATCTTCCATAGTATTGCATATGCATATAACTGAGACAGGCAGCAATCAGGACTCAGGACTGATGGATTTGATTACAGAAGCAAATAAACCAATGCAGACAATGTGCTGCAAAGAATATACTAACCTTCATGTATGGACAGGATGCACAGCCACCATGAATAGAGCATCCCTCCCCACTAGCAGGTCCAGGTATAACAGGCAATATGATGTCACCAACTTTAACTGAATTTAGGCCTGAGGTCGAAGTTGTTGATGTTCTTGTTATTGAATCTGATGAGACTGGGAAGACGATTTCAACATTCACTTTTGCTTTCTCAGAAGACTTAGTAGAACCTAACAAATGACGAACTGCTGCAACAATTGAAGTAACCATTCCTGATTCAGTTCCTAGCACAAACCGGAGGTGATCATTGACATCTCTATCCAGAGCCTCTTGCACCCTCTGCTTTATAAAATCTAATATATTTTGAGTGGAACCCACTACTCCCATTCCTCTTCTCTTTGCTTCCATCGCCAGGGAAAACATTTCTCCAGGGACCTCGAGATGAGCAGTTAAGAAAGCATCACAGTACATGTCATTTATTTTCTCCACAACTTCATGTCCAAAAAGATGATGAACAATACATGTTCCATCCTGATACAAAAACAGCTACTATAAGAAAATATTGGAAACAAGGTGGTAAGAGGGCACTCATCCACAAGTGCAGGAGAAAATAAAGATAAAGGGAATGCATAGAGCGGGATATTATATTTGTGATAATCAGCTTTGCAGAAAAAAGAAGATAATCAGCTAAGAACACTTTCCAGTAAATACAATTATTAAATTGCAGAGACATCTTTCTTTTAGGGCAAGAATGATGCCAAACGAACATTATTAATAGAGCACATGACAAATTATTAAGAAACATGGTAGCATGAACAAGTGTCATTGTCTGCATCCTGTCAAAGTCAAAAGGGTATGCAACTCTGGCCTCAAACTGTAACATTAGAGTCTCCTAAGGACGGAAATAGTGATTGATGCCCATTTAACGGATGTTTCACTGAGTTTCCCTTCATGTTGCATTACAATGTTGTGGAAAGGTAAGCCCCTGCATTTCAGCATTCCAAAATCCCACAAATTTTTATAATGTGAAGAGGATAAAAAAGGAAAGGCTAATGAATGACTGCCATATTCCAAACTGAGGCCTCCATCATAGAAAGAAATGCATATGACATATAGCTTCATTACAAACAAAAAAACCCAAAAGTTAACGACTTTGTATTTTAGCTTCTTCATGAATCAAAAAGAAAAATCACCTGATAATAATGTAAACGAGGAAGCAGTGATCTAATGGAATCTCCATTATGTGCTGGATGTATCTCGGCAATTTCTTCATCAGACATCATAGTCATTTGCTGGAACAATTTTGCAATATTGGCACCCATGTATGAATCAGGCCCATACCATATGTTTAAATCTGGAATTTGAGCAAAAGCCTGTGGATGAAGGGGACAGGAGAAGAAAAGGAAAAAAAACAAAGGTGCCCTTTTTAGGTTTTTCACACCACATTAAAAGATTCAAAAGGTAAAAGCACTCTTATAGCAACTACTAACCTGAAGCATAGTTTGCACAACATTTGAAGAAGTACAAGTGATGGTAGGCACAAGCTCGTGAGCATAAGCTTTTGTCTCAAGTGAAGTGTTAATGTAGATAACATGTAAAGATGGAGGAGACCCAGAAGCAGCACCAAGATAATTCATATAAGCAGGAGTAGATGCAGCATCTGCTAAAGAACAACCAATGCGCTCATCTGACATCCTGTACACCCCAACCTGCAGTAGAATTAACCATACATGGAGAAAACAATTTTAATTTCATCCATAATTCCGTGTACAAAATTCAAAAGGTTGACACGATGTTAAAAATGCAATACACTAGCATACTTTATTTTATGCACCATCCTCTATATTAACACTGACATAGGGTGCTTCATACCAGTAAAAGAAATAGAAAAAGACATGACAATGACACAATTATAATGATCTACGAGAATTATATACCTCTCCAAAGCCAGCTTGATCAAGGATTGCACGCACATTTTCTGACATAAAATCTACACCCAAAACAGTAATGAATTTGCATCCAGCTTCAGCCATCTTAACAGCACTATCTGCCATGACCAATGAATCAGATATGTGGATGTGAGGCCAGTGCTTCTGTGCAGCAGTCAAGACACCTTGAACTTCAGGATCCATGTAAAAATGAGCAACGACACCAATTTTCTTCTCCTTTAGCTCCTTGACAAGCTCTTGAACCTTAGACTCATCTGGGAACAGATATCTTGCCTGCAATTAAACTAAAAGAAATCTTAGGATTTTAATAAAGAGTTTATCACCAATAACATAAGCAACAAATACAATTAAATCATTTTAAAACATCATTATAATCTCCTCGGCCATTCTCCCAATAGCTAATAATAGAAACGCAGACACGTTTCTATGGTAAATGTCTATCGCCTATAAAGAGCACCACAGGCCCGGGAAATCTCACGGAAAAACAGAGAATTTATGGCAGCAATTAAGAACCAAAAAAATACAGAGGAAAATCATTAGCCTTTACTAAACATGAGCTAGATTTGTCCAAGAAAAAAATTAATAACAGAACCTCTAGAAAATTATCCAATCTACAAGACCTACAAACAACAAAAAATGGACCTCCAAGCAATCTCCAACATGTGTAAATGTATTCTATTGATCTCTGCAGTGCTTCATTTTTTAACTCCCCTGCAATCCTAACCTTATCTGTCCATTTCAACATCAACTTTGCCTTCCTTTATTTCATCTAATCCAATCAATATGAAGGAAATTTGAAAACTTTGATCCTAACCTGAGCCTCAGCATAACTCCCCTTCGCCTGAATCCCATCTGAACCAACAACCAAAGATGGAAACGGATCGAAATCCTTCTTCCCATCTCTTTCAGCCACCAATATCCTCGCTCTCTTTTGCATACTAACCAAAACATTATGCCAAGTATTCACTCTCGACCTCGCTCCAACAGGTAATCCAACGTTCAAAGCTGTCAAATCATCGGTTGTCACCTTCAAAACCTCATCTGGCGCCGCCCCATCAAGCACCCATATTAAACAAGAACAAAACCCTCTTGTAATCTCTGAATCACTATCTGCCCAAAACCTCATCTTCCCATATTGGTCTAACTGTGCCTCCAACCAGACCTGGGCAGTGCAGCCCATGACCCGATTCGAATCGACCCGAGAAGATTCTGGTAGTGGAGAGAGGAAGGTTGCACAGTGGAGGAGGCGTTTAACACGGTCGATTGGTTGAGAGAGGGACTGAAATTCGGTGATTAATTGGTGAAGCTTACTTGGTACAAGCTCAGTTGTCTTTGAAGGAGAGAAGGTGACTGCTGTGCAGGTGAAAGGTGAGGAATTTGAGGGTTTTGGATTTGGAGGAGGTGAGTGGATGCATTTAACAGATTTGAAGTTGGAGAAAGAAGGGAGCTTGGTTTTCTTGTAAGGAAAAATAGGGATTTTCTTGGTTCGGTTAGGGTTAGGACTGGGTGAGATGGCCGTTTTTAGGGATGATATTGTTGCTGTCGTCGAGGAGTCCATGGTGGTTTCTTCGGTGGTTGTGGCGGCGGCTTCCTAAAGTTTTGAATAGGGGAAGAAGGATGGAGAATATGCAGTGCAGAAAAAGGAGAGCCTTCTATTAATGCAGGGTCAGAAAGGGAGAGAAACGACGAAGGAGGCGCGAAACTTTATCGACCCCAAGATAGTTGAGAATTCCACATTGTTTACTAGAAAATTCAATTTAAGCCCTAACATATTACCTCATTTTCAATTAAGCCCCCAATCTTTATTTTATCACTTTACTTCGAACATAATTGATAATATCATATACCCTTTCGTCAACTCATTGTTCATGAGCAATTAAAAAATTTAGTATCGATTTAGGATTGAAGTTGAAGTTGTTTTTCAAAATGTATTTTTTATTTAAAATGATATTTTTTTTATTTTTAAAATTATTTTTGATATCAGCACATTAAAATTATATAAAAACACCATATTTTTTTAATTTAAAATAAAAAATATAAAAAAATATATTTTTTATTTTTTTTCAAAAACACTTTCTAAATTCATTCCCAAATACCCTCATAGTCTAGTTTCAAATCAACAAAATATGAAAGCCTTAAAAGACAAGATATCATCTAATTATAAATTGAGTTCATGGAATTGAGATTGAACATGTATTTTCTTTTTCTATTATTATTAAAATTTAATTTTTATTTTGCTTGAATTTAAAAAAATATTAACTTGATATAAATTTAAGTAAAATAACACTATAAAAAACAACTACTAATACATTTCTAAACACTTCTTACATGTCATTGAAGGGGAGGAAATTTAAGTAAATTTAAATGTTTAAAACTTTTATTAACTTTTTAAATTAATCTTTGTAGCATATCATAATTTGTTTTGAATCCGATTCATTAAATAAATTGGACAAATATTAGAAATAATAATTGTTGGATAAAGAGATTTAGGGTAAGATTGATGAAATGAAAAGATTTGAGCTCGATCAAAAATACATCAATACATTAGGGGCTAAAATCAGGATTTTCTATTTTTTATTATTTTTTATAATAAGTACTATGTTGTCTTATGCAAAAGACAACTTGAAAACCATATTGTTAGGTACCATAAAGAAAGGACCTTTACTTATTAATTCATGAAATCAACGCCTCGCAACTAACCATATGGTTTTGCCAACGAGGAAACCTTATTATATAATCCTATGAAATCTAAAATCATATTTCACTAATTATTATTATTTTCTTCTTTCATATTTTAAAGCAAGTTGTGCTGCACCATGTTAACCCATGCATTCCTTTTAAATCACCACAACTACTCGATTGCTGATTGGTTAATGCACTGCCAAGTCACATTAGTTTTTGAGTCAATGTGAGTTTTTATTTTTATTTTTTTAATTGTTATTTTTTTTTATCTTATCCTTTTAATATCATATTAGATTCATCTCTGTGTATTTTTATAAGGATATCATATTTTAAAATAAATATTTATTTTAGGATTAATGTTGAATTTTATAAGCATATATTTTTATTATATAATTAAATAAAAAAATATTGAGCACAACATGGTCCATAACCAGGATAGCTGGGAAACTAAAGTTGAGCCTATCTATTGTTGTCTTGATATTTTTTTTTTTTAAATTATCATTTCAAAGTTTTTTAAAGTTTTAAACTTTAATATTACTAATTATTCATATATTTTTGGATTCATAAATCAATTGATTCAAGTTGAAGTGTTTTATTTTAATAAGGTAAAGAACTAGAACAAAATGTTTTAAAATTGATCAAAGCTTTAATGATAATAATAATAATAATAAAATATTTTTTATATATTGAAAAAGATTAATTTGACGATACATGACAATAAACTCGTTATTAGTTAAACAAAACTAGATATTTGTTTGACAATGTAGTTTAAGTTGTTTTTTAAAGTGATTTTTATTCAGAAATGTATCAAAATAAAAAAAATATATTATTTTAAAATTATTTTTAATATCAGCACATGAAAATGATATAAAAATATAAAAATGATATAAAAAAATCATAATTTTTTAAATTTAAAATAAAAATAAAAATAATTTCCTTTTATTTTAACCGGGTCAGTGACATGTTTTTGCCTTTACTTTTATGAATTATACTCTTATCCTATTGATTCTGTTAAAGTTTTATCCATCCAACCTGTTATATTATTGGGTGCCACAAGTCAAACATCTATACGTCAAGTATTTATTTTTTATTTTTATTTTAAATTAATTTTTTAAATGTTTTTATATCATTTTTACATGTCGATGCCAAAAATATTTAAAAAAATAAAAATATATTTTAATATATTTTTAAATAAAAACATTTTAAAAAACAATTTTAATTTCAATCTCGGTACATAGTATTTCACAATCACGTCCTTGAAGATATATAAATAAATTTATGAGTTTTTTTACGAGAAAAACAAAATCACCCAAGTTTCGAGCGACTAAATGATTATAATATAAAAACAATTGCAAGGATCCGATAGAGTGAAAAATAGATTGGGACCTGTTCAAGATTATTTTTATAGTTTGGGGATTTGATTTTTCTTTTGAAGTGCCCTTTTGTTTTTTAATATGTTAATGGAAATGAAGAAACACTAGCTAGCCATAACGATAGCAAGTGTCAAGTAGCAATGGATTGCTATCTTTGGGACCAAAAAACAAATTTATTAATCATTGCTTGGTAGTTTTTAAAAATATTTTTTATATCAAAATATATTAAAATAATATTTTTTATTTTTAAAAAAATATTTTTGATATCAACATATTAAAATAATGTAAAAATATCAAAATATATTCATTTAAAATTTAAATAAAAATAAATTTGGACTAAAATGCTGATTTTTCCGCCATCAAAAAATGCACTCACTACCAATCGGACCATTATAGACGTTGAGTAGTCACTTTGTAAAGCTAGCGATTGCGATTGATTTATATCCGAGTATTTTTGAGATTATTTTTAAAAATATTTTTTATTTATAATATATTAAAATAATATTTTTTTATTTTTTAAAAATTATTTTTAATATCAACACATAAAATAATTTAAAATATAATTTTTTTAATTTAAAATAAAAAATATTTAAAAATTAATTTAGAGATACTTTGACCACATTTCTGCCGTTCTGGGGCCCTATGGCAATAAAATAAAGTGTCCCGTGCACTATCTATGCCATTAGCCACTTGGAAGTTGCGAGAGAGAAGCTAGGCTACTAAGCGCCAAGCTTAGAAGGTACTGATATAGTTTTTAAAAATATTTTTTTATTTAGAAATATATTAAAATAATATATTTTTTATTTTTAAAAATTATTTTTAATATCAGTATATTAAAATAATTTAAAATACTAAAAGACTTTAATTTAAAATAAAAAATAAAATTTAATTTTTTTTAAAATATTTTAGAAATACAATATAAAATAATGGCGTAATCGGCCACTAAAACCAAGGGTCAAATTGCAACGAGAACCCTGCTGGTCCCTAGCTGCTAGCCGTGCCTCATTTTGCTTGGCTACCTGTTTTCAATCCAAGCCAGCCACAGAAATGGATGGCTCTCGCCACTGGCTCCACCAAATCTCACTTGCAAATTTAGAAGACCTTGGCTGCTATCATCCACATAATGTAATCAAGCCAAAACCGCATCAATTTCTAAGATGCCTTCTCGAAGTTGCCATGGCAGGTGTCCTTTGAAGAAATTCCATTTAATAGTTGCCGAGACATCGTCATCATCTGCTTTTACGAAATCTCCCTCGATTTTCAGTGTTATGGGATTATTTTTTAAAATATTTTTTATTTTTTAAAAATTATTTTTAATATCATCAAATAAAAATAAAAATATATAAAAATATCATTATTTTAATTAAAAGTAAAATATAAAATATTTTTTTTAAATATTGAAAACACAAAATCAAACACCATAGATATCTTCTGATTATTATTTTTTATTTTAGTGCTTGAGAATGTGTTTTAAAAGCTTTTTTTTTTAAAGTAAAAGTTTTTTTATTTGAAATTAATTTATTTTGATATATTTAGATTATTTTGATATGTTGATGTTAAATTTTTTTAAAAAAAATAAAAAAATATTAATTTAATATTTTTATAAATAAAAAAATACTAAAACAACTTAAATCATAAAGGGTGTTTGGAAGAGCTGTTGCGGTAGCTTTTCAAAGTGTGTTTCGTGCCGAAATATATTAAAATGATGTTTTTTTATTTTTTAAAAATCATTTTTGATATCAGCACATCAAAATGATCTAAAAACATTAACCGTCTGTTTTTAAAATTCAAAAAAAAAAAATGGACCAAAAGCACCCAAAAGCGCTTTTGGGTGGCTTCCCAAACACCCCCGTAGTCTCAAACTAGCCAATCTTAATAAGTCATGGACACCTAATCTTCATAAAAACCAACCTTACTAGATTAGTGCTGGTTTTACTTCATTATTATTTACTTCCAAGTTATACGAACTTTTATGCATTCTTGAATTTCAAATTTAAAAATTATTAAAGGATATAATTAAGAAAAATATTTCTTTTGGGTTTTAAATTGATAAAAAAACAATTAAGGGTGAAAAGTTAGTAATTGAAAGAACATTCTTGAACATTTGTCAACTTCTGAACAAGCTCAAATATTTCTTTGACAAATGAAAAGACATTCCTTAGCATTTTGAGTTGACATATGTTACTCGAATTAAATCACGTTGTAAAATGAAAGGAACCATTCGTAAAAGTGAAATTCAACCAAAATGTATATGAATTACCAGTTAATTGTGTATTATATTGTGGGAAGAATAAATAATTTTTATAATTATTAAAATAAAAATATAATATTTTTATATATAAAATTTAATATAATAAAACAGATCAATATATTTTATTATAATTTTTAATATAATTATTAAACTATTTAATTTTAAAATTATAACAAATTATTCATAATAAAAACTATAGTATTACTTCACTTGTTTTTTTTTAAGATAAAACTATATAAAAACTATTGAGATGAAAGCATAATGAATTCAAGTTAACCCGTGAATTTCATGTCATGAAATTATAATAGTCCCATAGAGAAAATAATTTTTTTTTATAAAAATCAATTTTTAACCAACTCGATATTGAAAGATAAAAAAACAATTTAGTTTTTATGAGATTATCTCGATCTATTGATTAAGGTATATCAGGTTAGCCTAAGTGATATAACTCATTTTTTTTATTGAATTATATTTTTGATTATATTTTTAAATATTAAGTTGATTGAAAATTTGATAAATTAACTAAAATTAATTTAATATGTTGTTATTTAATATTTTTTTTAAATAAATGCTATTTTTATATTTATAACCAAATAATATTTTTAATACTTATCTGAACCTTTATTTGAAGTGATCAAACACAATACGTCAATCTCTTTATATGATCTTTTTGTGACTCTATGTTATCTGCAAGTGACTTTCCTGGTTCTTGAGGAGGGCTGTGCGTGAATCAGAAAAGCTATAAATTAATAGAAAAAACCGAACCATATCCTAATGATTTGACGTTTTGGATTCAAAGATATCTATCAACATGTAAAACTCAGATTCACAAGTTCTTGCCGGGGAATGAAGGGCTCATATACCTCTACAAACACACATATATATATATAGTTAACACTGTATGTGCAAGCTTGGATCCATTGAATTGACTACTAAGTCGTTATCATTGGGTGGGTGGAAGTTAAAGTTGAGATGATCAGCAAGATTTTCTGTCTTTGAATATGATCAGTAACAAAGTGCAGAATCAAAGAAAAAGTTCCGAAAACAAAAATAAAAAAGCACTGAGAAAAGCAAAAGGGATACTGTAAAGCTTTCAATCTTTGATCTGGGTTCTTTAGTCAAGATAGGAGATGAATGGAAAGTGACATGCAATATATCTGGCTGCGTTCTCAAGATTCATGACACGATAAAAAAAGTTTGAAATGTGTATTATAAGAGGGTGTTTGGGAAGCCACTCAAAAGCTTTTTTGGATGCTTTTGGTCTATTTTTTTTTTTTAAATTTTAAAAACAGACGGTTAGTGTTTTTAGATCATTTTGATGTGCTGATATCAAAAATGATTTTTAAAAAATAAAAAAACATCATTTTAATGTATTTCGGCACAAAACACACTTTCAAAAGCTACAGCAACAGCTCTTCCAAACACCCTCTTAGAGTGTTTTTGATATATTTAATCGTAATAAAAATCTAAAACAATTCAGTGATATATTAAGTCTCCAGTTTAATTCAGAATATATTTATCTTCGAAACAACTTAAGTTTTATTCACCTAACCCAAAATTACTGACTCGAATCCAAATATGTATATGCTTGTTCTTGCTGTTCCTGGCTTCATTTAGTTTCCTGTACAATGGCCTCCTGACAGAGAAATGGCCCATCAAACTTTGAAAGATTCATCGAGGGCAGCCTTCTTCTCTGATATTTTCGCAATAGAAATTCGGAAGTTTAAAATATTCTATGCTGTTCGTCATCACAGGTGTTGTTCGAAGATAAAAGATCCCGAATAGTTCTTCTAGTAAAGATTATGAGGAACATGAGTTATCAGGTGATGATCACAAATAAACACTTTAGCCACATGCATTGATCTACATGCAGGGTCGTCGACTGTGATGCTGAAAGTCGAGTGGTTGTCCCTTCAGTGCAGTTTTTTTTAACAATTAGGTTTTTAAATAACTTTTTAAAAGATTATTTCATTTAATTAATGAAATTTTAGGTTTATAAATATTGAGGTCAACAGAATAATAATAGTCCCTTTTTAGTATGAACTTATTTTTTTCTTATTACGATGATTTTGCAAGAAATTCATGGTATTTTAGTTCTCACCAATTTTTTTTTAAAGTTATTATTTCATTGAATTGTTTTAGATTTTTATTTCCAAGAAACATGTAATAGGCAGTTGAAAGAAAAATACAGAGACAATCATTCAGCCCATTTAGATTTTGATTCTATTATGTAGTTAGAGGGAGGATCATTCGATGGACCCAACAAAAATCAGGTCTACAAACTTTCTAACACAATGATTATTTACAAACATACAATAATGTTTTGATTGTTGGAAACTTATTCAAATCAATTTTGTTTGCACAAACTCTAGAGTTTCAGTTGACTTTATCTAAGAAAGTCCATAATGAGACAACTGGATTTCATGATGAGATAAATGGACTTTGTGCCGAAATAGATTTGACAAGAGTGGGATACAATAGAACTCTATTCTAAGATACCAACACTATTAGAATGAGTAAAATAACGCTACAAAATCAGCTAATATTCGATAAGTCAAATCCAGTTCATTTAAGAACTGATGAATACAAAAATCACCCTTACACTTTAAAATTAAAAAATTCAGAAGTAATATTCATCAATGACTGCCGAAATTTAGCGTTCATGAGTTTATATAGTTTTTCAAAAACTAACCCTAATAGATTGTTTATGTGGACTTAAATGAGGTCCACTCAAAACTAATCTAAAACCCTAAATTGGAAAGCCCATTACTTTATCTAAATAAACTTTGAATCCTTGTTGAAAACAAAGTATTAATTAAGCCCAAAAAAACCTTAGATTATAGCTAATAAATTAAATAAATCTTATAATATTAAATCCATGTTCTCCCATGAGAAGAAGAGAAATAAAATATTATAGAGCTGATTCAAGATTTATTATGGCTTTTTATTCAGCCCCTTAATCTTAGAAACAAAAGAAAAAGGTAGTCACCCATGTTATTTTCAAGTTGTAGTAGAATTCTTTTGTTTCCTTTGATATCCTTACTTCATGATCAAAATAAGATTGTATTGGACCCCTCTTGTACATGAATAAGATATAATAGGGTCTCCTATTTATACTCTATTGGACCTTGCAATTTTGACTTGGTTGAAACCTTCAAAACTAATGTATTCAATACCTATGTCTTTGTCTTAGACTAGGTTATTGAATCATTTGGAACATATTAGGGACGTAAACTGGTTGCTAGAACCTGTAAGGATCCATTATATATTCCAAATGGTTCAATGACCAAGTCTAAGATAAAGACATTGAAGGAGACATTGATTATGCGAATTGATGATTTTTCTTTCCCTCATTTTCTCTTTCTTGCAGCCGGAAAGTATATTACAGTCCTTCATATTTGTGATTGTTTCATTTCAGTATCAAGTCTTTTAATTACGTTTTTCTTACTGATTTTTTTAATATAAATTTTTATTTTTTTCAATTATGCCCTTCAATTAAAATTGATCATATATGATACGTTTCGTTTCAGTCTTTAATATTTTGATTTTTTTTTTTTGTTCCTTTAATATTTTTGGTCCACAGGTTTGGATTTGTTTTAATTTTGTTCTTCAATTGAAATTGATCATATATAATACTTTTCAGCTCGGTCCATATTCTTTTTATTTTTTAAACAATTACACTGTATTTTTTTTAAATCTCTTTATTATTTTTCATAACCAATGTTTTGATTTGTTACAGTGTTGTCCTTCAATTGAAATTAATAATATATTTTGTTTTTCATTTTGACACTTATTCTTTTAATTTTTTATCTATTATTAATTCCTTTGTTTTTTTGGTGCTTCTTGGACACTGTTTATTTTTCATCCATATTTATGCATTTATTTTTTGTTTTTAATCTTTGTCATTTTTTTGGGGTGTTATTTTTATTGGATTCAGTTTTGAAATTTTAATTTATGTTGGTAACTTCTTTTTTCGTTTGTTCTTGTTTTTAGTGTTTTCTGTTATTTTTATTTGTTATTCAAATCATATGATTTTTTTTTATACTCATAATATTTATTTTAGTTTTTCTTTTCTTGCCGTTGCTTTTATTTGCTCTTTTGTTAAAATTTGTTATTTTTTGAAATAATTTTATGGTTTTATTGTTTGCGCAATAAAAATGATAATTTTAGTGATTGTTTGTTTTATTGTTTTCTTGCTTTTTTTTTTTTGTAAAAATATTTTGTTTTTATATTCTTCGAGACAATTTAATGATTCTAATTATTTTGGCAGTAATGATGATAATTATTTTAGTTGTTATAGTCATGATAATGATGGTAACTTTGCAATAGATTTTCAATGATGTTTTTTTCTTTTTATAGATAGAAAATCAATGATTTATTTTTGATATTTAGTTATTGTAGGTGTTTCTATAGTTTAAATTTTATTATTATATTTAATTTAAATTTGATTATGAAATGAACAAATCCAAATACAGTGAATTTGACAATTCAAGTTTTCGATTCTTCTTGCTTTTTTAATGATCATAATAATTTTATGCTGGTGATCTCGTTGAAACCTGTTAAACAGATAAATTTATATCAATTTAAAGTTAATATATTTTAAAAGAAAGTTGCTCTCCGTTGCATAAATTAATTATTTTGTCTAAATTAATAGTATAATAAAAAGTCTCACAATTTTAATATGTGAAGCCCGGGTAAATAGGTAGTGTGTGTGTATATATATATCAAAACTAAAAGCAACTTTGCTAATATATTTAAAATGAGCGCGGATTGAAGAGATTTACGCCGATTGAAGAGATTTATAGGTCTTAGAGCATATAAATATATATAATATAATATATTTAAAATGAGCGCTCATATATATATATTATATATATTTATAATATAATGAGCGCTCATATATATAAATATATATATATATATATATATATATATATATTATATTATATATATTTATATGCTCTAAGACCTATAAATCTCTTCAATCGGCGCTCATATATATATATTTGCTCTAAGACCTATAAATCTCTTCAATCGGCGCTCATTTATATATATATATATATATATATGCTCTAAGACCTATAAATCTCTTCAATCCGCGCTCATTTATATATATATATATATATATATATATATATATATATATATATATATATATATATATGCTCTAAGACCTATAAATCTCTTCAATCCGCGCTCATTTTAAATATATTAGCAAAGTTGACTTTTAGTTTTGATACGTATACACACACTAGCGAAATGCCCCGCGTTTCGTCATGAGCAGAATAATATTTTTTTTAATATAAAAAATTATTAATTATATATATTTTTTATTGTATTATAAATTTAGCTAAAATAATAAATTTGTGCAGAAATCCTGTGAAGTTAAAGATTTTTATAAAATATATGAATTTTAAAACGCTATAAATTTATCTGTTTAGCAGTTTTTAACGAAATAACCAGTATTAATTTATCATCATCATTAGAAAAGCAAGAAGATTTGAATATTTGAATTATTAAATCCACTGCATTAAGATTAGTTCATTTTATAATTCAATTCAAATAGATGAATAGATACAAATAAAAAATAAACATTATCCAATAATTAAAAAAATAAAAATAAATGAATGAATATCAAATAAAAATATGCAATAATCAAATAACAAATATCAATAGTTAATTTTCTATTGATAAAAAAAATAAAAATAAAAATTGAAAATCCATTCTCACATTATTGTCATTATCATTGTTATAATAGTTAAAATTATTATCAATATTACTGTTAAAATAATTAAAATAATTAAATTGACTTGAAAAATATTGAAAAAAAGAAAACTATTTTAATAAGAAAACAATAAAAAATTAATAACTAAAATTATCTTTATTATTGCGTGTATGGTAAAATAATAAAAATCATCTAATCCAAAGAGCAAATAAAAATAACAATAAATAAATGAATAAAGGGAAAAAACGAGCAATATTCATTATTGCTATTACTATCAAAACAATAAAAAATATCAAATTACACAGAGAAAAAAAAACATAAACAAAATAGTAAGCAAGAAAAAAAAATTAAATTATTATTATTATTATTATTATTATTATGATGATGATGATGATGATGAAAGAATAAATAAACAATAAAAGATCAAACAAAAAAATAAAATAAAAATAAAAATTATCATTGTTATTACTGTCAAAACAATAAAAATTATCAAATTATTTTGAGGGAAAGAAACCTAAAAAACATTAACAAAAGAGTAAGCACGAGAAAAAATTAAATTCTTCTTCTTCTTCTTCTTCTTCTTCTTATTATTATTTTCATTATTTTTATTATTATTTATTTTTTTATTTTTGTGTTAATAATGAAAGAAAAAAAAATGAAAGACTAAAAAAATCATAAAAACTTCAGTAAAGGTTCAAACAAAAAAACAAAAATTATCATTGTTATTACTATCAAAACAATAAAAATCATCAAATTATCCCGAGAAAAAAAAACCCTAAAAAACATTAACAAAAGATTGAGCAAGAAAAAAAAAATTATTGTTGTTGTTATTATTGTGTTAATAATGAAAATAGTAAAATAAATGGAAGACTAAAAAAATCATAAAAACTTTAGCATAAATCAAACAAAGGAAGAAAATAAAAATTATCTGGTGAAAAAAAGTCATATGATGTAAAAAAAAAATTAAAAGAAAGAACAAAGGGAGAAAAAAAAACACAAATATCAATTTTGAAATGATCATAGATACAAAATAAAATTTAAGAGCTAGTTTTTTGAAATAAAATATCACCTCAACAAATAAGAAAATAAAAAAAAAATCAAAATTAAAATTAGGAGCACATTTATATATACATGAACAAAAGTAGGGATTATTTTAGAAATAATAAGCAATAAAGGGATTAAAATAAAAAATTAACAGCATAAGGGCCAAATATTAATTATGTGTGATTTTTTTATTATAACATAAATTTAGACAAAATAATTAATTTGTATAGAATTTTTGTGAAGTAAAAGTTTTCTATAAAATATATGAATTTTCAATGGATATAAATTTATCTGCTTAGTAGGTTTCAATGAAATAACCAGTATAAAATAAGTAGTTAATTTTCTATCAACAAAAAGACAAAAACATAAATTAAAAATATATTCTTATGTTATTGTCATTATCATTACAATAATAGTTAAAATTATTATCAACATTACTGTTAAAATAATTAAAATATTTAAATTGCCCTGAAAAATCATTAAAAAAATTAAAAGATTTATAAAAAAAATTAAAAACCAATCACTAAAATTATCATTATTATCGTGGAAATAATAAAATCATAAAAATCATTTAATCCAACAAACAAATCAAAATAACAGAAAAAAAATGAATAAAGGAAAAAAAGAAGCAATATTAATTTTAAAATAATTACCAATATAAATTGAAATTTCAGGATTGAACCGATTAAAAAAAATCCAAAAAAACTAAAAATATAGATGTATAAATACGGATAAAAAAGAAACATTGTCTAAAAATTAAAAAAACTAAATAAATTAATATAAAAAAACCTACAATAATCAAATAATAAAAATAAGTAGTTAATTTTCTATTCATAAAAAGACGAAAATATAAATTGTGAATCTATTCTTATATTATTATCATTATTATTACTATAACAGTTAAAATTATTATTAACATTATTGTCAAAATAATTAAAATAATTAAATTACCCTGAAAAATCATTAGAAAAGAAGCAAAAGATATTTATAAAAAACATACAATTAAAAAATAATCACTAAAATTATCATTATAAAATAGTAAAATCATAAAAATCACGAAATGAATAAAAAATAAAATATTGACTAATTACCTATGTATCGCTGATGTTACTGATATTCACAAAAAAACCTGAGGGGAAAATATGTCTCTGCCGCCGTTTACTGTATACCATTTTGTCTTTTTCAGGGTTTTTTTCGTTGATTCACTGTGCAAAAAATATGGAAAAAACGATACAGCCCCTTGTCCCTTCATCATGTTTTTGTCGTTTTCGGGGGGCAAATTCATTAATATGTTGTTCATAAATGGGAAAAAAAAAAGGTGGACGTGCGCGCGCGATGCACTGGAACAAATATCCAGTCCACAATGAATTCACTCACAGTAAATAGTATGAAACAGGAAAAACGGGATTGCAATTTTATTACACTAGCCAAATGCCCCCGTGCCTCGTCGCGGGTGACACCATATTTTTTTCAATGTAAAAAATATTAATTATGTGTATTTTTTCATTGTATTATAAATTTAGTCAAAATAATAAATTTGTGCAGAAATCCTGTGAAGTGCAATTTTCTATAAAATATATGAATTTTAAATCGCTATAAATTTATTATTTAGCATTTTTCAATGAAATAACTAGCATTAATTTATTATTATCACAAAAAAAGTAAGAAGATTCAGATATTTGAATTATTAAATTCACTGCATTAAGATTAGTTCATTTTATAATTCAATTTAAACTAAACAAAAAAAAATATAAATTGTGAAAATACTCGTAATAATCAAATAACAAAAACAAATAGTTAATTTTCTATCAATAAAAAGTCAAAAATATAAATTGAAAATTCATCCCAACATTATTTTCATTATCATTGCTATAACAATTAAAATTATTATTAATATTATTTTCAAAACAATTAAAATAAATAAATTCCTTAAAAAAATATTAAAAAAAAACAGAAGGTTTTTATAAAAAAAACAATTAAAAAAATAAAAAATACTATTATCATTGCGCAAATAGTAGAATTATAAAAATAATTTAATTCAAATAAAAAATCGAAATAAGAGATAACACACAAAAAAAATGAATAAAGTGAAAAGGGGAGTAATGATTATCAACATAAATTAAAATTTTAGGACTAAACTGATTAAAAATAAAATCCAAATAAAAAATAAAAACTAAAAGTATAGATGCCTAGACACGAATAAAGAATAAATATTATTAAAAAATTAAAAAAAACTAAATGAATTAATATCAAATAAAAATTTATAATAATCAAATAATAAATATAAATAGTTAATTTTCTACTGATAAAAAAATAAAAATATAAATTGAAAATCAATTTTCATGTTATTTTCACTATTATTGTTATAACAGTTAAAATTATTATCAATATTATTGTCAAAACAATCAAAATAATTAAATTGACCTGAACAATCATTAAAGAAAAGCAAAATATTTTTATAAGAAAAAATAAAAATTAATCACTAAAATCATCTTTATTATTGCACAAATAGTAAAATAATAAAAATCATCTAATCCAAAGAGAAAATAAAAATAAAAGAAAAAAAAATAAAGGGAAAAAAAAGCAATATTAATTTAAAATATTATAACAATAGCAACATCGAAATCTTGACATCTAAAATTATTATTATTATTATTATTATTATTATTATTTTTATCAAAATAATAAAAATTATCAAATTATACCGAGGAAAAAAAATAAAAAGCGTAAACAAAATAGCAAGTAAGAAAAACAATTAAAATATTATTATTATCATTATTATCATGAAATAATAAATAAATAAATGAAAGACTAAAAAAATTATAAAAAATACAACAAAAGATCAAACAAAAAAATATAATAAAAACTAAAAATTATCAGTGTTCTTACTGTCGAAACAATAAAAATTATCAAATTATTTTGAGAAAAAAAAACCCTCAAAAACATTAATATAAGAGTAAGAAGAAAAACAATTAAATTATTATTATTATTATTATTATTATTATTATTATTATAATAATTGTCGCACCCCGAAAAAATGAGAGCGCGCCATCCCGGTGACCGTCCCCGTGAGCGGGGGAAATCATGCGGGGGTCTTATCTTTCTTATTCTTTTTTATGGAAAAGGGAGTTGCCACCTAATATTATGATTACTAGGAAAGGTAAAACTGGTTTTTCAGAGATTCTAAGGTAAGGGACTGATTGCTTAAAGGGAAGGTTTTAGCACCCCTAATACGTCCTACACTTTTCAATCGAAGGACCCAATTGAATAAAATAAAAACTTATATAACAAAAATCAAGACCATAGATAAAATTCAAAGTCCAGGGATCGAAGTGCAAAAGATGGAAAATCGAGGGACTCTCTTGCACTTTTACGTTTAGGAGAGAGAGAAAGGTGGCCAGTGGCTTTAACCGGCCACCGCCGTCATGTGCTAGAACGCACCGCACATGGAGGAAGCCCACACGGAGGCGTATCGGTTGAGACTCCGGTAGCCCATCTTAGGTCACCGCATGAGCTGCACGCGCCGCCTACACAGGGCGTGAGGCGGAAAACATCTAGCGCGTGCCACTCAAGTTGTGATAGTTACCGAAATAAATAATTAAAAAATATGGTCAATTATTGGTCTGCCCCTGTTCCGAATTCATTATTTTTGTCTTATTAGCGGTTATATACGTAGTTAGCCAAATCCAAAAAATAATAAAAAAAGCAGAATTGTGGCGAACCGGACCGGACCCAAGGGGGAAATGACTGCGGAACCCCTCGGTCAGGCAACTTTTTTTGTCTTTTTCGAGGGCTTTTTCATTAATACACTGTTCATACTCCACAAAAAAAAAAGATAGACATCCACGCATGATATATCAGAATAAATATCCAATCCACAGTAATTTTACTCATAATCTATGGTCTAAACAGGAAAAACGCCCTGGCATTTATATTTTAGGTAATGTGTGTGTGTGTATGATTCGACAGGCAAATGTCCTGCCTCGAGTTTGAGTTCAATGATGGATTTTCCTTCGTCCTATTCCCCTCAATCGCTGAGTTTTATCGCAACAACCTATTCGGACAAGTAATATAGCATAGCTTATTAACTTGCATACCAAGACAATGATTCCACACCTAAAATCACATCACCAAATCACTCAGCAACTTCTACCATGAACCTTAACCTTATAATCAATATACACATTCCCCAGACATCACCTTATCTAGTCATACACTAATGACTTTTTAACATTTTTTTTTTATATCAAACCTCAAAATAAAAAAATGACAACATGAAATAATGGGTTGGTCCCGTGTTAAACAAGACTTTAGTTTGACGGAATATATATGTCTCAAAATCTTCATAGGTTAGAGAAAAAACAAACGCTTGTCTTTGACATGTCAACACAAACCTCTACCACTTGCTCCACGACCTTAATCGCCATGCTACAAGCTCCACAACTACCCTGAAACACCGAATGTCTAGGGGACTAAGTTTGAGCAGGAGACAGTGTATGTAATGTACCAGACATAGAGAACTGCCTGTTCGGACAATCTCTCTCTAAGTAACCAGTTTGACTGTAGACAAAACAAACTCCTGCTTGCCTGTAGCAAGCTAGGGTATGGTGCTTAAATCCCCAAGATTGACACAAAAGCTTCCCATATAACAATTCAAACTTTAAATAAAACAATGTAGCAGTATAGCATACATTAAATCAAAACTAAAAGAAAAACCATGAGGCAAAAAGAAAGGCATAACAATCAAAAATAAAAAACAAGGAACTCACAACAAAGTCAACTTGCTAATATAAATCTCTTCAATTGGCGCGCATTTTAAATCTTACTTGCACGTTAGCACATGTTGACTATCTATAAATTATGTGAATTCCGTAGAATATGCAGATAAAGTGTGAAATTGTTTAAGTATCACAAGAGCAGTTTTTTTATATAGATTGAACTGCATCTCATCATGTGAGAAATTGAGCTAAAGAGGAAATGGCTCAGGTGATCATGCTTCTGAAATGGTGCCAGGAATTGCAAAACATTATCACGGTCAATCCCTTGCTCTGTCTTTTTCTTCTCCTGTCCCTTCTATTTTTCTTAGTGTTAAAATATGGCCGTTAAAATATGACCGTTAAAATATGGTCATTAAAATATAGCCGTTAAAATATGACTATTAATTTCCAGATATGGAAAGTGTGTAAAGTAGGGATAAAGTAGCTTTTATCTTTAGCTAAATTAGTCTTGTGATTACTCTATAAGTTCATTCTCAATTGTAATGGAAAAACAACTCTGAAATATACGAATTTATACTTTTAAGATGGTATCAAAGCGAATTTTGAATTTTTTTCCTTTGAATCGTATTGCTGAATTTTTTTTTCACGGTTAATTGTTAGAAACCCAGAAATTTCATTTACCAACCCACCAAAACACCCATATCAACGAAGAACACCCATCTCAATGAAGAACACCCAAACAACGATACTTCAGCTCCAGCTCTAACGAGATGTGTTCCCATTGTGGTGAGATGAGGCATTCAAAACAACGATATTATGAAATTATTGGCTATCCGGATTGGTGGGATTTCAAGAAAAAATTTCAGAAAAATATTGGGATATCTATGGCAAATCTGACTGAAACGGATCAGGTACGCCTTACAACGAATGTGGTCCATCCAGGTATTATCGAAATTTTTTTTGCACATTCTGTTATTACTAAAAATAGCACTTGGATTATTGATACAGGTGCATCTAGTCACATGATTAGCGATTCTGATAAATTAACCTGTCATAAACCCTCATCACATTCAGCTATACGCAGTGCTAACGGTAGTATCTCCCCTGTTATGGGGGAAGGATCTATCATTTTAACTGACACTATAACCTTAGATACTGTCCTTATTGTTCCATCTCTTGCGTATAATCTTTTGTCGGTGAGTCAAATTACTGTTACTCTTAAGTGCACGGTAACGTTTTGGCCTCAGTTTTGTGTTTTTCAAGACATTCTAACCCGGAAGATTCTTGGTTATGGTGTTAGGCGGGGTAACCTGTATTATTTAGAGTTAACGGAAAAAGGGGGGTCAATGATGGGTCACTCACATCAGACCAAAAGTAAGGATAACGCTCACTCTCTCGTATGGTTGTGGCATCGACGACTCAGACATCTTTCATTCGGGTACCTTAAGAAATTACAACCGTATTTATTTTCTAGTTTAAGTATTTCGAATTTTCAGTGTGAAATTTGTGAACTGGCGAAAAGCCATCGTATTTCCTATTTGCCAAGTTTGAAGAAAAGTATGGAACCATTTGCAGTCATCCATTTGGATGTTTGGGGTCCTGCAAATATCTCATCTTTTTCTAATGCATGATATTTTGTTATATTTATTGATGAATATACTCGGATGACCTGGATATCTCTTCAAAATAAAAGTGAAGTAGGTACAGTTTTTCAGAAATTTCATAAAATGGTGCAGACCCAATACCAACGGTACATTCGTACACTTCAATCAGATAATGGTACGGAGTTCATGGATCAAGTGTTAGGTGATTTTTTAAATCATCAAGGAATTCAACATTAGACCTCCTGCACATATACTCCACAGCAGAATGGATTAGCAGAAAGGAAGAATAGGTAGATTATGGAAATTGTTCGTGCTTCACTATTTGGCTTGAATCTGCCAAAATACTATTGGGGTGAGGCAGTAAAATCAGCTGCTTACCTAATAAATCGAATACCATCAAGTACAATTGATTTTCAATCTCCTCAACAGAAAATGGAATCTCTTCTTTCTGTTCCTTATCTACCAAATCTAGAACCACGGGTGTTTGGTTGTACGGTATATGTCCACATCCCGAAAGTCTTGCAAAGCAAACTAGATCCTTGTGCAAAGCGGTGTGTTTTTGTAGGTTACTCGGAGTTCTAGAAAGGATATCGGTGCTATGATCCTCACCATCGAAAGCTACATGTAACCTTGGATGCATCATTTCGAGAATCTGAACCCTACTATTCAGGAGGAGTTCCCGGGTCTTCTCTTCAGGGGGAGAGTAACGTTGAAGAGAATAAAGATATATTCAAATTGGAGGAAAATGAAGGATTAAAGGAAATGAGATCAGGCTGTGATAATCTGGAATTCTACATAGACCGAAATGATCTTAGAAACGATCCCCCTATATCTCTGGAATTACCAACGACTACACCATTAATCGAAGAATTAACTAAGAATGTCTATCCTCAATCACCTCAAGTATCCCTAAATCCTATTTTTAATGAGATAAATGAAACTCCTGTCCTAAATCCTATTTCTAATGAGATAAATGAAACTCCTGTCTTAGAAAATAATGTGATCAATAGGTACCCACAAAGACTAAACCGGGGAGTCCCAAAGAAACAGTATGAACCCGATCCTAAAACCAAAACTAAATACCCTATTAGTAACTATATCTTTACTCATAGATTATTGGAATCATATGCATTTACTGTTAATCAATTATCCAATGTGTCTATTCCTAGTAATGTACAGGATGCATTAGTAGACCCAAAATGGACTAAGGCGATGAATGAGGAGATGGAGGCACTTCAGAAGAATAATACTTGCGAGTTATGTCAACTACCAAAAGAAAAGAAGAAAGTTGGATGTAAATGGGTGTTCACAGTGAAGCTGGATACAGATGGAAGTATTTATAGATACAAAGCAAGATTAGTCGCAAAGGGATATACACAGAAGTTGGAGTGGATTATCAAGAAACTTTTGCCCCAGTTGCAAAAATGAACACCATTTGGATTCTCATATCTATAGCAGTGAATCAAGATTGGGTCTTACAACAATTCGATGTCAAGAATGTCTTCCTAAATGGAGATCTCGAAGAAGAAGTGTATGTGGAATTACCACCTGGAGTTAAACCCAAGTCCTCGTGTGAAACTAAAGTATGCAAATTAAAAAAGGCATTGTATGGTCTAAAGCAGTCACCTCGAGCATGGTTCAAAAGATTCTCATCCACGATGAAGGAGTTTGGTTATAAGCAAAGTAATTCAGATCATACTTTATTTATAAAACACAAAGGAGGGAAAGTTACGCTACTAATAGTATATGTGGATGATATGGTCTTAACAAGAGATGATCCAGAAGAAAGAAAGGCACTACAACAATTTCTTGCATCGAAATTCGAAATGAAAGATCTCGGACAACTAAAGTATAAGTATTTTTCAGGGATTGAGGTTTCAAGGTCAAAAAAGAGGATATGTCTATCACAACGAAAAATATGTGTTAGACTTATTGGCAGAAACCGGAATGTTTGCATACAAACCGGTAGATACACCTATGGAAATGAATCACAAACTGGGACAAGCAGAAAATTAGACCCCAACAGACAAAGGATGTTATCAACGATTAGTTGGAAAACTAATATACTTATCACATACTAGGCCGGACATCGCTTATGCAGTAAGTGTGGTAAGTCAGTTCATGCATTCACCTGGAGAAGAACATATGGAAGCTGTTTATCGGATCTTAAGGTATCTAAAAAGTGCACTAGGAAGAGGACTTCTATTTTCTAAAGGGGAGGTCCAAGATATTAAAGGGTATACAGACTCAGATTGGGCAGGAAATCAGACTGATAGGAGATCAACATCAGGATATTTTACGTTCGTAGAAGGCAATCTTGTCACTTGGAGAAGTAAGAAGCAGAAAGTGGTCGCAAGGTCAAGTGCAGAAGCAGAATACCGAGGAATGGCTCATGGTGTGTGTGAATTACTATGGATCAAACAGGTCTTACAAGACCTGAGAATTGATTATGGAACATCTATGGGTCTACATTGTGACAATAAGGCAGCTATCGAAATTGCTCATAATCCTGTTCAACATGATCGTACCAAATACGTTGAAGTCGATCGACACTTCATTAAGGAAAATCTTGATCGGAAAATTATACAACTTCTGTTTGTTCAGTCTGAAGATCAGCTGGCAGATATCCTCACAAAGGCAGTCTTCGGAAGGGCGTTCTATGATGCTATTGACAAGTTGGGCATGATAAATATCTACGCTCTAACTTGAGGGGGAGTGTTAAAATATGGCCGTTAAAATATGATCGTTAAAATATGGTCGTTAAAATATAGCCGTTAAAATATGGTTGTTAATTTCCAGATATGGAAAGTGTGTAAAGTAGGGATAAAGTAGCTTTTATCTTTAGCTAAATTAGTCTTGTGATTACTCTATAAGTTCATTCTCAATTATAATGGAAAAATAACTCTGAAATATACGAATTTATACTTTTAACACCTAGGATAGCTAAAAGAGAGGTTAAATTTACCTCCATCTCCACCAAAGCTACCCATGATTGGAAATCTTCACCAGCTAGTTAGACTTCCTCATAGATCTCTCCGAGCACTTTCTGCAGAGTATGGTCCTTTACTGTTTCTACATTTTGGGAAAGCTCCAACTCTGATTGTTTCGTCGGCAGAGGTGGCTCCAGAGCATTGCATGATTTTCTTGATAAAGTGAAAGCCATTGTGGATATTCTTCTTTATCCGCAAAAAAAAGGACGCTTGGCATCGATCTTACTCGAGAGAACATTAAAGCAATCCTCATTGTCTCTCTCTCACTCTGCTGGCCACTCCTAAACACTATTTCTGCTTGTCCTTACAGAAATATTACCCTTTTATTCTTCTCCTGTTTTTAACATCAATCTAATTGTTGTTAAATCTCATATTAGATTTGAGCTTTCTGCGACTGTTTTCCAGGCTGTTTATATGCTCCTGTAAATTCCATTATTTGTACGTACTTTCTAACTTTTAGTGAACTTCAACTCAAGGTACCAAACGGGAAATGTGTGACAAAAACATGTAAAACATTTAAGTGAATACAATAACAGCGAATGTCAGTCTCATCAGGAAACCGAGGGATAAGAAGAACACCGTCGGTAAAGTTTATAACAAAATACCGACGTAAATGTTCGTTGATTTTATGGCTGCGATGCTATCCTTATTGAAAAACGATAAAAACAGATCACGAAAATTAAATTATTTATAAAACTACATGTATCCTTGTACTATTAGAAAGTCTGCTGGCATGGGCTCCTCATTAGCATGGCAGGCACTAACTCGTCTGTAAACGTCCGCGGAAACCCCGCTGCGACCTAGCAGTCAATTATACTGGGACTGGATCTATCAGAAGTGACTCAACATTGTTTTTCATTACTTTTCCAACATGGGTATACCCATCTTCCTCCTTGTAAATCACATCGATGACTCTCGAAAGATTGAGAATGCGTTCAAGCAGAGGCCTCGGCACAGCGGTAGGTTTGAGACAGCAGTACTCTTCATTTATATCCTTCCATGCACTGACGACTTGCTTGTGAAACTCATTGTACACTTCTTGTTCCGAGAGACCATATTGCCTCATGTAACATTCAACTCCTGACGCAGCATGTCCTCTCTCTTGTTCAAACTGAAAAGTATACATTAAAAGAAGCTCAGACCCTTATGATCATATGTGGGTTCGATTTTATGTACTGGTTGGGAAATGAAGGATAATTAGGAATAAATCCATACTTTCAGTACAAAAAATCTACATTTCAATATTGTAATTAGTTGTTTATTTCCTCCTCAAAAACCCAAGCAGTTCATCCATTTCAAAACTATCAAATTATCCCCAACTCCAACAGCTATTACTTTCAAGGAATTTCAAACAATCGATCTTTACTTAAACCCTTTTTAACAAATCAAAACAAGCTCATACCTTATGTGATTTTACATCATCCATGAGTCTGCAAATTGTTTCCGAGGCTCTAATGATCTTAGGGTGACTGAACACCCAGTCAAATGCTTGCTTGGTCACTATATCGCCCATGCCAATGAAAGATACGGTTGTGAGCATGGAATAAGCAGACGTTACTAGAGCCACCTCCATATATTCTTCCATCGTCGGGATATGATTTTCATGGAACCATTTGGCTTCGTTGAAGTAGGCATGGACTAAAAGTTTCATCTGTTATACATCGATCGTACATATAAAAGTCATTTCTAAGTTAAACAATAATTTTTATGTAGAGTAATTAATTTCTACAAGGTAGTATATTATAATTTGATTCAAGGAGAGATTCAAGAGTGTGGTGCGTACCGCTTCTTTTCCGTAGTGGACTCTGTAGGACCATCCCTCCTTCGCAACTTTTTCCTCAATTTCACTGTACACGTTCAATAGCGCCTCGTAACATATTTGCATGTAAGCTGGAAGTCGGTCCATGCTTTTAGTGTCCCACCTGAAAATGAAGCATCCAAGTTTATGTAATCGCACTGTGACCGTCATTTGTCTCTTACTTGAGCCTTGTTTTACAAAAAAACAGAAAGAAAAGAGCATTTTCCCATGCCACAAATTAACCTGTCAATTGCTTCTGTGAAAAGTTCCAGCTCTTCAAGGGTGCCATAAACATCATAGATGTCATCAATAATCGATGTCATGGCTATTACTCTGGTAAGTATTTTCCTAGCAAGGGAGTATTGAGGCTCAAAATATGCACCTACTATCCAAAAGTAGCACTCGACCACCCTGTCCCTTGCGAAAGGAAGCCTTCTAGCAAAGTCCAAACCCTTCCACCACCTGAAACAGATAAAATTTTGAGCACTATCTGAAGAAGTAAATACCTTCACAAGCAATCGTCGAGGAAAAAAAAGCTTATGCCCGCACCACAACTTGCTCTGCGTCAATATTCATTTTTAACATGTTCACGCGTGCATTCATTCTACATTTGGATACAAGTGCTATATATAAATCACCTTGTGATTTCCGCAAGCTCTTCTTTATGCAGTTCCTGCACGAGATTGAAGTTCAACTTTGCAAGCCTTAGTAAAGTCTTGTTACATGACGGCTCGTCCTCATAGATAGAAATGTAGTGCCTGCTCTCTAGTCTTGGAACGCCCCTTTGGATGGGCTGTTTTAGGGCATGAGAAACTTTTGCTTTTAGTTGGCAGTTTGGACTCGTTGCCATGGACTTGAGGTGGATGGTTGTGAAAGCGAGGGCCTCATCAAGAATATCTTCTCCATGCACTGCTAGATGAGCTGCTTCATAGAGACCTAGGACGCCTCGAACATCATTGGATTGCTTGAAATAACCTTTTTCCTGATCTTTGAACTTGTTGAATACATCTGAATTAAGCCATCACAGTAATTGTTGTAAAAATTAAAATAAATATTTCAAATGACGATCTTATATTAATAAAACATAAAAAAACCCCTTGAGTGCAAAGCATATATATAGGACCTTCTATCCTATATTGGAGAAAGAAGATTTTCATCAAGTGTTTATATACTAAAACTTGAGATGGGGTAGTAACCAATAAAAGAAATAGAAGTGAGCTCGCGTACATGAGGATGAGTTGAGTAAGAGGAAAACCTCCGATTCACCCCGCGCCCACGAGGCAAAGCCTATACTCTCTGGAATCTTTTTGTTGTTTGGTTAAATTATTTGAATGACTCTTAAACTGAAAACATTAAATTTGTAACCATTGAAAATTATTTCTAACAGTTACAAATTACAAAACATTTTCGGTTTTGGTTTTCATAGTTATTGTAAACATAAATTCTATAACAACTATAATTTAAATTTAGATTATTATTATAACACCTTAATTTTTAAATTATTGTAATAACAACTTTAATTTCATGAATATGGCTGTTGCATTATAGTAGCTTATAAATACTATACAATATTTTTCTTCTTCTTCTTCTTCTCATTTAGTGGACTCTTGTTATAATATACCATCAGAAATGGACTTGAAAATTTGTATGGAGATGATGTTATGCATGTTTTTCATAACAATTAGCCATGCACATACTAATTACCGCATGAAACGTTGTAGCCATGTTGTCTTAGGAGTCGAAAACCAAGAGCAGTGCTGTAAAGGTCACCATCTTCCATGTCAATATGGTTATTGTATATATGTTGCAGTGCTTCTTCTATCTCTGTTTCAAAGTGGTAAGCCACACCTAGGCGCTGGATTGCATCTACAAGATCCAGCGACTGTGATGAATAATTGCTAGCTGCAGCCAAGAGTATTTCCCTCTTAACTTCTTCCCTGAGCTTTTCAACTTCTAATTCTAGGGCTTCATGAACCTGCATTGTCAAAACCATATGAAAAGCGTAATTAATTTTCTCAAAGGGAGATAAAAAAGACAAAGAATCATATATACACAGATAGTATAGTCCTTATTCCGAGCAATGACCTTCGTGTCTTCGGGGGGATGGGAAATGAATTGATCACCCCAAATGCTTGGATGAAAATTGGCTGTCCGGCGAATGATCTCATGATCATCACGAGCCATGGCGGGCGCACCTTGTTGAGAGACTCGGGTAGACATGCTGCTACGGCAAGGATATTGTTCGCAATTCTTTTTATCGGTTAATGAAATAGAATAGAGCATGCAGTGCACAGCATCAGCATAGATCCGGTGCATTTATAGGCAGCTGAGAGGGGTGTTTATTAATCACGTGAGAATATATAATGCTAATTATTGATGGGAATCTCTCACTTTCAAGTTAAATTAAAAGGAGAAAGAGATGATCCATGATATTTGACCAGAATTTTCAACACTTTCTGTTTTACTCTTAATAATTTGAGAAACGAAACCATGTGATAAACATGGATGTTGGTGTTGTATGGAAAGCCATGGATGGGTTTGCGATTCAAAAAAAACATCAAAGGAAACGTAAGCATGGGAAGTTACAAGGAAGTTGCCATAAAACTATTATATTAAATAAATAAATAAATAAATAAATAAAAGTATTGTACTTACTGCGAGCAATGACCTTTGGAAAGAAATTGAGGGAATATATTTAAGTTAACCAGCAGGGGGGGGGACCGGAAAAGAAATTAAGGAACACTAAAAACGTGGCCACGCATGAAAACGAGGAAACTCACGAACGATGAAAACGAGAAAACATGGCCAAGGTAATAACAACACGGACCCTGAGTCGGGAAGGGATGCATGTGACTCAAGTGTCTATTCGTGATGAGCACCCAATAACTCACGTTCCATATAAACACCCTTATGTTCTCTTCTTCTTCCTTCTTGATAAAGATGGTTTATATCAGATTTGGTATTAACCTTTTATCTCTACTCCACAAGAACTACCCCTGAAGTCTGACATTGAAGGCTTGGTGATCCACACTGATATATCTTGTATTAAATCCTCTCTACTAAGACTCTTCTAGTTTTTATTATAAAATTTTACTAAATGGCTTCCCTCTTAAGCAATTTCAATTGATCTCATTTGGGTTCATCAAAGCTTGTTTTAGACTTAGATTTAAACAATAACCTGACTATGTAGTTTTAAAGGTTTTTGGTTTTTTATGCGTTCCATTTTTGCGTCCAGCAACTTGAGTTTTTCGCTTTCCCATCTAGGATATCATTTTCTTAAAATTGGATTTTTCTTAATGAGCATGCTGGTAATAGATTCATCGATGGAATTATTAGTGTCAAAAGTGCTTAAAAACAATTTTCTCGTTTCATATTGCTGGTATTTCCATCAGTTAATATTGCATATCACTGATAGAAAAACTATATGTAATTTCATTGAGTTTTTTTTTGTCAGTATTCCCGTACGTAAATATAACATATAATTGACAAACAAATCGTCTAAAATTTCATCAATATTAAACAATGAAATTACATATAGTTTTTCTGTCAGTAATGTCTAGGTTTTAACCCAATAAAATAAAAAAATTATTGATTAGGAAAGATATTTCTTGAACTTTGGACAAACCAAAAACTAAAAAACACAGCATTAAAAAGAAAAAAAACTGGTCGATAATGCAGGTTATTATGGAAAAGGTGATATTTTTTTTCTATGCATAATTAGTCCTTTCATCTAGATTCTTATATACTATTAGGTTTTCGATGATAGATGAAAACTCTTGAATTATAATTTCATGATTAAAACTAAAACTTTTAATTTGTTATTCAACATGGTATGCACGACAGAAAAAAATAGCACTTAAAATTACAACTGGGCAATGTTTCTTGAGATAATTTATTGATCGGAAGGCAGCTGAAACAGAGATATGTTGAAGGTACGTACAAATAATTGAGATGACAGGAGCATATAAACAGCCTGGAAAACAGTCGCAGAAAGCTCAAATCTAATATGAGATTTAACAACAATTAGATTGATGTTAAAAACAGGAGGAGAAGAAAAGGGTAATATATCTGTAAGGAAAGGCAGAAATAGTGTTTAGGAGTTCACAGAATGGGAAAAATCCATGCCAGAACACATCCAATGATGAGGAAAAAGCAGGAGCCCAACTGTCTGAAGCACGGCTTGAAGACTGGAAAAAACAGAACATTTTTTGATATTGGATGTGTCTCAACTCTCAACCATTATTATTATTATTATTATTATTATTATTATTATTATTATGGCTGTGTCCATTCTTACCGTGAGCCAGTAAGATATTATGATTAAGAATGGTCGTTGGCTACTGTCCTTCTAATGTCTGTTACACCACTCGAATGGTCTCCTTTTTTTCAATGTTTTCCACTGGCTACTGTCCTTCTAATGTCTGTTACACCACTCGAATGGTCTCTTTTTTTTCAATGTTTTCCACGAGTAGACTGGTTGGCAATGTTTCTGTCATCTTGTGTCGTTGGATATTAGCCTTATATTCAAATGTCTCCATAAACCATAGCTATTGCAATCAAACACTCAATCTATATAATTTTCTGCCTTTTTTTTTTTTTTTTATTTTAATGTTTTTCAAGAGTAAACTGGTTTTTGATGACTTAATGTTTATTTTGTGTGCGTGTGCTGACCTTAAATTGTTTATACTAGCTAATTCCCTGCACTACGTTACGGGTAGAATAAATAATTTTTATAATTTTTAAGATTAAAATATAATATTTATACATGTAAAGTTTGATACAATAAAATAAATTAATATATCTTATAATAATAATAATAATAATAATAATAATAATAGTATCAAATTCTTGACATCTAAAATTATATTATCAAAATAAAAAAAAATTATTAAACTATAAACGTAACTTTTCTTGTACGACGAGGGTGTGTGAATGGGAAAAGCTATAAATTAATAGAAAAAATGAACCATACCCTAATGATTTTGTTAGAGAATAATATAAATCATATTCTGAGACCTCACTTACAAGTTTAAGCTTTTAGGTGAGATGGTTCCTTAATATGGTATCAGAGCCTTGTTGACCGAGCGGTCATGAGCTCGAATCTCACCATCTCCATTCTATTTGATAAAAATCAAGCACAAGGTAATGTAGGCCTGTGCAAGTTTCAAGCCCAAAAGGTTTTCACTTGAGAGGGGGTGTTAGAGAATAATATAAATCATATTCTGAGACCTCACTTACAAACTTAAGCTTTTAGGTGAGATGGTTCCTTAACAGATTTGATGTTTTGGATTCAAAGATATCTATCAACATGTAAAACTCAGATTCACAAATTCATGCCGGGGAATGAAGGGCTCATATACCTCCACAAACACATATATATAGTTAACACTGTATGTGCCTAGCTTGGATCCATTGAATTCACTACAAAGTCGTAATCAATGGGTGGGTCGAAGTTAAAGTTGAGATGATCAGCAAGTTTTTCTGTCTTTGAATATGATCATTAACAAAGTGCAGAATCAAAGAAAAAGTTCCCAAAAACAGAAAAGAAAGCGTTGAGAAAAGCAAAAGCAAAAAGGATACTATAAAGCTTTCAATCTTTGATTTGGGTTCTTTAGCCAAGATGGGAGATGAATGGAAAGTGACATGCAATATATCTTGCTGCGTTCTGATGGTTCATGGCATGATAAAAAAAGTTTGAAATCTGAATTACAAATTTCATGTTTAAATCAGGGAATATTTATTTTCTAAACAACTGAAGTTTTACTCCCTTAACAGAAGTACTTCCTCTAAACCAAATACACACACATACATGCTTTTTCATGCTGACAATGGCCTCCTGACAGAGAAATGGCCCATCAAAAGGGCGTCAAAACAATTTCCTACTTCATTTCATTGGTATTTCCATTAATTAATATAACATATATAATTTCATCAATTTTTTTGTTATTATTCCCGTGTAAATTTGACAAAAAATTGACAAACAAAATATCTAAAATTTCATCAATGTTTAAACAATGATAATGGTGTTTACACTAATTATTTCCCACATCTCTAGAATATACCAACATACTAATACTTTAAATATTTTTTTAAAATAAAATATATATTAAATATAATTAGAAAATAATTAAAATATATTACATTAATATTAAATCAAGAACTTATTACAAATTTAAATATTTGTGATCATACATTGAAATTTGACTAAAATTACAAAAATACCATAAAAATAATTTGTTTATTTAATTTTTCGGATGTGTATTTAATATCATTTGTTAAGTTTTAGAATGATTAGGTTTTAGTCCAATAAGATAAAAATCCATTTATTAAGAAAGAATTTTCTTGAACTTTAAACAGGAAAACACAACATTAAAAAAAATAAAATTGGTCAACAATGTAGTTTATTATAGGTAAGGCAGCATCTTTTTTTCACGCATAATTAGTCATTTTATATGGGTTCTTGCAAACTATTAGGTTTTCAATGATAGGTGGAAACTCTTGAGTTATAATTCTATCATTAAAACTAATTTTTTTAATTTGTTATTCAACGTGCAAAAAAAATAGCACTTAAAATTACAACTAAACAATGTCATATTACTTCTTGAGATAATTTATTCATCGGAAGACAGCTGAAACAGAGATATGCTGAAAGTACGTACAAATAATGGAAATGATAGGAGCTCATAAACAGCCCTGAAAACAGTCGCGGAAAGCTCAAATCTAATATGAGATTCTCCATCGTTTAACAGCAATTAGATTGATGTTAAGAACAGGAGAAGAAGAAATAGTGTTCAAGAGTTCACAGAATGGGAAAGATCACATCTAATGATAAGGAAAAAGCCGGAGCCGAAGAGTCTGAAGCAGGGATTGAAGACTAATTATTAAAAATTATCAAAAATAGGAAATTTGAGATAAATACAAAAATTGAAAATGCTAGAAATCTTGAGCAAGCTGGAATTGACGGAAGTCAATTTGTCCTTGGAAATCAAGAGTTATGGCTAAAATAAAACTTTCTTAAAATGACAAAAACAATGATTTTGGGGTCTGAACAAGGAAACTCAACCAAAAAATGGTATGCATCAACAACAAAGTTGAGTAACTACCGATTTGCCCCTATAAACAATAAAAATGTTGATTTGGCATCATGAGTTAATCCTTAATTTCCACTATTTCTAATTATATTTTATTTTGGAATGAACAACACTGATGCGACCATATTATTTGATAGTTTCATCCATATTACCTAGTGATTTAAATATGTTTTGTGTATTAAATGCCTTGATTTTTTTTTGTATGTTTTGAAGGTATTTTTAGATGAAAGATGCAAAACGGAGATAATTGGAGTTGATTGACAGATTTGACCTTCAATCGATGTTTTGTGCAAAGAGGAAGTTCTAGATATTGAAATGAAGTGATTACAGTAGCATTCCAAAAGATAACATACATAACTTTATGGAAAGATAAGGAAAAGAAATAAAATAAGGAATAGCATGGAAATCACAGCCTTCAAAATCAAATCTTGCAATCTGTCGATGTCGACCTTTGTCCATTACAACTTCCACATCTGGAGCTACAGAAGTCCTATTGATGCAAACCCATTTTTTTTTGGATTCAAGACTCATTGAACTATAGACAACCAAATTTCAGCTCAAAACAATGTGTTTGGAATGAGATATGATTTTCATAAGGGACAACTAAATTCTGCCAACTCAAGGAATGACTATTTTGTAAAATATAAATTAGGGTTTCTAAGCATATATGAAGGAGAAGAGGCAACAAAGGACTTCGGCCAATAACAAATAAAACACAAATCTTCCTCATCCAAACCCTAAATCATGTTATCTTCCATCTTTTTATTTAGTCGTTCAATAAACATGCAAGACTAAACTTTTTTGTTTGGTTGCAAGGACACAAAAACCTTCAAATTTCAACTTTGAGATCTATTTTTACCATAATTTTTCAGTTTATATGATGAATATGTTTGTTCTCCTATGCTTATTTTTCTATGATTATTTAATTGTTAAGAGTGGACTTGAAGTTATTATTGTAGACAATCTATTGCTAAGTTTGACATCAAAATTGGAGTTGTAATATATGAACTTGTGAAGCAATTAAGTTAATAATTGTAGTGGATCTACATTATTAATATTATGGAGAATATTCAATAGAACTAAACATATAATGCGGACAATTATGTTTCTTAATTGATGAATTTATCTAATTTTTAATGCTGCAATTGAATAAAATTATTAGTACGGACATTGTGGTTGTTTGATAGATAGAGAAAGTTATACGACGGATCCATTAACGAACCAATTTTAAAAAGAAATAAATAGTCATAATATAAATTGATGTGTTGTTTCCATGATCAATTCCGATTTCTATAGGTGAATGTTGACTTGAGACCAATGTTTGCTTTATTGATAAATTTCAGTTTTATATAATTTTTGCTTAGTTTGTTATAGCCTAGTCTAGACAACTTCCAACCCCCCCAATTGCATAACATATAGCATAAAAATCATAACTAAATCGTTCTCATGGGATCGACTCCTTACTTGCTCTAAAGTATCTTGTTTGATTTGTTTTAAGCTAGGATAATTAATTTGTACGACCGTGACATCGCAACAAACACCTTCAACGTGCTAATATTGATATACCCCCATCCATATAAGATAACATTCATGAATTGTAGGTAGGGATTATTAGGTAATTAACCATGTTTAAAACAATATTTCTGACTGAATGTAGCAGGTGTGTCCTCCGGACATGCTACCAGTTTTCGGGCTCATGCCCCATTCATGCGACTTGTGATGTCTACACCAAAGGTGAAAAAATTACCATCTGGCATGTCATTGGATGCCCCTCCAGGTCATTCACTGTATGATGGAGTGCGTTGTATATAAAGGTGGCTAGAAATGTTCCAGTTGGTCGTTGAATGTTTGTTCCCTCTTTTCTCGCTCCTACCGGTGAAAGTGCTCTGCAGTCCCTAGTGTTGTGAAAGTATTCATTTCAATCCCTTATCTTTTGATTGTGTTTTATGTTCTTGATTTCTGGTATAGAAGTTTTGATTTATTTTAATTTTATCTTTCAATAGAAATTGATTATATATTGTATTTTCATTTTGTTCCTCAATCTTTTAATTTCCGGATTGGATTGAAATCCATAATATATTTGATATTAAAGTTCTGATTTGTTTCATTTTTACCCTTCAATAGTAATTGATTATAAATTTAAGTTTCATTTCAGTCCTCAGGCTTTTAATTTCCAATTTGGTTTGAAATTTTTAATTTTTTTGGTATCAAAGTTTAGATTTGTTTCAATTATGTACTTTAAATTAAAGTTCATATATATATATATATATATATATATATATATATATATATTTATTTATTTATTTCATCCCTTATACTTTTAATCTTTGATTTTGTCTTAATTCCTTTATATATATATATATATATATTTCTGAAATAGTTGTTATGTTTGTCATGCTCTTGGTTTGTGTTCTTAATTTTTTATGATTTTCTCTGTTATTATTTTTTGAAAACATTTAATGTTTAAATTTTAATTTATTTTGGTGATTATTTGAAAAATGATATTTAGAAAAATAATATTTTAAAATATAATAAGTTTTTCTTACTCTTTTTATTATTGCCTTTTTTTGTTAATATTTGGAGTTGTGAAAATTTCTAATTACTATAGGTAAGGCATTAAAAATAATAAAATCATAATATATATGACCTATTTTTTTCTTAAAATAATAAAAAAATTTACTATTAGTGTTCTAAAATACTTTTAATATAATAATATGACAAATAAATCTTATAAAATAAAAAAAAATTATTTTTTTTACAAAATATATGGTGTCATCAATGATACGACCAATAATAATTAAAATATTAATTCTATATATAATATTTATAATAATATCTATAAAAATTATGATAAAAATTCATTGATTTTTTTAAAAAATAACTTAAGCGTCTTGTAGCAATGGATTGCTCATATTTTGGACCACAAAACAAAAATATTAACTACCAATCGGACCACTATGAACGTTGATTTGTCACTTTGTAAAGCTAACGATTGCGATTGATTTCTGTCCTGGACTATTTTTTATATTATTTGTAAAGATATTTTTTATTTAAAAATATATTAAAATAATATATTTTTTTATTTTTTTAAAATTATTTTTAATATCAACATATAAAATAATTTAATATAAAATAAAAAAATATTTTTTTTTAATAAACAGTACCGAATTCCTTAGAGATACTTTGACCACATTTCTGCCGTTCTGGGGCCCTATGGCAATAAAATGAAGTGTCCCGTGCAACTATCTATGCCATTAGCCACTTGGAAGTTGCGAGAGAGAAGCTAAGTGCCGAGTGGGGGCTCCTAAGTGCTGTTTGGGTTGATAAAATTATTTTTAAAAATGTTTTTTTAATTAAAAAATATATTAAAATAATATTTTACGTGGTTACCTGTTTACATCCCAAGCCAGCCACAGAAATGGATGTTTCTCGCCATTGGCTGCAAATCATACTTGCAAATTTCTAAGACCTTGGCTGCCATCATCCACATATTGTATTCAAGCCAAACCGAATCAATTTCTAAGATTCCTTCTCGCCATGGCACGTGTCCTTTGCAGCGATTCCTTTTAAAAGTTGACGAGACATCATCATCATCATCTCCTTCTTCGAAATCTCCACAGCTTCCCTCGATTTTGGTGCCGGTTTAAGATGGCGGCTAATATTATTTTTAAAAATAATAGAGCTCATTGCTTTATTTATCAGTATTTAGAAGTTAGTTATTGAAAAGAATTGATATTACTCGAATTAAATCACGTTGTAAATGAAAGATTCATCGAGGGCAGCCTTCTTCTCTGATATTTTCGCAATAGTTGATAGAAATTCGGAAGTTTAAAATATTCTATGTTGTTCGTCATCGCAGGTGCTGTTCGAAGATAAAAGATTACAGATGTCTGTTTTCATATTCTAGGAGCATCGTAAGGACAGAGAAGATCCCGATATCTTGGAGCCAGATGGCAGTAGGATAGGAGCTCACAGTCAACCTCGAGGAAGTTTCAACAGAAAGTCTTCATGAAACCTAAGATGAGATTATTGTATATTTTAAATCCAAAAATATTGATCAATTCTCCAAAGAGTTGTTAATAGGTTGGATTAATTAGAACCAGATTAAAATATATTTAAATTTATTTTGCTTAATAAATAAATAAATTACATCACATTTTTAAGAACTCCTGTTTTCTAATTCAAAGCCAAATTTTAATGTGTTTGGATCGAATTTAGTTATTCATCAAATTTATTTTATTATTTACTTGACTTAATATTTTCTACATTCTTTTTTAATTAAGCCAGTGATTTATTAGGAAATTACCCATATTTCAGGATTTTATTTCTTTTCTTCGGTTTTCGGGTTCTTATATATAAATAGTTGTGAAAATATTTGTTTTTTTCAAAAAAATTGAAGGGAGAAGGGGTGTTGTCTGGTGAGACTAATGCATAAATGCAAATGCAAGAAAATAAGTAGAAGACCTCTTTAATTTTTGTCATTGAAATTTTTTTTTTTTATTTTTTTTTATTTTTATTTTTATTTTTAATTTAAATTTAATATTTTTAGATTATTTTCATATATTAATATAAAAAATAATTTTTAAAAAATATGAAAAATAATTTTAATATATTTATAAATGAAAAATAATTTTAATATATTTTTAAATAAAAAATATTTTTAAAAATAACATCAACTACACTCTCTTGGCTGACCGACCAATTTATAAATTTTTTTTCCTGGACTACGTCTTTCAAACACCTACTTCCATCCCCTCCATTTCTCCACCAAGAACCTGAAAAGAATAAAGAAAAGATTGATTTTGCTTGAATAATTGTCAATGATGTTTGATCATAGATTTATACAATGAGGTAACAGTTGATTTCTACATGTCAGGAATCAATTGCTACATGTTAGGAATTACAATAATGAATTACAAATTTGTTACCATATATATGTATGTGTAATTATATGGAAGATCTTTATTTCCTTGACACTCCCCCTCAAGTTGGAGAGTGAATATCCTTCACTCCCAACTTGCTAACCATAGGGATAAATATCTCTTTTCCCAAAGATTTGGTGAAAACATCCACTAGTTGGCGTGCAGAATCTACATGTTTTGTAGTAATGAAACCATCTTGAATCTTGTCTCTGATGTAATGGCAATTCATCTCAATGTGCCTGGTTCTCTCATGAAACACTGGATTGGTCGCAATGTGTAAGGCAACCTTATTGTCGCAATATAGTAATGCAGAGTTATGGTCTGAAATACCCAAGTCCTTCAGTAGACACCGAATCCATGTTAACTCACAACATGCTCCCGTCATTGCTCGATATTCCGCTTCAGTAGAAGAGAGTGAGACTGTTTTCTGTCGCTTTGATCTCCAAGATATTAGTGATGGTCTAAGAAAAACATAATAGCCCATTGTAGATCTCCTAGTAAGTGGACATCCTGCCCAATCTGAATCACAATAAGCTCTCAATTTCAAATCACTATTAGAAGAGAAAAACAAACCTCGACCAAGTGCACCTTTCAGATATCGAACAACCCGAAATGCTGCATCCATATGAATTTTTCGGGGTTGTTGCATAAATCTAGTCATTACATGTACAACATATGTTATGTCTAGTCTTGAGACGGTCAAATAGATTAACCGACCCACCAATCTTCTATACCGGCTTGAGTCTTTAAGTAAAGTGCCATTGTTTGATAATTTCATGTAATGTTCTATAGGAGTACTAATAGGAGCAGCTCCTAACAATCCTGCATCCTCAATAACTTCTAGTGCATACTTTCATTGTGAAATAAAAATCCCATTCTTGGAAGTAGAAACTTTAATTCCAAGAAAGTATTTTAAAGTACCAAGGTCTTTGATATGAAAGTGTTTGTGCAAGAATTGTTTAGTTGCAGTAATGTTGTCAGGGTCATTTCCATTGATTAGAATATTGTCAAATGTATCAAGAGAGCAATAAAGGATGTACCCTGTTTTCTGGTGAATAAAGAATAATCAGCTTTAGATTGTATAAATCCATCAGAGCAGATAGCTTTGGAGAATTTGGTGAACCACTGACGAGATGCTTGTTTTAAACCATATAGTGACTTATGAAGGTGACAAACAAGATTGGTCTTCCTCTATCACCGAAGACCTGGTGGCAAAGATATCTAGATTTCTTCAGCTAAGTCACCGTGAAGGAAGACATTGTGGACATCCATTTAGTGAAGGGGCCAACCATGAGCCACGGTTAATGCAAGTAAACAACGCACATAGATGATCTTGGCAGTGGGGGAAAAGGTATCATGGTCGTCAATTCCTTCTAGTTGAGTAAAACCCTAGGCAACCAAACGAGCCTTGTATCGCTCGACCGAACCATCTGATTTAAGTTTAATTTTATAAATCCATCTGCAACCAATCGATGTCTTGCCTGCCGGGAGTGGAGGGAGAGACTAAGTACCATGGACTTGGAGAGCCTGCAACTCAGATTGCATGGCTTCCTGCCATTCAGAATGAGCAATCGCTTCTGAATAAGACCTCGGTTCTGGGATGGTACTAAGTTGAGAAACAAAGGAGTGAAAAGTAGGTGTATAACGATGATAAGAAACAAAATTGGTCATAGGATAACATGTACCTTTGATCGAACCTGACATGAGAGAAGCAAATTGGAGAGAGTAAACGTGTGAGCAAACAAAGTCGTTGGGTTTGGCAGGTGGGCCAATATGGCGGCTGGAATGACATAGCATGGGTGGTTCGAGTGTGGGTGGTTTGGTAGCATCAGATGAGGGTGGAGGTGATGGAGGAGGTTTGGGTATGGGTGTTGGTGAAGTGGATGGAGATGGAGCAGGAGGGTTAACTAGGGAAGGTGGGTTGCAACCAAGCTGTAAAGAGGGAATAATGGGCTTGGTGCGGCGTGTATATGTACGAACGGTGGTTAGAGGGGCTTTGGGAGGTGGTGGGGGTTCTATAGCGGGAGGAGATAGGGTTGGTCGAGTAGGATGAGTGATGGAATGAAGGGAAATGGTGGTCATAAGAGGAATGGGCCCAAAATCAGTAGGTGAAGGAGAGAGAGCAGGATTGGGTGTGATAGATGCACATGGAAAAATAGTTTCATGAAATCTCACATCTCGACTAGTGAAGACCTATTTTGTGGATAAATCAAATAATTTATATGCCGTTTGACCTATAGGATAGCCAATAAAAATGAAAGGTGTAGATCGAAGATCAAATTTGTGAGAAGGGTGAACATTGGTAGCATAAGCTAAACAACCAAAAACATGAAAATAAGAAAAAGAAGGCGGTTTTGAGTATAGAAGTTCAAAGAAGTTTTAAAAGAGAGCACAAAAGTTTTAAAAGAGAGCACAGAGGAAGGGAGTTGATTAATGATATGAAAAGCGGTAAGAGCACATTCTCCCTGAAATTGTTTTGGAAGTTGAGCTTGAAATTTTAAAGCTCGATCTACTTGCAAAATGTGATGGTGCTTACGTTCTACAACCCCATTCTGTTGAGATCTACAACATAAGAATGTTGAAAAATGACACCAGTATCTTGAAAAAAAATCAAAGGGATATAAATTCCCCACTATTATCACTTCGAAAATTTTTGATGCGAGAATCAAATTGTGTGAGGACATAACTGAAAAAGTGTTTTAAAAGAGATTGGATTTTAGTTTTGTGTCGCATCAAAAAAATCTATATGAAACGTGTTTAGTCATTAACAATAGTAAGAAAGTAATAAGCACTAGAAAGAGAAGGGTGTCGATAAGGACCTCAAATGTCATAATGAATTATTTTAAAAGATTTTATAGAGGAAATGACACTAGGACTGAAAGGCAAGTGACTTTGCTTAGCCAATAGACAGATAGGACAAACATTATTAGTTGAAGCAGAAAAATTCAAATTTAAAAAATTATGAGCAATGAAACTTAAACGATGAGGGGAAATATGGCCAAATCTTTTATGCTAGAGGTCAGTTGATGAGATGGTGAGATGACATGTTGGTTGATTTATCAGTGAGGTAGGCAAAACCATTTATTTTTATGTTGCCAGCGCCACCAAGTAGTATAGTCCATCATGCTGTTTACCCAAACCTATCATCCTCGTAGCCAGATCCTGCAAAATACACTAATAAGAAAAAAAAAGTCACCGAAAATTCAAACCCCTTGTCAGATGACTAACTAACATCAAATCAACTTTAAATATGGGTACACATAACACATTAGTTAAATAACAGCTGGAATTCAAAGACAATGATCCTTTTATAACAATATCAGCTGTTTCCCCGCTAGGCAGTAGCACAGGAGGTAGTGCACGATTTTTATCCTTTCAAAAAAATAATTTTGATGATGATGAAATATGATCTGCCACCTCGCTATCAATAATCCAATTACGGGAAGAGACTTTAGGCAAACCTAGTTTGGTTACAGCATGTGCTTAATGGCATGATTCGACATCCTTATCATTAAGAAGGGATAAAAGCTGTTTTAATTGGTTTTCCGTGATCCCAACAATTGATTTTCCATCTTCTTTAGAAAACCCACTCGATGCAAGATTGGCAGCTGGTTTGCCTTTTGAAGCAGCACTGTGCCTCGTCTTTGGGTGCCTTGCCGGATACCCATGGAGTTCATAACAAGTGTGGATCCAGTGACCTTGTTCTCTACAGTGAGAACAGTGAGCTCATCCCCGTCTAGGTCTTAGTTGCTGTCTATCTTGTTCAAACCTGCACCCCCCATTAAAATTGTCTCGTCCTCCACTAAAATTGTGGTCTCGTCCTCCATTAAAGCTATTACATTTGTCACTAAAATTGGTTGGAGATCGACGATATAACCTCCCCACTGTGGGTTTCTTTGTGTTTTGAACTGCCATGGATACATTGCCAACAAAATCATTGGTGTTGGTTGAGCTCAAGAGATGTTATTTTTCTTCTTGAGAGACAAAAGAATAGGCTTGCGGGACTGAAGGGAGGAGATTCATTAGAAGAACTTGCCCACGGATAACACTGCAAGTTTCGTTCAAACCGATCAAAAATTGCATCAATCTTTGTTGATCCTAGTGTGATCCATGCATTGAATCATTGTAGTAGGCCAGTTCATCCCACAATCCCTTTAATTTTATGTATTAAATTGAGATAGAGAGTTGCTCCTGCAAAAACATGTTATATCTTTTTGAATTTCGAATATACGGGGTGCATTTGATTGAGAGAATCGGTCATAAAGATCTTCCCAAACTTCATGAGCAGTAGAATAGTATAAAACACTATCTAAAATCTCTAGATTGAGAGTGTTGATGATCCATGAGTGGACCATATCATTGCATCGAGACTAAGAAGCATATCCTTTTGGATCAGTTTCTTCTAAAGGAGCTTTGATTGAGCCATTAACAAAACGCAATTTGTTCTTAGAGTTTAAGGTTAGAGTCATAGTCCTTTTCCAAGTAGGATAATTGTCTCTATTCAAGGGTTTGGATATTAATACCAAATCTGGATGATCTGAATGGTGAGTGAAATAGGGATATGAGAGACATCCCTTTGAAAAATCATAAGTTTCTGGGTTTGTTTCTGGGTTTATTGCTGAAGTTTCATTGTTGTTCATGATGACTAAAGTGTGATGTTACATGAAAATTTTGATTGTAGTGATGAGTTGTTGATCTTAATCCAGCGTTGATACCATGAAAAGAATAAAGAAAAGACTGATTTTGCTTGAATAATTGTCATTGATGTTTCATCATAGATTTATACAGGAGGCAGCAATTGATTTCTACATGTCAGGAATCAATTGCTGCATGTTAGGGATTACAATAATGAATTACAAATTTGTTACTATATATATGTATGTGTAATTACATGGAAGATCTTTATTTCCTTAACAGAACCAGCTTCACTTTACAGAAGCTTACTGTCTATCATGATTTCCCTTCCCAATTTCATCTTTTCTTGCATTATAATTATCTTTCTTGTCAAGCCCACCTTTTCTCAACAATCCTATGATAGCTCTAACTGCGACTCCCTTTCACAAGTTCAAGGATCAAACTACCTTTGCAGCCCAAAGTTTTCGGACTCTGGTGCTTATATAGTCTATAGAGCTCAAGAGAATTTCAACACTATCTCTTTAATATCTTCTCTATTCAATTTAAATCAATCCATTCTTATCTTTTTCAACAAAATGGCTGAAGATGATTCTAATTGGATTCTCCCGCTTGGGAAAGATATCACCATCCCCATTACATGCCATTGCCTTGGTGGGTTCTCTAAGCTTATTTTAATGTATAATATGTCCAAACAAGATTTTTTTGTATCGGTCACCATCCCCATTACATGCCATTGCCTTGGTGGGTTCTCTAAGCTTATTTTAATGTATAATATGTCCAAATAAGATTCTTTTGTATCGGTTGCCTGCAAAGGTTTTGCAGGTTTGGTGAAAGTGGAAAGTCTGATTGAGGAGAATGTAGATTTCAATGGCTATGATGTCCCTGCTGGTTCTCTGATCCATGTTTCTATTCGATGCGCTTGTCCTGGTTCACCTCAAAGAAGAAAAGGCGTGAAATATCTTGTGACATACCCCGTTTTAGAGAAGGATAGCATTGAAGGCATCGCTAGTAAATTTGGATTACCTGAAAATGACATCAGGAATGCAAATGATCCAAGACAATATGAAGCAATTTTTCAACCGTGCTTATTCCAGCAAAGGATGTCCCGGAAGTGAGGTGGCATGCTGGTTCTCTTCCCGAAAGCTCACCTGCTCCTATGGAAAAAGTTGTACCTGGTACCAAATCAATAAAATGGAATTTACATGTATTTCTTGGCGTAGGTGTTTCTGTGGCAGTTGTTAAAAAATTGGATAGGCAGCTTACATGGTTGAGAAGGATGCAAATTGCTTTTGATCTAGCAGATGCCCTTCACTGATAGAGTTTAGTATGCATACATATGAGTATGCATACACAAGTCTTTCCCTTTGAATATAAATATATAGCATGCGTAGTATGTGTGTAACAGAACAGTAAGAAGCAAAACCAAAAATTTCAAATTACAATATTTTCCCTCTCTTTCTCTCTGCATCGTCTTCTTCCTTTGGCTCAGTTAGATTATCTTTTTACTCTAATCTTCACATGGTATCAGAGCTAGAAATGCTCACGCAGACCATTCAAATTCATTGCTTCCGCAAACTCTCTGCTTAATTCAACGATTCAAATCGTTAGAGAAATTCTTCTCTCTGTTTCATAAAGTGTTCTTTGACAATACAATTTTTTTTGACAAATATTCAAATTCATCCATAAATTTCTCTTTCAAGACTATTACTGAGCCAGTCAAGTGGTTGATTAAATATATTCGTGAAGTCTCAATATTGAAGTCATGGTTACAGCAGCACAACTCCAGATTTTGCAATCCCCAATTACAGCCCTAATTTCTACAGTTTCCACCTCAGTGAGCGTGAAGCTTGATGATACAAACTATCTGACTTGGTACTTTCAAATGCGTCTTCTACTGGAGAGCAATGGAATTATCGGGTTTGTCGATGGAACTCATCTCTGCCCATCGTTTGTTACAGTCGATGAATGTGGTACACATAACTCTCCTTCCTCTTCCTCAGTTGACAATGATGATGTGTTAATATGGAAATTACATGATAGAGCACTTATGCAGCTAATCACTGCTCCTTTATCTCCGATTGCTATGTCTTGTGCAATTGGCAGTGTTAGTTCTTAAGATCTGTGGAATCGATTAATTGAGCAGTTTTCCATAGTGTCCAAAACTAGTATTTTTCAAATGAAGTCAAATCTCCAGAATATTAGGAAAGGGGGAGATACTATTAGTCAATATTTTCTTAAGATTAAGGAAGCTAGAGACTATTTGACTGCTACGGGGGTACAATTTGCTGATGAAGATATTGTTATTTTAGCACTAAATGGTCTTCCATCTGAATACAACACATTTCGGTGTGTCATTAGAGGCAGAGAAAGTGTTATTAAATTACAAGAGTTTAGGACTCAGTTGCTTGCTGAAGAGAAAATTATGGAAACAATTAATCCTGCAACTCCTTCCTATTTTACTGCTATGCATACTTCTAAATCTGCTATGTCATCTCCATCATTTGGTCAACAACATAATGGAGCAAATACATATGGTTCCTATGCTAATGGGGGATACAAGTCATGTAATAGAGGTAGAGGCAAAGGTAGATTTAATCAAGGGTTCAGAAATATGCATGACAAACCTCAATACCCTGTTAAATCATTCAATCAATCTCAATATCAGCAGCATGTTGCTCCTCGTATGCATGGTCCCTCTCCTTCTTATGCATCAATCTCAAGTGTGCAAGTGTGTCAACTTTGCAATCGTGATGGTCATCTTGCTCCTATGTGTAATTTTAGACGGGATGAGAGAAACAGTTGCAACATTTGTGGTAGAACAAACCATACTATGTGGTTCTGTTTCTACAATGATAGAGGACCAAATTTCAGTGGATCTACCAATCCCCCTATAGTTCCAGCTCAATCTAATGGTGTCTCACATGAAATGCAAGCTATGAATGCAGTAACACACTCTAGTCCATCTTCATCTCAAGTATGGTTGGCTGATTCCGGGGCTACAAACCACATGACCTCTGAATTGCATAATCTGACTCTAGCATCTCATTTCCCTGTAAATGATACTGTGCAAACTGCAAATAGAGAAGGTTTATTGGTATCTCATGTTGGAAGTTTTGTGATTCCTACAAATTCTGTGTCTATTCCATTGAAATCAGTATTATGTGTTCCACAATTGACACAGAATCTTCTCTTAGTGCATAGATTGTGCTTGGACAATAATTATCGTCTAATCTTTGATGTATTCTATTTTTGGATTCAGGACAAGGCCACAGGGAGGATAATCTTCAAAGGATACTGTAGTAATGGACTCTGCCCTTTATCATTTGTTCCCAAATCCGGTTCTGGTTTGTCTACTCTTCATTCCCAGCCTCAAGCTTATTTGGGTCAATTCATTCTCTCTTCTACCTGGCACAGCAGGTTAGGGCATCCAACTAATAAAATAGTCACCTTGATGTTAAACAAGGCTGCTGTTACATGTCCTGTTGAGTCTACTTCTAGCATATGTCATAGTTGTCTTCATGGCAAATTTACTAAACTTCCATTTCCTTCTAGTACTACTAAGTCTGTAATTTCCTTTCAAATTGTCCACAGTGATGTGTGGGGCCCTTCTCTTTATAAGTCTATTGATGGCTATCGCTATTATGTGACATTTATTGATGATTGTTCTCGATATTATTGGTTGTTTCCATTATTCAATAAAAGTGATGTGTGTTCTGTGTTTATTGCCTTTTATCAATATGTTCAAACACAGTTTTCTTGTCATATTAAAATTCTGCAAAGTGATGGAGGTGGTGAGTACATTAGTATATCCTTTCAATTGTTTCTCACTACTAAAGGGATTGTGCATCAAAAATCCTGCCCCTACACTCCTGAACAGAATGGCCTTGCTGAACGCAAGCATCGTCACCTAGTTGAAACAACTATAACATTACTTCATCATGCAAAAATGTCTTCTCTTTTATGGTCTTATGCTATACACACAGCAGTCTACCTCATTAACCGAATGCCTTCCCCTGTCTTGGATAACAAATCACCCTATGAAATTTTATTCAACACAGTCCCAGTAATTAGTCATCTGTGTATCTTTGGTTGTGCTTGTTTTCCATTATATATATATATATATATATATATATATATATATATATATATATATATATTAGCAGATATGTTGTTTTCAATGAGCTTGTCTTTCCTTTTGCTATCGTAGCATCCAATCGTAGGGTTTCTTCTTCTTCAGATATTCCTCCTTCCATTATGCCTGTAATTAATCCCAATAATGTTGTTGTCATGCCATCTCCTATTTCGTGTCCTCCTAGTCCTGAGTCTTCATAATTGTCAACCTCTGAGTCCGTTGCCTCTGCTCCTTTGCTTACATTATCTCCCTCTATGGATCCTCAGTCCAGTCTTGCAAGTGCTTCAGAGTCCCATGAGCCATCTGATGCCATTTTTTGTCCCGAGGCCATCTCAGTGGAGTTACATATACCTCTTATGAATTTGCATTCCATGCAAACTCGCAACAAGAGTGGGATTATCAAGAAAAAGGTTTGTCTTTTATCAGCTAAAGATTCTTCCCCTGCTGACTTGTCTCTACTTGAGCCTTCAGGTTTCAAGATTGCTATGCACATTCCTGTTTGGCATCAAGCTATGCAGGAGGAGATTGATGCCCTTAAATCCCAGGATACTTGGAGCTTGGTTTCTCTCCCACCTCATAAGAACTTGGTTGGGTGTAAGTGGGTGTTTAAACTTAAGAAAAATTTTGATGGCTCTGTTGCGAGGCATAAGGCCAGGTTAGTGGCACAAGGGTTCAGTCAAGAACCTGGACTTGATTATGGTGAGACATTCAGTCTTGTGGTTAAACCCACTACTGTCAGACTTGTTTTAGCTCTTGCTGCCACCTATGGTTGGACTTTGAGACAACTTGTATCAAGAATGTATTTTTGCATGGTATCTTACAAGAGGAAGTGTTTATGGCTCAACCTCCTGGTTTTGCTGATGACAGGTATCCTGAGTTAGTATGCAAGCTTCATAAGTCTCTTTATGGCCTTAAACAAGCACCCCGTGCTTGGAATGATAGGTTTACATCGTTCCTGCCATCTTTGGGTTTTCGACATACATACTCTGATTCTTCATTATTTGTTAAATCCATTACTGCTGGTATTATTGTATTGCTAGTGTATGTCGATGATATCATCATTACTGGCTGTGATCAGTTTGCTATTAGGGAGGTTATTCAAGCTCTTACTGCTGAATTTGAAGTGAAGGATTTGGGTTGTCTGCATTATTTCTTGGGGGTTCAGATTATCACTACTGCTAATGGTTTATTTCTGTCCCAATCTCAATATATTCATGACTTGCTCAGCAAAACAGATATGTTGACTACTAAGCTGTGTTCAACTCCTTGCCTTCCCTATCAACGATTGCTGAAGGATGATGGGGTGTTGTTTGATAATCCATCACTTTATAGAAGCATTGTGGGAGCCTTACAATATCTTACATTTACTAGGCTAGATGTTGCGTTCTCTGTCCATCAGGTATGTCAGTTCATGCAACAACCTATGGTTGAACATTTCACAGCTGTTAAAAGGATTCTCAGGTACCTTAAGGGTACTTTGAGTTTTGGAATAAGCTATACGAAGGGTTCCTTGGACATCACAGCCTTTAGTGATGCTGATTGGGCTGGTGATCCCAATGATCGACGATCCACGACGGGACAAGTTATTTTTCTGGGTTCTAACCCTATCTCTTGGTCATCTAAGAAGCAGCAAACCATCTCCAGGTCTTCCACAGAGGCTGAATACAGAGCTTTGTCTTCTACCTCAGCTGAGCTTGATTGGCTTACACAATTGCTGGTGTTTCTCGGTGTTTCTATCACACAGCCCCCTGTGCTTTTTTGTGATAATCTATCAGCTATTGCCCTCTCATTCAATCCTATCAATCATCAGCGCACAAAGCATATCGAGATTGATGTTCACTTCGTGCGCGAAAGAGTTGCTGCTAATCAGCTCATTGTCCAGTTTGTTTCTTCTCAGGAACAGTTTGCTGATATTCTTACAAAGGGTTTAAGCTCTCTGTTATTTCATATCCATTGTCGCAACCTCATGCTTGGTTTTTTCAAGTCAGAGGTTGAGGGGGGATGATAGAGTGTAGTATGCATACGTATGAGTATGCATACACAAGTCTTTCCCTTTGAATATAAATATATAGCATGCGTAGTATGTGTGTAACAGAACAGTAAGAAGCAAAACCAAAAATTTCAAATTACAATATTTTCCCTCTCTTTCTCTCTGCATCGTCTTCTTCCTTTGGCTTAGTTAGATTATCTTCTTACTCTAATCTTCACATTCACTACTTACACTTCTGCACAGCACCACCCTTTGTTCATCAAAATATAAACACTAGAAATGTGCTTATAACTTCCAATTGGAGAGCCAAGATTTATGGGTTTAAACTTGGAAAACCAATCATTTCTAATGAAGAAAAGGAAGACGTTGTGTTGAATAAACAAATGACTCCAGACAGAGAGGCCCATTGGACGCCTGAATACCTTACTAGCAGTCAGGTATTCTCTTCAGGGACGTATTTGCATTTGGAGTTGTTTTGCTTGAGTTAATATCATGAAAAGATTTTTCTAGGGATGGGAAAATCGTAAAGGATTCAGTTCGTTTTTTTATTTGCTGGAAGGTGTAATATTCTTCTCATTGCATGGAAAAGTCGAAGGAATTCATGGATCCTGTTTTGGAAGGAGATTGTGAAGAGCTGAGAAAATATGATGGTTTCTTCACCTCTTTATTAATCAAAGCTGGAGTATTTATACACATCAAAGTCGAAACAAGATCATTACTGAATTACAGGGGTTTATCATCTGGAATGTATAAAGGTGGCTATACTGGAGCATGGACTGGTATTGTGAGAATTGGTGGGATCTAATCGGAGACTACAGGGTTGGTAGGAGTGCGCTGGGGATTTTCACACATGGCATTGAGGAATATGGTTTCAACAAAGTGGACATGTCGTGAAACATGTCTTCAAAACAAATATAGGCACCTTGAGATAAAGAGTATCCAAGAAAGACATAGGGAAAGGATTTGGGCGCTAATTTGTGGGAGGAATAAGGACGAACCCATGGATAACACAAACATCCAAAAATTTTTAGTTTGGAATAGTTTGGTGATGTTTGGAAAATTAAGTCAAATGGAGAGCTGGTGTTGAGGGTTTGGGTTGTCATCCGTTTGATTAGGTAAACAGTAGTAATGAATGCTTAAGTCCAAAGGGTAAGAGGTAAGGATGCACGGGATAGTAAAGTGAGGCCTGTTTCAACTATGTGACAGTGTTGCCGCTCAACATATCCATTATGTTCGGGTGTATAGGGTGGGCTGGTTAAATGGGTTATTCCAACGGCAGATAGGTAAGGTCGGAGGCCTAAATATTCCCCACCATTGTTAGAATATAAGGTGGTGATTTTATGGTGGAAACAATTTTCAACAATGGTTTTTGTTTAGCGTTTGAATACTTCTTGAAGGTCAGATTTTCATTTCAGTGGATAAAACCAGATATATTTGGTAAAGTGATCAATGAAAATGACATAATATTTAAAACCATTGGAAGATAGAATGAGGGATAGTCAAAGACTCTAGACAGGATTTGGAGAGTATATGATATAGGATTGGTGGAGCTGGGTGCCCTAAACGATGGTGCCAATTGATGAAAGATGTTTTGGTTGCAGAGAATGCTACAATTGGAGTTTTCAAAGCTGGCCATTCATACACTCCATCTTTAGAGTGGCCTTGAAACAGAATTGCCCCCGAGCGTATATCCTTCACAAAAAAGACAACCGGTAAGAATTCCATTGAAACATTATTAGTGATCCAAAATTGATAGATAGAAATTAAATTCTTTTGCATGGGTGGTGTCATAACCCAATTTCTATGTTACCCCCTAAATATACCAAAAAAATAATAAAAATAAAATAAAAGGGGCTGGTGTCGGCAGAAAAATCAAGGTAGAAATTTTGGACGTTTTCGAAAGTCTGGTCGTACCTCTTTTTTGCCCTGAAATGAAGGAAAACGTAGATTCAAGGCTAAAATAATTTATTATTGGATAAATCCATGTAAAAGTTAAGTCGAAAGGCATAAATATATTTTATGAGTCAATTTGATTTAATCATCGGCCAATTTAAAGTGTAATTTTCCTTGAGAATTAATTGAGAGCCCAATTGAAGGATTTAATTTAGTGCAAGGGATTAATTATACTTTAAATGGGTCAAATTAATTTTATTAAGAGCTTAATTTATGAGAAATTAAATTTGGAAGCCTAATTTGGGTTAAATTGAATATCAAAATTTTTAGTGACGAAATTTTTTGGGTGAAATCGGAAGCCAAAATTAAAGATAAAAACATTGTTCTTCTTGGGATTTCCCGTCAAAAAACTCATTTTTATCACAACCTATTTATTCAATTTTTTTTAAAAAAAGAGTTGCTAAAGCCATGCCAGTAGCCATGCTTGACCATACTAGTTGCCCCATTCCTTCAACCAACTCCACACAAGACACCATTCCTTCAACCCACATTGGCTGGGCTGACCCATTTAGTTGGGTCAGGCCCAACCTGTTTTTTTTTTAAATTTACATTAAAAAAATAAAAAAATATGTTATTTTTGTGCATACGACCAAATTTCAAGGTTTTCCTAAACATATTGTTTTTGTAAAAATCAAATATAGCATGTTTCTCATATTTTGAACAAAAATTGGATATCATAACCAGTTTATGATTATCCGTTGGAATTTAGCTAAAATATCAAAAAAATTAAAAATTATTTTTGTTTTTGTTTTAGCTATCTCGGTGTAAAATTACATTGTAAAGTACATGTGCAGATACTAAAAAAAAGTTTTCTTTTAATGCGGTTTAAAATTACATTGTAAAGTACACCTGTAAATAATTTTTTTTAAATGCAGCGTAAAAAAAATTGAACTTCAAAAAAAAAATCAAAAAACAATGCAGCTTGCCTTAAGTAGGGTGCACTAGGCGTGACCCTCACACAACTAGTTCCTTCACCCAAGACTCTTATAGACCAATAGGTTCCTAGTGATTTTAATACAAGGTGACAACTCCTGATAATTATAGTTGTAATTTTTACGACTATAAAACAACCTCCATTTTCACCACATGCCGTTGTCTCCCAATCCGAGGATGGCGGGGAACGAAGTGTGAAAAAATTATTGTCGTGATAGATGAGACACATAAAACTTTAGATAAGGTGAAGGATTTTTGTGAAGAAGGAAGGGTTGCAAAGTTGGTGCGTGTTATGAAGAGACCTGTACCAACCTCGATCATGACGTCATCCACTCCATCATAGGGTGAGTGGAGGGATAAATTGCTGAGATCATATGTGACATGATGAGAGGCACTATTGTCAAGTAACTAGCTTGAATTTGAATTGGTGCTGTTGGTAGCCAGGTTTACACGAGGTTGCCAAGGAGGACCTGGATTCTGGGAGGAAGAAGAAGTTGTTGTGGATGGGTGAATGGGCAGTACTTGATATGATGGGTATCTTTTTGCTATATGACCTTGGATGCCACAAATTTGATAAAAGCCTTGGTATGGCTTGGAAATTGATCTATTGTTGCAATTGGAGAATCGTGGATCTGGGTTCATTGGTGGGCAGCCATGAGTGATCGATGGTGAATGCCAACTATAAGTACCAATAGATGCTTGTGAAGCAGATGAGGTATGCCAATTATAAGATTTGTTGGCTCGCCATTAGTGAAGTGTTTTGGTAGTGGGATTGGCAATAATTGGGTGAAAATGTTTTGAATTTTTGTTTGCAGGTGTTGTGGCTTCAAATGAAAGTAATTTTTCATGGAGCTCATCGAACAAGATTGAATTGTCTCGAGCTTAAACTGCATAGACCAATTCTTTGTAATTGTTGTAAGGATTGAGAAATGTTGCAGGTAATTAAAGGAATTTAGGAAGAAAGGGAAAGTTGTTTAGAGAAGGGAAGAGAGAGAAGAGAGGGAGAATGAATTTTGAATTTTCAACAGTAAACAATTTTGTTTTTCCTTACTTTTCCCGTGAGTACATATTCCTATTTATACATAACAAAATATCATCATTCATACTTCTAGAATACAAATACACTACTCTAGAATATTCTTTCTTCTATACTCTAACATCCCCCCTCAATCTCTTGCTTTGATGGACTAAGTATGAGATTGCAGCCATGGCTTTGAAATAGAGGATCAATGAGGCCTTTTGTTAAGATATCTGCAAATTGTTCTTTCGAAGAGACAAACTGCACACACAACTGATTACTAGTCACCCTTTCATGAATAAAATGCACATCAATCTCGATGCACTTGGTCTTCTGATGCTGAACAAGATTAAATGATAGAGCAATGGCAAAGAGATTGTCATGGAATATTACCAGGGTCAGAGAAATTAAAACACACATAAAAGTCATCAACTGCTTAAGCCAATCAATTTTAGCTGTTGTAGAGGACAATGCCCTATATTCTGCCTTAGTGGAAGATTGTGAGATGGTTTGTTGTTTCTTGGAAGACCATGAAATAGGATTAGAACCAAGATAAACCAATAACCCAGTTGTGGATCGTTGATCATTAGGATCCCCTGCCCAGTCGGCATCACTGAAGGCCTTAAGGTCTAGGGAATCATGATAGTAACTCAAGCCATAGGTAGCAGTCCCCTTGACATAGCATATAATCCTTTAAATTGCAACAAAATGAGTCTCCATTGGACATTGCATGAATTGACAGACTTGATGAACTGCAAATGCGATGTCAGGATGAGTGAAAGTTAAGTATTGTAATGCCCCAACAATGCTACGATATAGTGTAGGATTTGCAAAATGAACACCATCATACTTGGACAAACATTGATATGGAAGACATGGGGTATTGCATGGCTTGGCCTCAAGCATCTCTATTTTGCATAACAATTCCTGAATATACTTCGTCTGAGAAAAAAACAAACCACAACTGATACGCTCAATTTGAAGTCTCAGAAAATAATGGAGATCCCCCAAATCCTTAATTTCAAACTCAGTAGTGAAAGAGGCAATAATCTAGCATATCTCATAGGGATCATAACCAATTATTACAATGTCATCCACATGGACCAACATAATTATAATCCCAGCATCAAGACTTTTAATAAATAAAGCAGAGTCAGCATATGTGGATTTAAAGCCTAGAGACGGTAAGAAAGCTATGAACCTGTCATTCCAAGCTTCGGAGCTTGTTTAAGACCATACAAAGTCTTGTGAAGCTTACAAACAAGGTGAGGATGTAAAGGATCTGCAAATCCAAGAGGTTAAGCCATGTAGACCTCCTCATGGAGAATGCCATGAAGAAAGACATTCTTAACATCCAACTGCCTCAATAACCATTTATGATGAGCAACAAGAGCTCAAACAAGTTGAACCGTAGTAAGTTTGACAACTGGACTGAAAGTTTCCTCATAATCCAAACCTGGTTCTTGATTGAACCCTTGAGCTGCCAATCTAGCTTTATGTCGAGCAACCAAACCATCTACATTACCTTTGAGTTTAAAAATCCACTTGTAGCCTACTAAATTCTTGTGAGAAGGCAATGGAACTAGAGTCTAGGTGTTCTAAGATGAAGAGAAACAATCTCTTCTTCCATGGCCTTTAACCAAACTAGAACCTGCACAACAGACTTATAACTAGTAGGTTTGATCAATGAGGGACCAGTCTCACCAAAGGGCTTGGTGACAGTGAAACAAGCCTTTCTTTTAACAATGCCACTTTTACTATGTGTCTGCATGGAATGTAAGTTCATGGAAAGAATATTAAGAACAATTGACAAATTTACAGGTCTGAAAGGTTCCTTTGATGATAAGGATTCAATATTCATACCTTCAACAGTAGGATCAGAGCCACAAGGATAGAGGATAAGGACAAATGAGCAGACATAATGGACATAGACTGTCATAACCCAATTTTGGGTTAGTCCCCAAATCTATCCAAAAATAAGAATAAAAAATAAAAAAAATAAAAAGGGTTGGTGTCAAGGCTGGAATTTTGGACGTTTTAGAGATCTCGATCGTACGTCTTTTTGTGCCTGGAAATGAAGGAAAATGCATTTTCAAGGCTAACGTAATTTATTATCGGATAAATCTATGTAGAAATTAAGTCATAAGATATAATTATATTTTTATGGGCCAATTCAATTTAATCGTTGTCCAATTTAAAAGTGTAATTATGTTTGAAAATTAATTTATGGTCCAATTGAAGGATTTAATTAAGCACAATGGCTTAATTATACTTTAAATGAATTTTATTAAGGGTTTAGTCGATGAGAAATCAAGTTCTTGAATTTAATTCGGGTTTAATTGATGAGATTGGAATTTTTGGGGACCAATTTGATTTTTTTCAAGCCATTTATGCGAAATCGAGGGCCAAATTGAACAAATTGAGAGTTTAATGATCAATTGAGGGTTAAATCATGCAAATAAAAAATCATCAACCAAAATAAAAAAGGGGCGTAAAGTCGAGGCTAGTATTTAATATCTTGACTGGGGTATAATTGCATAAAATCATAAGTTTAAATTTGATTGGGGTTCGGTTAGAACAATTATAAGAAGGGGGACCAAATCACATTTTTGCCCTCTGCAAAATCATTTTTACAAGTGTGCATTGTTCAATCACCTGAACAGTGCATGCACTTTGCCTAAGCAAAGCACCCATTACTGGGCAATGCAGAGTTAGTAGCCCTCGGCTGCAAGCCATGGGTAGTCGAAGGGCTGTTTTCTGTGCTATTAATATGCAGGGAAAAAAAGATAGGAGGGGGAAGCAAAAAACAAAAAAAGAAGGGGACTAGAAGAGAGGGCTGAACCAATGTGTAGAGCCAAATTCAAGTAAAAAAAGAAACATAGGGGAGAGGGAGCAGGGAAAGAAATTTACAAAGAAAACACTAGAAAAATAGAGAGATTGCAGAAGCAAATTCACATAAAAAGATTGATTTAATCTTCATCCCTTCGTCTCTCTTTGTCAGCACTCTCTCCCCATCATCTCTTTTCGTTAGTCCACTCTCTTTCTCACTAAAACCAGACAACGACGTCTCTTTCTCTCCTCCAGCAGCCATCAACTCCGGCCACCACGCACTGTCTCGACCTCACCAGAAGCTCCCCCTCCACCGGCGACCCAAACCATGGTCCCAGGCAAGGTTGGCAGCAGCAGCAGCAGGGGCTGCGATGTAGGCACGTTGCCTTCCGACCTTTACTCCGGCCATCACAGGCCACCATTCCGACGCTACCATGACAGGAAGAACCACCTCGACCTCCTCTACCCAAAGGTGTTAACGGGTACATGCTTAATCACAATCCAAAAACCTATTGTTCATCGTCCCCATTATTTGCATGCAGGGGAGAGAACTCCCCTGCCCGCTGTCCCTGCACGTGGACAATGGGTTGGTCGGGCCGGGTTGACCCCTTTAAGAAATTTAGGCTGGAAGCCTAGCCCGTGGTGGTTTATTTGCTGGAAGCCCAGTCCGAGAGAAGGTATGGGATGAAAATGAGTGGGCCTAAGCTCGATATGTGTTTAGGTGGGCCTAGAGGCCAGCCCAATGCATGCGGGTTGGAAGCCCAGCCCATGCATGCGAGCTAGCAGCCTAGTAAGTGGGCTGGCAGCGTGGCTCATCAGGGCGGGACAACCAGCCCACCAAATAAAAGAATAATAAAAAAAACATAAAAATAAAAAAATGTGCAAAATTTGCAAAAAAATATTTTTGTTTTAAAAAAGATTAAATGTGTTGTTTTCATGCATACGACCAATACACTAGCATATTTTAAAAATTCTTTTTCTTTCAAAAAATATATATTATCTTAGAGTTTGAAGAAAAATGTGTTTTAGCATGGATTTTGCAAAGAAAAATCATTTCTCGCATTTGGGATTTTACATGTTTGTAAAAATCCAACGGGTATTGGCCATTATTTAAAAAATATCAAAATCTTATTTTTGAGAATTTATTATTCACTGTTGGTGTTTGGATAAATAAATCCTAAGGGGTTAATATCCAAAATATTCAGCGGGGATAATTTGCTATTATTCACTGTTGGTGTTTGGATAAATAAATCCTAAAGTAGGGTAATATTCAAAATATTAGCAGAGATAATTCGCTGTTATGCACCATAAATATCTGGATAAAGAAACTTTAAAATAATAAATATCCAAAATATTTTCTATAGGAATAATGCCAACATCATTTAATCAGTATATTCTATAACAGATCAAAATCATAACAAATTATAAGCAAACCAAAACGTCAAGCAACTTACCTTAGGGAGGGTGTATTAGGGGTGCTAAAACCTTCCCTTTACACAACCAGACCCTTGCCTTAGAAACTTTGAAAGATCAATTTTAGGTTTCCTAGTAACCATAATACTAGGTGGCGACTCCTTTTTTCCATAAAAATAAAGATAAGACCCCCACATAATTTCCCCCGCTCATGGGGAGGGTCGCTGCAACACCGCACTCTTGCGTTGGGGTGCGACATAGACGATGATAAATGAGAGGAAACAACATCAGAAGCTGGTGGACTAGATATTGAAGGCAAATAAACGACATTGTCATTTGTAATAATAGGGAGAACTGAGGGAGAAGTGTAATGGGAGAGTGGAGGAGACGATACAGTTTGAGTGACCAAATCTTTGTAAGGGAACACATTTTCATTAAATATAGCATGCCGAGATACATATAGACATTTGCTAGAAATGTTGTAACAAAGGTATCCTTTATATTGAGAGGCATACCCAAGGAACACACACATAGTAGTTTTAGGTTGCAGTTTTTTTTGTAGATAGGGGTGCAACAATTGAAAACATGCACAACCAAATATACGTAAGTGTGAAACAGAAGGGATTTTTGCAAAGAACAATTCAAAAGGAGATTTGTAATGCAATATTGTAGATGGCATTTTGTTGATTAAGAAAGAGGCAGTATGCACAACATATGTCCAAAGTGATGAAGGCATACTAGCATGTTGAAGTAGGGTAATGGTGGTTTCAATAAAGTGTCGGTGTTTACGTTCGGCCAACCCATTTTGTTTAGGTGTATATGGACAAGATTTATGGTGTGTAATCCCTTTGGGATCAAGAAACTGATTTAGAGGTTTGTTAACATACTCCCCCCCACCATCACTTTGCAAAATCTGAATGGAATGTGAAAATTGAGTTTGAATATGATGATAAAAGGTAACAAAAATAGAACACAAGTCACTTTTATTAACAAGAGGATATAACTAGTAGTAACGAGAGAAATCGTCAACAAAAATGACATAATACTTATAACCATCGATAGAAACGTTGGGGGAAGGACCCTAAAGATCACTATGTATTATCTAAAAAGATGCTACAGACAAATGATCATTATACTGAAAGGGAAGCTTAGTGAATTTGCCTTGAAGATAAGTAACACAAACATCAATGACAAAATCTAAAGGACATTGAATACTAGCTTTTTGCAACATCAAATTGATAATTTTATTGGCAGGATGGCCTAATCTACGATGCCAAGTAGAGGATAATATGAGCTGACCAAGATAGGCCTGAGATTGAAAACTGAAGGAGTGTTGAGCTGATGGAGACACAAAAGACATAGGATGAAGTCCATTACGGCATTCCCCTTTGTACAATATCTTCCCTGAGACTTTGTCCTGAATCCAAAAGCAAAAAGCATCAAATATTAAATAGTAGTTGTTATCCAAACAAATACAATGAACTGATAGTAAACTCTGATTCAATTTTGGAACACATAAAACTAAGTTCATCTTGAGTGGTTTTGTGGGAGTAGGGATGCTCATAGAACTAGTGTGAGACACTTACAAACATTCACCATTTGCAATTTGAACTGCCATTCGTAGGATAGGTAGTACTTAAGGAAAAATTGGATAGATCAACTGTCATACAATTAGTGGCACCCGAATTAGTAAGCCACGCTTGAGGTTGAGCTAATGACTGTTTAGGAGACAAACAAACGTTGTGCATAACATTCATGGCATGATTCTGTGTGGGAGGAGAGTGAGCAGGAATATCATTGGCAATACCAATAAAGTTAGGACCATGCTCATTGTCGTAACCCAATTTTTAGGTTACTCTCCAAAATAAATAAAAAATAACAAAAATAAAATAAAAGGGGTTTGGCGTCGGTAGAAAAATCACAGTGGAAATTTTGGAAATTTTATGAGGCGAATCGAATCTCTTTTATGCCCAAAAATGAGAGAAAATACAAATTCAAGGTAAAAATTAAGTCAAAAATCATAATTATATTTTTTATAAGCCAATTTGATTTAATCATGGGCTAATTCAAAATATTATTATGTTTGAGAATTAATTTAGGGTCCAATTGAAGAATTTAATTAAGTGCAAGGACTTAATTATGCTTTAAATTGGTTAAATTAATTTTATTAAGGGCTTAATTGATGAAAAATTGAATTCTTGAATTTAATTCGGGCCTAATTGAGAAAATCAGAATTTTTGGAGACCCAATTGAATTTTTCCAAGCTAATTTGGTATAATTAGGGATTAAATTGAAGACAATTGAAAGTTTAATTATCAATTGAGGGCCAAATTGCGTGAATCAGAAGTGAGGGACCAAAATGAAAACGGCACACAAAGACAAGGTTAATGTTGAAATTCGGACAGGGGCACAATTGCACAAAATTACAAATTTAAATCCAATTGAGGGTGCAATTAGAACAATTACAAGGACCAAAATGAACCTTTACCATTACCCAAAGCTACACCCCGCTGCCTTCACATGCACTCCTGCCGACAGCCAATTGCCGACCAGCCACCACGCCGTCGACAGCCCACCAGCAGGCCACCACGTCACCGACTATCCAGCCACCGTGTCTAGCTGAGCACGCCTATAAAAGCCACCATGCACGACGGCTTGAGGGGGGAGAAAAACAGGGAAGAAAAACCAGAAAGGGGAAAATGAGGGGAAAAGCCAGAGGTTTTTAGCATCAAAAACAAGAAAAACACTATCATCTTCATCTTCATCTCTCGGCCGTCTCTCTCTCTCTCTCCCCAGTTTCAGAACTCGTTCTCTCTCTACGTTCAGTCTCTCGGCCGTCTCTCTCTCCACCATTGCACACCCATTTAACCACCCAAAACCACCCTTGTCACCACCGTGAATTTCCCTCTACACCAGCAACATAAATACACTTTCAGGCGAGGCTCCCGACGACGGTTTCTGCCACTGCAACGTGAACACCGTAACTTTGGAGGCTTACTCCGGCCACCACAGGCCACCGCTGACGACGCCACAACCACCAGGACAATCACCTCGATCTCCTCTACCCAAAGGAACTAACACGTACACATTTCCTCACATTTGAAAAAATACTATTCATTCATCTTCTTCCTCTGGTCGGCGGCATGCAGCAGGACGCAATTTGCATCCCCCTGTTCATGCAGGCCAGGGACTGAGGGAGACGGGCCGGGCTCTATGACCGGCCCAAATTTTTTTAGGTGGGCTTCCAGCCCACATGGATTGGAGGCCTAGTCCATAAAAGGTGGGCCAGAAGCCCACCTAGTTTTGAAGCCCAGCCCACTTAAAGCTGGGCTGTCAGCCCACTGTGTTGACAGCCCATCCCATTAAAAAATAAAGAATAGAAAAATAAAAAAATAATAATAAAAAAAATAAAAAAAATATTTTTATATTTTTTTTACTACTATTATTATTGCAAAAAATTTCAAAAATATCAAAAATATGTTTTCGTGCATACGGCCGAATTCCAATATTTTCCAAGCATATTTTTCATAAAAAAAAATATTGCATCTTTCTCATGTTTTAAAATAAAAATTGGATATTGTAACCGGTTTATGATTATCCATTGGAATTTGGCCAAAATATCAAAAATAATTAAAACCCTTTTTGTTTTATCTATTAGGGTGTAAATTTACATTGTAACATACATCCATGGATAAAAAAAAAAGAAGGATCTTAACTACGGTGTAAATTTAAAGCGTAAATTACATCCGTAGATAAAAACTAAAAAAGATTTTTTAACTGCAGTATAAAATTACCTCGTAAATTACACCCGCGGATATAAAAAATAATAAATATTTTTTTATGCAGTGTAAAAAATTCAACTTAAAAAAAAAAAGCAATCAAACGACAATGCAGCTTACCTTAGGTAGGGTGCACTGGGGGTGATGTGTCTTCCCCTTGCAAAACAAGTCCCCTTATCTAGACTCTCGCAGACCAATAGATTCCTAGTAACCTTAATACTAGGTGGCGACTCCTTATATTTATAGTCGTAATTTTTACGGCTATAAAATAACCCCTCATTTTTTACCGCGCGCCGTTTGGCGAGGCGCGAAGCGCGTAAAATCGCCGTCGCGACACTCATTGTAGAAACAAAACCAGGTTGTGTGGTTAAGTTTCCCATAAATATTGCACTGTAATCTCTCATACCCTTGGAAGCCACACAATGGTGCAACACACCTTCATTATCACATAATTGGCAGACATGAACACTTGATAAAAAGGAACGAGAGTATGAACAAAGCACACCTGGGATAGCTGCTGATGATGTATGGGATTTAGTAGGAACTGAAGATCTGGACTGAAAATGTCTCTGTCCATGAGCAAATTTACCCCTGCCTTGACTCTTATAAAATTGTTTATAACCACCATTGTCATATGAAGGAAAACCTTGTTGATTATGAGGAGACCTAAAAAATTATGTGGTAGATACGGGAGATTTGGACATAGTGTTCATAGCATCAATATATGTCAAACTGTCTGGAATTATATTATCAACAATGCGTTTCTCAGCTAGTAGTTGAGATCGAAACTCATTAAATGAAATAACACTCTCATGCCCCCTAACTACACATCTAAAAGTATTATACTCAGATGGCAACCCATTTAAAGCCAAAATCACAATATCTTCGTCTGCAAAATAGACTCTAGTAGCAGACAAATAATCCCTAGCCTCTTTGATTTTAAGAAGGTATTGTGTTACATTATCAGTTCCCTTTCTAATATTTTGCAAATTTAATTTCATCTAAAATATGCTTGTCTTTGACACAGTAGAAATTTGTTCTTTCAGACGCATCCACAAATCTCTAGAACTATCATTACCACTAGTACAAGAGATAGCCACCGTAGTCAAGGTTGCAGTAATCAATTGCATTACTTCTCTATCATGTATTTTCCAAACAATTATATCATCACAATTCACAACAGAGGAGGAAGAGTTAGAAATGTCTGTACCACTTTCACCATGAGTAGCAGATGGAGGGCATGGGTGGGAACCATCAACAAATCCAAAAATACCATTGCTCTCCAGTAGTAATTACATTTGAAAATGCCAATTCAAGCAATTAGAATCATCTAATTTGACATTCACAGAGGCTGGAATTATTGAGATAGGTTTTGTTATCGGGGATTGAAGAATTTGTAGTTGAGCAGTTGTCACCATTGTAGCGTGTGTAACAAAGAATGAAGGGGAAAACAAAGTGTAAGTACTATCAATCACTCTTTGAGAGAAAAAAATAGTAGTAAGGAGTAATAGTGTCTTGATTGATGTATATTACTCATAGAACGGGTTTTTGCAACTTAGATTGAATAACTGTTGATAAATTTTGAGATTCTTTGACGAAGAGATTTGAAGAAATGTGAAGAAATTTAGAAGAAATTTGAGATGAAGATTGCGGAAACACAATATTGGATCACTTAATCTGTGTGAGCTTGATAGCTTTGAAACCATGTAAGGATTGAGAAATGTTGCAAGTAAATGAAGGAATTTAGGAAGAAAGGGAAAGTTGTTTAGAGAAGGGAAGGGAGAATGAATTTTGAATTTTCAACAGTAAACAATTTTGTTTTTCCTTACTTTTCCCGTGAGTACAAATTCCTATTTATACATAATAAAATATCATCGTTCATACTTCTAGAATACAAATACACTACTCTAGAATATTCTTTCTTCTATACTCTAACAATTGTCATCGAGAATCTTGTCGGTGAGATCATTAGAATCTAATGGTGCACCAAGGATTGCGAGTTAATTAGCATAAGCTTTGACTGAGTGAAGATACCTAGTAATGGTCTGGTCACCTTTGGTTGGCTTTGACTTGTTTGATTCGGCTGTGGGATGGTTTGGCATAGGTGTTGACAAGGATTTTCCAGGCGTCTTGTTTGCTGTAATGTTGACAGGAGGACATGGGTTTAATCCATCAATATATCCACTGAGATCATATCCAATAAGAAGGGTTTCAAATTGTAGCTTCCATGATAAGTAGTCTGTGGAGGTGAGTTTGGGTGGAGCTTGAGTTGTGATGTTGATGGTGATAAGAGGAATTTCAGTGTTTGTTGGATTACCATCAGAGGTAATGATTGTTATTCTGGTATTGATAGAGAAGAAGAAAAAAATTGCAGAGGAGAAGAGAAGAACAATTAATTGGGAAGAATTGATGTGAGCTCTGATACCATGAAGAGCTGAGAAAATATGATGGTTTCTTCACTTTTTATTAATCAAAGCTGGAGTATTTATATACATCAAAGTCGAAAGAAGATATTTATATACTGAATTACAAGAGAGACTTGAAGTCTCAACTACTTTGCTATCTACAAAGAAATATTTCACTTTGAATATGGATACTATGAATGAAGATTGGATAACAGATACATGCTGACAGATTATTCATTGGGTGATGCTATGTGTTTGGCATTCCCGGCCAAGGGTTGCATGGAGGATCCTCATAATATACCTACCATGAATGATGTTTTGAAAGCTCTTTCAAGAATCGTATAGCTCATATTTTCTTAAGATTTTATTTCCCAATGTACTTCTGATCAAACTTTGAATAAAAGTGAGTATGGCATACTGAAACTACTCGAAACTTCTAAAATGCAAAAAAATATGCAATCACTTATGAGTAATTGGCAATAATTCCTATTTTTGTGATGAATACTGATGAATATTTGACCTAGTAGCTCATTAATTGTTTTTTTTCTTCTAATCATGTAGCCTTAAAAATGAAATAATTTTTGAAGCCATCATTTAATTTCACTCGAGATGTCATTTAGATTTATTGTAACGAGTTTAAATCTAAGTGAATTTGCGATGAAAATATGATATATGAGCATGGATATTCTTAATTAATTCCTAGAATCCAACATGCATACATCATAAAATCAAATACACCGACCTAAATTTTTTTAGTGAATTTGACTGAAACTAGTAAAATTTAGTGAATTTCAACCCAAAGTACCAAACAGAAAAAATTAATGTAACAAAAACATGTAAAACATTCAAGTGAATACAATAACAGCGAATGTCAAGCCTTAACTCATCAGGAAACCGGCGGATAAGAAGAACACCGTCGGTAAAAGGTTGTTAACAAAATACCGACGTAAATGTTCATCAGTGTGTCTGTATATATTCGTTGATTTTATGGTAGCGATGCTAACCTTATTGATATACGATACTCACGAAAAGTATTTATCAAACCAAGAAGTCTCCTCCTTGTACTATATATTAGAAAGTCTGCTGGCATGGGCTCCTCCTTCATTAGCATGGCAGGCACTTGTCGATGATCTACAGTACTGTGAATGCCTGTGGAAACCCGGCTGCGACCTAGCAGTTCACTATACTGGGACTGAATCTATAAGCAGTGACTCAACATTGTTTTTCATTACTTTTCCAACATGGGTATACCCATCTCCCTCCTTGAAAAAATTGATAACTAAAGTAGTTATATCTGTTAGAGAATAATATAAATCATATTATGGGGCCTCATTTAAAAGCTTGAGTTTTTAGGTAAGATGGTTCCTTAACATGGTATCAGAGCTATTATGCTAGCGTATTAATTGATCCAAGCTTCCACAATCTGATCCTTCAATGGATAATTCAAAAAAAAATACAGATGAAGAAACACATCCGACAAATCTGTTAGGCTACTGAGAAAGAGAAAGAAAATCGAAAGGACGGAAGGAAGGAAAGATGATGTCAGGAGGAGTAGGCAAATACACACACATTGATAATCAACCTCAAGTCTCTAGATCTATTCCTGCTGCTCCAACAATGCACCGGTCCAGGTTGAGAAGGATAGCTTGAGGTTTCAAGATCTGGAGGTGAATTTTAAAATTCAAAACTTAGAAGAATTTTGGTCGTATTTTTTTTTTCTGTTCTTCGCGGAGAAAATAAAGGAAAATAAAGAAGTTTTTTTTTGAGATGCTTTAAAAAAAAAAAAAACATTGTGAATTTTGGTGTTGAGGCTATAGGCATCTTAACACTATCAACAGAGGCAAAGGCTCTCTGATGCTACAGAAGGCAGCTGAGGTGTCGAAGGAGTCAGGAAGGCCAGCAAGATCCATCTTCTCTAGTATGCCTGTTCTGGATTAAGTGATATAGCCTCGGCATAGATCATATCCTTCATTTGCTCTTGTCAATAAGCGCATCTGATGCACATGATCTTTGCCTGGAAACAGAGGTTTTCTATTCATAAGCTCCATAAAGATACAACCTATAGACCACACATCAATTGTAGCAATAACTCAAGGTGCACGGTATCATTTGGTGACAACATACTCTGTCATAAACTCATTCTCTGAAGTTGGCCGAGCTAGACCAAAATTGCATATCTTCAGTCCTCGTAGAATCTGATACAAGAAGTACTGACAATGCTCCTCTGATAAACCTTGGTTGGAACGAATAATTTGGTGAAGATTAGTGTCCATGAGTTCCATGGAAATATAGATATCAGTAAATTCTCTACGAAGAGGTGGAGGAATGACATCTCTGATGCCAATAACGTTCTCGCTTGTCAGATCTTAGCCAATCTGCAGCAACCATTTGCATCACAGTGCCTTTGGCCTTAAACTTCTTCTGGTCTTCAGGTGGCCTTCTGCTTTCTGTCTAATGAAGAATATGTCAACTGATAGTTGTTGATCATTCCTGTCGTAACCCAATTTTGGGTCACTCCCCAAAACTACCTGAAAATAACAAAAAAATAAAATAAAGGGGTCTGATGTCAGCAAGTCAATCGAGGTGAAATATTGGATGTTTTCGAAAACTCGATCGTATCCCTTTTGCACCCGAAAATAAAGAAAATCGCAGATTAAAGGTCAAAATAATTTATTATCAGATAAATCTGCGTAAAAACTAAGCAAAAAAAAAAATATAATTATATTTTACGGGCCAATTCGATCTAATTGTTGGTTTAAATTATAATTGTATTTTTAGAATTAATTTTGGGTCCAGTTGAAGGATTTAACTATACTTTAAATTGGTCGAATTAATTTAACTAAGGGCTTCGTTAATAAGAAATCAAGTTTTTAAATTTAATTTGACTTCAATTGATGAAATTGAAATTTTCGGAGACCAATTTGATTTTTCAAGTCAATTATACGAAATCGGGTGCCGAACTGAATAAGTTGAGAGTTTAATGGTCGATGGAGGATTAAATCGCGAAAATCAAGAACCAAGGACCATAATAAAAAAATCACGCAAAGCTAAGGTTGATATCGAATTTTTGATGGGGTAATTGCATAAAATCAAATTTAAATCCAATTGGGTGCAATTAGAGAATTTTTAAAGGACCAAATCATTTTTTCCTAAAAAATTTCGAAATCTGCATGCACTGGCGTGTATTGAATTTTCAGGCGCGCCATATTGATCACAGCAGATCAATCGTGATTTTCTGCCTAATTTATCTCCATCAAAATCTTCTTCCTGCTTCTCCTCCCTGTCTTCCTGATTCTCCTCTGATTTGCTATTAATTCGCTGCATGTCTTCTCTGCTATAAATAGCAGTGCACGGTGAGAAGAGAATGGAGAACAAAAGAAAAAGAGGAGGGTTGCAGTGAAGAGTTTTTTGAAGACAGTAAAGAAAGCAGAGAGATTAGAGTCACATAACCATTTGTGTGAAAATTTCGAGTGAATTTGTTTCCCTCTCGACTCAGACTTCAGTCCTCATCCCCTTTCATTTGTTTTTTTTCATTTCTCTCGGTTTCCTTCTCTCTCTCTCTAAAAACCAGAGCACCGTTTTCTCTCTCTCACTCTCGTTCCAGTTAACTCCGGCCACCTGTTTCCGTCCACCTTGCGCCGTTTTATCATCACAGAAATCATCCTCAATTCTCCAGAAACTCATCCAGCAGCTCAGGAAAGGATTTTGGTAGAACAGCCCGTCGACTGCAACGTGACCGCGAGTTTCCGACGGCTTTTCCGGCCACCACAGGCCACCATTTTCGACGAGACAACGACCAGAAGAACCACCTCGATCTCCTTTACACAAAGGTGTTAACAGGTAAGCATTTCGTCACACTCGAAAATCTGCCATTGTTATTGTTCATCTTCTTCAAAATTTTACGTAAAAAAAAACCGGTTACTGTTTGTGAACAGTAACGGAATTACAACGAAAAGGCATCAGAATTTAATGCAAGCATCTCACCGAGGGAATAATTTCACCAAAAATAAATAAAAAAAAATATAAAAAAATAAATATAAAAAAAAAACTTTTTTTAGAAAAATATTTTAAAAAAATGTATTATTTTCTTGCATACGGCCAATACACTAGCATTTTTTTAAAAAAGAAATTGTTTTTGTTTAAAAAATATATATATATATATATTATCTTGGGTTTTGAAGAGAAAAATGTGTTTTAGCATTGATTTTACAAGAAAAAGATCATTTCTTGCATTTTTAGATTTTACAACATGTTTGTAAAATCCAAAGGGTATTGGACAATATTCAAAAAAATATATAAAAACTTTTTTTGGTGATTTGTATTATTCACTGTCGGTATTTGGATAAATAAATCCTAAGGGTTTAATATCCAAAATATTCGGCGGGAATGATATACTATTATTCACTGTCGGTATTTGGATAAATAAATCCTAAGGGGTTAATATCCAAAATATTCGACGGGAATGATAATTTATTATTCACTATCGGTATTTGGATAAATAAATCCTAAGGGGTTAATATCCAAAATATTCGGCGGGAATGATATCACATTCGTCATTTAACCAACATTGTTTTGAGAGATCAAAATCATAACAAATCATAGCCAAACAAAAATACCAAGCAGCTTACCTTAGGTAGGGCGTACTAGGGGTGCTAAAACCTTCCCTTTACGCAACCAGTCCCTTACCCTAGAATCTCTGAAAGACCAGTTTAGGTTTCCTAGTAACCCTAATACTAGGTGGCGACTCCTTTTTTTTATGAAAATAAAGATTAGAACTCCGATATTGAATTCCCCGCGCACTGGGGAAAGTCGCCACGACGCCGCAAACCAAATCATTTTTGGGGTGCGACAATTCCCATTCACCATCAGAAGCTGGGCAAAGATTTGGCAGAAAGAGTGAAGAGGCTGAGGCGGCTGAGAAGAATTGATTGTGAAATGTTTTGTATTTTGTAGGTTTTCTGTGCTTTGTGTTCTGTGTGCCGTTTTATACATCTCATCCTACCGTTTTGATAAAGATTAAAAAAAATGAAAAAAAAAGATTAAAAAAAAAAACTTAATCTAATGAAGAAGAAGAAGAAGAAGAACATGAATTCTTACATAGATTAAGAAATTCATCAACAAATGAAAAACTTCAGAAAAACTGAAGAAGACAAATGAAATTCAAACCCATTCTATCACCTCTCTTACCTCCCATTTCTTTCTTCTCATCCCTCTCTTCTCAAAGTCTCACAGAGACAAATGAAATTCAGGTCAAGAAATACACCAATGAAATTCCTTCTCTTCTCTCTTTTACATACTGTTTGTCAATAGAATTAAGTACTCTTGTATTTTATTTTCATTGTTGCAATCTCATGCTTGGTTTATCAAAGCATGAGCTTGAGGGGGGATGTCAGAGTATAGAAGAATATTCTAGAATAATGTTTCAATTATCTCAAATTCTCTCAATCCTAACATGTTAAGGAACCATCTCACCTAAAAGCTCAAGCTTTTAAGTGAGGCCCCATAATATGATTTATATTATTCTCTAACACACTCACTTAAGTGAAAGCCCTTTGGGCTTGAAACTTGCACAGACCCACATTACCTTGTGCTTTTCTTTTTTTATCAAATAGAATGGGGGTGGTGAGATTTGAACTCGTGACCGTTGGGTCAACAAGGCTCTGATACCATGTTAGGATTGAGAGAATTTGCATATAATTGAAAGAGGAAGAGGAATTAGTTTAGAGAAGGGAAGAGGGAGAAGAGAAAAGAGAGGGAGACTGAAATTTGAATTGTGTTGTATTGATTTCTGTTTTGCATACATTTATTGTGTGTGCACTTCTCTATTTATACACATTACATTATTCTAGAATATTCTTCTATACTCTAACAATATCCATACATAGAATAGAATGGTGAATGGCCCTAAACATCATTAGGAACAAAGTCTAAGAAAACTGAACTAACAAGCGTTGATGAACCCAAATGAGATCATTTGAAATTGCTTAAGAGGAAAGTCATTTAATAAAAATTTATAATATAAACTAGAAGAGTCTTATTAGAGAAGATTGATACAAGATATAACAGACCAAGCCTTCGATGTCAGACTTCAGGGGTGGTTCTTGCAGAGTAGAGATGAAGGGTTAGTACCAAATCTAATATAAACCATCTTTATCAAGAAGGAAGAAGAAGAGAACATAAAGGGTGATTGCAAGGAAAATGAGTTATTGGGTGATGAATAGACACTTGAGGCACATGCATCAATTCCTAACACAAGGTCGTCGATTGTGATGCTGAAAGTCGAGGGGTTGTCTCATCACATGGGATCCAATTACCTGCAAGTATTGAGTTCAATAGAGCCTTTAAATGAAGATTTTTTTTCACAATTAATTTTTTGAAAAATATAATTTCATTTAACAAATGAGATTTGAGGCTTACAACTATTGAGATGACGAGAATAATTATAGTGTCTTTAAATCAAGTTAGTATGAACTTACTTATTTATTTTTTTATAATGGTGTTGCGAGAAAGATGTGAGAGAATTACACTGCAATTATGTAATTTTGTTATTCAAATACTGTAATTTTGTTTTTCAAATACTGTAATTTTATTTTTTTATTTACTAATAAATAATATATCTAAACCGTGTAGGCTGTGTGATTTCTAGTATGAAACACACAAAAAAAAAGGTCAAAACATATGAGCAAATTTAAAAACTTCCAAACTAGAATGACATGACAAACTAGAGGGAATTCAGGCGCCATAAATCTCAAAGGCTATGTGCCTGTTTGGCACTGCGGCCAAACTGGTGTTTTGCAGTGGTTGCCTTATTTTATTTTTTTCATTTTGAATGAAATTTTTTAGTGTTTTTAGATCATTTTGATGTGCTAATGTCAAAAATGATTTTTAAAAAATAAAAAAAATATCATTTTGATGTATTTCTAAACGAAAAGCACTTTGAAAAACAACCACAACCACACTCCCAAACACCCCTATATTTTGGTGTGTAAAACCACAACTAGTGTGTCATCACCTCATTTCTGGGTGATTCCCCAAAATATATCAAAAAACAACAAAAATAAAATAAAATAAAAGGGGCTGGTGTCGGTAGAGAAATTAATGTGGAAATTTTGAACGTTTTCGGAAGCCCGGTAATACTTCCTTTTTGCCCAAAAATGAAGGAAAATGAAGATTCAAGGCTAAAATAATTTATTATTGGATAAATTTGCATAAAAATTAAGTCGGAAGACATAATTATATTTTTATGTGCTAATGCGATTTAATCGTCGGCCAACTTTAAAGTGTAATTATGCTTCAAAATTAATTGAAAGTCCAATTGAAGGATTTAATTAAGTGAAAAGGTTTAATTATACTTTAAATGGGTCAAATTAATTTTATTTGGGCTTATTTGGTGAGAAATTAAGTTTGAAAGCTTAATTTGGGTTAAATTGAGAAGATCGAGATTTTCGATGACGAAACTCTTCGAATTTAATTGAGAGCCCAATTGAAGGATTTAATTATGCGCAAGGGTTTAATTATACTTAAAATGGGTTGAATTAATTTTATTAAGGGCTTGATTGTCAAGAAATTAAATTTGGGAGCCTAGTTTGGGTCAAATTGAGAAGATTGAGATTTTCAGCAACAAAACTTTTTGGGGTGAAATCGGAAGCCAAAATTAGACAAAAAAAACAAAAACATCATTCTTCCTGGTTTTTCCCGTCAAAAAACTATTTTTTCTCACAACCTATTTATTTCAAAATTAAAACAACAACAACTTCTACTGAAGCCATGTTGCAACCATTCCTTCAACCCACTCCTATTGAATACACATCACCGGAGCCATGCTGCACCATGCCTGCCACCACTCTCAGCCATGCCCTGTAAAATATACCATGTCTTGGACATCATCGCTATACCTGTACCTTACTTTCTTAGGCCATAAATAGTAGGGGAAGAACGAACAGAGGGAGGGGAAGAAAACTGAGAAAAACGGGGCTCGAAAACTGAAAGAAAAAACTGGGAAAATTGCAGGGGGAGAAAGAGACAGAAATAAGGGGTAAAAAAACCAGGGAAAACTATTTTGCAGTCACGGGGAAGGAGTGTTGCAAACGAAAAAACTAGGGGGGAGACGGAAATAACTAGGAAAAACAATACCGAACCTATAGTCCAACCGGTGCAACGTCCTGAACTCCTACATTCACCCTTTTTTATCATCGGCGAGGCTGCCTCACCAGCTCACTTCTCTTTCCCGTCGCAGCCACTCTCCCTTTTCTGCCTTATCTCTCTCTCTCCTCTAGTAACATTTCTCTCTCTAAAAACAGCAACTCACAGCCGCTCCTTCTAACCTCCCCGACGGCGCATCTCCTTCTCCTCATCAACCAACCACCATCCTCTCCTCCAAAGGTGTAGCAGTTCATCTCTAGTCAGTCCACGGCCAGCTTCCTCTCAGCATTCAGCTCTCTCCCTTGGTTTGCAAGCTTTTCTCCCTCTAAAACCAGTCGGGCTAAGCTCTCTCTCTACACCAGGAGTAGCTGGCCAACCACCCAAGATCACCCTCATCACCACTGGAAGCTTCCCCCTCCATGCCAGCAACTCCCCAGCAGGATCATCCTTCTTCTCCAGCGACGAGCGGCAACAACAGCAAGCACGAGTAGAGGCAGCGACGTTGTCCAGCCCTCTTCCAACGCCTACTCCAGCCACCACAGACCTCTGTTTCCGACGCTACCATGACATGGAGAACCACCTCGATATACTCTACCCGGTGGCAGTAGCAAGTGAGCCTCTCACCGTGGTCGATCTAACACCAAATCACTGTTCACATAACAGTGCAGTGATTCACTATGCATGTGAATCAGTTTTTTTTTTTTTTTTTTATTTGGTTTTTAGCTTGGGCTGCTCTCGGCCCAGCCCAGCAGTGGTGGGCCTTTGGCCCACCTTGGCTAGCCCATTTGGTTGGGCCAGGCCATACTTGAATTTTTTTTTATTTTTTTTTTAAAACAAAAACAAAAAATGCATTGAAAAAAAACAAAAAAATATTTGTTTTCATGCATACGGCCCGATTCCAAAGTTTTTCCATCATATTTTTCATAAAAAAATGTTGCATCTTTCTCATATTTTGAAACAAAATCGGGTATCGTAACCAGTTTACAGATTCCCGTTGGCATTCAGCCAAAAATATCAAAAATAATTTAATAATTATTTTGTTTCAGCTTTCGTGGTGTAAATTTACATTGTAAAGTACACTCGTACAAAAAAAAATGTTTTTTTTTAAATGCAGTGTAAAAATTTTGAACTTAGAAAAAAAAATCAAACAACAATGCAGCTTACCTTAGGTAGGGTGCAATGGGGGTGACGCGTCTTCCCCTTGCATAACAAGTCCCCTTACTCAAAACTCTCGCAGACCATTAGGTTCCTAGTGACCTTAATACTAGGTGGTGATTTTTTAAAATTATAGTTGTAATTTTTACGGCTATAAAACAACCCTTTTTTTCACAGCGCGCCATTATCTCTTCAAATCCGGGGAAATAGCGGGGCGTGAAGTGTGAAAAAATCACCATTGCGACATAGTGTTTGCTATACCACACATACTCGGTGTTGTACATATCGCATCCTTGGCCACGTTTTCAGAGTTTTCAAAGCATAAACTATCGTGATTTCAAAGTTTTCTCGTTTTCATTCTTGGCCACGTTTTTTATATTCCCTTAATTTCTTTTCAAAGATCATGGCTTTCCATACAACATCAACAACCATGTTTAACACAAGGTTTCGTAGAGTAAAGCAGAAGGTGTTGAAAATTCTGGCCAAATATCAGGGATCATCTCTTTCTCCTTTTAATTTAACTTAAAAGTGAGAGATTCTCACGTGATTAATAAAAAACCCCCTCAGCTGCCTATAAATCCACATGATCTATGCATATGTTGTGCATTGCATGCTCTATTCTATTTCATTAACCGCTAAAAAGAATTGTGAACAATATCCTTGCCGAAGCACCATGTCTACCCAAGCCTCTCAACAAGGTGCGCCCGCCATGACTCATGATGATAGTGAGATCATTCGCCGGACAGCCAATTTTCATCAAAGCATTTGGGGTGATCAATTCGTTTTCCATTTCACCAAAGACAACAAGGTCATTGCTCGCAATAAGGAAAATCCTATCTATATATATATATATGATTCTTTGTCATTTTTTTTCTCACTTTGAGAAATTTAATTACGCGTTTAATATGGTAACCAATGCAGGTTCATGAAGCCCTTGAATCAGAAGTTGAAAAGCTCAGGGACCAAGTTAAAAGGGAAGTACTCCAGGCTGCAGCTTGTAATTTTTCATCGCAATCGCTGGATCTTATAGATGCAATCCAGCGCCTAGTTGTGGCTTACCACTTTGAAACAGAGATAGAAGAAGCACTGCAACATATCTACAATAACCATATTAATATGGAAGATGGTGACCTTTACAACACTGCTCTTGGTTTTCGACTACTAAGACAACATGGCTACAACGTTTCAAGCGGTAAATAGTATATGCATGTCTATTTGTTATGAAAAAACACGCATAACATCATTCTCATACAAATTTTCAAGTCAATTTCTGTGATGGTTTAATTCAGAATCCTAGTTTCAAGTTCAAAGATCAGGAAAAAGGTCATTTCAAGCAATCCAATGATGTTCGAGGCATCCTAATTCTCTATGAAGCAGCGCATCTAGCGGTGCATGGAGAAGATATTCTTGATGAGGCCCTCGCTTTCACAACCATCCACCTCAAGTCCATGACAACGATTCCAAACTGGTCACTAACGGCAAAAGTTTCTCATGCCCTGAAACAGCCCATCCAAAGGGGCGTCGAGTGCTACTTTTGGATAGTAGGTGTATATTTTGAGCCTCAATACTCCCTTGCTAGGAAAATAAATACCAGAGTAATAGCCATGACATCGATTATCGATGACATCTATGATGTTTATGGCACCCTTGAAGAGCTGGAACTTTTCATAGAAGCAATTGACAGGTTTGTGGCATGGAAACGACTCTTTTCTTTCTGGTTTTTTAGTAAAACAAAGCCCAAGTAAGAGACAAATGACGGTCACAGAGCGATTACATAAACTTGGATGCTTCATTTTCAGGTGGGACACTAAAAGCATGGACCGACTTCCAGATTACATGCAAATATGTTACGAGGCGCTATTGAACGTGTATAGTGAAATTGAGGAAAAAGTTGCGAAGGAGGGATGGTCCTACAGAGTCCACTATGGAAAACAAGCAGTACGCACCGCACTCTTGAATCTCTCCTGAAATCAAATAATAATATACTACCTTGTAGAAATTAATTACTCTATATATAAATTATGCTTAACTTAGAAGGAGGATAGTGATGGAAAATGCAATATCTTAATTGATGGTTGAGGGTTGGAAAACTCACTCAAAAGTGGAAGAAAAGTAGTGTTGGAAAACCCACTATTTTGTTCATGGTTAAGGGTTGGAAAACACACTCAAATGAGAGAAAAGAAATGGTAAAGAAGCACATTATCCTAATGGATGATCGTGGGTTGGAAAACACACTTAAGATTGGAAGGGATAGGGCTGGAAAGTGCACTATCTAAATTGATGATCGAGGGTTGGAAAATACATTCGACGATGAGGGAAAATAGGGTTGGAAAGTACACTATTTTAATTCATGGTAGCTAGAAAGCTCTCCCAAGTTCTGAAAACAGATAGAACCTAAAAGAGCACTATTTGAGTTGGTCGATGGCTAGAGAACACACTCAAATAGGAAAAGAGATAGGTTTGAAAAATACTTTATCTGTATTGATGAGAGACTTCAAGTGCACTTAGAGAAGTGAAAGTGGAAGGGCTTGAAGGCACACACAAAAATAATGAGTAGAAGTTTGTAAATTACAATCTTCGAAACATTTATTGGATTCCTAGTTGGGATGTGGGGATGCAGTGCATGATGACATTCAAATTTAGGAAAGAAGCAAGGTTGAAAAGCATGCTATAGGATATGAAAGAGGTGAGAGCTTGAAGGCATACACAAAATGATGAAATGAAGGTTCATAAATTACAATCCCTTCAAAACATTTCCTAAATTCTTAGTGGGGATGCAATGCATGATAATACATGTATACTTACCTGAGAAATATAGGTCCCCTTTCTTCTTCATGGTCTTATCTTTTCAAGGTTTGGATATCTGGCTTTGACGGCTTCTCACTTTTGCTTACTTGAGCCACAACTTGTGATTTTGACCTCTGGAGGTGACAAATCTTCAGCATATCTATATGCCCTCATTAACTTAAGGACCCTCAATTTTGTCCAATCTTCTTTGAAAATGAATGCTGGAGCCAACTTCAATAGCATTTTAGATTGTCCCCAGGTCTAGTCATGCCCCCCAGCACCAGTGTTTTAGGCTTCAAGTGTTTATAGAAAATGGATGGTTATTTGCAAAAATTGTTTACGTGTAAGACTTTTTGAATTTCAAAGTCATTCCAAACATAAAAAACCATTTTGATTGCCCTTGGTCGAGTCATGCCACACAAGTGTTTGCGGGAAAGGGATGGTTATTTGCAATGATTATTTTCATGTAGGAATTTTGGAATTTCAAAATCATTCTAAGCGCAAAAAACCATTTTGATATTTGTTTAAACAAACTTGTTTTCAAAAGAGTTTAAGTGATCTCATTGTAAGGTTTTATGTTGCTTTTGATGGCAATGTGAGTGTGTAATGATGTTTGTTTTGTCTCGCACATCAAAAGGCTTTTATCAAGTTTGTGAAGTAATTGTAGGACTTGTTTCAAGTGGAAAAGCATTGTCTATCGATCAGATTACTTGTATTTGATCAAAAAGGGCTTTATCAGGCTTTTAGTGTAGGCTTAGGTTGTTGGCTACGAAAAAAAGATATTTGTAGGCTCAAAAGGTGTTTGGGGGTTTTCTAGACTAAGGATCACTTAGTGTTTACTCTTAGAACTCCTTCTGGTCCTCATAATTGATTTTTATCATGACCTGATATGCCCCCCAACATTTTGTCTAGGCTTTTATCTTGACATGTCCCCTAGTATTTTCTTTGGATTTTTTATCATGGGTTTTTAGCTCTATCATCATGTTGACTTTATTTGTCATAATATACTAAAACTCTTTTTATGTTTATACCCCCTAGTTTTGTTCGGTTATCTCTTGACATGCCCCCCAGTATTTTGTTTGGGCTTTCTATCATAAGCTTTTATCACTACCATCATGTTGACCTGATTTGCTATTGTATGCTAAAACTCCTGTTTTTTTTTACCCACAACCTTGTTTGAGCATCTTTTGTCATTGAGGACTATTTTATGATTGAAAGATTTTTTTTCCGCACTTGCTTCCGAGTGTAGAGTGTGATCTTTGTCAGGGTTAATTAAGATATTCCGTTTTCCATCCCTATCCTCCTTCTAAGTTAAGCATAATTTATATATAGAGTAATTAATTTCTACAAGGTAGTATATTATTATTTGATTTCAGGAGAGATTCAAGAGTGCGGTGCGTACTGCTTGTTTTCCATAGTGGACTCTGTAGGACCATCCCTCCTTCGCAACTTTTTCCTCAATTTCACTATATACGTTCAATAGCGCCTCATAACATATTTGCATGTAATCTGGAGGTTGGTCCATGCTTTTAGTGTCCCACCTGAAAATGAAGCATCCAAATTTTGTGTAACTATATCCCTGTTAGAATTTCAACAGCAACTTTGGCTTTGCACGCCTTTTTATTTTGATCATTGGTTTCTGATTTATACAATTTGAACCTTAATTGACCATTAAACTCTTAATTGTTTTTTATTTGACCCCTGACTATGCACAATTGGCTTGGAAAAATTCAGTTGGGTCTCCAAAAATTCCATTCTTCTCAATTGAGCCCGAATTAAGCTCAAGAACTTGGTTTTTCAACAATTATGTCCTTACTAAAATTAATTTGACCAATTTAAGGTATAATTAAGTCCTTGCACTTAATTAAATCCTTTAATAGGATCCTAAATTAATTCTCAATAATAATTATACTCTAAATTGATCGACAATTAAATCAAATCAATCCATAAAAATAGAATTATGCAATTCGACTTCATTTTTACATAGATTTATCCAATGATAAATTATTTTTGTCTTAAATTTATACTTTCCTCTATTTTTGGCCACAAAAGAGATACGATCAAACTTTTAAAAACAACCAAAATTTCAACATTGATTTTTCTACCAAAGCCGACCCTTTTAATCTTTTATTTTTGTTATTTTTAGGTAGATTTTGGGGAGTAACCCAGAAATTAGGTTATGACAACAATGGCAAACAGTGAAATGGTGATTTGTGGAGGGTGATGACCAGAATACCTATCATTCCAGCCGTGTAAAGTAGGCCGATGTGGTTCTTTCTATAGTGATGGCATCAAAAATAGTGGCCTATGGTGGTTGAGAGAGTTGCTTGAAAGGGACTGGTTTTGTGCATGGGTTGTTGCTGCTTGATGCCGATGCTAAAAAAGAACTGAGCCTGCCAAGGAGGTGCTGGCGTGGAGGAGAAGCTTCTGGTGCTAAGGAAAAAGTTGTTGCTTGTCGAACGAGGGTGTTGCTGGTGGAGAGAGAGAGCTAGAGATGTGTTGACTATAAAGAGAGACCATTGTCAGCTATGACAGAGAGAGAGAGAGAGATACAATAGGAGGAAAGAGAGAGAGGGAACTACTGTTGCCGTTGCTGGTGGTTATCAGTAAAGAGATGTTGCTGTCGTTGCTACTTGTTATCGCTGAAGAGATGTTGCTGTCGCTGGAGCTAGGGAAGATAATGCGGCTTTTGGTTTTTTTTGGCTCCGCCTCTGTAAACTTCCTTCTTGGCTCTTTCAGTTTCCCTGTAAATATTTTGTTGCACTCCTTTGTGCATGGTGTTATTGGTGTATTTTAGGTGAAGAGGCAACCTTTTGGTTGCCCATTTCATGTAGCCATGGGTTACCTCTTCACCTGCAGTAGCGTGCCTATATTGTTCAAGTGACTGAACAATGTAGTCATATTTGCAGAGGACTTGGGACAAGGATAAAATGTGATTTGATCTCTCAATTTATAATTGTTTTAATTACATGCCCAATTAGCTTTGAGCTTTTAAATTTGTGCAATTGTATCCCCTTCAGAAATTCAACAATAACCTTAGCTTTACACGTCTTTTTTATTTTGGTCCTTGATTTTCAATTTGTAGGATTTGACCCTCAATTAATCATTAAACTCTCAATTTTCTTCAATTTGGCCCCTGACTTTGCATAATTGGGTTGGATGAGTTTATGGTAAGTAGTTAGGAAAATTCTGTAGGAAAACCATGGACCTAAAAGGAGCTTTTTTCTTTACAAATTTATTTCCTTTGTTGGATTAGATAGATGTTATTCCTAGTTTAGTTTCGAGATTGACGAGGACTTCTAATGAACTCCATGTTTTCGTTAATCAAGTTATTAAAGACCATATGGTTTCAAGGATTGCATATGAGAAAAATATGCAATCATATCAAATACTAGCCAAAACATATCGGTATCATTTTGCTTGTGCCATTTCAACCTTGAAAAAGAAATCAAGAATTAAATTGAAATGAAGAGCCCCCTGGCACCCCAACCCTAAATTATTTTCCCTCAAATTACAAACTTCTCTTCCCTAAATTTTTAGTCTATGTGCCCTCGAAAACCTGATATGGATTGCTCTCTAATCAAGTAAAAAAAGAAGGGAAATTGTTGCACTTACAAGGAGAAAATTTTATGTAGCTTGAGAAAACGGATGTGTATCCACACCCTTACATCATGAAAGCAAGTCATACTGGTGAAGAAGCATGGTGGCGTAATGGAGAAGGATGTAGATAGAAGAATGTTGCTCCTCAACTAGGGCAGCACCCTTGTAGGTGAAGTCATGCCCCTTATCTCTTGGCACCAGTACTAGAAGCCCAGTCTAGAGTGAGGTGGGATTCCAGCCAACCTAGGCTGGAAGCCTAGCCCGTAATAAGGCATGCTAATAACCCACAAGTTGGTAGCCCAGCCCCAAATGATGGGCCTTTTGACCCATTAGGGCTGGGTAGCCGACCCAAAAAAAATAGAAAAATAGTAATTATTTTGTTTTATTTATTAGGGTGTAAAATTATATTATAAAGTACATCCATAAATAAGAAAAATAAGTTTTAACTGCGGTGTAAAATTACATTGTAAAGTACACCTGCAGACAAAAAATAGTTTTTGAAAATATAGTGTAAAAATCTTTTTAGTTAGTCTTTTAACTCCTAATGAGGTAGACACTCTCTCAAGAAGAAAGATCTACCTCGAACCTTAGGAAGCACCAACGAATAAAAAATCAAATTTAGAAAAAACAATCAAACAAAAATGCAGCTTACCTTAGGTAGGGTGCACTGGGTGGTGATGTGTCTTCCCTTTACTCAGACTATCGCAGACTAATAGGTTCCTAGTGACCTTAATACTAGGTTCTGACTCCTGATAACTATAGTTGTAATTTTTATGATTATAAAAACACCCCCTTTTTCACCGCATGCCGTTACTGCCCCATACAGGGGATGGTGGGGTGCGAAGCATGAAAAAACATCATCATGACAGATGGCGAGTCCATTAAGGACATTGCCGAACTGAGCTTTGTTTGTTTGATTGTTATTCTTTAGTTTATTTTTTATACACATTTTTACTTTCAATTCATGCATAACATCGGGTTTGAATTAATGTCATCATGCATTTTAATTTCCTGAATATACCAAATTCTAAGTTAGGTGGGGAGTAGTGGTCTGCCTCATGACTTTTAGTCGAGGTTCAGATTCCTGAAACATCCAACTATGAACTGAGTGTTTACTTTATAATGGCTGTCACATCGTGCCCCAACCTTTTTTTATAAACCCCTTTACTACCTTCATGTAAGACAGTCACTGGCAGGTCATAGACCTTTAAGACTAAGTAAATAGCTTACCCCTTATGTAATGACCTAGAACTTGTTAATTCACACCTGATGGTATGTACATACATTTGCATCCATGCACATTCATCACTGTACATAACATATCATCAGCAGATCAAAATATAGGTCCCCAAAGAACTTCATCTCCTATAATTTACAACACTCGACTCTAATAGAGAAACATGGAGAATGAAAAGCGTGCATGCCAAGATGCCTATTTCTAAGAAGAGGTGAATGCCTTGAAGGATAGAGTTGCTCGTCTTATTGTTTTACTCGAGCAAGCATTAAGAAATGCCTCCGGCAAGGATCTTTCAACTAGACTTACAGCGGCTACTCAACCACAAGTAATAAACCACCATGAAGAGGTGATAGGAGAAAGGGTTTAGGATTAGCAACAAAATCCAGCTTTTGTACAATCAGTAGCACAGACACCTACCACAACCCCAACAGTTATAGAAGCATTAGAGGGAATGTTGAAAGCCAGGATAAGGGTCATTGAAGGGGTAAACTTATATGACCCAGTACAAGCTGCTGAAATGTGTCTAATCCCGAACATTATAATATCAAAGAAGTTTTATGTTCTTAAATTTATCAAATACACTAGGACACAATGCATTGTCACTCATCTAAAATCATACTGTAACAAAATGATAGAAGTAGTGCATGATGAAAAATTGTTTATGCATTTTTCCAAGATAGTTTGAGTGGGGCAGTTTTAAATTGGTACATAAGACTAGACAACACCAGGATTCGTATTTGGAAAAATCTGGTATATGCTTTCACAAGCAATATAAATACAGTATGAAAGTTGCTCCTGAAAGAACAAGTTTGTCCAACCTAGAAAAGAAGACAAATAAAGTATAAGGGAATATGCTTAGAGATGGAGAGATCTTGCTGAACAAGTACATCCTCTGCTTATGGATAGAGAGATGGTGACATTATTTGCCAACACGTTGAGGGTGCCCTATTACGAACATGTGATGGGTACTTCAGCACAACAATTCACAAATGTTATAGCCATGGCAGAGCGAATAAAGAAAGGAATCAGAAGTGGTAGAATTTCTACACCTATGGAGAAAAAGGGTTTTGAACGTGAAAGAAAAGATGTTGAGCATTTTGAAGACGGCTATAAGGGTAGGAAAACCCCAAAATTATCACAACCCTTCATATCAAATTGCCAACATTAATCCTCAAGCACCGGTCAAGCTAAAAATTTCTCTAAAATGAATTACCAGAAGATCTAAGGATAGCCACCTTCGCTACCATTTCCCTTAGATGAAATGTATCAAAAATTGTTAAACATTGGGCAGGTAGTTTCCAAACCTTAGGCATCGTTGCAGCCACCTTACCCCGAATGGTACAAACCTGATCTCGCCTGCGAATACCATGCTAGTGCTGTAAGGCAGAACATTCATATTTGTGGGGCCTTTAAGAAGAAGCTCATGCAATTGATTAAAGTGGGGTGGATAATATTTGAAGAAAATTAAGGTCTTATGCCCAATTAAGCTTCATGGAAATGGGGTACCATGTGTCTGCACCATTAAAGTGATCTGAACAAAAACTTTAAAAAAAGGAGTGCACCGGTATTGGAAGATGAAGTCTGCTTCCATGAGGTGGGCTTCCAGCCTGCTTGTACTGGAAGCGTAGTCCATAGTGAGGCATGTTGACAACCCACATGCTAGCAGGCCAGCCCCAAATGATGGGCCTCTTGGCCCATTAGGGCGAGTAGCTGGCCAAAAAAAAAATTAGTAACTATTTTGTTTTATCTATTAGGGTGTAAAATTATATTGTAAAGTAAATCTATAGATAAGAAAAAAAAGACTTTTAACTATGGTGTAAAATTACGTTGTAAAGTGCATCCGTAGACAAAAAAAGTTTTTGAAAATACAATGTAAAAATCTTTATGGTTAGTCTTTCAACTTCTAATGAGGTAGACACTCTCTCACGAAGAAAGATGTGCCTCGAACCTTAGGAAAGACCAATGAATCAAAAATCAAACTTAGAAAAAACAATCAAACAACAATGCAACTTATATTAGGTAGGGTGCATTAAGGGTGATATGTCTTCTCCTTGTACAACAAGTCCTCTTACTCAGATTCTCACAGTCCAATAGGTTCCTAGTGACCTTAATACTAGGTGGCGGCTCCTAATAATTATTGTCGTAATTTTTACGACCATAAAAATACTCTTTTTCACCGCGTGCCATTACTCCCCCCATACTGAGGATTACGGTGCGCGAAGAGTGAAAATACACTGTCATGACTTCGTCCTTATTGTTATAACCTAATTTTAGGTTATTCCTTAAATCCACCCAAAAATAAGAAAAAATAAAATAAAAGGGGCTAGTGTCGGCAGAAAAAAATCAAGGCGGAAATTTTGGATGTTTTTGAGATCTCGATCATACCTTTTATGTGCCTAGAAATGAAGAAAAAATGCAGATTCAAGGCTAACGTAATTTATTATCTGATAAATCTGTATAGAAATTAAGTCAAAAAATATAATTGTGTTTTTATGGGCCATTTGGATTTAATCATTGCTTAATTTAAATTAATCGCTGGCCCATTTAAAAGCATAATGATACGATCATACTTTTTTAAACCCGGAAACAAAAAAGAAAGCAGATTTGCGGCTAATGTAATTTATTATCGGATAAATCTGCGTAAAAAGTAAGTTGAAAGATGTGATTATATTTTTATGGTCCATTTCGATTTAATCGTTGGCCAATTTAAAAGTGTAGTTATGTTTGAGAATTAATTTATGGTCCAATTGAAGGATTTAATTAAGCGTGATGACTTAATTATAATTTAAATGGGTCAAATTAATTTTATTAAGGGCTTAGTCAAAGAGAAATCAAGTTCTTGAATTTAATTCGGGTTCAATTGATGATATTGGAATTTTCAGAGAACGATTTGAATTTTTTCAAACCAATTATGCCGAATCGAGGGACAAATTTAACAAAATGAGAGTTTAATGGTCAACTGGAAGTTAAATCGCGCAAATCAGAAACCAAGAACCAAAATAAGAAAAAAACACGTAAAGTCGAGGCTAATATTTGAAAATCTGACGGGGCTATAATTGCACAAAATCATAAGTTTAAATTCAATTGAGGTGCAATTAGAGCAATTATAAGAGGTGCAATTAGAGCAATTATAAGATGAGGGACCAAATCGTATTTCTGCCCTCTGCAAAATCCTTTTTCTCAAGCTTGCACTGTTCAATCACCTGAACAGTTCACGCATGCAGCCTGCAAAGCCCCATTGCTGGGCAATACAGAGGCAGCAGCCCTCAGTTGCACGCCAGGGGCAGCCGAAGGGTTGCTTCCTCTGCTACAAATAGGAGAGGAAAAAAACAAAGAAAGGAGGAGAAAAACTGAGGGAAGAGGGAAGAATTCACGTAAAAACTCTAGCATTTTTTTGTCATCCAAACCCGGCATCATAAGCTCTTTCCCTTCTTTTTTTTCTCTCTTCTCTTTCGGTTTAGTCACCTTCTCTCTCTAAAACTAGAAGACCCTCTCCCTCCCTCCCTATCGATTCAGCAACAGCAGCCATCAACTCCGACCACCTTGCACCACCTTGTCATCACCGGAATCCTCCCCTCCATACCAGCAACCTAGTTGTGGTCTTCGTTGAAGCAAAGGCAGAACAGACCCAGCAACTGCAACGCCACCCGTGCACCTTCCGACGTCCACTCCGGCCACCACAGTCCACCATTTCTGACACCACCATAACTAGAAGAACCACCTTGACCTCCTCTCCCCAACGGTATTAATAGGTACGCCGTTCATCACACTCGAAAATCCATCATCACTATTCATCTTCTTCCTCTGCATGCACGAGAAGTGAATTAATTCACTCCCCGTCAGGTCAGTTGGGCCAGGTTATTTGTGCCCGACCAAGCCTTGAAGAAGGCAGGGCTTCCATTCCGACTGGGCTGGAAGCCCATACCAATATTAGTGGGCTTAAAGCCCACATGGTTGAAGCCTAGTGGAAAATAGATGGGCCACGAGCCCGGACCAGTAGATGGGCCATGACCCCGACCCAGTAGATGGGCCCGAGAACAGCTTCCATGTGGCGGGCTAGCAGCCCAACCCTCCACATGAAAAAAATAAATAAAAAATAAAAAATATAAAACATATTTTTTTAATTAAAAAAAAAAACGTGTTGTTTTTCTTGCATACGGCCAATACACTGGCATATTTTGAAAATTCTTTTCATTTCAAAAAATATATATATATTATCTTGGAGTTCGAAGAAAAAACGTGTTTTAGCATAGATTTTGCAAAGAAAAATCATTCTCACATTTTGGGATTTTACAACATGTTTGTAAAAATCCAAAGGGTATTGGCCAATATTCCAAAAATATCAAAATCTTATTTTTGGGAATTTATTATTCAATTTTGGTGTTTGAATAAATAAATCCTAAGGGGTCAATATCCAAAATATTCGACGGGGATAATTATTCAATGTTGGTGTTTGGATAAATAAATCCTAAGGGGTCAGTATCCAAAATATTCGGTGGGGATAATTTGCTATTATTCACTGTTGGTGTTTTCTATTATTCATTGTTGGTGTTTGGATAAATAAATCCTAAGGGGTTAGTATCCAAAATATTCGGCGGGGATAATTTGTTATTATTCACTGTTGGTGTTTGGATAAATAAATCCTAAGGGGTTAATATCCAAAATATTCGGCAGGGATAATTTGTCATTATTCACTATTGGTGTTTGGATAAATAAATCCTAAGGGGTTAATATCCAAAATATTCTTCGGGGATAATACACCATCATCATTTAACCAACATATTCTTTGAAAGATCAAAACTATAACAAATCATAAGCAAAACATCAAGCAGCTTACCTTAGGTAGGGTGTATTAGGGGTGCTAAAACCTTCCCTTTACGCAATCAGTCCCTTGCCTTAGAATCTCTAAAAGACCAGTTTTAGGTTTTCTAGTAATCATAATACTAGGTGGTGACTCTCTTTTCCACAAAAATACAGATAAGACCCCACATGATTTCCCCCGCTCACGGGGAGGGTCGCCGCGACGCCTCACTCTCGTGATGGGGTGCGACACTTGTAAATCACATCAATGACTTTGGAAATATTTGATAATGTGTTCAAGTAGAGGCATTGGCACAGTGGTAGGTTTGAGACAATAATACTCTTCATGGTAGGTTTGAGACAATAATACTCTTCATTTATATCCTTCCATGCATTGATGATAACTTGACCAAATCCCCCTTCCTCAAAACTATTGGATGTTGTTCAGGATATAGAATCCAATTGGTCAAATATTTTTAAAAAAGAGATCGAAGTTATGTAATTGGTGTGGGGATTTAGTTAATGAGAAAAATACTTGTTTTGAAACCAATAAGGTTAAAAATCTTATAAGAGAGAAGATGTACAAGTACAATAAGCAGCAATATGTTAGTGAGAGCATTTCACGACCCCATTATGCTTATATGTGTGAGGATAAATCATATAATGAGAAATGCCTACAGTTTTAAAATAAGAGTTTAGTTTTATAAACTCATCTCCTCAATCTCTCTGGAATTATTTTGCGAGTTCCAAATTGATTTTTGACTAAGTTTTTAAACTAAATAAAAGCATCATACGTGAATGACCCTAAAAACTAAAAATATTTTGAAAAATTAACTAAAGCAGTTATATCCAAACATAGAATAGAATGGTGAATGACCCTCAACATCATTAAGAACTAAGTCTAAGAAAACTGAACTAACAAGCTTTGATGAACCCAAATGAGATCAATTGAAATTGCTGAAGAGGAAAGTAATTTAATAAAAATTTATAATAAAAACTAGAAGTCTTATTAGAGAGGATTGATACAAGATATAACAGACCAAGCCTTCGATGTCAGACTTCAGGGGTAGTTCTTGCGGAGTAGAGATGAAGGGTTAGTACCAAATCTAATATAAACCTTCTTTATCAAGAAGGAAGAAGAAGAGAACATATAGGGTGATTACAAGGAAAATGAGTTATTGGGTGACGAATAGACACTTGAGGCACATGCATCAAATCCTGACACAGGGTCGTCGAACATGATGCTGAAAGTCGAGGGGTTTTCCCTTCACATGGGATCCCATTACCCAAGTATTGAACTCAATGGAAGGATAGCCTTTCAATGAAGGTATTTTTCACAATTAATTTTAAAATATATATATATAATTTTATTTACCGAATGAGATTTGAGGTTTACAAGTATTGAGATCACGAGAACAATACAAGTGCATTTAAATCAAGTTAGTATGAAATTCTTTATTTATTTATTTCTTTATGATGATAATGCAAAAAGGGAAATTCTTTATTTATTTATTTCTTTATGATGATAATGCAAAAAGGGTGTGAGAAAATTACACTGCAACTATGTAATTTTGGTCAGTTCGTGATTTCTAGTAAGATACATAAAAAAAAAAAAAAAGTCAAAACATATGCACAAGTTGAATAGCTTCCAAACTAGAATAACATGAAAAACGGGGAATTCAGGCGCCATAAATCTCAAAGGCTATATGAATAGATTATATAGAGCATGTGATCCGAGAGTTTTACGGGAGACCCTTTGAAATTTTGGTGTGTAAAACCACAACAAGTGTTTGCTATACCACACATAATCGGTGTTTGTTCGTATCGCATCCTTGGCCACGTTTCCAAAGTTTTCAAGATATACGACATCGTGATTTCAAAGTTTTCTCGTTTTCATACATGACCACGTTTTTTTGGGTCCCTTAAGTTCTTTTCTTGTCCCCCTCCTGCTGATTAACTTGGTTACATTCCCTCAATTTCTTTTCAAAGGTCATGGCTCGCAATAAGGAGGATACTTGTATTCCCTTCATTTCTTTTCAAAGATCATGGCTTTCCATACAACATCGACAACCATGTTTAACACAAGGTTTCGTAGAGTAGAGCAGAAGGTGTTGAAAATTGTGGCCAAATATTATGAATCATCTATTTCCCCATTTAATTTAACTTAAAAGTGAGAGAGCCGAATCAATATATGTTGGATCATTAATCCAACATTGGGCTGAAATGAGAATAATTAGGTGTTTGTGGAATGTCAAATAAAGTGAAGCCTAATTAAAAATGATATATTAATTATTTTTAGGCAATTAGGTTTTCGATGTATCTAATAGGGTGTGAACCTTTAATGTGTAGAGATTAAAGGGTTATTCTTATTTTAGTGATGAGCTAAAAAAAGAATACTAGAGGGTGGGAATGTCAAAGGGCATGAATACTAAAAGTTATTTGGTTACCTATATATATGGTCATGGTCCCTAGATTACATGGGTTATTTTATTCTCATTCTAACATTTCATCATTAGAGAGAAAATAAGGTTAAGTTATATAGTATCAAAGGGCTCTCAAAGGAGAACATGTTAATTTGGAAAATAATCCTTACGACTCTAGAGAGCGACTTCCGGATATGGTTTCATGTATGCTTTCACTTTATTGTTAATGTATTCTTGATAATTCGACAAGAATATTTCTTTATGCTATGAAATTCTAAGCCATCATGATTTCAAAGTTTTCTCGTTTTCATACCTGGCCACGTTTTTTATGTCCCTTAATTTCTTTTCAAAGGTCATGGCTCGCAATAAGGATGACACTTATATTCCCTTCATTTCTTTTTAAAGATCATGGCTGTCCATACAACATCAACAACCATGTTTAACACAAGGTTTCGTAGAGTAAAGTAGAAGGTGTTGAAAATTCAGGCCAAATATCATGGATCATCTCTTTCTCCTTTTAATTTAACTTAAAAGTGAGAGAATTGTATCAATATATGTTGGATCATTAATCCAACATTAGCTTATATAAGAAGAATTATGTGTTCATGAACTGTCAAATAAAGTGAAGCCTAATTAAAAATGATCTTTTAAATATTTTTAGACAATTAGGTTTTCGATGTATCTAATAGGGTGTGGACCTTTAATGTGTAAAGATTAAAGGTTTATTCCTATTTTAGTGATGGAATAAAACAGGAATACCAGAGGGCGGGAATATCAAAAGACATCAATACTAAAAGGTAGTTGGTTACATATATATGGTCGTGGTCCGTAGATTACACGGGCTACTTCATTCTCATTCTAACATCTCATCATTAGAGAGAAAATAAGGTTAAGTTATAGAGTATCAAAGGGCTCTTAAAGGAGAACATGTTAATGTGGAAGGTTATCCGTACAACTCTAGAGAGCGACTTCCGGATATGATTTCAAGTACGCTTTCACTTTATTGTTAATGTGTTCTTGATAATTCGACATGAATATTTCTTTATATAATGAAATTCTAAGCCATCATGATTTCAAAGTTTTCTTGTTTTTATACCTGGCCACGTTTTTTGTGTCCCTTAATTTCTTTTCAAAGGTCATTGCTCGCAATAAGGATGACACTTGTATTCCCTTCATTTGTTTTCAAAGATCATGGCTTTCCATACAACATCAACAACCATGTTTAACACAAGGTTTCGTAGAGTAAAGTAGAAGGTGCTGAAAATTCTGGCCAAATATCATGGATCATGTCTTTCTCCTTTTAATTTAACTTAAAAGTGAGATTCTTTTCAATATATGTTGGATCATTAATCCAACGTTGGCTTATATAAGAAGAATTATGTGTTTATGGACTGTCAAATAAAGTAAAGCCTAATTAAAAGTAATCTGTTAAATATTTTTAGGCAATTAGGTTTTCGATGTATCTAATAGGGTGTGGACCTTTAATGTGTAGAGATTAAAGTGTTATTTCTATTTTAGTGATGGGCTAAAATAGGAATACCAGAGGGTAAGAATGCCAAAAGAAATGAATACTAAAAGGTAGTTAGTCACCTATATGTAGGCTCATGGTCCCTAGATTACACGGGCTACTTCATTCTCATTCTAACATCTCATTATTAGAGAGAAAATAAGGTTAAGTTATAGAGTATCAAAGGGCTCTCAAAGGAGAATGTGTTAATATAGAAGGTCAACCGTACGACTCTAGAGAGCAACTTTTGAATATGGTTTCAGGTACCCTTCCACTTTATTGTTTATGTGTTCTTGATAATTCAACATGAATATTTCTTTATCTAATGAAATTCTAAGCCATCATGGTTTCAAAGTTTTCTCGTTTTCATACTTGGCCACGTTTTTTGTGTCCCTTAAATTTCTTTTCAAAGGTCATTGCTCCCAGTAAGGACGATACTTGTATTCCCTTCATTTATTGTCAAAGATCATGGCTTTCCATACAACATTAACAAACCATGTATAACACAGGGTTTCGTAGAGTTAAGCAGAAGGTGTTGAAAATTCTGGCCAAATATCATGGATCATCTCTTTCTCCTTTTAATTTAACTTAAAAGTGAGAGATTCGTATCAATTTATGTTTGATCTTTAATACAATGTTAAGCTTATATGAGAATAATTATATGTTTGTGGACTGTCAAAAAAATAAAACCTAATTAAAAATGATATATTCTCACGTGATTAATAAATACCCCCCTCATGAACCTGCATTGGTTCCCCTCATGAACCTGCCTATAAATCCACCTGACCTATGCAGATGTTGTGCACTGCATGCTCTATTCTGTTTCATTAACCGATAAAAAGAATTGCGAACAAAATCCTTTCCGAAGCAACATGTCTACCCAAGTCTCTCAGCAAGGTGCGCCCGCCATGTCTCATGATGATGATGAGATCATTCGCCGGACAGCCAATTTTCATCCAAGCATTTGGGGTGATCAATTCCTTTCCCATCTCCCCAAAGACAACGAGGTCGACATTGCTCGCAATAAGGACAATACTATCTATATATATGATTCTTTGTCATTTTTTCTCGCTTTGAGAAATTTAATTACGCGTTTAATATGGTAACCAATGCAGGTTCATGAAGCCCTTGAATTAGAAGTTGAAAATCTCAGGGAACAAGTTAAGAGGGAAGTATTCGTGGCTGCAGCTAGCAATTATTCATCACAATCGCTGGATCTTATAGATGCAATCCAGCGCCTAGGTGTGGCTTACCACTTTGAAACAGAGATAGAAGAAGCACTGCAACATATCTACAATAACCATATTAATATGGAAGATGGTGACCTTTACAGCATTGCTCTTGGTTTTCGACTGCTAAGACAACATGGCTACAACGTTTCATGCGGTAAATAGTATATGCATGGCTATTAGCTATTGAAAGCGTGCATAACATCATCCTCAAACAAATTTTCAAGTCAATTTCTGTGATGGTTTAATTCAGATATATTCAACAAGTTCAAAGATCAGGAAAAAGGTCATTTCAAGCAATCCAATGATGTTCGAGGCATCCTAGGTCTCTATGAAGCAGCGCATCTAGCGATACATGGAGAAGATATTCTAGATGAGGCCCTCGCTTTCACAACCATCCACCTCAAGTCCATGGCAACGATTCCAAACTGCCCACTAACAGCAAAAGTTTCTCATGCCCTAAAACAGCCCATCCAAAGGGGCGTTCCAAGACTAGAGAGCAGGCGCTACATTTCTATCTATCAGGACGAGCCGTCATGTAACAAGACTTTACTAAGGCTTGCAAAGCTGAACTTCAATCTCGTGCAAGAACTACATAAAGAAGAGCTTGCAGAAATCACAAGGTGATTAATTATATATAGCCCTTGTATCCAAATTTAGAATGAATGCACATACGTGCTAAAAGAATAATATAAATTATATTCTGAACTCCCACTTTATACCTTAAACTTTTAGGTGAGATATTTCCTTCATATGATATTAGAGTCTTATTCATCTAATTGTCACGAGTTCAAATCTTACCACTCCTATTCTATTTAATAAAATTAAGTACAAGATAGTATGAGTTTGTGCAAGTTTCAAGTTTGAAAATATTTCACTTGAGAGGATATATTAAAGAAAAATATAAATTATATTCTGAAACTTCATCTGATAGTTTAATTTTTGAGATGAGATGGTTCCTTAATGTATATGTAAGAATGAATATTGATGCAGTGCAAGTTGTAATGCGTGCATAATCATTTTTTTCCTCGATTGATTACATGTGAAGCATTTACTTCTTCGGATTGTGCTCAATATTTTATTTGATTCAGGTGGTGGAAGGGTTTGGACATCGCTAGAAAGCTTCCTTTCGCAAGGGACAGGGTGGTCGAGTGCTACTTTTGGATAGTAGGTGTATATTTTGAGCCTCAATACTCCCTTGCTAGGAAAATACTTACCAGAGTAATAGCCATGACATCGATTATCGATGACATCTATGATGTTTATGGCACCTGAAGAAATACACAATATATTGAACAATGTTTTATTATTGTGCTCTGTTTTGGAACATTGACAGAGATGAACTTAAATAGGCTACAAAGTTGTATGTACATGGAAAGAAGAAAGAAAGGAAAATACAATGCTGGAATTAGGGAGATCTGCACATTATGCAGATTTGATATTATCCTTGTACTGATTTGGAAGATCAGCGGGATGCTAAATAAGGAATGCAGGTAACGGCTTGATTTTCCACACTCCCCCTCAAGCCGTATTGTAGATATTGATCATTCCAAGTTTCTTTATCAGGTCTTCATATTTACTTCGGACAAGAGCTTTCGTGAGAATATCTGCAGTTTGACAATGTGTTGGAGTGTAGCTGACTTCAAAAATTCCTTGTTCAATTTTTTCTTTGATAAAGTGACAATCTATCTCCACATGCTTAGTTCGATCATGATGGACTGGGTTTTTAGCAATACTGATAGCAGCTTGATTGTCACAGTGTAGAGTCATGGGATATTTTACTGGAACTCGTAATTCTTCTAACAGTCTTTTCAGCCAAATTCCCTCGCAAATACCTTGTGCCATAGCCCGAAATTCTGCCTCAGCGCTGCTACGGGCTACAACTGGTTGCTTTTTGCTTCGCCATGTAACCAAGTTTCCCCAGACAAAAGAGCAGTAACCAGAAGTTGATCTCCGATTAGTTATTGAGCCTGCCCAATCTGCATCTGAGTATATATCAATTTCTCTATTTGTTGTCCTTTGGAAGAAGAGTCCTTTTCCTGGTGTCATTTTGAGATATCTCAATATTCTGGTGACAGCGGTCATGTGTTGCTCTGTTGGATTATTCATGAATTGACTTACCATGCTTACAGGAAAGCTGATGTCTGGTCTTGTGTGGGAAAGATAGATGAGTTTTCCAACAAGACGTTAATATCTTCCTTTATCAATTGGAGCACTTCCATCTTTTTCCCCTAATTTAACGGTTGTATCCATAGGAGTTTCCGCCAGTCGACATCCTAGCATTCCAGTTTCATTGAGTAAGTCTAGAATATATTTGCGTTGTGAAACTACAATACCTTTCTTTGACCTGGCAATTTCCATCCCGAGAAAGTACTTGAGGTTTCCCAGATCCTTGATCTCAAACTCCTTCATCAATGAAGTTTTTAGTGAGTCAATTTCTTCTTCATGATTCCCTGTTAGAATTATATCGTCAACATATACAATGATAATAGCCAACTTCCCTTCTGAAGAGTGTTTCACAAACAATGTATGGTCGGATTGACATTGGCTGAATCCATACCCTTTGACTGCCTTAGTAAATCGATCAAACCAGGCCCTCGGTGATTGCTTAAGACCATACAAAGATTTTCGAAGTCTGCATACCTGGTTAGAATTCCATGTCATCTTCAGTCCAGTGGGTATGTCCATGTACACTTCTTCCTCTAAGTTACCATTGAGGAAGGCATTTTTTACGTCGAGTTGGTGAAGTGGCCAATCAAGGTTAGCTGCCAATGATAACAATACACGGACAGTGTTGAGTTTGGCAACTGGAGCAAACGTTTCTTGGTAATCAATACCATATGATTGGGTGAATCCTTTGGCAACTAATCTAGCTTTATACCTGTCCACATTCCCATTTGCCTTGTATTTAACTGAAAAAATCCACTTACACCCAACCGGTTTCTTACCCCTTGGAAGGTCAGGAATCTCCCAAGTATGGTTCTTTTCCAGTGCTTGAATTTCCTCATTGACTGCAGCCTTCCATTTGGGAATTTTTAAGGCTTCCTGAATATTTTGAGGAATTTGTATATCTGTGATGCTAGAAGTAAATGCACGGAAAGTGGGTGATAACTTATCATAAGAAATAAAATTTCCAATGGGATGTTGAGTACATGTTCTTACTCCTTTCCTCCAAGCTATGGGCATATTAAGAATTTCTCTTTCAAATTCAGAATCAATAGTGGAAATAATATTATCTGAGATAGGATTGTTACCTGGGCTTGAATCAGCATTCGGTTCAGTCTCATGGGTCTGTTGAGGAAATGTTCCTTCTTTTGGATCTTCTCGGATTTGCTCCGTTCCCCTTAAGTCAACCATTAATTCGGGCTAATCAAATAAATCTGGTGGTATGGCTTCAGGTGTGACGGGTTCATGTGTGATGGGTTGATCGGCTGTGATGGGCGGAATGGAGGTGGATTCATTGGGGTTCCAAAATTGATAGCATTCGGTTCAGTCTCATGGGTCTGTTGAGGAAATGTTCCTTCTTCTGGATCTTCTCGGATTTGCTCCGTTCCCCTTGAGTCAACCATTAATTCGGGCTGATCAAATAAATCTGGTGGTATGGCTTCAGGTGTGACGGGTTCATGTGTGATGGGTTGATCGGCTGTGATGGGCGGAATGGAGGTGGATTCATTGGGGTTCCAAAATTGATATTCCTTAGCTGGAGTCTCCCCCTGAATATCAGTTTTGGGATAGTAAGGTTGTTTTTCAAAGAATGTGACATTCATTGAATTGTAGATTTTCCTTGTGACTGGAGAGTAACATTTGTATCCCTTTTGATTTGAAGAATACCAGAGAAGAATGCACTTAATTGACCTGGGATCAAGTTTACTTCTATGTTGTTGACTGATATGAACAAATACTATGCACCCAAAAATTTTTGGTGGTATGGTGGAGATGAGACGAGTGGATGGAAATGATTTTAGGAGTAATTGACAAGGGGTTTGAAATTTTAGCACTCTAGATGGCATCCTATTGATGAGGTAGGTTGCCGTAAGAACAGCTTCTCCCCAGAAAAATTTAGGAACATTTGTGGAGAACATTAGCGATCTTGCTACTTCTAACAAATGTCTATTTTTCCTTTCAGCAATACCGTTTTGTTGAGGGGTATCAACACATGAACTTACATGAACTATCCCCTCTTTTGCTAGGAATTCCCCTAAAATGAGGTTGAAGTAATCCTTGGCATTATCCGACTTTAGAATCTGTATTTTTGAGTGAAATTGGGTCTGAATCATTTTTGAAAATTTTTTAAAAATTTGACCCGTTTCAGATTTTTCTTTCATGAGAAATACCCAGGTTAATCTAGTATGATCATCTATGAAAGAGATAAACCATCTAGTTCCAGTCACATTTTTTATTTTTGATGGACCCCAGATATCACTATGAATCATTGAGAATGGACTGGATGCTTTATAGGGTTGAATTGGAAAATTGGATCGAACTTGTTTTGAAAGTTGACAGATTTCACACTCAAAAGTTTTTGTATTTTTATTAAATAAAGAAGGAAATAAATGTTTAAGATACGTAGCACTGGGATGCCCTAATCGATAGTGCCACAATAGGATTGCACTATCTTTATTTTGATATGAAGCTGAAAAACAATTACCAACAATTTTAGGTAGCTTTTTGGGATCGTGATTCTTGCTTAGAAGATAGAGTCCAGAACATTCCTCAGCATTGCCAATCATCTTCCCCGAATCCAGATCCTGAAATATACAATGAGTGGAGGAAAAATTAGAAATACACCTATTATCTTTAGTAAGTTTACTAATTGATAATAGGTTACAATCCAGTTTAGGTACCAAAAGAACAGAGTGAAGAACAAGGTCTTTTGATAACATAACTGAACCTATACCAGTAACTTTAGTTAAAGACCCATCTGCTATTCGAACTGATAAGTTATCTGGGCAGGGTTTCAATGTATCAAATATTGTTCTATCTCCCGTCATATGGTCAGATGCTCCTGAGTCCACAATCCATGTATATTTGTGGTTTTTTCCGACAATAAATGCACATAAAAATTTACCTTTGTGAGTCAAAAAACCCGAACCAATAACCTGGTTGGATGAAGGGTCATTCTGTGATTGTGCCGACAGAAGGGGAGATAGCATTTTCTGGAGCATCTCCATCTGCTCCTTGTTGAACGGAGTTTCAATTTGAGTTTGGGTTTGGGGTGGTTGCCCACTAGCAATTACATGGTTACCTCGTCCTTCATATGGCTGGCGCGGCTTCCAGTCTGCTGGTTTTCCATGGATCTTCCAACATGTCTCCTTCAAGTGCCCTGACTTTCTGCAGTGATCACACCAAGGTCTTCCTCCTTTTGATCTTTGGCGATTTTCAATTGAATTGAATTGGGTCTTAAGGGCTGAGCTTTCTGTCATGTTTGATTGTTGGTGAGTTCCCATCATGAGATTTTTCCGGCTTTCTTCACGACGGACCTCAGAGAAGGCTTCTCTGAGACTGGGTATGGGTTTTGTTCCCATGATTCTCCCTCTGATTTCATCAAGATTTCTGTTTAACCCTAGCAAGAATTTAAACACACGTTTTCCTTCCACAATCTTTTTATACAACACACCATCAGTACCACAACTCCAGTTATGAATTTCAAAAGTATCAAGTTGACGCCATAGACGAGTGAGGGTATTGAAGTATTCAGTTACCGTAAGATTGTCTTGGCGCAGATCATGGAGTGTGCTTTCAATTTGGATGATTTCTGATGTGTTTTCTTTGTCTGAGAATGTTTCCTTTGCCACGTCCCAGATTTCTTTGGCAGTGTCGAATGACAGAAAATTTTCCCCAATGTCTGTGGTCATGGAATTGATTAACCAAGACATGACCATGTTATTTTCTGCTATCCACCTTTTGTAGGTTGATGCTGTTGATTCTGGTGCCGTCGAGGCTCCAGTTATATATTCATCTTTTTCCTTTCCCCGTATGAACATCATTATGGACTGAGACCATTGCAGGTAATTTTGTCCATTCAGTTTGTGTGCTGTGATTGGAAGATGAGAAGAGGTTTCCATTTGGTGGGAGGATAAGGGTGTAGATGATGGAATGGTGATATTGGAAGATGAGTTGGTAGCCATTCTAATGGTTGGTCCGTATTTAGGCATATACGGGATTTGAAGAGGATGAAGAGATGCAGTGTTATACCTGCTCTGATACCATGAAGAAATACACAATATATTGAACAATGTTTTATTATTGTGCTCTGTTTTGGAACATTGATAGAGATGAACTTAAATAGGCTACAAAGTTGTATGTACATGGAAAGAAGAAAGAAAGGAAAATACAATGCTGGAATTAGGGAGATCTGCACATTATGCAGATTTGATATTATCCTTGTACTGATTTGGAAGATCAGCAGGATGCTAAATAAGGAATGCAGGTAACGGCTTGATTTTCCACAGCACCCTTGAAGAGCTGGAACTTTTCACAGAAGCAATTGACAGGTTTGTGGCATGGAAACGGCTCTTTTCTTTCTGTTTTTTAGTAACACAAAGCCCAAGTAAGAGACAAAAGACGGTCACAGAGCGATTACATAAACTTGGATGCTTCATTTTCAGGTGGGACACTAAAAGCATGGACCGACTTCCAGATTACATGCAAATATGTTACGAGGCGCTATTGAACGTGTATAGTGAAATTGAGGAAAAAGTTGCGAAGGAGGGATGGTCCTACAGAGTCCACTATGGAAAACAAGCAGTACGCACCGCACTCTTGAATCTCTCCTGAAATCAAATAATAATATACTACCTTGTAGAAATTAATTACTCTATATATAAATTAGTAATGATTTTTATATGTGCGATGTATAACAGATGAAAGTTTTAGTCCATGCCTACTTTAACGAAGCCAAATGGTTCCATGAAAATCATATCCCAACGATGGAAGAATATATGCAGGTGGCTCTAGTAACGACTGGTTATTCCATGCTCACAACCGTATCTTTCATTGGCATGGGCGAAATAGTGACCAAGCAAGCATTTGACTGGGTGTTCAGTCACCCCAAGATCATTAGAGCCTCGGAAACAATTACCAGACTCGTGGATGATGTAAGATCACATAAGGTATGAACTTATTTTAATTTGTTAAAAAGGGTTTAAGTAAAGATTGTTTAAAATTCCTGAAAAGTAATAGCTGTTGGAGTTGGGATAATTTGATAGTTTTGAAATGGACGAGCTCTTGGATTTTTGAGGAGGAAATGAACAACTAATTACATTGATATGTATACTTTTCAGTTTGAACAAGAGAGAGGACATGTCGCGTCAGGAGTTGAATGTTATATGAAGCAATATGGTCTCTCGGAACAAGAAGTGTACAAAGTGTTTCACAAGCGAGTCGTCAGAGCATGGAAGGATATGAATGAAGAGTACTGTCTCAAACCTACCGCTGTGCCAAGGCCTCTGCTTGAACGCATTCTCAATCTTTCGAGAGTCATCGATGTGATTTACAAGGAGACAGATGAGTATACGCATGTTGGAGAAGTAATGAAAAACAATGTTGAGTCACTTTTTATAGATCCAGTCCCGGTATAACTGCTAGGTCGCGGGTTTCCGCAGGTGTTCACAGACAAGTGCCTGCCATGCTAATGAGGAGCCCATGCCAGCAGACTTTCTAATAGTACAAGGAGACTTGTGGTTTGATAAAATACTTTTCGTGATCTGTATTTATCGTTTTCCAATAAGGTTAGCATCGCTGCCATAAAATCAACGAGCATTTACGTCAGTATTTTGTTGTAATTTATTGATTTAGGATGTGTTTGCTATTGTGTTCTTCTTATCCGTCGGTTTCCTGATGAGTTAATGCTTGATATTACAAAATATGTATAGTTATTTCTCTATTGTAATCTCTACAGTAACTATTGTGTGCTGCTGTAATGTATATAAATAAAAAAGGTTGGTTACGGCACAACCTAAGTCACTTTACACTTCCAACTCTTTGTTAAGGAACCAACTTACCTAAAAGCTCAAGTTTATAAGTGAGGCTCTATAATATGATTTTTATTATTCTCTAACATATTTTTTCAAGTAAAAACCCTATGGGCTTGAAACTTGCAGAGACCCATATTAACTTGTGCTTGATTTTTATCAAATAAAATCAGGGTAGTGAGATTTGAACTTGTGACCATTGAGTCAACAAGAATACGATACTCTTGACATTCACTGTTATTGTATTCACTTGAATGTTTTACGTGTTTTTGTCACATTAAGTTTTTCCGTTCGGTACTTTGGGTTGATATGCATGTGGATTATGGGAATTAACTAAGAATATCCATGCTCAAATATCATATTTTCATCGCAAATTCACATAGATTTAAACTCGTTTCAATAAATCTAAATGACATCTCGAGTGAAATTAAATGATGGCTTCGAAAATTAATTCATTTTTAAGGCTACATAATTAGAAAAAAAAAAAAAAACAATTAACGAGCTGCTAGGTCAAATATTCATGTCATTTATCTTTAGCTTCTTAAAATGAAAATTAACTTTTTATTTTACATTTTAATTGAAATTAACATATTGTATATATTTTATAAAATTCAATCATCTTTTTTTTTTATTCTCAGTTAAAGATTTTCATGAAACCAAAGACACATATCCACAAAATCAAAACAATGTTCACGTGCTGCTTAGTCGTGTGCTCCTTAGTCTTGGGTTTAGCAAGTTAGCATAAGTTAGCATAAATTCTTTTTTTCTGATTTTATCATTTATTACTGGGTTAGTTGGGATTAAGATTTATAATTTATTGATTCACTTTCTATATGTTTAGTCTAGTTTCATAACTCCGGTCATGGGTTTCTATATTTACTTAGGCTTGTTTGGGTCATTTCTTTTCTATAGGTTATAACATTCACCATCAAAATTTTAGATTTACCAATGAAATTGTTTGTTTGTATTTATACTCTTAGTCTATTAGCATGAATTCTACCGAAGGACTCACAATCATAAATGCTTCTTCGATAAAAACTCTTATTAGTGATTTGTGGTCTATAAATGAGAATGTTGAAAATAAAATATGTCGATGGATTTATTGGTGTCAAAAGGGCGTAAAAACAATTTCCTCACTTCATTTCATTGGTATTTCCATTAATTAATATAACATATATAATTTCATCAATTTTTTTGTTAGTATTCCCCTATGTAAATTTGACAAAAAATTGACAAACAAAATATCTAAAATTTCATCAATGTTTAAACAATGATAATGGTGTTTACACTAATTATTTTCCACATCTCTAGAATATACCAACATACTAATACTTTAAATATTTTTTTAAAATAAAATATATATTAAATACAATTAGAAAATAATTAAACTATATTACATTAATATAAAATCAAGAACTTATTACAAATTTAAATATTTGTAATCATACATTGAAATTTGACTAAAATTACAAAAATACCCTAAAATTCATTTGTTTATTTAATTTTTCGGATGTGTATTTAATATCATTTGTTAAGCTTTAGAATGATTTTGTTTTAGTCCAATAAGATAAAAATTCATTTATTAAGAAAGACTTTTCTTGAACTTTAAACAAGAAAACACAGCATTAAAAAGAAAAAAATTGGTCAACAATGTAGTTTATTATAGGTAAGGCGGCATCTTTTTCCACGCATAATTAGTCATTTTATATGGGTTCTTGCAAACTATTAGGTTTTCCATGATAGGTGGAAACTCTTGAGTTATAATTCTATCATTAAAACTAAAGTTTTTAATTTGTTATTCAACGTGCAAAAAAAATAGCACTTAAAATTACAACTGAACAATGTCATATTACTTCTTAAGATAATTTATTCATCGGAAGACAGCTGAAACAGAGATATGCTGAAAGTACGTACAAATAATGGAAATGATAGGAGCTCATAAACAGCCGTGAAAACAGTCGCAGAAAGCTCAAATCTAATATGAGATTCTCCATCGTTTAACAGCAATTAGATTGATGTTAAGAATAGGAGAAGAAGAAATAGTGTTTAAGAGTTCACATAATGGGAAAGATCACATCTAATAATAAGGAAAAAGCCGGAGCCGAAGAGTCTGAAGCAGGGATTGAAGACTAATTATTAAAAATTACTAAACATAGGAAATTTGAGATAAATACAAAAATTGAAAATGCTAGAAATCTTGAGTAAGCTAGAATTGACGGAAGTCAATTTGTCCTTGGAAATCAAGAGTTATGGCTAAAATAAACTTTCTTAAAATGGCAAACACAACGATTTTGGGGCCTGAACAATGAAACTCAGCCAAAAAATGGTATGCATCAACAACAAAGTTGAGTAACTACAGATTTGCCCCTGTAAACAATAAAAATGTTGATTTGGCATCATGAGTTAATTCTTAATTTCCACTATTTCTAATTATATTTTATTTTGGAATGAACAACACTGATGCGACCATATTATTTGATAGTTTCATCCATATTACCTAGTGATTTACATATGTTTTGTGTATTAAATGCCTTGATTTTTTTATTGTATGTTTTGAAGGTATTTTTAGATGAAAGATGCAAAACGGAGATAATTGGAGCTGATTGACAGATTTGCCCTTCAATCGATGTTTTGTGCAAAGCGGAAGTTCTAGAGATTGAAATGAAGTGATTCCATTAGCATTCCAAAAGATAACATACATAACTTTATGGAAAGATAAGGAAAAGAAATAAAATAAGGAATAGCATGGAAATCACAGCCTTCAAAATCAAATCTTGCAATTTGTCGATGTTGACCTTTGTCCATTACAACTTCCACATCTGGAGCTACAGAAGTCCTATTGATGCAAACCCATTTTTTTTTGGATTTGAGACTCATTGAACTATAGACAACCAAATTTCAGCTCAAAACAATGTGTTTGGAATGAGATATGATTTTCATAAAGGACAACTAAATTCTGCCAACTCAAGGAATGACTATTTTGTAAAATATAAATTACAGTTTCTAGGCATATATAAAGGAGAAGAGGCAATAAAGGACTTCGGCCAATAACAAATAAAACACAAATCTTCCTCATCCAAACCCTAAATCATGTTTTCTTCCATCTTTTTATTTAGTTGTTCAATAAACATGCAAGACTAAACTTTTTTGTTTGGTTGCAAGGACACAAAAACCTTCAAATTTCAACTTTGAGATCTATTTTTACCACAATTTTTCAGTTTATATAATGAATATGTTTGTTCTCCTATGCTTATTTTTCTATGATTGTTTATTTAATTGCTAAGAGTGGACTTGAAGTTATTATTGCAGACAATCTATTGCTAAGTTTGACATCAAAATCGGAGTTGTAATATATAAGCTTGTGAAGCAACTCAGTTAATAATTCTAGTGGATTTACATTATTAATTTTATGGAGAACATTCAATAGAACAAAACATATATTGCGGACAATTATGTTTCTTAATTGATGAATTTATCTAGTTTTTAATGCTGCAATTGAATAAAATTACTAGTGCGGACACTGTGGTTGTTTGATGGATAGGGTAAGTTATACGACGGATCAATTAACGAACAAATTTTAAAAAGAAATAGATATTCATAATATAAATTGATGTGATATTTCCATGATCAATTCCGATTTCTATAGGTGGATGTTGACTTGAGACCAAGGTTTGCTTTATTGATAAATTTCAGTTTTATATAATTTTTGCTTAGTTTATTTTAGCCTAGCCTAGACAACTTTCAACCCCCCCCAATTGCATAACATATAGCATAAAAATCATAACTAAATCATCCTTGTGGGATCGACCCCTTACTTGCTCTAAAGTATCTTGTTTGATTTGTTTTAAGTTAGGATAATTAATTTGTACGACAAACACCTTCAACGTGCTAATATTGATATACCCCCATCCATATAAGACAACATTCATGAATTGCAGGTAGGGATGATTAGGTAATTAACCATGTTTAAAATAATATTTCTGATTAACTGTAGCAGGTGTGTCCTCCGGACATGCTACTAGTTTTCGGGCTCATGCCCCATTCATGTGACTTGTGATGTCTACACCAACAGTGAAAAATTACCATCTGGCATGTCATTGGATGCCCCTTCATGTCATTCACTGTATGGTGGAGCGCGTTGTATATAAAGGTGGCTAGAAATGTTCCAGTTGGTCGTTGAATGTTTGTTCCCTCTTTTCTCGCTCCTACAGGTGAAAGTGCTTTGCAATCCCTAGTGTTGTGAAAGTATTCATTTCAATCCCTTATCTTTTGATTGTGTTTTATGTTCTTGATTTCTGGTATAGAAGTTTTGATTTATTTTAATTTTATCTTTCAATGAAAATTGATTATATGTTGTATTTTCATTTTGTTCCTCAGCCTTTTAATTTCCAGATTGGATTGAAATCCGTAATATATTCTGTATCGAAGTTCTGATTTGTTTCACTTTTACCCTTCAATAGTAATTGATTATAAATTTAAGTTTCATTTCAGTCCTCAGGCTTTTAATTTCCAATTTGGTTTGAAATTTTTTAATTTTTTTGGTATCAAAGTTTAGATTTGTTTCAGTTATGTACTTTAAATTAAAGTTCATATATATATATATATATATATACTTCTGAAATAGTTGTTATGTTTGCCATGCTCTTGGTTTTTGTTCTTAATTTTTATGATTTTCTCTGTTATTATTTTTTGAAAACATTTAATGTTTAAATTTTAATTTATTTTGGTGATCATTTGAAAAATGATATTTAGTATTTTTTTTCTCTTTTAATTTTTTTTTTATTTGTTCTTCAAGAAAAATAATATTTTAAAATATAATATTTTTTTCTCACTCTTTTTATTATTGCCTTTTTTGTTAATATTTGTAGTTGTGAAAATTTCTAATTACTATAGGTAAGGCATTAAAAATAATAACATCTTAATATATATGACCTATTTTTTTCTTAAAATAAAAAAAAATATTTACTATTAGTGTTCTAAAATACTTTTAATATAATAATATGACAAATAAATCTTATAAAATAAAAAAACATTATTTTTTTTACAAAATATATGGTGTCATCAATGATATGACCAATAATAATTAAAATATTAATTCTGTATATAATATTTATAATAATATCTATAAAAATTATGATAAAAATTCATTGATTTTTTTAAAAAAAATAACTTAAGCGTCTTGTAGCAATGGATTGCTCATATTTTGGACCACAAAACAAAAATATTAACTACCAATCGGACCACTATGGACGTTGATTAGTCACTTTGTAAAGCTAACGATTGCGATTGATTTCTGTCCTGGAGTATTTTTTATATTATTTTTAAAGAAGTTTTTTATTTAAAAATATATTAAAATAATTTTTTATATTTTTTTAAATTATTTTTAATATCAACATATAAAATAATTTAAAAATATATCTTTTCAATGTAAAATAAAAAAATAATTTTTTTAAATAAACAGTACTGAATTCCTTAGAGATACTTCGACCACATTTCTGCCGTTCCGGGGCCCTATGGCAATAAAATGAAGTGTCCCGTGCAACTATCTATGCCATTAGCCACTTGGAAGTTGCGAGAGAGAAGCTTGGCTCCTAAGTGCTGTATGGGGGCTCCTAAGTGCTGTTTGGGGTTGTTAACATTATTTTTAAAAATGTTTTTTTTATTAAAAATTATTTTAAAATAATATTTTTTTCAAATGATTTTGATATGAGCGCATTAAAATAATCTAAAAATATTAAAAAATTATAATTTGCAGTGATTCCTTTTAAAAGTTGACGAGACATCATCATCATCATCTCTCTCTATGAAATCTCCACAGCTTCCCTCGATTTTGGTGCCGGTTTAAGATTACGGCTAATATTATTTTTAAAAATGAATTTTTTTTAAAATAAATTATAATAATATTTTTATCTTTAAAAAATAACTTTTGATATCAATACATAAAATAATCTAAATTTTAATTTAAAATAAAAAATTTATAATTTTTTTAAAAATATTTGAGAAATACATTCACAAACACCCCTTTATTCAAATAGACTCACAAATCAAGTAAATAATATGTCATATCTAAATTTTGATTTTTTTATATTATTGTAATATCTTAATATTAAAAGTTAATTTTTAAAAATAAAAAATATTATTTTAATATATTTATAAATAAAAAAAATTTAAAAAACAAAATCTTCATCACATTCTCAAACGAACTTAATAAGTCACATACACCTCATCTTCGTAAAAAACAACCTTACCAGATTAGTACTGATTTTACTTCATTATTATTTTTTCCAAGTTTTCCGAACTCTTATGCATTCTTGAGTTTTAAATTTAAAAATTATTAAAGGACATAATAAAAAATATTTATTTTGATTTTTAAATTGATAAAAAAAATAATAAGGACCGACAAAAACAAGAAGGGTGAAAAGTTAGTCATTAAAAAAACATTCTTGGACATCTGTTAACTTCTGAAGAGGATCAAATATTTCTCTAACAACATCAATTGAGTAAAACTAATTGAGCTCATTGCTTTATTTAGGAGTTAGTTATTGAAAATAATTGATATTACTCGAATTAAATCACGTTGTAAATGAAAGATTCATCGAGGGCAGCCTTCTTCTCTGATATTTTCGCAATAGTTGATAGAAATTCAGAAGTTTAAAATATTCTATGTTGTTCGTCATCGCAGGTGCTGTTCGAAGATAAAAGATTACAGATGTCTGTTTTCATATTCTAGGAGTATCATAAGGACAGAGAAGATCCCGATATCTTGGAGCCAGATGGCAGTAGGATAGGAGCTCACAGTCAACCTCGAGGAAGTTTCAACAGAAAGTCTTCATGAAACCTAAGATGAGATTATTGTATATTTTAAATCCAAAAATATTGATCAATTCTCCAAAGAGCTATTAATAGGTTGGATTAATTAGAACCAGATTATAATTAGCCCACATAAAAAGACCCACTTAGAAAGGTAGGGTTTTATATCCCCACCCCTTTTGTGGATGCTGAAAAAAAAAAGGAAAGAGAGATGAGACAAGAAAGCAAGTGAGCTGCCAAAATAGAGAGAAAAGAGAGTTCTCAGATTTTTTTGTATAGTTTTGATCAAGTAGTCTGATCGACAAGTTTTTGTGGTCCGATTGAGCTGAAACTTTATGTTCATGACAAGTGAATCTTCATTATAATCGGTGGAGATTGGATTCTGAGTTCTTTGCATATGGTTTTCAGCCCGTAAATAGTAGCCTCTGTTTTTGGTGAGTTATTCCTTGAATTCTTGTATTCGTTGATTTGTGCGAAGAAATTATATTTCTTGAAGATAGTTTTAGTTTGTATGCCTTTAGTTGAGACTAGAGAAGACTTGCGTATTCCTATTACTATTAATAATGGAAGTGTTTGAGTGGACTACGGTCCTGTGGTTTTTCCTTCTCATATTGGGAAGGTTTTCCACGTAGAAATTGTGTGTCTTGTGCTTGTGGTGTTTGGATATATATTTTCCGCATATATATTGCTCTATTTGATAGTTTCCTATAGATTCACACAAAGAGGGAGTGTTGAGTATTGTTGTTTCTCCTAATAAAAAGCTGTACCTGGTACCAAATCAATAAAATGGAATTTACATGTATTTCATGGTGTAGGTGTGTTTGTGGCAGTTGTTAAAAAATTGGATAGGTAGCTTATATGGTTGAGAAGGATGCAGCTTGCTTTTGATCTAGGAGATGCCCTTCACTGCTTAAACTTATGCACAACACCAGCCTTTGTTCATCAAAATATAAACACTAGAAATGTGCTTATAACTTCCAATTGGAGAGCCAAGATTTCTAGGTTTAGACTTGGAAAACCTATCATTTCTAATGAAGAAAAGGAAGACGTTGCGTGGAATAAACAACTGACTCTAGACAGAAAAGCACATTGTGTTGGTGGGAAATGCCACTGGTGGTGGCTTCAAAACACTTAGAGAGGATAAACACACCGTTTTATTTCAATAGCAAAATTACACAGAGCATGAACAAACTGTCAAAGCTCTCTTCCCTCTCTAGTGGTGTTTCTCTCTAATGTCTCCCACTATTATTTCACCTCAACTAAGCTTCCTATTTATACACAAAATGAAAGCTTGATAAAATAGACATTAAGGTGTGAAAGCAGCTAGCAGATGCAGTCGATGGTCATTGATAGTGGTTGTCAAAGGCTTTAGTTGGTGGCCATAGACGATGGTTACTGTGGTTGCCTTTATGGACCTTTGTGGATTGAGTTTACATCAACAAATTCCCCCTTTAAACCCAATTGAGAGATGTCATGCCTAGCATGAACTTCAATTTGACCAATATCTCTCTCAATGGCATGTATATCCTCACCCATTGCTTTTATCCACTTCCTCTCTTTAATAGCTTTATTAAAGCTATGTGGGTCATTATTTGTGATGAGATAGATTAATGTTGTGTCTTCCATGACCGAAGTTGCATCATATAAATCTTCTAAATTTCTCATCCTTCTTGGTTCTTCTGATGAGGATGATGTTTTTAGTGATATGGATGATGATCCTGGTGGTGGAGTGTTTCTCCTGTTGAATACAGGAAAACTGTGTACTGGAGACTGCGGCTCCTCTTCTGGTACTCTTGGATTATCTACAAGTACTGTTAGTACTTCTTCATCTTCAAAGATCAAATCTGTATTGATCAATTTGATTTCTTCCTGATCCTCTTTCCATTCCCAAGTTTTATCTTCTTCAAAGATAACATCTCTACTCATAATCATCTTCTTTGTAATGGGATTATGCAACTTGTATCCTATCATTCTATCTCTATATCCCACAAAGATGCATTTCTCACTTTTATCAACGAGTTTTGTTCTTCTTGCATCCAGGATCTTTGCATGTGTCACACAACCAAAGACTTGAAGATGAGTAACACTTGGTTTGTGACCACTCCATGCTTCTTCTGGAGTGACAGCTTGCAAACTTCTTGTTAGACAGTGGTTCATCAAATATACTGCACAAGATACGACTTCAATCCAGTATTGTTTGGGCAACTTCTTGGCATTGAGAAGACTTCTTTCCATATCATGTATTGTTCTATTCTTCCTTTCTGCTATCCCATTCAACTGTGGTGTATAAGCTAGTACTGTTTGATGTCTAATGCCTTATTGTGTAGGAAAGGCTTCAAAGTCATTAGATGTAAATTCTCCACCTTGATCAGATCTTACGGAACTGGTGTTATACCCACTTTGCTTCTCCATAATTGCTTTAAAATCTTTAAAGCAATTTAATACTTCTAACTTCCTCTTCAGAAAGTATATTCAGGTCTTTCTACTAAAATCATCAGTAAAAGTGAGAAAGTACCTATTATGTCCAGATGACATCGGCTTTATCAGTCCACACACATCTGTGTGAACTAACTCCAGTGGTCTCTTCGCTTTCCGGTTGACCTCCTTGGCAAAACTAGCTTTGTGGTGCTTGCTGAGGACCCAACTCTCATATACTTCTTCTAGATTATCAATGTGAGACATACATTTGACCATCTGCTTACTTTCAAGCATCTTCAGGCTTGTAAAATTCAAATGTCCAAGCCTTAAGTGTCAAAGCCATACTTCACTATTAGTGATGGCAATCAAACACTTTGCTGGATCATACTGGATCTTTAGTGGGAAAATCTTGTTCTTAGACATCTTCACAAAGACAATCAATCTCCCATTGTTGTCATTGACTGTAACATGACAACCCTTCATGAAGAGAGTATTCCCTTTCTCTAGAAGTTATCCTATACTCAGCATGTTGTGTTTGATAACTGGAATATAGTACACATCAACAATGTAGCTATTATCCCCATTCTTCAACTTTATCGAGATGTTGCCTTTCCCTTTAACTAAAAATTTAGAAGTATCTCCAAATGTGACCTGTCCTTATATGGTCTCATCGAGATCACTAAAGAGGTTCTGTTGCTCACATATATGATTGCTAGCTCCAAAATCTAGATACCATATATGCTCCTCATTTTTACCTAGTCCTTGCTGGACAAATAATGTAGCTGACCCACTGATGATGACATCTTCATCTGCATAGTTAGCTTGCTCATGTAATAATTCAGTGCTATAATGCCCAAATTGATTGCAGTTATAGCACTGAATATTTCTCTTATCATGGTTATTGTAACCGCCTCCTCTTCCTTTTAGAGTCAAAGGTTATTGTCCTTGTCCTCCTCCTCCTCTGATGGTGTTTCTACCACCTCTTCCTCTAAAGCTTGGATTCTAAGATCCTCTTCCTTGAAATCACTGGAAGCCTCCTCTTCCTTGTTGATTTCTTCCTCAAAGGGTGTATTTATGTGTTGGAGTCCCTTTTTTCCCATATTTGTCTTCCTTCAGAGACAATTTTGATTGCAAGGCATGCTCAATTGCCTTATCTCCATTTCTTCTCACAAGCTTTTATTCATGAGCTTGTAAAGAACCCATCTGCTCATCTACCATAAATTTATCCACTTGCTTGGATTCTTGAATGGCAACAACACCATAATCAAATTTTGGATCTAGGGATCTCAAAATTTTCTTAGTAATCCGAGCTTCCATGAGGGCTTCTCCATTTCATCTCATCTAATTGATTATCACCATAATTCTTGTGTGATAATTAGAAACAGATTCTGAGGATCTCATTTGTAACTATTTCACCTTAACTAAGCTTCCTATTTATACACAAAATAACAGCTTGATAAAATAGACTTTAAGGTGTAAAAGCAGCTGGTGGCTGCTATCAGTGGTCATTGATTAGTGGCTCTTAGAGGCTTTAGTTGGTGGCCGTAAACAGTGGTTGTTGGTGGTTGCCTTTCTGGACCTTTGTGGATTGAGTTTACACCAACACATTGGACGCCTGAATACCTTACTAGCAGCCACTCATTCTCTTCAGGGATGTATTTGCATTTGGAGTTGTTTTGCTTGAGTTAATATCAGGAAAAGATTTTTCTAGGGATGGGAAAATCGTAAAGGATTCAATCCATTTTTTATTTGATGGAAGGTTTGAATATTGTTCTCTTTGCCTAGAAAAGTTGAAGGAATTCATGGATCCTGTTTTGGAAGGAGATTACGAAGAACTGAGAAAATATGATGGTTTCTTCACCTTTTTATTAATCAAAGCAGGAGTATTTATACATATCAAAGTTGAAAAAAGATAATTACTAAATTCCAAAAGAGACTTGAAGTCTCAACTACTTTGCTATCTACAAGGAAATATTTGAATTTGAATGTGGATATTATGGATGAAGATCGGATAACAAATACTTGTTGATATGCCCCCCTAACATAGGCCATGAGTAGAGAGGCCTATCTTGTTGTGTAGTTCTTTGAATTGACACTAAGAGAGAGGCTTTGTAAGAAGGTTAGCTAGTTGGTCTGCTGATGAAACATGAGCTACATGAAGTGCACCAGTTTGAACTTGATCATGAAGGAAGTGGTAATCCACTACTACATGTTTCATCTGAGAATGGAAGATTGGATTGCAACTTAATTATGTAGCACCAACATTATCATAGTAGATAATAGGAGGGGTGTCCACAGTGATGCCAAGTTCTAAGATCAAGGGTTGAACCTAACAAAGTTCAATTGTAGTTGCAACAACTTAGCAATATTCATCTTTAGTATAAGATCATGTGACATGCCTTCTCCAAGAAATGAGGTTGTGTCCTAGGTAAAGAAAGGAAAGCACTAGTGGAAGAATAGCCATCTTTGTTACCTACCCAGTCAGCATCAGATAAGGCATGAAGAGACAGGCTGGAGCTGCGCTGAAGAAGAAGGCCATCATTCAAGGTGCCATGAAGGTAACATAAAATCCTTTTAACTAGAGCCCAATGCTCATTTGTTGGTTGATGCATGAACTGGGACATCTTGTTGAGAGCAAAAGAGAGCTCTGGACGAGTTAGAGACATATATTAAAGGTTGCCCATGATTGTTCTATACATCATAGGGTCAAATAGAGATGACTCTGTGGATAACTTGATGGTTGAGGATTTTGTTGGTAGAGCTGTGTTGACTAGGTTTGCTTGCATATTAGTTCAAGAGAGGAGATTCATAATATACCATTTTGGGAAAGGAGGAGGCCAGACTAATGTGGAACAACTTCCAAACCAAGAAAATATGATAATGGACCCAAATCTTTGAGAGAAAACAGATGAGACAAACTGTCAACAACTTGAGATACAAGTGCAGGGTTATTTCCCGTGAGTATGATATCGTCAACGTATACCAACAAATAAACCCGGTTGGTGCCATGATTTAGAACAAACAGTGAAAAGTCAAAATGTGAGTTTTGAATCTCAAAGCAACAAGAAATTGGCATAACTCATGATACTAGACACGAGGGGCTTGCTTGAGCCCATAAATGGCTTTGTGAAGCTTGTAGACATGATTTGGTTTATCAAAGTCAATAAAGGCAGGAGGTTGTGCCATGTATATTATTTTTGATAAATGACCTTAAAGGAAGGTATTGTTGATATCCAATTAATGAAGTGACCAACCGTTGTTCGTGGTAATACTAAGTACAAGTCTCAAGTTCTTGGCTTGATGACTGGACTAAATGTTTCAAGATAGTTCACACCTGGTCATTGATGAAAGCCTTTGGCGATACGGTGAGCTTTGTACCTGTCAATGGAACCATTAGAATGTCTTTTAATTCGAAATATCCATTTGCAGCTTACCAGATTGACGTTTCCTGATGGAGAAACAAGTTCCTAAGTGCCATTGCAAACAAGGGCATCATATTCATCTAACATTGCTTGACGCCAAGTGGAGTCTTTAAGGGATTGACTAATAGATGTAGGTCCAAGACAAGTTGAAGAGGCCAAGTGTGTGTGTAGATTTATTATAGGTTTGGTGATATTGTTTCTGGCTCTTATGGTCATGGAATGTCTAGGGACTATTGCAGAGAGGATGGTTGAATAACTGGAGCAGATGAATGAGGTGTCAAAGATGTGGTTGTGACAAGATCTGTACTAGGGGCCAATTCTGGGGCTCTATCATCTGGAGTGTATAAAGGAGGCTATACTGGAGCATGGATTGGTACTGTGAGAATTGGTGGGATTCAATTAGAGACTAGAGGGTTGGTAGGAGTGTGTTGGGGATTTTCACGCATGGCATTAGGGAATATGGTTTCAACAAACTCGACATGTCATGAAACATATGTCTTGGAGGTGGTGGGTTCAAAATAGATATAGGCACTTTGGGATAAAGAGTACCCAAGAAACACACAGGGAAAGAATCTTGGCGCTATTTTATAGGATGAATAAGCACGAACCTATGGATAACACAAACATCCAATTTTTTTTAGTTTGGAATAATTTGGTGATGTTTGGAAAATTAAGTCCAATGGAGAGCTGAGGTTGAGGGTTTGGGTTAGCATCCGTTTGATTAGGTAAATAGTAGTATTGAATGCATAAGTCTAAAGGGTAAGAGGTAAGGATACATGGGATAGTAAAGTGAGGCTTGTTTCGACTATGTGACAATGTTACCGCTTAGCATATCCATTATGTTCGGGTATATGGGGTGGGCTGGTTAAATGGGTTATTCCAATGACAGACAGGTAAGGTCGGAGGCCCAAATATTCCCCGCCATTGACAGAATACAAGGTGGTGATTTTATGGTGGAAATAATTTTCAATGATGGTTTTGTAGCGTTTGAATACTTCTTAAAGGTTAGATTTTTGTTTTAGTGGATAAAACCAGATATATTCGGTAAAGTGCTCAATGAAAATGACATAATATTTAAAACCATTGGAAGATAGAATAGGGGAGGTCCATAATCTGAGAATACAATCTGAAGAGGGCATGTGGATTTAAGTGATGAAGTTAAAAAGGTTAACATATGACTTTTATTGCATAGGCATGCATTACAATAGAAGTCTTTTGGCATAGTCGAAGACTCTAAATAGGATTTGGAGAGTATATGATATAGGATTGGGTGGAGATGGGTGACCTAAATGATGTTGCCAATTGATGAAAGATGTTTTGGTTTCAGAGAATGCTAAAATTGGAGTTTTCAAAGCTGACCATTCATACACTCCATCATTAGAGCGGCCTTGAAACAGAATTGCCCCCGAGCGTAGATCCTTCACAAAAAATATAGATGGTAAGAATCCCATTGAAACATTATTAGCAATGCAAAATTGATATATAGAAATTAAATTATTTTGAATGGATGGAACACACAAAACTTCAAATAAGGTGAATGATTTTTGTGAAGAAGGAAGGGTTGCAGAGCTGGTGTGTGTTATGGAGAGACCTGTACCATCCCCGATCATGACATCATCCACTCCATTGTAGGGTGAGTGGAGGGATAAATTGATGAGATCAGATGTGACATGATGAGAGGCACCACTGTTAAGTAACCATCTTGAATTTGAATTGGTGTTGTTGGTAGTCAGGTTTACATGAGGTTGCCAAGGAGGACCTGAATTCTTGGTGGAAGAAGATGTGGTGGATGTGTGAATGGGCAGTACTTGATATGATAGGCATCTTTTTATTGTATGATCACGGATGCCATAAATTTGACAGAAGCCTTGGTATGGCTTGGAAATTGACCTATTGTTGCGATTAGAGAATCGTGGATTTGGGTTCATTGGTGGGCAGCCATGAGAGATCGATGGTGAGCGCCAATTATAAGTACCAGCAGGTGCTTGTGAGGCAGATGAGGTACACCAATTATAAAATTTGTTAGCTTGCCATTGGTGAGGTGTTCTAGTAGTGGGATTGGCAGTAATTGGGTGAAAATGTTCTGAATTTATGTTTGTAGGTGTTGTGGCTTCAAATGAAAGTAATTTTTCATGGAACTCATTGAACAAGATTGAATTGTCTCGAGCTTGGACTGCACAGAACAATTCTTTGTAATTGTCACCTAAAACATCAAGAATCTTGTCGGTGAGATCTTTAGGATCTAATGGTGCATCGAGAATGGCAAGTTCATTAACACAAGCTTTGACTGTATGATTGTTTTTTATCTGCAGGTGTACTTTACAATGTAGTTTTACACTCCGATAATTAAAACTAAAAAAATTATGATTTTTTTTTATATTTTGGCCAAATTCCAATGGATGATCATAAATTAGTTGCGATATCCAAAATTTTATTTTTAAAATATGAGAAAAGATGCAACATATTTTTTTTACATTGGGAAAAACCTTGGAATTCGGCCATATGTAAGAGAACAACATATTTTTTTGTTTTTTAATTTAATTTTTTATTTTTCTTTTAAAAAAAATTTTGGGCCTGGTCTAGCCCAGCTAAATAGGCCGACCAGGGTGGGCCAAAGGCCCACCATTACTGGGTTGGTTGGACTTGGCCCAGCTAATTGAGCTAGGCCGCGAGCAACCCATCCCCAATTTAAAAAATATATAGGAAAAACACCAAACACGTGAATAGTGCAGTGAATTAATTCACTGCACTGCTGTTATATGAACAATACTTGGTCGGCCGACCATTACGAGAGGTTCACCTGCTATTGCCGCCGTATAGAGGAGATCGAGGTGGTTCTCCCTGTCATGGTGGCGTCAAAAATGGTAGCTTGTGGTGGTTGGAAGGAGCAATGGGATGGGCTTGGTCGTGCTTATTGCTGCTTCTACTGGTTCATGCATGGGTCGCCAGAGCTGGTTGTAGCCGTTGGAGATGAAGGCTGATCTATTGCAGGTCACAGTGGAGGTGTTTGTTGCTGATGTGCTCACTAGGAGCTGTTGTTGGAGTTGGCGAGGAGAGAGAGCTTGCTGTTATGGTAAAGGAAGAGAGAGAGGTTACTGCTTATTCAACCGGAGGTGAGGAGGATGGCAGAGAAAGAAGGAGATGTTGCACCGTTAGGGAGAGAAGGCTGGCCATTGGCTGAAAAAGAGAAGGAGTTGCTGCACCATCGGGGAGACAGAAGGAGCTGCATAGGACAACGGATATGGTGACAAGGAAAAGGACGAGGGGCTGTTATGGGTCTATTTTTAGTGTTTATGCATGCCCCGTCTGTGTATTTTTATGTTCCTCCTATTCTCTTTTTCCTATGTTTTTCTCTCGTTCTCTTTACATAAGTTCTCCCCTACCTCTGTGTGTTTTTCTGGTTTTGTTACATAAAGATTTGCTCTCCCTCTCCTGTGTTATTCCCCATTCCTCTCTCTGCCCCATTCTCTCTGCGTAAAACCTTTTCCCCCTCTCTGGTTCGTCGAGCATGGATGCCATTTATAGGAGAAAATGGTATGCATCAATGGTTGCTTTCGGCGGTAGCACGCCTGCAATATGGTTGTCGGTGGTGGCATGCATGTACTATGGCTGTTGGCAGTTGTGCAGTGGCTGTTGGCGGTTGTGCAGTGGCTATCGGTAGGCAATGCAAGCAAGCGGTGGGAGCGTGCCGTGAGAATTTTGGGGAAGGTAGAATTGCAATTTGATCCCTCAATTTATAATTGTTCTACTTGCACCCCTAATTGGCTTTGAACTTTTAATTTTGTGCAATTGGCTTGGAAAAAATTCAATTAGGTCTCTGAAAATTCCAATCTTCTCAATTGAGCCCAAATTAAATTCAAGAACTTGATTTTTTTTTATCAATTAAGCCTTTAAAAAAATTAATTTGACCAATTTAAAGTATAATTAAGTCCTTGCACTTAATTAAATTCTTCAATTGGACCCTGAATTAATTCTCAAACATAATAATACATTAAATTAGCTCATGATTAAATCAAATTGGCCTATAAAAAAATATAGTTATGATTTTTGGCTTAAGTTTTACTTTAATTCTGCATTTTCTCTCCTTTTTTTGTCACAAAGAGAGATATGATTCGGCTCCGAAAATGTTCAAAATTTTCACTGTGATTTTTCTACTGATGTCAACCTGTTTTTATTTTATTTTTGTTATTTTTATTTTATTTTGGATAAAATTTGTGGAATAACACAAAATTAGGTTATGACAAATGCTATGTCAATAACCGACAAACAAAAGCTTTAAGCTATTGGCATTTGGAAAAGCATTAAAGAACCTACTCGAGAGATTTACTAAAATTTTGTTGTTTTCCCTAACAGTTGTACACGAGAAGTCAAGATTTCTATTCCCTAATCAACGAGCGTCATATGCACAATGTTCTTGGCCTAGCTATTGAATGTGACAGTTCGTTTTCTGCTCTTTAGATGATATAAGCGAATTACTTACAAGTAGGCTGCGTGGAATTACTGACCCGAATAAAAAATATTTGAACTAATTCATCAAAAAATAAAGATAAAAACAAATAGAAAAGAAATTCTGATTTTTTCAGTAAGAAAAATTTGAACGGTAGAAAATACTGGAACAAAAGCAGGGCATCCTCTAAGACTGCGGCATCTCCTATTATAAACTGAAAGGATATTCAAGCTTTCAGCTCTTTGTAGCTATTTTCATCATCAGGCTTTGAATATTATGATGAATATGTTGGAAGTTAAGTTGCTGAGCTGGAGTAACAAGAAACAATTGTAGAAGTGTTAATGGAAGTGGTTTGACAGTTAAGAGGAAGAAGAAGCAGCAATTGATTACGTATAACATGCAATTCATGTGTTCGGCCTTAAGTATATATAAGAGGGACAAAATCAAACAATTGATATGTAAGATATACAAGAACACTCACCTACTGCTACATTTTTTCACTTTTTCAAATCCTTTGCTCTCGGTGTAAAATTCTCTTCTTCCTTCTCTCCAAAATCAATAGGCAAACCTGCAAATCATCAAACAAACACAAGCGAACACAAATTAAATTTCATCAGAATAAGGCATACGCTTCCTGGAAATATTAGAAAAGTGATTTCCAAGCAGGAAGATGAAATACAGTTGTGGATTCACACCTTGGAGACTTCCTCATAGATCTCTCCGAGCCCTTTTCACAAAGTATGGCCCTTTAATGCTTCTACATTTTGGGAAAGCTCCAACTATGATTGTTTTGTCCATAGAGGTGGCTCGAGAAGTCGTGAAAACTCATGACGTAGCCTTTGCAGGAAGGCCTCACACAAGGGCCGCAAATGTTTTCTTCTATGGATGAGTTGACGTTGCATTTTGTCCCTACGTTGAGTATTAGAGAAAAGCGAAGAAGATTTGTGTTCTTGAAATTTTGATCCAAAAATAGGTGCAAGCATTTCAATTATGAGGGAGGAGGTGTAAAGTATGTAAAGAATTATGATTGAAGATCTTATTTTTTATAGTGACATGATGAATATATATACACAGCAGACTCCTATGAAGGAGGAGATTACCGTAACTGACTCCTATAAAAGAGAAGAGATTATCGTAATCTAGCAATTCAAAATAATTCAAATGACTGAATAATAGTAACTGCTACATCTCTTAACATGCCCCCTCAAGATGGATGGCTATCTAGCAGTCCAATCTTGTCCTTTAGGAACCAAAGTCGTTGTCAAGACAATGGCTTCGTCAAGGCATCAGCCAACTGATCTTGTGAGGAGACATGAGAAATGCGTAGTGCCCCTTATTGTAATCATTCTCTGATAAACTGGAAGTCAATCGCTATATGTTTCATCCTAGAATGAAATACAGGATTGGAACATAAATGTGTAGTACCAAGATTATTACAATAGACAACAGGAGCAACATTAACCGCACCATGTAACTTAGATAACAAATAGCAAACCCAACTTAATTCAGTTGCTATGTCAGCCTCCGATCTGTATTCTGCCTCAGTAGATGATCGAGCATTGGTGCGTTGTTATTTTGTTAACCAAGAAATTAGATTACGTCCAAGGTAAACAACAAATGCACTAGTTAAAGATAGATCATCCTTGTTCCCCCCCCCAGTCTGCATCAGAATATGCATGAATCGTAGGTGGTGATTGATGATGAAGAAGTAGACTATCATGAAGAGTTCCAGATAAATAGCGCAGGAGACGCTTGACAAGTTGCCAATGAGCATCAGTGGGCCTGTGCATAAACTATGAAAGTTTATTAATGGCAAAACAAATGTCTATCTATGTGAGAGAAAGATATTGAAGACTCCCAACAATTGCATGATACTCTAAAGGATCAGATAAAGGAGCACCCATGGCCAAGGTTGGCTGACAACCAGGTGGTAGTGGAGTAGAGGATGGTTTGGTAGTAACCATGTTGGTACGATGAAGTAAATCCTGAATGTATCTTTGTTGAGATAGAATGAGTCCTTTGGAATGAGGTTGAACCTCCACACACAAGAAATAAGTTAAAGGACCCAATTCTTTCAACAAAACCGTTGAGCTAAGCGTGAGATGAACTGATTTACAGCAACATCATCATCCCTTGTTACAATGATGTTGTCAACATATACTAGCAGATAAATACGAGAAGCATGATGGCAAAATATAAATAAAGAAGTGTCAGCCAAGGAGTTTTGAAACCTAGATGCAACCAAAAACTGTCTTAATTCATGATACCACGCCTGGGGTGCCTGTTTCAACCCGTAGATAGCTTTGCAAAGCTTGCACACAATGCCTGGATTTGTATGATTAATAAAGCCTAGTGGTTGTGCCATATAAACATTCTCTTTCAATGTACCTTGAAGAAAAGCATTGTTGATGTCAAGTTGTCGGAGCTTTCACCCATGGCTGACAACGATACTAAGGACAACACAGACGGTTGTTGGTTTGATGATGGGACTGAATGTCTCATGATAGTCAAGACCAAGTCTCTGACTAAATCCTTTAGCCACTAAACGGGCTTTGTATCTGGCAAGTGACCCATCAACATTTCGCTTGAGTCAAAATATCCATTTGCACCCTACCACATTAGAAGCTTCAGTGGAGGTAACTAGAGACCAAGTTTTATTTTTGATTAATGCAATGTACTCCTCATGCATAGCCAAAGGCCAATTGGGGTCTTTTAAGGCTTGACTGACTCATGTGGGTTCAATGAGGACTAGGAGAGGAAGCTGAGTATGATAGGAAATTTTTTTAATGGGCATATAAATGGTGTTCTTTGATCTGGTGGTCATAGGGTGAGACGTGACTGGTGGTGGTGGTGGAGAAGGAGAAGAGGAGATTTGTGTTGTAGGAGGATCAGGCATAGTATCAGTAGAAGTTGTTTGGGTTGAAGACAATTTATCTGGTTGAGTGTGTTGTAGCGATGATGTACACTACAGGCAGGGGTGATATGCATGGCACATGTTGATTGCCAGGTGAAGCCACAAAGACACATGAAGAGGGATGAGGCAGAGACGTGGAAAGAGTGTGAACTGGAGGAATCCATATGTCAGTGGGAGGAGAGACAAAGGCGAACTCTTGCTTAGAATTTAAAGTGTATGGAATTTGGACTCATTAAATGTTACATGTCTGGAGATGAAGACTCTATATGATTCAGAATCAAAACATAAGTATGCACTTTGTGATAAGGAATATCCCAAAAAAGTACATGGCTTTGAACATTGGTCAAGTTTGTGTGTTGTATATGGACGTAGCCAAGGGTAACATAAACAACCAAAAGTTCTGAGTTTGTGATAATTTGGAGCTTGATGAAAAATCTTTTCATAAGGAGAAGAATGATTTAAGGCAGGGGTAGGCATTCGATTGATTAAGTAAACGGCAATTGAAAAGGCATAAGACCAAAATTACAAGGTAAGGACGAATGAGTTAAAAGAGTAAGTCCTATTTCGATTATGTGTCTGTGTCACCTTTTAGCAAACCCATTGTGTTCAAATGTGTGGGGGGTGATGTGAGGTGAGAAATTCCATGAAGTGCAAGAAAATCCTTTAGAGCAATGTATTCTCCTCCATTGTCAGAATAGAGAGTGACTATGGGTTGTTTAAAGAAATTTTCCACAATGGCTTTAAACCGAATAAAAACTGGTCTAACGTTAGATTTTTTCTTTAGTGGATAAAGCCATATATACTTGGTGAAATGGTCCACAAATATGACATAGTATTTGAATCCATCAATAGAGTATAGAGGTGAGGTCCAAATATCTGATTAAATGAGTTGAAGAGGATGATGCGAAACTAGAGTAGATGTGGAAAAAGATAGTTTATGACTTTTATTACATCGGCATGCATTGCATACAAAATCTTGATAAATGGAACCAGAATTTAACTTGTGTTGACCAAGAATTGTTTTGAGAATTGGAAATGCAGGGTGGCCTAATCTAAAGTGCCAATTTATTGGTGCATTTTTGTGACTTAAAAATACTTGAGGAATGGATGAGAAAGAATAGATGCCCAACCACTCATACATGCCATCTTTGGGTCCACCTTGAGCTAGAACTGCCCCGTGAGTAGGTCCTTCACATGAAAGCACCACGGTAAGAACTCAATTAGTACATTATTAGCAACACAAAACTGATAAATGGAGAGTAGATTGTGTTTTATCTCAGGCACACAGAGCACATCATTAAGATTAAAGGACTGAATAGAGGTTGTAAGTTTGGTAGAACTCGTGTGAGTAATTTTCAGTCCTTTACAATCCCCAATCATGACATCATCAGCATCGGTGTACGAAGTGTGGAGAGACGAATTGTTGAGATCAATCGTGACATGATGAGAAGCCTTGCTATCTAATAACCAAGAATTATTCTATGGTGAAGCAGTTGAAGCCATATGAGCCTATTGTTGCCATGCCATGGTGGTGTTGGTAGATCCAGCGTTGGGGCTTTAGGGAATGAATTTAAAGGATGGACATCTCTTGGTTGTGTGCCCTTGGATGCCATATACTTGGCAGTGGCCTAAATATGGCCTTTGTGGCTGTCGATTGTTGGGCATCGAAAAATTATTGGGATGAGCAAAAGACCTGTTCTGAAAATGAGATTGATGCCGCCAGTTGGATTGCTGGTTGGGGTTGGAGTTGTGCAAAAGAAAACCCCCTGTGTTGGAGTTCGAAGTTCTTTCATAATTAAGAACCGTGGGATGGGCCGTGGGTGAGAAAAGTGGAGCAGTTTTGACTGTTACTTGGATTGTGGCTTCAAACATAAATAGCTTCTCATGAAGCTCAGCAAAAGAGATGGCAGTGTCGCGTGCTTGAACTGCACGCACAAACTCTATGTAATAATCCCCTACTTCTTCAAGTATTTTCTCGGTGAGGTCTTCATTGTCAAGAGGGCTCCAAGAACAACAAGTTCACCTGCTCTTGCCTTGACAGAATGTAAAAACTCAGTGATGCTGAGTGAACCTATGGTGAGAGATTTAAGATTGGCCTTAACTTGTTTGTTGCGTCCCTTAGAGGGTGTTGCATAAGTGGAAGCTCGTGCAATGAAAGGGATTATTATGGGTATAATAGACCCAATGAGTGCATTAAGGATCAACTGATCCTGGCGTATCCATGCATGATACATTGGATTTGGTGTGGTGGATGTATTTGTGGCGTGGCGGTAGTAAGGATTTGTGGAGGGCATGGTGTGGTTCCATCAATATAACCTTGAAGGTCATATCCAATGAAGAGAGTCTGAAACTGTAACTTCCATGATAGATAGTTGTGGCTGTTGAGTTTGAGGGGTGCCTGAGCCGTGACATTAATGGTCACAAGGGTGGAGTTGGCTATTTGGGTGACTTGGTTTGTGGAGTCACTCATGTTGGCTGCAAAGTAGAAGAAGAAAATCTTGTTTTATTGTTGCTGCTCTGATACCATGTAAAGTATGCAAAGAATTATGATTGCAGATCATATTTTTGATATTGACATGATGAATATATATACACAGCAGACTCCTATGAAGAAGGAGATTACTGTAACTGACTCCTATAAAAGAGGAGAGATTATCGTAATCTAGCAATTCAAAATAATTCAAATGATAGAATAATAGTAACTATTACATCTCTTAACAGGTTGAAGTCGCAAACATGGTGGAGAAGGTGCGGCTTTCATGCCTCAACGGAACTGCAGTTGATCTTAGTGATATATTCCTTACTGTCTCAAACAATATAATATCAAGATCTACTCGCGGTCGAGTATATGTAAATGAAGGCAGTAATGAGAATTTCAGAGGATTGTCGAGGAAGGTGATAAACTTGATAGCATCATTTTTTCAAAGATACGTTTCACTTTCTAGGATGGATGGATACTCTGACTGGCCTGGTTGCAGGTTTGGAACACACTTCCAGAGCGTTGCATGATTTTCTTGATAAAGTGATCGGAGAACATGAGAGTTTAATGGACAATGACAAATCTAATATGAAAGACATTGTGGATATTCTTCTTGATCTGCAAAAAAGCCGGAATGCTTGGCATTGATCTCACTCGAGAGAATGTTAAAGCAATCCTCATGGTCTCTCTCTCACTCTCCTGGCCACTCTTTTGTGATTGTGTTTGCTCATTTGTGTTTATAAATAGCTCTGCTTTCTTGTTGCAAGACATGTTTGTTGGAGGCACTAATACAATAGCAGCAACTATGGAATGGATGAAGGCAGAGCTTGCGAAGAATCCTATTGTAATGAAGAAAGCCCAAGGAGAGGTAAGAAAAGTAGTAGGAAAGAAATCAAAGCTCTGTGATAAGCTTATAAATGATGAGATGGTCTATCTAAAATGTGTTCTCAAAGAAAGCTTAAGATTACATGCACCTACAATGACTGCAAGAGAAACATGTGAAGCCGTTAAACTACGAAAGAATGACAAAAGCAGTAGAGTTTAAGAAGACAACAATTGTATTTTTAGCTTTGTTTTTTCTTAGTTAATCTTTGTACACGTACTACTATATATATATATATATAGCATTTACATTATGATAGTAACAATTGTTGTTATGTAACAGCTCTATATTTGAATTTCATAATCAAATCAAATAATTTATGGAGGACTACTCTCTGTTGCTATAATTACAGGACCTACTAGACTTGCTATCTGCTGCTACATCTGTTGCTGTAATTACGGGACAACTGGTGGATCATCCTCTTGATCTTCATCCCTAAGATCAGTGCCCGTAACCTGTTCTTCTACACGCCCCCTCAATCTGGAGGGTTGTTGATGAACATTCAAATTGATTAGAACCTGTTTGAATTTCCCCGGTGGCAAAGGCTTCGTAAGAGCATTAATCAACTGATCACTGTTGGATATCAATTGGACTATGAGCTCATTGTTGCTGACTTTATCGCGGACAAAATAGAAGTCAATTTCAATGTGTTTGGTCCTTGCATGAAATTTAGGGTTTGATGTGAGATAAGTAGCCCTGATGTTATCACACCACAAGGTGGGGCTACGCTGTGGAGGCAGACCAAATTCATGAATAACTAACTGGAACCAAGTTATCTCAACAGTTGTATTGGCCAGTGCTTTATACTTAGCCTCAGTGCTACTGCGTGCCATTGTTAGTTGTTGTTTGCAGCTCCAGGAGATTAGGTTAGACCCCATGTAAATGCAGTATGCCCCTACTGATCGATGATCATCTATGTTTGCAGCCCAATCAGAGTTTGAATAAGCTTGCAAGGTGAAATCATTAAAGTGGGTGATGTATAGACCAGTTGAAATTGAGTGCTTAAGGTAACGGAGTATACGTTTCACAGCCATCCAATGATTATCAAGAGGTTTTTGCATGTATTTGCTGACTTTGTGAACTGAAAAAGCTAAGTCGGGCCTTGTAAAAGACAAATATTGCAGGCTGCCCATAACACTATGATAGATGGGAACATCTTCAAATGGATTCCCACCTGTAGAAGTTAGGCGACATGTGGAAGCCATCGGGCTAGTGCAGGGCTTGGCATGCTCCATCTTTGTTCTTTGCAATAATTCAGCAATGTATTTATGCTGAGTTAAGTACACTCCATCTATGCACCATAATGTTTCGACTCCCAGGAAGTTGTGTAAGGTGCCGAGATATTTGACAGCAAAAGAGGCTTTTAGTTTATTGATAATAGTCTTAATGATGGTGGTGCTGGAGCCAATGATCAAGATGTCATCTGCATAAATGAGGATGTAGATTACATAGTTCAAGTCTCTGAGAATAAAAAGAGAGGTGTCTGCCTTGCTTTCAATGAAACCCATTGACTAGAGTTGTGTCAAGAGTTTGGAAAACCAAGAACGAGGGGCTTGGCATAAGCCATACAGAGACTTGTGAAGTTTATAAACATGATGGGGATGTTGAGGATGAACGTAACCTTAGGGTTGAAGCATATACACAATTTCATCGAGGTCGCCGTGCAAGAATACATTATGAACATCTAATTGTTGAATCTACCATTTATATGTTACTGCAATAGAGATCACTAACCGAATTGTGGCATGTTTAATGACTGGGCTGAAGGTCTCAGAAAAATCAATTCCCTCTGGCTGATGAAACCCCTTTGCAACAAGACGTGCTTTATATCGTTCAATAGTTCCATCGGCATTCTTTTTTATTTTGTAAATCCAATGACATCCAACAATATTTGCGCCTGTGGGAGGAACTACCAATGACCAAGTGCCATTCTGAAGTAAAGCCGAGAAATCCATATCCATAGCCTCACGCCACTGTGGTGATTTGAAGGCTTGACTGAACGAAGTGGGTTCTGTTGCTTTTGGAGCTAGAGCTGATGTCAATGCTCGTGGGAGTGGATATCTGATAAAATCATCACTTTGCTGACGAGGATGATGGTTATTGTTTTTGGATCGTGTGAGCATGGAGTGAGTATTTGTAGGCTCTGTAGGTTGACCATCAGATGGAACTGCTACTGTATCTGATGGAGCAGATAACTCGTCTGCTGCTACTGTAAATGGATTTGGAGCTGTACCTGCAGACATCACAACAAGATGAGCAGATTGTGTACATGTGGAATTATGGGAAGGATGCAAACTTGATGAACTGGGTGTTACGGGCATGATGATGTGCTATGGTAGTGAAATAGAATTAGGAGGACAGGGTTCAGTAGTGGCAGAGACAGGAGGTTTGGAAAAAGAAAATAACGATTTGTCGAAGATGACATTACGAGAGACATAGATTTTACCCGTAAAGAGATCAAGACATTTGTACCCTTGATGAGAAAGGCTATAGCCAATGAAAATGCACATTTTAGATCTAAAGTTTAGTTTGTTTTTGTTCTATGGTCGTAAATTTGGCCAGCAGGCACAACCAAACACACCCATGAAATGATAGTCGGGTATTTTACCATACAACATTTCAAAGGGGGACTTATGGGGCAAAACAGGTGTCGGAAGTCTATTGATGATATAGGTAGCACTTTGAAATGCATCTTCCCAATATATCATAGGCAAATTGGAATGAGCTAATAGACTTAACCCGACTTCGATTATATGTCGATGTTTGCATTCAATTGATCCATTTTGTTGGTGGGTGTGAGGAAAGGCAAGGCGATGATTAATTCCATGGTGGTGAAAATAAGTGTTTAGGCGACGATATTCCCCACCCCAATCAAATTGAATGGCTTTGATTTTCCTATCAAATTGTTTTTCGACATAGGTTTGAAAAGTTAAGAAAATATTTTCAACATCAGATTTTAGTTTGATAAGAAACAACCAAAAAAATTTAGAGAAATCATCAAGAAAACTAACATAATATTTTGCACTAGTTGTGGAAGGTACGGATGTAGGGCCCCAAACATCTGTAAAAATTAGATCCAATGGATTTGAAGAGATAGATGTAGAGGGTTTAAATGGCAAAACATGGTTTTTGGCCATTTGACATTCAGGGCACACATGACTTGTTTTATTTTTCTCTACGGGAAATGACAAAATGGATAGCACTTTATTGACTACTAAAGTGGAGGCATGTCCAAGTCTACAGTGCCATTCCAATAAACGAACACAAGAGAAGGCTTTAGGAATGCTGGCTTTGTGAGTGAACTGATAAAGCCCATCATGAAGATAGCCTCGATGAAGGACTTTCCCCGAGCAAACCTTCACAAGAAAATAAAATGAGTGAAATTCAAAATATACATTATTATCAACACAAAACTGATGTACTGACAGTAGATGTTGGTGAATTTCAGGAACAAGAAGAATATGATTAAGAACAAAGGTAGACGAGGGAGTGGACAGAAAGGAAGACCCAGTTTGTGAAATTTGCAAAATTTGACCATTTCCAACGTGTACAGTATTTGCACCATTGTAGTTGGATTTCTGTAGAGATATGTTGTTGGCATCTTTTGTGAAATGATGAGTTGCACCTGTATTTGCTTTCCATACGGAATCTATGAATCAGTGGCATCATGCCTTACAGCTACCAGTCCTTGTTTGGGATTTGTATCCTGATAAGTGAGATCAAATCGAAAATAATATTTCTTAGCAAAAAGACTAATTTTATTACAAATTTGACAGGTAACCGCTGGTTGATTAGAGGGTCTATTGCTGGAATGATATCCACCACAGTGATTATGTCCCTTGTCACGATATCTACCATGCCTGGGATAGGTGTTCTGTCGTTGTGTAAAGTGTGCAGATGGTTGAGTAATGACAGAGGCCAGGTGATGCCGAGACAACCGAGCTTCAGAGATCAATAAGAGAGAATAGATTTCTTCTAGGGTGACAGCATTAGTGCGTGCTAATATGGAAGTTACAAGACTCTCATATTCATGATTGAGACCTGCAAGAAGATAGGTAACAATATCGTCATGTGTAAATGGATGTCCAGCAACAGCTAACTCATCTGTGAGTCTTTTGATGGAATTGAAATATTCAGTGGTTGTCTGGTTTCTTTTGGTTGTAGTTGCAAGTTGAGTTCGAATTTGTAGTGTGCGTGCACGAGAGCGAGAAGAAAAGGTGTCTTCTAATACAGTCCAAACAGCTTTAGAGGTTGTATAATTGACAACCTGAGCAAGAATATTTTTTGACAAAGATGTCATTAATGTGCTGAGAATGAGATTGTCTTGACAAACCCATTGAGAGTAGGCTGGATTGAGACGTTCAGACACGACAATAGTTTCAGGATGAGTAACAGAGATGAATTTATGAGGTTTAGGAATACTACCATCAAGGTACCGAAAGAGGTCTTGGCCTCTAAAATATGGAACTAGTTGTGCTTTCCAGAGGAGAAAATTTTCACGATTAAGCTTGACAGTGGTGATAGAAGGCATGGAAAGAACAAAGGATGGGTGGGCAGAAGAATTTGAGGAAGACATTTAGACATTAGTCTTTTGTAGGCTCTGATACCACGAAAGAATGAAGAAAGTAGTAGAGTTTAAGACAACAATTGTATTTTTAACTTTGTTTTTGCTTAGTTAATCTTTGTACACATACTGCTATATATATATAGCATTTACATTATGATAGTAATAGCTATTGTTATGTAACAACTCTATATTTGAATTTCATAATCAAATCAAATAATTTATGGAGGATTGCTCTCTGTTGCTATAATTACGGGACCTGCTGGACCTGCTATCTGCTGCTACATCTGTTGCTGTAATTACGGGACAGCTGGTGGATCATCCTCTTGATCTTCATCCCTAAGATCAGTGCCCGGTACCTGTTCTTCCACAAACTAGAAGGTGGTTACGATATCCCTCCCACAACAAGAGTGTTGATTAACACCTGGGCGCTTCAAAGGGACCCCAGACAATGGGAAAAGTCTGAAGAGTTCATCCCAGAGAGATTTGGTAACAGTTCAATTGATTTTAAAGGTCAACACAACCGATTCATGCCATTTGGTGGGGGTAGAAGCGCTTGTCCCGGTTTCTCTTTCGCAGTTAAAGAAGCAGAAGTAGTTCTAGCAAACCTTTTGTACTGGTTGATTGGAACACACTCCATGGAGACAATCCAAAGGACCTGGACATGTCCGAGTCTATTAGTCTGATTATTCGGAAAAAGACTCCCCTTGTACTTGTTCCAGTAATGACTCCTCCTTAATCTTCTTTTTTATAGTCTTCAATCCCTGCTTCAGGCACTTCATCTCCTGCTTTCTCCTCATAATAGGATGTGCTCTGGCATGGATCTTTCCCATTCTGTGAGCTCCTAAACCTTGTCCTGATTTTAACAGCAATCTAGTTGTTGCTAAAAGATGGAAAATCTCATATTAGATTTGAGCTTTCCGCGACTGTTTTCCAGGCTGTTTATGTGCTCCTGTCATTTCCATTATTTGCACGTACTTTCAACATATCTCTGTTTCAGCTGCCTTTTGATTAATAAATTATCTCAAGAAGCAACATGACATTGTTTAGTTGTAATTTTAAGTGGTATTTTTTTTTGTACGTTGAACAATAAATTAAAAGCTTTAGTTTTAATCATAAAATTATAATTCAAGAGTTTCCATCTATCATTGAAAACCTAATAGTATGTAAGAATCTAGATAAAAAGTTTAATTATCCGTTAAAAAAAGTATCACCTTCCCTATAATCTGCATTGTTGACCAATTTTATTCTTTTATATGTTGTGTTTTTTTATTTGTTGGCATGTCTAAAGTTCAAGAAAAGTCTTTTTTAGTAAAAAGATTTTTATCTTATTCGACTAAAACCTAACCAAGCTTAACAAATTATATTAAATACACATCCTAAAAATTAAATAAGCAAATTAATTTTATGGTATTTTTGTAATTTTAGTCAAATCTCAATGTATAATCACAATTTGTAATACATACTTGATTTTATATTAATTTAAATTATTTAATTATTTTCTAATTATATTTAATATATAATATATTTTTTATAAAATATTTAAATTATTAGTCTGTCGATATATTTTAGCGATGTGGAAAGTAATTATTGCAAATAAAAATTATCATTGTTTACATATTGATGAAATTTTAGACGATTTGTTGTCAATTATATGTCAATTTTACAAAGGGGAATATTGACAAAGAAAAAAAGGATTGAAATATATACATTTTTCTATCAATGATATGCTATATTAATGGATGGAAATATCGATGAAATGAAGCAAGGATGCACTTTTGACACCAATAAATCCATCATAAATTTATTACCAACATACTCATTTATAGACCACAAATCACTAATGAGAGTTTCTTTTGCTGAAGTATTTATGGTTGTGAGTTCGTCGGAAAAAGTCATGGTAACAAACTAAGAGTATAAATACTAACAAACAATTTCACCGGTAAATCTAAAATTTTAATGGTGAATATGATAACCTATAGAATAGAAATGACCCAAACAAGTCTAAGTAAACTTGGACTAATCTAACAAACCATGACCTGAGTTATGAGACCAAACTAAACACATAGAAAGTGAATCAATAAATTTCAAAGTTTAATCTCAACTAACTCAATAATGAATGATAAAATTAGGGGGAAAAAATGACCAAAGTTAACTTGTGCTAACTTGCTAAACCCACGACCAAGTAGCACACGAATATTGTTTTGATGTTGTGGATGTGTTTTTGGTTTCTTGAAAATATTTAATTGGGAATTAAAAAGGATGATTGAATTTTATAAAATATATAAAATATGTTAATTCTAATTAAAAGCTAAAATAAAAGGCTAATTTTCATTGTTAGAAGCAAAAGATAAATGACATGAATATTTGACCTAGTAGCTCGTTAATTGTTTTTTTTATCTAATTATGTAGCCTTATAAATGAATTAATTTTTGAAGCCATCATTTAATTTCACTCGAGATGTCATTTAGATTTATTGTAACGAATTTAAATTTGATAAGGCATGGATATTCTTAATCAATTCCTAGAATCCAACATTCATTCATTATAAAATCAACTACACCGACCTAAAATTTTTAGTGAATTTGACTGAAACTAGTAAAATTTAGTGAATTTCAACCCACAGTACCAAACAGAAACAATTAATGTGACAAAAACATGTAAAACATTCAAATGAATACAATAACAGCGAATGTCAAGCATTAACTCATCAGGAAACCGACGGATAAGAAGAACACCGTCGGTAAAAGGTTGTTAACAAAATACCGACGTAAATGTTCATCAGTGTGTCTATATATATTCGTTGATTTTATGGTAGCGATGCTAACATTATTGATAAACGATAATCACGAAAAGTATTTATCAAACCAACAAATCTCCTCCTTGTACTATATATTAGAAAGTCTGCTGGCATGGGCTCCTCATTCATTTGCATGGCAGGCACTTGTCGATGATCTACAGTATTGTGAATGCCTGTGGAAACCCGGCTGCGACCTAGCAGTTAACTATACTGGGACTGAATCTAAAAGCAGTGACTCAACATTGTTTTTCATTACTTTTCCAACATGGGTATACCCATCTCCCTCCTTGAAAAAATTGATAACTAAAGTAGTTATATCCATACATAGAACAGAATGGTAAATGGCCCTGAACATCATTAAGAACCAAGTCTAAGAAAACTGAACTAACAAGCGTTGATGAACCCAACTGAGATCAATTGAAATTGCTTAAGAGGAAAGTCATTTAATAAAAATTTATAATATAAACTAGAAGAGTCTTATTAGAGAGGATTGATACAAGATATAACAGACCAAGCCTTCGATGTCAGACTTCAGGGGTGGTTCTTGCGGAGTAGAGATGAAGGGTTAGTACCAAATCTAATATAAACCATCTTTATCCAGAAGGAAGAAGAAGAGAACATAAAGGGTGATTGCAAGGTAAATGAGTTATTGGGTGACGAATAGACACTTGTGGCTCATGCATCAATTCCTGACACAAGGTCGTCGACTAGAGGGAATTCAGGCGCCATAAATCTCAAAGGCTATATGAATAGATTATATAGAGCATGTGATCCGAGAGTTTCACGCGAGACCCGAATTTTGGTGTGTAAAACCACAACCAGTGTTTGCTATACCACACATACTCGGTGTTGTTCGTATCGCATCCTTGGCCACGTTTCCAGAGTTTTCAAAACATAAGCTATCGTGATTTCAAAGTTTTCTCATTTTCATACTTGGCCACGTTCTTTGTGTCCCTTAATTTCTTTTCCTGCTGATTAACTTTGTTATATTCCCTTAATTTCTTTTCAAAGATCATGGTTTTCCATACAACATCAGCAAACATGTTTAACAAAAGGTTTCGTAGAGTAAAACAAAAGGTATTGAAAATTCTGGTCAAATATCGTGGATCATCTCTCTCCTTTTAATTTAACTTAACAGTGAGAGATTCGTATCAATATATTCTCACGTGATTAATAAACACCCTCCTCAGCTGCCTATAAATCCACCTGATCTATGCAGATGTTGTGCACTGCAAGCTCTATTCTATTTCATTAACCGATAAAAAGAATTTCGAACGATATCCTTGCCGGAGCAACATGTCTACCCAAGTCTCTCAACAAGGTGCGCCCGCCCTTACACATGATGATAACGAGATCATTCGCCGGACAGCCAATTATCATGAAAGCATCTGGGGTGATCAATTCGTTTCCCATCTCCCCAAAGACAACAAGGTTATTGCTCGCAATAAGGACAATACTATCTATATATATGATTCTTTGTCATTTTTTTTCTCCCTTTGAGAAATCTAATTACGCGTTTAATATGGTAACCAATGCAGGTTCATGAAGCCCTTGAATTAGAAGTTGAAAATCTCAGGGAACAAGTTAAGAGGGAAGTACTCTTGGCTGCAGCTGGTAATTTTTCATCACAATCGCTGGATCTTATAGATGCAATCCAGCGCCTCGGTGTGGCTTACCACTTTGAAACAGAGATAGAAGAAGCACTGCAACATATCTACAATAACCATATTGATATGGAAGATGGTGACCTTTACAGCACTGCTCTTGGTTTTCGACTGCTAAGACAACATGGCTACAACGTTTCATGCGGTAAATAGTATATGCATGGCTATCTGTTATGTAAAGCGTGCATAACATCATCCTCAAACAAATTTTCAAGTCAATTTCTGTGATGGTTTAATTCAGATATATTCAACAAGTTCAAAGATCAGGAAAAAGGTCATTTCAAGCAATCCAATGATGTTCGAGGCATCCTAGGTCTCTATGAAGCAGCGCATCTAGCGATGCATGGAGAAGATATTCTTGATGAGGCCCTCGCTTTTACAACCATCCACCTCAAGTCCATGGCAACGATTCCAAACTGCCCACTAACAGCAAAAGTTTCTCATGCCCTGAAACAGCCCATCGAGAGGGGCGTTCCAAGACTAGAGAGCAGGCGCTACATTTCTATCTATCAGGACGAGCCGTCATGTAACAAGACTTTACTAAGGCTTGCAAAGTTGAACTTCAATCTCGTGCAAGAACTACATAAAGAAGAGCTTGCAGAAATCACAAGGTGATTAATTATATATAGCCCTTGTATCCAAATTTAGAATGAATGCACATACATATTAAAGAATAATATAAATCATATTCTGAAGTCTCATCTTATACCTTAAGCTTTTAGGTGAGATGCTTCCTTAATATGATATTAGAGTCTTATTCATCTAATAGTCACGAGTTCGAATTCTATTTGATAAAATTAAGCACATGATAGTATGAGTTTGTGTAAGTTAAAAAATTAAAGAATAATATAAATCATATTTAGAAATCTCATTTGAGATTTTAAATTTTTATATGAGATGGTTATTTATTGTATACATGTAAGAGTGAATATTGACGCAGAGCAAGTTGTGATGCGTGCATAAGCTTTTTTTTCCTCGAGTGATTTCATGTGAAGTATTTACTTCTTTAGATAGTGCTCAATATTTTATTTGATTCAGGTGGTGGAAGGGTTTGGACTTCGCTAGAAAGCTTCCTTTCGCAAGGGACAGGGTGGTCGAGTGCTACTTTTGGATAGTAGGTGTATATTTTGAGCCTCAATACTCCCTTGCTAGGAAAATACTTACCAGAGTAATAGCCATGACATCGATTATCGATGACATCTATGATGTTTATGGGACCCTTGAAGAGCTGGAACTTTTCACAGAAGCAATTGACAGGTTTGTGGCATGGAAACGGCTCTTTTCTTTCTGTTTTTCAGTAAAACAAAGCCTAAGTAAGAGACAAATGACGGTCACAGTGCGATTACATAAACTTGGATGCTTCATTTTCAGGTGGGACACTGAAAGCATGGACCGACTTCCAGATTACATGCAAATATGTTACGAGGCGCTATTGAACGTGTACAGTGAAATTGAGGAAAAAGTTGCGAAGGAGGGATGGTCCTACAGAGTCCACTATGGAAAAGAAGCAGTACGCACTGCACTCTTGAATCTCTCCTTAAATCAAAAAATAATATACTACCTTGTAGAAATTAATTACTCTATATATAAATTAATTAGTAATGACTTTTATATGTACGATCGATGTATAACAGATGAAACTTTTAGTCCATGCCTACTGTAACGAAGCCAAATGGTTCCATGAAAATCATATCCCGACGATGGAAGAATACATGGAGGTGGCTCTAGTAACGTCTGGCTATTCCATGCTCACAACCGTATCTTTCATTGGCATGGGCGACATAGTGACCAAGCAAGCATTTGACTGGGTGTTCAGTCACCCTAAGATCATTAGAGCCTCGGAAACAATTACCAGACTCGTGGATGATGTAAGATCACATAAGGTATGAGCTTGTTTTGATTTGTTAAAAAGGGTTTAAGTAAAGATCGATTGTCTGAGATTCCTTGAAAGTAATAGCTGTTGGAGTTGGGATAATTTGATAGTTTTGAAATGGATGAACTCTTGGATTTTTCAGGAGGAAATGAATAACTAATTACATTGAAATGTATACTTTTCAGTTTGAACAAGAGAGAGGGCATGCTGCGTCAGGAGTTGAATGTTACATGAAGCAATATGGTCTCTCGGAACAAGAAGTGTATAAAGAGTTTCACAAGCAAGTCGCCAGTGCATGGAAGGATATAAATGAAGAGTACTGTTTCAAACCTACCGCTGTGCCAAGGCCTCTGCTTGAACGCATTCTCAATCTTTCGAGAGTCATAGATGTGATTTACAAGGAGAGAGATGAGTATACGCATGTTGGAAAAGTAATGAAAAACAATGTTGAGTCACTTTTTATAGATCCAGTCCCGGTATAACTGCTAGGTCGCGGGTTTCCCCAGGTGTTCACAGACGAGTGCCTGCCATGCTAATGAGGAGCCCATGCCAGCAGACTTTCTTATTATAGTACAAGGAGACTTATGGTTTGATAAATACTTTCCGTGATCTGTATCTATCGTTTTTCAATAAGGTTAGCATCGCTGCCATAAAATCAACGAACATTTACGTCGGTATTTTGTTGTAAACTTTTACCGACGTTCTTCTTCTTGATGGGTTAGTTGGTATTAAGCTTTGAAATTTATTGTGTTCGGTATTGTGTTTGCTATTGTGTTCTTATCCGTCGGTTTCCTGATGAGTTAAGACATTCACTGTTATTGTATTCACTTGAATGTTTTACATGTTCTTATCCAGAAAACTGTGGATCTACTCTTTACGCCCGAGCTCCTGACCTCTTGTTTTAAGCCCTTATTCCACGGGGTGTTTTTATGTCAATATCACCTTTACTTTTCTATGCTGTGCCTGAAAATAAAGGATACTGACATGCAGATATAATACTCTTCCATGATTGTTCAGCGAGGCTCGTTAGCATCTAATGACGGGTTAGTGTTGGTCCACGTTGACAACAGATCAAAATCATCATCCCATGTGACACAGCAGAAAACACTAGGAATACAACCTCCATCGATATTTTGAAAAAAAACAAACGAATATGAGAGAAACTCTCTGAAAAATCCAACTTTATTCAATAATATTCAAAGGTAATTTGGCTAGAGGCTTTACAATTGTATTTAAAGCAGAAACCCTAGCTTAACCCTATGTCGGATAAGGAAACAACGATAATTAATAAAATTACTAAAAATGACAAATTTGAGATAAATACAGAAATTGAAAAGGCTATAAATCCTGAGCCATCCAGAATTGATGGAAGTCAATTCGGACTTGGAAATCAAAAGTTATAGCTAAAACAAAACTTTTCTAAAATGGTAAAAACGACGATTTCGGGGCCTAAACGATAGAATTCCTCAAACACCGCGACGCATCAACTGGGTGAGTTTCGTGTCATTCTGACATCGGCGCCTGGGCTACGGAAATTCAGTTTCTGAATTTCGGATGCTCTCTCTTGAGCATGTATGCCTCTGCTATTTGTTCTACATCACCGTGCTTTGGAAAGGGCTAAATAAAAACCGCTGTATAAAATATCAAGATATAAAATAATCTCCTATCAATTTATTTTTATGAAAAATATCTGATTAACAAGGGAACCGGTACATCCGGGCACACCCATTCTCCACCCACCAATAATTTAGCACCTCTAATCATCAATTAATTTTTTCTCACGCTAGCTAATTGACCCTTGCGATGAGCCAAACACTCTATTGCATCTCTCTTTCCAGATATACTATAAAGTTATGCCGAATTCCAATGGCCAATTCACACTGCATGCATCTCTTTTTCTGATGGCCATATTTGATATCATCCATGTATACCAAATTTGGCTAAAAAAAAGTTCTCTTTCCTCTACCTTGACAAAGACCTCCCATATCTTACTAGCCATAGGACAATCTCTCAAAGCATGAGTTACTGTTTCTACTTCATGCAGACAATGGTTGCAACAATGATTATCTGTAAGTCATTTTCTCCATCGCATTTCATTCGTCATAATTGAATTATGAGCCACAATCCAAAGAAAAAATTTGATGCGCTCCATTCCCTTCCACTGCCATATAACCCTCCAAATGGGATCATGATCCATTAATCTCCTGTCCTCTTGTAACCTATAAGTTGTTTTTGTTGTGAAATTGTCATTTGAGGAGTGGTCCCATATCATTATGTTTGCAACCATATCCTGCGTAGGAGGAATATAACCAACTACTCCCATCAAAATTTGCATGGGGATTAAATGGGAAAACTCTTCCCATTTCCACTAGCCCCTAGCATCATCCATATCAACCACTGTCTAATTTAGTTTATCCACCGGAACCTCCCCAATTATGTGATTGAGAAGAGGACCATAGCTTGCCAACCAACTATCCTTCCAAAACAAAATTTGCTTTCCATTCCCTAAATTCCAGTTGATATTCTGATGCATTGTATGCCATACCTGACAAATTGCTTTCCATAACATTGAATCTCTCGAGTTAGCACTCGGGTGGTCGTCTCCTCTATTAGGCTTCATATATTTCTCCTTTAAACACCTCACCCACAGACTATTCTTCTGAGCTACTCCCCATGCTAATTTCATTATAAAAGCCTTATTCATTGTCTCCATTTTCTTTATTCCTAATCCACCCTCCTCCTTAGGCTGACACATCCTTGACCAATTGACAAGATCAATCTAATCTTTTTCTTCCCGATGGCCCCATATAAATCTTCTGCATATCCTCTCTATGTCATTACAGGTATGCTTTGGAATTACAGCAGCTTGCATTGAATATAAGGGAATAGTTGAGAGCACAAATTTACATAAAGTGATCCTACCTGCTAGAGATAGAGTGTTAGACTTCCAACTAGCTAACTTGTGTTGCAAAATTTCCAGTAAATAGCTATAAGTTTGTTTAGTAACTCGTGTAACAGAGGGACCCCAAGGTACTTTCCCAAATCTTTCGTGACCATGAATCCACTATTTCTACTAACAGTATCTGCCAAGGAGTTTGTAACATTATTGCAGAAGAAAATTTTTATCTTTGCAACACTTACTTGTTGACCCCATGTTGTATAGTAATCATCAAGACATTGATGTATTCTATTTATTTGGTCCAAACTGGCTTCTGCAAACAATAATATGTCATCTGCAAAACACAAGTGTGAAATCTTCAATCCATTCCTTCTCACTGTAAACAGCTTCTATGTGTCATCTTTCACACTCTTATTGATTAGTTGGGATAATCTTTCTAAACACAACACAAATATGTATGCTCCCATACCCATACATGATGCTCATTCCTTTAGCATATTCTCCTCTGATACCCATAAATGATGCTCATTCCTTTAGCATATTCTCCTCTGATACCCATACATGATGCTCATTCTTCAAAGCTTTTATTTTGTTTTGTTGTCTTATAATAATAGCTTTAGTGTGAAAATAGAAAGTGTTCCTATCCCCATGAGAAATCCACTGACATCTTGATTTCTAGTACTAGTGAATCTCCTCCTGCTGAATAATTTGGTCATATTCAGTGGATAACTCATCCTCCAACTGGTATAGAAACTGATTACCCCTACTAGCTATTACTTTTTGCACACCCCCTAGCCTTGCCAAAACCCTTCTCTTCCTCTAGAATATGTTGCCAAACACAAGTCCGTTCCATATCCTTAATTTTTCTGTCAAAACTTCCAATGTGATCGGTAGCGTTGTGGTTGTCTCCCAGTTATCTCTCAAGAACCCTGCAAATTCATTATGATAAAGCTAAGCTGCCTCAAAATGAAATGGTCTTTCTAAATTGTATAGCCCTTCTCTCATTTCTTTTAGTTCCACAAGGATAGGATGGTGATCTGATTTAACCCTTGAAAGAACCAAAACATTTGCATTACAGAATAAGTTTCTCCACTGATCATTGCCAAAACATCTATCCAACCTTTCGTAAACTCTTCTATAACCATTCCTACAACAACCTCTCCAAGTGAATTTTGGTCCCTTGCTCCCCAAATCTATTAACTGACATTCCTACACCCACCTAGCAAACTGATAACATCGTTGATTATCCACGGCTGCTCCTCCCAATTTTTCATTAGCCATCAAAATTTCATTAAAATCACCTATAACCATCCATGGTAGGCTAACACTTCTAGCCAATTTTGCAACTTCTTCAAAACATTTTTTTTTTTAAATAATATTTGGATTTGCATACACCACAGTGAATAACCAAGACTGAGCACTCCCTTCATCAACAATACCATGTATAAAATGTCTTGACGAATTCAATATCTTAACATTAAAGCTCGAATTATTCCATAACAACCATAAACCACCAGACATCCCTTGAGCCTCAACTCTAAAGCTAGATTCAAATTTCAGTTGTTCAATAATTTTGTCAGCTCTAACCCCGCTAACTCTCAGCTCTACAACTGCCATAATTTGAAAATTGTGTGTTTTCCTCAAATCATTTATCACTGCACGAAACTCTCTACTGCCAGCACCTCTACAGTTCCAAAAGAAATACTTCATAATGTAATTGGGACAATTATACTTACATGCTATGAAGAATTCATCTTCAACCGGAGTATTCCGTGAGGGCAGCCCCCTCAACCACCATCATCTCCTCTTCAGGCTTGTTTAAACCCTCCATAAAATCTCCTTCTTCCCCAAGCTCAACTCCCCCTTCCATCAAAATTTCCTTATCTGGTGGTTTCGGTCCGTGAGCTTGCATCCTTGATTGTTGAGGTTGAGCTGTTCCACTCCTATAAAATTCATGATCCGTTCAATACTCCCGTTGCTTCATTTGTTCATGCTGATTTGTGTAGCTCGAAGTCGCCATTGAGTCTGTCTTGCTTGAATTCTCCATTGGGTTATGTATTGCTTTCCACATTGTCCCCATGTCAAACCCTTCCGCTTTCTCTTTGCCTTTAACAGACGCAGCTGGTAGCAGCCCTGGACCTGTCATCTTGGTCCTCTCAGTCGAAGGCCTCAGCCCAACATTTGGGTCCACTAGTTTTGGGCTCTTTCCTTCATATTGTTCTCTTTGGCCACTGATGGCATGTTGCTTCTTTTGGCCCACTAGTCTTCCACTTCTTTGATTAAAACCACTGCCTCCTACCCCGCTCTCCTTAATTTCCCCTACTCTGCTGTCACTAGTTCCCAAATCTGCAATATCTCCACGAATCGCCATTAACGCATCATAACGTGCAGACACATTTATTTGGCCCTCCGTTACACTCTTTAATGCTTTTCCTAAATTTACGGCTTGGCCTTCACCCTTTCCATTTCCTGTGTTCTCCTCTGTCACTATCCTCTTGTTTGGCCGTCGGTGTCTCCGTTCAGCAATCATCCAAGAAACAAAGGATTCCATAATTTCGATCTAACTATAGGAACTAAGGGATCACTAGTCATTTCCCTATCACTTGATTCATCTTGAGACACATGAGTTATATGAGGGCATATTTCCTGCTTATGTCTGTATTGGCCACAGTGGAATCAAATTATATGTAAGCCCTCGTACATTATGCGCCTTACTCTCTGACGTAGTTTAAACTTAGCTAGTAATGGTTTTGTGAGATCCACCTCCACGCATAATCTTGCAAAGTTCCCTCTCATGCCTTCTGAAGTAGTTCTGTCAACTTTTAATGTTTTTCCAATCTTATTCCCTATCTTCTACAATACCGAAGTGTCATAATATTCCAAAGCCAAGTTCGATAATCTAACTCACACAGCTACCTTGTCGATTGTGGCTTCAACGGGATCAAAATTGGGATGCCATGTTTTTACTGTTAAATAATGATCAGTCACCATCCAAGGACCCCCAAAGAGCACATGTTCCCTGTCATCAAGATGGGCAAATTTCGCAAAGTAAAAATCATTTCCTAAATTTGTTAATGTAAAGTCACCCCGTAGCTTCCAAATACTTTTCAGACGTTGCTTGAAAAACATGTATCCCACCTTTTGACCCATAAGTTTGATTATGAGAGTCTGTTTCCAAGGTGCCCGAATACATTCCTTCTCCTCAATAGAAAGTTTAATCACTAGACAGTCATCTTCATCAGAGTCATCATCGTCATCTTCAGATATGCAGTCATTTAACTGGTTGTCCCCATCAACTTCCCTGTATTACCAATGCCTCTCCCATAAGTTTATCCATATAACTTTGCCCAGTGTTATCCCCGATCTTGACCTTCTTACTTGAGCTTGTCAACAAATCAGCTTCCTTTGTTGAAACCTCTATTGTTTCATGGCAGAGCATTTCCGAGACCATTCTTCCTAAAGAAAGCAGTTGACTCTATATCCAAATTGGTTGGCTAGTTCATTCCCTCTCTTAAAGATAGTTGAATTTAACTTTAGGTAAAAAAGTGCAAGCGCACAGGTCAACAAATTGAAACTACATCTCCTTCATCACTACATATTACAATCTCTTAACTTCCAACTCTCTCTCTCTCTAAAAAAAATACTAAGACATTAATTTTCTTAGTTAAATTGGTGACGATGCCACAAGTGGACATGAAACTCTATTCGCAGCCTGCGCCGACGTCACATGCAATCGCAAAATCACTTGCGAAACTCTCGCCGCCACAAAAACAACTCCCAACCGTCGCCGCCACCACCACTGGACACAGCTATTGCATGGAGAAAGTCATGGTTCAATATATGGATTGATGATGCAAAACTTCTGCTTTTTTAGGAAGAGCTGAAACGCAGTGAAAGCTTTGAAATTCTACTTTTGCTAGACAGCGATTCAAAAGCTTTTTGTTGGTCCCGTGCCAATTAAAATTGTGGTTTTAACATTACCAGACGATGATAAAAGAAAAAATTCTCAAAACTTGGTTTTCATCGTAATACCAAACGGCCATTGAGTTTCTATGTTTTTAATTTGATCTCATAACTCAAGTCTTGGATTTGTTAGGTTTGTCCAAGTTTATTTAGGCTTGTTTGGGTCATTTCTTTTCTATAGGTTATCACATTCACCATCAAAATTTTAGATATACCAATGAAATTGTTTGTTTGTATTTATACTCTTAGTCTATTAGCATGAATTCTACCGAAGGACTCACAATCATAAATGTCGATGGATTTATTGGTGTCAAAAGGGCGTAAAAACAATTTCCTCACTTCATTTCATTGGTATTTCCATTAATTAATATAACATATATAATTTCATCAATTTTTTTGTTAGTATTCCCCTATGTAAATTTGACAAAAAATTGACAAACAAAATATCTAAAATTTCATCAATCTTTAAACAATGATAGTGGTATTTACACTAATTATTTTCCACATCTCTCGAATATACCAACATACTAATACTTTAAATATTTTTTTAAAATAAAATATATATTAAATATAATTAGAAATTAATTAAAATCTATTACATTAATATAAATTCAAGAACTTATTACAAATTTAAATATTTGTGATCATACATTGTGATTTGACTAAAATTACAAAAATACCATAAAATTCATTTGTTTATTTAATTTTTAGGATGTGTATTTAATATCATTTGTTAAGCTTTAGAATGATTAGGTTAAGATAAAAATCTATTTACTAAAAAAGACTTTTCTTGAACTTTAAACAGGAAAACACAACATTAAAAAGAAAGAAATTGGTCAACAAAACATTTTATTAAAGGTAAGGTGATTCTTACATCCTATTAGGTTTTCAATGACAGATGAAAACTCTTGAATTATAATTTTATGATTAAAACTAAAACTTTTAACTTGTTATTCAACGTACAAAAAAAAGATAACACTTAAAATTGCAACTGCACAATGTCATATTGCTTCTTGAGATAATTTAAGGCAGCTGAAACAGGGATATGTTGAAAGTACGAACAGATAATGGAAATGACAGGAGCACATAAACAGCCTGGAAAACAGTCGCGGAAAGCTCAAATCTAATATGAGATTTTCCATCGTTTAGCAGCAACTAGATTGCTGTTAAAATCAGGACAAGGTTTAGGAGCTCACAGAATGGGAAAGATCCATGCCAGAGCACATCCTATTATAAGGAGAAAGCAGGTGCCCAAGTGTCTGAAGCAGGGATTGAAGACTGAAATAAAGAAGATTAGGGAGGAGGAATTACTGGAACAAGTACAAGGGGAGTCTTCTTACGAATAATCAGAGTAATAGACTCAGACATGTCCAGGTCCTCTGGATTGTCTCCATGGAGTGTGTTCCAATCAAACCAGTACAGAAGGTTTGCTAGAACTATTTCTGCTTCTTTAACTGCGAAAGAGAGACCGGGACAAGCCCTTCTACCCCCACCAAACGGCATGAATTGGTTGTGTTGACCTTTAAAATCAACCGAAATGTTAGCGAATCTCTCTGGGATGAATTCTTCAGACTTTTCCCATTGTTTCGGGTCCCTTTGAATCGCCCAGGTGTTAATCAACACTCTTGTTTTGGGAGGGATATCGTAACCACCTTCTAGTTTAACGGCTTCACATGTTTCTCTTGCAATCATTGCAGGAGCATGTAACCTTAAGCTTTCTTTGAGAACACATTTTAGATAGACCATCTCATTTATAAGCTTCTCACAGAGCTTTGAGTTCTTTCCTACCACTCTTCTTACCTCTCCTTGGGCTTTCTTCATTACAGTAGGATTTTTCACAAGCTCTGCCATCGTCCATTCCATAGCTGCTGCTGTTGTATCAGTGCCTCCAACAAACATGTCCTGCAACAAGAAAATGGAGCTGTTTACAAACGCAAACGAGCAAACACAATCACAGAAGAGTGGCCGGGAGAGTGAGAGAGATACCATCAGGATTGCTTTAATGTTCTCTCGAGTAAGATCAATGCCAAGCGCTCCGTTTTTTTGCAGATCAAGAAGAATATCCACAATGTCTTTCATATTAGATTCGTCATTGTTCATTAAACTCTCATGTTCTTCGATCACTTTATCAAGAAAATCATGGCTCTGGAAGTGTGCTCCAAACCTGCAACCAAGCCAGTCAGAGTGTCCATCCATCCCAGAAAGTGAAACGTATCTTTGAAGCAAAATGATGCTATCAAGTCTATAACCTTCCTCGACAATCCTCCGAAATTCTCATCACTGCCTTCATTGACATATACTCGACCGAGAGTAGATCTTGATATTATGTTGTTTGAGACAGTAAGGAACATATCACTAAGATCAACTGCAGCTCCGTTGAGGCATGAAAGCCGCACCTTCTCCACCATGTTTGCGACTTCCTCCTCCCTCACAAATTGAAATGCTTGCACCCGTTTTTGGCTCAAAATTTCAAGAACACAAATCTTCTTCGCTTGTCTCCAATACTCACCATAGGGACAAAATGCAACGTCAACGCATCCGTAGAAGAAAACATCTGCGGCCCTTGTTTGAGGCCTCCCTGCAGAGGCTAGATCATGAGTTTTCATGACCTCTCGGGCCACCTCTGCCGACGAAACAATCAGAGTTGGAGCTTTCCCAAAATGAAGAAACATTAAAGGGCCATACTTTGCAGAAAGGGCTCGGAGAGATCTATGAGGAAGTTTACCTAGCTGGTGAAGATTTCCAATCATGGGTAGCTTTGGTGGAGATGGAGGTAAATTTAATTTCCCTCTTTTAGCTACCCTAAGCAAAAATAGAAGGGGCAGGAGAAGAAAAAGACACAGCCAGGGATTGAGCACGATCATTTTTTGCAATTCCTGGCACCATTGCAGAAGCATGATCACCTGAGCCATTTCCTCTTTAGCTCAATTTCTCACATGATGATACCAACAAGATGCAGTTCAATCTATATAAAAAAAAACTTCTCTTGTGATAGTTAAACAATTCCACACTCTATCTCCATTTTATACGGAAGTCACATATTTTATAGATAGTCAACATGTGCTAACGTGCAAGTAAGTTTAAAATGCGCGCCGATTGAAGAGATTTATATTAGCAAGTTGACTTTGCTGTGAGTTCCTTGTTTTTTATTTTTGATTGTTATGCCTTTCTTTTTAATTTTGATTTAATGTAAGCTATACTGCTACATTGTTTTATTTAAAGTTTGAATTTTTATATGGGAAGCTTTTGTGTCAATCTTGTGGATTTAAGCACCATAGCCTAGCTTGCTACAGGCAAGCAGGAGTTTGTTTTGACTACAGTCGAACTGGTAACTTAGTGAGAGATTGTCCGAACAGGCAATTCTCTATGTCTGGTACTGTCTCGTGCTCAAACTTAGTCCCTAGACATTCGGTGTTTCAGGGTAGTTGTGGAGCTTGTAGGCATGGCTATTAAGGTCGAGGAGCAAGTGGCAGAGGTTTGTGTTAACATTTCAAAGACAAGCGTTTGTTTTTTCTCTAACCTTCAAAGAATTTCAGACATATATCTTCCTTCAAACTAAAGTCTTGTTTAACACGGGACCAACCCATTATTTCATGTTGTCATTTTTTTATTTTGAGGTTTGATATAAAAAAAAAAAATATCGTTAAGTCATTGTATGACTAGATAAGGTGATGTCTGGGGAATGTGTATATCAATTATAAGGTTAAGGTACATGGTAGAAGTTGCTGAGTGATTTGGTGATGTGATTTTAGGTATAATAAGCTTTGCTATATTACTTGTCCGAATAGGTTGTTGGAATAAAATTCAGCAATTGAGGGGAATAGGACGAGGGAAAATCCACCATTGAACTCAAACTCGAGGCGGAACATTTGCCAGTGGAAGCCATATTTATAGATGCTGTGACATGCGAGTTAATAATTTAAAAATAAAATCATCAATTAACGTCTTGATTAATATTACCAAACACCTTCAATAATCCGATGTTTAAGGAGCATAAGGATCGATTTCGTTTTCTGCTGCAGCTATTTTTACTAGCCAGTTTATGACGGATTCAGGGATTTTAATTCCCATGTAATGAGACCTATCTTGTGAAAAAAATAGTTTAAAATTGTGAGTATAGTTAACGGATCAGAGTTTAAAAAAGAAGAATGGGATTGTAAAAAGAAAAGAAAAAACTCAACAGCTGCTTGCAAATCAGCATTCTATTTATCATTCTCAATAGATTTCCATTCTATACACTCTTGGAGTTGGGTTGGCTGCTTTTTACTACACATTCAAGTGTCCTGGAGAAACACGTCCCTGAAATTTATGCTAGTTGTTTACAGCAACAATTTCAGCAGACAATCAATGGCACGTCATCCTTTCACATGGCCGAGCCAGTCCATTCCTCACAACATCCTCAGATGATCTCTTGCAAAGAAGGTATGTCTGAGAGCTTCTCGAGCTGTTAACCTGTCCAAGGGATCGTACCTAAGCAATCCTTGCAGTAGATGGATAAGATCTCCAGCTGAATGGTCCACGTGTTGCATTACTAGATTCTGCAAAAAAAATGCAGGCAAGATAGGGTGAGAATAGAACAGAGTAGAAACAAAATCCTCAGCAGTAACTGAGCTCTCAGAAACATGGATATCAAAAAAATAAAAACCTGGAGTCGAGGTAGCTTCGAAACAGCTTTGATGCTTTCTCTTGAAGCAGCTCCCTCTGGCCAGTCCAGTCTACTACCCCTTCTAAAATATTTCTCTGCATGTCGACTGTGAATGCACAAGAATGGATTAAGCAAAAGCTTAAATAATAACATATTATATATCAATTTGCAGTTTTAATATATAGCTTACTCCACTCTCTTAAGCATATGCTGTGGCAAAGGACCAAGCACGCGTTCCATCATTGCAAGATGCTCCAGATTTTCATGTGTTTGAAATAAAGCCTCACCCTGTTCAGCACATGCAAAGTTATGTCAAAATGATTTGCATTTAGCCACTGTTGTAGTGCCCAGTAGAAAAGTAGGAATGCACAGTAGAAAAGTAGGAATGCAAAAGTTAAACATACTGTGCACAACTCCACTAAGATGCAGCCAACACTCCACACATCACAAGGATAACTCCATCCAAGTCCTGTAATGAAAATTGAAATTTGTAATCTCCAATTATTTACAAAAGAAAAGAAAAAAAAAAAAAAACAGGACAAATAACAAAAAGAATTACCAAGAATAACTTCAGGTGCCCGGTAATGTCGTGTTGATACAATGTAATTCTGATCATGATCATGACGCTCATAGGTAGTGCTACCAAAATCAATCACCTTAATGGCACTGGATTTTGGGACTCTTTTATAGTAGGAACTATCCTTTGGAGAGTGAGTTGAGTTCTGCTCAAAGCAACACATGTCAGCAGCCTTAAAAAAACAAGTCGACCAGAATGAGTTGATAATAAAGCATGGCCAGAGCATAACATAAAATAACAAGGTAAAAAGCTAATCATCACCTTGTAATCAGGAACTTTTACATAGTCAGAAGAAACTAGGAGTATGTTCTCAGGCTTCAGATCAGTATGTATCATATGAAGGTCATGCATAACTGCGGGATTTGAAGTACAAAAGCAACATAAGTAAATGAATCACAACTAGCTACTCTAGATTAAACTACGGAAAAAAAAACTCCCTAAAACAGGTATACATTAGCAAATCTCATTGTGTATTTCCACATAGCAAAGAACTTAAAATATGAATATAAAGAGAGAGAAGGAAAAAAAAAACGATAAATGATGCATGAAAAGAAACTAGCTAAAGTAATTACTACACACATGCTACACATTCCAACAGTTGTCTGCCAATCTCGCGGACAAGATCAATAGGAAATGAGCGATAATTGTTTTTGCGAAGAAAATCGTATAAGCTTGGTCCAAGCTTCTCAAATACCTGTTAAAACCATTTACATTCACCCAGAAGTCTTAACCCCCGAATTATTTGTGAGTTGAAAACATTCCATCAGAAACTAATCATATATACTTACAATACAGATATGGTTACGATAGTCAAACCAGTTCCGTATTTGCACACAACTGCAAGGAATAAACCCATTTAACCATTGACAGAAGCATAATAAGCGGATCACATGGTTGGCAATGGCAATAACTCAGGTAAGAGACAGGTCAAGAAAACTCACCGGTTGCCATCTTTATCATGTTTACCAAGCTGTTGAAGCACTTCAATTTCTATCATGGCTGCTTCCCTATATTTCTTGATGCCACGTACAATTTTGATGGCAACCATTTCCTTTCTTTCTCTGTCCCAGCATTCCAAAACCTGACCAAAGGTGCCTATACATAAAGCAAACAGTACAAAGATAAAAGGTTAGATGAATGAAAACTAAACCTCACAACAAAGAGGAATTCAAATAAGTGACAGGCCATACCTTCTCCCATTTTGCTATGTATCTTATCTGCAACAATAGAAGCAAAAGGAAGAGTGGAAAAAATTCAGTCAGCAACCATCACAAGTACCATGTCAAAATAAAATCTCAGTAGAATTAATGTTAATATCTCTAAAGACAAAAATGCTATCAACTAAGGAATGAAAAATTGCAATGACTCAGTTTTGTGTGAGGTTCCAAAAGAGCATTGCACAAAAATAAAAAAATTACAACTCAATGTATTAGAGTAAACCAACTCATTAATAAGACTAATGCAACAAACAATTCAAAGTCAAATTAATTGATTGACTAACTCTATTAAATCAATAATTGGTGGGAAAAGAGTCGTAAAAGCCCCAGTAGCAAAAGATTTGCAACTTGAGGACCTTATATATAAACCTATTCATTGTTTATAAGGTATGGATGGTAAAGTGTAATTACAGCGAGAAGTTAGATTATCTCCAAGCGCAAACATGTAATGGCCATCCTTGTCATCTTCCCTCCATGGGGGAGAACCATTTTGCGCCACTTCTTTAACAAACAGAGAGCTAGTATGGTCTGAGATTGCTCCTGAAGATGCATAGCTTGCTACATTCCCAACCTCTTGTCCACAAAATATTCCTACCTGAGCCTACACACAGTCACCGCTTTATGTACCACTCAAGATATAAAATCAAAAAATTTCACCTGGTAGCTTCATATACCCTCGGCATCCCCTTTCTCCTTTCCAAAAACCCATTTGTGAGAAACAAAAAAATACAAAATCAAATAATATTGCTAACATTATGAATAGAAGAAATCTTCATTTTTATCACAAATTTTAGGCGTGAATTACCCCGGCAGCTTTTCAACATATCTTATCTAATTATTTTCAAATTAAAATAGAAACTTTAATCCAATTAACTATGTTTCTACAAATAAACTATTTATAAGCATATATAATATAATCAAATTTTATTAAAAATACAATATTAATCTAACAGCATCTCGATTTTTATGGGAAAAAATTCAATTAATTTTATAAACCAACATCAACATAATCCGTATACAAAACAATGATCCTCGAAAGAATAAACATAAACAGATAAGAACTAATCGAAACAGATCTGAAGTCAAAACTCAAGATCCGATATTTAAAAAACAAAGAGAACGGGAACTAAATTCAAAACCTAATGAATTATTTTCGATCTGTCACATCAAGAGCAAAAAAAATTTAAGAAAAAAAATTATGATACCTGAGGCACGTCCCAGCCGAAACGCTGTCTTTTCCTAGGTCGATCCAGATGCGTCATGGGAATGAAGGTTACGTGTTCCATCTCCATGATCGAAGAGAAATCCAGAGATATGTTAGCGATCTCGACGAGAAATACAGGGAGAAATTAGGGATTTTTTTAAAAATAAATTGGTGCGAGGACAAATCAAGCTAGAAAACCCTAGTTTTAAGTAACGTGAACATAATGGGAGGCGAGGCGGTTAGGAAGAGATCTGACCGTCAACGTGTGTTGGTTTTAGCCGTGGATTTTAACCTGACAGGTATTGTTAGGGTTTATTCGTTCTGTTGATTCCATGATTCGGTTTCTCTGACTACAGTTAGGAATTAACCGTGGTTTAGGTAGCTGTTTTGCGGACAATGGGAATTTTCGAAGCGTGGCGACACGCACGACAAAAGACTTGATCATAACGGTTTATTCAGGCTATCAAGCCTGTTCAGCGCATCAAAAATATTTAAAAATAATATTTATTTTTTAAATTAAATTAAATATTTTGTGACATTATTTTCTACATGTTTCTGGGCAAAATAATGTGTTAAGAAATGAGTTCTTGATTTAAAAATAAAGGCTTAAGCATAAGATAATGTAAATTTGGACTGATCCAAATTAACAATTCAATCCATAACTTTGGGTCAAAGCTCTATCAAGTTTAATAAAAAAAAAATGTGGATTCTATTTTTCATTTATTTATAAGATAATAAAAATAGATATTCTTAAAAAAAATTATAAATAAAAAACATTTTTTTTCATAAAAAAAATATATCTTTTATTTTTGACAATTAAATTTATTATTGTTCAATAAAACACAACAACAATGAATATACTTCATTAACTCTATACTTGGTTTGTTTTCTACCCGTCTATTTTTTATTTGGATTTTTTTATTGTAAAATAATTCTTTTTTCTATAAGGAATTATTTCTTAAGAGCCCATTTATACATGCCATACTCATGAACAAAGAGTCTGAAAAATCTTTTTGCTCTTCTTGAACCCTTTTATTTAAAAAAAAAAAAAAAAGAGCTCTTGATTTCAAGGCAAAAAACTACTAGATTTTATTATTTATATGACAAGTAATTAAGGTAAAATAGAAAAAAAAAATCTTTTTATTGTTAGATTCAAACAGTCTTTCTTTCTCAAGTCAGTAGCTGAAAATAAATAAAAATAAACTTTTATACCAAAGTTGGATTGAAAAAATATTGAGGGACTGAATATATATAAGTTGTAAAGTTCAATGACGAAAATAAATATTTGTATGAACTTTGAAACCATCATTCATTTACCATGTCTTTTCTATCTCGATCCATTGTCTTTTAATTTTGTTCTTTGTCAACAAACATGATTCAAATATCCTTGAATTTAGTTCAAAAAAATGCAATTGCTCAATAAAAACCGAGAATCAAATTGAAAAAAAGGAATAATATATTCATAATAAAATATATGAGAATAAACAATGTTGCGCGTGCTTAGTATTTAACCTAGATGTTTTGAATTATAGATAAATATATATTTAGAGGGTGTTTGGGAGAGCTGTTGCTGTAGCTTTTCAAAGTGTGTTTCGTGCCGAAATATATTAAAATGATATTTTTTTTATTTTTTAAAAATCATTTTTGATATCAGCACATCAAAATGATCTAAAAACACTAACCATCTGTTTTTAAAATTCAAAAAAAAAAAGACCAAAAGCACCCAAAAACATTTTTGGATGGCTTCCCAAACACCCCCCTTAGTATGCAGATTTTTTATGATATTCCGAATTGTTTAATTTCCTCAATAAAAGATTAGAGCCACAAAAATATGACAGAAGTACATGGATTAGGGTGCTCCGAGAGCCACTCCGGCGGAGCCCACCAAATTTTTTGGTATATAAATTGAACTTACCGTATCTCTTATCTGTAAACATGATACAGTTCTAATCTGTGAAAATGTTAGAGGTCCAGGCAATTATATTGCATCCATACTCTCTTGCCTGCCTGCTTTTTATTTTCGTTACCAAATGGTTCTTCTTCAATTCTGCAAGGAACAAAAACTTACCACCTTCACCATTAAAGATTCCTGTTGTGGGCAATCTTCTTCAGCTAGGCTTGTACCCACATCGCTTTCTGCATTCTCTGGCTAAACGCCATGGTCCACTCATGCTCCTGCACCTTGGCAGCGCTCCTACGCTCGTGGTCTCGTCTGCTGATGGAGCTCGAGAGATCATGAGAACTCATGATGTCATATTTTCAAATAGGCCTGATTCAAGCATTGCAAGAAGACTTTTGTACGACTACAAGGACTTGTCCTTGGCCCCTTATGGCGAGTATTGGAGGCAGATGAGAAGTATATGTGTCGTGCAGCTTCTTAGCTCTAAAAGGGTTAAATTATTCCAATCCATAAGAGAAGAGGAAACAGCTTTGCTAGTCCAAAACGTCGAGCTGTTTTCTTCCAGATCATTACAAGTTGATCTAAGTGAACTATTTTCTGAATTAACAAATGATGTGGTGTGTAGGATTAGTTTTGGCAAGAAGTACAGAGAGGGGGATGGTGGGAGAAAATTTAAGAAACTATTGGAAGAGTTCGGTGCGGTACTGGGCGTTTTCAACGTTGGAGATTTCATTCCCTGGCTTGGGTGGATAAATTACCTGACAGGTTTGAATGCTAGAGTGGAATGGGTTTTTAAAGAATTTGATCGCTTTCTTGATGAAGTTATTGAAGAATTTCAGGCAAAGAGGGTAGTTCTGAATGAGGATAAAATGAATTTCGTGGATGTTCTGCTTGAAATCCAAAAAATTAGCACAGATGGTGTTTCGATCGGCAGAGATAGCATAAAAGCCATCATTCTGGTAAGAAAACTGACTAGCCTAGTTTGAATACACACACACACACAAAGACAAGTTTTCTTCCACTTACAAAATGATTTCTCTCTTATAATTTTTTTCCATCAGAAAGGAAACAGTTAGTTCAAAAATTTTTGGATGTCTGACCTATGTATACCCTCTTGTAGGATATGTTTTCCGCAGGAACTGATACAATACATACTGCCTTGGAATGGACAATGACGGAGTTGCTAAAACACCCCGAAGTTATGAAGAAAGCACAGGATGAGATTAGAAGGATCGTTGGAAGCAAAAATACTGTGACCCGGGATGATGTAGAGAAAACGCTATACTTGAAAGCAGTTATCAAGGAATCTCTTCGTTTACACCCACCAATTCCCATGCTTGTTCCGCGAGAGTCAACTGAGGATGTCAAGGTACAGGGCTATGATATTCTAGCCAAAACCAGAGTGATCATCAATTTTTGGGCGATTGGGAGAGATCCTTCATCGTGGGAAAAGCCAGAGGAATTCAGACCAGAAAGGTTCTTGGAGAGTGCTATAGATTTCAAGGGAAATGACTTCCAATTCATTCCTTTTGGAGCTGGAAGAAGAGGCTGCCCAGGAGCAGCCTTTGCTTCTTCCCTGATTGAGATTACGCTGGCTAGTCTTCTGCATAAGTTCAATTGGGCATTGCCTGGCGGAGCAAAACCTGAAGACTTGGATGTAACAGAAGCTCCTGGCCTAGCCATCCATAGGAAATTCCCGCTGGTTGTTATTGCAACTCCTCACTCTTTCTAGAGTGGAGAGGTCCTGCTGTTACCATTGTGCTTAATTTGTGTCCAAATATTCTACTTTCAACAGGAATAATATTTCCATCACCGGTGAGGATCTCATAGTAATATTGTCACTTTTTCTGTAATAAAATAGAACTTGTTCTCCCCATGGTGAATGATGTTTCAGGATGACCTTGTTATGTCATCCCTGTTCACTAGATCACAAAAGCCCATTTTTTATAACATTTAAAGAAAACAACTCACAAATCTACATGGATAAGGCTACATATCCAGAAGGTGTAGAAGAAGAAACATATGCACAAAGAGGACAAGGAACAGATTTGGAGTATCTATTCAACAAGTTCAATAATTCACTTCACGAGCAGAGTGGCCTGAACTTGCTTTTGTCTTCCTGGCACACTCTTTGGGCGTGGCAGCAGTTAGAAAATAAATTTTTCCCTGCTGATCAGAGACAAAGAATAGAATCCAGTGCCTCCACTTAGAGATTTTTGTTACCAGAACTCATGAGATTCAAAAGCGCAATAGAAGAATAAATGATCCATTCATATACTGTCAAAATCATGATTTTGACACAAAACGGAAATAGCTTCTAAACTCTAATCGTAAAATCGGAATCGTAAAATCTTACCTGAAATTTTATCGAAAAAAATCATAAAATTGCAGTTAAAATCATGTAGGTAGAAAAATTATAAAATCATAAATAAAATATTTACAAATACAATATAGCATAATTATGGCCGTAGGGGGCAGGGCAGGAAAGGCTAGCCTGAGGGCTAGTTGCCTAGACTTTAGGGGGCGGCGGAAGGGACAGCAGGGTATGGGCAATTTACAATCAGCAAAAATTATTTGATCATAAACTCGGACCGATCTGGTTTGATTTTACAATCTGAACGGATTTTTATTGTTTTTATCCAGTTTTAACAAGATCTGATTTTTCCACCCGATTTAATAAATTTTATTGTCTTGACTTGCAAAATCATATGATTTCGCATATGATTTTGCGAGTCAACTCGTGATTTTAATAACAGTGTTCATATAGCTCAGGAGTAAATAATCTATCGGGTCTCTACAGAATTCTAAACCTCACAAGTCACATTTGTAGTCTCTAAAATTTAGGCAAGAAATTAAAAACTGAACAGGAAAGATCATCGATAAAGTTAACCTATCAGCTTCAGAAAATCACAGCATGGATATCAGGAAACCTAAAACTGTTTAATTTCAAATGCATTACACTATAAGCTAAAATAAAATGGGTATTTTTCACTGTTCATTGCACTGTTCACTCATACTCATATGCACTGTGGATTAGAATAGTAAACACTATATACTAAGATAAGTATTATTTGAATGCTAGGATGAACAATAAAATTATTTAGCCGAGTGGTTAAGCAGGGGCTCAAAATCACGGGAGTGAGAGTTCGAATCTCTCCAGATGCAAATATTTTGAAAACAGTAATGAACAGTGATTTCACTATTCATTACTGTTTGGAAAAATCCTTTCTTCTTTTTTTATTTTTTTCTTTTTTTTAACAGACTTCTCTTTTGTTTTTTTTAAAACTAGGGTATCCGTGTTAGCTTACGTGCACCATAACTAATCTTCGATTTCATTCTTTTGACATTTTTTTCCCTGTTTTTGTCTCACTTATATATTTTTTTCATGACCGAGGTGTCCGAGTTAGTTTACACACCCTATGATTTTTCTTCTCATTACTACTTAAAAAGGTATTTTTCCCTTACACTTTTTTTATAATTGGGCTTCTTTTTTTATTTTTAACAGTAATGTTCACTATTTGAAAAGGTGTTTTATGTTTTCTTTATTTTAATCAAGTTTTTTATTTGTTTTTTTTTAACCGAGGTATCCGTGGCAGCTTATACACACCATGACTAATCTCTAGATCTGGTTTTTTTTAACATTTTTCTTCCCTGTTTGTTTTCCACTTATACATTTTTTTCCATGACAAGAGTGTCTAGGTTAGTTTACGCGCACCATTTTTTTTTTCATTACTTCTAAAAAACGTGCTTTCTCCTTGCATTTTTTATTTATTTTTTTTGTTCTTTTAATAAACGAGGATCTTTTTTAATATTTTTTTATAATCAGGGTGTCCAAGTCAACTTTTTTTTTTTAACCGGGTTTTTTTTTTGTGTTTTTTTAACCAGGGTATTCATGGCAACAAATTTCTAATAAATCATTTCATCATCTTAGCGAATTTTCTAATAAATTTTATCAAAAGATTTTTAGCAATAGCAACATTCAATCAATTTTTAGTGGAAAAAAATTATTTTTAACAGATTTTATCAGTTACAATTTTACTAATTAAAATTCAAAATAATAAAATACAACACGTATAAAATCAATCAGTTTCTATATAAAAAAAAAAAAAAAAACTCAGCACATCGTGCGGGTAAATTCTTTATTAGAAACTAAACCAAGGAAACAGCATCATCAAAAATAATAATAATAAAAAAAAAGTACAAGTAAAATAAAGAAGAACCAGGAAATAACAGTTCATAACAATTTCTCTTGTAGGGAATCGAACTTTTTATTCGTTAGAAAATTAATTGGGATTCGTAGAAGACAAAAAGGGACTACGCTAGACTAAGCTGACAGTATACATTACACTACCAAATCCACCAAGTTGTAGCTAAAAGCTCAACCTTCCACAGATTAAGAAGTGTTCATCCTTCTTTTTAATGTCTCATCAAAAACCTTAATGCCCAAGTGACTGCGTACAGGCATGATCAGAATAGGTGAAGCAAAGCAGGCCAGGGATAAATGAGCCATGCCGAATATGCAAAGTTACAAAGATAAAGTGTATGAGTTGATTTTGTAGGGCTTGGTAAAGGAAAGTAACAGTCCATATGATGGGTTATGTCATTTGTTAAGGAATCATTTCATTTAAAATCTTAAACTTGTAAGTGAGACCCAGAATATGATTTATATTATTCTCTAACACATCCTCTCAAGTGAAAACCCTTTGGGCTTGAAACTTGCACAACTCACTTTACCTTGTGCTTGATTTTTATCAAATAGAATGGGAGTTGTGAGATTCGAACTCGTGACCGCTAGGTCAACAAGATTCTGATACCATGTTAAGGAACCATCTCACCTAAAAGCTTTGATACCGCTGAATGCAATTCTCAGCTAGTTATGTTCTCAAACTCTTCATGATATTCAAATTTCTCATAGCCTAACATCTTTTTATCAGTGTTTCAAAAAAATCTGTCAGCATTATTATTGCTCCAATCAATGAATGAATGAAATGAAGTAGTTTATAATAAACTGACAGGGAGTAGAAAAGTTTTGAAGTTATGATGCAAAAGGTGACTAATGCTTCCCATAAAATTTTTGAAGTTGAATGTGATGAATCTAATATTGTTAATGGTGATATTCTTAGCAAAAAGAGTAAACATTACTTTCAATAATAATAAGCTCCATTGTTCAGGGAGAAAATATTCAACATATGACAAGGAGTTATATGTCATTGTTCGCACTTTAGATCAGTTGTATCAACACGTGCCGGAAATTATTTATGCTTTCTTCTTATCATAAGGCTTTAAAACTGCTTATTAACTAGAAGAAACTTAATTAAAAACATTTCTTTTAGGTTGAATTTCTACAAACTTTTATTTTCTGTTTGAAGCACGAATATGATGTTCATAATGTTATTACTAATGCTTCGGGTCAAAGATAAATATGTTGTTACTAACTAGCATGCTAGTGGAAGCGACATGTATTAAAGTGTTGAAAGATCTCTACAGGTATAATGGTGTTTTCAACAAGATATGAGTTGGATATAAAAATGATGTTTTCAAGCATTTTATTGTTCTTGAAGGTTATCTTTTTAAATGTGAGCATTTATGTATTCCTTATGGTTTTTTGAGAAAAAATATTATCTTTGAAGCTCACAACAGTGGACATGGTAAACAATTTAGGGTAGACAAAACACTTGTTGTTACTAAGGATAATTTCTTTTAGCCAGAGATGGAAATGGATGTTACAAGGTTCATACCATTACGATGTCAAATTGCTAAATCACATTCTCAAAACTTAGGTTTATACACTCCATTTTTGGTTAAAGATCTTTGGGAATATATCAACATGAATTTTGTGTTAGGCTTACCTAAAAGTTCAAAGAACAAAGGTTAAATTATATGGATGGTTGATGGTTTCTCTAAAATGGTGTATTTTGTTTTATGTAGCAAAACACTTTATGCTGCTAATATTGTTGATTTATACTCCAATTAGACTGTCAGACTTCATGGCAGCCTAAAAACAATAACATCAAGATTTCAAATTCATTTTTGGTGTACATTTTAGAGAAAACTTGGTGCTCATCTTCAATTCATCACTAAATGTCATCCATAAATTGATGGGGAAGGTGAAGTTGTCAATCAAAGTTTATTAAGTTTTTTGAGAAGCTTAGTGAAGAAGAATATTTGAGATTGAGATCTTATATTTCCATAGGCTTAATTTGTTTATAACCATTCTACTAGTCAAAATGCTAGTTGTAGATTTTAAGTTGTGCATAATAAGAATCCATTGATTCCATTAGACTTAATTTCTCTTTCAGAAATTTAGAATTTTCGGTGGTGATGCTGAATAAAAAGCCAAACCACTTAAAAAAATGCATGAACATGTTTGTTATAAGATTAAATGGCAAAATCAAAAGTATCAAACTCAAGTTAACAAGCATCATAAGTATGTAGAGTTCAAAGATTTGATTTGGGCGCACCTTAGCAAGAGAAGGTTTCCACAAGATAAGCTCACTAAGATCAAACTTAGAGTTGATGGTCCATTTAAAGTTCTAAAACGGATTGATGAAAACACCTACAAGATAGATCTGACGTCATATGTAGACATTAACTTCACATGTATACATTTCGAACACTTTTAACGTGGATGATTTGGCTCCTTATTATGACCTGAGAACGAGTCTTTTTCAACCGGGAAAACATGACACAAGAGTGTCTCTTAAGGCTTCTAGTAATGTTGGGCTACTTGAGTTTAGGTTGCAATACAAATTGATGAAGTTCTTCCCAGTGTTTATGGTCCATTGGCCAACTTTGAGCCTTGGTTTTCATTTATTCATTTCATGGAAAAATAAACTATCAACTCCATTCACAAGGACTTGAGCAATTCTCTTGGATAATTGAATATAACGAGACATAATTCAGAGCACATACATCATAACACATGGAATAAAGCCAGGCCTAGACACAACATGATCGAACATTAAAGGCATGAGATGGAGGTATGTACTTGGCATTCTACACTACTCTTGGCTTCAAAATTGGTATCCCATGCAATCTCAGTCTCATTTGTCACTGGGAATGCAAAAACATGCTGGTGAATCAATCATGTGCCTTGATGCTCAGCTCAATGTGATCTTATATCCTGAATATAGCGACCAACTTGCTGAGCACCAATAAACAAGGCATCCGCAACAAGAAAGACTCCAACCTGTGCCAGAAACAAAGACACTAATTTTCCAATCTAACAACTGGACTTGGTAGATGATTTTAAAGGGGGGGAACACACAAATGCAACAACTATAATTACCAGACGAGCAGAGAACAATAATCGATAACCCCAACCTTCTTTGGCAGAAGCAGCCCTTTGCTGATCTGTCCAACTGAAAATCATGCAGGAATTAGCAACAAATTCAAAGTATAGAAAGGTCAAAGATATTATATAACAGTTTTAAATATTATAGGGCCAAAGACATTCATTTGTCTGCATAATAGGAAATTTTTAACATGAAAAAAAAAATTGTCAAGAGAGTACCAGAGGTATGATAAAAAAGAAAAGAAAAAAAAAAGACGAAATATATATATATATAGTCGTGAATTGAAGTCTGTCTACAAGCAGATATACTCAAAATTACAAGGACACAGTTTAGTCATGGACCGTAACTATAACTCATAAATTTCAAAGTTAATTGTGATGCCATTCCACAGGAGACCAGCATTACCATTACATCTCATCCATAATAGTATTGATTTTCCCACCTCACATCTCTTTTCCTAATGTGTCACATTTTTAAGGCCAATGAATGCATTATTTAGTCCATATAAGTTCACTGGCTTAAGAAACTATAGATGGGGCGTGAGCCAGGAACATGCACAATGCTAAGCAATATCCACACAAATACACATGACTAAATAACAAGACCAACATTACCATTACTTAGATCAAAGTAATCATGCCAATTTAACTTACAAGCATTTGCAGGAATTCGACCATGCATGATCATGGAAAGGCATAGATATATCTGCTACATATTTTGGCATGAAACCATCATAGACAAGACTTATGTATTGCAAGATACCAGGACATTTTATTCATTTACAGTGTCAATGATCCATATCTGAGACTGTCAGGTACATTTACAAGGAGAAAAAACATCAAACTTTTCTCTGCAAAGTTAAATACTAGAAGGTAGTAAAGATGAGACATACCCCAGGAATTCAGAAACCCCACCAATTCCAGCGAACTTAAGGGGCTGAGGACCTTCACTGATAAAATCCTACATCAGAATCGATAAACTCGTTCAAATTCTTTACTTAATTAGCATAAGGTGAAAAAAATAAAATGAGAAGGTGAGGCATAAGAATGAAAATGAATGTTCAACTTCACATTGGAAATGCATGTACCTCTTCTTCAGCAGCCTCAAGACCCCCTTGGACCCAGAAAAGGTTGCTATACCCAGCATTGTTTAGCAGTTCACAAGCAGCTAGAGATCTGCCAGGAAATTATGGTTGAAATGATGTGAGCAAATTTATTTCAAATGTACTGACAATTACATTGATTTTCCCACCTTGTATCTCTTTTCCTCAAGGATAGCATTTTTAAGATCAGTGGACGAATTATTTAGTCAGCTTAATAACAATAACTTGGCTCTACCTTTACCCTCCATCCCCACCCCTTTTTTTCCTTTTCATGTCATGTTAACTGATTACACTAAATAAGATTCAAACTGTTCGGCAATTATCTAAAGCCATCACATTTCCACATGTATTAATGTCCATGTCATGGTCTTCTTATGTTGCGTCAGAAAAGAAAGGAATTCTCATCTCCATCATCCAATCAATTGTTTAATGTTGCTTGGGCATCCAAAGAATATCAAATCTCACACTTACCTAAATCAAAAGTTCATTTTTTCAGATGAAATTATAGCAGAACATGCTATCAAGTTCAAGTTCATGACATTAAATCGCATTGAAAGATGCGAGTGCTATAATATATCCTAGTTTCATCAAATAAAACAGTAGCATGTCCGACTCATGGTGAGAAATCACATGTTGCTGCCCATATAATTCACACAACCTTGCTTGACATGTAACTAAAACAAAATGATTCTTCTGGAATGACAAAAATTATTGCAAACAAAAAATGACAAACTGATTCCTGCAGATGCATATTGATGGAATGATAACTGTAGTTGTGATTGTATTAAACTAAGAGTTCACCTCAATCCTCTCTGGCATGCAACAATAAGGTCTGCATCTTTTGGGAACTTCTCCCCAACCTTTGATAGGAACTGCCTGGTTAAAGAAGAAACAAATGAATATGGAACTGATGTTTTAAGCAGATGAAAAGGTAAAAGCAAGTACTTTGAGGAAGAAAATGACAATATTCAACACATACTTATCATAAGACAAGGAAGGCATACCACTCCACCAACCTCCTACAAAAACACAAAACACTTAAGATGATTCTACTATGCCCAAGAAACATTACTACTACTACAACTGAAACTACTACTACTACTACTACTACTCCTACTACTACATTGTCATCCGCAATCCCAAGTAACAATCATATAATATAATCATATTCCTGTTCAGGGCCCAGAAGATGTGTTAACACATGATATAAAGCTGGTACTGATATGGTCAGCTCAAGAGTTTAATAAATATATAATCTATGAAAACTGAAATATATGAGAGAATGAATTGTGAAATACCCATCACAAAATTTGAGACCCTTCTCGCAACAGTTCCAGCATCAAAATTATCATCAGCTTCAAAGATTGGAATCCAAGTTGAGGCTTTAACCCATGCCTTCAAACAGGTGAAAAGTCATTAACTCCATTATGAAAGAGATGATACCATCCATATAGTTATTGAGCATGACAAAAGTTTCCAATAAATAGGAATAGGATGGTGGAAGAAAAAACAAAAAGATCCAATTACCGGTTTGTCAAAGAACAAGCGAAACATGAATTGATCATGGGAAAACATGAGCAGTCATTGAAAACGTAACGTAAGACCTTTATATGGTAAAATTACAATATTACGCTTTCAATGATAATAGCAGATAGTGGATGGCTATTGTGAAAATTACCTATGTTAATTTGGGTTAAGAACTAGTTAGTAAAAGTTGGCATAATCTATGTTAATTTGGGTTAACAACTAGTTAGTAAAGCAAATAGAAGTCCTAATTGGGTTAAAAAAGCAAGCATCAAGAGAAAAGTTATCCTACCTTTTTACGTTCCACAGAGGGACGGACATCAAGTAGAGGCTTGTTAGACAGTTGAATTGCATACCCAGCTTCCCTTGGTGTGAGAATCTTTACTTTTCCTTCCCTAATCTACTCAAACCAAAAACAGTCACATTTATTAAAATTAAAAGCGTAAAGCACATCACTTGAATTTAGAAGGTTCACCTACATAATCTAAGCAATAAAATCACTTCTTTTTTTCCAAATACTTGAGAATGATACAAGCATTGAATCCCAAGACTGTGCTTTTTCTTGTCGAGACTAGTACCACTATACTAAGACAACAAAAACAAGAAAACCATGATGCTTAAATAATACCAGAGCATCCCATCTTTTCTTAGCAGCAGCCATGTCTCTCATTTGCTTCAATTCAAAGTCTTCATTACCAGCTTGCATTTGTATCATACACCTTCGCTGATCAGAGCAGAAAAAAAGGACAATTAATTTGCAAACCCATGTAAGAATAACAGGAAAAGAAGCAAAACAAAAGGAGTCCATAAACCAGAAATCAAGAAAGATTGAAACTTGACATACTGCACGTTGAGCTCTATAAGCTGGACTGAGTCTCAAAGAGGGTGGTTGCTTTGAAGAGCTGAAGTGATGCACTGTTGATAACAATTTTGTGCTTTGTTCTTTTTGCAAGTTAAAATGTGAGATTTTGTACGCATTGAGAGAGGGAAGTTCAAGAGAATCCATTGTTCAGAGCTTTCTGTGACCGAGAGAGAGAGATTCGAGTTTTAAGAGATTTTTTTTTAAATTAGTTTATCCAGTCTGCCTATTCTGGATAGTGATATGCTTGGGACAAACCTGACTGGATTAGTCTTGTCCATCACCGGAATTGGTTTTAGTGTATTCTACACTAGGCTAAACTGCACAAAGCCCACTAAGCCCCTGTTTGGCGTTGCGATTGGAACTGTTTATCGCCGAAATTTGAATTTTTTTTTTTTGCATTTTTAATTAATATGTTTTGATGTTTTTAGATCATTTTTATATGCTGATTTCAAAAATGATTTTTAAAAAATAAAAAAACATCATTTTGATATATTTCGGCACGATAAGCACTTTGAAAAGCTATCGCAACCACACTCCCAAACACCCCCTAAAACCATTGGACATTTTGATGGACATCCAAGGAATGATATTTTCTTTATTTTCTTTATTTATACCATCTCAATTAAATTTAGTCAAAACAAACCATTAAATATCTCTTAAACTCATGAATTGTTCCCTAAGAACATCCCATTTTTATTTAATTGAAATCCTAAAATCCTTAATTTGATTTAACTCCAATTTATTTTGTGTTTTATTCATTGTTGAAGAATAATATTGCAATTTACATGTCAATTTTCACAAGTGCAAGTATATATATTGAGCATTAGATCCTTGTTTGCTTGTGTTGGATTTATTTTGTTTTCCAAATCAACAAAATAATTAAAACTAAAAGATAATATATTATTGGGAATTGACTATGTATTTACACATATAACATCATGGTAATGGTATTTTATTAATGTTTTTGATTAGTTTTTTACCTTTTCTAAGTTGTTGGCGTTACTTTTATATTTTAGTCTTAAATTTCATAATATTTGCATATAATAATTATTTTTCATTTTATATTTTATTTGGATCCCTAAAAATAAAGAGAAAAAAGAGCTCAATAAGATCTTTTACAACCATATAAAATAGTTTGGCCTTTATTTTATGCTTTTTGGTTATCAATGGGAGTTGATTATGTTAGGCATGAAGGCAATGAAAATTATAGTTTTAACCTTTTCTTCGTTAAGTAATATAAGATTGTTTAAGGTTTATTTGAAAAATACATAAAATTTAGTTCTTTCTTCTAGGTTTTGACAAACCACAAGTTATTTTATTATTTTATCTCTAACAATAATCCATACTAAACACTAAATCAAAAATCTCTTAAGATCTTTTAGGATGAAGAGATTAGTATGCCTTAGTGTTTAACTCTTTTCATTGTTACATATTATGTTCTTTCAAATAAAAAAAATGATGCATATCATTTTATTTATAAAAAAAAACATGATAATACTATTAATAATAAAATATCACTTTGTCTCCCTGAAAAATATCACATATTTCAGGATAGTTATTAAAAATTTATGCGATCAAGTTTCTATTTGATTATTCTAGGTTTACACTGTAATCCTTTTATTAATTACATCATCGTCCTTAATTTCTAAAACTTATACACAATCAAGTTATATTTGATTAGTCATTCCATTTTGGTCTTTTATTAATGCGTGTAAGATATTAGATTCCTAACATGTTGATTCAAATATAAATCATAATCCTAAATGAATTAGAATTAAATAAATTAAATAATTTAATTTATCATCAATTCAACAAATAAATTGATTTATATTTGAATATCAAGGGCAACATTTAATAATATATCATGATCCTCCAAATATTAAAAAAAAAATATGAAGTATAATTTAACATTTCAATGTTATTTTCTCAATGTAACTATTATCTCTTCATCAACAATGTTTTAATATATATATATATATAAGGATGAAGAATGTCTACTTTAACAAATCATGTTTGTCATTAATGTCACAAACATTGATTCTTTAAATAAAATTTGAAATTCTTTTTAAATTTAATTTTACTTTGCTCAAGGATTTATAAAATGTTTTTTCTAATTCACCTAGAATGATAAAATCATCTATTGATCACTTAAATATCTTCATAAGGTTTTTATTAGACCCAAACCTTTTCAATTTATTATATTTAATTAAGATAACATGTAGTTAAAATCAAATTAAGAAATTCTCTATATAGATAATTTAATGATTTCAATTCTAAAGATTATATAAACAATTACTACGTGAACCTTTCTATAGACATTACTAACATCTCTATACGGGATGTACATGCAAGTTAGTTCGATATATCTGTTATTTAACAAGCATCTACATATTAATTTTAAACATCTCTCCTACCTTATCTTATATGAATAATTGCAAAGAACATAATATGTGCCAGTATTAAAATCTTTAATTAATATGTAATGTTAATGTAGCAATGAATAGAAATAATTTTTTGATGTAATGGAAATTCATATAATTATAATTATTTTATAAAAATTTTTACAGATTAAGTAAATTCATTAGTATATAAATTTTAAGAGTCACTAAATGGGGAGCTCTAAGCTCATCAACTCTTCATCAAACATATAAAAAGATAAAGGAAGCTCATACTCTATCCTTTAACCTTAAATCCACCCATTACATTTTCATGGCAAACACACATAGTCTCACATGCATTCCTACACCTATACTAGTGTTAACATAAATACCATACATTTATCGAAGCTCACCTAAGAACTTGTTTTATAGATAATCATGAGGCCTAAGTTTAGTAATCACTTTTAACGAGTGAATCTTCTGATCCATCAAACAAATGTTAAAATATTAGAATTATTTAAAGTTTTTCAACTTCAACATCACTTAAAATATCACATGATGTCTTATAGAAATCAATGACATAGATTTGACTCATGTGAATGAGATATAAACTTGAGTTAGAACATTAACAATAAAACTAAAAAAGGTTAGGGTTTTATTGTGTGTTCAACCTCTTATGTTTCATTATTCACAATATTGTTTCGATCATTGAGCATATTTTCATATTAGATCCCTTGAGCTTTTGGTTTTGTTTTAATGTGGCAATCAATGTTTTTTTTTTTTCAATTTGGTCCTTAAAATTTATGATTTTTTTATCCTATATTTTTTCATTATCTTTATGTTACATATTATCACACTTATAAGGTGAATGGTTTTAGGTTTAAATGACATGTCTAATATATATATAATATATATATATATATATATATTATATTAAAGGCAAGTGAATCTACACTTTAGTCTCTTAATTTATTTAATATTTTAGTCTTCTAGGTTTTAAGAGGGAGAGAGAGAGAGCCATCGATAAGTTTTAAGGGCAAAGAAAGCTCTTGGATGCTTGAATTCCAGTCTTTAGCAACTTTGATTTTGGTCCCTATATGTTTCAATTTTTACAGAGACACCGAATGAAGGTGGTTTTCCACTTTGGTGATGCCGAACATAATAGATAGGAATTCAATAATTTTATTTTTTATATTTTTTTATATTTCTAATATAAAAATTATTAACTCATTAATTTTTATTAAAATATTTTTTTAGAATATAATAAGTCTTTTTTTTAAAAAAAAATACTTCTCATAAAAAATCAAACCAAAATTAATAAAGGAAAGAGATTTTGATTAAATAAATATCTCTTTTAATACTTATTTGAAATCATTATTCTTTTAGATATAAATTTTAATTGCTTATCATTTCTATGCAATAAACAACAAAGCTATATATATATATTGTTTTTGTTAAAAAAATAATAAGAAAAAAAGAATCTATATTAACAATATTATATATATATTTTATTAAGATTTGAATTTTTTTTTATTAAAATTCATTTTTGTTGCCATATAATTAAATAAAAAAATTAAAAAGAAGTGCCCAGATGAGATGAATTATTATATTCAGGTGTATTTATTTTTTTACTTTTAGTGTTTAGGTAACATTAAAATCTTTATATAATTTATTAGTCCATAAAAGTTTTTAACTTATTTTATTAAGGGGGTGTTTGGGATTGCTGTTGCGGTTGCTTTTCAAAACTTTTTAAAAAGTTTTTCGTGCCGAAATATATCAAAATGATATTTTTTTATTTTTTAAAAATTATTTTTGACATCAGCACATCAAAATAATCTAAAACACAAAAAAAAAAATTATTTTTTATTGAAAAAAAAAAAAAAAAAAGTTTGCACCGCAGGTCGCTGCCCCAAACGAAGACTAAATCTTTATATAATTTTTTCATTCTTTCTAGAAAAATAACTTTTTTCCCCGACGTAATACCAAGTTGGGTCGTCCCCATACCACGATGACAAGGAACAGTTCGTACACGGAAGGGAAACTTCCAAGAACCAGCTATCAGTGCAAAGCAGTAAACAACAAAAACATCAACTTTACTTTCTTTTCTTCTGTTTCAACCTCAACCCAACAACCATTTCCCCTCTGTTATCTGTCTTTGTGGACTTCTCCGCCCACTGATATCACTCTCACCCTTCGTGGAAATGCTGAAGAACCTCAACTCTTGATAAGGTATGTTTTTTATTTGATTCTTCTAGCATAAAGATTCTTGTTTCTTTTCTTGAACTATGCTTAAAAAAATATATGGGTTGATCTGGAATCTGGAAAAAAATGAGTTTTTCTTGAATATTGAATGCAGGTTGTGACTTTGAATTTGTATGGTCACTGGCGTGAATTCTGGAGTACTAGAAAAGGTATGTTGATATTTCCGGTTACAAAATTGGAACTGTGTTTCATGGATACTGACCAATGAGAAAAGTCTTGATGTCAGATTGATGTGGAAAAAGTAGTGCTTCAATAATGCAAAAACAAGCTTATTATTGTCTTTTTGAATAATCTCGAATACACACTTGAACCATAGAATGTCTCGAGTCTTGACTAAATGGTTTTACATTGCGCAAAATTTACGGTTGCCTTTTCAGGTCCCACATCAATACCAGATAAGAAAACTTTGAATTGGTAAGAAATTGACCTGTATTTTTGGCATGTCTAAATTTTCTCGTTAACAATTTCATGAACTAACCATACTTGCTTTCCAAGAACTTTCTTGCCCTATGACTATTATCAACATTTTCTTCCTCACACAAGATTTTGTTTTTAGAAAATGTAGTTGCGGGCCGAAGAGGAATCTTTTCGTTTAATTAGGAGTTTGTCATGCTTTACTAATATATCTTTTTTCAAGTTGTTTCATAGAATTTGTTGAAGTTTTTATCATTGAGACTTTAAAGAGTGCCACTTTCACTAAAAAATTTAGAAAAGTATCTTATCAACCGTAAAGAAAGGTTTTCCAAAAACAATCCAGAAGACCGGGTCAACTTAGTTCCCATGATGATGATTATTATTTTTTCGTTTCATCTATTTGGGAGAGTGAATTGTTTTTGAATCCGTTGGAATTGCAGAGAATTGATAGTTTGTAGCATTATGGGTGGGATACTCTCGACACGTAAAAGTTCACGCCATCCTTCTAGCTCACATTCATGGAATCATAACAGCTATCCCCAGTCACCATATGCTCAAACAAGCCAAGAACATACGGCATACCAGCACTATCCACCTTCAACTCAGAGCTATGGTGATCGAGCACCAAATTCTAGGAGGTTGGAGAGAAAGTATTCAAGGATAGATGATGATTATCATAGTCTGGAGCAGGTAGATATGCCTTTTAATTTCACTGCATATCACCATAACCACAGTACAGTTGTAGAGGAACTAATATAATGTAGCTGATCTCTGTTGCAAAGTGTGGTAGAGCTATCTTTGAAAATGTGTTATAGATTTTTATAATAACCTTATAAATTTCCTGGAGAAGGTGGGATATGCCTTTTAATTTCTCTGTATATCAGCATAACTGCAGTCCAGTTGCGGGGGAACTAATAAAATGTAACTGATGTTTGTTGCAAAGTGTGGAAGATGCTATCTTTGAAAACGTGTTATAGATTTTTATAATGGTCCTAAATGTGTGGGTAATGATTTTGGTAATGTTGATTGTGATAATATTTTGTTGCAACAAAGAGTGTGATGTTCTACAATCAATGTATTCTCAGGTTACTGATGCCCTGGCACGTGCTGGCTTGGAGTCTTCAAATCTCATTGTCGGTATCGATTTCACTAAAAGCAATGAGTGGACAGGTTTTACCTTAATTGTGCATATTCAAGCTTTTTTTTTTCCTTTTCCTTTTTCCAAGCTGCATTAATTTGTTAACCTTCTTAAATATTAGGTGCAAGGTCATTCAACAGGAGAAGCCTGCATCACATTGGAGATGAGCAAAATCCCTATGAGCAAGCAATATCTATCATTGGAAAAACGTTATCTTCCTTTGACGAGGATAACTTAATTCCCTGTTTTGGGTTTGGAGATGGTATTTCTCAGAACAAGTGTTACATTGACAGTTAAAAATATTAGTCCTCATGATAACTTATAAATGTAATTCTTTAAACAATCAGCATCAACTCATGATCAAGAAGTTTTCAGTTTTTTTCCGGATGAGAGGTTTTGTAATGGATTTGCAGAAGTTTTGACACGATATAGAGAATTGGCCCCCCAGCTACGACTTGCAGGTTGCAAATTGAATCCATTTCTTTAGCTTCTTTCTTGGTTGCTTGCTTGCTGATTTTTCTCCTTTTTATTGTGATAGGACCAACATCTTTTGCCCCCGTCATTGAAATGGCTATTACAATAGTTGAGCAAAGTCACGGCCAGTACCATGTTTTACTTATAATAGCTGATGGGCAGGTACTTTGTGGTTGTGTTTGATATTTCACAGAATGTAATGAGTTACCAGCACAAAGTTGCAACTGATGAATTTTTCACTTTTTTAGCCCAATTGGATATATGACATTCTTAAACCTTCTGTAACATTTGAAATAATCAGAAACGATACTATTTTGTTCCATCATAATTATAACTTTGATGCTAGCCTTAAACTTCTGTTAAAACTTAGTTTCAGGTGAGAAAGCTGCATTTGAATTTTTTAATGTTTTTGTAACTGAGCAATCCTGCTGCTGAATAAATATACTGAATAAGTTATGCTCAGGGAAATGTGATAAACAGAAGTATCGCAGGAGCTTTTTGTCATTATTTTTTTATTTTTGTCTGTTGAATATTTTGCAGTGGGGATGATTTGAAATGCTACTCTAACTGTGAAGTCTCAGCTTTAAGTCCTTGATCACCAGACCAATGTTTCTTAGGCATTGACATAGTTTCTTTTATATTTGGTTTCTGGTTATTTTGTTTGGTGAATTTAACTGTTTAGCACATCAGGCAGCACCTCACGGGGCTTACCAAACTTTCTAATGAACTAAGCAACTCAGCTGAGTTTCCTGATTTATCAAAGTGTCCAGTATTCCAATAAATAATAAATTAAAAAATCAGAAAGCAAGTTAGATCACTTATTATTACTAGCTTTGGAACTTGGACCAAGGAAAGCTAGAGTTTCAATAATACTGATTAAAATTTCTTCCGCAGTTGATACCTGTCACATGCAGCAACAAAATATGTTGTCCTAATTTCACACATGCTCACTTTTATATCATTTATTTAAGATGGATTATATGAACTATGGGTTGCCACAGGTGACAAGAAGTGTTGACACTGAGCGTGGCCAACTAAGCCCGCAGGAAAAGGGAACTGTTGAAGCAATTGTGAAAGCTAGGTAAGATGTTTAGCCTTGTTACACAAATAGCCCCGAAAATCCTCTTGATGTCTCTGTTAGTTTGCAGTGAGTACCCCCTGTCCATTATATTAGTTGGGGTTGGAGATGGACCATGGGACATGATGAAGGAATTTGATGATAACATCCCCGCTCGGGCATTTGACAATTTCCAGGCAAGAATTTTTTATCTGCACTTTTATTTTCAAGTTCTGCAGTTCCTAACTTGTTCTTGGTCAATGCTAAACTGAGAAATGCTACCATTTGTAGTTTGTGAATTTTACAGAAATAATGTCAAAGAAGATGGACCGATCCAGAAAAGAAGCAGAGTTTTCTCTTTCTGCTTTGATGGAAATACCTTCTCAGTATAAAGCAACACTAGAGCTTAATATTTTGGGGTAAATTTTGACTTCTCTACACTACACACTACACAGTAGGTTTCAACTGCCCTGGAAGTGCTGAATGCAAATTGTTTTTTTTATTTCCGCTCTTTATCAGTGCTACTAGAGGAAAGGGCATAGATAGGGTTTCCCTTCCCCCTCCCCAGTATGGTGCTGGTGCAACTTCATTCAGAAACCCAAAACCTGCTCAGACAAGCAGCCCTCGTCCAAGTGCACCTTCTTCTGGCAGAAATGATGTGGTTGGCACAACATTTCCTGGAAGTTCTGCTTCTGATAATCATGTACTTCACGTATTTATACCTATTGCTATTGAATTAATATTTAAAGACTTCTTTTGTCTCACGTTGTGCTTCTTGATAATAGTCTTGCTAGTGCTTTTACTCTTAGAACAAGATTACGATTTTAGATCCAAAGTGAACGGAATGAATTTAAACTTCTTATTGACATTAACAGCTCTGTCCCATTTGCCTCACCGAACCTAAGGACATGGCCTTCAGTTGTGGACATCAGGTATATATAACTCTCTCTCCCTCTAGCCTATAATTCTCTATCTCTGGCATGTAAATGGGAATGCATCTTATGTTAGGCTTTATTTAATTGCAGACATGCTGTGACTGTGGTCAAGATCTCCAGCTATGCCCTATCTGTCGAAGCACCATCCACACCAGAATAAAGCTCTATTAAATGGCATCTGCTGCATTAAAGAAAAACAATGGAGTGAGTGCTAGTCCCAGAATACTGTATTTCTCTATTGTCAGCACAGTAACTCCATGATATGTTTATGCCAATGGACTGGTACTTGGTGTGGATGTGCATCACAAATCAGATGGAAGGTTGTTCAGAGGATCTTTTGCCTTGTAAATAAAGCAGTTCTGGCTGTTCATTGCCTTCAATAATCTATAGTTTGTTCAGCTACGGGAAGCCGGGTTCCATAGTTGGCAACCTTGATCATGTAGTGTTATTGTTTGAATTCAAGTTTACTCTGAATAAGGTGGCGGGGACTGTTAAATACGATGAAGAAGGATAGCCAAACTTCTTATTATTATCAGACTTAATTTTATTACTCATTTTATTTTGAGGGCATAACCATCTTTTTGATCTGAATTAGTTTCTTTGATTTGATTATCTTTTGTTATTTCCTGCCATATGGACAAATTATTAATTATGAAATAAGAAAAGTCTCCGCCCCCCCCCCCTCCCCCCTCCATCTCCCTTCCTTCTTCCTCTCTCTCTTCTTTTTCTCACTTCTCAGCTGATTTTCTTCTCTTCAGCTCATCTTCTTTTGCATTTTAGCCATATCATTTCTTCTCCTGCTCTTGCTCAATTCTCTCACTGTTCCACACAAGGTTGTCAATACCGTTTCGATTGCCGTTCCGGTTTTTCTATTGGAACGGAACGTTCCGGTTTCGGAGCGTTTCGGTGTGTCGTTTCGGGATTGTACTGTTCATATATATATATATATATATAATTAAAATTTTAATTTATCAAGTATAATTAAAAATAAAGATAAACTAACTTTAAATTATACAATACAAACACAAAATCAAACAAATTTAATCTCAAAATTAGAAACACAAAAATAGGTTAATCAAAATAATTTTAATCATAATCTCTATAAAAAAAAAAAAAAAAAAGCCGGAACGGAACACCAGGAACGGAACCGAAATGTTTCGGCCGGAATTTGATCGGAATTTCCGGAACGGACCGGAATTTAAACCAAGATGAAAACGACGCCGTTTTGTTTCGGTTTTCTTAATGGAACAGAACGTTTCGGCCATTTCGGCCGGAATAAAACGGAATTAACAACCCTGGTTCCACATCAACTTTGGTATTAGACCAATCTTAATCAGTTGCTGTAAAGGAGTTAATCGGATGAATTGTTTTCAACTGCAATCATTAATACTCAGATAAAACATAACTGGAAGAAAATAACTTCAGTCGCTATTTTTATAGATGGTAATTTAATCAATGTGCACCAATAATTTGGAGCTCAATTATACTCATGTACATCTCTCCAAAAAATCTCAGCTTAGAATCTCTTCCTTAATAATAATAAATTAATTAGCATGTCCCAGCATCACCAACAAATTTCAGCTTCTTGATTCATTGAATACACTCACCTACTTTTTGTTTCCTGTCACTTCAATTTTAAAAGCGAAATAACAAGACCTGCTAGCCACCAATCTTTATTGTAGATAATCGCAAGTAAAAGACCGCCCTGCCTCCAAAAACTCATCTGGTTCTCTTCAAGTATCACTAACCACATCTCTCTTTGACATGTCACCAGTGAGAAAATATTCTTACTATAGACTTGGACACGAAGGTTGGTTCGATGAGGAAGCTGAGGAAGAGAGAGCTTTTAGGAGGATAAGGAACTTTTCTGGGGTTAACAAGTTCACCATCAGGAAGCGGCTGAAGCTTCGAATTCCGGGCCTGAGGAGGTTCTCGAGGAAAAGGGCTAGGTTAATATCTAGGGTTAAGATTTCTTGGCTCAAGGCATGGAAGAGGCTGAAGAATGGCCAGGCTCATATTAACGACCTTTTTGGTGGAAATTTTCTAGTCATGCAGGTGAGCCCTGCACCTTTCAAATGTGGCGAGAGACGTTTTGTAGATCATGGCCTTCATGGCTTGCCTCCAAGATATCCTCCTGGAAAAATTGCATGATATGATCAAATTTGCTTGCGTGTAAGGTGTATTTTTTCTCAGCAGTCGCATAATGTGTTTGAATAAACTACAGTTTATATTTTATTTTATCTGTGAATGAAGGTATTATATTCAGACAGAGCAATTCCCCTTCGTCCTTCCGATGTCAGCATCACGACCAGATGGATCAGATTTTTACATGATTTGATTAGAATAGGTGAATAAATACATCTTGATTGACATAAATCAATAGATATTTCGAGCTCAGAACTATTCTTTGTAATAAAAAAATCCATGAAAATATCCATTGAATCAATTTTAAAAACATGTTGAACCATGGTTGTGTTACTTTTGTATAAAATAAAATGATAATGTTTTTATTTCTATTTTAATTCTGGTTGTGTTACTTTTGTATAAAATAAAATGATAATGTTTTTATTTCTATTTTAATTCTAGTTTGTTCTAAATGTTTTAACCAAATATCGGCTGAAATGTTTTGGTTTTGTTCTGTTTGTTTCGTTTTGATCAAATAATTTTTTTTAAGTAATAATTAATTTTATAATTTCAATCATATCTCTTAATCCGACTATTAAATTGATATAAAATTTTATGAGTCTTTTGACTTATTTATATATACTATATTAAAATTTCAGAACAATCATAAAATATAATGACCTTGTGATACTGATGATGACATTCTCGTGATATTATACATGTTTATAATTTTGTTAAGAAAAATTATTTTATTGTATCTTTTTTAGATTAAATTGTACAATTCTATATAATTTTATTTTTGGATTGAACTAATGTTTTTTGAATAAATATATTCAATTATATATATAAATAGTATAACCCCTAAATAATATATCAAAATACAATAAAATTAAAATATTTTATTTTAATTAAAAAAATAATATATTAATTAAAACGATATTGATAACCTCTTTTGCGTTGAATTTGATGACAAAAAAAAATAAAAATTGCAGCAGGTGCATTTCCAGAATAAAAAAGAAAACGAGTATTTTCTTGTGATTTTTCATTTAGTTTTTCTTTCCATATTTTATTTATTATTTTATTCTATAACTCTTTTTTATACCATCTTATATATAAAATTGAATATTCAATGACTTGAAGTAATTCAAAAAACATGTAATCTTGTCATCACAATAGCCCAGCTGGTATGTCTGGCCACCCGTTATCATCATCATAAAAACCAGGTCTCTATTTTGAAGCATGGTTAAGGATTATTTTTTATTTTAAAATGCATTAAATATTTTTTTTATTTTTTTAAATTATTTTTTAATATTAATACATGAAAATAATTTTTAAATACTATTTTTTTAAAAAAAATAGAAGGTCAGATACATGCAAATCAGAATCAAAGTCCGACTCATTTGCACGTCATCTGGACTTTCCAGTCTTATATCCTATCATGTTCCTTGGCTTTTGAGCCCCGCACACCAAGATCTGCCCCAGATTTAGTTCCATTAATTAACTTCATGCCACAAGTAAAGCACATGAAAGATTATCTTCTTGTAAATGATTTTTCTCTCCTATACTTGTTAAACTAAAGCATGGAGAAAGGAAAACTAATTCTTATGGGAAAACTCTGGCTCCCATTCTTTATTAAATAGTTCTCAACCTGATGAAAAGAGAAGCAGGGAATTCTTTAGTCAAATACAAAATAGTAAATCCAAGACCATCTGCTGAGGATAAAGAGGCTCCGGAATCATTGACTCACAGCACGGAAATCCCGAAAGTTCCATTTTCGAATCTGATCAATCTTGTCGCCTAACATTTTTGTTTTTTTTGCTGGGAACAGTAATCATCGAGAACCTGAGGATTGGTTAATGGTAGATAAAGATATTGAAATGTTCATGACTTATCCTCTTCGTTTGCTACATGAGATTAATGACTTAACGTCTTGAATGTTCGTTTCTGGTGAAAAATACTAATATAAATAGGTGCCTTGTTTGGTGAACTTGCCACAACAGTGTTTCTTTTCCCATCAAAAATCTTCACATACTCTTTCACTTCCCACTTTGTCCTAAACAAACCTTTATTAGTCTTCAAAATTGGTCTTGTAACATCCCTCGGACAAAAGCTTGTCCTTGTTTTCAATAAGAGACAAAACTTGTTGCCGTCTTGTTTGACGAAAATGACAATCAAAGCCACGCCTATCATCAAAGATGGCTGCCTCATGGTGGGAGGCAAGGTGGTTCTGACTAGAGTTCCTCAAAACATTCTTGTTTCTCCGGCAAGCAATGACTCTGCTTTCTTTGGAGCTACAGCTCCAACTCCTAGTTCTCACCATGTTTTTAAACTTGGAGTTCTTGAGTAAGTTTCTGTACCTGTTGAGATTTTTGTTTTGATGATATTGGTTTCGTTTACTTTATCTACCTTCACAGTCTATTTGAGAGAAAAAGGCAAACTTGAGAGTTTTACATCAAGAACTAATAAACCCTCATATTAATATAATTTATTTTTTTGGCACCGTGTCACGAATCGTTTCATTGCGATGTATTTGGTCATTACAGGAAGTACAGGTTCTTGTGCCTTTTTAGATTCAAAATCTGGTGGATGATACCTCGTGTAGGGAAATCCGGTAGTGAAATTCCCATGGAAACTCAAATGCTTTTGTTGGAAGCAACACAGGAATCTGCCCTGAATGATGAGGTGAATTCTTCTGAAACATCAACTGATGACATTTTCTACATTCTTTTCTTGCCTGTCTTGGACGGACAATTTCGAACAAGTTTGCAAGGAACTTCGGCAAATGAGCTCCACTTCTGCGTTGAAAGCGGTTAGTTTGAGATTATTTGGCCTTAACTGATTTCTATATAATTCAATTAAAGGCTTTATTTTAGTAACAATTCAATTTCATATTTTCGGTGTTTGATTGTGATATGTTTTCTGTTCTTTGATATGATTCCTTAGGAGATGCTAGTGTCCAAACCTCACAAGCACTTGAAGCAGTATTTATAAACTCAGGGGAGAACCCTTTTGAGCTTATTAAGAATTCTGTCAAGTATGTTTCACATCAACATAAATCTATATGATCTTTTACTTGATGACTTTTTTCTTGATTAGCACATGCTGAATTCATTCCTTTTGGATGTAAATTGATGAATCATACAGGATACTGGAGCAACACAAGGGGACATTTTGCCACATCGAGAACAAGAAGGTATAATTTATAGTATTTGTTTAAAATGTAAACGGATGACAGTAAAATCTTATCTCAAATGACTGGTTTTATCTGGTTTTTTGGCAGATTCCTGTACATTTAGACTGGTTTGGCTGGTGTACTTGGGATGCTTTTTACACCCAAGTAGATCCACAGGGAATCAAAGAGGGTCTTCAAAGGTACAATAAGAAAGTAGAGAACCTTCTCTATGTGGGAAGAAACCAATTTATTTTATCTGTTGGAATTTTATTAATGTTGTTTATTTGCATCATGTTTTCTAACAGTTTCTTAGAAGGTGGGTGTTCACCAAAGTTTCTTATTATTGATGATGGATGGCAAGACACAGTGAATGAATTTAGCAAGGAAGGTGAACCTCCTATCGAAGGGATACAGTAAGTTTAATCTTCAATCTGACAAGTATTCCTCCTATTTTAAGCTGAAATGGTAAGTAAACATTTTCACTTCTTCCTACCTACACAGGTTTGCTACTAGATTGGTAGCTATCAGAGAAAATAGAAAATTCAGAAGTTCAGGTCCAGATGAAGACTGCGCCAATTTGCATGAATTTATTGATACCATCAAAGAGAAATATGGATTAAAGTAACCATTCTAGTCTGGATGTTGAATTTCATTTTTTTTCCCAGATAGATTCTTCTCTTGTTATTATAATTGTATAGTTTACCATAGAGAAAATCTTGATCAATGCAGATTTGTTTACGTGTGGCACGCTTTAGCTGGTTATTGGGGAGGGGTTCTTCCAACATCTGATTCAATGAAAAAGTACAACCCAGAACTTGTATATCCAATCCAGTCACCTGGAAATTTGGGGAACATGAGAGACATTGTAATGGTCATCTTGGAGAAATATGGAGTTGGATTCATTGATCCCAGTAAGATATTTGATTTCTACAATGATCTTCACAGCTATCTGGCCAGCAATGGTGTAGATGGAGTCAAGGTGGACGTCCAGAATCTGATTGAAACTTTAGGTTCTGGAAATGGAGGTCGAGTGTTACTGACTGGACAGTATCAGGAAGCACTTGAGAAATCTGTTTCAAGAAACTTTAAAGAAAATAATCTAATTTGTTCCATGAGTCACAACTCTGACTCAATTTACAGGTTTTCATTTTACCTGCCTTCTCAATCTTAAAATATGTAGCACCAAGTTATATGCAGAATTGTCTTGTAATTCTGATTAGAGTGAATATTTGTTGACAGTTCGATGAGAAGTGCAGTTGCAAGAGCATCTGAGGACTTCATGCCAAGAGAGCCAACATTACAGACCTTGCACATTGCGTCTGTAGCTTTCAACAGCCTTCTTCTTGGGGAGATTTTTGTTCCAGACTGGGACATGTTCCAAGTAAGATATCTTGAATATTCTGAAAATGATATCAAATAAACATGTAGCTTGAATATTCTGTATCATGCATGGAACATAGTATAATTATCAAAAAATTCACGAGTTGCGTTAGTGAAAAGCATTGTCTTACAGAAACTATCTGCAGTTGAAACCCACCCGGTGAACAGAAGAAAAAAAAAATTACAAATAGAGATCATTTTTGTATGCAGATATTAAGAAAAAAATTAAGCATAGGTATTCAAACAATGAATTACAAATAGAAGTGGAAACTTTCTTTTCTTTTCGTTTCTTTTCTATGAGAAATAGTAGTGAAGCTTAACATTACAGAAACAAAAGTAATATTCATCCTTGGTTTTCAGAGCAATCATGTTACTGCTGAGTTCCATGGTGCTGCAAGAGCATTGGGTGGATGTGCAGTATATGTAAGGTGAGGCAAAATGATTAATAAGACCCTTCTCTCTTCTGATTTTTGAATCTCTTCAGGAAAAATCTATGCAATTCTTACATACCTTTCATTGCAAAGATGCTTTACTATTTAATATGAACACAGTGACAAGCCAGGCGTTCATGACTTCAAAATCCTTAAGAGGCTTGTGCTGCCTGATGGGTCTATCCTGAGAGCTAGACATGCTGGCCGTCCCACAAGAGATTGCTTATTTGAAGATCCTGTCATGGATGCGAAAAGGTGAACTTACTATCTCAGATTACAATCCCAAAAGTGTGTCAATAATAATAATCTATCTGGCCTTTTACTAATCAGTTTGTGCTTTCAACTCTTCTGTAGTTTATTGAAGATATGGAACTTGAACAAGTTAACTGGGGTCATCGGTGTTTTTAATTGCCAAGGAGAAGGACGTTGGCCGATGGAACAAGAAGCTGAAGAAATAGCTCTTGCTGTGCCTTCTGGGCCTTCATCCCTTTCAGGTCATGTGAGTCCTCATGATGTTGAATTTCTCGACGATATTGCGGGTGAAGATTGGAATGGAAACTGTGCAGTCTATGGTTTCAATTCAGGTTAGTTTTCATTTTCTTTATCTTATCAGATACTCTGCATCCAAAACCAACTTGTCTAGAATTTCTGGTCAACTATTTCCTGCTGCAGGATCTCTTTCCATACTGCCAAAGAAAGGAATTCTTGAAGTGTCCTTGACCACTCTTAAATACGAGATATATACCATCTGTCCAATTAAGGTCAGTAAATTAACCTCCTTGCTTTACCATCATGTGTTGTCTTCTTGTAAAGTCTACTCAGAACCAGGCTGATTTATAATGTAACAGGTTTTTGGTCAGAAACTTCATTTTTCTCCGATAGGATTGCTTGACATGTACAACTCAGGAGGAGCAGTCGAAGCTGTGAACTGCATTATCGATGTTTCATCCTGCACAATCAAAGTCAATGGCCGAGGCTGCGGCCGATTCGGATCCTACTCCAACCCTAAACCAACCCTTTGCAGGGTGGACATGAAAGAAGAAGAGTTCACTTACAACGACAAAAATGGATTATTGACAGTCAAACTTGAAGGCATGGGCAATTTAAGAGAGATTGAATTCATATATTAGGGTGGTTGCCTTTCCATAGAAATATGCATTCTACAAAAATTCAAGAGCTCCATTCCAGTACTGGAGTTGCTATTAAATATGATAATTATTATATTTTTCAGGGTGAGACCCTTTATTTATAGTTTTTCATATATATTTTAATGCTACATGATATTATGTTATTGGTTGATTTTTATTTATAAGATGTTGTCTTTATGACAAAAATAACTTTATTTTTAAATACAAAGGTGTTAGATTATCAAGATTCAAAACTTAATAAGAGGTTTAAGTTTACATACAGAAAATATAAAACTCAATTTATGGATACTTATTATCTATTTTTATAGGCTATAAAATCACCACAAGTGACTATACCTCAAGTAGACTGAGAGACTGCTTACCAAGGAGCCCATGTATGGCCAAGCTTATCATCAAGTAGACTGAGAGACTGCTTACCAAGTAGCCCATGTATGGCCAAGCTTATCATCAGCCTTTCTACTTTATTTTTCATGATTCAGGAGCATGATGGCATGGACATGATATATGTAATATGTTTTTATGATGGAAAAGTTGAAATTTATTGTCATTTTATCTACTTATGTTATTTTTTTTTAAAAAAAATCTTAATATAAGTATCTGGGTTGGTTTGCGTGCACTTCGACTAATCTCATGAGTCCTAAAGCTAACGACCATGTAAACCTTTAGTGACCATCATATTAGCAACCACAAGATTCGAAAATGAGATTATAGGGAGAGCAAACCTCTTAATTTCAAGTTATTATCACTAAACACTTATATTTACTTTTAGAATTGAAGAATTTTGGATAAAAAAAAGAGTTAATATCAAGGATTGTACTCTCTATTCTTAAGATTAAATTTTATGCAACCCATCTTGGTGCAACTTACCTCTCTGGGATTTCAACAAAAATATTTTGAAATAATGCTCTTTAAATCAATATCTTAGAATTAGATAACTTATTAAAAAATATTTCTTTGTGACAACATAACCTCAAGATAAAACAAGGAGAATATAAGAGTAGAGAAGGAGAAGAGAACTTACATTTTATCTTATTTTTATACTCTTTACTCTTTTTTTTATTATTTTCTCCCCTTGCTAAGCATGTAGAATTAATTAAAATTAATTATAGAAAACACCAAAAGGTGTACCACAAGCACTAGATATTTTTGCATTATAAACCAAGACACATTTCATTATGGACATGTTATGTGAAATTTTATTTTTTAACAATTTTATCTTTTTATAGCCAAATTAATAGCCAATTATTTCAAATCAATAGTAAAAAAGATAGAAAAAATAGATAGCAGTTTTATAATTGGGCTAGAAAGTCTAATTTGTTTTTTCTATTTAAATCATAAATTTTTTGTATCTTTATATTTTTAAAATTTAATTTTGGTCTAAGACTTTATTTTTCTTATTTTTTTTAGTTCATAGTCTAAAAGATGACAAAGAAATTGATTAGATTTTAGATATAAAGAGTGAAAATATTGGTTGAAAGTATCCATTTTGACGTCAATATGTCACATTTAATAAGATTAGTGTATAGTAGGGTTTCCCCCTTAACCTTGCCTAGGATGGTAGATCTAGGTTTGATAAGTTTTCTAGGTTTTAAATTCATTTTGGGTTTTAAAATGAATTTTTAGGTTGTGTTGAGATTGTAGATGAGTTTATGAAGGTGTCTAAAATATTTTCTCTAGGCATTTTGGATAAAAAAAAGTTAGTTGAATATCAATATTTTAAATAAAAAAAATCTAAGGCCTAATTTGTTTAGCAACTAAGGTTTGCTAAAAATTAGGCAGCAAAAAACACATTTGAAAATTTGATTAACGATGCTTCAACATTTTCTTTTTTTTTCAATTTGAAAAAGAGATTGATCCAACTTAGTTTCTTTTGTGTGCTTATTTTTTTTATGATTATTCAATTCAATAAAAAACATTAATCATGAGAAGAAAAAAAAAGATATTTAACACAAACGGTTCATTATCCATGTTGTGAAATTGTACATCTTAACATATATTTATCTCTCAATCGTTCCATTTAATCTTTAGTTGTTGTCCATGATTTTTTTATATATATTTATTATCACACATAATTTTTAATTTAGTAAATTAAATGTTTGTATAGGGATTTAAATTTATGATTAGAATTTGTTTTCTTGGTATCAAAAAATGCATTGTAAATGCTTGAATATTTATTTATTTTTGCATTGAGAGAAAAAGTATCCCACCACCACCAATCAAATAGCTAGAACTAGTTCATGACAATCATTAGATTTGCAGAATCAATGAATATGAGAAGATTTAATAAAATTGAATGAATTTAAGATGAAGTAAGATTAGTTCCTCATTGTTAATTGAGTTTGTAGAAATTGTAAATATGATATGATAAGTTACACTATTGATAAATTTCACATTAATCTTTGATAGTATTAAAAAAATATAAAAATATTATATCAAAACCATTTTTTTCAACAATCTATGAGTGGAAATTAACTTACTTATATACAAGAACACAAGGAATGATTGAGAGAAAATAAATTAGAAATTCACTTAGACCATGAAAAGTTGTTTTTGACTTTGAACCTTTCTAAGGAGGTGTTTGATACTGCGTTTCAAAAATATTTTTGAAAAAATTAGAAAAAGATATATTTTTATTTTAATACTTTAAACTAAAAAAAATTGATATTTTTATATCATTTTGATGTGTTGATGTCAAAAATAATTCTTAACAAATTAAAATAAATATATTATTTTGATGCATTTCTAAACAAAAAACACTTTTGAAAGTAATATAAACCACACTTCCAAACAAGCACTTAATGAAATACTATAGAAATAAAGAAACAAGATACCTTAAACTATTTTTTTTTAAATATAAATTAAAAAATAATATTCGTATAGTTATTTTTTCAAAATTATTTATAGTTTTAATAGTTAATAACTCCTGGTTTCAAAAATATTTTAGAAATTTTTTTTTATAATTTTTTTTTTAAATGAGTCATCATGTAATATTTCATTTAAAAACATTTTATTATAGGTAACCAAGAATTATTAAAAGCACAATTCATTATTCTTATGTTGCATAAATAATATAAAATTATAATTTTATAGGCGTCATGTGATTTATTTATTTTTTTAATTCTGAATTTCTGGATTTTGAATCTTCTATGTAAGATTATTAACACAATATTGAAAACGGATCATGACAAAAATAAAAATAAAAATAAAAATAAGAATAAAAATGGTGGCAACGCAACTAGGAGCCCGTTTGGATCAGAGGGGAGAGAGCGAGGCCGCTAAATCTGCAGGTCTCGAACTTAAATGACAAGTCGTCTCTTACGAAAGACACCGTTGATATTCTATAAGAGAATCTTCAAGAAGCCCATTACCTAATCTAAAAGGCCCACAACCGCAGTCCGTAAAAATAGATAAATACATAGATAGATAGAAACTTCTCTTGCTTTAAAAACCCTTTCATTGCAGGTTGCCTCTTATCCTCTCCTTTCTAAACCCCTCTGCTCTGCTCTCCTCTCTCTCAAACATGTATGCGACAGCTTCTTCCACCTTGAAGCCTTTGCTAATGGCAGAAACATGCATCTGCTCAATCCCTTCAATTTTCACTTCAAAACCCCCCCTGAAACCTCTCCCTATCTTACAGAGACCCGTCAAGCTACAACTCTCATACTCTCACTCTTTATCAACTTTCTCTGTAAAACACAAAACCCATTTATCTCTAACAACCCCTTTCGTGGCTCAGACCTCAGACTGGGCTCAACAACAAGAAGAAAACAACACCACCACCACATTAGCTGAGTCAGAACAAGGAGACTCCATTTGGGAAAATGAAGAGAGTAATGATTTTGAAGGTAAAGTATCCGATTGGGAGGCTGAAGGAGAGGATGCAGCTGCTTCCGAAACCGAAGCTGTTAGAGGTGACGAGGAGGGGTTTGTGGAGCCACCAGAGGAAGCTAAGATTTATGTAGGGAATTTGCCTTATGATGTTACTAGTGAGAAGTTGGCTATGCTATTTGATCAAGCTGGAACTGTTGAGATTGCTGAGGTAAATAAATGCCCTTGCTTTTTTGTTTTGAATATTTGCTTTTTAGATTGTTTCAAAGTTCTTATGGACGTTTCGTTTTTGAGGGGTTGTAGGTTATTTACAACACTGAAACTGATACAAGTCGTGGCTTTGGGTTTGTGACGATGAGCACCGTTGAAGAGTCTGAGAAGGCTATAGAAATGTTCAATCGTCATGTAAGTTTCTTCCTTTTTTTAATTTTTTGTTGAGCTTGTGGTTATGTGTGATTTGGAGCGATATAAGACTAGATGTTAACTTATGATAGTTGCTACAAATGATTGAAAGGGAATAGGTAAAGGGAGAAGTGTCATATGATGTTTCTATGCCTTTACGGTTAGAAGAAGAATGGCTTTGTGGATTTTTCCTTCCTCTAATTAATTGAACTTCCTGCTCGGTTCAGATGGCCGCGTATTTTGTATGATATGAGGAGAAATTATCATTAATGGTTGAGTAACATTATTGATATGATAATTATTGTATATGAACTTTTACTACCTTCAGTATCATAGTTGTGTGAAAGAAACTGGGAATTATATACCCTTTGATCAAGTTAGAATAAGGATGACTGGGTGTGCCTCACTGGGTAGAAAGACTAGTTAGTCATAATTGGATAGCTTATGATCCTTCGAGGCTAAGATGTCTGGATTTCCCACACCAAATAGAAAATATGTTACTCATGATGGATAGTTTTGAAGGTCTAAGATGATGAATTGAATTTAGAGTGGGAGGGATCTCCTGGAATGGGCAGTTCAGAGAGATTTTAACAAGCAGTGGTGTTTAAAATGTTGTTGGCTTTTAAGGCCCCGTTTGTTTTCCGGAATTCACTTTCCGGGAAACCACTTTCCAAACTTTCCTGTGTTTGTTTGTCTTCTGGAAAGTTGGTCAACGGAAAACACTTTCCGGTCAACGGAAAACACTTTCCGGTCAAAGAAGAATTTGGCTTGGTTTTCAGGAAAGTGTTTTCCGGAAAATTTGGGCGGAAAACACTTTCCGGAAGTTGTGAAAAATTTAGAAATGTCATTATTTGCTGATTATATCAAATTTGATCCTCAAACTTTTAATTGCTATATATAATTTGTTTTGAATATTTATTTTTCAATTCCATCTCTTAAAATTTAATTTTTATATTAATTTTGGTTCTTATTTTTATAATTGCTATTTGCTTTTTTCTTATCATTTTTTTATTGAAATTTTTTATCTATCAAATTTGGTCCTCATTTTTTTTATTGTTACTTATTTTATTTGAAATAATTTATGAAATGTTAATTATTATTATTTTAATTTATTCACCTTTTATTTTTTTAAAAAAAAAATTAGATTTGATCTCTATTATTTTTATTATTATTTATTTTATTTGAGATAATTTATAAAATTATATTTTTTTTCAATTTCATTCTCATTCAACTTTTTAATTTGTAAGATTTGTTCCTCATTATTTTAATAAACTTGAAAAAAAATTAATTTATTAATAAATTATTTTCTAGATCATTTTCCATAACATAAACAAATACTGGAAAGTGTTTTCCAGTTCATTTTCCATAACACTGCCAAACATCGGAATTCACTTTCCAATAATTCATTTTCCCAGGAATTCACTTTCCAAAAGGAAACCACTTTCCAGCAAACAAACGGGGCCTAAGGTGAGAATCTCATCTGATTGAAACTGAAGCAGTTGCATAACTAATGCTATTCTGTGAATGAGAACAAGGGCTTGCTTGAATAAGATGCAATAAAATTAAAAGCCAACAGTGTATCAAGGAGATCCAGTTCAATTGCAGCAGGAATGGTGACAGGAGCTTCATGGGTGTAGAAGTGAGAGTAGCAACAGTGAAGAAAAATTAGAGTGGTGCATAAGGTCATTTAAATTTACAATCAGATAGAATGTGGAGAAACCCCAAAGAATTGTTGCTAGGGTGAGTGTGCCTTTTATTTGAATTCAAGGGTGGGACACATTGCTAATAATTGTCAATTGGTGTAGAGATAAGACATGATAAATCCTAAATGGAGATTACATGACTCAAGAAAAATGTTGTTGACCATGTTATATTTATTTATTTTATTGTCTTTTTTTAGTTGACTATTATCAGCTGGTGCTTATTGTTTTCATAAAGCAATGTTATCAGCTCTCGCTTGCATGTGATTTTTACCAACAAGGTGCTGTTTAAACTATGTGATTTTACTGGAAAGGATGAAACTTGCTTATTCAGTAAAGCAAGGAAGTTATTTATTGAGAAAATATCCTGAACTGGGGATTGGTTAAAGATAATAAAAATTACAATTGTCAATAGTCAAACACCAAATCTTTGAATGAGAATTATTGACCATTTCATTTATTTATCTGGATTTTGTTTCGTATTTTCCATGCTCTACTAGTTTTAATACATGTACCAAGTGCTCTATTTTTTTTCAGTGCTTTGAATTGATGAGTTAATATTGGCATGCTGACCGAAATTGTTTCTAGTAGAGTAATGCATTGCTCAGAGAACATTTCTTCTACTTGGCATAGTGGTTTGTGATTTAACATTCTACTTCATTGGATTTAACTCTTAGATTAAGTGATTAACATTAGTGATAGATGTTGTTCTTGTTAATCAAGTCGTAACAGTTAGAAAATCATCAAGTCTTACAATGATTTTTTTTTCCAATTAACCAAGATGTTTGATTTTGTATTGAACAGAACTTAGATGGAAGGCTCTTGACTGTAAATAAGGCTGCTCCTAGAGGATCAAGACCTGATCGCCCTCCTCGTGTGTCTGAAGCCAGCTACAGAATCTATGTGGGCAACCTACCATGGGGAGTGGATAGTGATCGCCTTGAGGAAGTCTTTAGCGAACATGGTAAAGTTGTGAGTGCTCAGGTTGTTTCTGACCGGGATACTGGGCGTTCTCGTGGTTTTGGCTTTGTAACTATGTCCACAGAGAGCGAGTTGAATGATGCCATAGCTGCACTTGATGGAGAGGTATGACTTGAGTGCTTACTTTTGAAATTCATAACATTTGTATGTGGAAAGGCAACTACTCACACTACATGGTAAATTCATTAGAAAAAAAAAAGAGGGATGATAACTTTAGTTCTTCAGATTATCTTCTCAACACTGGCATCAATCTATCAGTAGTAATCTATTCTATAAGAACCAGCAGGGTGCCCTTGAAATTTCTGTTTGATGATATCTGTGCTTCTGGTTTTGTAGAATCTGGACGGGAGAGCAATTAGAGTAAATGTCGCCGGGGAAAGACCAAGGCGCAGCTCCTTTTGAACTGATATGAATTGAATAGATATCCTGCTGCTAGTTTTATTTTTGCTCAGTTTCTTTTTTTTTTTGTCCATTTGTTTTTTCTCCTCAGTTTTGTGGTATTAAAATTTTGGCCAGTTGAATGGAAGCTCACTCTGAGTTTTGTACACAAACTGTTTTCACAGCTCAAAATCTGTTTCTCAAATTCGAATACATTGTGCTCTTTGAGATAATATTAAATTTGTTGGCACAACATCAAACAATCCACAATCCAATAATGAAACTTGCTGGATGGTTAAATTTGTTAGGCCAAGGACATCTATGAAGAAGTTGGGTTTAAACTGGCTGTGCTCTCGGCTGGCTGGGGACATGGTTTCATCTGTTTCTGTCTCTCCTGGATGGAAAAGCACCAATGTTCGTAGATCCTGATGAGATGTCCCGCTGATAAAGGGAATATTTGGGAATGGTAGATGGTGTTTTTTAGAAGTGATTTTTTTTATATATAAATGTATTAAAATGATTTTTTTTAATTTTATTTTTAAAAAAGTGCTTTTGAAAAATGGTGATAAACGTCTTTTAGATTCTGTTTGCTATTACATTTTAAAAATATTTATGTTTTTTTCTTGTATTTTCAAATTATTTTTATGTATTAATATTAAAAATATTTAAAAAAAATATTTTAAAATATTTTATAAAAAACAACTTAACCTTTAAACAGGCAATAAATCTCAAATTGCAACAGCGCTGTCTTTGACGTGCCTGTTTTTCTTCCTGTACGGCCCATCTCCTTTGAATTATGCACGGGACTTTAACCTCTTAATCTTATTAGTGATTTGTTGTTTCGGTGTCTGCGTTTTAATAGTATTTTAGAAAAGAAATTGAATTTTTTTAAATTAGTTTCTTTTAGTATTTTTAAATTATTTTAGTGTGTTAATATTAAAAATAATTTTAAAAAATAAAAAAATATTATTTAAATATATTTTTAAACAATTAAGTTTTTGTGGCCTTATTTTTAGATTCATAAAAAAATTAAAATTCTACTACAAACAAACATTATTAGGTTGATAAAAAATAACTTCAATTAGGAAGTCCACGGTCCCTGTTGACCGAATTAGAAAGATCCCCAAGGTAATAAAAAAATATCAAAATTATTTGGTATTTTTATCAAGCCCATCTCCTCACTTATTTAGTACTTAAAATTAAAGTACGAGAAAGTTGTCTCGATATAATCCAATCAACCTCATTAGTTCAAAAATAACTTGAACAATTATGGAAAAAAGAAAAATAACCAAAAAAATAATTAAAAAAAATAAAAGGAAGAAATTAAAAATAAGTTTCAATGTTTATATAAAAATGAACTACAAATGAATTTCTAAAGTGTTTTATAGTATGAATTGAATAGATGGCTCACGCTACACCGCAAGATAGGTGAGATTTTTTTTAACATAAAAAATATTTATACAATGAGAGCTTGAGTCAAGCCAAGCTAGCTTGACTAAACCACCCCTAGATAACAGATCGAGATAACCCCACGGGAACAAGAGAAAAAAAGAGAGCTCAAGATTGAATAGTTTAATGTCAAATGAAAATATTAAAGCAAAAATCAAAACAATAAACATCTAATAAAAAAAACCTAAGTCAACTTGGATTTCTTGATAACCCACTAACCTAGTATGATATTAGGCCAAAAAAATAATTTTCTTACAAAAATAACATAGAGAAAAGACCAAAGTTTAATCAATAAAAATAATCGAGTGAATCTATGTTAACTTGACTAACTTGTGCCCGAATCAAACTCGCAAAATGGAAAAAGAAACAAATATCAATGAATAAATTTGAAAAAACAAATTATTTCTTTAAAAGAAAAACACTAAACTTTGCTAACATGTGACCCATGATTTGAGATTGGGGTGAATATTTTAATTTAGAAGAAAACAACCTAGAAGAAAATACTAAAGTAAAATAAAACCACATGTAAAAAAAACAAGATCAAGTTGGTGCGAAAATAATAATAATAATATAAATTGATAAAAAAAAAAAAAAGGGCTTTACTAAAGATCAATCATACTTTCTTCTTTTTTTTGTAACGGTAATTGAAATAGAGCAATCCCATCATCCACCACCTTAGAGAGCAAGCTTTTTCTCGCAGCAGATACGCCACTGCTAAGGACGGACGGCCAGTCAAAAAGAAGGTACAGATAGTTCCTTAGCTCCGCTGTAAAGTGAGAATGTCACACTTCTAAGGAACTGCTGGTTAATATGGATTTCAATCAGCTGAAGATCAGAACAAGTAAAGATATAAACATGAGGTGGAGATTATATATTATTTACAGCTCGAAAGCACGAGCTTAAGATAGTTTTTTCAAACACCACACTCAGCAGAATCTCATACATCTGCACAACTTCAAACTAAGTGATGGCATCAGCATTTCTCCGACAACCTTGCTGCACTCTAGTTAAAAGACATCCCAACCCTAATAACCCCGCAGTTGGGCATCACGACTTGTTAAAGGGACATATCGAACAGAAGTTTCACTCCGAACACTAATGGAACCATCCTCCTTCTTGTCAACCACCTTCAAATCCTGAAATATGTTACCAACTGGAATCACCATCCTGCCACCAGGCTTCAACTGATCGAGAAGCGGCTGTGGGATTTCTGGTGCCGCTGCCCCAACATGTATGGCATCATATGGAGCAAACTCTGGCCACCCTTGTCTTCCATCTACAGATCAAAATAACCACTGAAGTTCAGTTACTAAGGTTGTTCAAGCTGATTTCTGTTGAAAGTTCATCAGCAGAAGATTCAACTTCTTCCAGCAAACACATTAAGTTAGCCAAAGAAAAAACTTGTCATGGAAACCCTTTTTTAATGGCCTTTACTTACAGGAGATAGGACATTGATAAAAATCAAACAAGAGGACTTCCACATGAATGCCTACTACGATTTGTCCTTTTTCAAATAATCTTTACCCTAATAAGTAGCATGTATGGAAATCTCAAGTTATTGTACTGTTACATCAACTAGATTAGCACCTACATCCTTCCCTTGGGATACAAAATAACTTTCAAGAAAAAAATTATTATTAGCAAGGTTGAAACATACCACCAACATGAATTGAGAGGGAACCTTCTTTCAACAATGGAGCGGCTGCGCTTTTCTCAATATTCTTTAAGGAAGAATTAGCCAGCTCTGGAATATGTTCCACACCAATAGCACGACCTTGTGGTCCAACCATCAAAGCAAAGCATGCTGTCAAATACCCAGTCCCTTCAAAAATAAACAAAGTGAAACTCAGGATTTAATTGCATGCAGAGAGAAATGCTGTAGAACTATAAATGCATACGTGTTAAATGAAGTCAAGCTATGCGAGCCCTACCTCCCACCCCCAACCATTGTAAAACGAGTTTACCACCAACAACACCTACACTCACCCAGAAGCTTTGCACAACTAATGACAATCATCAGCACCAATGGGTTCTATTGACTTTGGTCAACAGCAATTGAAACAATTTAGAAATAAAACTGAGCAAATTGAAACAAATTTCTAATGTTGCCTTGCTTGTTATGGTTCTTAAAACTTTACAAATTCCAGTCCACTTCCTAGTTGAATCAGGATTTGTAAATCATAGTTCCCTTACTGTTTCAAAACCATAGTTAGATCCAACTAGGAAAATCTGGTCACAGTATAAGATCTCCAACTTGTTCAGCATCATTACCTACAGCATTGCCCAGGATTTGTATAAGCTGAAAGCCTAGTTATTTCACAGCTAAAACCATCATATTCGTTTGTTAACACCAAGTCTTCAAGAAACCTCTACAAGTAACCCTTAGAATGGAATTGCTACAAGCGATTTATATTGCAGATTTGAAAGGATTAATGGAGATAAGAAGGATGAAAGTGAAGAGCACCTGAGCCAACATCTAAGGCATGCATTCCAGGCTTCAAATTCTCCTCCAGCAATTGCAGGCAAGTTGCATGCATATGAGGTGCAGAAATGGTGGCATTGTAACCTATCGCCATGGGACTGTCAACATAAGCTAGAGTACCATCTGGCACAAACAAAGCCCTGTCAATAGTTTCCATCACTTCAGCAACCTTTTTAGAACTGATGATTCCATAATGCTGCAAATGATCCACCATTGCTTTATTTTTATTGATGCTACTTCCAGACCAGAATCGCTGAAAATTGCCAGACAGAATGTTTAAGACAAATTTTTTTTAAAAAAAAATGATAACATGATAACAAGACAGGTCTACCAGGATGCACAAAGAGCACAATGACAAGTTATTTGCAGTGGGGGAAACCACATAAAACTCAGTTGTCCATATATAGAGAAAAGGTACACCATATTCTAGAAAAACAAATTGCTGAAGTCAGTAGCACGACCAGAGAGCATGGAAATAAACACCACTTTTTACGATGAAGTCATATGAATGCATTAAACTCAGGTACATAACATGGAACTGATATCTCCAAAAGGAAATATTTCTCATGGGTGACCTCCACATTAGAAATAGCTATAGGCGAGAAGAACATAGTATGTCCACCCAACTTGAAATAGATTTCCCTGAAATCATGAACATCAAACATCCCAGAAAGGATTGCATTGATTTAGAACGCATCTCAACAAGCACTTTCACAGCACAATATTATGAATGCAACCAACCTTCGTAATGAGTAATGATTACTAGCAAGACGCTCATCTTCAGAATCTGAAGTCACCAGCAAATCCATCAATTCCTACTGTCTACACCTTTTCAGGACTGTTTTTTGGAGATACTTCAAGGAAAAACTCAAACCACTTGGCTTCTATGGTAAAGTACCTAAGAGTATATTTGTTGATCACTCAAGCTGCTAAAGCTGAAATCAACCTCTGTGGGGGTATATTTTTGTTGGGGCCGATAAAACTTTAAATCAAAATTAAAATAGTGTCATCCTAAACTTTCACACTTAAACCACTGCATTGCATTTCCACTTGCATTATAAACAAAGAGATCTAGAACAGCTTAGCTGATTAATCACCCGTCAGCGAATGAATTTTACTTCGCACTACAAACTTTGACCGCAAAAATCATTCCGTAGCCATTTGTAAAGCAACTCCAAGACAGCAGCAATGTCCCAGAAATAGAACTTCAGATCATACAAGCTCTATTATAAGCAGCATTCATCAAAGGATATAACAAATGTGAACATAGCGATCAATCAATTCAGTGAAAGGGTCATGAAATCACAGAAAAGAGTAAATTTTATGGGGGAAACCCGCATCAACAAATTCAGATTGTAGAGCTCAACAAAAAATAGACCACATAATTATCTTTTGTATTATCTCCTATACATAGATATTCTCAAACCAAGAAAAAAAATCATAAATTTCTCCTTATACAAAATCAGAAACACTCATTTTTTCACTTTTAAATAACCCACTTATCAACAGTCCGAAAAAGACACGCGTTCCGAAAACATCAAATAAGATCCAACAACATAGCTAAAAAACAAATTAAAAAAGCTCACGACTTTGCTTTAATCCAGCCACAAAAAACACTCATTTCCTTACTTTAGCACATAACCCATTGCTTATGAACAGTGACGATACAAAAAGAGAAAAGAGAGAGAGAGGCCCAAATGGTGTCGAAGTTACCTCCATCCTGAAGAAAAGAGAGTTACCCGTGATAGTACAATTAAGGTTTGTTGGGAAATATTTAAAACAGAAGAGAGAGGTAAGTTGAGATGGAATACTGCTGCAGCTGCTGCGAAGATAAAGATGGCGAGGGAGAGCGGTGTCGTTGTTGCTGTTGTGGGCTAAAAGACGCTCAAGAGGAGGCGAGTAGTTGCGGTAATCATAAGCTATGACTCCTGCTGGCAGGGATAGAGAAAAAGGCGTCAGCAAAAGCAGCCTAGGCATCTTTTTTTCCTTTTCTTTCTTTTCAATTATAATAATAAAACAATGTACACTTGTCAGCTAATTAGAAGGGATGACACGATGGTTGCTTTAGATATGTGGGAAGTGTCTATGGGCTTTCATATGTCTATGGGCTTTCATATGTATATATATATATATATATATATATATATATATATAAGGCCATTCCTATTATATGAGAAGTATTGTTGGCAATAACTCTAAATAAATTTGAATGAAAGAAGTAAATGCTATTTCATTGATTCACACGTTGTTTTAGTGCTCGAGATTCTTTTTCCGGTTAGTTTTTAATTATATCTAACAAGTTTGTTTCTATTATCTTTGATTTTTTTATTTTATTGTTTTTAATTTATTATATTAATTAAATTTACATTTATTTGTATTTATTGATTAGATGCAGATATCCTATCAAACTCATGGTTCAAATCATAAAATTAGAAAAAACAGATAAAAAATAAAAGAATTATAAAATATTTTAAAAAAGCAAAACAAATCATGTTAAATTCTAAAACCAATGACCTAGGTCATTAAACTCGAAACCATGAAATTTAATTCTTAATCATCATATATTGAAAGATAAAATTAAAAAAAATCAATTATAAAAAAAAAATTTAAAATATATCAATTAAAAAAATGAGAATCAAAATAATTTTATATTTGATTTAATGGGGAGACTGAAAAAAAATCAATTTAGAAAAAAAAACAAAAGAACAAGGATCTAAATTGACATACAAAATAAAAATAGCTTTTTGATTGAAATATGAAATTGAAAAGGAAAAAAAAACTTTTATAGCCAAATTGAAAAACATAATATCATTAATTTGAATTGAATGATAAAATTAAAAACCAAAAAAACTTTTACTAAAAAACCAAGAAAGAAAATGGGGACCAAATTAGAAAAAATAATATTATTAAAGAATAATATAAATCATATTCTAGAGTCTTACCTAAAAGGTTAAACTTTTAGGTGAGGTTCAGAATACCATTTATATTATTCTTCAATACATTCTCTAAAGTGAAAGATTTTTAGACTTAAAACTTGCACAGACTCATACTATCTTGTGCTTGGTTTTTTATCAAATAGAATGAACGTGATAATATTTAAACTCATGATCACTAGTTCAATAAGATTCTTAAAACTTCTTAAGTTTTTAGGTGAGATATTTTAAGTGAGATGATTGCTTAACAAATTATATAAAAATATGGTGGAATGTTGATCTTGAAATATTTTTATATAAATCAAGAAAAATAATAGAAATAAAAAAATTAAAATTGAAATACTAATAACAAAGAAAGTCAAATTATAATTTAGAGGATGAAAGAAAGAGAAAAGGAAAACCTAACAATAATAAATTGGACCTACAACATTGGATGCTTCTAATGAAATAAGGAAATGCTATTTTTCAGGTGTTGCACGTGTCGAGGATTCTTGTACACCCACTTGAGCTATTTTTGTATTTTTTTTATTTGATCAAATATCAAATGACCTTTAAGTTGATGTAATAATAACAAGAGAAATCATTAATAATTTATTTAAAAAATTACTCTTTTATTTTTTCTGTTAAGGCATTTTAGTCCTCTCATTCAGCTTTTTAGTTTTTTTTTTATATTTATTAAAATACCTAATACCCCTCAATTATCATTATAATAACAAAAAATAGAGTGATTTTTTTATATATAAAAAACGAGATTGACTAGTGGTTTGTTAACAATAAATTAAAATATACGAGGAAATCACTGTAGCTCATAATATATTTTATTATGGATTTCAATAGTGCTTTTTTCTTTTTACTCTTCCGGATTTCTTGCTTTTTTTATTACTTTTTTTTTTATTTTTTCTTTTTTACTTCCGGATTATCGTTTTTTTTTTCATTTTATTTGTTTCTTGCTTTTTTTTAATTTTTTTTTCTTGCCTTTTTTTTCGTTTATGTTAATATGTTTTTTTTCTTCTAATTATTTCTTTTTATATTTTCCCATGAAATATTTTTTTTGTTATACTTTTTTTCTTTTTCGACTTATATATATTTAATTTTTATAACCAGAGTGTCTAACTAGCTTAAACGAACCATGATTAATTATCGGGTCTGATTTTTTTATAGTTTTTTTTATTGGTTTTTTTCTCTTCATTATATTTTTTTTCATTTTTTTCCATGAAATTTTTTTTCTTGTTATATTTTTATATTTTTTTCACTTATATATATATAATCGAGGTGTCCGGGCTAGCTTAAATGCACCACGATTAATCCTCAAATCCAATTTTATTATAGTTTTTTTTCCTGATTTTTTTATATGAAATATTTTTTTTGCTGGTTATATTTTTAATTTTTTTCTCTTTCTACTTATATATATATATATATATATGTGTGTGTGTGTGTGTGTGTGTGTGTGTGTTTTTATGATTGGGGTATCTTGACTAGTTTAAACTCACCACAATTCATCTCCGGATCCATTTTTTTTGCTATATCCAGGGTGTCCAGATCAGTTTATGTGTGCCGACACTAATCCTCGGACCTATTTTTTTTGCTAAAGTGTTTTTCTTATATTTTTATTTTGTTCACTTTTTTTTTTACAACCTGGGTTTACGGGTCAGCTTATGCACACTACAACTAATTCCCAAATTGAATTTGTTTTTAAAATAATATGGATTGCTAAAATGCTTTCATGCTTATATTTTTTTTCTTTAACTTATATATTTTTTTATAATCATGTTCTCTAAGTCAGTTTATGCTTTTATTTTTTATTTTTTTTACTTATATATTTTTTTTATAACGAGGATCTTCGTGTCACCTTAGGCGCACGATAACTAATCCCTAGACTAAATTTGTTTTGATAACCAGGGTGTCTAAGCCACCTTACGTGTACCATGATTAATCCTCCGGCTAATTTATTATTTTTTCTAAATTTTTTTCCTTATATTTTTTTGTTCACTTATAGATTTGTTTTCTTTATCACCAGACTAACTTTTTTTGGTAACTGGTGTCTCCGGGTCAGCTTAAGTATACCATGACTAATTCCTAGATGAAATTTATTTTTTTAAGCAATATGGATTGTAAATAGTGTGGAGAAAGCATTGTAGCTCCTCACACATGTTTTTTTTTCCCTATTTTTACTTCTTCTTCTTTTTACCTTTTTTTTCATTTTTTTTTCTTATTATGTTTATTTTTTCATTTTTTTTATCTTATTATGTTTTTTTTCCCAAAACATTTTTTTGCCCATTATACTTTTTTATATATTTTTTTTCTTTTTCCACTTATATTTATTTTTCTTTTTTGTTTTTTTAACCGGGGTGTCTTAAGTGCACTACGATTAATTCACATATCCAATTTTTTTTTATAACTAGGGTGTTTAGACCAACTTATGTGTACCATGATAATCCCTGGACTTATATTTTTTTCTAAAGTTTTTCCCGTTGATATTTTTTTTTTATGCTTTTATTTTGTTCACTTGTATATTTTTTTATAACCGGAATATCCAGACCAGCTTAAGCACACCATGACTAATTCCTAAGCTAAATTTTTTAAAAAATAATATGAATTGCTATAGTGCTTTCACGCTTATACTTTTTTTTCTCTCTCACTTATACATTTTTTTTTATAGCTATGGTCTCTCAGCCAACTTAAGCTTATAAATCCCTATAAGATAAAATCCAAAAGTTGGCTATAAAGGTGTATTGATAATTTATTAATTATATTTTTTGTAGCAGTGTTGTGGGCGCGTCTTCGGGCACGACGTCAATTTCAGAGCTCATGTACATTTCGAATAGCGCGTGCAGCGTCATTGAATTTCTACAAATATATAATAGTTTTTTATATATTCATTTTATTATGTAAAATGTGTTTAAAGTAATGTTATGGTATCAGAGGTATTTTTATTTTTTTTTTATTTTTGTGCACTGTACAATAATTATAATATCCTTAAATAACACAAAAATCAAGAGTTATTAGTGGGGGTGTCCCGATAAATTTACTGTTTTAGTGCACAGTAAGATAATTTTTGTAGCCTCAAATAAGACAAAACAAAAGAGTCACCTATGATAATGTTTCAAACATTTCATGTTTAACTATATATGCACAGAAAAGAGTTTCACTCTTATTTTACACCACCAAAATTAAACTTACTATATTTTTTAATGCGAGTTGCATTTAATACAAATAAAAATAACAATAAAAATTAAAAATCTAAACAAAGAGTAAAGGTGTATAGATACAAATAAAAAAAAATTAAACTATCTTAGAAGGATTGAAAAAATCAAGGGATTGAAACTAAATTAAAAAAATAAAAGAATAAAAACCAAAATATAAAATACAAAATTATGAATTAAATCAAGATAAAAAAAATTTAATCCCTGCGATGGAATGCGGGTTTACGGCTCGTTAAGTTCTATATGGTGTTTCTTATGTGTGTTTTTTTGTTGAAAAAAATAGTTAAAAATGAGTTTTTAAGTCTTCAAGTCAATTGCCCAACTTTCTAGCTACACGTGGTGGCCATAATCTTGAAAAGCAAGTGACTTTTTATTTTGTTGTTTTTTTCCTAAAAAGATCTTCCATTTAAAAAAAATAAAAAGAACAAGAGATTAGGCCACAAGGTTTGTGTGCTTAGCTTTTCTTCAATATTGAGCTTTTGTTTATTTTTTTCAATTTAAATTGGAATACTTATTTTGTTTCTGTTTTTGTTTTTTAAGTGCTTCGTAGTCTCAAATAAACACTCTAAAATTTAGATTATGTTTAATTTTATGAGTGTTTATTTTTTCATTATATAATTAATTAAAAAAATGTTAGGACCTTTTTATTTATTTATTAAAATCAATTGTATTCATGACTTAGATCACACATTTAGGAGGTTAACTTGAGTTGATTGAGAATTGAGCTTTATAATTTATTTTAATATACTTTTTATATGATAATTGTGTTTTGAAACAAACATTCTAATATTGAATTTATACTTGATTTTGCAAGTATCTATTTTTTTAATCATATAAATATATAAAAAATACAGGAAAAAAAATATTTAACCTAGTTTAATTCATGACCCGAGAGATTAACTTGACTTGATTAGAAATTGGGCTGGATAATTTATTCAATTTGCTTTTTATATAGTTATTGCAATCTCTAACAAACATCATTATTTAACAATTTTTTATTATCATATAATTAAATAAAAAATAACTCGAGTCAATCAAACATCCCCTTCTTAGTGTCTAAAACACTTGATGTAATCCTGATATTTTTATTTTTTTATATTATTTTTTCAATCTTTAATTGGGCGGTTAATTTATAGTCAAGCAAATTATTGAAGGATGGACCTCGAAATTTAACTTGATTTGGACCTATGCGTGTACGAGCCGGCCGAATCAACTTGGAAGTTGGATAGCCCTTTCTTATGGTCCATGCCCAAAGGAGACGGCAAAATGTGATTGGATGGATGAACACAATTAAACTATAGCAAATAACGAGCTATTTTATATATATATTTTTTAAAATAAATAAATAAACAATTCTTCAGCTTCTTTTTCTATCTAAGTAAAATAAATAAATAAATAAATCCCATTCCCATACCTTTTTTTTTTTTATGTAATTAAAAATATTAATTTAATCCATGGAGGAATTATACTTGAAAGAAGGAAGCTTATCCATCTGGAAATCGACGGTGAGAGACTGAGCGTCTTTAATGGATGAACGCGACTTCAGACGGGGAGGGGTCGTAGGGCTCACGGCGTGTGATTTGACCGGCCGGAAAAGCAAGACTTGTTGACTCGGAGACTTCTATGAAGCTTCCCATTTCATTATTTTGCCCCTTAACTTGTAGAATAAGTTCATCATCGTAAATCAAGAGAAAATGATGGGTTTTTTTTTTTTATTAATTAAGCATTTAGAGAATTATTAATTCGAGTTTTTTTTCTTCTAATTCTAAATTTTTAAAAATATTTTTTAATTAAAAATCTATTAAAATAACTATTTTTATTTTTTAAAAAATAATTTTGATATCATCACGTAAAAATAAAAATGATCTAAAAACACGAAAAATAATTAATTTTTAAAAAATAAATTTAATTTTTTTTTAAAATTACTTTTAAAACTTGAGCCACCCCGGTATGCATATTCTAAGCTAGTTCTTTACTGATGACCACAGAATTCTAATTGTAATCTACAGAAAGAATAGACTACGTGAATATAACTTGAAAGAATAGACTACATGATTAAATAAATTTATTTCCTTCTTTATTTTTAAGCTGATAAATCTAGAAAAAAAACTATATTTTGAATATATCAAAATTACATGAATATAGACACTTAGATTCTGTTCATTGATCTGGAACAATCATCCCAAAATTTTATAGATCAAATTGATAAATAGAAACAACTTCTGTTTTTTTTTCAAATATTATATAATGATTTAAGAATTTAAATGCTATGATCTACAAATATTTATTACATAATTAGCATAGTATACATATAACTTTTTTAAACTTTAGGTTTATTTATTTTAGATGGGTCGGGATCAGGCTAGGTAAATTAATATTCATAAATAATCTGAATCTAACTTTTTACCCTGAAAGTTTTACTCTAATCCAACTCGAGATCCATTAAACGTAAAATTTCTTATTTATTTAGAGGGTGTTTGAGATTGTGATATAATCTCCGGTTAGAAAAAATTAAGGGTTTGAATGTTTAGTTAATGTAGAGATTTGAAAAAAACATGTGGACCTCACCTATAAAATTTGATAAACCTATGATTGTTACTTTCCGTATGGTGAGGAGAGTGGGGCTGGAGGTGGGGAGAGAGAATGAATAAAAAAAGAGATGATATAATTTATATTAGAGTTTGTTGTTGTTTTATTTATTATATTTTCATATAAAAAATATATTTTTAATATTAATATAATCTATAAATTAATTAAAATATAAAAAAATATATGAGAAGGAGATCATAATATAATCTTTGTCTCGCAATCTTAATTTTGTTTCAGATGATATTTTACTATATGTTGTTCTAGGATCGTAGATGTTTTCACGTATAAATTTATAGATCGTGATAAAATTACAGGTAGTTTGATGGGAAAATAAAAACAAGTGTCTAATTTACTTGAATTATTAATTATATTTTATTATTATAAGGTAACCAAACACTTGAAACTGCTTTTAATTAACCTCAAACTCAACCATAGTTTAAACCAAAGATTTCAAAAATTATTTTTAATCGTAGCTAAAATGCTTTTTATGAAACTGTTTTTTTTTAAAACCTCAATCATAAAAATAAAAACAATATCAAACATACTATTACATCGATTCGAGTTAGTTTTCATCAAGTTAAGAGTAAAATTATTATCCCTATCTCATGTGTACATACAAGTTAAAGATTACAGTTTATCAAGATATGTATGCAAAGTTTCTAAATTTATTATTTATTTATTTATTATAAAAAAATAAAGTAATTCCTTAACCATTACATTAAATTTTGAAAATTATTACATGGAAACATGTTTAGTAAAACTCCAGTCAAAACTAAGACACAAAAAATTAAATGCCACGACCCTACTGTCCCAGTTTTTCCACACGGTGTGTGCTTATAAAATAAAACATCTGCTACGTTTTTGTCCCCTACCAAACTATGGAAATTTCAAGCAACATTGCCACAGCGTGAAATCCCCCAACCCTCCACCATTTCCCAGCCAGAAAGCACCACCAAAAATGGCCGTTCTTCACCAGAAACACCACCTCTTCTTCATTTATTTTCTCCTATCTCTCCTCCTTCCCACCTATGCAAGATTAAACCTTGACAATTCAGACCTCAGAGCCTTCTCAATCATCCGGAAAGACTTGGGTATCGACGGTCAACGCAGATCCTCCTCTGCACCATGCAACACCCCTGGGGTGTTTTGTGAGAGGAGGCTCTCTCCCAACAGCACCTATGTGCTCAAAATCACAAGACTGATCTTTAAGTCTCAACGGCTCAACGGGTTCTTGTCCCCGGCAATTGGACGGCTGTCCGAGCTCAAAGAACTCTCATTAACCAACAACCAAGTGGTTGATCAGCTCCCTGCTCATATAGTCAACTGCAAGAAACTAGAGATTCTTGACCTTGGAAACAACAAGTTTTCAGGTGAAGTTCCCTCTGAATTATCATCAATTGTTCGTCTTCGAGTTCTTGATCTCTCTAGCAATACATTTTCTGGGAATTTGAGTTTCTTAAGGCATTTCCCCAACCTGGAAAACCTCTCTCTTGCAAACAATCTCTTCACTGGAAAAGTTCCAAAGTCTATACGTTCGTTTCGCAATCTCCAGTCCTTCGACTTCTCAGGGAACAGTTTTCTTGAAGGACCTGTGCCAGTGATAAGAAAAGGTGAATCCTCAAGGACCCAATACCCAAAACGTTATATTTTGGCTGAGAACTCGTCAACTACAAAATCAAGGAATGCTTCTTCTGGAATCAAAGATTACAGCCCTGCTCCAGCTCCTGAACCATCATCACTAGCGCCACACAGGCACAATAAAGGCAAAAGGAAGCTTGCCGGCTGGCTCCTTGGATTTCTTGCCGGGTCAGTAGCTGGAAGTTTATCTGGGCTTGTGTTTTCATTATTGTTTAAGGTAGTATTGGCGGCAGTAAAAGGCGGACGGAGAGATGGAGGGCCTGCAATATTTAGTCCATTGATCAAGAAAGCTGAGGATTTAGCTTTCTTGGAAAAAGAAGACGGGCTTGCAAACTTGGAAATCATTGGGAGAGGTGGGTGTGGAGAAGTTTACAAAGCTGAGCTTCCAGGAAGTGATGGCAAAATGATTGCTATAAAGAAGATAATTCAGCCTCCAAAGGATGCTACCGAGTTGTCTGGAGAAGATAGTAAGCTTCTACACAAGAAAATGAGACAGATTCAGTCAGAGATCATTACCGTCGGCCACATTCGGCACCGAAACCTTCTTCCTCTTCTAGCTCACGTGTCTCGTCCTGATTGTCACTATCTTGTCTATGAATTAATGAAAAACGGGAGTCTACAAGATGTGCTGAACCAAGTTACTGAAGGGAAAAGAGAATTGGACTGGTTAACTCGCCACAGAATTGCAGTAGGAATAGCATCGGGACTTGAGTACCTTCACTTGAGCCATAGTCCTCGGATCATTCATAGAGATCTGAAGCCTGCGAATGTACTTCTTGACGACAACATGGAAGCTAGAATTGCTGATTTTGGACTTGCAAAAGCAATGCCAGATGCCAAAACACATGTCACAACTTCAAATGTTGCAGGAACAGTGGGCTACATAGCACCAGAGTACCACCAAACTCTCAAATTTACAGACAAGTGTGACATATACAGTTTTGGAGTGGTGCTTGGGGTATTGGTGATGGGAAAGCTTCCATCTGATGAGTTTTTTCAAAACACTCGTGAAATGAGTCTGGTTAAGTGGATGAGAAATATAATGACATCAGAGAATCCAAGCCAAGCTATTGATCCAAAGCTGATGGGCAATGGGCTAGAGGAGCAAATGCTGCTTGTTCTGAAAATCGCGTGCTTCTGCACTATTGATGACCCAAAACAGAGGCCAAATAGTAAGGATGCTAGGTGCATGCTGTCACAAATCAAACACTAGATGAGCAGGGAAGGCAAGGATGTGTTAGAAATCAAGAATAATGCTGTTTAATTATATCTTTCGAATTTGTTTTAAGAATCACCAACAAGTTTATATCCTACTGTTTGTCTACATACACAAATTAAGTGTGTTCAATCTGAATTGCATGTAACATAAATGAAAGGCTCTGGCTAGCTAATGCTTATATCAAACTCTGGCACAAATCTTCTGACCTATCCCAAACAAGAGGTTGCCACAGTCAATTCTCTTTTGTGTACCTAGAAAACGTGTTCATTATACCCTTGACGATCAGGGGAGCTTGCTGTGATAAAAAGAGAAACAGTAGAAGGATATGATTTGTACACATAGAGCAGAGCACTGAGGATAGAAGCGGTAAGCCCTTGTTATAAATTATGAAACGTGAAAGAAAAAAACAGCATGAAATGCGTCAAGACTAGAACCCGAATCTTTCTCCTCTCTCTCTCTCTCTCTGCATAGCAGGGAAGAATGATACAAGATCAAGCGTTGTTTTAGTATATGGTTCCACGCTTGATAGTCATGATGATTGTTTTTTTTTTTTTTGATAATTGAGCCTCAGTTGTTAACAGAGAGATTAATGCTGCAATCAATTAAAATCAATACAGCAGATTCAACACCAAGCAGAGTATCTCAGCCAATTAACGTGGCAGCAGATCAAGTGGAATCAATGGAATCAACAGCAGATCAGCAACTTTCAGCAACAATTAATTGGAATAAAAATAGAAAGTCAACAGAAGCAATGCAACAACAATCAACTGAAATCAATGGCAATCAATTGGAATTAAAACAGCAAACCAACAGCAGCAGCGCAGCAGCATATCAACAATTAATTGGAGCAGATCAACGCAGCAGCAATCAAATGGAATCAAGGAAATCAATTGGAATAAAAACAGCAAGTCAACAGCAGCAATAAATTGGAGCAGATCAACAACAATCAATTAGGATCAATGGACGAATCAATTGAAAATCAACAGCAATAAAGCAGCAGATCACATCAGATTTTATAACAGCTCAATCCCATGACTTCGTGTAATTCCCTTCTTAAAACCTGCAGAATCATTGTACCTTATTAAGTATAAATAACTCACTTGTACTACCTAGGGTTTCACGCTGAAAGCAATTGAAAAAGAACAAATATTTACCAAGAACTCCCTCTCATATCAACTCATTTTTTTTCTTTAACAGTTTCTTGTTTGAATGATAATTTTACATGCTTTTCTTCCCTTAATTTGACATAATCTGGTCTAAATTTGAATCCATGTTTTGGGTTCTTTCAGTGTGGTGTTCTTCATCAATTTCAAATAAAAAAACCTTATTTTATTTCCATTTCTATCTATGAATCGTGTTCTTAGGCTTCAGCTTTGGGCGAGGAAGCCCATTGACAAGGCAAAGCCTTTCCCAAACTTAAGGACGAGTTTGGTATGTCCAGTTTTTATTAAAAAAATATTTTATTATCTTTAGAGCACATTTGCCAACACATGGTCTTATGAAAACCAAATGCGGCTATAAATTTATACAATAAAGGTTGGGTGCCCAATATTAAATATACTTGTTTTTTTTTTTTTAAATAGCAGCAAATTACTTTTTTTTTTTGTGCGTGCATGACCGAATTATAAAGATTTTCATGCATCTCTCTGTTTTTTTTAAACATCGAGGCTTGTGATTTATCGTTATTTTTAACATTTTATATAATTAAGTTTTATTTCCATGATGCATTCATAAGAATAAAATTCACAAGTTACACCCCATGCAAAGGGTGGAAGATCAAACTAGTTATTTTCATTCCATGCAAAGGGTGGAAGATCAAACTGGTTATTTTCACAAGTTGAAACATTACCAAACTGAAGGATAAGAGAAATACAAGAAGCAGGCGGTGCTGTGCGGGACATGGATTGCTCTGGTTAGGGTTTGATCTCTCAGAGGTAAGATCTTTTCATGACTCTAACCTTCAAACCATGCTTCATATGAAGGACTATAGAATTAGAAGGTAAAATGGGATGATTTTCAACCACCTGCAAACTATAATTCCATATCACAGCGGCGCCAACAGCTTTCATTTCCACCATGGCCAAGTCCTTGCCTATACAAGCTCTCGGCCCTGCATTAAATGCTGTGAACTTGTAAGGCGAAATAACCACGAGTTCTCCTTTGTTTGAAATCCACCTCTCTGGCTTGAATTCTAAGCAATCTTCACCCCAGATCTCTTCCATCCTTCCCATCGAGTAAGGAGAGTAGATAACCCTTGTATTTTTGCCGATTTGATGCCCGCTCGGAAGAGTGTCCGAGTCAACCGAGACTGTGTGCTCGAAAGGTATGGGTGGATAGAGCCGAAGGGACTCGCATATGGCTGCATGGAGATAATATAGCTTAGATAGTTCTTCAAAACTGAAATGCCTCCCCTTCCCATCTTCTTTTGCATTTAAATTTGTTTTGATCTCTTCTAAAATACTCTTTTCTATCGGTGGGTGAGTTGCCACGAGCCAAAGAAACCATGCAAGGCCGGAACTTACGGCCTCGCTTCCAGCTGATAAGAGGTTAAACGTAATGTCTCTTGCATTTTTCTCCGATTTCTTGAACGCACTCATTTCCCCTTCTCCTTGTTTATTATCTTCAAGCAGCATGAATGTTAAGAAGTCGAAATCATCTGTGTCCATTGGAGTTCTGTTTCTGTTTAATAATTCTTTTTTTCTCGAAATGCACTGGTACAATAAACGATCAAAGATCTCCGAACTGATTTTCATCTTCCTCTCTTCCCCAATTTGAAGCCAGTTCTGTAGCTTCCAAAACCATTGTGGCTTAACATGTCGTTGAAATACAACCTACTCCATGTCATAATAAGCTTGCTTGTATGGAACTTGAGGGAATTCAATTGAAAGAGAATTCGGATCAAATCCCAACATCAGCAGGCAGATAAAGTCAAACATGAATCGCTTCAACACTTCTTGCATGTCTACTTCTTTTCTTTGTTCGGAGAAATGCTCAAGAATTACAAATATTCCTTGCAAGACTTTTCGTTGAATGATTCGCTCTACAGTTTCCTCAAACTTGCTGTTTTTTATAAAAGAGTGAACTGTTCTCCTTTGGGTTTTCCACCGATCTCCATCAGCACAGAAGATTCCATCACCGAAAAATTCATCAAAAATCTCCTTGAACTCAACGCCCTTGTGGTAGTTGAAGGCCTTTTTTCTTAAAATGTGGTGAACATTCTCCGGATTACTGGTCAGCAGAGCATCAAGAGTACCCATCCAAGGCCCTTTGAAAACAAATGTACCGCCACATTGTTGAAGCATATAGGTTACAAACTCGTGGACTCGAGATGAGTTGAGAAACAGCCCCGGCAACATTCCAACCACGGGCCAATTGATAATCACAGAGCTTCTATTCCTCCACCACCGAAAGGAAAGCCAAAGAAAGATGATGAATAGAAAAGCCAATCGTAGCATTTTTATTTTTTTTTAATTTTTTGTGCTGTCTTGCAAACCCTGCAATCCTTTTTATTCTACGAGTTGTAGACCTACAAAATCAATAAATGATCCCACCATTAAATTAAGGTTCAGTCTCATTAAATTAATTAAGGTACTACGTTGTGGGATGCACCATTAAATTAAGATCCAGTCTCATTAAGTTAAGGTACTACATCGGGGAATGCCGTCCATGCAAGATTTACTATATTATAACAATAATAACATAAGGACTAATATTTATAAATATAATAATAATTATTATTAAAATAATAAAGATTATTAAATTATTCCAAGAAAAAAGATTGAAAATATTAATAAAATATAAAGTAAGAAAATAAACTAAAATTACTATTATTATTGTGTAAATAGTAAGAAAATAAATTCAATAAAAGAATAAAAAACCCGAGAACTTTAATGAAAGAGCAAAAAAATAAAAATAAAATTATTAGCTAAAAAATCATTTGTCGTGAAAATAAAAAAAATAATAAAAAAACCAAAACAAAGAACAAAGTAAAAAAAAAAAAAGAAATATTAATTTTCAAATAATCATAAACACAAACTAAAATTTAAGAACAATTTTTGAAAAAATTATTATCTCAACATAAGAGAAAATAATAAAAATTAAAAACTAAAAATAAAAGCGCGCGCTCGCCTACACACACCCAAATATGGGAAAAAATAAGGACTAAAAATAAAAGCTATAAAAAATTAAAGAAATTAAAATTATAAGGCCCGAAACAAAACCAAATATATTATCAGTTTCAATCAAATAAAAAAATTAAAAAAATCAAATAAAGTATAATATCTATACATGCAATGTTTGATATAATGAAACACATTAACACACCCTATTATAACAACAGGACTATCGAAGTCTTAGCATCTAAAAATATCAGTACTTTTACTACTAAAATAATAAAAATTATTAAATTACTCCAAGGAAAAAAATAAAAAAACATTAGCAAAAGAGAAAGCAAGAAAAAAAAACTAAAATTATGATTATTATTGCATTAATAATGGGAAAAAAAATTCACTCACAGAAAAAAATCCCAATAACTTTAACAAAAGAGTAAATAAGAAATGAAAAAAATAAAAATTATTAGCTAAAAAAATCATTTGAGGTGAAAATAAAATAAAACTAATAGAAAACAACCAAAAGAAAGAACAACGAAAAAAAACAAAAATATCAATTTTCAAATGATCACAAACACTAACTAAAATTTAAGAATATTTTTTTTTTAAAAAAATACTACCTCAACAAAAGAGAAAGTAATAGAAATGAAAACAAAAAACTAAAAGCACATATATATGAACATGAACAAAAATAGAGACTATGTAAGAAATATTGAAAAATAAAGGAATTAAAATAAAAGAATTAAAGTATAAGGATTGAAATAAAAATCAAATATATGATCAATTTCAATCAAAGGACAAAAGTGAAAAAATAAAATCTTATATATCAAAAATATTAAGGGATTTAAAAGCAAATAAAAAATTAAAAGAATAGGGATCGAAAAGAAAATGTCATATATAATCAATTTCAATCGAAGGATACTATTGAAACAAATCAAAACTTACTTAATAGAATTAAGGACTATAAGGCACAATTCAAAGAACAGGGACCAAAATAAAAAGACAATAAAACCAGGAGGCTGACATGTAGTTTAGGTTGAAGAAGAGAGATATGGGGGGAAACTTTCAACCGCACACTGATTCGTCTCTGGCCACCTTTGAATGTCATGTGCCACACCATCAGGAAGAGAAAACAGAGGTGCATCTAAAGAGATGCCGGAGGCACATTTTCAGCCACTAGACGACGACGAACGCGTTGCTCGAAGAGAGCGTGAGGCCGATTACTGTTGTCCATGTGTGGGACATGCGCCAATAGTAACCAAAGATTAATAGCAAGGAAATATGATCAATTACCGGGACTCCCTACAACCAACTCTTAATTTTTTTTCTTATTTAGGGGCATATCATATTTAACTATTTTCAAAAAATATGAAATGTCTGTGGCACCCCTCCCAGCCATAACTGATTTTTGTCTTTTTTGAGGAACAAAATGATTATTTTACTGTGCAAAGAAATATAAAAAAATAAAAAATTGGTGCCCCAAACTAGACCGAAAAGGTGCAATTACTGTGGACTCCCTCCATCCAACAACTGTTTTTTTGCCTTTTTCGAGGGACAAAATTATTATTTTACTGTTAAAAAAATCAGTAAATTGAAAAATTGAACGAACCAAACCAACCCGAAAACTAAGCAATATTATTGTAATTTATAGTGATTCTCCTCACAAGTGCTACAGTAACTTACCCTTACCTCTTTTAGTATATTAGATAATTAGTTAGATTGATAGCACTGCATTTCTACTAATGAAACAATTTTTATATTTGGTAGTATTGGAGTAATTAATACGAAAATAAAATAAAATATTTATATATTTAAGGTTTGATATAATTAGATGACAATACATAAAGTGGCAATGGATGTTGATGAAGCACATCAACACACCTAAATACAGTAATATCGACATAAAAACCTTATCATCAAATAGATGAAAAAGGATAATTGCTCTGAAATATTCTTAGCGCGAAATTGAGGAAAAACATATAAATTTTCTAGCAGTTGCATCAACTTTCATGCTGCCATGAGTTCACATGCATGGTTTGACAGAAATAGAAGACAAACTACTTAAAATAGCAATGACTGTTGTTGGAGCACATCAACACATCCAAGGATAACAATATCAACACAGAAACCTCATAATTGAAATATGGAAATGGATAATTGCTCTAAAATATTTTTAGCGCAAAAATGAGGAAAAAGATGTAGATTTTTCAGCAGCTGTATCATGCTACCATGAGCCTACGTTTCTGCAAAAAAAATAACAATTACCATTGCCTTGAAAAATTATGCAAAGCTAATACGAGTATATTGATAGTTATATAATCAATTGTCATAATTTAGTGACAATGATATGCAAAAGGAGAATAATAATAAGTTGTCACTTAGAAACTAAAATTGTAAAGCTTTATTAATGTAAGAAAGACAGTGGTAACATTGCATCAAAATGAAACCCAATGAAAAACAACCATAACACGATAGTTGTTTAAGTTTGTCACAAAACATTTTATATTTATCAGAATAAATAAAAGAGTAGGGATAAGAAAAGGTGGAAGAATCATGACAAGAACAACAATGATGGTGGTAGTTTATGATGCTTTTCTTGCATTTGAGAATACACAATGTCTAAGAATCTAATATTATTAATATCGTTGATGTTTTCAGCAATTTGAAACCTTTTTTTTATCAACTCTGATCAATCACATTTGTATCCTCTAATCTATGGTTCTTTATTGAATCTAAAATGAAAACTTAGGCATTATTATTTCTAAAATCAAGATAGAAAATTTGAAATGACCCTATTCTTTGTCTTTTTTCAAAACTTTATCATGAGCCGGACAAACTTGGATTAACTTGAAAAGGTATGATGGAGTACTGAGTCTTCTAATAACTTTCACTGTGCAATTTTCACCTATTAGTTGATGATAATGAGGAAATGACATGTTGATCCCAACAAGAAAAATACAATCTTACAAAAAAATAACCATAACATGTTGTTTACATTTAGCACGAGATATTTGTTATTATTAAGTATAAATGTGTGAACATGGATGACAATATGAACACTACACAATAACAACAATAGCATGGAAGCGTGTATTGGTTTAGATTTATTAGATTATTATGTGAAATTATTATCATCTAAAGATAAAATAATTGAAAACAGTAGTTTGGATAACTTTTCTTGCTTCTTTTTCTAGTTTCTGAAAGGTGCTCTAATGTTATTTTTTTAAGCTTTTATTTGCATTTTTTTTTAAAAGAAGAATGCATCATCATGCAATTTGAATGGTTTGTGACAATTTCAATTTTTTTTATTCGAGTGTTATGAATACAAGAATATACTATAGGAATAAATGCAAATAAAATAAAATTATATCTAAAGAAAGAAAATGTGTTAAGAAGTATATGTTTTTTTTTTGTTTGTTATATAAATGGTTCTTAGTTTTTGCCAAGTGAGTGACCAATTTTATCCCATTTGTTACTACCATAATCATCCTTAGGCTTATCATGGCATATAAGACACAAACAATACTTTTGTTTTGGCTAAAACACTTTTTTTTGGATTCTTTAAAAGGTCATCTATTGATTGACTTATTTATGCCTATGGATGGATGTCATCTTTCTTTTTTTTTTGGTTCTTGACTTGCTTTATCCCATAACTAGCCAATGCCCCCGCGCTTGTCGCAAGCAGCACCATATTTTTTTTAATGCAAAAAAATTAATTATGTGAGTTTTTTTAACTATAATATAAATTTAGGTAAAATAATAAATATATACAGAATTCTTGTTTAGATAAAAAGGAAAATATTTTTACAAAAAAATAAAAATAAAAATAATCACTACTATGGCGCAAACAATTAAATTCTAAAATTATCTAATTCGAATAATAGATAAAAATAATAGAAAATATAAAAAAAGAAAAAAAAAGGAAAAAGGGAGTAATATTAATTTGAAAATGATCATTAACATAAATTAAAATTTTAGGACTGAACCAAATAGAAATAAATCCCTAATAAAAAAATAAAATAAAAAATGTTAAAAACAAAAACTATAAGCATAGATGAATAAATACGGATAAAAAATAAATGTTATCCAAGAATGATAGAAAGAACCAAGGAAATTAATAGCAAATAAAAAATGTAAACTATAAGGACTGAAATGAAAAATAGAATATATAATTAATTTCAATTGAACAAAAAAATTGAAACAAATACATGATCAAAATAAATAAATATATATTTTTTAAAAAAATTATAGTGTAATTTTGTTTAAAAAATTAAAGATTAAGGATTGAAATGAAAAGTAGCATACATGATTAATTTCAATTGGAGGACACAATACATGATTTTATTTATTTCAATCGAAATAAATATATTAAAACAAGCTATATAATTAATTTCAATTAAAAGACAAGATTGAAATAAATAAAATCTTGGGACCGAAATAAACAAAGTCATTCAATTTTTTTTTTGTGCTGTAATTTTTTATAAAATTAAAAGAATAAGGACCAAAATGAAAGATAAAATATATGACAAATTTCAATTGGAGGACCCAATCAGAAGCAATTAAAATATGCATACTGAAATAATTAAAATAACCAAAAGCAAACCAAAATTCAAAAGAATAAGGACTAAATTGAAACCCAACACATATAATCATTTTCAATTGAAGGGTACAATTGCAATAAATCAAAAACTATATTAAAAATAACAGTAATAAAAGTGAAATCAAAAGTCCATGGACCAAACTAAACATATCGCAAATTGTAGAGACCATAGTGTATTTACGGTTGACAGGAGAGAGAAAAGAGAAAAAAACTTAAACTCATCCACCAGAGTTTCACCAGCCACTGTAACCAAACACGCGTCACACTTGGAGTAAGAGGACATTCTAGCGCACTATGTGAGACAACAGTCGTCTGTTTTTGACCACTGGAATGAGTCGCATGCACCGCTTGAGCAACGCATGTGCAAGAAACACTGCAGACGTGTTCGTACAATGCGCCTGTAGTATTTTAAAAAAATAATAATGAATAATTACCTATACACCTCTTGACCCAACAATAATTATGAAAAAACCAACGTGGAAAATACAGCATTACCCCCGGGCTCGGGGTTTATTTTTTATCGTTTTCGGGGGATAATTTCATAGTTATATTGTGTAACAAATTTAAAAATAACATCTTTGTTCCTTGAAAATTGCCAAACTACCCCCAATTTCAGATGTCTTCTTTTGTTGTTTTAGAGGGCTATTTTCATAGTTTTATTATGTAACAAATCCAAAAATATCATCCATATTCTTTGACCCTGAAAATTCTAAAATACCTCGAGTCTCGAGGGCTAAAAATTTTCGATAATAAAATAAAATGATAATTTTACTATTAAATTTTACTATCACAATAAATAATAATCTGAATATGTACAAACAATAAAAAAATCTACAGTGAAATTGCCTCACGTATTATATTATAGTTAATTAATGGATTGTGTTAACATGCTTCTACAGAAAATTGCAGTGGTGAACTTGTGATATTCTTGATCTCATTAAACTTTTGGCTTCTTAGAAATGGTGAGTCCAAAAGCGAGCCAATGAGTGATAATATTACAAAATCCAATATGCACAAAAATTATTAAATTCCAATAAAAATTTAAATACATATTAAATATTTAAAAATTAAAAAATAAACTTTCTAAAACTCATAAGATAATATGGAAAAGTAGCTGAAACTCGGGAACAATGTAAAATCTTGGTGGCACGTGCACCCACGCGCTACCATCACAGGTGGTGCAGCCGCTAGTGGATCACGAAACAAAGAGGAATCAGGTAAATCTTCCCCTTTTCTCATTTCATACGCCGACGGTGAGGACTAAAATAACATAAACAAATGTTCTAGTTCTCTCTTTTTCAGATCCGAGTCTTCCTCCGTTTTGGTGGTTGTCGCTACTTTCTACTTGGCCCCTGTGATGATAAAGAGTCAACTTAACCACCGTGAGGATGGAGAACTAGGGAGTGACTATGAGCAGGTAGCTGACAGTTGTGAGGAACAACATCATTGTTGTTTGTGTTGCTGTCGTGGCTAAGGAAAAGAGATCTGGGTGTCTGACAATAACGAGAAATAAGACAATAATTTTGGCGAGGAGCAAACGATGAGTGGCTAGTAACGATGATAGTGAGGGAGAGATTGAGTGTGGTGAATATCGTGGGGTCTTCGAGTTTATGAGAGAGGAAGGGGATGTATCAGGGTTGCGTGGAAGAAAAGGCCAGTTAGCTTTTATTAGGGTTGATGGCTGGTGACGGTGGTTAGTGGTTGCTTGTGTGGTTGGATCATAAGGCTGGTGACGGTGGTTAGTGGTTGCTTGTGTTGTTGGTTTCATGACTTCGATAAAAGAACGGTGGTCAGTCTCATGTATGGTTGGAGGTTGGCTATAGAAAGTTGGCTATAGAAAGTTGGCACAGTTATTTTAGTGATGTTAAATGGAAACTCTCTCACAAATTTCTTTGATTATTGCTGGGGAGGAAAAAATATATCTCTACCTCTCACAACCTAATATGATTAAAAGCGATGAATAAGTTCTTATTTGAACTTGGTTTGGTGCCATAGAACTTTGTGTTGCGACATTTATAATATGTTAAATTACAGCAGGAATGCGACATTATAATGTGTTAAATTACAGCTGGATTGACAGCTGGTATGTCATGTGTTTGTATTTTAACATAAAGTGTACTGAAAAACTAGGTTAAAATTCCTGTACATGAACAACTAGGAGGTGTAATTGAATTCAAATAATGTACACTGAATTTTTACATGGTATCAAAGTACATCTGATTTTTTTAATCAAATTTCCTCCCTCTTCATCATTGTTCGAAACCCAGAAAAAAATCACTATTCATTACCATCGAATTGCTACAGTGTTTGCTCATCAAAAACCCAAGAAAATATTGTTCATCTACAATGTTTGTTCATCAAAACCTAGAAAGTTAACCTAAAAACCCAAAAAAAAAAAAATCACCATGCACCCAAAAAAACTAGCTCATCAATTTAGTACATTAACCCAATTTGACAAGTACCCATAAATCCCTCCATTCACCCACTTCGAACCCAGTCCCAAACATGAAAAAAAAAACAACAACATGGAAATTAACCCAACAACAGTACCTGCCTCCACTCCAACAACACAAATTGTAGTCCATCAAAACAACTCTACTCTTTGAATTGGACTCACAATAAATGAAACAAATTACTCACTAGAGAGTCAACTTATGGAAATGAGAATTGGTGAAAGAAATAGAGCTGGGGATCTTACGGGTGAGGCGAAGAAACCAGACAAAATTGACACGAAAAGAGAGGCTTGAATTACTGAAAACCACCGAGTCAAAAGTTGGTTCATTGACTCGATGAGCTCATCGTTAATGCATAGGTTCATTCGGCTGCCCACGGCGACAAAGATATAGGAGGCAACAACCAAACCTTTTACCATGGATCAGACAAGACATAAATTTTTGAATCATAGGTTGAAAAAGTTAACGGTGTGGTTCAGCTTCACTCAATCATGGCAAGGCTTCGGGTGTGTATCTTCCTCAGTGGTTTGGACCTAGTTTTTGAACAGGTCCGGGGGGAGATTCTGAGGAAGGAGCCAAAACTGGAGCTAGAGAATGCTTATGCATATATTCGGAGGGAACATCAACAACTCCAGGTGATGAGTGGGGATTGGAAGCTGATTAAACCCATAGAGAAGGAGGGACTCACCACCACCATGAACCCATCCTAGAAGGGTCAATGATGGTGGCACACAGGACCTATTTGTAGTGCCCCTGGCAGTCTAAAAATTGGGGGGGGGGGGTAAATGGGTCTAAATAGGGGAAATATTAGAGGACTAGTTTGTACCCACTGCAGAGAATTAACTTACTCAAAACAAAGATGCTATGAAATTATTGGGTGCCCTGACTGGTAGGATTTTAAGGAAAAAAATCTCAAAAATATTAGAAAAAAATGTTAGAACTCGTCCCGGAAGGGTCAATGATGGTGGCATACAGGACTCATTTGCAGCGCCCTTGATAGTCTAAAAATTAGAGGTGGGGGGGGAAATGGGTTTAATTAGGGAAAAAAATTAGAGGACTAGTTTGTACCCATTGCAGAGAATTAACTTACTCAAAACAAAGATGCTATGAAATTACTAGGTGCCCTGACTTGTGGGATTTTAAGAAAAAAATCCTCAGAAAAATATTAGAAAAAATATGGCGAATTGTATGAAAGTAGAACAAGGTTAGTCAATGGCAAACGTTGTTCATCCAGGTATAATTGGTAAAGCTTCTATACTCTCTGTCACTGCTAAGAATAGCTCTCCGATTATTGATATAGTTGTATCCGATCACATGACTACAGATTCTGGTAATTTAAATTCCTTTAAATCCTATTCTCAGTCAGTTATTTACACCACTAACGATAGTACTTCTACGATTACTGGGGAAGGGTCTATCACTTTGACTGATTCCCTCACTTAAGATACAATTCTTTTTGTTTAATCTCTTGAATACAGTCTCATTTTGGTTAGCCAAATTACTTCTATTCTTATATGTACTGTAACTTTTTGTTTGTTTTTTTTATCTTTCAAGACATTCTAACCTGAAAGATTCTTTGTTATGGTGTTAGATGGGACAGTCTTTATTATCTGGAGTTAACCAAAAAGGGGGGGGGTCAAAACTCAATTAGACATATTAGATAAACAATAAAGACAAAGCTCAAACACTCGTATGGTTGTGACATCGAAGGCTAGGACATCTTTTCTTTGGGTACCTTAAAAATTACAACCATATTTGTTTTTAGATTTCAGTAACTTAGATTTTCAATGTGAAATTTGTGAATTGAACAAAAGCCACCGTATCCTTTTTTTACCAAGTTTGAATAAAAGTTTAGAATCTTTCATAGGTATTCACTATGATGTTTGGGGTCCTCCAAAAATTCTATCATTTTCAAATGCTCGTTATCTTGTTAAATTTATTGATGAGTGTCATAACCTAATTTCTGGTTTATTCCCCAAGATCTACCTAAAAAATAAAAAAAATAAAATAAAAGAGGGTGGTTTCAGTAGAAAAATCAAGGTGGCAATTTCGGATGTTTTGGAGAACTCGGTCGTAGCTATTTTTGCCCAGAAATGAAAGAAAATGCAGATCCAAGGCTAAAATAATTTATTATCGGATAAATCTGCATAAAAATTAAGTTGAAATACATAATTATATTTTATAGGCTAATTTGATTTAATCGTCGGTCAATTTAAAGTATAATTATGCTTCGAATTTAACTGAGAGTCCAATTGAAGGATTTAATTAAACGCAAGGGCTAAATTATACCTAAGAAAGAGGATCTTAAACGGGTTGCTCGGATTAGAAGGGAGGCTAGAATGGCTAAGATCAAAGGAAAAGAATCGAACAATGAAGATCTTACCATCCCACCGCTTCAAGAATCCTTCCGTAGCTCAACAAAGATAGTCAAAGCAGGCATAAGAGATATGCATATCAACACTTTTGAATATCAAAAGGTAGAGACAAATCTTCCGCAACTCTCCATATATAACATTGATGCTCCCTTTGCAAGGTCTTTCGTGTGGAAATTAGCTAAAGGAGAAATGTTCCAGAACTGGAAAATGAAACCAGTTCATATTATGTTCAAAAAGTAAAATATACATGTTATGTTATTTATCATTCATTAAGGGTAGAATAGTCTTTTAATATATATATATATATATATATATATATATATATATATATATATATATAGGTTAACTTAAACAAGTATTTGACATTATTATGAAACTATCTAGTATCATTTTCTTAATTCTCTCTTTATATATATTGAAATGTTTAACATGATATCAAAACTTAATTCATTCCCGAGCACAATGTTAACGGGACCAACTAGCATTTGAATCCATATTTTGGGTTCTTTCAGTGTGTTTTTCATTAATTTCAAATAAAAGAACCTTATTTGATTTTCATTTCTATTTATAAATGGTGTTTTTAGGCTTTAGCTTTGGGCGAGGAAGCCCATCAACAAAGCAAAGCCTTTTCCAAACTTAGAGACATGTTTGGTATGTCTAGTTTTTTTAAAAATATATTTTATTATCTTTCAAGTTGTCGCACGTCGCCACGCGACATCCCGGGAGGGGGTTTTGTCTTTCGCAATGGAGTTGTCGAGAAGTTGTCACCTGGTTGTTGAGGGTTGTTAGGAAAACCCGATTGCACTGGTTTGATCAGATATTCTAAAGTAGAGACTGATTGCATAAAATGAAGATATTAGCACCCATAGTACACCTTACCTGAGGTAATCTACATTGTCTATCTTAATGTGATTTTGAACGCTGCAACATGCCATATTTATTCATGTGAATAAATCTAGCTTTTAAGATTTTATTATGAGTTCATGAACCCAAATAAAATATCAGAAAAAACATTCATGTAGATGCCTTAAAAGGATTATCTATCATGGATGAGCTTTCCGCAATTTTATACATTGTAAAAAATATTCCAATTAAAAAAAAATTGATCACAACTCAAAATAATCCTCTGAATTTTATTAGTTATTTCTAAATATGTAAATACTATAAGTTTATTATTTACTATATGAAATTAATCATTAATTCTCATGAATTAATTTCATAGTTTATCAATTAAAAAAAAATCGATCATCGCTCAGAATAATCCTGAAAATTTTATTAGTTATTTTTGAATGTGTAAATATTAAACTACATGTAGATTTGACATTTACTTCCCGCAATTAACCATTAACTCTCATAAATTAAATTCTTAATTTCTTTCAATATTAACTGATTCAACAAAATCAATCACTACTCAAAATAATCTTGAAAATTTTTGTTGATCGATTATAAATATATAAATGGTAACCTACATGTAGATCTAGCATTTTCTATTCAAATTTAACCATTAACTATCATAAATTAATTTCACGATTTATTTTAATATAAACTAAATTCTTAATATTTAATAACCTTGTTATTAAATCTAAGAAATTTTTTTGAAAAACAACACATTTTTCTATATAATTTTATTTTTTTCTTAACAAAATAACAGAAATAAAATACACCACACACATTCTATTTTTTATTTCTTTTTCATCACATTTTACAAGTAAAATACAAATCACACATTATATTTTTTATTTTTTTTCTCATTATATTTTATAAATAATAATTAAAAATACAATAAAAATTCAAATAAACACATAAACATACAAAAATTACAAAAAAAATCTCAGAAATAGTGCTGGAGCAGTGGCGGCAGCTGCTGGAACACTGGTGGCGTGTCAGCCCACGCGCCTCCATCACCGACGTGCCGCCTCCAGCGAAGGTGCACGCCAGGGGTCGCGCAAATCTTCTTTTTTCTTTTCTCTCGCGCCGATGGTGGCCTTCGGGAGACCTGCAAACACAGAAAAAAAAACACCAACAAACCCAAAAGCACACAATCAATGTTTCGGTTACCTCTTCCCTCCAGATCTACATTTTCCTTCTTGGTTTATTTTCTTCTTTGTCTTCAGATGGTTGAGGGTGCTGTGGTGGAGGCTGTCACCGGTCGGAGCTGATGGTGGCTGCTGGGGCCGTGTAGATCTTCTCTTTTCCTCTCCCACCGGCGGTGGCCTTCAATGGCTACCTGCAAAACAAAACCAAATCACAAACACAAAATCAATCGATTCTCCTCTTCTTCAAATCTCGGGTCTGTTCTTCTTCAAATCTTGGGTCTGTTCTTCTTCAAGGCTGGTGGGCTGCTCTGCCGTGGAAGGGGCTGTGCTGCCGATGGTGAAAAAGGGGAAACGGGAGTGAGGGGGGAAAAGAAGAGAGAAATGGGGGAAGGGGTTGCTGTGGAGAGCGGCTGACGGCAAGAGGAACGGGAAGGAAGATTTGCTGCTTGGACGGGGCTAGCAGAGGAGAAATCACTACGTATGGGTCTGCTAGCAGAGAAAGGCTGAAAGGAGGGGGGGAAATGGGGTTGTCGGGTTTCTGAACAAGAGAGGTTGTAATGGCTTGCCGGCTGGAGGCAGGTAGGAGTGAAGGAGAGGGGGCTGCCTGTGCTGGTGGATTGGAGGAAGAGAGGGAAGGGGGAAATGGGGAGGCAGTAATGGTAGTCTGCTGGCCGGAGGGGAAGAAAAGTGAGGGGGAAAGGAAGAGAGGAAAAGGGGAAAAGGGGGGGCTGCCACCCCAAAATGGGAGAAAAATTAGTGCTAGGTTGTTTTCAGGGTCTGGGGTGCATGTATTTTTTGAGTTTTTTTAATTCTATTTATAAAGTTTTTTTATATTTAAAAATTCAAACACAACTTTTAAATTACATGTCTTTTTTTAATTTAATTTTTGATTTTTAATTTGTGTATTTTCATCTTTAATTAATCATAAAACTTTTAATTTATTTAATTTTATCATTGTACTAAAATATTTTTAAATATTTTTATATTTTTTTTTTCAAAATATAAAAATAATAGGTCAAAAATTGGATAGCAATAAAAATAAATTTGCTAAATATGGTCTTATGAAAAAAAAAAAAAGGGCTATAAATTTATACCATAAAGTTTGAGTGCCCAATATTAAATATACTTGTTTTTCAGGCATCTTTTTTTTTTTTTTTTAAATATATATATATTTTAAACTGAAGGATAAGAGAAATACAAGAAGCAGGCGGTGCTGTGCGGGACATGGATTGCTCTGGTTAGGGTTTGATCTCTCAGAGGTAAGATCTTTTCATGACTCTAACCTTCAAACCATGCTTCATATGAAGGACTATAGAATTAGAAGGTAAAATGGGATGATTTTCAACCACCTGCAAACTATAATTCCATATCACAGCGGCGCCAACAGCTTTCATTTCCACCATGGCCAACTCCTTGCCTATACAAGCTCTCGGCCCTGCATTAAATGCTGTGAACTTGTAAGGCGAAACATCTACGAGTTCTCCTTTGTTTGAAATCCACCTCTCTGGCTTGAATTCTAAGCAATCTTCACCCCAGATCTCTTCCATCCTTCCCATCGAGAAAGGAGAGTAGATGACCCTTGTATTTTTTCCGATTTGATGCCCGCTCGGAAGAGTGTCCGAGTCAATCGAGACTGTGTGCTCGAAAGGTACGGGAGGATAGAGCCGAAGGGACTCGCATATGGCTGCTTGGAGATAATTTAGCTTAGATAGTTCTTCAAAATTGAAATGCCTCCCCTTCCCATCTTCTTTTGCATTTAAATTTGTTTTGATCTCTTCCAAAATACTCTTTTCTATCAGGGGGTGAGTTGCCACAAGCCACAGAAACCATGCAAGGCCAGAACTTACGGCCTCGCTTCCAGCTGATAAGAGGTTAAACGCCATGTCTCTTGCATATTTCTCCGATTTCTTGAACGCACTCATTTCCCTTTCGTCTTGATCATTATCTTCAACCAGCACGAACGTTAAGAAGTCGAAATCATCTCTGTCCATTGGAGTTTTGCTTCTCTTTAATAATTCTTTTTTTCTCGAAATGCACTGGTACAATAAACGATCAAAGATCTCCGAACTGATTTTCATCTTCCTCTCTTCCCCGATTTGAAGCCACTTCTGTAGCTTCCAAAACCATTGTGGCTTAAGATGTCGTTGAAGTACAACCTCCTCCATGTCATAATAAGCTTGCTTGTATGGAACTTGAGGGAATTCAATTGAAAGAGAATTCGGATCAAATCCCAACATCAGCAGGCAGACAAAGTCAAACATGAATCGCTTCAGCACATCTTGCATGTCTACTTCTTCTCTTTGTTCGGAGAAATGCTCAAGAATTACAAATATTCCTTGCAAGACTTTTCGTTGAATGATCCTCTCCACAGCTTCCTCAAACTTGCTGTATCTTATAAAAGAGTGAATTGTTCTCCTTTGGGTTTTCCACCGATCTCCATCAGCAGAGAAGATTCCATCACCGAAAATTTCATCAAAAATCTCCTTGAACTCAACGCCCTTGTGGTAGTTGAAGGCCTTTTTTCTTAAAACGTGGTGAACATTCGCCGGATTACTGGTCAGCAGAGCATCAAGAGTACCCATCCAAGGCCCTTTGAAAACAAATGTACCGCCACATTGTTGAAGCACATAGGTTACAAACTCGTGGACTCGAGCTGAGTTTCGAAACAGCCCTGGCAACATTCCAACCACGGGCCAATTGATAATCACAGAGCTTCTGTTCCTCCACCACCGAAAGGAAAGCCAAAGAAAGATGATGAATAGAAAAACCAATCGTAGCATTTTTTTTTTTTTATAATTTTTTGTGGATAAACCAGTCAGCAGTGATGATAACCCTGCAATCCTTTTTATTCTACGAGTTGTAGACCTACAAATTCAATAAATGATCCCACCATTAAATTAAGGTTCAGTCTCCATTAAATTAAGGTAATACGTTGTGGGATGCTGCGGAACATTCATCTAAAATTTAATATATGATTAATATCAATAAATATAATAATAATTATTATTAAAATAATAAAAATTATTAAATTACTCCAAAGAAAAAAATTGAAAATATTAACAAAAAAAAACAAGAAAAAAATATATTATTATTATTGAGTGAATAATAGAAAAATAAATTCAATAAAAGAATAAAAAGCCCAAAAACTTTAACAAAAGATCAAACAAAAAAATAAAATTATTAGCTAAAAAAATCATTTGTTGTGAAAATAAAAAAAAAACTAATAAAAAAACCAAAACAAAGAACAAAGTAAAAAAAAAAATATTAATTTTCAAATGATCATAAACACAAACTAAAATTTAAGAACAATTTTTGAAAAAAAAAAGTTATCTCAACAAAAGAGAAAATAATAAAAATTAAAAACTAAAACTAAAGGCGCGTGCACACACATAAACATGGGCAAAAATAAGAACAATTTAAGCTATAAAAAATTAAAGAAATTAAAATTAAAAATTAAAATCATAAGGCCTCAAACAAAACCAAATATATTATCAATTTCAATTAAATAAAAAAATATAAAAAATCAATTAAAATATAATATCTATATATACAATGTTTGATATAATGAAACACATTAACACACCCTCTTATAACAATATGACTATCGAAGTCTTAACATCTAAAAATATCAGTACTATTACTACTATAATAATAAAAATTATTAAATTACTCCAAGAAAAAAAAATAAAAAACATTAACAAAAGAGAAAGCAAGAAAAAAAAACTAAAATTATTATTATAATTGCTTTAATAATGGAAAAAAATTCAATCATAGAAAAAAGCCCAATAACTTTAACAAAAGAGTAAACAAGAAATGAAAAAAATAGAAATTATTAGATAAAAAAATCATTTGAGGTGAAAATAAAATAAAACTAATAGAAAACAACCAAAAGAAAGAACAACGAAAAAAAACAGAAACATTAATTTTCAAATGATCACAAACTCTAACTAAGATTTAAGAACACTTTTTTTAAAAAAAATACTATCTCAACAAAAGAGAAAGTAATAGAAATAAAAAAAAACTAAAAGCACATATATATGAACATGAACAAAAATATGGATAATTTAAGAAATATTGAAAAATAAAGGAATTAAAATAAAAAATTAAAAGTATAAGGGCTGAAATGAAAACCAAATATATTATTAATTTCAATCAAAGGATAAAAATAAAAAAATAAAATCTTATGTATCGAAAATATTAAGGGATTTAAAAGCAAATAAAAAATTAAAATAATAAGGATCAAAATGAAAATGTCATATATAATCAATTTCAATCGATGTACTTAATAGAATTAAGGACTATAAAGCACAATTCAAAGAACAGGGACCAAAATAAAAAGATAATAAAACTAGGAGGCTGACGTGTAGTTTTGGTTAAAGGAGATAGAAAAGGGGGGAAACCTTCAACCGCACACTAGTTCGTGTCCAGCTACCTTTAAATGTCACGTGTCACACCATCAGGAAGAGGACACAGAGGTGCATCCACAGAGATGCCTGAGGCATATTTTCCGTCACTAGACGACGACGAACGTGTTGCTCGAAGAGGGCGTGAGGTCGTTTACTGTTGCCCACGTGTGGGACATGCACCCATAGTAGCCAAACATTAATAGTAAGGAAATATGGTCAATTACCGGGACCCTCAACAACCAACTCTTAATTTTTATTTTATTTATGGGCATATCCATATTTAACTATTTTAAAAAAAAATATGAAATGCCTGTGGCAGCCCTCTTAGCCATAATTGATTTTTGTCTTTTTTGAGGGACAAAATGGTTATTTTACTGTGCAAAAATATATAAAAAAATAAAAAAATTGGTGCCTCGAACCAAACCGAAAAGGTGCAATTACTGTGTAATCCCTCCATCTAGCTACTGTTTTTTGTCTTTTTCGAGGGACAAAATTATTATTTTACTGTTCAAAAAAATCAGTAAATCGGCGAATCAAACTTACCCAAAAACTAAGCAATATTATTATAATCCACAATGATTCTCCTCACAAGCGCTACAGTAACTTACCCTAACATCTTTTAGTATATTAGATAATTAGTTAGATTGACAACACTGCGTTTTGGCTAATCAAACAATTTTTATATTTGGTAGTATTGCAGTAATTAATAGGATTTACTAATTTCAAAATAAAATAAAATATTTATATATTTCAAGTTTGATATAATTAGATGACAATACATAAAGTGGCAATGGATGTTGATGAAGCACATCAACACACCTAAATACAATAATATCGACATAAAAACTTTATTATCAAAGAGATGAAAATAGATAATTGCTTTAAAATCTTTTTAGCGCAAAATTGAGGTAAAACATGTAAATTTTCCAGCAGTTGCATCAACCTTCATGCTATCATGAGTTCACATGCATGGTTTGACATAAATAGAAGACAAAATACTTAAAATAGCAATGACTGTTGTTGGAGAACATCAACACATTCGAGGATAACAATATCAACACAAAAACCTCATCATTGAAATATGGAAATGGATAATTGCTCTAAAATCTTTTTAGCATAAAAGTGAGGAAAAAGATGTAGATTTTTCAGCAGCTGCATCATGCTGCCATAAGCCTACGTTTCTGCAAAAAAAATAACAATTACCATTGCCTTGAAAATTTATGCAAAACTAATATGACTATATTGATAGTTATTTAATCAATTGTCATAATTCAGCGACAATGATATGCAAAAGGAGAATAACAATAGGCTATCACTTAGAAACTAAAATTGTAAAACTTTATTAATGTAGGAAAGACAGTGGTAACATTGCATCAAAATGAAACCCAATGAAAAACAACCATAACACATTAGTTGTTTAGGTTTGTCATAAAATATTTTTATATTTATCAGAATAAATAAAAGAGTGGGGATAAGAAAAGGTGGAAGAATCATGACAAGAACAACAATGTTGGTGGTAGTTTATGATGCTTTTCTTGCATTTTAGAATAACAATGTCTAAGAATCTAATACTAGTAATATCGTTGATAATTTCAGCAATTTGAAACCTTTTTTTTTATCAACTTTGATCAAACACATTTGTATACTCTAATCTATGGTTCTTTATTGAATCTAAAATGAAAACTTAGGCATTACTATTTGTAAAATCAAGATAGAAAATTTGAAATGACCCTATTCTTTATCTTTTTTCAAAGATTTATCATGAGCCGGATAAATTTGTATTAACTTGAAAAGGTATGATGGTGTACTGAGTCTTCTTATAACTTTCACTATGCAATTTTCACCTATTAGTTGATGATAATGAGGAAATGACATGTTGATCCCAAGAAGAAGAGAAATACAATCTTACAAAAAACCATAACATGTTTGTTGTTTAAACTTAGCACAAGACATTTGTTATTATTAAATATAAATGTGTGAACATGGATGACAATATGAACGCTACACAATAACAACAATAGCATGGAAGTGTGTATTGGTTTAGAGTTATTAGATTACTATGTGAAATTATTATCATTTAAAGACAAAATAATTGAAAAGAGTAGTTTGGATAACTTTTCTTGCTTCTTTTTCTAGTTTCTGAAAGGTGCTCTAATGATATTTTTTTAAGATTTTATTTGCAAAATTTTTTTTAAAAGAAGAATGCATCATTATACAATTAGAATGGTTTGTGACAGTTGCAATTTTTTTTATTGAGTGTTATGAATAAAAGAATAAACTATAGGAATAAATGCAAATAAAATAAAATTGTATCTAAAAAACAAAATGTGTTAAGAAATATATTTTTTTTGTTGCTATTATATAAATAGTTATTAGTTTTTGCCAAGTGAGTGACCAATTTTATCCCATTTGTTACTACCGTAATCATCCTTAGTCTTATCATGGCATATAAGGCACAAACAATACTTTTGTTTTGGTTAAAGCATTTGTTTTTGGTTTCTTTAAACGGTCATCTATGGATTGGCTTGTTTGTGCCTATGGATGGATGCCATTTTTTTTTTTGGTTTTTGACTTGCTTTATCCCATAACTAGCCAATGCCCCTGCGCTTGTCGCAGACAGCACCATATTTTTTTCAATGAAAAAAAATTAATTATGTGAGTTTTTTTAACTATAATATAAATTTAGGTAAAATAATAAATATATGTAGAATTCTTGTTTAGATAAAAAAGCAAAATATTTTTACAAAAAACAATAAAAAAGTAATCATGAAAATTATCATTACTATGGCGCAAATAATAAAATTCTAAAATCATCTAATCCGAATAATAGATAAATATATATATATATATATATATATATATATATATATATATATATATATATATATATAAAAGAATAAAGGGAAAAAGGGTGTAGTATTAATTTGAAAATGATCGTCAACATAAATTAAAATTTCAGGACTGAACTAAATAAAAATAAATCCCTAATAAAAAATAAAATGACAAAAATTAAAAACAAAAATTAAAAGTATAGATGAATAAATACGGATAAAAAATAAATGTTGTCCAAGAATGATAGAAAGAACCAAAGAAATTAATAGTAAATAAAAAATTCAAACAATAAGGACCGAAATGAAAAATACAATATATAACTAATTTCAATCGAATGACAAAATTGAAACAAATAAAAACATTGAGAGCAAAATAAATAAATATATATTTTTTTTAAAAAATTACAGTGTAATTTTGTTTAAAAAATTAAAAGATTACGGATTCAAATGAAAAATAGCATACATGACTAATTTCAATTGGAGGACACAATTAAAATTAATTAAAATAAACTATATAATTAATTTCAATTGAAAGACAAGATTGAAATAAATAAAACCTTGAGACCGAAATAAACAAAGACATTCAAAAAATTTTATTGTGTAATGTTTTTATAAAATTAAAAGAATAAGGACCAAAATGAAAGATAGAATATATGATAAATTTCAATTGGAGGACCTAATCAGAAGCAATTAAAATATGCATACTGAAATAATTAAAATAACCAAAAGCAAACCAAAATTCAAAAGAATAAGTACTAAATTGAAACCCAACATATAAATCAGTTTCAATTGAAGGGCACAATTGTAACAAATAAAAAACTATATTAAAAATAACAGTAATAAAAGTGAAATAAAAAGTCTAGGGACCAAACTAAACATATCATAATTTGTAGAGACCATAGTGTATTTAGGAGTGACAGGAGAGAAAAGAGAAAAAAAACTTAAACTCGTCCATCGGAGCTTCACCGGCCACTGTAACCAAACACGCGTCACCCGAGGAGTAAGAGGACATTCTAGCGCACCATGTGAGACAATGGTCGTCTATTTTTGACCACCGGAATGAGTTGCATGTGCCACTTGAGCAATGCATGTGCATGAAACACTGCAGACGCATCCATACAACGTGCCTACAGTATTTTCAAAAAGAAATAATGAATAATTACCCATACACCTCTTGACCCAACAATAACTATGAAAAAACCAACTTGGAAAATACAGCATTATCCCCGGGTCTGGGGCTTTTTTTTTATTGTTTTCAAGGGCTAATTTCGTAGTTATATTTTGTAACAGATTTAAAAATACCATTTTTGTTCCTTAGAAATTGCCAAACTACCCCCGGTTCCAGATGTCTTCTTTTATTGTTTTAGAGGGCTATTTTTATAGTTTTATTATGTAACAAATCCGAAAATGTTATCTATATTCTTTGGAAAATTTTAAAATACCCCGAGTCACGGGGGCTAAAAATTTTCGATAATGAGATAAAATGGTAATTTTACTATCACAATAAATAATAATCTAAATCCATGCAAACAATAAAAAAATCTACATTGAAATTGCATCACGTTTTATATTATAGTTAGGGGGTGTTTGGGATTGCTGTTGCGGTTGCTTTTCAAAACTTTTCAAAAAGTTTTTCGTGCCGAAATATATCAAAATGATGTTTTTTTATTTTTTTAAAATTATTTTTGACATCAATACATCAAAATAATCTAAAACATAAAAAAATTAATTTTTATTGAAAAAAAAAAAATTTTTGCTACGGTGCAAAAGCTGCCCTGAACATGCTTTTAATGGATTGTGTTAACATACTTCTACAAAAAATTGCAGTTGTGATCTTCGTGATCCCATTAAACTTTCGGGCTTCTTAGAAATGGTGAGTCCATAAACGAGCAAATGAGTGATAATATTACAAAATCCAATATGCACAAAAATTATTAAATTCCAATAAAAATTTAAATACATATTAAATATTTAAAAATTACAAAATAAACTTTCTAAAACTCATAAGATAATATGGAAAAGTTGCTGAAACTTGGGAACAATATAAAATATTGGTGGCACGTGCACCCACGCGCTACCATCACAGGAGGTGCAGCGGCTAGTGGATCACGAAACAAAGAGGAATCAGGTAAATCTTCCCCTTTTCTCATTTCATACGCCGACGGTGAGGACTAAAATAACATAAACAAATATTCTAGTTCTCTCTTTTTCAGATCCGAGTCTTCCTCCGTTTTGGTGGTTGTCGCTACTTTCTACTTGGCCCGTGTGATGATAAAGAGTCAACTTAACCACCGTGAGGATAGAGAACTAGGGAGTGACTATGAACAGGTAGCTGACAGTTGTGAGGAACAACATCAGTGTTGTTTGTGTTGCTGTCGTGGCTAAGGAAAAGAGATCTGGGTGTCTGACAATAACGAGAAATAAGACAATAATTTTGGCGAGGAGCAAACGATGAGTGGCTAGTAACGATGATAGTGAGGGAGAGATTGAGTGTGGTGAATATCGTGGGGTCTTCGAGTTTATGAGAGAGGAAGGGGATGTATCAGGGTTGATGGCTGGTGACGGTGGTTAGTGGTTAGTGGCTACTTGTGTGGTTGGCTCATGAGGCTGGTGACGGTGGTTAGTGGTTACTTGTGTTGTTGGTTTCATGACTTCGATAAAAGAACGGTGGTCAGTCTCATGTATGGTTGGAGGTTGGCTATAGAAAGTTGGCTATAGAAAGTTGGCACAGTTATTTTAGTGATGTTAAATGGAAACTCTCTCACAAATTTCTTTGATTATTGCTGGGGAGGAAAAAATATATCTCTACATCTCACAACCTAATATGATTAAAAGCGATGAATAAGTTCTTATTTGAACTTGGTTTGGTGCCATAGAACTTTGTGTTGCGACATTTATAATATGTTAAATTACAGCAGGAATGCGACATTATAATGTGTTAAATTATAGCTGGATTGACAGCTGGTATTTCATGTGTTTGTATTTTAACAGAAAGTGTACTGAAAAACTAGGTTAAAATTCCTGTATATAAACAACTAGGAGGTGTAATTGAATTCAAATAATATTCACTGAATTTTTACATGGTATCAAAGCATATCTGATTTTTTTAATCAAATTTCCTCCCTCTTCATCAATGTTCGAAACCTAGAAAAACAGTCACTATTCATTACCATCAAATTGCTAAAGTGTTTGCTCATCAAAAACCCAAGAAAATATTGTTCATCTACAATTTGTTCATCAAAACCAAGAAAGTTAACCTAGAAACCTGTAAAAAAATCAACTTGTACCTAAAAAAACTAGCTCATCAATTCAATTCATTAACTCAGTTTGACATGTCCCCAGAAATCCCTCCATTCACCCACTTCAAATCCAGCAACATGGAAATTAACCTAGCAACCATATCGGCCTTCACTCTGGCAACACAAATTGTAGTCCATCAAGACAACTCTTCTTTTCCAACTGGACTCACAACAAATGAAACAAATTACTCACTATAGAGTCAACTTATGGAAATGAGAATCGGTGAAAGAAATAGAGCTGGGTATCTTACCGGTGTAACGAAGAAACCAGACACAACTGACCTGAAAAGAGAGGCTTGAATTATTGAAAACCACCAAGTCAAAAGTTGATTGATTGACTAGATGAGCTCATCGTTAATGCAAAGGTTCATTCGGCTACCCACGATGACAAAGATATAGGAGGCAACAGCCAGAACCTTCTACGATGGATCATGTTGCACGTCGCCGCGCGGCGTCACCCCGGCGAGGGGGTTCTTTTTGGTGTCTTGTATTGGAGTCGTTAAGGAGTCACCACCTGGCTGTTGAGGGTCGCTAGGAACACCCAGTTGTACTGGTCTGATCAAAGATTCAAGGGTACGGGACTTGTTGCGGAAAGGGAAGGTATTAGCACCCCTAATACGCCTTACCTGAAGTAAGTTGCATTGTCTACCTTGATGTGATTTTGAATGCTTCGACGGATTTATTTGTGTAAAAAAAATGTTCCGATTTGAAAAGAAAATCGGTCACCGCTCAAAATAGTTTTATTTATTATTTCTAGATATACAAAAGATAGCCTACTTGTAGTTTCTTCATTTACCACCTGAAATTAACCATTAATACCCATGAATTAATTTCACGATTGAACGATTCATAAAAAATTGAACAACGCTTAGAATCATCCTGACAATTTTGGTGGTTATTCCCGAATATGTAAATGTTAGCCTACGCGTAAATCCGGCAATTACGACCTAAAATTAACCGCTAATTCCCATGGATTAATTTCGCGATTTATTTTAATATTAGGCCAATTTGCAAGATTTAATAAAATTATTATTAAATCTAAAATATTTTTTGGGAAAACACTATGGCCGTTACAAATAAAAACATTTTTTTTATTTCACTTTATATTATTTTTTCTTAACAAAACATACATAAAGTTGAGTATACACAACACGACACACGCACACATTCTCTTTTTTCTGTTTCATTATACTTTTACAAATAAAATACAGCTCACACATACATTATCTTTTTTTTTCTCATTACATTTCACAAATAATAATTAAAATACAATAAAAACTCAAATAAACACATAAACATAAAGAAAATTACAAAAAAACAACTCAGGAACAGTGGCAGAGGCAGTGCAGTGGCCTTGGTGACTGGTGGCGCGTCATCCCACGCGCCGCCACCACTGGCGGCGCATGGAGCCACACGCAACCGCAATGAATAGTAAGCGCAAGGGAGACCAACATATCTGCTCCTTTCCTTTCACCGGAGATGGGCGTCCGGAGACCTGCAAGAGCAGAAACACACGCAAGCAAAAACACAATCAAGACAACTGGGTGGTTCCTCTCCTCTCTGTCCCTTCTTCTTCTTCTTCTTCTTCTTCTTCTTCTTCTTCTTCCCTCTTCTTTTTCTCACCGGAGAAAGTGTTCCACACTAACCTGCAAACAAAACAAAATCCACAAACATAACGCACAAAATCAACTTATTCTCTTCTGCAATTTCAGATCTGTCCTTCTCGGCATGTTCTTCTTCTGTCATTCTCCCTCTTCGATTTGTTCTCCCTCTGCCTCATGTCATGTGGCTAGAGGAGAGGCTGAGGAAAGGAGATCGTGAGGCCGTGAAGGGTGCTGTCACTGGCCAGGAGAAAAGGGAATAAGGAAAGATGAAAGTGGGGCTGCCATGGTGGTCTGTTGTGGTGGTTGGCTAGCAGGGGAGCAACCACAGGAGATAAAGAAAGAAAAGGAGCAGGGGGCTGCTATGGTGGTCTGTTGTGGTGGTTGGTTGGCAGGAGAGCTGAAAGAAAGGCTCTGATGGCTGAGGAAAAGGAGAAGGGGAGGGTTGATGGGGCGTCTGGCCGGAGAAGGAGAAGAGAGGGAAAGTGAAGGAAAAAAATGGGGGGGAAAGTGTGGGCCTTTTTCAAATTGGTCCTTGATTTCTAATTTGTGCGATTTGACCCTGCATTGACTGTTAAATTCTCAATTTATTCAATTTTACCCCCGTAGCAAGATATTTTTGGATTTTTATCTTTTTTATATTTTTTTTGTCTTTTTTCCGGAACATAAAAATAAGAGGTCAAAATTTGGGTAGCAACAGATCAAACAAGACATGAATTTTTGAACTAAAACAAAAATCATTTATTACCAAATAGAATGGTCGACAATTACCCACATACTATACCTTTTAACATATATTCGGCGGGGACACCAACAACTCTAGGTGATGAGTAGGGGATTGAAGGCTGGTCGAACCCATGGAGGAGGAGGGACTCACCACCATCATGAACCCATCCTAGAAGGGTAAATGATGGTGGCACACAGGACCTATTTGTAGTGCCTCGGACAGTGTAAAAAGAGGGGGTAAATGGGTTTAAATAGGGGAAATATTGGAGGACTAGTTTGTACCTATTATAGAGAATCAGCTTACTCAAAACAAAGATGCTATGAAATTATTGGGTGCCCTGATTGGTCGGATTTTAAGGAAAAAAACCTCAGAAAAATATTAGAAATGGGCTAAATAGGAAAAAAAAAATTGAGGACTAGTTTGTACCCATTACAGAGAATTGGCTTACTAAAAACAAAGATGCGATGAAATTATTGGGTGCCCTGACTTGTGGGATTTTAATAAAAAACCTCAGAAAAATATTAGAAAAAATATAGCAAATTGTATGAAAGTAGAACAAGGTCAATCGATGGAAAACGTTGTTCATCCAGGTATAATTGGTAAAGCTTCTATACTTTCTATCACTGCTAACAATAGTTCTCCGATTATTGATACAGCTTTATTCGATCATATGCTACAAATTCTGGTAATTTAAATTTCTTTAAACCTTGTTCTCAGTCAGTTATTTGCACCACTAACGATAGTACTTCTACGATTACTACAATCTCATTTCGGTTAGCTAAATTACTTCTACTCTTGCATGTACTGTAACATTTTGTTCGTTTTTTTATGTCTTTCAAGACATTTTAAACTGAAAGATTCTTGGTTATGGTGTTAGATGGGACAGTCTTTATTATCTGGAGTTAACCAAGAAAGGGGGGGGGGTCAAAACTCAGTCAGATATATTAGGTAAACAATAAAGACAAAATTCAAGCACTCGTATGGTTATGACATCGAAGGCTAGGACATCTTTCCTTTGGGTACCTTAAGAAATTACAACCACATTTGTTTTCAGACTTCAGTAACTTAGATTTTTAATGTGAAATTTGTGAACTGGCCAAAAGCCACCATATCCCTTATTTACCAAGTTTGAATAAAAGGTTAGAACCTTTCGTAGTTATTCACTCTGATGTTTGGGGTCCTATAAAAATTCCTTCATTTTCAAATGTTTGTTATCTTGTTACATTTATTGATGAGTGTCATAACCCAATTTCTAGGTTATTTCCTAAGATCTACCCAAAAAATAACAAAAATAAAATAAAAGAGGGTAGTTTTGGTAGAAAAATCAAGGTGGTAATTTCAGATGTTTTTGAGAACTCGGTCGTACCTATTTTTGCCCAGAAATGAAGCAAAATGAAAATCCAAGGCTAAAATAATTTATTATCAGATAAATCTACGTAAAAATTAAGTTGAAATACATAATTATATTTTATGGGCTAATTTGATTTAATCGTCGGTCAATTTAAAGTATAATTATGCTTCGGATTTAATTGAGAGCCCAATTGAAGGATTTAATTAAGCGCAAGGGATTCATTATATCTAAAATGGGTCAAATTAATTTTATTAAGGGCTTGATTACTAAGAAATTAAATTTGGGAGCCTAATCTGGGTTCAATTGAGAAGACTGGAGTTTTCGAAGACCGAATTGATGTTTTTTCTGAACCAATCATGTGAAGTTAGGAGCAAAATGGAGGAAAATTAAGAGTTTAATGGTCAATTGAGGGCCAAAATGCTTAAATCTGAAACCAAAAACTAAAATAAAAAGGGTGTGCAAGGTTAAGGTTGCTTTTGAAATTTCAGCGGGGATACAATTGCACAAATTTAAAGATTTAAAGCCCATTGAGAGTGCAATTAAAACAGTTACAAATTAAAGGACCAAAATACAATTGCACTAAGTCCCAAAACCTGCAGCAACCATACCACTTCAGGCACGCCGCTGCAATCACGCTACCGTGAAGGCAACCATATCACTGTAGCATGCCGTTGTAGGATTTGACTCCTCATCGTTGCTGTAGCTCGCCACTATCAAAGACAACTACTTTCACTGCATGCGGCTATAGCTTGGCGTGACAAGTCCATCTCCTCTGCCTATAAATACCACAGGGATAGAGCAACAGAGACATGAACAAAAAACGGGGGGGAAACTTTGAAAAAAAGAAACACATAGGGAAGAAAAGATCGTTGCTACACTAAAAAAAAATTGCACTGATAGCCTCCCCTTCGATTCCCTTATCTTCTCCTCTCTTTCTCATTGCAGGCACTCTCTCTTCTCTGCTTTATCTCTCTCTCTCTCCCCTTCAGTAGCGTCTCTCTCTAGAAAAACAACAACACATAGCAGTTTTTCCTCATTGTCCTCCAACAACCATCAATGCCGCCTTTCACCACCATCTTCTCCTCCTCCACAGAAGCCACCCAGGTGTGGCCTCCAGTGGGACAGCAGCAAAGCAGCAGTTGTAGAGCCTGCCCCGACCAGCAAGCTTTCACCCCTCATTCCGGCCACCTCAGGTCTCCTTTTTTGATGCCACCATGATAGGAAGGACCACCTCGACCTCCTCTACACGGCTGCATCAATAGGTAACCCTCCCGTCGAAGTCGACCATTTACTGTTCATGAACGTGAGCAGTATTAATTCTGCAGTATTCACGTTCTTCTTTGTTTTATCATGTTTTTATTTATTTATTAAAATTTAGGTTGGGTTGACCCGACCCAACCTAGCAGAACATCCCACCAAGTGATGGGCCTCTCGGTCCATCAGGGCTGGACAGACTAGCCCAGCCCACTAAGTGTGGGCCTTTGCCATCAAGGCTGGGCAGTCTAGCCTTCAATTTTTTATTTTTTTATATTTACTTATTTTATTGCATTTATTTTATATTTTAAAATAAAATTGGGTATTAAAACCAGTTTACAATTATCCATTGACATTCGGCTAAAATGTCAAAAATAATTTAAAAATTATTTTGTTTTAGCTATCGCAGTGTAAAATTACATTGTGAAGTACACTTATGGATAATTAAAAAAAGGTTTTTTTTAATGCAATGTAGAAATCTATTGGTTAGTCTTTTAACTCCTAGTGAGGTGGAGATTCTCTCACGAAGAGAGATCTACGTCAAACTTTATAAAAGACAACGAAAAATATAAACTTTGAAAAAACAATCAAACAACAATGTAGTTTGCCTTAGGTAGGGTGCACTAGAGGTGATGTGTCTTCTCCTTGCAGAACAAGTCCCCTTACCCAAGACTCTCACAGACCATTAGGTTCCTAATGACCTTAATACTAGGTGGAGACTCTAATAATTATATTTGTAATTTTTACGACAATAAAACAAACACTCATTTTCACAGTGCGTCGTTATCTCCTCCAACCAAGAGGATGGTGGGGCGCGAAACGTGAAAAATCACCATCGTGACATATGGCAACTCCACTAGGGAACCTTGCTGGACTGAGCTTTGTTGTTTGATTGTTATTCTTTAGTTCATATTTTACGATGTAGTTTTACTGTTTTAGCATGTATTTTTAATTTCAGTCCATGCATAACATCGGGTGTGAATTAATTTCATCATGCATTTTAATTTTGCAAATAAACCCAATTTTAGGATAGGTGGGGATTAACGATCTGCCTCATGATTTTCTGTCGGGGTTCAGATTCGTGAAACATCCAACTATGAACTGTGTGTTTACTTGATAATGCACATTGTGCCCCAACCATTTCTTGTAAACCCCCATTCTACCATCACGTAAGGAGGTCACTGGGCAGTTCATAGACCTTTTGAGATCAGATAGAGAACTTACCCTGCATGTAATAATTTAGAAGCTAGGATACAATCTCTTTAATAACTCATTCCTGTTTTTAAAAAAAATTGCAGACCAAGACCATGACTTCAGTGACCTTTTAGGAATACTAGGAAAGATCTGAAATGACACAGTTAACTGAGGGAGATTGCCCAAGAGCTAAAATAAATGAATTACCACATGTGACCAAAATCCATTGTTCCATAGAAAATGTGAAAAGGCTTATGCCTATCATAAGGTATGTAGATGAGGCATTGTTTGAAGTAAGATATGGAAGGATAGCTCACCTGATTAAAATCCCAGTTCAGATATCAGCAGTCAAAGCCCTTATTTATTTTTGGGATCCCAACTATAGGTGCTTGACCTTTAGGGATATTGATATGACCCCAACTCTAGAGTACACCGAAATCTTGAGTTTCCCCTACAACTCCTATAAGGTTTATTTCAGATAAAAAATTGATAATACAGTCCAAGAGGTTACTAAGCTATTATGCCTGGATCAAGTAGGCCAATACCTGACGTCTTCTGGAGATTTCAAGTGGAAAACAATTGAGAACAAGTTGAAGACAAATAAAGATAAAGGGAAAGTTGGAGAAGAAATGCTTTGATTGGTGGCTTTTGCTATCTTTGGTTTAGTATTGTTCCATTTGGAGGCTACTGGGGTTATTAGCATGGAAGCGGCTAACGCTTTTGTTGAATATGAACAGGGAAAAAATAACCCCACTGTGACTATATTAGCCGAAACATTCATGTTCTTAAACCATTGTCGGCTACATGGGAAAGGAGCAATGCGATGTTGCATCCCTTTATTGTTCATGTGGATTGTTAATTATTTGGAAACTCCAAGAGAAGTCTTCAACAATTTTTAGTGGTTTAACATGAGGTCTCTCGGTTGGTTCTAAGTGGAGAGTGGAAAGACTTAGACAAAAAGGCTTGGGTTGAGAAATACCGAGCACTTCCCAAAAGCAATTTCAGATGGAAAGCTCCTTGGGTGAATAATCCAGCTTATCCAATGAGTTGTGGTAATAAGGCGTGGGTCCTATTAATTAGCCTAATCAGTTATGTCAATTATTCTCCCTCTCTAGTAACTAGACAGTTTGGGGGGACACAATATGTACCAAGAACTAGAGGGTTGACCGAGTACACCGGTTCTTTCAAAAAAGTTAATTCTTTGGTTAAGCTCAAAGTTATTAAGAGTGATTGGGGGCAACTTGTTTTAGTTGGCAGAGAGCCCCGCCCAAAAAAGCCTTCTGTGAGCCCTGGTTATCTAGCATGAAAGAACTATAAGGTACCTTAGGACGCTATAAGACAAGACTTAGTACAAGACAAGGCACCCGTGTTTGTTGGAACTAAAAGAAAGAGGGTTGACGAAGGGGACCTACAAGATGAGTTGGATAAGCTAAGGATTGAACTCAGCAACAGCAAAAATAATAAAAAATTCCTCGAGAAGAAACTACTAGAAGAAGAACAGATAAGGGTTTCTTTGAATCGTCAATTGCAAGAAAAAAAAGAACAGATTAACAGGTTGATCCAAGGAAAGAGTCAACTAGAAGATATAATTTTCTAGTATGATGACTTGATGAGTAAGTATGAAATGATGAAAAAAGAATCAGTCGCATTGAAGAAAGCATCTGAAAATTAAGAGCACACAGACCAAGAGTTGGTAGCCTCGATAAAAAAGGAAAAAGACCACTATAAGATGAAATGGGAAGTTGAGAAGGAGAAAGGAAGAGTAGCTAGTCTTGTACTAGAAGAAGAAAAAGATATTAAAGCCCGGTACAGAATCCAAGCAAAAAATGAATTGGAGGCAAGAAGGGTAGCAGAGTCTAATATAAAAAGATACTTGGCCTAATTTAATGACCTAAGAGATCGCATTTCCACTCTACAAGCTGAATTAGAAACTGAAGGAGAGGGACTAAAAATAGTGCAAAAGCAACGCAGTGAATGAAAAGAATGCACCATCGAAATCGAAGCTCAATTGAACTCCGAGATAACAAGGCATGATATAGAGCTATAAAAAGATAAGGATCAAACCCAGCAGCATGAAAAAATGGTTCACTTATTAGAGAAAAATAATGAATCATTGGTTAACAGCAATGAAGCACTACGACAAGATAATTTTGTATTCCATCACAAGATAGAGCAAACTGATAAACTAATCAATATAGTGGCTAGGAAGGCGGATGAACTATGTGTAAAAGCTACTAGAATCGATGGCAGTGCTCGCAAATATGAAATGTACTTGGATGAACTCTCCTCTTTTGTTAAGCTTGTAGCTAATAGAGGAGTAGCATTTAAGTAAATATTTTATATGTCTTTATTTTGATGAATGAAATGGACAAGGTCCACCTTTTTCTTTTTGTCAAGTGTGTATGATTCAATTGATTTGAGTACTTGGGCAAGATTTCCACAAAATATTTACAGATCTTACCCGACATGGAAGTCATGGATTGGTTTTTCAAAAACAGAAACCATCATGCATACATTCATTCATCATAAATAACACACATATCATCAACATGTTAAAATATAGGTCCCCGAAGAATTACACCCCCTAGAATTTACAACACCCGTCTTTGGCAAAGAAATATAAAGGACGAAGAACACGCGCATCAAGATGCTCACTTTCAAGAAGAGTTGAATGCTTTAAAAGATATTATAGCTCGCATCGCCAGCTTACTTGGGCAAACACTGAGAAATTCCTATGGTGAGGGTCCTTCAACTAGACCCACGACAATTACTCAAACACAAGCAGTAAACCACCCTAATGAGATAATTGGAGAGAGGGTTCAAGATCCTCAGCAAAATCCTGCTTTTGTACAGTCAACCACACCAGCACCCATACCAACACCTATTGTTGGAGCATCAATGAATGAATCTCATAAGATACGATCATTTGACGGTGTTGATCAAGACAAAATGGCAGCATTGGGAGCTAGGATAAGGGCCATTGAAGGGGTAGAATTGTATGATCCGGTGAAGGCTATAGAAATGTGTTTGGTACCAAATGTGGTAGTACCAAAGAGATTCCGTGTTTCTGAATTCATCAAATATACTGGAATACAATGCCTTGTCACACATTTGAAATCATATTGTAACAAAATGGCAGAAGTGGTGCACGATGAGAAATTGCTAATGCATTTCTTTCAAGATAGTTTGAGTGGGCAGCTTTAAGTTGGTACATGAGGCTCAATAATACTAGAGTTCATAATTGAAAGGAGTTGGTAGATGCTTTTGTTGAACAATACAAGTATAATATGGATATTGCCCCCAATAGAACTAGTCTGTCCAACCTGGAAAAAGGAGAAAAAAAGCATAAGAGAATATGCTCAAAGATGGAGAATCCTGGTTGCGCAAGATCACCCTTCCCTTTTAGATAGAGAGATTGTTACTCTATTTACCAACACACTTAGAGCACCCTATTAAGAGAATGTGATGGGAAGTTCAATACAACAATTTACAGATGTTGTGGTCATGGCAGAGCGCATAAAGCAAGGAATAAAAAGTGGGAGAATCTCTGCACCCATGGAAAAGAAGGATTTCAACGGAAAGAGAACAGAAATTGATCATATTGAAGGTGGGTATGAGGGCAGGAATACCCAATTTCCAAAATACAACCCCTCATCATCTCAAGTTGCCAACATTAACTTCAACTCTCCATTCTCTACCAAAAGAGCTGAGAACCAAATTGGAAATTTACCAAAAAACCAAATCGGAAGTTTTCCCAAAAAGAGTTACCAAAAACCTCAAGAACAGTTACCCTCATTGCCATTACCTTTGAATGAAATATACTAGAAGTTGTTAAGTATTGGACAAGTAGTCCCTATACCTTTGACACCCTTACAGCCACCTTATCCTGCGTGGTATAAGCCGTATCTTACTTGCGAATACCATGCAGGAATTGCAAGACACAATATCTATTTATGCAACGCTTTCAAAAGGAAGCTCCTGTAATTAATAAAAGCTAGATTAAAACATTTGAAGAACCCCCAAACATAAATATCAATCCTCTACCTAATCATGCTTCGGGTAGAGGATCAGTGAATATAATTAGAAAGGTCACTCTATCAGTCACTGTTAAGGCTTCTATAAAAATGTAATGCAAATGATAAATAGAGGTCTACTTCGGGTAGAGACAATAACAGATGATAATGTGTCTATGACAGAGATGTCAGATAAAGAGGTGTGTCGGGTTCAATTTACTCTAGGAGGGTCACCCAAGCAAGTTTTGACTAAGCCCGTAGCTACATATATAAAAAAAACTATAATGTCATGTCATATAACTATGGGCATTCATTACCTTAGGGTGAAAGACAACCACAAGTCTTTCTACCTGAAATTGAAGGCCTGACCTGAAGTGGCAGATGTTTCACTCCAGAGGAGTTAAAGAAGATTAAAGGAAAAAAAAGTGGTTGATGTTCCTGAAGAGATAAAATAAACCTGAAGAGCAAGCTAATGAAATCTTAAAGTTGATGAAGCATAACGAGTATAGTATTGTGGAGCAACTTAGAAGAACCCCTGCTAAGATATCATTGCTTTCCTTGATTCTAAGTTCTAAATCTCATCGGAAGACTTTACGAAGAGTGCTGAATGAGTCCTATGTACCTCAAGACATCAACCAAGAGGCCATGGAGCATCTAGTGGGGAGAATACAGGCTTCAAATTATATGTACTTTTCTAATGATGAAGTGGGTCCTGACAGTACAGGGCACAATAAGCAGTTATACATCACGATACGATATAAGGATGTTTTGATTGAAAAAGTATTAGTCGACAATGGCTCTGCTCTGAATATGTTACCAATGCATATGCTGAAAGAAATGCCTATCGACGAGTTGCATATAAAGCCTAGTACCATGATAGAAAAAGCATATGACGTGTCACCAAGATAGATAGTGAGGACTATTAAGGTGGAGCTGTGTATAGGACCGCAAGTATACTTGGTAACGTTGCAAGTGATGAATATCCATCCATCCTATAATATATTACTAGGAAGGCCATGGATTCATGCAGCCGGAGTGGTGGCTTCTTCGTTACACCAATGCTTAAAGTATATTGCAAATAGGATGTTGATCACTATAAAAGCTAAAGAAACCATATCAATGATAAAAAAAATATGGTTGTATCGTTCATAGAAACAGAGGCTTGTAAAGATGGGAACATCCATGCATTTGAAGTAGTAAATGCATAATGAATCCTTGAAGGTGCTACATTGAAGAAGCCGAGGATCCCAGAAGCTGCAAAGATGGCCGCCAAATGTTTCTTGCAGAATGGAATCCCTTTTCAGCCTTACCCTATCAGTGGAATGTTAGAGCGACTCAACATAATTAAATTAAAATGTGCGGATCAAAGGTTCAGGGTCAGATATAAGCCAAAGAAAGAGGATTTCAAATGGGTTGCTCGGATTAGAAGGGAGGCTAGAATGGCTAAAATCAAAGGAAGAGAATCAAACAATAAAGATCTTACCATCCCACCGCTTCAAGAATCCTTCCGTAGCTCAACAAAGATAGTCAAAACAGGCATAAGAGATATGCATATCAGCACTTTGGAATATCAAGAGGTAGAGACAGGTCTTTCGCAACTCTCCATATATAACATCAATGCCCCCTCTGCAAGGTCTTTCGTGTGGAAATTGGCTGAAGGAGAAATGTTCCAGAACTGGAAGATGGAACCAGTTTATATTGTGTTAAAAAAGTAATTGTTTCTATATAGTCGTGAACATGTGTTTTATTTTGATCATGATGGTAATCTAGCTCATGATACCGCAATATTTTGCTTTGTTAAATGAGCACTCCTTTCAATAAGATCATGCATTTTGTCATCATATCCATTTTTATTTGCAAATAGCACCTTACACAAACACACCTTACACTTTCAGGGACCTTGAAATTTCCAAACAAAACTACCATGCTAAGAATAATTGGCCAAATTTCAATAATATCACTGCTCTTGATGATGAAGAATGGACGGAGGAAGATATAAAAGAGTTCAATAGGTTGGTGGAAAATTTTAAAAAAGCTTGGAAACCTTTGAGTGAAGAGCTTGAAATCATCAATTTAGGAACTGAACAAGAGAGAAAAGAATTAAAAATCGATACCCTTATTACAACTGAAGAAAGAGTAAAGTTGATTTCTCTTTTGCATGAGTATATGGATGTTTTTGCCTGGACTTATTCAGAAATGCTTGGTTTAGATACTGATATAGTTGTGCATAAAATCCCTTTGATAGAAGGAAGTATACCAGTAAAACAAAAAACTAGGAGAATGCGGCCGAATATGCTTCTAAAGGTAAAAACTAAAATTCAAAAGCAATGGGATGCTGGATTTCTAGACGTCGTTCATTACCCACAGTGGGTAGCCAATATGGTTGTGGTCCCTAAAAAAGATGGAAAGATCCGAGTGTGTGTGGTTTATAAAGATTTGAACAAGGCAAGCTTAAAAGATGATTTTCCATTGCCTCACATAGATATCTTGGTGGATAACGCTGCTAAAAATGCCACATATTCATTCATGGATAGGTTTTCTGGTTATAACCAAATTAGGATGGCAGAAGAAGACAAAGAGAAAACCACCTTTGTCACACCTTGGGGGACTTTTTGTTATAAAATGATGCCATTTGGTTTGAAGAATGATGGGGCTACGTACCAACGAGCGATGGTCACTTTTTTCCATGATATGGTGCACTAAGAAGTTGAGGTCTATGTAGATGACATATTAGCTAAATCCAAGATTGAGGAAGACCATGGGTAGATATTAAGGAAACTATTTGAGAGATTATGGAAATACCAGTTAAAGTTGAACCCTGCCAAATGCTCATTTGGAGTGAAGACGGGAAAATTACTGGGTTTTATTGTGAGTAACCGAGGAATAAAAGTTGATCTAGATAAAGCCAAGGCCATACAAGAAATGTTGGCGCTCAAAACTGAAAAGGAAGTAAGAAGTTTTCTCAAACGCTTGAATTACATAGCCTGTTTCATATCCCAACTAACAATAACATGTGAACCGATTTTTCACTCACTCAAAAAGAAAAATCTTGGAGTGTGGGATGATGATTGTCAAGAGGCCTTCAACAAGATAAAAAGATACTTACAAAATCCTCCATTGTTGGTACCTCCAATACTAGGGAAACCATTGATCTTGTACTTAATGGTTACAGAAACAACCATGGGTTGTGTGTTGGGACAACATAATGAATCTAGAAGAAAAGAGCAAGCTATATACTATTTAAGTAAAAAAATTTATGATTGTGAGTCTCGATACACTATGATTAAGAAGTTATGTTGTGCTTTGGTATGGAGTGCAAGAAGACTCAGACAGCATATATTGCACTACACAACGTGGCTAATTTCCAAACTAGATCCACTTAAGTACATTTGTGAAAAGCCATATCTATCGAGTAGAATAGCAAGATGACAAGTGTTGTTAGCAGAGTATGACATTGTTTTTATGACATGAAAAGCCCTAAAAGGCAGTATAATCACCGATCATCTTGCAGATCATGTCGTGGAAGATTATGAGCCTCTAGATTTTGATCTCCCTAATGAAGATGTGCTGGTGATCGGGGATGATACAGGAGTGAGTGAGTGGTGGACACTTTATTTTGATGGAGTAGTAAATATATCAGAAAATGGGGTTGGGGTAGTAATAATTTCCCCAGACAGGAAGCAATACCCTTTTTCAGTAAAGTTACAATTTGAGTATACTAATAACACGGTCGAATATGAAGCATGTATCCTTGGTTTAGAGGCTGCTGTAAAACTCAGAGTTAAGAAGCTTGAAGTGTTTGGGGATTCTATGTTGATCATTTGCCAAGTAAAAGGAGAATGGCAAACAATAGATGAAAAGTTGAAACCCTACCAAAACTACCTTGTAAAATTAGCCAATGAATTCGAAGAGATCAAGTTCACTTATATGAATAGGGATAAAAATTAGTTTGCCGATGCTTTGGCAACTTTGGCTTCAATGGTACAAATTATCACTAGAGAAAAGATCCACCCAATTGACATCAAGATTCAAAATCATCAAGCCCATTGTTATACACTTGAAGAGTCACTAGATGGAGAACCATGGTATAATGATATGAAAAGATTCATCAAACACCGAGAATACACCCAAGGAGCATCTGAGACAGACAAGGAGACCTTAAGAAAGTTGGCCACAAACTTCTACTTGGATGGTGAAATCCTATACAGGAGGTCATTTGATGAAACTTTACTCAGATGTTTTGATGAGAAAAAAACCGGGCAAGTTTTGAAAGAAGTTTACAAAGGAATTTGTGTCACCCATGCCAATGGTCATATGATGGCAAGGCAAATGCAAAGATTTGGATATTTTTGGTTGACAATAGAGAGGGATTGTGTGACATATGTTAGGAAATGTCATAAATGCCAGATTTATAGAGATAAAATAAATGCACCTTTAAAACCTTTACTCAACATTACCTTACCATGGCCATTTGACATGTGGGGATTAGATGTCATCGGGCCAATTAACCCGAAGGCAAGTAATGGACATAGGTTCATTCTGGTGGCTATTGATTACTTTACTAAATGGGTGGAAGCTAGTTCCTATGTTCATGTAACGCAAAAGGTTGTTAAGAAGTTCATTGAAAGAGACTTAATCTATCGATATGGTTTACCCGCAAGGCTAGTAACTGATAATGCTCATAACTTTAATGGAAAGTTGATTGCTGAAATTTTCACCAAGTGGAAGATTAAGCATCTCAACTCCTCTCCTTATAGACCAAAGATGAATGGGGTTGTTGAAGCAACTAATAAGAATATTAAGAAAATCATCCAAAAGATGGTTGTTACTTACAAGGATTGGTATGAAATGCTTCCATGCACTTTGCACACATATCACACTACTATCTGAACTTCCATAGAGGCAACCCTATATGCCTTAGTATATGGAATGGAGGCCGTCACACCTTTAGAAATGGAGATTTCATCACTAAGAGTCTTGAAAGATGCAGAGTTAGATGAATCAAAATGGGCAAGGGTAAGGTTCGAACAATTAAACTTAGTCGATGAAAAAAGACTAGCCGTTATTTGTCATCACCAGTTATACCAAGGCAGGATAGCAAGAGCTTACAACAAGAAGGTCAAGCCGAGGGTATTCAAAGAGGGAGAATTGGTATTAAAAAAGATGTCAGTAGGGGAAGACCAGAGTAAATGGGCACCAAACTATGAGGGACCATATGTGGTGAAGAAGGCTTTTTCAGGAGGAGCCTTAATTCTAACTAACATGGATGGAGAAAATTTGTCTATGCCTGTAAACTCTGATATTGTGAAGAAATATGATGCTTAATGTATCAATCATGACATCTAATAAAATTGAAAGTCTTATATTTCTGTATGATCTTATATTTGGCCATGAATTTTCGGCGTATCCTCTCTTTTCTATTTCTGCATGATCTTATATTTCCATTAAAAAATTTGGCAAATCAAAGTCTAGTACAAGAAAAATATCAATTTAATGTTTGTTTAACCAATGTGTTCTAGGAATTCAAAGGATTTCATTCAAGGGTAATCTCATATTCCAAAAACCCGCATAATAAAGCTAAGACCTTAGTTAAACAAATAATTCAAAAATTCAAAAAATATTTTGCATGGAAAAGCAAAGCTTATCAATTTAGAATGCATGTTTTTAAAATGAGGAGAGGTCATCTTTGATGTGCCTTCACAAAGTCTTAAATATCCCTTTCAGTCCCTATTTGAGCCTAATAATTATTTCTTGATAATTAACTCTGACAAGGATCACACCTACACTAAGAGGGCAAGTGCGAAGAAAAAAGAACTTTCAATCACAAAATAGTCCTCAATGACAAAAGATGCCCAAATAAGGTTGTGGTTAAAAAAAGAGAGTTTTAGCACACAATAGCAAATTAAGTCAACGTGATGGTAAAAACCCGTGATAAAAAGCCTAAACAAAATATTAGGGGGCATGTCAAAATGAAAGCCTAAACAAAATACTGGGGGGCATGTCAAGATGAAAGCCCAAACAAATACTATGGGGCATGTCAAGTCATGCAAATCAATCATGAGGACTAAAAGGAGCTCTAAGAGTGAGTACTAAGTGATCCTTAGTCTATAAAACCCTCAAATACCTTTTGAGCCTTCCAATATCTTTTCTTCATAGCCAGCAGCCTGAGTCTACACTACAAGCTTGATAAAACCCTTTCTGATCAAATATGAGTAATCTGGATTGATAGGCAATGCTTTTTCATTCAAAACAAGCCATACAAATGCTTCACCAAACTTGATTGAAGCCTTTTTGAAATACAAGACATGCAAACACGCATTATTTCACGTTCTTGTCAAAATCAACATAAAACTTGACAATGAGATCACTTCTTTTAAGAACAAGTTTGCTTAAACAAATATCAAAATAGTTTTTGTGCTTGAAATGACTTTGAAATTCTAAAAATTTTACTAAAAACAATTTTTGCAAATAATCATTCCTTTCCTCCGAACACTTGAAGTCTAAAACACTGGTGTGACATGACTTGACTAGGGCAATCAAAATGGTTTTTGTATTTGGAATGCCTTTGAAATTCCAAAAATCCCACATGAAAAAACAATATTTGCAAATAACCAATCCTTTTTATGCAAACACTACACTTGAAGCCCAAAACACTTATGGGGCATGACCAGACTAAGAGGTAATTTGCAAATGCAATTAAAGCTGACTCCATCATTCTTTTTCAAAGAAATCTGGATCAAACTCAGGGGGGCATATTGATATGGAAAATCTATCATCTTTAATGGTCAAAATCTTAGGAGTAAGTAGAAGTGAGAAGTTGTCAAAGTCAGAGGTCCAAACCCCAGGAAAGGAAGACCAGGAAGAAGAAATGGGACCTATATCTCTCAGGTAAATATACATGCATCATCATGTATTGCATCCCCATTGAGAATCTAGGAAATATTTTGGAGGGGTTGTAATTTATGAACCTTCATTCATCATTTTTGCACGCTTTCAAGCCCCCACCTCTTCCATTTCCTTGAGGATGCTTTTCAGCTTTATCTCTTTCTTGATTTTGGGTGTCATCATACATTGCATCTCTCTATGAGTCTAAGAAATGTTTTGAAGGGATTGTAACTTACAAACCTTCATCATTTATATAATGTGCTTGTCAGCCCTAATTCCCCTTCACATTTGAGTGCGTTTTCCAACCCTCGACTATCAATTCAGATAACATGCTTTCAAGCCTTATTTCCCTTCACATCTGAGTGCGTTTTCCAACCCACAATCATCAATTAAGATAATACGCTTTCCAGCCATATTTCTTCCATCTTCGAGTGCGTTTTCCAACCCTCGGCCATCAATTAAGATAATGCGCTTTCCAGCCCCATTTCTTCCGTCTTCGAGTGTGTTTTTTGACCCTCAATCATATATCATAGATAACGAGCTTTCTAGCCCTATTGACCATTCTCACCTTTCATCCTTTAAGTGTTTTATTTATGCCTCAATTCTTAGGTAGTGCGCTTCCTAACCCTATTTTACCCGTTCTTTCTAAGTGTGTTTTATAGCCCTCATTTTTATACCTAGATGGATCAACTGTTTCTTAGTTTGATAAATCCTTTTTCTTTGTTTCTTTACAACACTTACTATCAAAAGTCTTTTGCAAGACTTTGGTCGTAAGCATTGTAAAAAGGGGGGCAACTATCATAACCCAATTACTGGGTTATTCCCCAAGATCTACCCAAAAAATAACAAAAATAAAATAAAAGAGGGTGGTTTTGGTATAAAAATCAAGGTGGCAATTTCGGATGTTTTCGAGAACCCGGTCGTACCTATTTTTGCCCAAAAAAAAAGGAAAATACATATCCAAGGCTAAAATAATTTATTATCAGATAAATCTGTGTAAAAATTAAGTTGAAAGACAATTATATTTTATGGGCCAATTTGATTTAATCGTCGGCCAATTTAAAGTATAATTATGCTTCGGATTTAATTAAGAGCCCAATTGAAGGATTTAATTAAGCGCAAGAGCTTAATTATACCTAAAATGGGTCAAATTAATTTTATTAAGGGCTTGATTACTGAGAAATTAAATTTGGGAGCCTAATCTGGGTTCAATTGAGAAGATTGAAGTTTTCGAAGACCGCATTGAATTTTTTTTGAACCAATCGTGTGAAGTTAGGGGCAAAATCGAGGAAAATTAAGAGTTTAATGGTCAATTGAGGACTAAATTGCTTAAATCCGAAACCAAAGACCAAAATAAAAAGGGTACGCAACGTTAAGGTTGCTTTTGAAATTTCAGCGGGGATACAATTGCATAAATTTAAAGGTGTAAAACCCATTAAGAGTGAAATTAAAATAGTTACAAATTAAGGGACCAAAATGCAATTGCATTAAATCCCAAAACCTACAGCAACCATACCACTTCAGGCACGCCGCTGCAATCATGTTGCCGTGAAGGAAGCCATATCAATGTAGCATGCCGCTATAGGATTCGACTCCTCACCGTTACTGCAGCTCGCCACTGTTGAAGACAACTACATTCACTGCATGCGGTTGTAGCTTGGCATGACATGTCCACCTCCTTTGCTTATAAATACCACGGGGATAGAGCAACAGAGACATGAACAAAAAATGGGGGGGCACTTTGAAAAATAGAAACACACGAGGAAGAAAAGATCGTTGTTGCACTGAAAAAAATTGCACTGATAACCTCCCCTTTGCTTCCCTTATCTTCTCCTCTCTTCCTCGTTGCAGGCACTCTCTCTTCTCTGCTTTATCTCTATCTCTCTCTCCTCCAGTAGCATCTCTCTCTCAAGAAACACAACAACACACAGCAACTCTTCCTCATCGTCCTCCGACAACCATCAACGCCGCCTTTCACCACCATCTTCTCCTCCTCCACAAAAGCTACCCAAGCATGTCATCCGGTGAAACAGTAGTGGAGTAGCAGTTGTAAATGCTACCCCGACTAGCAAGCTTCCACCCCTCACTCCAGCCACCAAAGATCTCCTTTTCTAACTCCACCATAATAGGAAGGACCACCTCGACCTCCTCTACACGGCTGCATCAACAGGTAACCCTCCCATCAAAGTCGACCATTTACTGTTCATGAATTTGAACAGTGTTAATTCTGCACTGTTCATGTTTTTCTTCATTTTTTTCGTTATTATTATTATTATTATTATTAAAATTTAGGTTGGGCTGACCCGATCTAGCCCAACAGACCAGCCCAGCCCACTAAGTATGGGCCTTTGCCTTCAAGGCTAGATAGCCCCATCAGGGCTGGGCAATCCAGCCTTCAATTATTTAATTTTTTATATTTACTTATTTTATTGTATTTTTTTTCTTTTAAAAAAACATAAAATATAAAAATTGCATTTCAAAAAAAAAAGTTTTGTTTTCATGTATACGGCTGAATTCAAAAGTTTTTCCATCTTATTTTTTGTAAAAAAAATGTTACATCTTTCTCATATTTTAAAACAAAATCAGGTATCGTAACCAGTTTACAATAATAAAGCACCTATCAAGATTGCATATAATTTTGTACAACATGAATGAACCACACACGTCGAAGTTGACCGACATTTCATTAAAGAAAATCTTGATTGAAAAATTATATAATTTCTATTTGTTTGGTCCAAATATCATCTAGCTAACATACTCACAAAGGTAGTATTAGGAATGGTATTTCATGGTGCTATTAGCAAGTTGGGCATGATAAATATCTATGCTCAATCTTGAGGGGGCGTGAGTAAATTACAGCTGGATTAACAACTGGGTTGTTTGTATTCTTATGTAACAAAAAAAGCTAGTATTTCATGTGTTTGTATTTTATCATAACACAAAAACTGTATTGAAAAGCTAGGTTAAAATTCATGTATATAAATAACTACTGTAACAGGGAGATGTAATTGAATTCGAATAATATACACTAAATTTTTACATAATGCAATACATCTTTGTAAACATGATACTTTTTGTTCTCAATGAAAGCACATTAAGGTAAGATACCAATAGTTTTGAGATGCTATGAAGATGAAATATGTTTTTATTGATCAGATCCATATGATGATAATATATTGAATATGATGATCAAACCTTTACCAAGAGAGAAGTTTGAGTTATGTAGAGGACAAGCAAGCTTGGTGGATCCATAAAAATGAGTAATTAAGTCATTTAAATGTACTTAGAAATTAAAAAAAATTGAGTTGTCTCTTATGCATTAAGTTCGTAGCTCTAGTTACTTTTTTTTCTACTAAAAGAAAGCTAAAACAGCTTCGGATAACACTATAGCATTAGAGAGGAAGTTATTATGGATTGTAATAGTTAAATAACTATTTTACCCCTCAGTGCACAATAACTTTAGCCTCGGGTCATCAATTATTTTTTATTTTTTTATATTTTTTGCATAGTAAAATAACCATCATACCCCCCCAATAAGACCAAAAAAATCATTCCGCCTATAGGGGTACCACAATATTTTCCCACCTTCCATGAACAATAACAAAAATGTGCAAATACTAGTCTACCCCTATTAAAGACAAAATGTTTGAAATGGTTTTAGGAGTGTTTAGCTAATTGATTATTTTTTAAATATTAATTTATTCGAGAATAAACAGTAACATTAGTGAGTAAATACTTATATATCCCCATAAAAGAAAAAAAAACAAGAATTAGTTGTGGGGGTGGTTAGGTGATTTGCCATTTTTTAAAATAATGTTTTCTTTCGAGTACTGTAGGCATGTCCGCCTAACACGCCAATGATTTTTGACCTCATGTCCTTTTCAGGCGGCGCATGCAATCATCACTGGCATTGAAAAATGATCACCTGATATATCACCGAATGCGCCTCCATGTCCTCCATTTTATGGTGGCGCGCACTACTTTCCATGGTAGCTTGAGACATGCCAGTTGGCAGTTGAAAAGTATTTTCCCCCGTTTCTCTCTCTTGCAATTGAAAGTGCTCGGCAATCCCCTATGTTGTCGGTGTTATCATTTTAGTCCCTTATCTTTTTTTGGTTAAGTTTTCAACTCCTGATGAGTTAGAGACTCTATCATGAAGAGAGAGCTACCTCGAGCTTTAGGAAAGACCAACGAATAAAAAATTAAACTTGGAAAACAACCAAACAACAAAGCAGCTTGCTTTAGGTAGGGCGCACTGGGGGTTGATGCATCTTCCACTTGCACAACAAGTCCCTTACCCAGACTCTCGCAAACCAATGGGTTTCCTATTGACTGTAATACTAGGTGGTGACTCCTAAGATTTATAGTCATGATTTTACAACTATAAAACACATCCTTCTTTTATCGTGCGCCTTCTCTCCCTTAGAGGATGACGAGGTGCAAAGCGTGAAAAAACATCATTGCGACAACCACCACCAGCAAAACCACCCCAGCCTTCTCTACCTAGCTACAGTGACAAGTATGCCTATTATCTCCCTCCGTCAACCTCTCATTTAATGTTCACCATTTGGTGAACAGTAATTCACTCCCCTCATTCCATTGTTCTACATATGAATAGTGGGATGTAATTGAATAGTGCGATGTAACGTACATCCCACTTTTCACATGGTGAGTAGTGAGGTGGTCATGTTAGACTGTATGTGCAACTGAGCCACCCTGAAATGGGTGGGTCATCCAACCCACCTAGACTAGAAGCTCATCCCTAGGGGAGCGTGAGCTACTATCCCACCAAAGCGAAGGTCGTTCAGCCAAGCCAGGTAGGGCAATCCAACCCTAAAATAATGGGCCTCTCAACCCGTTTGGGCTGGGCAACTAACCAATAAAAAAATAAAAAAATATATACAAAAAGTCTACATGAAAATATTTGCGCTTATTTTTTAAAAAATACAACCAAAATATATAGTTTTCACGTATACGGCTAAATTCCAAGTTTTTTTAAAAGTATATTTTTTTGTAAAAACAAATATAGCATATTTCTCACACTTTTGAAATGAAAATTGGATTTGTAACCGATTTAACGATTATCTGTTGGAATTTGATTAAAATATAAAAAATAAATTAACAATTATTTTGTTTTGGTTATTGAGGTGTAAAATAGTAAAGTACACATGTAAATAGTAAAAAAAGAGCTTTTAAATGTAGTGTAAAAAATTTTAAATTTTAAAATGGATAGGTTTTTTTGATTTCCAATGAGGTTATGAAGAGAGATCTACTTTAAGCCTTAGGAAGAACAACAAATAAAAAATCAAACTTAGAAAAATAATCAAACAACAATGCAACTTAATTCTCTCTTTATATATGTTGAATTGTTTAACATGATATCAAAAATTAGTTCATTCCCAAGCATAATGTTCACGGGACTAACTAGTATTTGAATCCATGTTTTGGGTTCTTTGGTGTGTTTTTCATTAATTTCAAATAAATGAACCTTATTTGATTTTCATTTCTATTTATGAATGGTGTTTTTAGGCTTTAGCTGAGATAAACTACATTGTCTATCTTAATGTGATCTTGAACGCTACAACGGACCGTATTTATTCATGTGAATAAATCTAGTTTTTTATATTTTATTATGAGCTTATGAACCCAAATAAAATATCAAGAAAAGCATCCATATAGATGCCTTACAAAAATTATCTATCATGAATGAGTTTTCCGCAATTTTATGCCTTTTAAAAAATATTTCAATTGAAAAAAAAATCGATCAGCACTCAAAATAATCCTGTAAATTTTATTAGTTATTTCTAGATATATAAATAGTAGCCTACTTATAGATCCGTTATTTACTATTTGAAATTAACCATTAAACCTTATAAATTAATTTCACAATTTATTGATTAAAAAAAATCGATCACGGCTCATAATAATCCTAAGATTTTTTTTATCATTTCTAGATATATAAATGTTAATTTCCATATAAATCCATTATTTACTATCTAAATTTAACCATTAATTATCATGAATTAATTTCATGATTTGTTTTAATATAAACCAAATTCTCAAGTATTATTAAATCTAAGATAAATTTTCAGAAAACACTTTAGCCATATACAAATAAAACATATTTTTTTTTATAATTTTTTTTTTCTTAACAAAACAACATAAATAAAATACACCACTCACACATTTTATTTTTCTTTTTTTTTTAATCACATTTTACAAGTAAAATACAATTCACATTCACATTATCTTTTTCATTTTTTCTCATTAAATTTTACAAATAAAAATTAAAAATACAATAAAAATTCAAATAAACACATAAACAAAAAAAATACAAAAAAATCTCGCCTACAGCGAAGGTGCAGAACAGGGGACGCGCAGATCTTCTTCCTTCCTTTCTCTCGCGCCGATGGTGGCCTTCTGGAGACCTGCAAACACAGAAAAAAAAACACCAACAACAAACCCGAAAGCACACAATCAATGTTTCGGTTCCCTCTTCCCTCCAGATCTACATTTTCCTTGGTTTATTTTCTTCTTTGTCTTCAGATGGTTGAGGGTGCTGTGGGGGAGGCTGTCACCGGTCGGAGCTGATGGTGGCTGCTGGGGCCGTGTAGATCTTCCCTTTTCCTGTCTCCCACCGGCGGTGGCCTTCTATGGCTACCTGCAAAACAAAACCAAATCACAAACACAAAATCAATCGGTTCTCCTCTTCTTCAAATCTCGGGTTTGTTCTTCTTCAAGGCTGGTGGACTGCTCTGCCGTGGAAGGGGCTGTGCCGCCGATGGGGAAAAAGGGGAAACGGGAGTGAGGGGGAAAAAGAAGAGACAAATGGGTGAAAGGGGTTGCTGTGGAGAGGGGCTGACTGCAAGAGGAAGGGGAAGGAAGATTTGCTTGTTGGACGGGGCTGGCAGAGGAGAAATCACTACGTATGGGTCTGCTGGCAGAGAAACGCTGAAAGGAGGGGGGAAAAAAAGGGGTTGTCGGGTTTCTGAACAGGAGAGGCTGTAATGGCTGGCCGGTTGGAGGCAGGGAGGAGTGAAGGAGAGGGGGCTGCCTGTGCTGGTGGATTGGAGGAAGAGAGGGAGGGGGGAAATAGGGGGGCTGTAATGGTGGTATGCTGGCCGGAGGGGAAGGAGAGTGAGGGGGGAAGGTAGAGAGGAAAGTAAATGAGAAAAGCGGGGGCTGCGACCCCAAAATTAGTGAAAAATTAGGGTTAGGTTTTTTTCAGGGTTTTTGGTGTATGTAGTTTTTTTTGTTCTTTTCTCTTGGATCTCGCCATCACTATTTAGGCCTTGTTTGTTTCAAGGAAACTGAATTTCAGGAATTCAGTTTCCTCACTTTCCAGTGTTTGGCAACACTTTGGAAAAGTAGTCAAAGGAAAGTGATTTCCATCACTTTCCCGGTCAACTTCAAATTACACTTTCACACGCGGAAAGTGTTTTCCGCTCCTGCACAAAAAGAAAACACTTTCCGCGTGACCCATCTCTTTGCCTCATCTCTCTGCACGTCTCTTTCCCTCATCTTTCACTCACATTTCTGCTGCGCCTCTCGCCCTCATCTTTCACTCATCTCTGCACCGCCTCTCGCCTCCTCTCACCACCCTCTCCAGTCCCTCATCTCTTTCCCTCATCTCTCTGCACCCTTTTCTATAGCAAAACCATACCCTCTCGCCTCTTCTCTTCTCCTCACGCCTCCCTCTCAATCCCTCATCTCTGCTTAAAGAAACCCTAAGCACCCTCTCGTCTCTCTCATCCTCTCGCCTCCCTCTCGGTCCCTCATCTCTGCTCTCGACACCCTCTCAGTAACCCAACACCCTCTTCCCCATATTTTTTCTTCAAACCCAGCACAGCACCCTCTCGTCTCTCGCCTCCTCTCGCCTCCCTCTCAGTCCCTGACCCTCTTCTTACAAAACCCTCTCACCTCTCGCCTCCCTCAGTCCCTCAGTCCCTCTGCTGCTCTGCATCTCGCCTCCCTCTGCAACTCACAGCAAGAGAAACCAGGTACTCCCTCTGCATCTCAATCTTTTTGCAGTAGAGAATAGTTTAAGGTTATTGGTTTTGTGGGGTTTTTTTATGAAGTTTGTGAGTTTTTGATGATATGAGAAATGGGGTTTGTGGGATTTAGGTTACAATTGAAATTGCCGAGTATGGTAATGGGTGTGATTGCAAAGAACCCATGTTTTGATTTCTGCTGTTCTTGTTTCTGTTGATTTCTTGAATTTCTGTGCACCTGAGCTATGAGGAAATGGATCGGTAATTTGCGCCTAATTTACAGCTAGAAGATTATCTGGAATCTAAATACATATAATTTATTAGCGTGGAGTTAGGGCTAATGTTTATCTGCAACATCTTTGACTTGGTTTTGTAGCCATCCCAGATTCCTCTTGTCTCCTGTGATTAGTTGACGGTTCATAACTGTAATTGTCCACGTATTTGCATATCCATTTTATTATAGTTGTAATTATTATCAAAAATTAAGAGAATTTTTGCATATCCATTTTATAGTTTTAGACAACGTAGCGATTGTGATATAATAGATGTGTAGATGTGTAATGGATACGATGTGAATGGTTGTGGGCACCCATCTGAATAAAAGAAAAAAAAAATCAATATCCGAGATCAGGACACCAAATTCTTCAATTTGGGGGATATAATAAAAAGTTAAATAAAGAAAATGATTCTGTTTTGGAGATTGTCACTATTTTAGTTCATTTAATTACTAATCTCTTCTATGAATACAATTAATTAAACACAACCTTATATATGTTAGAAAAGCGAAGCAGAGACCTCAAGGAAATTAAGGAGGAAATGCTAATTATTACCTTAAAGTGAGTGTTAGCTCACTTTAAGGAAAAATTCAAAGGATTGTTCTCACTTTAGGTTAGAAACTGCCTTGGCATCTTTGCCTCGTAGCTTAATAATGTTGATTTTGTTATCAATAAATATTTGATTAAGAAATTTCATACTCTTGATTTCATTATTAGTGAATATTACACCAAAAACTTAACACTTCTAATTTTGTTGTTGGTGAATATTAGACCAAAATTTGTTATTTGAGAAATTAAGAGATGTGTTGCTTCTCTTAATATTTATGGCGTTGCTCACCATAAGTCTATTTATCCTAAATATTATATATGAATAACAAAATATTTTTCAATGAGTTTTAAAAATAAGCATTAGACTAGTGTGTGTGTGTGTGTGTGTGTGTGTGTGTGTGTATAAAGGTCTTAACTTATTGTGTCCAACATGTCTCGAAGGGTGATGGGTTAGGTTGAACCACCTTATATCCTCTCATAATGAAAGAAATAATATGACGCAATAAAAAAAATCAAGAATACAAATAAGATAACAAGAAAATAATGTATACAGACATATACATTTTTTTGCTCTTTTTTTAGAACGCTCCTAAAACAATTTATATGCAAAACACAACATCCTAAAAATTAAACACACACGAGAAAATTAATAACTTAAGAGACTTATCTCACTAATCTTCAGTTATAATTATTTGATTCTTTATAGTATTAATTACGAGTTAAGCATTAAATAATAATAATAATAATAATAATAATAATAATTCTTGAGTTTGAGTCTCTTCTTTGTAAAAAAAACTAAAAATCAACTCCATTATGATGAATATCAGGAAAATATTTTGTTTACTTTTTTTAAGTCAAGTGTGTCTAAGCATATTCTTAAAATTTGGTGAGAAATATTATATATCTTTATTTATAATTTTTATGTAACTATAAAAAAAATCTACAAGAGTTTTGTTTTCATAAATATGTTGAAATCTTTTAAGTGAGAGTACTAAAATAACCCCATCTTTTTTTTTTACAGTAATTTTATTAGGGTACCTACGCAAATGTTTTTCTTTATACATCACAAACAGGATATTTATATACAAATTATAAAGTTTATGATAATTTTAATTTTAATTTGATAATTAAACTCTAATAAAATAAAGAAGAAACACAACCACTTAACCATTAAATTAGCTATTTTATGTTAAGAATTTTAAAAGTTTTTAGAGCTCCACAAACTTTGTTGAGTTGAATGTCCTCTCTATACTAAGAACTAGGCAAAAAAAATTAGTTAGCTTAGGAGGCTATAAGAGTTTGCTAATTAATCATCAACATGTGAAATATCAAGTAGCACTTGCAAAATGCAAATTCCATAGCACCAAGGTTTCTTTAGATTTTGTCATCAGGCTTGCTTCGGTGGATGAATTGTTGGACTTTGAGCCCAAACCTCTCAACAAAAATAGGCTAGGAGCCTCTAGCCTAATAGGCCTAAAGCATCTGAAAAAATCAATCAATTAGCCCCAACATGGCCCAATCTTTATTTAGCCCAAAGTCCAATAACAACCAAACCACATGCAAAGCACGTGAGATAGGGTTTTACAATGGGTTTAACACTTCTGACCATTCTTCCTCTACCACGCAGCTATTTGTATATCGAAAGATCATTCGATGAAATTGATGCTGGCAAAAAAAATACTACTTTAATCAAAAGCCGTCATTTACAAGCATGATTATTGATCATTGTGAACTTATGAATTGTATGTTGTCAGCTTCTTTGAACATAATTCATTGTATTGATTGTGTAAATATTTGATATGCTTTTCTTAATATTGATTTCCCTATATTTTTAGGTATTGTTATCAGAAAACTACATTTTCATGTTATGGATAGTAAAATAATTAATGCAGTATGCATGGGAGTAGCTGTTGCTGTGATAGCTGCAGGGAAATCTATAATTGAAGAAGAAATAAATAGAATTTATATACCAAGAGAACCACGTATAAATGCAATTGCGCAACGAGAATTCTATATTGACAGCATTTTGAATCGAGGTGATCGACATTGCGTTGAACAAATTCGTATGAAACCTATTGTATTATATAGATTGTGTGATCTTCTCACAAGTCGTAACCTATTACGATCAACTCAAAATGTGTCTATTAGGGAGCAAGTAATTGTATTCTTACAAATTGTAGGCCATAACCAAAGATTTAGGGTTGTTAGTGGTAGATATTATAGGTCTGTTGAAACTATCCATCGTTACTTTAGAATTGTCTTAAAAGCAATTCTAAAGTTGTACAAACACCTTATTAAAGATCCAGAGGATACAGTTCCAGCAGAGATAATGAATAATAGAAGATTCTATCCTTATTTTAAGGTATGAACACAATATCAATATTTTAATGAATTAATTAATTACATTAAGAAGAAAAGGTTATAATTTATGTTGTCATGTTTATATAGGATTGTGTGGGAGCAATTGATGGTACCCATGTTCCTGCAAATGTTCCTGTTGAGATTCAAGGAAAGTTTCGAGGACGAAAAGAAGGAACAACACAAAATGTTTTAGCAGCTATAACTTTTGATTTGAAGTTTATATATGTTTTAGCTGGCTGGGAAGGAAGTGCCCATGATTCACGGGTTTTAGCTGATGCATTATCAAGATCTAATGGTTTTAAAATTCCAAAAGGTATATAATAAAGTATGTATTATATGCATAAACATATAAAATGTCTTACTACATAAAGATAGTAATAGTTTTTTTTTTAATTTGTAGGGAAATATTATCTTGGTGATGCTGGTTACGGTATTCGAAAAGGAATCATTTCTCCTTTTCGTGGAGTTCGATATCACTTGAATGAGTTTACAGACCGTGCACCAGAAAATGAAAAGGAGTTATTTAATCTTCGACACTCTTCATTGAGAACCGTGATTGAGCGAGGGTTTGGTATTTTGAAGAGTCGTTTTAGATCAATTGATGGAAAATCTTTTTGGTCTTATGAAACACAAGTAGATGTTGTGCTTGCTTGTTGTATTATTCATAATCACATAATGGGGGTTGATCCTTATGACTTTCTTATGGAAGAAATATGTCCGGATAGTGAACCAATTAGACGAACAATCTACTTCAGTCAACGGGAGGAAAGGGAAGAGAATAGGGAGTGGATATCAAAAAGAGAAATGATTGCCTCAACCATGTGGAATGATTATATCACTCAAATAAACTTGTAATTGAGTGTTAATTATATGTGTTTGTTTTTCTTATGTCTTGCTTCAGTGTTTATATGAAATGTATTAAATCGAAATATTGTATGATTTTGTATAAATTTGTAATTTCTTTTTTGTAGAAATGAGTTTAACACAGAATGAAAAATGCAAAGGCAAGGGCAAGCATTTCAAATGGACTAAGCCCATGTCTAACATGCTGCTTGAGTTATTAGCTGAGAAGGCACTTAAAGGTAACAAACCTTCTTCCACCTTTAAAGCAGAATCTTTTGTTAAGGTGGCTACAGAAATCAGTGAAACGTTCAATGTGCAATGCGAGCCTAAACATGTGGAAAATCATCTCAAGACTGTGAAAAAAGAATGGGGAATAATCACCAATCTTAAAAATAAAAGTGGTTTTGGCTGGGATGATTGTTTGAAGATGATTACAGTTTCGAAAGATGTATATGATGAAGAAGTGAAGGTATGATAAATATTATACTCTTTGTAATTTTTATATTTACTTTTGTTTCTACAATGTTATACAATGAACTAAAAAAACTGCATATTTTATACGTTATGAACAAGCACATCCTAATCATGACAAGTATCTGAACAAAAAACTTGATTTGTATGAGGTAATGATAATTGTTGTTGGAAAAGACATGGCAACCGGAAATTATGCCAAATCATATGCTGATGTCAACTTGGAAGAGAACACTGAAGTTCAATCAATTTCCATTGAAAATGAAGGTGAATATGAAGAAACTTCAAAGGAAAAAGGGACATCTTCCTCTAGTACACAAAAGAGGCAACATAGAAAGAGAAGCCGCATGTATGAAAATGATAGTGTTGAGAAGTTGTCTAAACAGATTGGAGATGTAGCATTTGCAATTCAAAGTCTCAATAAAAATCAACTTGATGTTAGTGCGTTGTATGCGGCAGTGATGAAAGTTGAAGGCTTTGATGAGATAACTCTTGTGGATGCATTTGATTATTTGGTCCAAAATGAAATGTTGGCAAAAGCATTTATGGTAAAAAATGCTAATTTGAGGAAAATTTGGGTTCAAAACTTTGTCACCCAACACTACAACAGGCCTGCTTGCTAAGATAGTTTGAAAATGTTCAAAGTTTGGTTTTAGACTATGTTTTTTATTTGACAAGTATGTTTACTTGTTTAATTCGGAGAATTCTATATTTATGTTTGTAATTTGAACTAATATGTATGTCAATGACATCGAAACTTAATATTTATGCATGACTATTTATTTCTTGATGTTAGGTATGAATATTTATTTCTTGATGTTTATTTTATAGATATTAAAGGGATAATTGCCTTTACCCAATTTTTTTTTTATCTAAAATACCCATCAAAATATTGTTGTATCTATTTATCTTTTCAAAAATACTTCATACCAAAAACAAAAACTCAAACATATAACTCTCAACATAAACTAATTTGGCTTTCTTAATATGAAAAAACAAATTATTTAAAGCTTTTAAAATTGAATAATTTTTACTTACAAAATATTTAACAAACTTATTTCTCTATAATATGATATGACATATATTGTAATATTTTATAAAATAAGCTATGTATGAATATAGGATATAATAAAAAAAATCATCATTATACTTATTTGATTTCATTTTTTTATTTAAAGTGATTAAATATTTTATATTAAATATTTAATATACATAGGATAAACTTGAAAAAAAAATTATTAATAAATTATTTTCCAGTTCATTTTCCATAACACAAACAAACACTGGAAAGTGTTTTCCAGTTCATTTTCCATAACACTGCCAAACATCGGAATTCACTTTCCAGGAATTCACTTTCCCCGGAATTTACTTTCCAAAAGGAAACCACTTTCCAGCAAACAAACGGGGCCTAAGAGTTTTTAAAAAAAAATCAAATAATGTGTGTTTTTTTTAATTTGATTTTTAATTTTTAATTTATATATTTTAACCTTCAATTAATCATAAATTTTTTAATTTATTTAATTTTATCTTTGTATCAAAACTTTTTTTTTTCAAAACATAAAAATAATAGTTCAAAAATTTGATAGCAACAAGACTACATTTGCTAAACATGGTCTTCTTGGAAAAAAAAGGGGCTATAAATTTATACAATAAAGGTTGAGTGCCCATTATTAAATATACTTGTTTTTTTAAAAAACAAATATCAAAAAATTACTTTTTTTGTGCGTGCATGACCAAATTATAAAGATTTTCATGCATCTCTTTTTTAAAATATATATATATATATATATATATATATATATATATATATATATATATATATAATTGTGTTTTATTTGAACATCGAGGCTTGTGATTTGTCGTTATTTTTAACATTTTATACGATTAAGTTTTATTTCCATGATGCATTCATAAAAATAAAATTCACAAGTTACACCCCATGCAAAGGGTGGAAGATCAAACTAGTTATTTTCATTCCATGCAAAGGGTGGAAGATCAAACTGGTTATTTTCACAAGTTGAAACATTACCAAACTGAAGGATAAGAGAAATACAAGAAGCAGGCGGTGCTGTGCGGGACATGGATTGCTCTGGTTAGGGTTTGATCTCTCAGAGGTAAGATCTTTTCATGACTCTAACCTTCAAACCATGCTTCATATGAAGGACTATAGAATTAGAAGGTAAAATGGGATGATTTTCAACCACCTGCAAACTATAATTCCATATCACAGCGGCGCCAACAGCTTTCATTTCCACCATGGCCAACTCCTTGCCTATACAAGCTCTCGGCCCTGCATTAAATGCTGTGAACTTGTAAGGCGAAACATCTACGAGTTCTCCTTTGCTTGAAATCCACCTCTCTGGCTTGAATTCTAAGCAATCTTCACCCCAGATCTCTTCCATCCTTCCCATCGAGTAAGGAGAGTAGATGACCCTTGTATTTTTTCCGATTTGATGCCCGCTCGGAAGAGTGTCCGAGTCAATCGAGACTGTGTGCTCGAAAGGTACGGGAGGATAGAGCCGAAGGGACTCGCATATGGCTGCTTGGAGATAATTTAGCTTAGATAGTTCTTCAAAACTGAAATGCCTCCCCTTCCCATCTTCTTTTGCATTTAAATTTGTTTTGATCTCTTCCAAAATACTCTTTTCTATCAGGGGGTGAGTTGCCACAAGCCACAGAAACCATGCAAGGCCAGAACTTACGGCCTCGCTTCCAGCTGATAAGAGGTTAAACGCCATGTCTCTTGCATATTTCTCCGATTTCTTGAACGCACTCATTTCCCTTTCGTCTTGATCATTATCTTCAACCAGCACGAACGTTAAGAAGTCGAAATCATCTCTGTCCATTGGAGTTTTGCTTCTGTTTAATAATTCTTTTTTTCTCGAAATGCACTGGTACAATAAACGATTAAAGATCTCCGAACTGATTTTCATCTTCCTCTCTTCCCCGATTTGAAGCCACTTCTGTAGCTTCCAAAACCATTGTGGCTTAACATGTCGTTGAAGTATAACCTCCTCCATGTCATAGAAAGCTTGCTTGTAAGGAGCTCGAGGGAATTCAATTGAAAGAGAATTCGGATCAAATCCCAACATCAGTAGGCAGACAAAGTCAAACATGAATCGCTTCAGCACATCTTGCATGTCTACTTCTTCTCTTTGTTCGGAGAAATGCTCAAGAATTACAAATATTCCTTGCAAGACTTTTCGTTGAATGATCCTCTCCACAGCTTCCTCAAACTTGCTGTATTTTATAAAAGAGTGGATTGTTCTCCTTTGGGTTTTCCACCGATCTCCATCAGCACAAAAGATTCCATCACCGAAACTTTCAGCAAAAATCTCCTTGAACTCAACGCCCTTGTGGTAGTTGAAGACCTTTTTTCTTAAAATGTGGTGAACATTCGCCGGATTACTGGTCAGCAGAAAGTCAAGACTACCAAACCAAGGCCCTTTGAAAACAAATGTGCCTCCACATTGCTGAAGCAAATAGGTTGCAAACTCGTGCGCTCCAGAGGAGTTGAGAAACAGCCCCGGCAGCATTCCAACCACGGGCCAATTGATAATCACAGAGCTTCTATTCCTCCACCACCGAAAGGAAAGCCAAAGAAAGATGATGAACAGAAAAGCCAATCGTAGCATTTTTTTTATTTTATTTTTTTGTACTGTCTTGCAAGCCCTGGAATCTTATTTTATTCTAGCTGTTACATGTTTGGGAGGGGTTGTATTTTTTATTTATAAATATATTAAAATAATATTTATAATTTTTTTAAAAAAATATTTTTGACATCAACACATCAAATTATATAAAAACATCAAAAAAAATTAATTTAAAATAAATAAAATAAAATAAAATAATTTTATTTTTTTCATAAACACTCTCAAACACCATCGATTAGTATACGGATTCAATAAATGGTCCAACCATTAAATTAAGGTCTAGTCTCGTTAAAGAAAACCGTTGAAACCTCTAGTCAAATATGAGGTAATTTGTTTGTGCACTATGCTGATTTTTTTTCTATATAGAAAATTACATGATTTTTTATATGTTGTAATTACTCATTTTAATATTTAATTAGTAAAAATATATTAGATAAAATCTGTTAGAAATGAGTTTTTTTATCTAAAAAAATATTGTAATAGAAACACAAGGGAATTGATTCATATATTTTTAAATTGTAGATAACTTGAGCAAATTTGTCTATCCATTTTGTTTATTTGCTGCCTCTTTTTTATGTAAGATTCAATCTGAAATATTATATATAAAAATCTTATAAAAATAATTTTTTTTAACAAAAACATCCTAACATCCAAGAATTAAATTTTTCTAAGAAATAAAACCTAAACAAAAGAGGAAATAATTAGAATTAATAACCAAAATTAAGAGCGTATATATATAAACATGGATAAAAATAGGAAATATTTAGAATTATATCTAAAAAATAAAGAAATTAAAACAAAGAATTAAAAGTATATAGGCCAAAATGAAAACAATATATGTAAATAATTTTAACCATAGGGTTAAATTAAAACAATTAAAAGTGTTGCAATGAAAAAATAATTAATTCTTTTATTTCTTGATTTAGTTTTGATCCATTTATTTTTTCATTAATTTTAGTATAACTCTAAATAATTTATTTGTATTTATGTATCTATACTCTTAATTTTTACTTTTAATTGTTAGTAAAATTTGTCTTGATTTGAAAGTAGCACAACATTGATTAATGAATTATCTTGATTATTATTCTTATTACTATTATCATAATTGTTAAATTATCACAATTATTATAATTATTATTGGAACATTTATTGTAAATAATTAATATTTTAATCATTACTAACAATATTATCATTGCCACTATCATTATCGTTATAAAAAGAAATTTATTTTTTTCAAGATTTTTTCTTCATATTATTATATTTGAAATATTTCAGAATACTAAAATTCAATTAATTTGAGATTTGTTTTTAAAAAAATTACTTCATATATATATATATATTAAGGTATTCATATTAAAAAAATATCAAAATATATAATTATTTTTAAGAGAAAAATCCTTGAAAATAATCATAATCATTATTTTAAACACATTTTTCATAATAAAATGAATATATAAAAATCTAATATACAATAATAATAATTATTATTATTATTATTATAAATATTTTTACTATAGTAAGAACCAAAAGTTTTATAGGCTGATTATTTTGCTTAGATATATAGTATTATAAAAAAAATCTAAGACCATTAATATTTTGTTTCATTTTAAAAAATTTGTTTATCTCTACAGCAAAGTGGAGGGCAATTGGCTCGTATATTTTTTATTTATATAATATTAAATATGAAATATCATACATAAAAAAGTCACAAAAGTCAACCTATAAGAAAAATAACATCAACTAATGAATTATTTCAATTATTATTGTCATTATTATTATTATCATAATTGTTCAATTATGACAATTATTGTAGCTGTCATTGTAAATATTTTTATAAATAATTCATATTCTAATTATTATTGCTCATACTATCGATGATACCATAATAATTATTAGAAAAAAATTAAATTTTTTTTTATTTCATAAGATTTATACCTTATATTATTATATTAAAAGTACTTTAGAACACTGATATTAATTGTTTTTTCTTCAAAAAATCCTAGGTCATTTATTTGTGTGTGTGTGTGTCTATATATATTAAGGCGCTAATATTAAATAAATATTAAAATATATAATTAGTCTCACATATTTATAAGAAAAATATTAAAAATAATTATTATCATTATTTTGAATACATTATCTATAATAATTAGAAATTTCAACACCTAAAATATTAACAAAAAAGAATTAAAAAATAAAATAAATGAAAAAACAAAAATAAATATGATTAGATTTTAATAAATTATTTGACATCAATAAATAAAAATTAAAAAAAAAGAAAAAATAATAAATATCAATTTTCAAATGATCACCAAGACAAATTAAAGTTTAAACATCATATAAAAAAAAAACCTTAATAACAGTGAAAATAATAAAAATTAAAAATAAAAACTAAGACTATATACATATAAACATGGGAAAAAATAGAAAACATTTAATAAATATATAAAAAAAATAAAGGAAATAAAATAAGATCCAAGATTAAAAATATAAGGGTCAAAATGCAAAATACATATATAATAAATTGAATTTAAAGGAAAAAATTGAAACAAATCATAACTTTGGTATTAAAAGTATTAAAGAATATAAGACAAAACCAGAAATTAAAAGAATGAGAATCAAAGTGAAACTAAAATATATAATCAATTTGAAATGAAGGATACAATTGAAACAAATCAAAACTCTAATACCGAAAATCTTAAGGATTTCAATCCAATGTGAAAATAAAAAATTGAGGAGCGAAATGAAATTACAATATATAATGAATTGCAATTCAAGGAAAAAATTCAAACAAATAAAAACCTATAATACATGAATAAGGACCACACAAAACAATCAAAAGATAAGGGACTACAAAGAAAAGTCAACAAACAGCGGGGCCTGACGTGTACTTGTGCAAGTAAGAGAGAGAAATGCGGGGAAAAGTTCAACAAACCACCGGAATGTCTCCAGCTATCTTAGACCCACACTCGTTGCTCCATGAGGAATAGAACATGGTGGCGAATAATTCTAAATGTCGATAAAGTTTTTTTGAACATCGAAAATAGTCGCACGCATCGTCCGAAACCCACGTGGGGGTGGAAACGGACGGTGCATATGGCGAGGCCCCAACAATACAGCGTCAGAATATATATTAAAAAAATAGTGAATTACCATAACACCCCTGACGCTAACTCTTGGATTTTGTCTTATACGGGAGTATATTCGTAATTTGCTATTTTAAAAATATATGTGGTTATTATTATTACCCCGGGGTTTATTGTGCAATTTTATCTTATTAGGAGGTATTTCCATAATTAGCCATTTAAAAAATATGTTCAATAACCTTTATGTCCACGGTGGTAAAGTGTAGTTTTGTCTTATTCATTGGTGTTATAGTTATTTTACTGTGTATAGAGAGGCAAAAAATCAAAAATACCCCGACTCAGGGCTAAAAAACCTTAATCCGTTTTAGCTTTTAAGATAATGGTGTTTAGCTCTGCGATGCCATCTGTCATTAAGGCTCACTATAAAGCTAAACACATGTTTTATGAAATGCGATCCTATTTTTTATTATGGGTCCCACTAATAAACTAATGGTATAGCCGCAAGTGCAAAATCATCTTAGAGATATTTTTGCAATTGTGGCCCACATGACTCTGCCTCCAACAACAGACATGTAAATCACACTACCTTCTCCCTCACGAAACCACACTCTCTCTTAGCCATCTCCATCATAGAGCAGCCACATCCATTGTCCCTTCCCCCTCAGCCACACCCTCTTTAGAAACACTAGCTACACCCACCTGTAACACTCCCTCAGCCACACCTACACGAAGTCGAGCCTTCTCCCTCACACCAAGGTAGCCACACCCACCTTCCCTTCTCCCTCGGCCAAACCTCCCTCAGAAACACCCTATCACAATAACAGCAACACCTTCCCCCACAGAGGGCCTCCATTCACATAAAACCCACACACCTTCAGATGTGTCTCTCCTCACCCTTAACTCCACTGACAAATTCATCCATAGACCCATCTCTCTCACCCTCAACAACACTGACAGACCCTCTCACCCTCTGATCAACGAGGCAACTCAACCACAGCTTACCCTCAGCTTCACGAACCCGTCTCTCACCCTTAGATCAGCGTTGACCACGAAGGGGAGGCACTGATTTTTGCAGATTTAAGGTATGTGTATTTTCCCTCAGTTTTTTTCTTCTTATAAACAATAGAGAACATAAGAATTTGATTGTATACCCGGTAATATTGTAGCAAATGTTTGTGAATGATGGAAAAATTGAACAAATAGCTAGTAATGAATGGCTGATAATTGTTGCTTATTGAATGTTTGAATATTGTAGATTGTTCTTGCAGTACCAATGATTTGAGATGAAAATGATATAAGGAATGATTTTTGAACAAGTTAGGCTCAAAATTGGCATGAAACTAACTGTAATGGTTTGAAATTTTTTGGAAATATTGTGAATCATGTCTGTGAAACAAGCTCAACTATGCCTATGCTCATTTTTGTTGATTGTCTCTACAAATTATAACAGTTGCATACGAAAATGTTGTTCATTTATTATTTTTGTTAAATTTAAGCTCAAATTTATGTAGTTTAAGAAAGCTTATGATAATTAAAACTTGTATTGAAATAAGATAATGAAGATGGAACACTAAAAAAGGGCTTAGGGTGAACACATGTTTTTGATGAATGTATGTACGGTTGAAGTTTTGTAATTTTGTTAATTAATTTATGTTGAGTAAGTTGGTAATTAAGGTTTTTTTAGGTTAGTTTGTTTAATTAACAAGCATAATTCCTGCACTGTTTGTTGTTATATAAATTTTTAATTATTATGAAATAATTTAAAATATAGAATGAAAGGTGGTGAATATATGGACAAAGCTGTTTGGACAAAAGAAATGTTGCATACTTTTTGCAACATATAAATTAAGGCAATTGATTTGGGAATGCAATCTACAATGCATTTTGATAAAACAAGATGGAAAATTCTGATTATATCATTCAAAGAACGAGTAGATCATTCATTGACCAAAGCACAATTAAAAAAAAAAAATGGGATGGTTGCAAACAAAATTAGAGAATATGGATGAAGCTCATTTCTGAAACTAGGGTTGGTTGGAGTAGTGACTTGGGGACAATCTTAGCAATGGATCAGTGATGGAAAGCTAATATTCAAGTTCAGTTTCATTATCTAATATATTTAAATTTATTTTCCATGTTTCTAAATATTTTATAATAGAATATTGGTATGAATTATGTGTTTATGTAGGAAGTTAAAGGAGCCAAAACATTTAAACATGCTAGAATTAAGCCTTTATTAAAGTTAAAATATAACATAATATATTCCAACATTGTGACTACCAAAGAGTATACGTGGGCACCATCATCAAAAGTTCAAGGTGGTGATAATTGTTTTTAGCCTAGCACTAGCAATGCCAACATTGACGCGATTGATTTAGATGAAGGAAGTGGTGATTCAAAAGAGGATATAAATCTTGCATCCGACAATGACATTACTCGGTTAGTTGGGGGGTGAACATGTCAAGTAGCAACAAAACACAGAAGAGTGGAAAAAGAAAAAAGAAGAAGGCTAATGAGGGTTGCGCGAAGAAGAAGAAGACGACTGACATTAGCATTCAACTAATGTCAAAGTGGGACCAATTACTTGATAGTATGTCAATGAGGAGTGATTTGACCTCTTTGCATATGGATCGCCAAGGGTGTAGTATTCATGAGGTGATAGTTGAGCTCCATTTAATCTCTAAAGTCTCAATTGACAATGAGTTTCATGACTTCGCATCAGAATTTCTGCTCCAACGTAGGAGAGGAGAAATGGGGGCTACTATGGAATGTCTTGAAGAAAAATTCAAATGGTTGAAGAGGATGCACAAATGTCGTATACAAAATTAACTGAAGGTATGACTATTTTCTACACTGTAAATCATTTTTTTTTGTTTTGCAATGTTAGCTATTGAATGCAATGTGATATTATTGTAATCATTGCTTGATAATTTATGTATACATTTACATTTGCAAAATTACTGCGTGGATAGTTTGGTAACATAAGTTTGCGATTTGTGCATCGTTGAAGATGAGTTTCATTGTTGTATTAATCGGTATGTTTTAATAATTGGTTTCGATGTGTTTCTTTTAATTTATATTTGAATTGTAATACAAGTTTGTATTTTAATTTTAGCTCCCTCGTTAGTGTTTCATGATACATAAATTGGTTGTATTGTTGTATTAATGCATGAGTGAGATTAAATTTTTTGGTAATGTTTCCCTGCTCCTCTTCATAATTTTTCATGTGTTATGCATTTTTTTTTTTGCTCCTGTTCATAATTTTTCATTGTTGTTATGCATTTTTTTAAGTTTTTTTCTACTCTGGTAATTTTGTTTCCGTCAAATTTTTCTGCTCATGTTTTTGGCAATTTTTGCATTTTTTTCATGCATAATTTGTGTTGTTGTTTATTTCTGTGTATTTTGAGCTGCGCACTGACATGCATTAGCAAAAATGACCTACAGTATACCATAATCAGGTCTCATGTAAAGGAAAAATGTATTCTCCAATTGTGACAAAAAAATATTGTTCACTCATATTTTTACAAAAAAAAAAATGGTATAAATAGTGCAGGAAATTTGAGTTATTATTGGGTAAATGACAAGAAAATAATACAAATAAAAGCTAGAAGTTGCATAACATGTGAAGAATTACACAATTCATCAATCAATTTTTCTATATAAGTGGGAATGATTCCCAAAACTTTTACAATCTCAAAAACATATTTTGAAGAGCAACTTTGCAAGGGAAATATCATTCTTCAATTTATAGGTTTATGCAACTTTTTTTATCTTAAGTTCTTGTAATTTTGATTTATTCTCTTTAATCTTATAAGTTATTTTTGTTTAAGGTGTATTTTAAGGTTTTTTTCATGGAATTTGAAGATATGAATGATCCATGGCATAACAATATAGTTAACGAAGATTTTGATGGCGATTATGAAAATATTATGAACCGCGTTGTAGAACAAATTAATTATCATGCTTCTGAAGGTGTTAGTACGTCGATGGGAGTGGTGATGATGGGGTACCGATGATGGAAACTACAACAACAACTATGATGATAGTAACAATGATGATGATGATGATGATGACACCGACAAAGAAATGAATTTTTTTTAGGTGATAATTTGAAAAGGAGAAATTATTTATATGTACAACTAGAGCTATAGACTTGTATTAAATAAATTATATGCATAAGGAACCATGTATGGTTTAATACAATACAGGTATATGTTGGCTGACCGAATTAGAAAGCGGTCATTGGAAATGATGCATTAACATGTTTAGAATGGATGCAAGCACTATGACGAGTTTATATGTAGATTTTGAAACATAGTATGGTTTGAAGTCTTCAAGATGCATTTCCGTGATGAAAAAGATTGCAATGTTTCTATTTATGATAGTCGTTGGCGCGTCTAACAGGGAAGTGCAAGAGAGATTCCAATATTCGGGTGAAACTGTTAGCATAAATGAAATCATTGAAGCAGTATGTTTGTTTGCTGTGGACATCACAAAACCAACAAATCCAGAATTTACGAACACCCCAAGAGAAAGTGCAAGAGAGATTCCAATATTCGGGTGAAATTGTTAGTAGATGCATAAATGAAGTCGTTGAAGTAGTATGTTTGTTTGTTATGGCTACTTGTAGTTTTGACACGCAATTTACTTTTGTGTGGGCAAGATGGGAAGGCAATGCACATGACAAACGCATTTTTCTATAGGCTATTAACAATAACAATATCAAACTTCTCAAACCACTAGAAGATTGATATTTCATATACATTTTAAGAGTGGGTCAATTCAGTTTAATAATATTCTTCATCAATTTCTGATTCTTAATATATACTTGTGTTTTGTTTTACAGGCAAGTACTACGTGGTTGATGCTGGATATCTCAATAAGTATAGGTATTTAGGTCCTTATAAAGGTTACAAGTATCATTTCCAAGAGTTTAAGCATCGTGGACAACCAAGTGGTCGTGAGGAAGTTTTTAATCATGCACACTCATCACTACGTAACGTGATAGAATGCTCATTTGGCGTATGGAAATAGAGATGGTGAATTTACAAAACATGTATGCTTATCCATATAAAACACAAATGAAGATTGTGGTTGCATCAATGACACCACATAACTATATTCGAAGAAGATCATAAAATGTTCTAACTTTTGCCGAATATGATCGCAATCCTAATTTTGTTCCTAAAGATATTTTACCAGATGTTGTTCCTCAATTAAATACTCAGAGATCACAAACGTGTTCACATATGGATTTAGTTCAAATGGAATTGCAAGTAGTTTGATGAAAGAATAAAAACAAGTTTCTAATTTACTTGAATTATTTCAAACATTTTATTATTATGATTATTAAATCTATGAAATTAAAAAAAACAATAGATTTAAAAATCCAATATGCACAAAAATTATTAAATTCCAATAAAAAATTTAAATACATATTAAAATTTTAAAAATTACAAAATAAACTTTCTAAAACTCATAAGATAATATGGAAAAGTTTCTGAAACTCGAGAACAATATAAAATATTGTTGGCACGTGAGTCCACGCGCTACCGTTGCATGGCTGCTGGTGGATCATGAAACAAAGAGGAATCAGGTAAATCTTTCCCTTTTCTCATTTCATACGCCGACGGTGAGGACCACCATTACCTGCAAAACAAAAAAAAAAACATAAACAAATGTTCTAGTTCTCTCTCTTTTTCAGATCCGAGTCCTCCTCCGTTTTGGTGGTTGTCGCTACTTTCTACTTGGCCACTGTGAGGATATAGAGTCGACTTAACCACCGTGATGATAGAGAACTAGGGAGTGACTATGAACAGGTAGCTGACAGTTATGAGGAACAACATCAGTGTGGTTTGTGTTGCTGTCGTGGCTAAGGAAAAAAGAGATGTGTGAATGACAGTGATGAGATATAAGACAATAATTTTGGCGAGGAGGAAATGATGGGTGGCTAGCAACGATGATAGTGAGGGAGAGGTTGGGTGTGGGGAATATCCGGGGGTCTTCGAGCTTATGGGACGTGGAAGAAAAGGCTAGTTAGCTTTTATTAGGGTTGATGGCTAGCGCCGGTGGTTGTGGTGTTGGTTCATACCTTTGATAAAAGAACGGTGGTCAGTCTCATGCATGGTTGGAAGTTGGTTGTAGAAAGTTATCACAATTAATTTAGTGATGTTAAATGTAAACTCTCACAAATTTCTTTGATTATTGCTAGAGAGACGAGAAGAAGAAAAAATCTCTACATGTCACGAACTAATATGACTAAGAGGGATGAATAGGTTTGCATTTGAACCTGGTTTGGTTTAGTGCAAGAGAATTTTATGACAAAATTATTAATATTGTTTCATTCTGGTCGAAATTGTGGTAACATTTCGTGCCGTTAAAAAAAAAAGATAAAACGGTATTGTTTTTATTTCGATTTTAATTTCAACCTGTTTAGGAAATACCAGCTAAATACCAGCCGAAACGCCTCGATATCATTCCGGGTGTGCCATTTCGGCCTCAAAATCCTCCTTTTCTTATTTTGAGATTCTGATTAAAATTATTTTGATTAACCTGTGGTTATGTTTCTAATTTTGAGATTATATTTGTTTGACTACGTGTTTGTATTATATAATTTAAAGGTAATTTATCTTGAATTTTAATTATGCTTGTTAAATTAATATTTTAATTTTATATATATATATATATATATATATATATATATGAACAGTACAACTCCGAAACGACACATCAAAACGTTCCGTACCAATAGAAAAACCAGAACGACGATCAAAACGATATTGATAAACTTGCTTTGTGTTGTAATGCAACATTTATAATGCAATACATCTTAGTAAACATCATATTTTTTACTCTTAATGAAAGCACATTGAGGTTAAATACCAATGGTATTGAGATACTATGAAGATAAAATATTTTTTTATTGATCAAATCCCAAAAAATGAGTAATTAAATCATTTTAATATACTTAAAAATATAAAAAAAGATCAAGTTGTCCCTTGTTAATTTGATAGCAACCAATGGATGTTGTGAAAAAAATTGTACTAGTATTAGCCGCTATAATCAATGCAGTGATTTTTATTGAGAATAGAAAAATCATAATTTGCTATTTCAATACACAATGCCAATTTCTTAGATATAATTATGCATTAAGTTCGTAGCTCTAGTTACTTCTTCTTTTTCTATTAAACCAAGGATATGTTTGTTTTTTGGAATTCACTTTTCAGAAAATCACTTTTTAAATTTTCTTGTATTTGTTTGCTTTCTGGAAAATTGGTCAACAGAAAACACTTTCCAGTCAAAGAAAAATTTGGCTTGGTTTTCAGGAAAGTATTTTCCAGAAAATTTGGGCGGAAAACACTTTCCGGAAGTTATGAAAAATTTAGAAATGTCATTATTTGCTGATTATATCAAATTTGATCCTCAAACTTTTGATTGCTATATATAATTTGTTTTGAATATTTATTTTTCAATTCCATCTCTTAAAATTTATTTTTTATATTAATTTTGGTCTTTATTTTTATAATTGCTATTTGCTTTTTTCTTATCATTTTTTTATTGAAATTTTTTATCTATCAAATTTGGTCCTCATTTTTTTTATTGTTACTTATTTTATTTGAAATAATTTATGGAATGTTAATTATTATTATTTTAATTTATTCACCTTTCATTTTTTTTTTAATTTTTAGATTTGATCTCTATTATTTTGATTATTATTTATTTTATTTGAGATAATTTATGAAATTAATTTTTTTTTCAATTTCATTCTCATTCAACTTTTTAATTTGTAAGATTTGTTCCTCATTATTTTAATAAACTTGAAAAAAAAATTAATTTATTAATAAATTATTTTCCAGTTCATTTTCCATAACACAAACAAACACTAGAAAGTATTTTCCAGTTCATTTTCTATAATATTGCCAAACAACGGAATTCACTTTCCCCGGAATTCCCTTTCCAAAAAGAAACCATTTTCCAGCAAACAAACGGGGCCTAAAAGCTAAATAAGTTCCTTTTTTTTACTGTAGATTATTATAGCTCTAGATTAATTAATGTGAATTGTAATAATAAAATTACTATATATTTAATCGTTTTAAAGAAATAAACGTAAGCCTTCATGTAGCTCTACATCTCTACCGATTTATCTCAACTAAAATCAATACTCTTTTTTCTTCTGTTTTTTTCCCAACAGAATATATTTTTCTCAATGCTTCATGTGAAAGTATTATCCACAGCAAACGAAGAAAGGTTCATTTTGTTTTTTTATTAGTGTATAAATATATTTTTTTATGTATACTTCAATTGAAAAAAATATTTTTAAAGAGCAGTGGGAGAAATAAATATTTTATTTTCTCCTTAAGAAGTTTAATATCATTTTTTATATATGAAATTAATTATTTTTAAGAGAAAATCGAAACATGGTATTAGAATGTTTTTAAAAAGTATTTTTTATTTTAAAATATATTAAAATAATATTTCTTTTTAATTTTAACATCAACAAGCTAAATAAAACATTAATTTAGTTCCATATTTGAGACTAATCCATGGATGAATCAATGACACGGGTGTATTTTACCAGCTAAAAGACTATCCATATTTATGTGTATGTTAGATTTTTTTTAATTTTACATTTAATAATACTCTTTTATTTTTATTTTAGAGTTTATGAAAATGATCTTTTGTATTTCCATTGTTACATGATAATAATACCTCACGAGTTCATAATTTATTTAATTATATATATAATAGCACTGTGGATTGCTACAATGTTTTTCCGCTTCTACATTTTATGTTTCTGTTTTTTTCCCACTTATATAATTTGTTTTTGTTTTTTATAACTAGAGTATCCAAATCAGCTTACGCGCACCACGACTAATTTCCGGATCCACCGAACACCCTACAAGCTCAATGGACATGTGAGGCACCGTAGGGATGATAACCATGCACAAAGAGGATTAGACACGGGTGCAGAGGAAGGGAACAAGTCCCTTCTCACATATACATATATACATAACAGCTACTATGTTTTAAAAAATTTGTAAATATTAGAAATTTTTCAATTATATTATGCATTCTGCATGAATCATGTCCAAAAGCGTTATTTTTACATAGCACTGTAACTCTTCTCACAAAACACTGTGGATTACTATAATGGTTTCTCACTTATACATTTATACTCAACAATTATTATGTTTAAAAATATATATACATATTAGAAAATTTTCAATGCATTTTGCATGAGTCATGTCTAAAAGCGTTATTTATACTATTTTTTAAATTGTTTTTTATTAAAATATATATATATATATATATATATATATATATATATATATATATATATATATATATAAACAAACTAAAAATCTAAAAAGCTTTTTATATATATTAACTAAAAAGTTAAAGGAAATCAGGTTTTTACACGGTAAAATTCACTATATATTTAGACACAAATTACTATAGATTGTAATGGTAAAATTATTATTTTATACCTCGGTGAACAATGATGAATTCTGCTTTACTCTCTTTTTTTGTTTTTTTTTTCAATTTTCTTTCTGTTGATTGTTTTTTTATTTATTTTGGCTTTTTTTTTTTCAATTTCTCTTTCTTTTGTTTTTGCTTATAATTTTTTTTCATTTTTCATTTTTTTTTGTTAAAGTTAATGATTTTTTTTCTTTGATTGAATTTTTTTTCCATTATTAACACAATAACAATACTAATTTTATTTTATTTTCTTTTTATTTTTTTAATATTTTGATTTTTTTTCTTTAGGATAATTTAATAATTTTTAGTATTTTACAAAAAAATAATAATAATATTATTAGATGTTAAGGCTTTGATGTTCCTGTTGTTATAATATGGTGTGTGTATATATATATATATATATATATATATATATATATATATATATATATATATATATATATATATATTTTATTTGATTTTTTAATTTTTTTCATTTGATTAAAATGAATAATATATTTGGTTTTGTTTATAACCCTTAGACTTTTGATTTTTTTATTTCAATTCCTTTAATTTTTTTATAGCTCTTAAATAGCTCTTATTTTTGTCTATATATATATATATATATATATATATATATATATATATATATATATATATATATATATATATATATATATATATATCTGTGTGTGTGCCTTTAGTTTTGGTTTTTAATCTTTATTATTATTTTTTTGTTGAGATAACATTTTTTTAAAAAAAAAATTGCTCTTAAATTTTATTTTATGTTTATAATCATTTAAAAATTGATATTTCTTATTTGTTTTCCTTTGTTTTTTCTTTTGGTTTTTTTTTATTTATTTTCACGTCAAATAATTTTTTTAACTAATAATTTTTATTTTTATTTCTCTTTTGTTATTTTTTTGGCTTTTTTATTCTTTTATTAAATTTATTTTTCCATTATTCATGCAATAATAATAATTATAATAATAATATTAGTTTTTTCTTGAGTTCTTTTATTAATATTTTTTAGTTTTTTTCTCCTCGGAATAATTTAATATTTTTTTATTGTTTTAGAAATAATAATAATGATATTTTTAGGTGTTAAACCTTCGATGTTGTTGTTGCTATAATAGGATGTATTTTATTATATAAAATCTTACATGTATAGATATTATATTTCATTTTTAAACTAGCAAAATCTATTAATTATTTTAATCCCAATTATTATAAAAAAAATATTTATTCGGCCCACAGCGTAGTGCGGGCAATTAATTATAAATGAGCTAAAGTGATTTCCTGTTCACGCACACCCAGATCCACTGTGGATGGGGGTGTGTGATCTGCTGTGATTGTTTTTTTTTACAAGCTTCTTTTTTGTTTTTTTTAAACTGTGGTATCCGTGACAATTTACGCGCACCACGACTAATCTCTTGATCTATTTTTTTTAACATTTTTCCCCTTGTTTTTTTTTACACATATACATTTTTTTTTCTTCTCATGATCAAGGTGTTTAGGTTAGTTTATGTGCCCATTGATTTTTTTTTTCTCATTGTTGTTTAAAAAAGTATTTTCCCCTAGCATTTTTTTTCTAACCGTTTTTTTTTTATTTTTAACAGTAATTTTTATTGTTCAATATTGTTTGAGTTTTGTTTTAAACCAAACTTTTTATTTTTATTTTTAAACGGGGGTATCCATGACAACTTATGTGCACCACGACTAATCTCCAGATCTATTTTTTTTAAACATTTTTTTTCATGACCGGAGTTGGCCAGATTAGTTTATATGCACCATGATTTTTTTCTCATTACTATTTAAAAAGGTCATTTCCCCTTACACCTTTTCTTTTATAACTGGGTTTCTTTTTTTAATAAGCGAAGACCTGTTTTTATTTTTTTATAATCAGGGTGTTCAGGTCAGTTTTTTTCTTTTAACCGGGCTTCTTTCTTTGTGTTTTTTTTAATCAGTGTATCCATCGCAACTTATGTGTAACACAACTAATCTCCAGATTTATTTTTTTTAACATTTATTTCCCTTTTTTTTCAACTTATAAATTTTTTTTTCATGACCGGAGTGTCCCGGTCAATATACGCACACCATAATTTTTTTTTCTCATTACTATTTGAAAAAGTGATTTGTTTTAGTTATAAACTGAGCTTCTGTTTTTTTCTAATGAGGTGTCTGGGCTAGCTTACGCACACCATGATTAATCCCTAGATCTATTTTTTTAAAAAAAAATTCTTCCTGTTTTTTTTTCAATTATACATTTTTTTTATTTTTTTATAATCAGAGTGTTCAGAACAGCTTACGAACACCACAATTTCTTTTCCACGTATACTTTTTTTTATCTCTTGACTCAAGTTTTTTTTTAATATTTTTTTCATGTTTTTTCCCCATGTATACATTGTTTTTTGATAACCGAAGTGTCCAGAACAGCTTACGCACGCCATGAATAGTCCCCATAACCATTTTTTACTTACATTTTTTTTCACTTATAATTTTTTTCTTTTATAATTAGGGTACCCGAGTCAGCTTACGGGCACCACGACTATTATTTTATAGAATAGCTAAAGGAGATTGCAATTTTAGACAATAATTAATAGTTATTTCAACTGTGGTTTTCGCTTTTCATTATTATTTGAAAAAAAAAGCCCTCTTTTTCTATATATTTCTTATATAATTCTTATTTTTGTCCATGTTTATATGTACATGCTCTTAGTTTTTGTTTCTATTTTTTTTTAATTCCACTGTTATTAAGATTTTTTTAATGATGAAATTTTAATTTATATTGGTAATCATTTAAAAAATAATATTTGTTATTATTTCTCTTTTTTCTATTCTTCATGTTAAGTAATTTCTTTAAATATAATAATATTTATTTATTTTTAATATTGTTAGGCATTGAATTTTCTAATTATTATAGATAAAACATTCAAAATAATAATAATAATTGTTTGTAAGTTTTATTTTCTTTTAAATATATCAGACTAATTATATATTTTGATATTTATTTAATATTAGAGCCTTGATATATATAAATGACCTAGGTTTTTTTTGAAAAAATAAATTAATATCATTGTTCTAAAATACTTTTAAAATAATAATTTGAAAGTAAAAACAAATTATGGAATTTTCTTCTTTAACAATAATTATGGTCTCACTAATTTTTATTATTTTCACTGCTACTAAGGTTATTTTTTTTTTAAATGTTTACATTTTAATTTCTGTTCTTGATCGTTTCAAAAATGATATTTTCTATTTTTTTTCTTTTTTTTATTCTTCCGTTCAAATAATTTTTTAAAATCTACTAATATTTTTTTTTATTTTGTCATGTATTTAGTTTTTTAGTTGTTTTTTTTTTAATATTGTTAGGTTTTAAAATTTCTTATTATTATATATAAGACATCAAAATAATGATAATGATTATTTGTAATAGTTTTTTCTTATTAATATGTGAGACTAATTATATATTTTGATATTTATTTAATATCAGCAACTTAATATATGTAAGTTGACCCGGACACCTTGATTATATATATAAAAAATATAAGTGTGCCCTTAGGAATTGCAAATTTACGTCCAACAATTAAATAACTGTCGGAACAATTAAAACACGTTCAACAATTAATCAATTATAATTTTTCAATATGCAAATTACATAAATCGATAAAATATTTAAACAAGTTTACTGATTAATGAATTGGCTATAAAATACAATCCACTCATCTTTGATAGATTTTATCGATTATAATTTTGATAGTTGTCAATTAAATTATTATCTGAATACTTAAACTGATAACAACAATCAATTAATTCGATACAAACAATAAAAAATAAATCTACAATAAAATTTAACAATTACAATTTACTATCTACCAACTAAATAATTCTTTATAGATTATAACGATTAATTTATTATATTAAAAAAACCCAATATAACACACATGCTAGCCAACTCCTAATTTCTATTGTAATATCAGAAGGCGCAGGCATGTATGAGCAAAACCAACAAATTCTTTTGATCCAGTGGTGGAAGTTTGACAACTTTCCAGGGTTTTATTTTTAGTTTATGTCAAGCTATATTTTCAAAATCAATTTAAAAAAATATCAAAAATAATTTTTTTAAAAATAAAAAAAATATTTTAAAAAAGAGATGCTAATTAATTAGAGAATAAAGTCAGCAGACTCCAAACCCGATGGTTGACCACGACCGAAAATGGCATGAGCATTTAGACAAGGAGACACGTGGGTATTCTCTGTATCTCGAGGATATTGTCTCGAGCATCACCAACATGCTCCATACATTCCTGTGGATTTGTGGTGGTCTGCTCAAGATTCTGCAGATTTCACCACTGCCGTCTCATTCCCTGGGACTCTACGTTCTGCTGCACTTTCCCAGAAAAAGGCTATGCACCAATCTCCTACTCTTTTTAGTTCGTACTTTGTAGGCCTCTGCCCGTAGTTTGTTTATAATACACACTCTCGCCTCTCATGTCTCCATCTCCTTTCTCAATTAAGAACACAAACGTAAACTTAGTCTACTAGAGAAACCCGATTAAATCAAGAAAATTAAAAAAAATAATTGATTATAATATTTTTTTTTTAAATTCTTATTTGATCCGATTTAGATTTTTAAGACTAAAATCGATAAATCAAAACCAAACTAGGTTAAATTAAAATAAATATAGTATAAAAATACCTTTTTTTCTTCGAGTTTGGTTAAAAAAATTTGGTCTGATTTTATTTTGGTAAAATAGAAAAGGAAAAAGACTTGGTTAAGTCCAAAAAAAAAAACCCTAAAAAAACATATGTTATGTTTCGGTTTTTTTACATAAAAAACAAACTGAATTGAAACTGGTTTTAATTTGATTTTTTTTTTAATCATAATTTTAATTTGAGTTTTTTTATAGATAAAAACCAACCTGAATAAAAAAATAATCAACCCTAATAAATCTATTATTATTTATCTTTGATTAAAACCCATGTATATTTTATTTTATTACCTTCTGATTTGAAGAAGTTTGGTGTAAACAAGAAATAGTTAAAAGCACATCGGACTTGGAGTTTTTTCAGGTCACTTATTTCGTCTATGTTCTATCAAGGCATTTTTTTGGAGCAATGTTTCTAAATAGTTTTTTTATTATTATTAAACAAGTTTTAAGCAATCCAATTATATAATATATTTAAGAAGAAATATATAGTATCTAATAATTTATTTTATTAAAACAATATTTGATTCTTATTAACTATAATGTTTTAATTAAAATTTTGTAAAATATCTTTTGTTATGTATCCCAAAAACCTTTAAGCAAAACAAAAACAAAGTTATTTTTCATATTGGTGGTGGTGTAATTGAGATTATTTTTTAAAGTATTTTTTATTTAGAAATATATTAAAATCTATCTAAAAAGATAAAGAAAATTAATAGTTCAATATATATATATATATATATATATATATATATATATATATATATATATATAAACAAAGTATAAAATAAGCAATTCACCACTTTGGAACCAAAGGAAGGTATGGGTGTTGATGGGGGAAAAGAAAGTGACTCGTGAATTGACTCACCACCATAACCATACTTTATGGCTCAATCTTGTTGACTACTCACTACTTCAATTATTTTGTGATGGCAGCATCGTTGTTGACATTTGTTCTTCATACTCTTTTCTGAGTCTCAATTATTAATGAAAGACACGCCCGCATATAAAATACAAATTTGACTTTCATTTAATAGTTAGTTCTTCTTTTCAATTTTATTTCAGAAGTATTTTAAAAAAAATTAAAAATATATTTTTATATTTTATTTTAAATTAAAAAAAATTATTTTTAAGATTATTTTCATATAATGATATTAATATTTTTTAAAATCTAATGTTTTGATATATTTCTGATTAAAAAATATTATAAAAAATAACATCAACCATGCTCATAATCAGACACATCATGTAATTTTTTTAATGAAAAAAAATCATGTGAACCTATAAATTTTCAACAATAAAATACATTTTAAACGGCCTAAAAACAAAAATTTAAAAATAATCTTTATTAAGTTTTTTTTAAAAGAAATTTGACTGAAGCCTAAAAAAATAAGGTAAATTGAAAAGAAAAAAAATCAAGGGACCAAACTGAAAATTAAAAAAAAAAAAAAAACAGGGCTAGAGTATAAAGTAAACGGTAAGTAAATAGTATTATGTGAGATAATTAAATAAACCATGAAAATCATTGTTTTTTTTTTAAAAAAAAGCGTAATATTTTATTTTCTTAATAATAATATAGTGTAATGTATAAAAGGTTGTTTCTGTATATTTAAATAAAAAATATTTTAAAATACAATATTTACTATTAAACGTGAAAAAATTAATTAAAAAAAATATTTGGAAAATTAAACGAAAACAAAAGCCCATGATGGCGGTTCCCTAATTTAACCGCTACTTCGATTCAAAGTGTCCTGATTCGAAATTGCAGGGAAATTAAAAAATAAAAATAAAAAGGGACACTTGTTCAATAGAGAGCAAAGGACTTGTTAAAATAATATCAGGACAACTGTTTCGCACGTGAGTATGGATGGTATCATAGACATTTGCATGAGCCAACGTGTAATCATACCATTGCCCTCTAAGCACATTTCTCCATTGAAGAACACTCTCAAGCCTCATATCACTTCACAAACTAACCAAAGAAAATAAAAGGAAAGGAGTGCTCTTCTTCCGCTTCTTCTGCTTCTGCTGTTCCTGCTGCTAAGGTTGTTATTACTGCGAAAGAAAATTAAAAACTAGTTTTTTGCCTTCTTTTTTTAGAGATGGGAGGGGTGACTTCATCAATGGCAGCAAAATTAGCATTTTTCCCACCAAACCCACCATCATACAAGCTAATTACAGATGATGCGACTGGTCTCTTACTTCTTGAACACTTTTCTCACCGTGAAAATGTTGACGTTTTGCGTCTCCCAACTCGACGAGGGACTGAGATTGTTGCTGTTTACGTTAGATATCCAATGGCAACTTCTACTCTGCTTTACTCTCATGGAAATGCAGCTGATATTGGTCAGATGTATGAGCTCTTCATCGAATTGAGTATTCAATTGCGTGTTAATCTCATGGGGTAATTTCCTTTTACTGTTTTCTCATTTAGTCTTTTGTTCAATTTTAAGGATTTTGTTCGTTTTTGTGTTTTGTTATGGTTTGTGAGAGTGTGCATGTGGAGATAGTGTGTGTTTTTGGTGAAAAATAGGTGAGTTAGTGATAGCCAGTTGGGATTTCTGTGTGAAATTTAGTTTGCTTTGTGTAGAAGAAAGGGATTTTTTGGGGGTTATTTAGAAAAGGTTACAAGCAGGTGAAGAGTGTTGTTTTTTGGGTCGGGCTATGAGGTATTTCTCATAAAGTTTGATTGTTTATTTGGTTAAAGTGGGTGGAAGAACTTGAGATCAAGTAATTGATTTGTTTCTGATTCACAGATTAGCTAACAAAGCTGTTTTATGTAGATGAGTAGATCCTTTCCTCTGATATCATGATTGTGTGATGTTGTTCTTAGATTGGTTAAGATTCTTGGTTCTAGCCAAGAATTATGAAAGTTTCAGTGAAAAAAGGGGAATCTCCTATGAGTTTTGATCTAGGCAATTAGCATACTGGATCAATTAGGCGATTCAGGGCTGATAGTTAGAGGAGATAATTGAGACTAGCTTTGCTGCTTTTAACTCTCTGATGCTTTCTGTATGCTACTCTTATTTTCATCTTCTTTGTCTTGTAAGTCGTTAACACTAGTCTACTGTTTCCTATTTGCTGCAATTTTATCAAGAAAGTCCAAGTCTTTGTATGGGGTGACTTAAATGAATAAAGCATTTGGCAAGCAAAAATGGGGCCCTGAAAATTGAAGAAGAACAAGCATTAATGCATGAGGGTTGTTTCAGAAATCCAGAAGCATGCTTTTGCAAGCTAGTTTTCTGTCTATTATTTTGGCAGAACTCCATGTGGCTGCTTATTTGAAAACAAATGGTACGGATCTACCTTACTGGCATAAATCTAGACTTGCAAGTGCCAATTTGGATCATAGGTTGCATGGATCCATTATATAGAGTTCTTTGCTGCAGCATGTTGTTATGCAACTTAATATAGGTGGTCAAGCATGCAACAAACTTGGGAAAATTCTGGTGTGAAATGGAAAAAAAATAATTCATGCAAGAGAACTTTTTATAGAGGAGTTGGCTTGGGTATGCTGTCACTGAATCATATAGACACTGACACCGCCTCATACTGCCAGGAATATTAAGTTGTCAAAGACAGCATTTTGTTTTCATATAAGTGGTTGCCTTTTACAGAGTTCATGGAGGACCAGTCTGATTCTGTGCTTGTTTAAGTGTTTTATGTAGTTTATCCAACACTCATGCATCAGATATAGAAAAGGAATTTAAGCATCTTTTTTTTTCAATTTGTCTAGGTATGACTACTCTGGCTATGGACAGTCATCAGGAAAGGTATGGTGTATATAATCTTCATTGATTTTATATTTGACTAAAATTATTGTGGCAACTGATCCTCTGAAGGTTGTTCAATTGCTTTCTACAGCCCAGTGAACACAATACATATGCAGATATTGAAGCTGCTTATAAGTGTCTCGAGGAGAGATATGGTGCCAAGCAGGAAAATATCATCCTTTACGGCCAATCTGTGGGAAGCGGCCCAACTGTGGATCTTGCTGCACGATTACCTCGACTAAGAGCTGTTGTACTGCATAGTCCTATACTATCAGGGTTAAGAGTGATGTATCCTGTGAAGCGCACATACTGGTTTGACATCTACAAGGTTAATATTTTGTTTCTTGGTCTTCTAAAAAATTGTTCATATGTTTTAAAGAGTATTCATGCATACATCATGCCTCTGAACATGGCTTCACTTAAATTTGTCCAGAACATAGACAAAATTCCTCTGGCGAAGTGTCCCGTGCTGGTGATCCATGTAAGTATCATTGTTCTATATCTAGTGTTTCAAAATTAAAAAAAAAAAAAACTTATTTCCAGTATTTTCTCCATTCATGTGTCCATGAAATAGTGTATGGTCAACTAATGTAATGCTATGAATTATATTTCTCCATGCAAATAAACTGTTGTGGATAGTAAAAACCTCTGTGCAATTTCTGTAGTAAGTCTTGTATAGCATATGAATGTGTGAAATATTTGGATACTACAGAACATGAAAATACGTTTGAGAAATTAAATGTTCTTGTGAAAGAAAAGGTTGGTTGAAATGAAGTCAGACGGGGTATGTTCTAGCAATCAGAACAAAACTGTAAGAAGATGTAGAGGCTTTTGTTGGATCTAGATACAATGAGCTGTGAAATTTAATATGTGGTTACAATGAAGTTTAATTATAGGGAGCTTAGGCTCATGCACCTGTGAAAGTACTCATGGTAAATAAAACATCTGAAAATCGAGGACAGCTAATATTAAGTATTGGAAGATCAAACAAACAGCACCCACCTTCATGTCTCCCTAGTTCCTCGGTTAAATTATATCCTGTGTTCCTTGTCATTTCCACTTTAACTGGTGATAGAAGGTGTGATTAAAGGCGACACATGCTCCTTATCAGCTAACTCCGTACATCATTGCAAATTCGAAGAATGCAATGAACTTTATTTTCAGCATATTATAATTATTTCAGCTTTCTTGTTTCCATTAGGCCATTTCTTGTTGGACCCTTTGAAGAAATTTGAAATATCAACCCTTCCGGGTGGCCTTCTTGCAGGGAACTGCTGATGAAGTAGTTGACTGTTCTCATGGCAAGCAACTTTGGGAGCTGTGCCAAGAGAAATATGAACCTCTATGGCTCAAAGGAGGTAATCACTGTAATTTGGAGATGTATCCGGAGTATCTGAGGCATCTGAAGAAGTTTATATCAACAGTTGAGAAATCAGCATGCCAAAGAAATGCTGGTAGGAGAAGTGTAGATGGGTTTGGACATGCCAGACGAATTAGTGATTGTTTAGAGGGTCCAAGGAAGAGTACAGATAGGAGGGAGAAACCAAGGAAGAGCACAGATAGGCCAGAAAGACTGAAATTTCACGAATTCAAGTTTACGCATACTGACAAGGCAGAAAAGCTAAAGGTCTCGTTTGAGCACATGGAGAGGTCACGGAGAAGCGTGGAATACTACGATAAATCGAGAAAAAACATGGATTTACAGCTAGAGAAAGCACGGAAGAGTGTGGACTGGGTGGATAGAATTCGATAACAATACCAAAATCATCTGTAAAAGTTGTTGTTTAAACGTGTTCTAGGAGGGGGGGAGGAGATAAGGAAGTAGAAAAACATGAAGAAATTATTTGTGTTTTCTTGTTCTTCTTTAACTTTATGGACTGCAGTGTGTGCCTTGCTTGTTACAGTTGCATAATGACTCTGCCATGGAATTGTAGAGTTGCTTTGTTATACTAACCTCACTACTACTACTACTATTTCACTACAAGTAATTGAACGCAATCCCATTTCCTTTTAATTATTAAAAAATAAAAAAAAAGAGGCGGTGAATTTTCAAGTCAAGTATTGTTTGCTCATTAGTGTTTTTTTTTTTTTAATATTAGATTTATTAGAGAATTAAATTTTATAATTTATTGTAGTTTTAATTTGAAGTTAACATGAAAAGGGACGGCAGTTAAATCTAGGTTGACTTAGTTTTATTTTTTCAATTGATATTATTTTTAATTTTATTTTTAATTGTCAAATTAATTGAGGATTATATTTTATAAGGTTATTTAAATTTCATGTTTTGTCTCAATATCTATATAAAAAAATCAATTTGGGTATTTTAAAATTAAACTATATTCTTACAAATTATATGAGTTGCTTTTAAAATTATCAAATTAATTAAGATATATCAAGTCAGCCCTTATATAATTAAAAAAATATATTAAATAACATATTTCAAAGACTTGAATATTTTTTTAAAATTAAGAAAATAATAATTCAGCTCACATAGAAAAACCAGTAATCTACTTCTAAACTATATTGGATGCGTTATCACAATTATAGTCCCCAAGAGGTGTGACGTGATATTAAAGGGTTTGAGATCTGCATAGTAGATCTCAAGTTAGAGTCAAGGCATGTATTTCTTGTAAGAGTTGGGACAAATGAGATTTTATTCATTCACCTAGACCCACAAAATACGATTTTTAATAGGTGTAGTTTCCTTGAATCCAAAAAAAAAAAAAGGTTATCACAATTATATATAATTTCGAGGAGCTACCTTCAGAGTTAAGTTTTTTTTATTTAATTATTAGGTTAAAAAATTATATCCAATAATTAAAAATATTTATTAAGTTATTTAAAATACACCCTCAAAACATTTGGGAAAAAACATAATCTTTCCTTCCTTTTGGTTTCTTCTTCTGCATCTTTTTTTCATTGGGCCTCCGGAAGTTTTATATTTCGAGAAATACCCTTTCTAATTTTCAATCTCTGCTTGCTTGAAAGTTGAAGCAAGAAGCAGCGGGTGCTCCTCCTCTCCTCTCCTCGCAAACACCAAATCTCAGAAGAAATTGATTTCAAGAAAAAACAATCGATCGATATGTAAGTAAATCAAAACAGATTCCTCTGTAAATTTCTCTTCTTTGATTTTTTTTATTAATTAAAAAAAATGAGAAGCAAAAACTCGACTGTTTCGCTTAATTTTGGTTTCCGATATTTTTATTTTTAAGGTCGCAAGAAGAGATTGGTCGAGAAGCAATAAAGCAGGCGTTGAAAGCTTTAAAGAAGCGGCATTTACTGGAAGAAAGAGCTCATGCTCCTGCCCTTATTGCTCTTTCGAGGCCCATTATTTCTCAGGTCTTTTTTCTTTTTGTTAATTTCTTACCTGCTATTCACCGCGAATGATGCTTTCTTTTGGGGAGTAATTTGCTTTCTGGGATTTGTAATTGTGTTTTCTTTAATGAAACTAATAATAATAATAAGAAGATCGCAGTTAATTAGTATTAGTGCCGTGTTCAAGTTGGTTTTTGTATATAATTGAAGGGGTCAGAGTGGAAAGAGAAAGCAGAAAATCTAGAAGCAGAACTTCAGCAATGTTACAAAGCTCAATCTCTTTTATCCAACCAACTTGTAGTGGAGGTGGCCGAATCGAGAGCAGCAAAGACATCACTGCAAGAGAAGGAAGCAGCTATCACTGATTTGCAAAATGAGGTTACTCAAATAAGGTTGTCTTTTTTATCCTGTTACTTGTGTTGTTTATCCTGTTAGGAAGATAGATGCTTTTAATGTTTTTGGCTTGAGACTCGTGTTTTTTCGGCAGGGATGAGTGTGATCAGTTGAAGGAGGATCTTGAGCAAAAGATTAAAGCATTAGAACTGGTTATCAGTGAGAACCATGCACTTAAAACACAATTGGAAGAGATGACTCTTAAAGCTAAGAATGCTGAGGCTGAAAATAAGATGTTGATTGATCGATGGATGCTACAAAAGATGCAGGATGCTGAACGCCTTAATGAGGTACTTTGCAGTGTTGCTATAGTTTGATAATGTAATGTATATGTATTGGATGTTGTATCAACTGTTGGATGAGATTTTGCTAGGCAATTGGTGTTTTGCTTTCTTAGAGCTGTTGAAATATACGTAGACCTCTTTTTTTATATATGAAGAAATTCTTCTTGATGTTTTTAGAATTGAACAGCACTTGTAGTTTCTTCTGGAAGAGCCTTTTTGGCGGACATTTGGGAGTATATATATTGTTTTATTTCCATGTCATTTCCTTCATAAAGCCCATGTATTGTTAAGAAATTCTGAAAAACATGTTTTTTGGTGATTGGATCTGGTGTTGAGTTCAAGCATGTAGAAAGTCATTGGTTCCTTTTTTGTTTAAGAAATTCCAGGGAAAACTGGAGCCCAGTTTGATTATTCTTGATGCTGTATAAAAGTTTTCAAACAGAAGTGTCTCCATTTCTCTGGACTTCTTGTGTATTTGCATGATAGAGAAAGTTGAATATGCAACGTGACACACGAGAGATTGTAATCTTTTGTAAGGTGAGTGATTCAGAGTGAATATGCGTTGCAAAAGATGCAGAAACCAATCTGCAGAACCAACCTTTATCTAATCTGTGAAATTGTGGAGTTTGCATAGTGTCTTTAAGTTCTTGCTTTTTGCTTCTGAAGAGATGCATGTTATGACTGGTATAAATGCAGCTAACTAAAGATGTCCTTTTGAACTTAGGCTAATGCACTTTATGAAGAAATGATTGATCGGCTCAAGGCAAGTGGTTTAGAGAGCCTTGCTAGGCAACAAGTGGATGGAATTGTCCGGCGAAATGAAGATGGTGCTGAGTACTTCGTTGAATCAACAATCCCGTCTACATGCAAGCACAAGATCACTGCTCATGAGGGTGGCTGTGCTTCTATATTGTTTGAGTACAATTCTGGAAAATTGATTAGTGGGGGACAAGATCGGTCAATCAAGATGTGGGATACAAATACAGGATCATTAAGTCACACTCTTTATGGCTGTCTTGGCTCTGTTCTTGATCTTTCCATTACTCATGACAATAGTTCCATAATTGCAGCTAGCAGCTCAAACAACTTGTATGTATGGGATGTTACCACAGGGCGTGTACGTCACACTCTCACTGGTCACACTGATAAAGTGTGTGCTGTTGATGTCAGCAAAATTTCAACTCGTCATGTTGTCAGTGCTGCTTATGATCGTACCATAAAAGTGTGGGATCTGCATAAAGGTTTCTGCACCAACACAATCATTTTCCACAGCAACTGCAATTCTCTTTGCTTCAGCATGGATGGACAGACTATTTGTTCAGGCCATGTTGATGGGAATCTTCGTTTGTGGGATATTCAGACAGGAAAGCTACTTAGTGAAGTTGCTGCACATTCGCTAGCTGTTACATCCATTTCTCTGTCTCGAAATGGAAGTGTTGTGCTGACAAGTGGGAGAGACAACTTGCATAACTTATTTGATATGCGATCCTTGGAAGTTTGTGGCACACTAAGAGCAACTGGAAACAGAGTGGCTTCTAATTGGAGTCGCTCCTGCATCAGTCCTGATGACAACTATGTTGCTGCTGGTTCAGCTGATGGATCTGTACATATTTGGTCAATATCTAAAGGTGATATAGTAAGCACCCTGAAGGAACACACAGCTCCAGTCCTTTGTTGTTCATGGAGTGGTCTTGGCAAACCACTAGCCTCTTCTGACAAGAATGGAATTATCTACACCTGGACATGATGGTCCGCGTCTTCACTTGTAAATATTATAGTTGACTACACGGAGAGTTTCTTCAAACAAGTGTGTGGAATACTTTGAGCCATTATCAAGTCAATGGAACCCAAAGTTAGCAATATGGCAAAAAATTCTTCTTTTGTACAGACACAGTTGATTAGTTTATTCTTACTGAATGGTGAGGGTGGTTGAATTCAATTGCTGAAAGAGCACGACAGAGGTGGTGCGTGAGTGTGTGTGTGTGTGTGAGTGAGTGTGTGTTTGATTTTTGCAGAGTTGGAAAGTAAGAGGATGTCTAGGTTATTTCCTGCTTGTGAATGCTTTGGCATTGCAGCCAAAACATGATTGGTCAATAATTTGATTGTTTTCTTAAAATTATATTTTTAAATATATTGATGTTAAAAATCGTTTTTCAAAAATAAAAAATATATACTTTTTAATTAAAAAACACCGAAAACTTTCCATTCTAGCTTTTGGCATTTGGTTCAGCTAGAGAGTAGTTTCGGTTTTATTATTATTATTATTATTATTATTATTATTATTATTATGATTATACCCGATTCAATTCAAGAACAGATCATTGAGTTTTAATGATGGGGTCTCTATATATTATATTATTTTTCAAGTTCTTGTCATTAAAAGAGCTACACGTGCTCAATATGGGTGGTAATAAGTTTGGTTTATTAAAAGCTACTTTTCTTAATTTATGATTTTTTTTTAATAAGAGAAATAAATATTTAAATATTTTTTGTTATTTTTTTTGGGTATGCTAGATATGATATAGTTTTTCATAGTTTTAAAATTCTCAACTAATTATTTATTTATTTATTTAGCATAAAAACTGTTTTTTTAATTATTATTTCACTTTAATTTTTAAAATGTATTTTTTTTAATTTTATCAATGAATGATGTAATTATTGATTTGTTGATGAAACAAGCTTGGTGTAGTTTGTATGTTTTTTCTTTCTTTCATAGGCATGGTTTTCCAATTTATTTTTTCTAATAAAAGTTTTGATTTTATTTGCAAGTTTATATTTTTTTTATCATAAAACTTATTTATTTATTAAGATTGTTTTGGATTTCAAAAATAAAAACTAGCCTAGAAAATTAAAAGCAAAAATCCAACATAAATTAAAAAAATTATATTTATTTAATACTTTCTCTTTTTTTTCCGTCTTCTTAAAATAAATAAAAAAATCCAAGGTAAATAAAAAACTCAAAAGAATAATTTCTAACAATATATAAATAAAAAGCCAGCAAAATAAAATTGTTTTTAGATCTTACTAGTTAATTGTCCGTACTATATTGCGGGCTGAGCAAATATTTTTTATAATTATTAGGATTAAAATAATTAATAGATTTTGATAGTTCAAAAAAATATATAACATTTATACATGTAAAATTTGATATAATGAAATAGATCAATACATCTTATCATAACAACAACAATATTGAAGGCTTAACATCTCAAAATATTATTGTTATTATTGCTAAGAAAATAAAAATTATTAAATTATTCCGAGAAGAAAAAAACTCAAAAACATTAATAAAAGAGGAAGTAAGAAAAAAGAAAGTAAAATTATTATTATTATTATTATTATTATTATTATTATTATTATTATTATTGTGTGAATAATGCAAAAATAAATTCAATAAAAAAGTCCAAAAACTTTAACAAAAGAGCAAAAAAAATAAAAAAAATAATTATTAGCTAAAAAAATCATTTGAAGTTAAAATAAAATAAAAACTAATAAAAAATGAAAAGAAAAAACAAAGGAAAACAAATAAAAAATATTAATTTTCAAATGAACATAACCACAAACTAAAATTTAGGAACAAAATTTCTGGAAAAAAATTATCTCAACAAAAGAGAAAATAATAAAAATTAAAAAACAAAGCTAAAGGAATATATATATATATAAACATAGATAAAAATATGAACTATTTAATAACTATAAAAAATTAAAGGAATTAAAATAAAAACTTAAAAGTTTAAGGGCCGAAAATAAAACCAAATATATTATTAATTTTAATCAAATTAGAAAATTGAAAAAAATAAATAAATTATAACATCTATACATGCAATGTTTAATATAATAAAACACATCAACACACCCTATTATAACAACAGGAACATTGAAGCCTTAACATCTAAAAATATCATTACTATTACTGCTAAAATAATAAAAATTATTAAATTACCTTGATGAAAAATATCAAAAACATTAAAAAAATATGAAGCAAGAAAAAGAAAAAAAACTAAAATTATTATTTTTATTCCGTTAATAATGGGGAAAAATTCATTCAAAGAAAAAAAATCAATAACTTTAAAAAAAAATGAAAAATAAAAAAAAATTATAAGCAAAAAAATTTTGACGTCAAAATAAATAAATAATAATAATAAAATAATCAAAAGAAAGAAAAAAGAAAAAAGAAAATCATAAGTGAAAAAAAAACAAACAAAAAATAAATAAAAAAATATAAGCAATCCGCGTTAGGCAGGGGTCAAATTCCTACCCTCCTTAGAAACAGACGCGCTAATTTTTCACTAAGCTACAAGCCTTTCGTTATATTTGATTATGCAAGAATACCTAAATATCATAAACTCAGCAAATCAACGACTCAAACCAAACTGAAAACTGTGTTACATTACTGTAATCTATAATGATTTTCCTTATAAGCTACAGTAACCAAACCCTAATATTTTTTAGTATAAAATATAATTTTTTATTAACTTTTCTTTCCTTTTTATCTCTCTGAATCTCTAAGATACATCATCGATTTTTATATTAAATGCTATATATATATATATATATATATAGTAGAAACCCTATTAATTATATTAGTAATAGAAGGTCCAGGCTAATTAAAACCCAATAATACAAAGATGTTGTGCATAATTAACGCAGTAAAATAATTTGCTCAAGCAGTGAGCCACTAAATAATACATTTGTTGTCCAACCTTTCTTCAATTCCATGGATGATTAATTAATAAGATCAATTTTGTTTTTGTTGGTAAATAAAAAGGAAAGGAAGAAGTTGAGTTTGTTTGGAAAAGAGAGAGAGAGAGAGAAGGTATTGTGGGATTGGGCCAAAGTTAGAGTATAGATTAACCATGTGGGCCTTAATCTTGTAGTCCCATATTGAATCCAAGTCGTGTCTATCCATCCAACATTAGATCTCCGCTTGTTGATTCCCAAATTCGTGACACTTTGGAGGCAGCGAAGGGAAGCTAATCCAAGCGAAGATGGTGAAAGTGGGCAGCTTTTTTGCTATGTCAGTGGGAGCCTTTATATTTTGGCAAACTATGGATAAAATCCATGTCTGGAATGCTCTTCGCCAGGACGAGAAGGTATTTCTCTCATCTCTTCTTCACTTCCTTCTTGTTTTTTCAAGTTTGAATTGAATTGTTTTTTTGATAACTTCCTTCGTTCCTTCTCCTTTTCTTTTTCAAAAAAATAAAAATAAAGTGTGAATTGGAGCTTCCCAGTTCATTTCTTAATATGGGTCTTCACCAATTTGTCTAATGATTGTATAAATTTGTTTCTTTGTTCTTGGATAATCTTTATTTTTTAGTATGAAATTAGTTCTACTTGATTAAAATGTGGTTGAAGATTGATGCCATTTCTTTTTGTAATTTAATGGTACATTTGAATATGCCCTTAGAAATTGATTGATTTATTTAATGAAATGAAAGACAGAGATATTCGAGATCCTCATTTGCTAGCTTTATAGAAAGCATAATAGGTTGAGTGAGCAATTTATTGACTATTGGGTCTTTCTATTTGCCTGACAATAGGGTATCCTTTCCTTTCACAATGCATGCCTATACTTGAGTTTTTGAAAGGTTTCTAATGATAGACTTGATGAAATATACTAAAAATATGGTCTTGCGTATTGTGTTTTTGGCATTCCTGCAACTCATTTATAATAGATTGTGATGTTATTGCTTGCGTATCTCGTGGCCTTTTTGAGATTAGTGACTAATAATGAAAAATGTGTTATGGCTTTTCTTTAAGTTTTGATGCTGCATTCCCCGCAAGACAGCTGCTTGGTTCAATTAGTTTTCTGTTGCCAGCTACTTTTGTACCATTGATCTGATATAATCTCCATAAGTAAAACACTTCTATGAAAAAGTGGTTCTATCAATCACTGAGCATATGTTAATTTGTTGTGGTGATAGGGTAACCCTAAATTTTGGGAAATGATTCTGGACTTGGTTTCTGTCTCAAATTGCACCCCCTTTCTCCCCTTTATTGTTTTACGGAGCAGGATAGTGCTACTTTATTTATAGAGGTTTTAAAAGATGAATAGCATGTTGTGGTTTTGATAGATAAGGTACCTGGAAATGTTTGGATTGTAGGTGAAGTTTCTCCTTGTGATCCTTTGTGTTTTTCTATTGCATAGGTTCGACTTTAATTTTCATTTGCAAAGAGTAGCTATTCGCTCATTTTTTAAGCTGCAATTATACATTCTTGTGGACCAGATCCTGTTGCATGAATTATGATGGATATGGATTTACACTATGTTTGCTTGGGAGGAAACTGGATGGATGGGTAGGAAGGGCGGAAAACGATTAAAAGGATGAAGTACCCATTCAATCAGGTTGAGTGGATATACACCCTAGAAATGGGAGAAGTTCTGTGCTCTCCTCCTAGGTTAACATATTTCCAATCCTTCTAAACTGGAGGGATAGTATAAGGAAGGCATGAGCTTCTCAGTTTTTCTCTGTATTTTTCTTGTTTCAATTCTCCTCTCAATAACAAAACAACTGGAGGGAAGGATACATCCTTGCGTTTTACTCTTACGGTGCTCTTTATCTTTATCCTTCCACCAAAGAAATCATAGTTGGCTTTGGATTAGGTGGATTAGCAGACATCATTGTCAATTCGAGTTTTTTCCTTACCGATTACCCAGCATTTAAATGAGATTTTATTTGTGCCATCTGGTTCTTAATAGGAATTATCTTAAAATATGTGGAAACCTGTAAGGTGATCTTGCTTGGTCCATGGACAATGTAGATTGTAATAAATCTGGCCATGAACTATTTGGAGGATGAGTTTGTCTCATGGAGGATGTTCCAAGGTTTGATATATTTTTTAATGATAAGGTAAAATTTTGTGATTGTTATATATTAGCATGAATGCTAATTATATTATGTCATTATGGAGGGATGAGTTTTTGGATGCAAAGCTTGAAACTTTTTCTTGTGTCTGTATAACTATTTTTTGGTAGACATGGGAATTTAGTACAACAATGTGTGGTTCTTGTTGTAGACATTACAGACAACTCATGTCCTGTAGCTGATTTTGTCGAAGGCAAAAGGTCTCTCTTGGATGTGCCAAAGCTGTCATTTAGTGATTTTGAAATTATTTGAGTTGATTTCTTTGCTTGGAGAAGGAATGACAAGTTTGAGCATTGTAGATAGCATTGCACACATGGAGACCAAATTTTAATTGGAAGTATTTATCAAAAGTATGCAGCGCAATATACATAGTCAGAAAAATAAACTGTTTTGCTGTTTAAAAACTCTTTTATTCATCTTCATCGTACTATTGGGAGTTTATCTTTACCCGCTGATTTATTAATTCTTACTTGAATTTTCAGTTTTTGTGTATAAATACTTGCCATTAATTGGGTTTGTCTATCATCCTTTCAGCAAGAAAGATTTGAAAAGGAGATGGAGATCAAGAGGGTCAGAGAAGAGTTATTGCAACAAGCTAAAGATGAGGATGCTCTCGCATGAGTTACTTGTTTGGACCAATTTCAATTTCCATCAATTCCCTGAAGTACCTTAATTGGTTGGCACTTCGTTTTACTGTTGTCACTGAAAATAAATGAATTGACAGATTAGTTTGCTCCCGCCAACATTTCTTCTCTTTGTTGCTTATTCTTCTTTTTTGATGGACTATCAAAATTGTTTAAATGTTTGTTGAAGTAATAACTGCAATTATTGAAATAGTTACATGTCGTAATTAATCATACCATAAGAGAAAAAGAGGAACATAGCCTTTGCATTTGCTACACTGCTTGATGTGATTTCAGCTTCATCATGACTTTAATTCTTTTGAACCTGCAATTGCAATTTCTGTAAAGCGCAGATTGCCTGTGCTATATGGACTTAATTGGGAGTTGGAAATACAAGAGTTGAGGTTTCGTAGATATGGCTTGCTAAAAACAGCATCATCAATGGTCCCAGATGATCCTGCAAAAGTCAATAATTGCAATGAACCATTTTTAATTATCATCCTGCAAAGCATTTTATTGGTTGATAATTGAAGTCCCACGATAAATTAAAGGAGTTAACATGCTAATCTGCAGTCGGACCTGTATTCTGTAGTTCTCTTCGTTTATCTATTTGCAGTCACAAAACCATGATGCTCTTCCTGGAAACAGATCTCCCTTGCCCACCTCGTGGATTGAAGAAGGCCAATGCTGTTACATGTTATCAAATGAACTTAATAAGATGACCACAAGCATCTGCGTGCTTCTTCTTTAAATATATAATTGTTCGGGGTGAACCAGACCAATCAAGCAAGCAATAACGCTACAAGAAAGGTTTCCTGCTATGGTTCTGCTTAAATTACCTGCCCTAATCGCGGCGTGCCATGTCAATAGATGACAAAGAAACACCCGAACTTGGATACATTGCTGATAGATGACGAAAGAACAGCCTAGCCTTGGTCTTTTGGATTTCCTTAATTATTTACATGACCTCAAGAAATGAGGCGTACTATCATAAATCATTTGAACTAGGGCCCATGCCTACCATAATTTCTCATAAGATGAACGAACAAGGCACGCAGCCCCTTTCATTCAAGCAGAAAATCATGGCCGTCTTGTAGCTCATAAATTAGTATATCAAAAGCGTCTTTCATTTCAAGAAGGAATGAGTATTTTTTTGGGAAAATGCTGAAAAATGAGCTGGACTCATTCTATTCATGGATGTTTTCGTAACCGTGGACGTGATCCTGTATATAGTGTGTTTTGAGTTGTAACCGTGGAAGGGATAAGTACCCTACACACTACGCTACTGTAGTCCTACAAGCAACACCTTGGCCAAAAATCTAGTCATTTTCAGTTTTAAAAAATTGGATTTTTCTATTAATTCATTGTTTTATAGTACATCAACAAACTGCCTGAGGATAATTGAACCTTCAATAATTAATCCCACGAAAAAAATGCAAAAGGAAAAGGATAAGATAAAAAGGGTAGATACTGAATGGTCAGGTTGTTCTTGATTAAAGAACATTTCATTCACTTTCAACCTCAATTTCTGGGAAAGTTTGGGAGGAGCCGGTGCGCGCACACGCAGAACAACGTGGCTCAGTACCATAATCTGGAGAGAGTTCTCTGTCCTCGTGTTTCACGGCCTGAAAATATAATTTTCTTGCAGAGTTCACTCAATCCCTTTACAGTTTTTCTACCAAACCATTTCAAAGATTTTTATGATCAGTGGATTCAGTTGAAGCTGAAGCAGTTACAAGCAACTTTATTTCACAGCTTGCAAAACTATCGTGCCTCAAAAGCTTCTATGGACGCAACCATTTTAGTAAATCAGTCGTCACCACCCCTTATCGTTTCCCCTCTCTTTCTTTTATCGTAATATGGTGCGATAACGTGTTCTGCATGTAAGAATCATCCTGTAAAATACCCTAACCCCACAAGTTTTTAATGTCATTAACTGCTCAAGAACTGCTTATATCCTTTCCTTTTAGTACATGTGAAACAATTTTTGGACTTTCTTGTTTAGTTGAAATCACTCTACATGTACACACACACAGTTTGTTTTCCATATTTCTCAAACACTATATCCATATCCTCCTCCATAGTTATACATAGATAGCTGATGCCCATAAGGAACTCGTAACTTCATTAATTATCATTTGTTCTATTCGATCCACATATCTTCCACCATTGTTTCATTTCTCTATATAAAGCAGTCAATAGTAGTTCCTTATTCCCCATCTTGTGTTGAGTTCTAGTTTAGCAAATGGAAATGAAGAAATTCTTTCTTGTTGTTCTGTCTTTAGCTTTGGTTCTTGGAATCGCTGAGAGTTTGGATTTTCATGAAATAGATTTGGAATCTGAGGAAAGTTTGTGGGATTTGTATGAGAGATGGAGGAGCCATCATACCGTTTCAACAAGTCTTGATGAGAAACACAAACGTTTCAATGTGTTCAAGGAAAATGTTATGCATGTTCACAAAACTAACACGATGGATAAGCCTTATAAGTTGAAATTGAACAAGTTTGCAGACATGACTAACCATGAATTCAGGTCTGTATATGCTGGATCAAAGATTAAACATCATAGGATGTTTCGTGGGACACTACGAGGAAATGGGAGCTTCATGTATGAGAAGGTAGACAAAGTCCCAACAACTGTTGACTGGAGGAACAAGGGTGCTGTGACTGCTGTTAAGGACCAAGGTCAATGTGGTAAGGCTCTCTTTTCATTTCTTAAAATGGTGGTTTGCCTTATTTTTTTCAATTCTATAATTCGTTCATTCATCAAAAAGCAACATACATGACATTTGATTAAGCAGAAAGAAAGGCTGCATTCCATTTGATCATAGAACTGTAAGAAAACAAAACTGCAAATTTTCGTACTTCCTTTCTTGCTTGGATTGCTTGCAATTTAATTCTTCTATCCTTTTCAATGTGGTACAGGAAGTTGCTGGGCGTTTTCAACCATAGCTGCAGTTGAGGGTATTAATTATATTAAGACAAATAAGCTAGTATCTTTGTCCGAGCAAGAGTTGGTGGATTGTGACACTGCAGAAAATCAAGGATGTAATGGAGGGCTAATGGAATATGCTTTTGAGTTCATTAAGAAAAAGGGAGGCATAACATCAGAGTCTAATTATCCTTATAAAGCTGAAGATGGAAATTGTGATGCTGAAAAGGTTTCATTTCTCGTTACATTTACATTAAACTAAATTTGATTTATGAACTAATCAATGCTAAATTACGATCAGTATAACATAAAAGTAAAACTCTTGTTTTTACAGGAAAACAATCCGGAAGTGTGTATTGATGGGTATGAGAAAGTTCCTGAAAATGATGAGGATGCATTACTGAAAGCTGCTGCAAACCAACCAGTATCTGTAGCCATAGATGCTGGGGGTTCGGATTTCCAGTTCTACTCCGAGGTAAATCTCAGAAAATTACTGAAATACTTTGTGAATTTTGCTTCAATACGAGAATTCCCACTTTGCAAAGATGATGAACGGAATGTTCATTTGAGTAGTCTGTCAAATGAATAGCATTTCAAACAAAATATTGACAGGCTTAACGGGAAATGCAGGGTGTCTTTACTGGAAAGTGCGGGACCGAGCTAGATCATGGAGTGGCAGTTGTGGGCTATGGAACAACTCTTGATGGAACTAAGTACTGGATTGTTAGAAATTCTTGGGGAAATGAATGGGGAGAGAAAGGTTACATCAGGATGCAGAGAAGCATCTCTAACAAAGAAGGACTCTGTGGTATTGCAATGGAGGCTTCATATCCTATCAAAAACTCCTCAACTAATCCTTCAGGAACCAGATATTCCCCCAAGGATGAACTCTAGACTACATATGCAATATCATTGGTTTCTATCGATTTCAGTTGTTTCCCAACAGCATCAGATTTGCCTCTTAAAAAATAATGTATCCCTAATTTGATCTTGATGTAATTTCTTAAAATACTATACTATATATAGTTGAATAAATTTTTTAAAAGATTCACAGTTGCGGAACTTAAGAGACTTGAAACAAAACAAGGAAAGCAAGACAATCAAGTCCTAAACCATCCAAGGGAATGTTAAGACTATATGCCTTGTCTTTACAGGGCTGTCAACCATTGCATTTGCTTTCTCCCAAATAACAGCACCTTCCCGCTTTACCAGGCAAAGAATCATGATTTATGATTTCTCCGTCGGCAAGTTGCTTCAGGACACGTTGACCGGCCATGATTATATATCAGCATTGCATGAGGACAATAAAAAAGAAACAACTGAAATCTCAAGTTAATTTATCACCTAAAACGTTGAAATTTCACATTTATGCTAAAAAGGGCATCATTTCAGTTTACAAGAACGATTTAATTAAATGACAGATAACTACAGTGTTCTGAATCAGCTTATGGATGATGTTCGGTGGGTAGTTGTAGGAGGGTGTTTATAACATGTACTCAATAGCGGAGGAAAAGAGAAATCTGACTTCTGATGCACATAGAAATGACTGGAGCCTAAAGTTAACACTTTCAAATTTCAATCTGACAATGTTCTTTTCAGAAGAGTTTAGCAGGCGTAGTTTCGTGATTGTATGTTTCCCTGGTGTGTCAACGAATGAATTCGCTCTAAAACAAACAGAAATGCGAGTTAAAGCCTTAAGAGGAGGAGGAGTGCTCCATGATTGAATTTCTTAATTCCGATCATATGTTCTCCTGACAGTAAGCACAAGACAGGAATTTTCTGTAATTTCTAATCGAAATCAAGCATCCCTTTATCCAGCCTGCTGGAACCTCACGCATGCAAAATAATTGGGCCTTGCTAAGTTGACTCGCAACTCATTTATCAGATGGTTGAGACAATGAAACGACATCAATGTTCTTCAAAGTTTTGAAAATTTCTTCGTGCTTTCAATTGTTAATTTGACTTGATAACTTGTTAGATAAGAAATGAAAGTTGAAAGATTCCTAGGAAAATAAAAGACGACAAGTTGGTTCCAAAAATGAAGAAATTAAGAGTTGCAAGCAACCAGTGCTCCTATCAGCAACCGCTTCCCTCATTTAAAGAATTCTGCACTCAACTCAATTTCATATTCTTTTCAACCCTTCTTCTTCTGTAAGAAAAACTAATAAAGAACTGGAGAGGGAATGACGTGGCTAGAGATGACACTTTCAATATGATTACAAAAAAACTGATAAAAATTCCTTTCATATAAGTGAAAAGAACTGAAACTATATAGGGTGATGGTTGTACATTGATCGATTATTATATACAGGTAATTGATGCCCTTAAGGAACTTGTAACCTCTTTTTTTCTATTCTAGTTTGATCTACTTATATTCCACCATTCCCCTCCATTCGTTTCAGTATTTAAAGCAACCTATAGCTCCTAATTGTTTCCCATCTTGTGTTGAGTTCTAGCAAATCAACGAAAATGAAGAAACTCTTATTCGTTGCCCTTTATTTAGCTTTGGTTTTAGGAATCACTGAGAGTTTTGATTTCCATGAAAAGGATTTAGAATCCGAGGAAAGTTTGTGGGATTTGTATGAGAAGTGGAGGAGCGACCACACCGTTTCTACAAGTCTTGACGAGAAACGCAAGCGTTTCAATGTGTTCAGGGCTAATGTCTTGCATGTTCATAATATTAACAAGATGGATAAGCCTTATAAGCTGAAGTTGAATAAGTTTGCAGACATGACTAGCCATGAATTCAGGACCGCTTATGCTAGCTCTAAAGTCAAGCATCATACTATGTTTCGGGGAGCATCGCTGGGAAATGGAAGCTTCATGTACGAGAGCATAGACATAGTACCAGCCTCTATTGATTGGAGGAAGAACGGCGCCGTCACTGCTGTTAAGGACCAGGGCAAATGCGGTAAGGCCTATTTTTCATTTCTCACATGAATATATATTCACCTTAGTATTTATTTACCTTCTATAGCTCGCTCAGGCATGCGACAAACATCAGTACAGGGGAATATGTCGTGATTAAGCAAAAATAAAGGTTACCTCCGTTCTGAACATAGCACTGTCAGAAAAGGGGGGTAGAACAAAGGGTGTTTCTTAGTTCTTCCGGCTTGCTTCTATTGATCGCTGTTTAATTGTAAAATGTTTTCAATGTGGTACAGGAAGTTGCTGGGCATTTTCTACAATTGCAGCTGTTGAAGGAATTAACTTTATTAAGACAAATAAGTTGATAACTTTGTCTGAGCAGGAGTTGGTGGACTGTAGCACTAGGGGGAACCATGGATGTAATGGAGGGCTAATGGATTATGCTTTTGAGTTCATTAAGAAAAAAGGAGGCATAACATCAGAGTCTAATTATCCTTACCGTGCACAAGATGGGCAGTGTGATACTAAAAAGGTTCCTTTTCACATTCAACTAATATGGTTGGTGGAAGTAGTAAATTGCTCGAGCATGATCAGCACAAAGAATCACTCTTTTTCTGCTTTTTGCAGGCAAACCAGCCAGTAGTTTCTGTTGATGGACATGAGGATGTGCCTCATAATAATGAGAATGCATTACTAAAAGCTGTTGCAAACCAACCCGTATCTGTAGCCATAGACGCTGGGGGTTCAGATTTCCAGTTCTACTCAGAGGTAAATTAACTTCAGAAAAGTTCCTGAAAACTTGTTAATTTAAGGATGGTACTGTCACAAGACAGGACGATAAGAAATTCAAACAGGCGTTGGCATTTGTAATTAGACATTTACAAATTGAATATCAATATCAATGCAGGGTGTATTTACTGGAGAGTGTGGAAAAGAGCTGAATCATGGAGTTGCAATTGTAGGCTATGGAACGACAGTTGATGGCACCAAATACTGGATCGTGAGGAATTCCTGGGGACCTGAATGGGGAGAGAAAGGCTACATCAGGATGCAGCGCGGCATCACTGATAGAAGAGGACTCTGCGGTATCGCAATGGAGGCTTCTTATCCCATCAAAATATCCTCAGCTAATCCTACAGGACCCACAGATTCTCCCAAGGATGAACTCTAAACTACATATATACCATTGACTTCAGTTTGCTGTCATTGCCTGTTGCTTTTACTGTATCAAAGTTTGAAACTTGAAACTTTCAGTTCTTCAAATCCATTCACTGGTCAGGGATGAATAAATATTTCCAAAATCCCTTGTCACGCAATATATGAAGGGAAAAAAAAAAGGAAGTTCATTGATACTGGGATGTCTTTATACAATACACAATAAGCTTAATGATGATTGATGCAAATGGACAAGACGAACTATCAAGACCAGTTCAAAATGTGGAAACCAATTTGAGAAACATATTGACTTTTTCACATTTAAATTTGCCCCAGCAGTGTAATTCCTAATTACTAATCAAAATATTTTTTATTTAAAAAAAAAAGAGTTTTAACCATAGCATCTAATAGGGTCACTGCAACCTTTTTCAGCAGACTGTTTAACACCTTGACCTCCACCTTTCTCCAGGTTCTGTAACTTCTGTTGATGGTACTCTTGAGCTCTGTAAAATATCTTTGCTGGCAGAATTTCTGCACGACCTTGTAATCCTTCAAGTCGAATTGCTTAGCTTCCTTTGATTCATGGGCTAACTTAGCTCGGGCCTCATTGTAGAAGTAAATCCCTGATCTATATACTGTGCACCCACATCGCCACTCTGTAAAATCAAACCAAAACCATCAATCCATCGGAAATTGCCAGCAAAGTCAAGCAAGACGAATACCTGGCGATTGAGGGTGGTAGGATCATAGCCAGACCAGAAAAGAGAGAGGAGGTTGGTGTGGTTAAACTTCAGGGTCAAACTGGACACGGACAACTTCAATGTGGTTGGTAGTGTTAGTGCCTGCCAATTTGTAAGATGGATCAGGGACGTGACCCTGAGAGTAGCCCGCTTCAGTTTTGACCACCCCAGGTAGTCTCTGAAAGGCAAGCTCGAATCCCAAGAAGCACCCAGCCCCGAATTGAGCGAACTCGTGATTAGGGTTGTCTGGCTGGTCTAGATCCGGATCAAGAGCAGGATTGGTGTTGTTGGCTGCCATTGTGGCTTTGTTTGTTATTCCGGGTTAAAAAAAAAAATTAAAAAAATATTTTTAATTTTTATTTTACATTAATATTTTTATTTTTTAAGATTATTTTCATATATGGATATTAAAAACTATTTTAAAAAAATATTATTATAACATATTTGAAATTAAAATAATTTTAAATAATTTTGATCACATTTACAAACAATTCATTTATGCTGTGAACGCTTGAAAATATAAAAAATGTGGAGGATGATTCCGCATGTGTCCCGGGTGCTTACACATGCACCTATTTTTTTTTGTTTTTTATTTATTTATCCAATACAAAATTTATATTGAGTTAGCTTTAAATGTCATAAATGCAATTTTTATTAAATTATGTGGAATATTAAATTCTTGGTTTTAATTATATGATTTTTATCCAATGCAATTTATATTGTTTTTCTATTAAATTCTTGGTTTTAAGAGTGTTTTAGTAGTTTTAATGTGATTTTTGTTGTTTAATATTTTTTTATATTTATGTGAATATCAAAGTGTTCATGGATTCAATTATAAAAGCAAAAAAAAAAAAATATTATAAACTATATAAAAATACCATTTGAATCCAAGTTTAGTATTTTTTTTCCTTCTAAAATATTTGAGTTGTTTTACTATAAATCAAGATAAATAAAATATTTATTTGCTCATTTTACAAGGTAATAACAAATGGATAGCAATACTCTTACAAACTTGTTTTAGGTGGCAAAGCAAAAACATTATTACTTTTTTTTTAGTAAAGAATGATAATAAATTTTAAGCTGCATTACTTTTGTAAGAGGTTTTAATTCCTCTTAATAATATAAAATCCACAAACATATATTATAAAAATCATAATATAATCAGAATTCATTTCTTTTGGATAAACTTGGAGAGGAAGCCAAATGGTTTTGGGATTTCTAAAAGTATATCCCATGCTAGCCAAAAATCATTGTCAACCATTTATTTTAATTGCAACAATCAATCAACAATTTGAAGAGTGCAAAGTAACATGTATAATGATAAGTCTAAACCATAGTTGTTTATTTCATTCTGTTTCGGTTTAAAAAAAACAAGACAAAGTGATATTATTTTTATCTCATTTTAAATTCCGTCACATTTTGGATTTTCAGTCAAATATCGGCCGAAATATAGCGGTTTTATTTTGCTTGTTCTGTTTCGTCCATATGGTGTTTTTTTAAATAATAAATAATTTTACAATATCAATCATATCTTTTAATCCGACAGTTAGATTAAGATGAAATGTTACAAGAAGTCTCTTGATATATTTATATATATTATGTTAAAATTGTAAAGCAATCAGAGAATGTAATGATTTTGCGAAACTGATGATAACATTCTTATAATATTATACATATTCATAATTTTTTTTAGAAAAATTATTTTATTTGTGTTTTTTTAGATTAAATTGCACAATTCTAAATAATTTTATTTTTGAATTTGAACTAATTTTTTTAATTAATATATATAATTTTATACACACACACATACATAAACAATACGATCCCAAAACGATGCGCTAAAACACTCCAAAACCGAAACATTATGTTTCTATTGAAAAATTAAAACGCCAACCAAACTAGTATTGACAATTTTGGTCTAAACATATACATTGTATATATAATATTACTACATTCTTGCTCTTGAATCAAGTTATTTTTATTCATCGAGTAAATTCAAAGGAAAATATTGTAAATTCATTAATTAAAAGTTTGTCTGAGTGGGCATATGTATAATTTTTCGAGAGGAATGATCTTAAAGCTTTTAAAGATTAAAAAAAAAATATAAAGAGAATAATCATACTAGTTTATTGAAGATCTCAATATCTAGGTTCAAATAAAAAACTATATCATATAACATTTTTAGTATTATTCAAAAAGTATTATTTTATATTTATTTATATTATAAAAATAAATTCTAGATGTAAAAGAATAAAAAATGAGTTGTACTAGTAATAATTTTCATATCTGGAAACAGTAAATGGATCACAATATTCTGACCAGGGAGGTGTTATTTTATGTAAATAGCTGAAAAGGCTGTGTTGATTTCCCCTTTCAATTTTGCTGCCACTGAGCCTCTGCACACGGGAATGTCAAGGCCGACCTGACCTGGAATTAGAATTTCCCTGCCACTGCACTTCCAAATAAATCAACAAAATCACAGCTCAGCCCAACTCTCACCCGCCGGTGATTATCCTTGCCCCATCCCAAATATTGGTTTCTACCGGAATCAACAACGCCATGAACGCTTGACAATGGACTGCTGGTTGCGTCATCGTAATGATAGCCCTGACACCATTTCGCAATGGAAAAAAAACCAGGAAGCAGCACTTTCTGCCGACAAAACCTGAATTCAATATGTCATCGTGTGCAATTGGGGCGGGAGAAATAACATGTGAAGGCCCTCCTGATTCAATCTGTCGTTGTCTAGGAATGACTTCATATGTTATTTCTCTCACCCCCATTGCACCACGAAAAGTAGCTTTAAACAGCGAAAGAACCGCTGTCATCGAAGCCATGCAATGATGATAAATCCAAGCAGACCGACCCCTGAGTGAATTTCTTGTTGCCCTTTAAGAGGACAGTCTCATCATCTCAGCTTCACTTGCATAACATATTCAGAAAACCGATTCTCGGATTTCATTTCCGTTTTTGCCATCCATTAATTACCTGTAGTTATCAAGATATTACTCTAATTATCATGCCAAGGATGAGAGTTGAGTTTTGACTCTCTCGTACGTAGATTGTAAACAACTTCATTGTTACTAGTTCTTTTAGGAACTGAACCCACAAACTCTTATTAATTATCAATAGAAGTCTGTTAAGAAACAGTGCTGATGGGATCATTCTATATCGATGTTTGTGTGTGACTGCATCATCTATATTTGTTCTGAAAAAGAAGCTTTTGGGCATGGAGTGGGGCCTAAAGGCACTCGCATCCTATCTGCTACGAGTCTGAAAAGCTAACCAGGCATTCCTTTTATTTATTTATTTATTTTCTTTCTTGTAAACGATCTAAAGCTTATGATTTCATTATCGCCTGTTCCCCTAGTGAATTACAGCATGTAAACTTAGCCGAGGCACATTACTCCGGGAAGAAAAGGAAATGTGCAGAATGGCTTGAGAGTGGCCCTTCATGATTGAATAAAAGTTATCAAACTAGGCTCCATACATGACCCGTCAAAGATTTCAAAGATTCAGATCACAAGTTAAATAATAGATATAGCCAAGTCTTGACAGGTGAATCGACTGAGTCAACACGCATGATTACTAATTGGGACCTACAATCTCATAAACTATCACGATTCAGTGTATGCCAAGTCCTGCACGTCATCTGTTCTTCCTGTCACTTCCCAGATGCGCAGTCTGCTGGAGCTGATCAGGTTCCATGGAGTAACACAGGTTCGAGACATCAAGAGATGCATAGGTTTTGATTAGGAAGACGAGAGGGGAATCGGAATTTAGTTGCAGGCATGTTTTTAGTACTGGCATTGAAAATTTTGTTTGTATAATATCAGTTACTCTAATACCATTTGACAACTTGAAAAAAGAAACGAAAGCTGAAGTATTGTAAGGCAAGCTACAAAAGAAAGACTTGCTTGCATAACATAAAAAGAGATTTAGAATTTCAAGCAACCAACCCTATCTACTACCACTCTCCTCATTTACAGAACACCTCGCTCATGATGCAAGTAACAAGCTCTACACCTTCGGAGACCGGACGACTAAACTATCACAACACGACACTTCTTTTACAAAAACCTGAGACAGCTCTTCATTATCAAAAATTAAAAAAGAACTGGAATTATAATGACTTGTACAGTTGTCCAATTATAGCCTGAAGTTCCTAATACCATGATCATGCATGGTCTCCCTTAGTTCTTCTCTTTTCCTCTTGGGGAGAGAAAGAGAAGACATAGCCCTGGCAGACGCAACCTTCTTCACCAATAATCTCCACAGCGTTTCACCTCCTTTTTTCTCTAGTTGCATTTTCAATTTAAATTGCCTGTCACAGAATCATAGGTTGAAAACAAACAGCATTAGCACTAGATAAGGTCTTGGAGTAGTTTGCAATAGATTTTAATAAGTCAGAACCATGTTATCATAACATTATTAGCAATCCTTCAAATAAAAAGCATGCCAAAATAAGGGGCCCTTATCGCTCTATAAAAGGACACGACAAAGTGAATTGCTTTGAACTTCCAAGAAATTCCTGTACAAGACTTTAATCATCTTCAATTATTACTAATAGGGCAATAAACTGTTGGCTGTCTCGTAATCAAAGATATTAGCATTTTCTCCGTTTTTATGCCTCCTAAAAGCAGAGAGAAGTGATCCACTATTTGAGGCTCTATGCCTCCCCCGGTCCCTCCTAGTCCTTGAGCAGTCCAGTGTAAGGCGATCTCCAGGTACAGCCAAAATACATAGTCGGCTTAATCATACGAAGATTAAAAAAAATATGTTGAAGTTTCCAATTTTATCTGTTACATAGAGGCAGGCCTTGCTTGGCCCTTATAGATTGGTTCAATGTTTCTTTCTCCTCCTTCATATCATGATTAAACCGGTAGTCATTTCATTGGAACTCAGTGGACATAAATAACTCTCCCCCAGGATTATTATGCGGAATACGGAGCAAAAGAATGACCACGCACCAGGGTAAAACCTGCTAAGCAACTGTGACGAGCTACCGACCAGTTTTAATATTCAAGAGGCAAAGAAATTAGCATTGAAAACTAAGCAATCCAAAAGCCGACCCTACATGCCTACTGACTACTAAAAAGTGGTTCTGTATCAATCAATTGAAAGGTTATTATGGCGAAATACACTTTATGAAATCTATTAATTGAAGTTGTTTTGAAAAAATTTAAAAATAATATTATTAAAATTATATTTATTTATTACATCTAAAAAAACTCAAAATATTTAATTTAAAATAAATGGATGATGTTTTTTTTTAAAAAAAAAATGCTGAGTGATAAGTGGCAAAAGGTGGAGGCTGACTTAGGGTCATATGCAGGGCAAGACATTTTGGGACCGCTGGAATAGGAAGCAATGATGTAAACCGTGTCAACTTTAGATCCTTAAAAGTGCTTGCTTTCTTTGGTGGGAATCTCTGAATAGTCTTTCAATTCCCAAAAATAAAAATAAAAGCAAGATCCAAATCAAGTTTAACACTCCACATCCCAGAAGAAAAAATCTCTCTTTCCATGGAACAAATAGCCAACTAGCAAGTTCAGGTCATGTACATATCAAACATGGATGATTAAGAAACGTGCAAGGCCAATTAGCTGTAATGATGCACAATTAAAAACTCATTACTAACTATGATCAACGAAGCTAAACTAGACAATAGAGAAAAAACAAAATAAGGGAACTTTAATCAGTTACCTGCAAAGTGGAACCCTGCAAGAATCAGTTTGGTAACAGATTGATGAGTGAAGTCTTAAGAGCTGCCACATCCGTTTACACCTTGAGCATTTTCCATTAACCCGATTCTTACATTTGGCAAAGTGCTTGATCAAGAGCTGGAGACCTTCACATATGGAGAACTTGTCACACGGATCCCGTCTTTTGTTAGGTTCCAAGTCACATGGACCAACAGTTGTGCACCCTTCTGTGCATATGTGCTCTAAGCAATCCATTGCTTCACTTAGCTCTATGTACAATCTCTGCTCCTCTCTATGCCTCCTTGTTCTCTTCTTCCTCTGCGCATCATTTCACAATTAAATTAATACCTTTCACAGGTCGCAATCTGGTCGATATTTAATTATATTCTTATAAATTAACGATTAAAACTTACAGATTCAGCTTCATCAATGAATTGGAGGATCTCAAGCTCAAGAAAAGGGTCATTCTCGTGCATGAACTTCCACCCTTCTGTTCTCTCTACAGCCTTGAAATTACTAGACAACATCCTCATACACTTGAGATAAAGATCCGGTGAATCACAGAGCCTGGCCAATTGAAGCACATCCACCACATTCTCAACAGTCAACCGTTGCCCGACAGCTTTTGAACATTTGTGCTTCAATTGCGGGACCAAATAAACGTGTGACAATGCCAGAAGATGAATCCCATACTTCTCCAGCTCCTCCTCACTACACCTGCACCAGGGCCACCACCGTCATTTCACAGACTGAAGACTAATCAGATTTTCTCCTCGGATTTTGGAGAAAATATCGCTATTTTCGCTTACGTAACCGACCAAAATACTAAAGCTAAGGTAGCCTAAAAAACATGCGTGGTAAGGGTTTTTCGGACACCAAAAATTGAGGGGGGGGGGGGTAAGAAAAAATCTGATAAGCCGTCAAATTAGACCGAGAGCTCTTATCAATAATAACCACACAAGAAAACTCAAAAAATCAATGGAATAGCAAAGCTAACCTTGAGGAGTAAAGGAAATGAATGAAAGCAGAAACAGCTTCGCATGGAACGCCGAGGATAGGAATGATTTTCTCGGAGCTATGGTGTTTACGAGGCCTTTCTATGACATTCTCCAGGACCGGTGACACCAAGGCCTGCCAAAAAAATTAACAGCATATAAAAGATAAAATATAAAATTCAAAGCAAATCTGCAGGTTGTTAACGTTTCGAAGCCAACTTTGACTGATAAAAAACCAAACGGGTTTAAAAGATTTGGACCCTTTTTAGGTTTTTTCCGAAGATTACTCGATTTGAGAATCAATTAAAAATAAGTGAAAGTGCAAACCGAAAGAAAAGGGGACGTACCAGAATGCCTGTGTGAGCCGAGATGCGAAGGCCATTGGAAGTGAGGATTTGGACGTCGGGTTTTGGCAATGAATTTTGATTGGAGAAATGTAAATGATCGCTCATGTGGTCGTCGGAGATGGTGGGGAAGGCGGTGTCGTGAAATTCTTCCATGAGATACACGATTGTTTTTTTATGAGATGTGCGATGAATGACTACGTGGGAGATGGGGATTTGTGATCTCAATCTCTGGCTTTATAGACAGCTAATGAGAGCGGCAGGTAATATCTGTAACCCACGCGCTTTTGGAGGTGCGTTTATTATTAAGATACTTTTATCTTTTTTTAAATTTGAGAACGCCAGTCAGGACAGTTACTATTTTGTAAAGACCTTTTTTTTTCTTAGAAAATTCCTACCTTATTTTCGGTACGGGTACTATATTTTAAAAATATTTTTGAAAAAAAATATTTATATTTAAAATTATTATTTTAGTAATTTTAGATTATATTAAATACTGATGTCAAAAATAATATTTAAAAAAAATATTATTTTAATATATTTCTAAATAACAAAAATATTTGCAACCACACTGGATAATAAACACATAATTTGCTCTAATTACAAACTTCACTCAAATTAAATCTTTAATTATTTTAAAATTAATTTAGTTAAACTCCGTTCATCAAATAGATCAACCCATTACTAGACCATCCTGGATTAAATTTTTATAATTGTTTTGAAGTGTGGGTAAAATTATTTTTGACATCAGTATATTAAAATAATTTAAAAAATAATTTAAAATAAAATATAAAAAAATATTTTTAAAACATAATGTCAACTAATCACTTAATCAAATTCAATATAAATGACAAATAGATTTAAAAATAATTTGAAATTGCACAAATTAAGATTTTTAAGAATATATTAAAATAATATTATTTTAAGAAATTCCAAGCCGACATTAACCTAACAAAGCATACTTTAATCTGTGACAGCACGATGCATGAAACACAGATGAATGGTGAGAAAGTGAGAAAACAATTCAATGCATAATTAATTGTTAGGCTGAACAGTTGAAAGCTATAGCAGCCGAGCATGCATTGAACATGCTACAAAACTAGAAAAAATTAACGTGGAGGAAAGCTATTTCCTTTCAACAACGTTTTTTTTTTTTTTGTTCATTAGACAGATTTAAGGAGAGGCTGTTGTGTAAATTGTCTGAATGGGTTGACTGGAATTGGAAAGTATGTATAAAAAATTTTGAAATTTTTTATTTATTTAAAATTAAAATTTTTTAATATTTTTAGATCATTTTAATGTACTAAAATCAAAATTAATTTTTTAAAAAAATATTTTAATATATTTTTTTAATTAAAAGTATTTTCAAAAATAACTTCTATTACACTCCCAAACATGCACTAAATATCACAATAATAAAAGCTTAAAACTAAAAAATTTATTTAAAATTAAAAGATTTGCTTTTTTATAATATCATGTTAGAACCCTATGATTCCTAATATAGGAGCTGTTTGGGGCAGTTTTTGCACCGCAGGTTTGATGCGGTGCACTACTTTTTTTTTTAATAAAAATATATATATTTTATTGTTTTAGATCATTTTGATGTGCTGATGTTAAAAATAATTTTTAAAAAATAAAAAAATATTATTTTGATATATTTCAGCATGAAAAGCACTTTGAAAAGCTACCACAACAGCTCTCCTAAATAAACCTATAATAATCATTAAAGACTTACACAATCATTAATTTTAAAACTCATAAAATTAATTAAAACACGTACAAATTAAACTGAACACCCACGTTAATCCATGTACCACCGTATCATTTCTTTGTTCTTCTCTTCTTTTACCTTCGCTTTCCTATCTCTAGCACCCTCGGAAGAAAATTAATATTAACAAAAAACATGCAAATGACTCATTTACCACCATATTTTCCATTAATTTTATATGACTTATTTTTATTACATACATACATACCAAATTGAAAATGATCACCCCTATATAAAAAAATCCAAACCCAATTAAAATGCACCAAATTAGGTCCCCTCTGTAGTGAGATTAGATTTTGCCTCTCTTTTTTAAACCAACAACCAATGAGATTCGATAAGGCTGAAATATTTATCCTTAGACGCGTGGGAAACTCGCATCACAGCTAAGCATAGAGCTCTTGCTGCCATGTCACCTTGAATATAAATGAATATCCCGTCTATTTTTTCTGATGACGTGTCCAGTATATAATATCTGAAAAATACCCGCCTCAGAAAAACAAAGAAACAACAGAGCGTGACCTGGCGGGGATAGACCCTCTGGGAAGAAGGGTCGGGGCTGGAAATATAATAAACGGCCCTTGGATAACCAGAAGGGGTCTTAGCTCAGTCTGACCTGTCACTCGTTCTCATCCATTCCAGCAATTGACACGTCATATTATAACCTTGTAAATGACACGTGTCAGAACCCCGATTGTTCGCCGCGACGAGTCCATCCCAGGGCGTGCTGTGCAATGGAATTTCTCTGGGTTACCAGTAAAGTCCCCACACGTGGCACATGATTTCGACCAGAATTATTATTTCATTAATACTGTTTTTTTTTTCTCCTCTCTCTTCAAATTGATAGTAAATTAATGGAACTGGAAGATTTTGTTTCGCGGACAGAACCACTTGGAGAAGAACATCGAGGTGGTTTTCTTCAAGTGGGAAAATCTCTGGTATGTGTAATGGATAAGATACAGCCGTGTGCATGGTCCTTTTCATGGAGTATAAGCAGCCATTTATACAAATACAATTACAATACTCGTTTCGTATCTTCTCGTGATTAACTACGATAATCTCCCTCCCTCTCTATGATCTTGGCATTTTTCACAAGGCTTGGATATTTTTCAATAACTCAAGATACTTGTACCTATAAATGCTTGATCCTCTGCATAAATGCTATAAAATGATTTTCATTGCTGTTTGATTATTTTTTAAAATTAAATTTTTATTCATTAGTTATCACAAGGGTTAGAGTAAATCTTTTTTCGTTAACAAATTTCTATCTTATTTAGTCATAATCTAACTATCGTGTTTATTTTTTGACATTTTTAATATCCAAGGGTATATTCTATAATATAGTTTTATACTCCTAGATATTAGATTCTACATCTAAATTATAATATAAAAAATTTATAAAATAATTGATTTTTTTTTATATTTTGGATGTAACTCTTACTTATTGTAAATTGGTTACAATATCTTTTGTGCATTTTAAAATGTGGGAAAAAATATAAATTTTGTTTTTTTATAAAAAAATATGCCCAAGTAAATTTTAGAAATTAGTTTTATACATGAAAACAAAATATTTTTTGTTTTTAAAATAAAAATTATTTTTATTTAAAAAAAACTCGAAGAAAGTAATTTTTTATGTTATAGTGTAAATCTAAAACCCTATATCGAACAAAACTAATAGAAAAATAAGCTATAGAATCAAAGATACTTTGGTATAAAGTTTAGAAATCTTTTGATTTTTTTTTAAGTTTCAGATAAGACTAAGTATTTTTAATGTCGGATTTGTAACTTATAGTATAAGGTCAAGTTCCTATATTATGCAAATCTATTTGGAAAATATACAATAAAATTACAAGGTTTTTGAAATATTTTTTTGAATTTTTATTTATTTATTTTTGATTAATTTGAAAATAACTAGGTTAACAAATTTTAAAGGGGAAAAAAAGAATAATCATTTCTTCGGTTAGCAAAATTAAAGTCAACATGATTTTCACGACTAGGATTGATGTTGAGCACTATTTGCATATCCTTAATAGATTGCGAGGGCAAGTTGTTGTTGAGATAACAGTTAATCTCATCTTCCCTGATGGCCCGAAGTTGATTCAACAAAAAGGCCCACCCCTTCCATGATGGGCCGCAGTTGATCTTTTTTGGGCGAGAGAAAAGCCCAGAAACGAAAGATGCTTCGAATTCCTTCCATGTCGTTTTCTTTTCCTTATGTTTTTTTTCTTTCATCATTTCCATTATTTTGAATTTAATAAGATGGTGTTTGTCAATGCGTTTTTTTTTAAATATATTTTTATTTTTTATTTTAAATTAAAAAAATTATATTTTTATATTATTTTGATGTGCTGATATCAAAATTAATTTTTAAAAAATAAAAAAAATATTATTTTGATATATTTTTAAATCAAAAACAACATTAATAATACTCCTAAACAAATATTAAATAGTTTTGTCGTCACGAGAGTGAGTGAGGAGTGGATGGTAAAATGTTTTTCTTATTTCATATAAATAATTGGAAATTTTCATCTCATCTTTACATATTTTATGATTTCAATCTCCCATAAATCCACAATTTAATCTATAATCTTTTTTATATTGGATAATTATTACAAGCACATTTTGAGCTATTGACTATTTTGATTGATCCTTCTTGATTTATTTATTTTTTTCTCATTTCAACTCCTAAAATATTAAGTATTATATAATATGATTTAATTAATTACATATTATTTTATATGTAATTTAAAAAAAAATCTCTTACATATATTTTCATATTTATATTTTCTCTCACAGTCATCTTCTCTCATAAAAAAATATATAATGTTTTTGAAATCTAAATCACTAAAAAGTATAAAATACTTGAAAAATAAAAAAAAAATTATTTTAAAAAATCTAAGAAAAGTTAGAAAAAATCGTGACTAACTTGTAAAATATAAAAATTAAATATTCATATCCATAAAACCTTATAATGAAAATATTTTTATACCAATAAAATATTTTTTTAATATTGCATATGAACTATTTTAATGTTTTGTGATGTTTTAATATTTTATGTTTCTGTATTATATTGTTTTAAAAGAAAACATTTTGAGTTTATATTTAAAAGATTCCAAGAAATATACACATTCAACTCTACAAAATATGATTCAATTCATCTCTCAAAATATTTGAACTCAATAGATTATATAAAGAAGAAGAAGGTGATCATGATTCATTATCATCATAATTTATAATTATTCAGTACAAAATGATTATGGAATTAATTCACTATATTCATACAGTAATTGCTTTGTATCATGGGTAAATATAAAAGGGAGATGCCATTCATCTCTACCTTCTATTTAGTATTTGTTTAAAAATATGATTGTGGTTACTATTAAAAGTAATTTTTGTTCAGAATTGAAATAATATTTTTATTATTATTTAAAAAATATTTTTGATATTAATACATCAAAATGATCTAAAAAAACTATTTTTTAAATTTTAAATAAAAAAAATCCCAATTTTTTTCTTATACATTTTTTCAATCCTTAGTTTTGGATTGACCGAATTTCAAGATTCCCTGGTATGATTGGGCTTGTACTCGGCCTAGACTGGCCCATATAAAAATCTTAAGTATTGGGCCTTAGGTTCATCGCTCTACTTTTTTAAATAAAAGACAAAGCCTCATTTTCAGAAAAACAATCTCTGTTTGTCTTTATTATTATTATTATTATTATTATTATTATTTAATGGATGAAAATGAGTTTTGAGTGGAGATATAGGCTTGGTAAAACCCCACCGCCAATGAGCTTATGATTTCGCAAATGGTGACGCCAATGGAGGAGGCTTCTTTTCAGGGCATACTTGCTGGCTGCTGGGAAAGCATTGACTATTCCACTTCTTCTCTTTGAAATTTCCTCTGTCAAGTTTCTTCCCTGGTCAAACAAACATCCAGGGGTATTGATTGATGCATCAGCTGCCGTCTCTTCCTCTGCTATCTATATCAGTCCACTAAGACCTGGCATGGAAAAGGGCAACTCTAGTTTCCTGAAGCCCTTGATCGAGGTTTTGAATGAATACCATCCTGAATTCAAAGTCCAAGCCTTCATAATTGGGCAGGCCATGGATTTTGAAAAAAGGTTTCTTAGATCACCATCGCCAAGCCAGATGGTGGCTGCTGGGGGGCATGGCAGGGTGAGAATTGACGAGGATGAGACAATAGCAATGAGGCTAACTTGGACTGCTGCAAGAATCAAATGCTTATCAAGAATAGCCATTAAATCCCGCAGCTCTGGCATTTCTCAATCACCCACTTAATCATGTTTCTCGATGTATTTCAAAAATATTTTAAAAAAGTATTTATTTTTATTTTCAATTAATTTTTTTAATATTTTCAGATATTTATAAATAAAAGATATTTCCATAAACAATACCAATCAATCGTATTCTAAAACAGTGACTTGGCCAATCTTCGAGAGGTGTCGCCGTAGGATATAGTTATGGCAATCGAAGGCACATGCTGGTGCTTTACTTTTTAGTGAGTAGCTCTCCATGATGAAGTCCATTCACACTGATTGCCTGCCACATGCTTACGAGTTAGGCTCATCCCATAAACACCCACCAGATAGAACTTAGGGGTGAATACAAAATTAATAAAAAAAATTTAGAAAAAATAATTAAATAAACCGATTATCCGAATTGAATCGGTTTGACCACCCAAATAAATAAATTAATTAAGTTTAAATATGAACTCTGAAGAGCGAAGTCGAAACCAGCCGCCCCCTCCTCCAAGTTCTTTCTCAATCTCAATATGGCATTTACTCTTCTTTGATTTCTATCTTGTGATGCTTTCATGTCAATTTATTTTAAGGTTTAAAGTCTAGAAAAAGGTGGCTAGCAATCTCTTGAGATAAATTTTTCTTCTTGCTCACTTATATTTATATATATATAAAAAAAATGATTCGAGAAAACTTTGTTTCCTCAAAAATACACTTTGTGGGTCCAGGTGAACAGGTAAAAACCCGATTGTCTCAGACTCTTACAAAAAATACACGTTTTGATTCGATATCGAGACATTCTATGAAACTTTCAAGTTTTTTGTCGCCATGTTATATCCTTTGAGAACTACATTTATAAATCTATATTTCATGTTTCACCAATATTATGAGAAATCTCTATTACCTTGATATTTTTTATGTGTTATTTTAGTAATTTTGTTGATATTATAAAATTCTTATATTTTCATTTTAATAATTTTTGTTTTTGAATTATTTTAATATATTGATGTTACAAAAAACAATATCTAATGCATTTCCAAGCACAAAACATTTATAAAAAAATACTTTTTAATATTTATAGTTGATATTATAGTGGGAAGTATTTTTTTTCTTAAAAATATTTTTTGCTTTGAAAAAATATTAAAATAAATATTTTTGAAATTAAAATGCACAGCCGAATTATATTCGAGATACAAAACGCGGTTACGAGAAATTTTAACAACAAAAGGTGACTTTTCTTTTCTTTTCTTTTGTCTTGGCTTAGTTTAATGATAATTTGTCGCTTTAATTAGCGTATAAATTTCAAACCCTACCGTGTCATCTGCAATCTCTACAAAACAAGAAGATAAGATTGATTGTACAAGAACAACTCATGTCTGTCAGTTTAAGTGATGGAAGAACATGGCCATGTTTGTCAGCTAATGGAAGAACACCCAGAACTGTCATAGCTACACCTTAACGACTTCATGGGCCATGCAGTCGGCAGGGATGAGGATCCAGTTTGTGTGAACGTGCTGCTGTTATTTTCAAACCTTCACAGGGACTTTCTGACCAGGCTTGAATTATGAGTTCTCTCTCTCTCTCTCTACTAAATGTTGATCTCCCTGTTCTCCTCAAGCTTGTGTCCCCATGACCAGTACTGGAGCAGCATCTGAACTGGTAGCTACCTTTGGGTTACTTATGGGGCCGGTTCGGGTAGCCTGAAAACTTGAAGTGGTGGCCAGACTGATCGTGCTCGCTGCTTCAACAAGTTCAAAATTAAACTTGAACCAATGGCATTTGTCTGCCATTCACAGACTTGCTTCCGGGGAACCATGAGCACCGGGTTCGTATAAGTTTTCTCTCGATGGGACCTTCTTGGTGGTGGCTGAAAACGAGGTGACGTCGGAGTTTGTCGGTTGCGTGTAGCCAAGGAAAGGTTAATGAACCTGGAGGCCGATCAACTAACGCCTGTATTTTCCTCCCTCCCATTAAATCCTAAGTTAAAACCTTTTCAATGGAATTCAAATTATATAATATCCTTTTTGTCGCAATTCACATCAGATTAGCTAATATATCTATCTATCTATCTATATATATATATATATATAGCGGCTTTGTATTAATTACATAATGTGATATATTAAATGCGCATTGAAGCTATGTCGAGTTTGATGGAAATTTATTCTGTAAAATTGTTAGTGTTCAAAGCATTGCTTGACAATCCGATCAGTTCAAAAATATGAAACGGATTACACGGTTATTTTTGTTTCGAATTATCTTTTTAGATTGTTTTAACATGATGATATTAATTTATTTATTTTCAAAAACTATATTATTTTAATATATTTTCAAGCAAAATAAACTGCATAAAACAATTATTAATTACTTCTAAACATATTTAGTGATATTAATTAATTACAATAGTTATTTTTTAATTTGTAGATAAATGTAATTCAATTTTCTTATAACGGTAGACGTGCAGTCCCAACAGTGGTACAATAATTGTCTCTTTGATGATAGGATCAATCCTGCCAATACCGATGAGATCGCTGCTCCATATTCAGTCATGGGAGGCTTCCTTGATTTTGATTGGCAAAAAACATAATTATTTTTGGAAAAAAAGAAAACAATTGTATACCAAAGGAGTTGGTTTTTATGTTTAATTTAATAGTATTTTATTTTTATTTATTTATTTAATGAACAATGATACCTTCAAATCAGCTTGTATGCAGGGTTGTCAATCTTGTACCGATTAGAAAAAAGAAATAAAATGATATGAATTATATTTTTTTAATTTTATATTAGATTGAGATAAAAATTTATGATGAGTCTTTTAATATATTTATATATATTATTTTAAAATTTTATAACAATTAAAAAATATAATGACTTTTCAAAATTAATAATAACATTCTCGTAATATCATACATGTTTATAATTTTATTTTAAAAAAATTATTTTATCTTGTTTTTTAGATTAAATTACAAAACTTTAAATAATTTTATTATTATATTTAAACTAATTTTTTTAATATATATATAACCCTGAAATAACGTGCTAAAAATTTTACAAAACCAAATTATTATATTCTAATTAAAAAAATAAGGACCAATCAAAACGGAATATACAGCCGGCATGTGATTGAAATTAATTTCTTTTTAGAAATGCATCGCTGTATCATCTCAGTGTTTCTTTTCTTTTCTTTTAACAAGAGTTTAAATCTATATCTCATAGCTTCTTCCATTTTTGCTTCCATGCATGATTCCCATCACTTCTTGCTGGCAACCCATCAACCCCCAGCTTTATATCGATGGCCTGGGGAACTTTTTACTCTTTTTAAGGCTTTGAAGAGATGCGATGTTATTAATAAATGTTTTCTCCAACCCCCATTTTATATATATATATATATATATATATATATATATATATATTGGTAGAATTAAAAAAAAAGAGGGAGAGACGAGAGAAGCCCGAGTCACCTGCTGGCGGCTACCTTCTAATCTAATGTAGTGGCAAATCACAGAGGCCTTAAATTATTAGTTTATGCAGAAAACGACCCAGCATATAGTTCACTTTGCGCCCTATATACCTGGAGGTGGAGGAGGGGAGGGAGCTCGATACACCCCAATGGGAGAATCATTAAAATCTCTCGTTCTGATATGCATGCGCACCACCGCTGCTATCTATGATATGGGTTTTGTATGGAAGCCATGGATGATAAAAAGGGATTTTGGTCGAGTTATTTGTAAGAAATTAATACAACTAAGATTTTACTCCTTCCTTTTTCTTTCTTTTTGAGAGCAAGGTTTTATAGCATAAAAAAAGAAAAGGATTGTGTGGAAACCATATTTTAGATCACAGAATAGAGAGACCAGTCCATCAAAAGAAGTTCCATGGCAGGCATGTGCTTTTTCTCCTTTTGTTCTCCCTCCTAATCTATTATAAAATCTCGAGTAGGTCCCATGGCGTAATATCTTATTGGGAGGAACGTCCCCTTTCGGTAATTAGCTAAAGGTATTTCCTTTTTCCGTTCTCACTTCAAATTCAAGCGTAGTTAACAAATGGTCAAAAATGAACTGGAGAAGGTAAAGTAGTTGCCTTGCGTGATTGCTGCAACTAATTGGACGGCATGGTAAGAAAGATGGTCAGTGGAGCTTCTTTTTTTCTTCGTATTTGCTCAAGAGAGAGGGTATCATTTCTTCTACTGATCCAGTGGGTATTCAATTGGAAGGAGCTGGCGATGATATATTGAGCTAGCTGTATAGCTTGATTTCATAGGTTCTGCCATCATTTGATAAAAGTTTTGGACTTTAATTTGGTGGTTCAACTTTCCTAGTCACCCTCATTAATTCAACTGGTGAAGTCTGAGAGACTTTTCTCCTGTCTTTTACTAGCAGTCTGTTTCATTTTGTCGCTGGCTCTGTCATGGTTTGATTGACGGGGGGGAGAGTTTAACATGAAAAGACAATTGATAAATACTATATCAACACTTCTGGACTTGTTTTCTCTAACCCCATCAAGATTCTCAAAGAGAATTCCTAATGGTTTAAAGATTAACAGGCCGAGGTTGTAATCATCAAAGTCGAGTACAAATGGGAGGTGAAGGAATTGAAGGGGGGGGAAAGGAGGAGACAAAAACAGATAATGGGCAAAACGAACAAAAAATTGGAGGGAAGATAAAGCCATGGAAACTATTACTTGGACTTTTCTTCACCGTCCTCATTTTTGATTTCCCTTCTGCTTAATTACTTTTTCTAACTAGCTAATTGATTAATTATAGTCCAAATCACGCGTTTCTTCATTTTTTCAAAATCAGCAACGAGCCCCTTTCTTGCAACCAAGTGCCCCTGCTCCCGTTGTTATAGTGCCGACAAGCGAAGATGGTCGTGCACCCAAGCTTGATGCCCTGGCATAACTTGAAGAAGCACCAGCACCGGATGCTGTGAAAAATGCACCATTCATTAGCAGGTCTCCCTCAGACCTCCAATTCCAATGCTTCCATTCACTTTCTGGTGCATCTTCATGTTTTGTTACCTGCATTAATAAAAGAAGAAGAAAAATCATAAATGTGTCGGGGTTTGTGCCATTTAAGGCTTACAAAAACAGAGCTTTTGGGGGCATTGAGTATCACAATGAAGTTAGTTATTTCAGTTGGGCAATAAATGGGTTCTCAGCTCTCACCTCTTTACTGAACCTGATGTCAGGCGCAACAAACCTATTGCCTTGGCTGTTGATGGTTGGGTTAGCACTCCCTCCAATGGCATACATTTCCCAATGGGTGTAGTCATTGTTGACCACATGGAAATACCCGTGTCTGCATCTGAAAATGTGAGCAAATACTAATTAATTCCAAATTTTGAACGATAATCGACACCTGGATGACTGATAATGAGCATGTTGTTAGCTAATTACCCCACTAATCATCACTTCACTTTCGTATTAAAAAGAAGATTGTTTTACCTTGGCATTCTTTGGACAAGCCCTTCTCCAAAGTGATTGAAGGCTATGGTGACTTGCATGTTCTTGTCTTGAGTGTAGGAATCACTGTGTCCCAGAAGCATGACTTTATCATGGTGGGTCATGTAATTGTTTGAAATGGTGATAGCCGAGGACCCATGAATGGCATCAACGAGTCCATCGTTACAATTTGACAGTGAGTTATGGTCCACCCATACGTGAGTACCACCAAAGATGGACACACCATCACCATCTGATATAGTCCTCCACCCAAAGTGCTGTGGGGAGTCTCTCACCATAGCGTTCCCTCCTTGCTTGCAGTCATGTATGTGCAGCCCATGAATAATAATGTTGGTCACATATTGTATAGTAATGCACGGACCACCAGCAATATGCACACTAGCACCTCTACCATCAATTGTCTTGAACGAGTTCATGATCAATTCTTCCTTCAATTGAATTGTCATGTCACGAGAAAAAATGATCCACAATGGCTCGTCCTGAATCACAGCATGCCTGAGAGTCCCTGGCTTAGGGTTCACGGGATCATCATTACCAGAGTCTGTGACCACATAAATCTTACCATCTCTTCCACCGATGGCATTCTTACCGAACCCAATTGCACAATCCGCTAGCCTCTGACGGTTCTTCTCCCAGTTGGGATCGCACCTCCAGCAATCATCAATGGGGTTGCCAGTTCCACAAGAGAGATACCCCAACTTCCTCCTGGAAGCATTAATGGCCCTGAACAAAACAAATGCAACACATTTTTATCAACACCCCCGCTATACATAAAATTAAACAGGGCACGTACAATATTGTACCGACAAGTTCTAGCAGTGGAGCCACATACCTATGCACTTCTTGCACGACGAGCTCTGGGTCCTGAACCGGGGAAGAGGAAATGAGGGCCGGGGTTAGGAGAGAGAGGAGGAAGAGGAGACAGAGTGAAGGGCTTGCCATTGTGTGGTCTCTTCTTCTACTTCGAGAGGAGATCAGGGAAGGGTGTGAGAGATACGAATGGAGAAAAGGGAGTATATAAAGACATTAAAGCCGGGCTAAATGGGCGTGATTAAACTAAACATGTGGGGTCCAAGATGTGTTTCGTGATTTCTGGATTGACGGGGTTCCTACAGTGTGTAGTTTTTTTGGCCCGAGTAAAAGCAAGAAAAAATTGCAGTCAAAAAGACAATCCCGCCTTCTCGTTCTTTCAACGAGGCAGCTCCCCCCCTCTGAGTTTCATTTCAGAGTTTACTACAGGATGGCGAATTGATTCTGGTTCTTTAACCTTTAATTTCCTCGTTATACCAGTGAAAATACCCATAAGCAGCTAGCTAGGCACATCTGTCACTCGACTTTCACCCGATGCATATCCGATCCAGTATAGACAACAAAGAAACGTATAACAGAGAACCGACGACATTGACATATTTATATATATAGCCCTAGGTTGGTTGGTTTGTTTGTTGGTGATAGCTCTTCTGCTCGTCTATACACTTACATAAAACGTACCAGGTCTAGTTAGGAGTTACCTGGTTTAATTTTGTTTTTATGTCTAGATCTCTTGTATGAGGTTGTAGCCTTTTCGCTCATGACAGTAATTTACAGACACCGGCTATGGTGGAAAAGCAAAAGCTAGAGCATTTTCATATACTGCTGCCACCACACATAGTTAATTTTTGGGGGCAGGATAAATTTTTGGATTTCATGGGCCCTTAAATCTGCTGTCTTACTTGCTAAAGGTGAAAACTAAAAACTACCCTATCTATCCACTATGTTAATTATTTTTAAAATGGAAGGTGTTCCATTTACTCCATTAAAAGCATCAATAATTAACTAAGGTGATGCTCTTGTCAAAACAAATGATAATTGATATCGAAGTAGAGTTTTATTGATCAAACGATCATGAGTTTGAATCTTGTAAATACATAATAATATATATCAATAAATATTTCAAGTATAAAGAGCTTTAATACAAGAAAATGTGTTAAAAATAATATATATATAACTCATATTTTATGAAAATTTTATACGAGATAAGTCATTAATAAGAGACATGTTTAGATACTTGAAACACACTCCGATTATCATTTTCAAAGGTTAAATCATGGGATATTCTCGAAAATCAAATTATAAAAAACAACATGTCAATTCGAAATTCTTAATTTATTACATATAAATAGTTAAGAAATATCATCCACCGGTGAAGCTAGTAGCTCATTTGTTCATATACTTCTTCATGCAAGTGTATAAAAGTCAAGATTTGTTGGTGTGAAACGTAGAATTAGCATCAAAATCATTTGATAAGTTATCATAGAAGAGGGAAACAATATTGTTTAGGCTCCTTGTTTGCGTGCCATAGGGAGAACAACATCATAGTCCAACTCCTCAGCCCTCTTTGTCTTTTCGATTTTTTATGGGTAATGTTAATCTCTTGTCAAAAGCTCTCTCAAATTCACTTTCATAATAATATTAAAATATTTTAGAGTTATTTTCTTAATCTATGATATTTTCATTTTTTTTATTAAGATTTTGTTTTTTTTTTAACTAGTGTCTCCTGCTTCTTCTCCTTTTTAATTGATTTTTTGTAGTTTTATTTTATTATCTCAACGTCTTTCCATTATAATGTTGTTTGATAATAGAGATTTTACAATCAACATACAAATTTCGAATTCAAGCCATAACGTGCATCCTTTATAAAAGACTGAAACAAATAGAGTTTATTTACTTATCTCGTCCCACAAAATACACTTTTTGTGGGGTAAGATTTATTCTTATCCAAAAGAGAGTTGTTAGTTCATATAATAATCCAACACTTTTCTCTCTCTCTCTCTCTATACATAACACTTTCATTAATTAATGAAAATAAATAATTAATAAAAATAAGATATTATTTTTAAAATATAATAATTATCAAGTAGCTAGGAAATACACAAGATTATCGATGCATTACTAATATATGCCACACGAATTGTGACCTACCAATTGATGAACAACAAAATAAATAAATAAATAAATAATGATGTGATGATAAGTTGTACCAAGAAATTCTCGTGGCAACATCTGCACATGCATTTGCCCTCCAAATCAAACCTTGCTAGCTGCTTGTAGGCCCAAAATGTTTTCTTTCTTTCTTTTATTTATTTCTTCTTAATTTTCTCTGGTTTATTTCTTTAATATTAAATTAGTGACCGCAAACCTCGCCGGTGATCCACGGAAGAAACTGAGACGGGATACAAAACCCTGACATGGAAAAACAATGACCTCTCAAGCTGACACTTGTCAACGACAGGTCGTGTACATTTGGACCCGTAAGAGAAGGCGTAGCATCCGTTTCTATTCTGGCTCCTGAAAGCTACGGCCTCACATGGGAGGATTTCCGTTTCTCTTTTCATGATTCTCCTGTCCGTGGAAGACAATTTGAGCCGCTGATTGTGGCTTCGGGGAGTAACGAGAGCCCTTGATCTTGGGTGGTGGAGAATGATAGCTTTTTTTTTTTTTTTTTTTTTTTTGGGGGGAGAAAATAGAATGGGGGCAAAAAGCAAATGGAAGGGTCTTTGTTAAGCAGTTAGGGTAGGAAAGGCAATGAAAATAAAATAAAAGGGCCAGCCATGTTAGTTGTGATTTTTATTTTATTTTATTTATTTATTTTATCGATTTTTGGATGGTGGGGCTGCGAATGGGTGAAAGCTACGTAGCAACTCCTCTCATCCACCCAGTTACACGTGGTACTTAAAGGCAATGCCATGTGGCGTTCGCTTTTAGGTTTTCTCCTTGCACATGCAGGATCCCTTGTGGTTTCACATCAAATCAATTCTTCTAGAGAAGGAAAGTCAATATTTTATGCTCTCAGTTTTTATTATTTATTTATTTATTTGGATATTCTTATCAGTATTTAATAAGGCATCATCGACATGTGATTGTTGTACTTGTTTTTTCACTTCACCTAATTTCTTTCATTACATTACACTTGAGCAAGTTGAGAGGTTAGTATTTTTGGTAGATAATAATATAAAAATATATTATGATATTTTATTTAAAAAATTATTTTTTTAAATGAGATTGTTTTATAATATAGTATCAGAGCCTCGTGAACCCTTTGATGTCACCACCCTTATTTTATTTCATAAAAATTAAACACAAAATAGTATGAACATGAAATAGGTATAAAATCTAAAAACATTCACTTGAGAGAGTGTATTAAAGAATAATATAAATAATATTCTAGGACATCACCTAAAATCTATATTTTTAGATAAGATGATTCTTAATAATATTTATTTCAGTTTGGTCTATAAAAGACGTGGCATGATAACAAAAAATTTACGATTTGTGATCTACGTGACATGTTTCGAGTTCGAGTCATGACATACATCACTTGTAAGATCTTGAGACAATCAAAATTTTACTCGTTTATCTGAATCTATAAAATATGCTTTCTGAATATAAGATTTTCTTGTATAAAAAACTAGTTTGGAAGATTTGCAAACTATTTCCTATTGGGTTTTTTTTGTTTTTTTGGGTTAAAAGAACATAAAATAAAATTACTAGGGCTCACTTTGTACAATCCACTTGAAGATTTAGTTAGATGGTCACGATAATGGGCCATTTGTAACAAAAACGACACTAAAAAACCTAGAAAAAAATAATCTAAATCTAAGGTTTAGTTCACATGCATCGCAATCGTAAAGAGATAAGTTGCTGCACCGGAGAGGAGAATGTTGACATCAACCTGAAAAGAAAGCTCAATTCGTGCCACATCATGAACATGGCTCAAGAGGTGCACGCGGTTTCAGCACTTCTGTGTACGTTCATGAAAATATTCGAAACAAATAACATCAAAGGAGACAGGAGAGTGGAGGTTTGTCAGGATGGACGGAAGCCCCATCATCCACCAATCAAAATACTGAATGAATGCAAGTGGATGTTGGCCTGGCAGTTGAAGTAACTGTTTTTTTCCTATGTATTACGGTTTATCATTTTGATGATGCTTTATATGTTTATTGGATTTGCGAGATATTTAGTGAGTTTAGAAATTATTTATAATATGTTTAAGTTGGCCCAAACAATTTAGTTATAAAAAAAAATACTGAATGAAAAACACTGGCAGTAAAAGTTTTGCACTAAAAAAATGTTTTTCATGGAATTTTAAATTCAAGTTTTATAATTACTAATATAATTATGATTAGAAATATATATAATTGTTAACTTTAAAATCTTTAAATATAATTAAATTACACACAAGCTAATTCAGATACCAATATCAGTAAAAATAAATAAACAAAACTTGAAAAAAAAAAGAAAAAAAATATGAAGGTCATGTACAAACACATTTAAATAATGCAGGCATAATCTATCAAGATTCCAAGCGTCATCGTCGTAGATTGTGGGTGGTCCACCTCATCTCCTTCACCCCACTTGATTAGAGCTCCAGCAAAACCTCCCCACCGTATTCATTTCTGCTCATCTCATTTTACTGGGACCTGCATGCTAATGGATGGATACCCAGTTATTTATGTTCTTCATCGCAATTCATTAAACCACGACTGAATTCGTATGGTGAACTTAAATCACTTGACCTACAATATATTATAGCTCATCATTTCAAGTTCTTTCAGTTAAGAACATGGTAATAGAAGCTCAAAAGCTGGCATATTTAAGGATGAGGTGCCTGTTTGGCATTGCGGCCAAACTTGTGTTTGGCTGTTTTTGTATTTTTTATTTATTTTAATTGAATATATTTTGGTATTTTTAGATCATTTTGATATGCTGATGTGAAAAATAATTTTTAAAAAATAAAAAATATTATTTTGATATATTTTAGCACGAAAATCACTTTGAAAAATAACAGCAACCACACTCCCAAATACCCCCGAGGGCAAATGGTGTTGATATAAATAAATAAATAAAACTCAATTTTGCTAGTATATACTCCTGATGCATCGATCTAGCGAGGCTCCTATCGTAGCAAGTATTTACTCGTTAGTTTATATGAATGCATCAACTGACATATATAAATAATGTATTTAAGATTGAATATATTTAATGCATTGTAATCTACTCTTTGATTTTAATACAAATTAAATGATAATATATATATAAAAAAACAAAATGCGTTTAAATCTTAATCAATACCCTTGAGTGTGTTGGAACCACTCCTGCACGGCATGCGTAGACGGTATATAATGACACAAAAATGGGACCTGAAATGATGAGCCATAAAAACCGGGATTTGACAAAGCTTCTAAAGAAGGCAATGGCGATAGGCGTAGTTCATAATCATTGACATTCATGTGCTCTGGCTGTAATTTTCAATCAAGGTAACTCTGTTTTATGTTTTCACGCCCCTCAGATGCCAGAGCATCTCACTTTAATCAATTGTGTCTCCTAGTTAAGGTCAAACCTCCTCCATCATTCCATGCAAACCCTCTCATCATGTCTAGGGTTTTCCATTTCATTTTATTTTGACTGAAATATATTTTTTTTTCTTAGTTAACAAAATAAAATAAAATAGTGTTGTTTTTATCTCGGTTTAAATTCTGGTTCATTTTAAATTTTTAGGTTAAATACCGGCCGAAACGTTCCGGTTTTGTTCCGCTCATTTCGTTTCGAAGAAATAATGTTTTTTTTTAAATAATGAATAATTTTACAGTATCAATCATGTCTCTTGATCCAACTGTTAGATTGATGAAATTTTACAAATAGTCTCTTGACTTATTTATATATATTAGGGGTGTTTGGGAGTGTGGCTGCGATTGCTTTTCAAAGTGTTTTTCTTTTAGAAATAAATCAAAATGATATTTTTTTATTTTTTAAAAATTATTTTTGACATCAGCACATTAAAATGATCTAAAAACACTAAAAAAAATTCATTTAAAATAAAAAAAAAAAAACAAAAGAATTTTGGCTAACCGGCGTTTCTGCCGCTTAGCCAAACAGGCTCATTATGTTAAAATTTCAATATAATTAGATAACGTAATGACCTTGTGAAATTGATAATGATATTATCGTAATATTATACATATTCATAATTTTGTTCAGAAAAATCATTTTATCATCTTTTTTTAGATTAAATTGTATAATTCTAAATAATTTTATTTTTGGATTTGAACTAATTTTTTTTGAACTAATATATTTAATCATATATATACATAAATAATATAAACTTGAAACAACATGCCGAAACGCTCTAAAATCAAAATATTTTATTCTAAATAAAAAAATAAAATACCACTTAAATCAGAATCAACAAACTTGATCAGGATAGATTGGCAATCATTTATGTTGACCTGGGAGAAGCCACAGGACAACGATGCCAAGATGATACAGCAGATTGTGGGATCGATGGACAGAAAGTTAATCCCGGCCAGTGCTGTCAAAGGCTAGCTAGGCGCATGCAAGTCAAAGATTCAAGCTTGAGATTTTCCTTGTTCCAGGTCTTCTGCAGGATTAACCCACAAAATTATATGAAATCTATGTTCATTCCATCACAGTTTTATGATTCATACTGATAGATCGATTGCTATACGATCATAGATTAGCTAGCCCATGTATCCATCTCATCAAGAAGAAATCTCTGCCATGAGAGTTAGTTTTTCTACTGAATCTGGTAAGCAATGGAGATTAAGCTCGAAATGAATACCCATTGCCAACTAATCCCAGCTCGCATAGATGCCTATTGCCTGCCATCCAACAATGGATGATTAGCAAGCACTGCAGCCGAAATTGTGTGATTGATGCCAGCTCGTGGCGTGTAGGGAGTAGGGACTCATGGGGTTTTGCTCCTGTCAATCTCCGGAATCAACGATCAAGAGTTGGTGCTACCGAATGAACTACTGCTCACAAAAAAAGTTTAATTAAATAGAACCCTAGCTAGATGTTTCAGCTCACAAAATTTTCAAGCCCTAATATAAAGAATTAAAAAACGTTTCTGTATTTGCAGTGAAAAATATATTTTTTTTAAATTAAAATTATTTTAGAGTTTTTGGATTATTTTGACATGCTGATATATTTTTAAAAAATTAAAAAATAATTTTAATATCACCTTTTGATATTATTTTTAATTAATTAATTTATTTTTTTGTTGCCTTGTATTTTTATAATATTATCAACTTAGTAATGATTTAACACTATTTCTAATTTATATTAATTTTTTACAATATAATTGTTCTTAAAATGATTTTTTCAAGTTAACACAGTGCAACACAAATTACTAATCTAGTTTATTATAACATATCCCTATCTTGAAAATATATTAAAATAATAATTTTTAAAATGTATAATATCAAAATATCAATAATTTTTTTAAAAAAAAAATGAAAAAAATAAATTAAAAATAATAATTGTTTCAAAAAACATTGTCTTAGTAGCCGAGCTAAGTTATAACTTTGAAGAGCTAGTGGGCCCTGGTCGTGTCGATGGTCCAAGATTGTGGGCCGCGTTATAAGGCCTAGAGCTGGAGGTCATGCTTCTCTTCATAGAAAGTTAGGAATCAGAACAAGCTAGTCTTTACACGCAGCTGTTGAGGGTCAGCTTTTAAAATTAATTTTTATTTCATTCAATTATAATAAATAATAATATTTATACGAAATAAAATGATTGAATTTTTAATATATATATATATATATATATATATTATAAAATTATTTATTACTTTTTTTATTAATATACATTTTTTATTAATAACATGAATTTTTAATAAGAAACTAATTTTTTTTTATTATAACATACAAATAGATGCAAACATCAAGTCTAAGAGTAAAATAGCTAAACAAATTTAAAATTTGATGATAAAAAATATTATATAATAAATAGTGCTGACTGTGTTTTGTGAGATCAAGCCACCCTTAAACCATATACACCAGGTTTTCATTCCAGAACTGGGTCAGCACCAGCAGCCCATCTGGTGGCAAGGGGGTGGCGGCGACGTGGCACAGAAGGGGAGTACCATACCAGAAATAACTAACACTAACAGAATGAGGTAGTTAAAGCATCCTCCATCCATATTCTCCATTTTTAAATTTATTGATATTGCATTTTTTAAAAAAATATTTTCATTTTTATTTAAAATTATTTTTAAAAATTTTTAGATCTGATATTAAAAATAAAAAAATATTATTTTAATATATTTTTAAATAAAAAATATTTTGAAAATCAACGAGTTAATTGAGCGTTAATTCAGTGGCAAAAACAAAACAAATGATACGCGCACCTTTTTTTAATAATTTTGACGACCTCCCACCGTCAATTTCATCACCATTCTCTTCTCCAAGAAAAAAACTCGAATTCCCTCCAGAAAATGCTAACTCTTAAAGAACTTGCCACCTTGGTCATCGTTTTGGGCATAGCCTCGACCCTGTTGCAGCACTGGTATTGGTTACCACTCTCTTCTAAGGTACTTTCTTTCTTTCACTTTCGTTAAACCTACAACATTTCTTTGTTTGCTTTCTTGCATGCATTTTCTTTTTGCGCTTCTTTTTGGTGCCAATTTCAGTTCTTGATGTTCATCAATGTTAGCTCCCCTGCTTAATCTTTTTCTTTTCTCTCATTTGACGCTCATTTTCGTGTCTTTTTGAAGGGCAATTCAATTCTATACCTGCTTCAACACACTACTGCTGGCGTCCATCACGCTGAAGAGTTTTTCTTGCTGAATTATGAGGCAATGGAGAAGGATTTAAAGGTCTTTGTGTACCCAGGTGGAAACCCAAAAACGTGTTATCACTCAATAGATAAGAAGCTCAAGAGCAATTCTGCAAGTGAACATTACTTCTTCATGAATCTGAGAAACAGTTCGTTTTTGACTGAAAATCCTGACGAGGCTCATCTCTTCTTTATTCCCCTTTCTTGTCAACCAATGGAAGACCAGGCATGTGCTTTAAACCCAGGAATTTATTTACCTTGATCTTTGTAATTGAATGTAAGAAATGGACTAGTTGATTTCCTTAATGCAGTAATTCTCCACGAGTTTGTTGAAAGATTCTTTTTTTGTGTTTTTGCAACATAAGATGCGTAATTTGGATTTGGAAACTCTGTTCTATTACTTGTCTGATATGTTCAAGCACTTTCCTATAATTCCTCCCTTCTCGCTCATTCTAGGTATGCATATATATATATATATATGAAGAATTCTATCTTTTTTGTAAATGCAGGATGATTTACCTCGCTATAAGGAGATGGTTATCAAGAACTATGTCCGCACCATAACTATCAAATACCCTTACTGGAATAGGACTTTAGGTGCTGATCACTTTTTTGTCAGTTGCCATGGCATTGGCAACAGGGCTGCAGCAGCTTTCCCGTTTCTCCTGAAGAACGCAATTCGACTTGTGTGTTCACCAAGCTATGATTCCAACTATATTCCACATAAGGATGTTTCCCTCCCACAGATACTGGAGCTCTCTGTCCCTCCTGAAGGAGATGACATGCGGAACGAGTAATTTTTTAACAATGTGTTCATGGTAGCATTAGTGTGTTTTTGAAGGCATTTATGCAAATTCTGAATTCTCTATGAACGTTAATTTTTAAGTAAACTCAGATACTGAACTTCAGAATCTTGATGCAACTTGCAGCTCAACTATGGAGTCTCTCCCTATCCAGCCAACCCCATTGAAGGTTCACCCTCCCAGGTAGTAAAATATTTACCAAGTTTAACTTTTCTGAATGCTTTAGCTTCATTTGAACATAACAGCAGTGTAATCCGTCATTAAAGTTTCCAATTATCACATGCCTTTTGAGAAGGCTTATTGTTTCTAGATATTAACACGGTGGTTGTATTCTTAAGCATTCATCACATAGTATTTATTCAGCGGCTAATTCTTGTCGAAGATGCTGGGTTTGATGTATGCTTTTGATATTTCATTGCAGGACTAACCTTTGTTTCTGGGCTGGTTCTCCCACCTCAGAAGTAAGAAAGAATCTTCGAGTTCTTTACAAGGGTTTAGAAGAATTTGAGTTCCATTTCGTCGAGAATGTTAAAAGAGCATTTGTGCTAGATACATTTCAAAAGGAGATACATAGGAGTAAGTTTTGCGTCTGTCCTCGTGGGAAGACTCAAGTCGGTGGTGTTTGCTTAGCAGAGTCGATGGCTTTTGGATGTGTACCTGGTAAGAATGCTTCCCATAAAGCTTTTCTCTAGTTCTTGTGTTGAACTTATTCATTATGCAGCCAGCCCCACTTGCGAACTTCATAAATGATCATCCACGACAACATTGTAACAGTTTGTGATAATGTCAAGCAGCAACTTTCTTAGATAAAATCAAAAGAAGGGGATGTGTAGTTTACCCCAAGCACGCATCAAACTTGTCTCTTTTTTTTTACCTCAAGAGCAGTTCATGTGTGTTTCTGCAGTTATCTTGTCCGACTACTATGACTTGCCATTGAATGACATCCTTGACTGGAATGCGTTCTCTGTAATTCTCAAAGAAGATGATATTCCCATAATGGGGGAAATTCTCAAAGGCATTCCAGAAGATATGTTCGAGAAAATGCGTCAAAATGTTCTCGAGGTAGATGAGATTACAAGATTTTTTTCATGATCTGTGCGTTTTGTTATTGCATTCCCCAGAAACTAATTTCTTGTAACCCGAGCTCATTTCCAAGATGCATCAACAATAGCGTGCTTAAACTAGGACGTACGTTTGGTGAGATTCTGCAGGAGCAGCACTTATTTATATACCATCTGGTTTGCAGGTTCGCAAGTACTTCAAGTGGCATCTTCCGTCCTGTCAAGTATGACGAGTTTCACATGGTGATGTATGAGCTATGGAAGCGCCGCCATGTCATTAGGTACTGAACCACGAGAAGATGTTTCACGGAGGTGTGGATATGATCCTAAACAACATTCCCCACGCCGCCATGTCACTGATTGCTCAGTGCCGCTGGTTTCTGAAGTTAGATGCAAATAGCGTAGCTTGATATTTTCTTCAATTTCATTGAGTTTAATTGAGAGATATTCTTACATCTGCCCAAAATAATTATCTTATTTAAAAATTTAAGCTGATAAGTAAGATTCAAGAATATAATTTATATTATTTTCTAACACATCCTTTTAAGTGAAAGCCCTTTGAGCTTGAAACTTGCATAGTTCCATATTACCTTCTTCTTGGTTTTTATCAAATAGGATGGGAGTGGTGAGATTCAAACCCGTGACCGCTAGGTCAATAAAGCTTTAATAATATATTAAGGAATCATTTCACCCGAAAACTTAGGCTGATAGGTAAGGTCCCAGAATATGATTTATATTATTTTCTAATAAATATAACTAAGTTTTTGAGTGAAAAAGAAAATTGCAAATCCAAATAGCTATTAGATTAGTTTTGACCCAATGAATATATCTGCTTGTAATTACATTATAAATTACAATTAAAAAAAACAAAGAAAAAAGACTAAAAATAAAACTCCTTAAAAATTTATTTTTCACCTACTCACAAATTACTATTAATATTATAATGATAAAATTTGCTCTCAAATGATAAAACCTTTAATTATGTATCCAGTGTAGTTTGGTATTCTATTAGGATATATTTTTTTTTTCAAACTATATGGGAATAAATTACTCTTTCATTTCTTTAGAGTAAAATAATTTAAATATCCTTGGAATAAAAAAATAAATAAACTTCATGTTTTTTTATTACTTGCCTTTTCACTTTTCTTGTCACACTAGAATGACTTAATTACTATACATATATATATATATATATATATATATATATATATATATATAAACTAAACATGAAGCTCATAGCCAAGCTTAGATATCAAGCCTATAATTAATCCCACATGTCTTTACCTAAGGTCCCAAGCAATGAAAAACTCAATTTTTATGTGAAGTTTTTTTCATGAATTTATCGGTAGTGTTATTTATGGAAATCAAATAAAACACACCAATTCATTCTTGTTTATTATTTCCCAAAACTTTTTCTATGGTTGACAAAACTCTAGTAGAAGAAAGAGTAATTGATGCAAGAGAGATTTATTTATTAAGGAGCAATAAGGCCCATAACCAAGAATATACATTGATCATATGATCACATCTTTACATCTTAACCTAAGGTCACAATCAGTGAAAAGCTCAATTTTTATGAGTGTAGTAAGAGAAAACAAAGTAATTGTATCTGTTTACTTATGCTATATGCAAAAAAAAAAAGCAAGTAAAAACAAAAACTCAAATTATTATTATTATTCTTAATATTCATATTATTATTGCATTAATAACAAAAAAAACAAAATTAAATCAAAGATTAAAAGAAGTCTAAAAACATCAACAAAAGAGCAAATAAAAAATTAAAAAATAATAAAATAAAAATAAAAATTATTAGTTGAAAAAAAATCATTTCAATTGAAAACTAAAAACATTGACCGCACTACGTTGCGGGTTGAGCAAACAATTTTTATGATTGTTGGGATTAAAGAAATTAATAGGATTTGTTGGTCTAAAATTAAAATATAATATATATATATACAAAATATAATATAATAAAAAAGATTACCACGCCCTATTATAAAAATAGCAAAATCAAAGTTTTAACATCTAAAATTACCAATGCTATTACTGCCAAAACAATTAGAATTATCAAATTATTCTGAGAGAAAAAAACACTCAAAAATATTAACAAAAGAGTAAGCAAGAAAAAAAATTAAATTTATTATGAATAAAAAACCATAAATAAATAAAAGACAAAAAAATAATAACTTTATGAAAATATAAAAAACCCAATAAAACCTAAAAATTATTAGATGAAAAAAATCATTTAAAAATATATGTTCTACATTGCATAAGCAAACAATTTTTATAGGATTTGCTGAATCAAAATTAAAATATAATATTTATATATGTGAAATTTAATATAATAAAATAGCTCAACACACCCTATTATAACAGCAAAAACACTCAAAATATTAACAAAAGAGTAAGTAAGAGAAACAATTAAATTACTACTACTATTACTACTACTACTACTTACTACTACTATTATTATTACTAATAAAACAAACAAAAAAAATGAAAGACTCTAGAAACTTAACAAAGATCAAACAAAAAATAAAATAAAAATAAAAATTATCATTGTTATTCAAAACAACAAAAATTATCAAATAAAAAAAACCTAAAAACATTAAAAAAGAGCAAATGAAAGACTAAAAAATGCTAAAACTTGAACAAAAGTTCAAACAAAAAAATAAAATAAAAATAAAATTATCATTATTATTACAGTTAAAACAAAAAAAAAACCTAAAAAACATTAACAAAAGAGAAAGCAAGAATAATAATAATAATAATAATAATAATAAATCATAATATGAATTAATAATAATTAAATAAAAGGATTAAAATGAAAATTAAAAGTATAAGGGCTGAAATGAAAATTAAATATAAGGGGATTAAAATAAACAATTAAAAGTATAAGGGCCGAAATAAATTAACCTTTAAATTCAATTATTTCTTTATAACAATTTGTTATATATTTTACAATATTTCACTATAAATTTTATCTAAACTCTCTCATATATTATTTTTTTCATCCACCTATTGACCTTAGCATTGAAGAATTTTTTATTCCAAGAGAGATTTATTTCAAAAGGAGCAATAAGGCCCATAACCAAGAATATACATTGATCCTATGATCACATCTTAACCTAAGGTCACAATCATTGAAAAGCTCAATTTTTATGAATCGAATTGAACGAACCGAAAACTGAACCAAACAAAAAATACACTATTAAAATTCGCAGTGTTTTTAGACATAATATACAGTAAATTCCTTTCCTTTTTTAGTTTATGTTATAATTTCGAGGTTTATAAATACTTTAGATCATAATCGACTAAGCTCATAAGCAAACCTAGACATCAACCTCACACTTATATGGAAAGGTTGATTTGTATGTGAAGTGGTTTAATGATTTCATTAGAGCTATTCGATGATTTCAAATTTAATTTTGAATACCAACATCTAAAAAATAAAAATAGATATAGCCTAGTGGCTGGCATATATATATATATATATAGTCTCAGGTCTTAATAATTTTAATTTATTTGTTTATGATATATTTATAAATGATTATTTGATTGTGTAAAAAGGGATAAATAAGATCCTAACACCAAGACCATAATATTACTATGGGTTTACCCTGCGATGTCAATCAAATTAATTTAATTTGTTTATTTGTAATAATATTACATAAACATATAATTTTACTTTGGTTGCAATACAATATTTAAAATCATGGATGATAAAATAGTGAGATCATCAATAATATGTAAATGTTTAGTGGCGTTATATTGAGTGTTTTTTATTTAAAATATATTAAAACAATAATAATAAAAAAACATTAAATTCAATAGTTTTTCCAGCAAGAAAACAGCTTAAAAAACAACAAACCATCACACCATCAAACAATCATAGAAATCATAGAAGCAGCGGTGATGAAACCCCATAATCCAGGACACAACCATTATGAATATGAAGAAATACAAGGGTACTCTAGGTAATTTCACGAAGAAAACACGAATTCTGAATTAACCCTAGTTATTAGATTCATGGGATTCAACACCTGTACAAATAAAGAGAATCCGAGGACCGCATCGGCGGTGGGAAAAAGCGAGGCCATCCCGTGCTGTTCTGTTTTCAGTGTCTTTTTAATGTTTTTGTGTCCTTAATCCATGTTCGTGTCCCCTGTTCTCGTCCGGTCCTTGTCTTCATGTCTATGATTTGCTTTCATTTACAGGGAATTTGTCATTTCGCTGGTGAAATCTGCAGCAAATAAAGCAGGAGTACTGCACACGACGACCTGGCTGGCTGGCTGGCCGGCTGGGTTTAAACTTCAACAACCATATCATTCCATTTCCAAGCAGCATGTCACTGTGCCTTCCAAAGATAGACGCGTGTCTCGAGGAAACCAGATGCCTTGCTGTGCCGAAGAACAGAAAAGAAAAGAAGGCATCTTCTTCAATGATCCGTCACACTCCTCCAATTTCAACCTTCGTCTGTTTTTTTTTCCTTCCTGTTTTCATATTTTTTAAAATATATTTATTTTTTTATTCGTTTAAAAACCTCCAATTTTGTAAAACACGATCCCTAGCTGTCTTCACATTTACACGTGGCTTTAAATGAGAGGCTAATCCTCTGCTGGGATTCGGCCACTAGCTAGTTGATCACAGAGACTATGGGCCAGAACCCTCTGAGGCTAAATGGGCTCGATTCGATGAGGCGGTTTTTTAAAGCCCGGGTGCTTCGCTGTATAAAATTAACAATATAAAATCAGAATAACGGTGATGTCACGGGCCGCTGCTATTAAAATGATTTTAATATACAAAATTAAAATTTAATATGTTTTTAAATAAAATTATTTTTACTCCAATAAAAATAACGAACACTACTACGATTTTATTAATTTAAATGTTATTTTAAAATAAGAAATAATTTATAGGACAGCTACTCGTTTTTATGGACGGTGGCAATGATTAGGTTAACGGCGGTTCAATTCAATAAATGTAGGGAGACAGGTAGTCCAGCAAAAGTCCTGCAAGGAATCCCCCCTCTACTCGCTGCCTCGCTGTCATTTGCAAGGGGCTCTGACAACGATGCTATTAATTACCAGGATTCCTTTTTCTTTTTCTTTTTATATATAAAAATATTATTTTCACATTTTCTTTTGCCCAATGGTAGCTAGACACCTAGCCCTATAGGCCTCTTCAATTTCCTCCACTTTTTCTTGATTTTTTTCTAATTACCCCCCCGGGAAAAAAAATAATCATAATCTAAAATTTGCATTACCACTTAGCTCGAAGTCAAGGTCTAAGAAATTCTCAATCTTTAGCTGCTTTGGATCTGGAAAATTATTCCGGTCTAGGGTTTAAGATTGAATTAGAATAGGGTTAGAGTTTAAAAAAACATAAAGAAAGGCAATATCGTAGTGTTCCGGTCAAAAACCCGAGTTAACCTGGTTAAAAACTCGGTTAAAAATGTCTGTTTATTCTTAATATAAAGAATGATGTTTTGATTTTTATAAAAAAAATTAGAATGACCCATGATGACTTGGTGATTCGATCGAAATCTTGTAACCAACCTTGATACTAGATCTCGATATAGGGTCAACCACTGGGGCATGTTTAAAAACTCCTAGTCATTGGGCTGATTAATGGTTAAATAATCATCATGGTATGTAATTTTAGTTCATTTAAAAATGATTAGTCTCTGATTAGCAAAGCACCATTGTATATCAACCACACATTAGCATCAATGGTGTCACATAGGGTATTAGAATAAAATAGTGATTTGCACTTTATAATTATTAATTAATTAATCCTGCATAAAAAGAAGGTCTTAAAAAGTAAAAAAATAGAATAAAAATAAAGAATTTTATTGAAAACCCAAATAAATAAATAAATAAAGGTGAAAAAGAACCTTTGACAGACTTTTAACTAAACAAGCATATCTTCTTTAATGCCTCAATTTAGACTGACATATTGCTAGCCTTAGGTCACTGCTGTTATAATTCCTCCACGGAATCACAGCCAGGAAAATTACAGTTCATTCAATTACTCTCCTCAAGTCAACACCTACAAGTATTGGTAAATCTCTTGTGAATGCGTGCTCTAGACAAATAATTAACACATGTTACTTTTTTAAAATATTTATTTATTTATTTATTAGACTTGTATTTATATTATAACATTGTAGCTTAAAAAAATATAAATTAACTTGAAATTAAAAATATTTTTATTTTTTTCTCAAGAACAAAATTGAATCGCAGACACAAATACCCCTTTAAAAATCAAACAACAATATAGTAAATATAGTATATAGTCTATTATTAGGGATGCATAGTTATAAATCTATCAAGCCATATAGTTTATTAAAAACAAGTTGTTTTTTTGTTTATAAATTTATTATTTATTTTTTAAAAATTATTTTTGATTTCAAAACATATAAAAACACTAAAAAAATTAATTTAAATTTAAATATAAAATATAAAACAAATATATTTTTTTCAAAAAATATTTTTGAAATAGATAAACATGATTTTAGTCTAATTTTATGGATAAAAAACAATAGTCTTTTTTTTTTGAAAAAAATGTTAGAAACTAATATTTTAAAAAATAAAAATCATATCAGGTCATTAAAGAAGCTATTGAGTGACGAAGTTCACCTCTCTCCTGACTCTGGTCAACATGAGGGACGGTGAGAACCGCTCGTGCGGGCAGTGAAGGCACGTGTGCCCAATAGCTACAGTAATAAGGTACACATGACTGGCACGGGCATCCCCCAGTGTGCACTGTACAGGTTCAGCAGGGATGGGAAGGGGAGCATGACGGAGTGAAAAAGTGACGGCACCGTTTTTTTTGTTTTGGAAAGGGCTTCCCGGCTCAGCTCCTCAGGGCTACACCATTTTGTTTCTCTTTTTTTTTTTTTTAATAGTAGATGGAAATAATATTTTAGCAATAAAAGCTTAAATTAAAAAAAATTATATAAATTTAGATTTAAATTAAGAGATTGTTAATACAATATTTATTATATTAAAAAAATATATCGTCTAAATGTTTAAGTCAATAATTCAGTAATATAATTTATATTATTTATCTAAAAAAATTAATTTTATATTATCAGATTAAAATAATATAAAAGTACTAATAGTATGTTTTTTTCTTCCAAAAAATATTATAAAATATCTCTTTTATTAAAAAAATAAAAAGACTTCGATGCTGAAAAATAAGAAACGGTGATATGCACGTGAGTTGAATGACCTTGTTTCATCACCATGAGGCCCGTGTGAACAACGCTCCAAGTAAGAGACTGAAACACAAACGCTCGGACCACCACAGTTTCTGTCAACAACCAAAACTAAACTAACTGAAACGGACTCAATAACCTCCTGTTATTACGAAAATTACCAAAACCACCTCCTCTAGTCCAACCAGGCTCTCATGTCGAGGCAGGCAGAGCTGAGAAGGGAACTGACCCAGAAAACCCGAGTCCCCCACCCCTTCTGCTATCTTCCTTCATCCCTGTGCCTCTGCCTGACTACTGACCCTGACATGATTAATATATATAAATATATATAAAGCATTTCATATACACACACACACACATAAAAATACATAGATAGATAGATAGATAGGTAGAATAGAGATCTGTCGTGGACGCGCTGGCTCAAATGGGATTTCTCATTGTTTAAAATGGAATGAAAAGCAACGACGACCTCGGTGGTCATTAGTGAATGACATTTACCACTTTACTAGTTTCCCACTACTTCAACATCAAAATCTGTCATCGATGCCATCTGCTCTTCACTCCTGGTGCTAGAGCTACAAGTCCAGGAGCAGCAACACCATTTTTGTTTTGCAGTTGAACCAGTGCTGCTACGGTGGTATCTCTTGTTCAAAAATCAAGACCTTCTCTTCTCTTCATTTGGTATCCATCCCGCTTTTTACGCTACTCATTTTCCACCACATTACCACTAATTTTTTGTTTGTGTGGACCATTTACAACTACGTTTCTAATTAGTTTCAAGTTTTGGTTTTGTTTTCTCTTACCTTGTCGTTTCTTCCCTTGTTCTGCTTTGCTACTTGTTTTTTTTCTTCTTGTTTGTAATCGTTGAATTCTTCGATTCTCTCTCTTTCTCTGTGTGTGTGTGTGTGTTTATTTAATTTCTTGGTTTAAGTACCGTTAATCTCTCGGTTTATGGGAGTGGGATTTGCTTAATGTTTGTGCATGCTCTTCTGTTAACTTTAAACACTGCTTCTCTTCTCTCTCGTGCTTCTATTTGTAGGCTGAAGGTACCTTATATATATATACGCATGTATGTATGTATGCATGTATGTATGTTCTTCCCCTAAAGTGGTTGATGGAGAAGATGAGCTACATTCTTGCATGCCGTTTCTAACTGTTTTGTGGTTCGAACTTTTTTTTCAAAAAAAAAAAATTATCTTCTCACGCTGATTTATGCTGGTTTTCCGTTGATAAAAATGAAAATGAAATGAGGAGATTAATTGTTATTATAATTACTATTTCATGGTTATTTTAAAACTCCCGTTTATTTTCCGTTCTACAAGGTTATGGGTTCTATAGAGTGAACAGGAAATAAAGGTCTGATTGTCTTGTTTGGTCCTTCGGAATGTTTTGAGGTCCCCCCCTCCCACCTTTTTATTTAATGAATAGATAAGGTATGGATATTTGTTTCTTATCTGGGATGTTGGGATTTTTTGTTTTTCAAGATGGGAATGCAGCTCTCAGTGGTGATGGATCCTGACATTTGATTTTTGGAGTGTCCTGAAGGAATTCATTTGTTACTCCTACTATTTGATTTTGGAAAATGGCAGATGGGCGGCGACATTCTGTTGATATTCCCATCACAAAAACCCTTATAGCCCTTAGGAGAGTGAGGTCTCTAAGGGATCCCTCAACCAACTCTATGAGCAAATTCTCTGCTTTATTGGAAAACTCCAACTGGGAAACGAATCCCACCAAAGATATATCTTTAATGTCTGCCAATGGTTCCAAAGAAGGTGGATCAAACCATAATCGTCTTTCGGGATGGAAAAATTTAGGCCATGATGGACAGAGTAAGCAACAAGTTGATAATTTTGATTCGGGAAGTGAATTTGAAAAATCCAGGTTAATTTTCTGTGACAGTTTGGGTGGAGTGAAAAATATGGACGCTCTTTTTAGGACCAAAAAGGTGGAAGGATTGGATAGTTGTATGGAAGAGATTAATGGAACCAAGTCGTTGAGTGAAGCGTATTATGGCAGTCATAGGAACAAAGAGTTGGACTTGGCATGCATCACACCTTCGAGTAATCATTTGGAGTATGTGGATTCAACTAATGGACCCATTGCGGGATCTCCACTAGGAGAAAGTACAGACCAGTCTGTGACAAGACGGAAATCTCGATACAAAAATCAAGTCCAGTCATACGGTGGGGTTGGTGACATTTTGAGTCGTGTAGGTAGTCCATGCTTTTCTGTCAGTGATGCCCTGTCAAGCCAAGGCACATCATTGTTTGCTAACGAAGAGGCTGATTTCATGGTTCAAAAAGACCACGGATGTGGGATAAGCTGCTGCTGGACAAGAACCCCAAGACTCAGGGATTCAAACCCATGTTCTGATGCAGAAGGCAATCCATTGTTGTTAGCTGAGACAAGCCCTTGTGGGAAGAGGAGATGGAAGCACGCTACAAATGAAACTCCTAGGAGTTTGAGCCATAAATTTAGACCAAAATCTTTTGATGAACTGGTGGGACAAGGTGTAGTGGTAAGGTCTCTTTTGGGTGCCATTTCTAGAGGAAGGATAACCTCTTTATATCTCTTCCATGGTCCTCATGGCACTGGCAAGACCTCTGCCTCGAAGATATTTGCTGCTGCTCTGAATTGCCTCTCACTTGAGGACTGCAAGCCATGTGGTCTCTGCCGAGAATGTTACATGTTCTTTTCTGGAAGGAGCCGAGATGTGAAAGAAGTGGACTCTGTGAGAATTAATCGGACTGAAAGGATTAGATCCCTTATTAAGGATGCATCAGTGCCACCGATTTCATCACGTTTCAAAGTTTTCATTGTTGACGAGTGTCATTTGTTGCATGGAGACACTTGGGCAATTGTTTTGAATAGCCTAGAGAAACTTTCTGAAAATGTTGTCTTTGTAATGGTCACTCCTGAACTGGATATGCTACCGAAAAGTGCAGTAACTCGGTCTCATAAGTATCATTTTCCAAAGGTAAAAGAAGCTGATATAGCTAACAGATTAAGGAATATCTGTGTTGAAGAAGCCCTTGACTTTGATCAGGTTGCTTTGGACTTCATTGCGGCTAAATCAAGTGGTTCCCTTAGGGGTGCAGAAATTATGCTTGATCAATTGAGTTTGCTCGGTAAAAGAATCACAATGACCATGGTCCATGAGCTTGTGAGTGATCTCTTTTCTTATGAATATTTATTGCATATTTCTTCTCATCGAATTTACAGAAAATGGTCATGTTATTGTAGATTGGAGTTGTTTCTGATGATGAATTGCTTGGCTTGCTGGATCTGGCTTTGTCATCTGACACTTCAAGCACTGTTATAAGAGCCAGGGAGCTGATGAGGTCCAGAATTGATCCTATGCAACTTGTATCACAGCTGGCAAATCTCATAATGGATGTTCTTGCTGGTAAATGCAAAGATGATAGTTCTGAATCCAGAAGAAAATTTTCAAGGAAGCATTCTTGTAAGTCGTGTATTTTCAAATATGCTTCCTGTCTAGCTTGGGAAATAACTGTTATTGTTAGTAACATTCACATGAATGCTTTGCCAATGGTTCTTTGAGACTTATTTGGTATTTTCGTTGTGAAATCTTTCTGACTTTGCAAGTCCACTCTTTGTCGGTTAAAGCCACTGAGCATGGCAGGATGAACTGGGCTAATGATAGTTTATCAGTTCAGTGACCTTTCGCAATGTGTACAGACAATGGGCATCCATGGATCCAGGCATAGCATTATAGGCCAGATCCATACTGATTTTTCGTCCATGGGAAACTCTAGATGCTTTGCTGGAATATCATTAACATATTTACTACTTGACTATCTAGCTTATGATGCCTGCTTAAACTGTGCTGTATTCAACTTCAAGATGTACATATTCACCCTTTGTTTTAGTTGTACCATCTACTTTTATTTGTCACTATATTTGCGTATCTTTTTTACACGATGAGAGTTGCAAGTTTCTTTTTTTACAGCTGAAGGGGACATGCAGAGATTGAGCCGTGCACTGAAAATACTTTCTGAAAGTGAGAAGCAACTGAGAATGTCAAGAAACCAAAGTACATGGCTCACGGCAGCTCTCCTGCAGTTGAGCTCATTGGAAGCCTCGGCTTTGGATGTGAACGATTCAAAGTCTTCAATCAGAAATGGGCGTGAGAGAGGTCAGGATGTTAGCCATAAGCCTCGGCTACGGAGTATTCAGTTCATTTAAGTGTACCCTCTCTCTCTCTCTCTCTCATATAAAGCTCATTCTTATGAATACAGATGGAAACTTTTCCAGCACACCATCCACAGGGGAGAGCTTGAAGCATCTTGCCCTGTATTCATGTGAAGACAGAAAGTTGCAAAAATCACAAGTACAAGGGGATTGCCAAGCGACATTAGATACTATATGGAAGAGAGCTAGTGAATTATGCCATTCAAATTCACTCAGGAATTTCCTTAGGAAACAAGGGAAATTATCATCTCTTCATATTAATCGAGGTACATTCATGATTTTTCTTTTCAATCTCTGCTTCTGCCTTTACCCTACTTTGCTCATTTAGCACATGAAGGATTGGCCAGACATGTACTCTGCTGTCAGTGTCACTAAATGACTATCGAACAATGGATTCATAACCAAAATTTATGTCAGTGTACTGCATTGAAAACCATATAAAAATTATAGATTGCAACATAACTAGGGAGTCCTATCCCAATAATTAGTTGCTATAATGCTATTAAACAAACAGGTTAATGGACATGCTGTAAAAAATCTCTTCATGAAGCTAGTTTTTACCATGCTTTTAGCTACTTTTTTTGGCAAGCTTCAAGTTGCGATGGCATGGAAATATCTTTCCATATTGATTACTTTCTTCCTTCATAAACCCTGTAGACGTTGGTAGAATATATTTCATCTTCGCTCAAAGGATTCTCTTTTCCAGCTTTTTTTTTTTTGAAAGCATGGAATGTGTTTTTATATCTTGCAAAGTGATTACTGAACGATATTGCACTTCAGGTCTGGCTGTAGCTGAATTGGAATTCCATCATTCTGACTATGCATCCAAGGCTGAAAAGTCATGGAAGCATATTGCAAGTTTGCTGCAAACAATTTTGGGTTGTAATGTTGAGATTCGGATCAATCTTGTCCTTTGTGCTCCTCCTGCATCGAAATGTGCCAAACTATGGAAGCAATCTTTTTATTTTTTTAGTTGTTCTCGGAGAATGAGGCGCAAATCACAACCACCCATGGAACGTGGCATTGACTCCGACAACTCCGATAACAACTCTGAAAGGCCTATGATAAGAGAGAGAGGTATTTCAGCCTGCCTCTCTGGTTGTAGATCCCAGATATCACACAACTGTTATCCCGGAGTGGAGGTGGCAAGGGCTCTAAGAAATAGTGAAGGTAATGTGCTGAGCATAGGGACAACCTCGTCTCTCAGATCACTTAATGATGATACATCTAAAACCCCCGGGAATGTATTGTCTTCTTCAAGGGCTGGTGGAAACGACCTTGACTATTCAATTTTCTATAGTCAAGAGGCTGAGGATCAGCCAAACTGCTTTCCTAAAAGTCCCAGACTGCAAAAGATGTTGCGTTCTTCGGAGAATACACAAGTGGTTTGTGCAGGTAATCATTAGTTCTGCTGCGTTAGGAAGATGACGGTAGTTCTGTTGTGTGGGCTGCAGAGGAGCTTCAAATACATTGCACATTTTTTTAATGCATATATAAATATATTAGCAGAATTCTGGGCATATCAGTGTATGAATATCGTAGCTCTTTCAAATTGAAGTCGTTAATTAAAATCATGGTAGTACGGATGGTCTTGCTACCGATGCGATTCTTTTCATCCCATAATTATGTGCATCCCATAAGGTGGAAAAAAAATAATATTAAATTTAAAATGATCATCAATATAAATTAAAATTTCAGGATTGAACCGAATAAAAATAAAACCTTAATAAACAAAAAAAAACTTAAAATATAGATGCATAAATACGAATATAAAATAAATATTGTTAAAGAAGGACCGAAAAAACCAAAGAAATTAATATCAAATAAAAAATTCAAAGAATAAAGACCAAAATAAAAAATAAAAAAAATAATTAATTCCAATTGAAAGATAAAATTGAAACAAATAAAAAGTTTGGGATCAAACAAAAAAAGATATTTTAAAAACAAATTGTTGTGTAATTTTTTTAAAAAAATAAAAGAATAAGGACTGATATGAAATGTAAAATATATGACAAATTTCAATTGAAAAACTCAAATAGAACAAATTAAAACCTGTATATTAAAATAATTAAAAGAACCAAAACCAAACAAAAAGAAAGAATAAGGACTACATTGAAAACTAAAATATATAACCATTTTCAATCGAGGAGCACAATTACAACAAATCAAAACTCTCATTGAAAAAATCATAATACTAAGATTAAATTAATTTGAGATTTTTCATATATATTTTCAAGTGTTAATATTAAGAAAACATAAAAAATTATAATTAGTCTCGCATATTTTTGAGAAAAAAACATATTTAAAACATATTTTTTTATCATTATTTAAAATATTTTATTTATAATAAAATGAATTTATAAAAATATTAAATAATCAAAAAATTTATAGGTTAATTATTTACTTAGATGTATAAATTTATAATCCAATTACCATGCTATTTTTGTTAAACAATTAGTAGCAACTAAACAATAGATGCCTCTTGTTTGGTTTTATATTTTTATCTAAATACGATTCAAAATTATAAAAATATATCTTTTAATTTTCTAAATAATTTTGACGTGCTAATATTAAAAAATATTAAAACAATGGTTTTGATATTTTTTAAAATGAAATATATTTTAAAATATATTGCATGATAATTTTAAATATTTTTTACGAGATTGTCTAATATTGTGATAATAATTGTTATTTTTGCTTGAAAAAATATATATTTTTTGAAAAAAATTATTTTCAATATTATCTTATCAAAATAATATGAATAAAACTACAGAAATAATTTGAATAATAATAATAATTTTAAAATAAAAAACAATCAAGCTTTAAAATGAATTTAAATTTGAGATTGTGATGCGAATTTTTTTTAAAAAATAGAACATTTTAGAATATGTTAAGAAAAAAATTAACTTAACAACATATTAAAGTATTTTTTATTTTAACGTTAGTACTTCAATAAAGAACTTTTTAACTGTTTTTATGTTAAGATTGAAACCTTAAAAACTTTTTATATATGTGTGTGTGTGTGTGTGTACAGCACAGCTCCTCTTGAGCTTGAAGCCTTGCTGAGTTGAGCAGAGATAGAAGAAATGAAAGAAATGGAGCAGGTAATCGATGGGGATACAATAAAAATATTGTGCCCTAGACTAATTCTAACAGGAAGGGAGCCGGGTCTCCAATGGCTTATCGGATCTCCTTTTTTCCCTCCTTTCACTATTATTTCCACCTTCAAATCCATCCACACCTCCTCCTCCTCCTCTCCAGACTTCATCAAAGAATCAGGTTCTCTCTCCATCTATTAAATTTCTCATTTTTCTCAACACGGTCTGATTTCCCTTTTAATTCACCATTTTTTTTTCGCAGACGACTTGCGGACGCTGTTGATAAAAGGATTTGACATAATCGGAGGGTTAATTGCTGGAGTTTCGAGTTCTGATGATGGTGAGAAGAATGCTCGAGAGGTGATTGTTTGGGCGAGGAAATTGAGAGATTCTGTAACTGGTGGTGGAGGAGGAGTGAATTTGGAGAATCGAGAATTGATTGGTGCGGTTGCGGGTTTGAGTGGTGGTGATGTTAAGTTTTTTGTGGAGAGAAAAGGAAATGTAACGGCTGTTGATAGTGTTGTTTATGAAGAGAATCAGGAGAAGTTTGTTTGGGAGAGAGGCTGTTTGTTTCGATGTAATCTTCCTATTAAAATGCCGGTTTATTTACCGGTGAAGAATGAGGCTGGTGAGTTTTAACTCCTCCGCATCATCGTCGTCAACATTACTACTACTACTGTTATTATTATGCTTTTAAATTTGGAAGTTAAAATTCAGATATGGGGAATTTATTGGGGCTAGTGTTTTGTTAATTACTTTTGATCTCTGGTTAGTTTAGATCTTAAAATGGTATTAGAAACAAGATTAGTGGAGAGTTTGATATGGAAGTTGGAACCTACTTAAGGAGCTCCAAGTCAACGTGATTATGTGGTCATGGAGGAATGGAGATATGAGAGATTTGTAAAGGACACTGATTAAGAGAAAGTTATCCACTTAAGAGGTGCAATAAGGACCAAAAATGAATCAATGACGGAGAGTGTTTTTAATTGTAGCTGGTGCTGAAAATATTTTCAGTTAAGGTGGCAAGGGCAAGGCACACAAACGGTAGGGGTTTAGAGGATCATACAATCAATGGGGTGGCTTCGGAAGTTAGAGTCGAACACTTTGTGAGCTGGGTGAATTGTGTTTGTTTTTTCCTCAAACTATGTCCTAGTTATTTGAATTTGTGCTCTTAGTTTCTTCACAAATGTGTATATGATGCTTTTATCGGACAGTTTCAGCAATGCTCATTTAAAGGGTCCTATTGTTGTATTTCAGACGCAGAAAAGATGTACTTGCGTGCAGCTGAAGTGGTTGCTAGCAGTTTCAAAGATCCATTGGTTACCTACATGGTAGAAAGATTAAGCAAAGACATGTCAGGTGCACCTCAACCAGTCATTATCCGTGGTGTAGACTTGGATTTTAACGCAGATCTCACAAATATCAAGTTTGTGGGTGAAAAATCTGCTCAAGATTCTGATGCAAAAAAATTGACATGTGCACACTTTTGTTCGAAAAGTAAATCTTCCCCGGAGTTGATTTCTGTAGAGGTAAAGAAATAACATTTTAGTTGTTTCTCATGGTGGGCTTTTCATGTTGGAGATAAAGGGGGCTCTTGAATACTTTGATTTCTTAGACAGTTTGTTTGATCTGTCATTGTATTCATCATGAACTGTCACAGATGACCAGCATTCTTTTTTTCTCTCTCTCTTTTAATGTATGTTTTCTGCTTAGAATGCAGATGTAATCCAAGTGAGCGTTCTGCTCAATAGATCAGGAAAGTCCCCTAAATCTTCAGCACCCTTTGCGGAATATATTCCAGGTATCAGCTTCAACCTTTTTTTGTTTATGTTCAGTGTATTTGGATGACAATAGTTAATAGTCCCAATTTCACTGTGGTTTCATGTCTTAACTCACTGTAATGCAAATTTAACTTTGTGGTTTCAGCTTTGGAAGAAGCCAGACTTTTTGTTGTGGATTTTGAGCTAGAAGTGCTCTGCTATGTGGCGAAGGATCTTCTGCTGATGTCTGCAATTTCAAAGTTGATCATCCCTGCTTTAGTTGATCAGTTCAATTCAATGAAAAAAACAGTCTTACCCAAACTCTTAGCTCAACATCCACAGGTAAGACATTGTCAATGCATTTGAAAAACAAACCATACACTTGTGTCATGTGCAAGCTGATGTAAAATAACCAAGCTATATAATTGTTGAGTTTTAGCTGAGCAAGGGAGAGATGTACCCATAGAGTGATTTATGGTGGTAAAAAATTAGCTTTCAATTGTGTATTCAGAATTTTGCAATAAAGTCATAGATGTCATGTATAGCTTCCAACCTTCCTAAAACTAAGTACAGGTTACATTGAGTTCATAAAACAGGGTTACGTAGCAAGATATGTAAATTTCTAAAAGACCATTAAGACAGAGCACCATAATATCCATGTGCTTTTGTCTCTACAACTGACCTGAGCAGAATGTCCATATCACTGTTGCTTTTATCAGCCATTAATTCCAAAGACTCTTGTTACTAATGTAAAAATTACTGTCGCCTATCATGTTCTTTTTTCTCCAAGTAAGCAGGAAGTTTTATTTTTCTTTGCAGCTATGCTCTTATCACTTTAACCCTCCTGGGCTGTTGCATCCTATAACAGTTATCTATGAACTCAATTATGGGGAGACAGAATTGAAACAAGGTAAGCACTAAGCAGTGGCAAAACCAAACTTTCTGCCATCTTAAGAGAATTTACCTTCCAGAAAAAAAGGATTCGTCCTGTCTTTTAGTGGCTGCAGAGGTCACTATAAACCAAGATCGATCCCTCCTTTCTTTTAGTGGTTTTGAAGTAGCACATACAGAATTTGAAACCATATTGATTGACCTTCATTACATAGGCAGGTGATTAAACACTTGGATTAGGATGTTACGCTCACCTTTTAGCTAGCTTATGCAGCAATATCTGTTCATATGAAGCTCTCATACATGTCAGCATTTCTTTTACACCAGTAATTTCTTGGTGTGTTTTTCATGGAGCTGTTTTTAGCAAGTGAATAGCTCCAAAGATGAACCAGGGCAGATTCTAAATTGTAGCTTGGTCTACTCTTAGTATACTGGTTACAATTACATGTGAATCCTGTGTTCTTTCAAGTCACTAGAACTTGCTTTTTGTGCAGTTGAAGTCAGAAGATCCTTACACATGAGGCTGGGATTACCTTTTGATCGTCCCCTTCTAAGAATTGCTAATGCTCTTGATTTCTCTATGATGAAGGATGGTTCAGGAAACAGCTCTAAACGAAAAGGTAGCTGTTTAGTTTCAAATAGGAAACATTCTGCATGGTTTGCAGTGGGTGTCTACCTCTCATGTTTCCCTTTCCTATTTCTCACTGATTCTGTCTTTTATGTACTAACCTTCACATATTTCTATGATAACATCAGGGCCTTCTTTGCTCAAAGATGTACATATTGGGATTCCAAGTAGTGGGGGTCAGTGCTGCTTCTGTTTATTTTTCTGTTGTCCAGCAGTTCCTCAACCCTATTGATACTGAAGTCATACTTTTATGCAGTCTCAGGAGGTGTTGTCTCTCTGGTTCAAGGTTCTTATGAGTACCATCACTATCTTCAAGATGGCTTTGATGATTCAGTAATGAAACTTTCTTTCTCTGGTAGATTTTTTTTTTGTGGAAACATTGGTGTATTGGGTAAATGATCAGTCACCCTTCCTGATAGTATGATTCTAGTGTTGCTAATGTTGAAGGAGAGCATCTCAAGGCTTAATATATTTTTTTCTTGGTCTCTATGTTCTGTTGTTCATTTACCACATTGTTAGGGAATTCCTTGTTAGATAATAATAATAATCATATCTTGGGACCTCACTTAATAACTTAAGCTTTTAGGTGAGATAGTTGTTTGACATTCCCGGTATATGTATTGATCATCTTTTGTACATTATTCCTAACTGTATCATGTTCATCATGTACTTGATAGGGCTGGGGCTGTGCTTATCGCTCTCTTCAGACTATCATTTCATGGTTCAGACTCCAATACTACACATCCATTGATGTTCCTTCTCATAGGTATGAATACCAGGAACATTTTGGAGTTTCCAAGATTACTTTTACTATGTGCTTCAGTTGGCCTTATAGTTGTACTTGATATAATAAAAAAAGAGAGCCTGGTTTCAGTATGTGTATCCTTCTGATAAACCAGCATTTGTTGTAGGGAAATACAACAAGCACTTGTGGAGATTGGCGATAAAGATCCTTCTTTTATTGGATCACGGGAATGGATTGGTGCTATTGAGTTGAGCTTTGTTTTAGATAAACTTCTGGGCGTAAGTATGCAAATTATCCAACTTGATAACTGATATTGGGGGTTTTCAGTTGCCATTCGTATATACTGCCGCAAGTGTGCTCAGAATCTTTTGAAATGTCCAATTCCTGCCATTGGGTTTGACAGGATGATTTGCTGTGTTTAACAGGTAAGTTGCAAAATCATAAATGTTAGATCAGGAGCTGAGCTTCCAGAAAAATGTCGAGAGCTGGCCTTGCACTTTGAGAATCAAGGAACACCTATTATGATTGGTAAGTGGATAAAATATATAGATATGGTCTCTCCCAATTATTTTCTACAGAATGTATCTTCCCTCTGTAAAGATCGATCATGTTAAGATGGAACACTTTTCTGCATGGTGCCTATCATGCTCTATAGTGTTCTACAAAAAGGAGAAATATAAAAACTGAATAACCAAAATACAAGTCTCTTAGTATGCTGTACGTAAATGTAGGTGGTGGTGTTCTTGCATACACCCTTCTGGGAGTGGATTACAATGAAGTGAGTGGAGATTGTGCATTTCTAATACTTGATCCTCACTATACTGGCAATGATGATCACAAGAAAATTGTAAATGGTGGATGGTGCGGGTGGAAAAAGGCTGTTGATAGCAAGGGAAGGAATTTCTTTTTACATGACAAGTTCTATAATCTTCTCCTGCCGCAGAGGCCCAACATGGTGTAGTAGGAAACATAGATGACAAACAATCTGATACTCTCAAGGCTCAAAAAGTGAAATCTTTTAGCAATCTGCTTGGCATGAAGAGTGCTATATGTAGTTGGGGTTGATATAAGCCGCAGGCAAGTATCTCAAGGGAGTGTTGAGATTTCAGTTTTGACTGCGCAGCGAAATCTTTATTTTGTTTCTCCATTTTTTTTTATTGAGTTTGCTTGCAAGGAAATTATTTAAGCTGTGTGGGTGGTTAGTACAGGGAAAATGACTACTGCCTGAATTGGGGCACTCTGCAAAAGATGGGAAAAGCACAAGGAAAAAGGAATCTGGAAATCAGAAAATGTGAAATATCTGAAGCATTTCAAGTAGTTTTTATCTTTCCTTTTATTATTATTATTATTATTATTATTATTACATCCTGATAGATATGCCATCACGATATTTTTAAGAAAATGCTTGCAGAGTTTGGAAAATCTGTAAAAAATGAGTAAACGATAAAATTGTATATAAATAAATAGATAAATTCAGTAGGAAAATTATAAGCCAGCCTCTGCAATTAACAGTGCAAACATGTCTGTCACATAGGTTTCACTTGTGGTTGTCCTTTGGCAGCCAAACCCGAAGGGAAAATACTTGTTGCTTGTGCATCATGCCATGGCTGCTGCTTCTGTCAAAAATCAATTCTCATCTTCTCCTTCTCTCGTTTCATAACCCTAAGCCAAAAAAAAAACCCTCCAAATGTCATCTTTCCATTCCCTCAAGACAATCCTTTTCTCTCTCCCTGCAACCCCCCCTCTCCCTTTCTCCCTCTTCACCTTCTATTTTCCTTCATTTTCTTGAACAGGAAAAACAAGAACTTGAACACCCCAAAAAAGTACAAACACAGCAAAATGTTGACAAAGAAGTAGGAGAAGAGAAACGGCGAGGGGAGGACCCTATTGCCCCCAACTCCTAGCTATTCTGTAAGTGCCCGTTTCACATTGTGATTGAACCTCTGTTTGGAGCAAGAAGTAGTTTTATGGTGTTTAGTAATGAACAAAAACATATTAAATTGCTATGAGATCCACTTAAAAATGAACTGAAACCATGGTTTACAATAAACAGAAAAATAATGCTTTGAGGTGCGTTTGGGTGCGTTCCAGAGAGAGGAGAGGGGGTTAGAACTTAGAAGTAGCGGAGAAGCAGAGAGGGGGGGTTGAGCAAAGGGGTTTAATGGGGAGGGGGGGAGGGGGGGGGGAGTGAGGAGTTTGGGGGGTTTAATATTAAAATCTAAAAATTTAACTAAAATATAAATAAATATATTAAAAAAATATGAAAATTAAAATAATATAATTTATTCAATATATGTGTGTGTATTTGTGCCCTTTAAAATAATTTTATAAATTGAAAACAATATGAAAAATTTAGTAACCAAACACATGAAACTGTTTTTCATTAACTTCAAACCTAACCCCATTCCAGTCTCCTCTAGCATTAATAGTGGGCATGAACTTCATCTTACTCATAATTCTCTCATTTACAGTCGGTGATTTTGCTTCCTCGACTTGCTATAACATATATACTATAAATGGAAATGCTTGCTTATTTCAAACTCCTAAGAATTTAACTTAACTTAGATCATCACCTCTATCACATGTTTACTAACTCTACGTTGAGGATTTGTGTCATCATGTCATAGATTTTAGAGGTTGGTACGAAACCCAACTTAGAGGGTGTTTGGGAGTGTGGTTGTTGTTGCTTTTCAAAGTGCTTTTCGAGCCGAAATGCATCAAAATATTTTTTTTTTATTTTTTAAAAATCATTTTTGACATCAGCACATCAAAATGATCTAAAAACATAAAAAAAATTCATTTCAATTGAAAAAAAATTGAATTTGGGTGAAACACGGTTTGCACCACTCACCCAAACAGGCACTTAGTGACTTTGAAAGTGTGGTTGTGATTGTGATTGCTTTTGAAAGTACTTTTTGTTAAGAAATGCATCAAAATAATTTTTTTTATTTTTTTTAAAATAATTTTTGAAATTAGCGCATCAAAATGATATAAAAATCCAGAAAAAAAATTTAAAATAATAATAAAATAAAATAAAATTTATTTTCAAAATGTAGTCATATAGTCGGTGATGGCTACTAGCTGATAGGGTGGGCTTAAACTCAAACTCACTCCCACTTTTATGGGCTCTAATAGGGCCTGTACGAGCCCACCATTCAGATACAGTGGGATTGAATTAGGCCTTGTGGAACCTAATCATCATCTTTTCATGTTTTAGATGATTTTTTTATTTAAAAACTGGCATGATAACTCAGTAGCCGCCAGCTGCTTCAATTACCTCAAGACTCCATCCCGTTATTCAGAAGGCCCGTAATCCTTGAAATCTTTCAATAATTTCTTACCCGATATTTTCAATCGATGAACTCAGCATGACCTTTACTTGACTGTCAAAGGAATAACAAGGGTAGTTTAGTAATTGAACTGATGGGGAAAACCCTAAAGATGTCCCATCTCTGCCGAGTGGACACAAGAGACGGGCAACAGTCTGAAGACAACGCCACGTGGATACTCAAAGCGATATTATACCCAAGCCCCCTCCCCAGGTGACGTGTACCCGTAGCCTCCCTATAAATACAAGACACTTTCTATCTTCTCTCCTCTTCTCATCCATTTCCTATTAACACGACAAGACCTTGCTCTAACTTGGTACTTGAATCCAGGATCCACTCGTATCGGACCCCGTTTCGCTCCATCTCCTCTAGGGTTTTATCCTACTATTCAATTCAATAATCTTGTTTTTCTTTCTTTCTTTTGGATTCGAATCGGAGGTGCTCCGATTTGGAGATCCGATAACTTCTCCAGTCTGTCTTGGCTCGAGATCAGGGCCAAGCAGAGAAGCATCACGTTCGGACACGGACTCGGTTTCTTATATTTAATATTTTCTCTCTTCAAGTGTTCACACGTTCAGTCCTCTTACTCTCTCTCTGATACTGATACTGTTACTGTCAGTTGTTTTATTTGAGTGGGTGTTTGGTTACTGAGAAAAGGAGCGAAAGTGGGAGAGTGAGCATTTTGATTATTATTTTTCTTATGTTTAGTTTTGTATTTCATAAAATATTTTTTATTCACTAATTTTATGTTATTTAAAAGTTAAGAATGTTTACCTTATTTATTTATTTATATTTAATTTGCAGTTTAGATTTGAGGATCGCAGAGACTAGGACAAGGGTAGAAATGGCGACGAGTGATGGGTTTCTAACGGATGAACAAAGGAAAATGCTGAAAACAGCGAGTCAAAATGCAGAGAATTTGTCGTCGTCTCCCAAGGGTTTGTTCCCATCCTCACTGTTCTCTGAACAACACTTAAAAGTTCCTACTGCGGGGAAAGCCTGTTCTGCTGGGCTTGCTGTGAGGCAGGTCAGGAGATCACACTCGGGGAAGCATGTGCGTGTTAAGAAAGGTGGGTTGCAAATGGAATGGTAATAATTTGTATGATGACTTGTCAGCAGTAGCTTGCTAGATACATGCTTAATGGATGTATAGCTTCATTTGTAATGAATATCAATACTAAACTTGAATCGATTTAGCTTTTTATCGAACTTACATTCATTCGGTCATTCTGATGATCTAGTGCAACTGTGCTATTATACTTTGGGATGGGATGCTTTCGGTTATCTTAAATTTATTCGAGGGATTGAGAATAGATGTATTGGATGGAGGTTAGAACATGGCTTAATTAACTTTATAGATTTCTGATAAAATATGCTTGGATAGAAGGAAAGATCGAATAGTAGTTTAATGGGATAATTGGGTGATAATATGGGATTGAAAACCTACAAACAATGGGCTTATTTTTTGAGGATATGTGAAACGACTCCTTGCAGCGTATTTTACTGGACTTGATAATTGTTATCGCATGGTTTAAGCCTGTAGGCCTATGACACGTTACTGAAGAGAGAATATTTTTTAGAATGTTCAAGGAAGAGTATGTTACTTGTGAACTTTTCCTTTATGATTTAGCTTTTTAATGTGTCTTGTGGGGCTGTTTATCTACATTTAGAAGATTCATTATCTCTATATTCGTGATAAGATTTTTATGCATCTATTATCTGCTAAAAGCAGTGATAACTGTGTGTATGAATGATGATAATAAGCATAATGCATGGTCAAGGAGATTTTCATTTTCTTCTTCGTTCAAGATAGTTATAAGTTTTAAGTTATTAAATGCTGTTACATTAATTAATTAGTCCTTATTGCCTACTCTGATCGGCATAGTTTGTGAATATTTATTCTGATGATACGATATAACCTTCACAGAGAAAGTGACCTGTGTATAAATTTTAGAGGGAAGTTAAGGGCCATAATACTCGCTTCATTGGTTGAATGCTATCAAACTTTAATCTGATGTAGTGTTAATTTTAGTTGTGTGTTACTGATTGAAAAAATCGAAGAATATCAAATACTGCAAATGTGATGATATATACCAGTCTTGTATTGAATGACTGGGATTTTTGGGTTGAAAGGAGCCTGTAGAGGGTCAATGGTTCCTTTGGGATTCAGAAAACAGAAAAAGTGCTTTGCGTGTATTTTTGTGTCAATTTGGTGCATTATTTTGCACTTGATTATAAAGCCCCTTGAACAGCAAGTCCACACCATTTGGACTATGCATGCTAATCATTAGTTGAAACTGAATGACCAATCCAATTTAGAGAGAACAAATTTGTGCATCTTTGATCAGTCTGTTCACAAACTCCTGCAAGCATGGTCAATAAAGAAAGAATTATTAGTTTGATTGACACAATTTTCTTTTATAAGAAAAGGTTCTGGTTATCTTCATGCTGACTAGTGATTTTCCTCTTTTCAATCATTTTAGATGGCGGTGGTGGTAAGGGCACATGGGGAAAACTGCTTGACACTGATGGTGAAACCCATATTGATCGAAATGATCCTAACTATGATAGTGGAGAGGTAAGTGCTGCTCCTGCAATGTGATTTATCCATCCTAAACTTTTTGAATGTATCTTTTTGTGTTTGTTGATTCCCTTGGGTAAATGTATATATGCCTGGTTCTTAGTCTTGTAGTGCTTGTATTTCTGTTCTTTATTGCTTGCTTTTCACCTCTGAACTGTTTGGGTAAATGCTTGTATCATGACGTATAGATTGCTCCCTTCTCTGTCCTCTTATCGAACAGGAGCCGTATCAGCTTGTTGGGGCAACCATCTCAGATCCTTTAGATGACTATAAGAAGGCTGTAATTTCAATAATAGAGGAGTACTTTAGTACTGGTGATGTGGAAGTGGCTGCATCTGACCTCAGAGAGCTTGGATCTAGCAAGTATCATCTGTACTTTATCAAGCGACTTGTTTCCATGGCCATGGACAGGCATGATAAGGAGAAGGAAATGGCTTCAGTTCTGCTCTCTGCACTGTATGCTGATGTTATCAGCCCATCCCAGATTAGGGATGGGTTTGTCATACTTCTAGAGTCTGCTGATGATCTTGCAGTTGACATACTGGATGCAGTTGACATCCTTGCTTTGTTCGTTGCTCGTGCTGTGGTCGATGATATCCTTCCTCCTGCTTTCCTCACCAGAGCGAAGAAGGCCCTACCAGAATCCTCTAAGGGATTTCAAGTTCTGCAAACTACTGAAAAGAGCTATCTTTCAGCCCCACACCACGCAGAACTTGTGGAGAGGAAGTGGGGTGGAAGCACCCACGTCACTGTTGAGGAAGTGAAGAAAAAAATCGCTGATCTGTTGAGGGAATATGTGGAGAGTGAAGATGCTGTTGAAGCCTGCAGGTGCATAAGGGAGTTGGGAGTTTCATTCTTTCATCACGAGGTTGTTAAAAGGGCTTTGATTCTTTCCATGGAGATCCGAACTGCAGAACCACTTATATTGAAGCTGTTGAAGGAAGCTTCTGAAGAAGGCCTGATAAGTTCCAGTCAAATGGCAAAGGGCTTTGCTCGATTGTCCGAGAGCCTTGACGACCTTGCTCTTGACATTCCATCTGCAAAATCCTTGTTCCAATCCCTCGTCCCCAAGGCTATCTCTGAAAGATGGCTTGATGCTTCGTTCATGAAACCTTCAGGTGAAGATGGACAGGCACAAGCTGAAGATGAAAAGGTAAAGCTGTTTAAGGAAGAGGTTGTGACAATAATTCATGAGTATTTTCTCTCAGATGACATCCCTGAATTGATTCGAAGTCTTGAAGATCTTGGAATGCCTGAGTTTAATCCAATTTTCCTGAAAAAGCTCATCACCCTGGCGATGGACAGGAAGAATAGGGAGAAGGAAATGGCATCTGTGCTGCTTTCAGCTCTTCACATTGAGATATTTTCAAGTGAAGATATAGTTAATGGTTTTATCATGCTTCTGGAATCTGCAGAAGATACAGCGCTGGACATTCTGGATGCTTCCAATGAGCTTGCACTCTTTCTTGCCAGGGCTGTAATTGATGACGTCTTGGTCCCTTTGAATCTAGAGGAGATAGGCAGCAAGTTGCAACCAAATTGCAGTGGAAGTGAGACAGTGTGCATGGCTCGTTCACTTGTTGCTGCCCGTCATGCTGGTGAGAGGCTCTTGAGGTGTTGGGGAGGTGGGACTGGCTGGGCTGTGGAAGATGCAAAGGATAAGATACTGAAGCTACTGGAGGAGTACGAGAGCGGGGGTGTTCTGGGTGAAGCCTGCCAATGTATTCGTGACCTTGGAATGCCCTTCTTTAACCACGAGGTGGTGAAGAAGGCATTGGTCATGGCAATGGAGAAGAAGAATGACAGGATGCTGGATCTGCTTCAAGTTTGTTTCAATGAAGGCCTAATCACTATCAATCAGATGACCAAAGGCTTCAACCGTATCAAGGATGGGATGGATGATCTGGCTCTCGACATTCCGAATGCAGAGGAGAAATTTAATTTCTATTTGGAGTATGCTCAGAAGAAGGGTTGGGTGCTACCATCTTTTGGGCCATCCGTTGGAGATGGCTCCTCGAAAGCAGTCGCGGCTACTTGAGAAGAAAAGAAGCATATTTCCATTTCCCATTCATTCTCATGCATGTTGTTGCCTATCTACATCTCTCTGTACTAAGCAACGGTCTCTTACGGTGTTCAGAAGTGGATGGATAGGTTGATACAGGATGTTTTTGATTCCTTCTGATGTTTCCCTTTTTTGTGCTCATCTGATGGAGATTCTTGTGAGGTCCAAGCCATTGTATAAAGTTGGTCCTTTGTTTTATTTATTGACGTAGCTTTAGGCGCATCTTGATAATGCTTATCCAGTGATCATGTTCTATCCAGTAACGTTGCTATATTAGTACTCAGGATTAATTTCATTTTATTTCCCATTATTATGCTCCTAAATCTCATTTTGGTATGTTTTTGCTGCTGATAATCTGTCTGGTTCATGGAGTTCTCTAATGGCTGCTCATGTGTCCATCTGCTGCGTCACTTCCAGCCGTCTTACCGTTTATTAATGAGGTGATCTGAGTGAAGTTTGGACGGCACAACAAGGTTGAAATTTCTACGATTGTTTGGCCACCGGCCTGCTTCAGTGGAACATCGAAGTTTTTGAAGTATAAATGGGATCAGTATTGACTTCTCTTAAATCTCAAGAAATCGAGAGAAAAAATCACTCAATAATTCACTTTCGAAAAAAAAATATTATATACACGCACGTTTATTAAAATGTCGAGATATTTTCTTACAGCTCCCCCCTTCCCGACCCATCAGATAGATGGCTGGGAAAATGCTGGTGGAAGTGCTTTTGTAGATCATGCTGAAGCTATCATCAGTGTTGCAAACGAGTGTCTGCTAATTGCACTGAAACTTGAACCAAAACCAGCATATGTTTGGGCTAATCTTGCTAGTGCATGCTACATGATTGGTGACCACGTAAGTGCTTGGAGAAGGTGCGAGCTGCTCGTTGCTACAGTCATTTACTGCTTCTTTCTTGAGGTTGTTCATTGGTTTCCTTGATCTTTTGATTAAAAAAATTGAAAAAGAAGAAAAACTGAAGTCCTGATCATGAACAATCGGGAAGCTTCTTCCATGTTTACAATCTCCCAGCACTAATGAGATGATTTAGCTACCCTTCTAGTTACTGCTGCATGCATATGTGGTGTTAAGAACATGGAGCTGCAAATGCTAACACTTTGTTGATATCCTTGCAGCAAAGTTGGATCCCAGCTATGGATCAGGGACATTAATAAACCATGTTAAATCTTGTGTTCTTTGTAGGTTTTTTTTGTTATTACAATATTCATCAATTGTATATTTTTCATAACATAAACAAATAAAAAGAGAGAAAATATGTTCCGATTAAGTTTTTCATTGTGTGGGCTGGACTTGACATGGTTCACAAGGCCCAACATGAGATTGCTGCAACATTTGTAATAGAAACAAATGAGTTGATGGAGGTTAAAGAAACTACCCTTCACAACTTTAGGTTGTTTATGTATCTGCTTGTGTTTGAGTGTACTTAGCTTGAAAAAGATATTAAATTGATGTATTGTTAGTGTTTTTTAATAGTTTTGATGTGTTTATATCAAATATAAAAAATAAAAATTATTTTAATATATTTTTTTTAAAAAATACTTATAAAAAAACACTTTACACCGCAACATGTAGCACATACTTAAACAAGTATGTTTTAAGCACTTTATACCGCAATATATAACACGTACTTAAACAAGTATGATTTTTTATTGCATAAAATTCAATCACCTTGTCTCCAAAATTATGAAATAATTATGGTTTATTATGACTTATAATTCAAAACTTCTACTTTCATACATTATATTATAAATATATATAAAAAAACACTAGAGAAATTACCATGCACCTACAAACCTAATGAAATGACTTAATTACTCTTTAACTAAAAAACAATTAAACTTATGTTCAATGGGTTTAATTTTTTAAGCACAATGAAATGACTAAATCGTCATTTCAAGTAAAATATATTAAACTATCTTTCAGATTTTTTTCCCCTCCATCCTCGTATTTGTTTTTGTTAATATCAAATAAAAATCAGGGTTGTTTTATATTTTAATAAATATTAAATATTATTAAAAAATCTTATTGGCTCGGGCAATGAATGTGTCAGCAAGTGGACAACCATCGCTCTTCTCAAATGGCGTGTACAGGGTTTTTCTGTAACCAAACGACGCCTTCCATTATAGCGTTTGAATCATTTCAAAGCAAGCTTTTACTTTTTTTCTTTGAAACTTACAAACACAAGTTATCTCTCCTTGGACGAGGTGTTATCCACTTTGTTGATGACTCTCTGTCATGTCCTTCCCCTCGTGTGGTTGTCACTGATCTTCAGGTTGATATTTGTTTCTTCGTAGGGAACAGCACGACCAGCTAATTCTGAGTGCACTGTTTTCTTCTCTTTCAATGGATGTACTCCATCTTGTTGTCGATTGCTGGACCTCAAACTGTGTTTGGTGTGCTCTTGAGCAAACCCTCGTTTCTGTATCTCATTCTTGTATCACGCAACTTCATGGTTCTTTTCAAGATCTTCAACAAGGCGATGATTCAGTCACTGCTATATTTATGTAAAAAGAAAAGGCCTTATTTGATGGATTAGCTGATACAAGCCGACCAGTTTCCCCTGAGACTTCAGTTTATATGTGTTTCGTGGTCTTCGGGGTGAGTTCAAAAACTTGGTAACAATCCTTGTGTGACCAAGGCATGCAAAACCTCTTTCATAGTCATCTCTTTTCTCATGAGTTCCTTCAATCCATGGTTGCTGTCACAGCTCCTTTACTTTTCATGCCACTTCAGCCTCCATCAACTCACGTTACCCAACGTGAAACTCCTAGTTCGTACAACAACAATTCTACTTCCGGTCGTGCAGAGGACATTTCCATGGATGCTAGCGAGACAATACTAGTAATCATAACAAGTCTGATAACATGTTTGATTTTCAAGGTTTTAAGAATCATATTTTTCAAACAATGATTGGAGGCAATCATTTGGCAATAAAACCGAATAAATCATATATGGCTAGATCTTCATAGTGGTCTAATGTCTGGTACTAGTTGTGTCAAACCTTCGATCATCAGTTAACCCGGCCCTCAATATGTTCGATCGGCTTCAAAGCCATGGATAATAGCCTAGTGCCAATCTTGAGCTCAGCAGACTCTATGGATTGGTTTCATGACACTGGTGTGAATATCACACCACGATTGTGCAAATCTGACGGGGTCTGAACCACATCTAGTTCAAGACCTGTTATTTTCTCTGAAAAAAATACCCTGCAACCTTCATCTTTTTCATTAATTTCTTGTTCCTCAATCGGAAAACATGAGAAATCTTTTGTTGTTCATAAACAGCTAGTTAACTAGAGCGGGGCCGTGTTTTTTTCTGAGGAGGCCACCAGACAAGATCAGCTTGTATTGACAGGAATGTGGAGCCTGATCTTCCACATCCCTTGTGACTGTGGGCTCCAAATCGGTTGTGAAACTCTCTCCCTCTCGTTAAGGGAATATGTCGTTTTCAGCCACCGCAACTTTTTAATTCCATTTTGCTGCGGTTGGCGCAATCACATTAAACTGTAGCCAACCCCCCACCACCCCTGTATATATTTATGATTTCTTTTTAATTACACAATTGTCAAAAATAATTTGTAAACTTGTTCGAGATATCACAACTCTCTTTTTAACAGATGGTGTCATACGACGACAGAGAATTTATAATATATATATATATATATATATATAAGATTTCGAGTTTATGTTAAGATATATATTTTTGTTAAAAATATAGAATAAACAAAGTTTTTTATGTTCAATTAAACTTTTAAAATACATTTTTAGAAATGAGATTTCCTTACATTTAAAAAAATATATCGTAATATAATTTAATTGATTGTTTTAAAAAGAAATTTTGAATGTTGTAGGTACATCTTAATAAAAACAATTTCTTACAATTATGCTCTGTTTTTTTAAGTGTTTGAAATTATGGTAGAATTTATTTTTAAAAATATTTTTTATTTGAAAATACATCAAAATAATATTTTTTTTTATATTTTATTTTTAATATCAACAACTTAAAACAATATAAAAAAATCAGATTAAAAATTAAAAATCTTTTAAAAAAATTATAGTACAATAATAATAAAAAAAAACACACTGCCTATTGAAGAATAGCACAAACTGTTGCACTTTAATAAAGAAATAATGATGTTACTACATTGTTACAAAAAACAAGGATTGGTGTAAGCCAGACTCTTTCTTCCCTTCACCAATTGCAACTCGCAAACCGAAAACACCGTGAATTAAGCAATCTCTTATACTTTTGTATCAACTTTTTTGGAATAATTAATATTATTTTCAACTTTATTTTATATTGATTTTTCTTCTTAATTATCTTCTGTAATAATGATCGTTAGTTAAGCCACGAGTAAGACAAGACAGTAGCCTCAGGTATCTTTCACAATTTGCAGTCCAGACAAAAGCCACGACACAAGCTGAAACTTATCAGAATCATCGAGAAACCTTCCTCATACAAAACACCATCAAAATTTCGAAACCTCGCCGCTCTCTCCCCCTCTTCCACGGCCAACAAAGCTGCAAAATCCCAGTATATATTTATATATATAAGATATGAACACCACCATTCCAAAACTACCTTTCATTATCAAGCCCTTCATTCTCTCCCTCTTGCTCTCTCTTACGGTCCTCTTCTTCATAGCCTTACAAACTCCCCACCACCGCAAAACCACCGCACAACAGCCAGACACCATCACCTCCAAGAGCGGGGGTGGCCTTAGTATCCGACCGGGGTACTCTTCCTACGATGAATACATTCAGAGACAGCTGAACAAAACTCTAAACCCTAAGCTCCGGAAGATATGGACAACACGGGATTGGGAGCGAAAAGTCCGCGTGTTTGCCCAGTTTTTTGAGTCTTTAAAGCGAAGAAACCTCTTGTTTAACGATTCAAAGGCATTGTCGATCGGTGCTCGCGTGGGGCAAGAAGTGTCAGCTCTAAAAAGTATCGGCGTGAATGACTCGATCGGCATTGACTTGGTACCCTACCCGCCACTTGTGGTGAAGGGAGATTTCCATGCACAGCCTTTCATGAACGACACCTTTGATTTTGAGTTCTCGAATGTGTTTGATCATGCCCTTTATCCATGGAAATTTGTCGGGGAGATCGAGCGGACGTTGAAGCCTGGTGGAGTTTGTGTTATACACGTGGCGCTATCAAGACGGGCAGATAAATATTCTGCTAATGATTTGTATAGCGTGGGGCCATTGGTTGAGTTGTTTAAAGACTCCAAGGTGGTGGAGGTTCGGAAGGTCGATGGCTTTGGACTTGATACTGAGGTGGTCTTTAGGAAAAACAAAAGCAGAAATATTTAAGAGATTTGTTTTCCTTTTTTATTTTTCCTTGATTTTTGTATTCTTGATGATTCATCAATTGTGCTTCTCTCTTTCTGGTTGAATATATTGCTTGTGTTTCTATTGTAAGTGGATGATCGGATTAATTTACGTGTATTTTGAATAATTTTCCGGTTTTTTTTTGTGTTCATAAAATTCTTCACGTAAAGTTCGAATATTTATTTCAAATTGTTGAGTGGTGGGTCCAAAATTTAATCTGGAAGTGGCCAAATTAAATGAGTTGTAATCTCTTAATGAATTGAGTTGGTGCAACAGTTGAGTTCTTCTACATACACATGATATGTTAGCTAGACATCAATCAGCCAAGATGTGGTTGGGTAGTGATAGAGCCAACTACAACGACAACCCCCGTGCTATATATATATATATATATATATATATATCAAGATCTCCATTGTATAGTGTTTGAAAGACTGAAATTTGGAACAATGAAAGCTTTCACCGAACCCAATAAATTCGATAGGCTGACTAGCTGATAAATATAGAAATTGTTGGATATACATGCATGCATGCGAGTCTAATATCCCATATTCAAATTACGTAGCTTGTTCTTGGAGAATTTAGAATCTTAAAGTCAAAATCACTAAAATTTAAGATCAAACCCTCTGATCAGAGAGATTTTTATAATCTTAAACCCTCTAAAAATATATAAAAACTCTGCCCCTGCTTATATCTTGATAGCGGGAAATGAAAATCCTTGTAGTAGCTAGAGAGGCGTGCGTGGTTTAGGAACAGATAAATAAGCCCAGAAGGAGGAGAGAAAACAACTGTTTTGGCAAACTTGTGACCCTTTTCATCATCTTGCGCCTGATTTGAGACAAACAGTAAGACAACTACAGGCAAATATTGAAGGAAAAGATGGTGAGAGCCACACAGAATTGACTGCTTGTTGAAGCATGCAGTATGGCGACAAATTTAGGTCTCTTTCACCTTATTTAGCAGCAACTATCCGTTGGGATGGATGAGAACGTAGCTTGTTTCTGCTTCTGCTAGCTGTAGGCCAACTTGAAGAATATTTAATTATTAACTTAGTGTATAACTATTTAGCAGTGGCTAAATGGTCAGATTTTTCATATTCGAGCCTGTAAATATTAATATTATAATTAATTATCATTAAAAATTTTAAAAATTTATATGGTTATTAATTTCATAAACTCATCAGATTAATTAAAATACATGTAAGCTACCCGAACACCAACATAAATCTAAGAAATAGAATACTGGGGATGCCATTCCTGAAGAACAGATAGCTCGGATGTGAATGTGTTAAGGCTGTGTTCCTATAATTGTAATCGAATTGTGGATGAGTGCTGCATAGAGATCTTTTCGAGGAATTCTTTTTGTTAGCAACTCAGTCGTGTAAATTATATATGCTGCGTGGCAATCAAATCAAACTGTTTCTAGAGAAGAAGAAAAAATGATGTTTGATGGTAAAATAGAGAGAAATAGTTCATATTTATAAATATTTTCATATGATCTGATAAAATCTAAATAACTTATAAAGTAAGTTCTAAGATGTTTATTTTATGGTCGATTGAGTTTGAGGTCAAGGTATTTTAGTTATTTTAGATGAAGATATTTAATAAAAAAACTATATATTAAAAAACGAGTCTTTATCGAGAGACAAATAAAAAACAATTCGAATTATAAAAATACACTGAACATTAAATATAAAGACAAATTGCACAACTATACATACGTGTGATGTATATCTAAGGAAAGGTAATGACCACAAAAGGAATAGATATAGGGCATGAGCTTCTTTCATGGATATCATAAAATATAAAAATATTAATTTTTAAAAATGTGGTTGAAATTATTTTTAAAAATAATATTTTTTTATTTTAAAAAAATTATTTTTGATATTAACATATCAAAATAATATAAAAAAAAATAAGCTAAATAAAAAATAAAAATATTTTAAATGTTATCAAAACAAATTTAAAATACATTCTCAAATACCTTTTATGTGTCCAATAAAGTCCATGAACCCTCGATGATTATTGAACAACTGGACCCCTTGTTGATAAACACTACTCGTGTCATTATTATTTTCAACGAAGTCAACAAAGATTAATTTGATTACTTTTTTTGCTTTATTTTATTATTGTTAATTTCAAAAATTAAGTTAGCTAATTTAGGATGAGTACTTAATGAATAGTAATTAAACTTAATTTTCGTGCTTAAAAAAAATCCAAGAATTGAACATGAAATTGCTACAGTTTTGATCAAATCAGTGTAGTTTGAAATGTGATTAGATAGTTTGAAATTGTTGCCAACAATCGTACAAAAATAATAAAGATCACTCTTGACAAATCTAAAGCGTTAATAATCTTGTTGGATGTTGAGAAATCAGGTAGATAAGCAAGATATTGTTAAATAATATTTATGAAGTATTATTTATTAAATGCAGGATATTATATTCAGTTTAATCTATATATAGATTATTTGTATTTAGATTAAGAATAAGTATTCATAATATAAATATCACTCATAATTATAAATAATTATAATTTTTTCTTTGTGTTTTGATTTTAATATGATATCAGGACATGTTTTATGGAACAAGACTTATTCTCGAACACAACTTTGCATAGCCCCGAAAATTTTTTGGACTGATATTTTGTTTTTTGTTATTATAAAATTTAGTATTTTATCTTTCTTTTAGCTTCTTCAACTTTATATTTGCTTTCAGCCCTCCTATCTTTTTTAAAAAAACTTTTTTAATTGAAAAACTATATATATATATATATATATATATATATATATATATATATATATATATATATATATAACAGTGTGTTATAAAAGATTATAGTCTAGCAAGTTGACGGCGAAAGAGAGCTAGAGTTTTGCGTGTCCAGGGATATGATGGAGTAATGGTTTCTCTAAAAATGCTAGAAATGGAGGCTGTGATTTCTCAAGGGTAGATTTGAGGAAATCCCTATTGGTGAAACAGAAATACAACAAGATGGAGATAAACATTGATAGGATGAGTTGTTGTCAAACATAATCTGAGGAAGAGGGAGACTTAATGAGCAAAAATTACACAAGGTTATACGAAGATTATGTATAAATACTTGTAGAATACAATGAGTGTTCCCAAATAAATCTCGAGCATAGGTTGTCTTAAGGTTATAAAATAAAAGGTCTTTCATGCTCTTGACGAAGACATTGGTGAAGAACTTTCAATGCATGCAAAGAACAAGATAAAAAGATATTGTATAGGCATCTGATTAAAAAGGTCCAGACACTGATGAAATGTGAACTTTTATGATAAAGGTGAAGACACCAAAGAGAGAATTGGAGCGGATCATGGAGCTGTAAAGCATCCCAAGTGAAAGGGTAAAAACTCTTTAATGAAAAGAATAGAAACTTCATGTGATTAATGGTAGTAATCTCTTTTCCAGTGTACAGAGTTGCAGACACCTTAGAGATAAGGTGTTACAGCTGGGTGTGGGTGTACAAATGTATGAAATGGCTATGATGAATATGAAGACAAGTGTTGAATTGAATTTCATGGATATTTACTCCATGTTAAAGATTAATGAGATTGAAAACATTAGGAACAAGCGGAGAGCATATGAACAGGTTCTGGGTACAAGTTAACTTTTGTCAGGGTGGTGAGCCTGGTAATTGTCTTATAATACTAGAGTGTGAAGACAAATGCTAATCAACCTTTAATGAGATGAATATAAGGACAATTCGTGTTATAAGAAGAAAGAAGATTGCTTTGGAGATATCTATAGACATAAAAATAGCTGTTTTATTTCAGTGTTCAGTATTTAATCAGCATTGAGGCATAAAAGTTCATGATTAATCATGGATAAAATTTCTTATAAATTAGAGAATATTTATGAGAAATGGTGATCATGAAAACGATATGAGCTAGCTGACATACTGCTTTTCAAGAAGACTTCCGCAGAAGGCCAAGTCGAAACACTCCTCTGGAGGATCCCCAATGCAGTCAAAGACTGCGTCAGCATTTAAGAAGTCCTCGTCGGCTGTGTAACTGCAATCAAAATGTCAAAAAATTCCAGAATATTAGAATATTAGTTCGGTATTAACAAACATTGAGTTACAGTAACATGCCAACCCATGAGATCGAATTCAAAGTTTTTGGTTATAAACGAGCAGAAAAAGAAAGAACTATGTTCTCAAACCCAAAGTTGACAGGGCTGCAAGAAGTTGAGTAGGTTTTTCTGAAAAAGAATAAGAAAAGAAAACAGAAATAAACATAATGCACCAAAAGGCAGCATGCATGCATTACCACTCTGCGATTGTTAAGAATGAGTGATCAGATTAACATACTATATTAGCGATGGATGAATAGAAACGCAGCATATTGTATCCCAATCCAAGTACTTATTGACTTGAATACAGCACATAGTTGAAGCACAATCTGCATTTATTGTAGCAAATGATGATTATATAAGAGCTGGGGACGTGGAGAAGAAAACATGCATGAGATGGTGATATGACTTAAGAGCCGGAACAACTAATCGAGTCCACCATGATGATGCTGTAGCAGTAAGAATCTCAAAACTTTCTAAGTGGAGACTGTAGACCACACTCATGGATGGCTTCAAAAATGTTCTCTTAGCCCTTCAAGGAGAATGGATATAGCTACACGGAAATCATTCAAGCATCCTAGGGGTCTCAAGGATTTCCGAATGAAAAACGTGTCAGCTAGTCACTGAATCGAACTAAGGTTAGGTGATGTCCTCCAGTATCCAAAATCACAACGCATGGGAAAAGGCAACAAGAAAAAAGCTTTTGTTTCTTTAAATAAGTTGCAGACTGTTTGTTACCTTATAAAATTCTCAGGGGAAGTAAAAAGTTCAATAATTCTGCTTGCTCGGAAGGAGAGGAACTTACCCGCTCTTTGTTACTATACACTTCATTCCAGCAGCTTTGGCTGCTGCAAGACCTATTGCACTGTCCTCCACCACTACACAGCTGCAGAGAAGAAAATTAAAGCATATTCTTGACAAATTAGAACTTTTTAACTTGCTTAATGAATGCAAAATGTAGAAAACTAGCATATGGCAAGAACGTGCATAAACCCCTCTGTCCATTTAAGAATTAGAGCATATACCAGAGAAGCTTTGAGAAGGAATTATGAAGTTGATTTTATCAAATAATTGATTGTAGCTTACAAGAACGGATCCATCCCAAAGTCACTGGGTATAACCTGACTTTATTGTCTATAATGACATGAAACATATTCTGTGGTACCTTGAAGGATCAACACCCAGAGTTTTGGCTGCTAATGTATAAATGGCCTGTTAGGGAGAAAAAAATGACATTTCAGCAAGCAGCAGCGCATCAAATCCATTTTTTTCATAAGCAGAAAATATTTTAGACGAAATCAAATGAGTAATAATAGAGGTGAATTTTCAAAATTGCAACTTCACAACATCAGATGCTTTTTTTTTTACTCTGACTGAAAGACTACATAAATGGGGGCCATAAAGATTAAATTGTAGCTTCAATTGCATAGAACAAAAATCCATGGTTTTAAATCAAAGGATATATAAAGTGTACCGGGTCAGGCTTTTTGCGTGGAACAACATCTCCTGCAAATATCTTGATCTTTTCAGATCGTTCAGGCCCCAGCAGGAAAGAAACTATCGCAGAGACCTGAAATAAGGATTTTTAGTTTGGCCACCAAAATTTGCAATGCATCCTTGAATTAGTACCGTGTAATTTTCCAATAAATTTACATAAGCAAAGTGATTAGATTTAACACTTCATCCAAATCCTGAAGTTCAAACACAAGAAATTTTATGAGAATCAAAAAGCTAACACATTATGCAAGAGTTATGTTTCTTAAGGAAATGAGACTCAGACCTATGATACTTAAAAGTTTGGATGCAGAAATGCAGATTTAATATCCACTGCAAAACCTCGATCACATGGAACTAATCATACGAGCAATACAACTGTAAGAACCTGATTGTGCATACCGCCTTCTCATTGGAAGTGCTGCAGACAGCAACTTTTACTCCTTTTCCGAGAGCCTGATCAATCAGCCTGTAAAATTGGGCAGTGCAACCGTTGGATTTTTCATAGTATTATTAAATTACATGTTGAAGTAGAATGCTAAAAGTAAAAAGTTCTTGCAAAAATTACAGATCTCGGTTTGTATTTTTAACCCCAACACATCCAAGGAGAATTCAAACAGATATGTCAAACATATTAAAAATACTAACACGAGCATAAATATAAAAAACTGATAAATACAAGAAAAATATGTATAGCCAGTCAAACCCATGCATAAAGTACTAGAAGTGAACAGATTTGCGAGAGGAAAACACTAACTTTGCAACGCCTGGCCGAAGAGGTAACAATTTCTTCTCAATAAGGGCCATGAACAGCTCTGTCTTTCGCCTATGAAGTGAAGCTATAAATTCCTTTCTCTCTTCTTCACTCTTAGGAGCTTTTTCCGGCCACCCAGTCTTGTTAAAGTAGGCTGTCATTCTACAAATGCAAGAGTTGATTAATAACCAATTCAATTGGGGATATTTCAAACACAAGGAATGCTGCAAATTATACATGGAGATTTACCTGTGCAAGAAGCAAAGTTGTTGAAATTTTACAGGCCAAAACATAACTTTAAAAGGCCATGAAATTACATAGGGGGGACATTACCTCTCTTTTCCACCTCCTATTTTGAGCAACTCACCATACAAATCCACATCCCAGGTGACTCCCAATTCTCTCTGTGCAATAAATTAAACACCCAATTAACTCATCGAGACATCTCTAGTTAACGTCTCTTCCAAAACCACACATAAATGAAGCTAATTTATGTCTTCCTCCCACGGCATTAACACCTTATAAGAAACCAAAAGGTTACCATCAAGACTGTACTTTCATATTTATCCTAGTTTATCACCATTCAAAAAGAGAATAATAGAGAGTAAAACAAGGATGCTATAAGCTTTATGTTCTCTATTCTATTTATTTTCCAGGGATTATAGCATTCAACTAAATGAATTACTAAGAGCAAACTCAAGGGTGATCAAAATATCATCTAAGCAATTTCAAACCAACAGTTCAAAAAAAAAAATCCTCACCGAAAAAAAAATCCCAGTTGACAGGATTTAAAATAGAAACAAAAAATTTACAACTAGTCCAACACCAGTGAATGATCAGACTAGTCAAACCCATAAAACACAGAACAAACAATCAAAGTTACACAAGAGAAAGAGAATGGAGAGTACTTCATCGAAAGTATCGTTGAAAGAAATCCTGTGGCCATCTTTCTCAGTATCAACAAGCACGCCATCACAATCAAAGAGAAGAGCTGATGGAAGAACAGAAGATGAAGCTAAACAAGTGATCCCGTTTGAAGTGCTACTCTTGTCCACCACTTTTGTTCTTGCTGTTTTGTTACAGACACGTATTCTTGTGCCCAGTAGCGAAGAAGATAAAGTCCTTTCATGGGATCTGAAGCTGCAAATGGAGGAAGTCTTAGTTTGAGTTACTGAGGAAGAAGCAGTGGCAGCAGTAGAAGAGAAAGTAGCTAAGGAAAGAGAGATGGTAGTTGTTGATGACGATGCCATTTGTCTCTATTTCTTTGCGAAATCGTATGTTTCTCTGGTGTCTTTTTAACGGCTTTTTGGTACCAAAACTTATCCTCCATTGCGCCACAAATTGTATTTTGGGATAGAAAGGGTGGGCTTGGGCTAGTTTAGGCCCAACTGTAGGGCACAAGCTCTAATGAACCCATCATTATGATAACGAGGTGTTTGAGAGTACGGTTATATTTACTTTTCAAATTGTTTTTCGTACTGAAATGTATTAAAATAATATTTTTTTATTTTTTAAAAATTATTTTTGACATCAGCATATTAAAATAATCTAAAAACACTAAACCGCAATCATTTAAAATGAAAAAAAAAAAAAAACTAAAACGCAACGAACCACAGGATTTGGCCGCAGTGCCAAACAGGCAATAAGACATAGCCTCCATGGTTAACTAGGTAATAGCAAGTCTTCCAAAATGATAGATATATAAACATAAATAAAATAATATTTATCTTGGACAACCTCAGTCAATAATAGCATATTATTTATCAAGTTAATATATCTATAAAAATATTTTATTAATATATTAATCTATCAAGGGCACAAGAATATGTTTACTGCTATAAATATATTGTGGTGTTAATTATTAGCTTTCTAAATTTGTATTTCGGTATTTAACAAGAGAGAAAATATAATAAAAAAATTTAAATTAAGAATTAACCGTTCATTTATTTTAAAAATAAATAACTTAAAATTAATAAAACAATAATTAGAAGAAAAAAAATAGGCAACGCAAAAACAAAAACAAAAAAGAATATCACACTATAGATAAATAGATAAATAGATATATAGATAGACCATGTACTTGCTAAACTCTGTATGTTTATGTCTCTTTTAGCTTAACTATGTTTATGTCTTTTTTTAGCTTATATATATATATGAGAACTATAGGGGTTTTTTTTATAAAAAAAATACAGTGGGGGCTATGATTACCGAAGGTAGCTAAATATAAGCATGGAGTTTAGTGGAAACAAGAACATATGATTAGACAGTTTTTTTTCCGGATAAGATCTGGTAATTAATAAATAGAGAGGAGATAGTTATTAAAGACGGCACAAAATCTAATTACAAAGTAAAATCTGGTTAGAACTCAACCTCTTCATACCAGAAAGAGGAACAATTCTTTTCAATCACAGTTTACAAGTTTGAATCCAAAGCAACCACAGTAAATCCGAGACATTAGCAGCCAAGCATGCATGTATATATACATATATATATTCCTTCAAAATCATATATTGTTTTCCTCATTGTCATAGCTAGTGATTAATATACAGCTATGGCGAAATATTTCTTGCTTCTTCTGGTTTCGATTCTTGCTGCTGCTACTTCAACACAATCTCGAAGCTGTAATCAAGTTTACAGTGTGATTGATTATGGAGCTGTTGGAGACGGCGATACAGATGATACCCAGGTTCTTTTATTTATTTATTTATTTTATCACTAATATTTGCTGCCTGGTTTTAAGTTCTTTTCTGTGCAACTTGACAAACTGTCCTCTGGCTCGCTATTTGATTATGGACTGTTAATTAATTTCATGCTTTTCAGTTCGTGTTCTTAATTTGAGTCCTAGCTTTTCTTTTCTTTTCAAGCTCGTATTTCTGAATCTTAATTAGTTATTAGTTGAGAACCCTGTCCCTGGATTAATATTTATGGAACAATTAATCGGCTCTAATTACTTAAATATTACTTAATCAAAGGTTAGCTAGTTGATTATTCTTATCTGTCAAACTATATATATATATATATATATATATATATATATATATATATATATATATATATATATATATATATTAATCGATAATAATAAGTTTGGTATATTAATGTAGCCCATAAATATGATTATCTTTCTCTCTCAGGCCTTCAAGGATGCATGGAAGGATGTGTGCAAGTCTTCATCATGCTCCCCGATCATACAAGTTCCTAGTGGGAAAACATTCTTGCTCCAACCCTTGACATTCAATGGCGAATGCAAGCCCGATCAAATTATTTTCCAAGTACTTAATTTAATTACTCCGTTTATTATAATTAATCCAAAGTTTTAGCATTTTAGTTTTTCCCATAACCATGTTTGCTTACGGTGCTAAAATCGGAATTAGGGTTTCTTTTTTGTCAATGGTCTGAATTTAGGGTTTCGACTCCTATTCAATCATTGTAACGTCCATTAACCTATGAACTTGATTTCTTTTCTTACGATTCTAACCTCTTTTGTGTTGATAATAACTTTCTGAACGTGGGATTACTACCTTAACTGCAGCTCGATGGAACGATTAAGGCACCAAGTGATCCCAATGATTGGAAATGCCATGGAAATAAATATTGTAAGCAATGGATCACCTTCGATGAGGTTGCTAACCTCGTGATTCGTGGATCCGGCACCGTCGATGGTCGAGGATCAACATGGTGGGAACGTCACAACTCTTGCAAAGGCCACAAACATAAAGATAAAAGAGTTAGTCTTCGTTCATATGTAATCTTGATTAGTTGCTATATAATTAGCTCCCAAATTGTTAATCTTACTAATTTTCTTGCCCTCTTGGCAGGTTTGCGGGAAAAAACCAACGGTATATGTATATGCGATCGGCATGATGGCCTAATCTTTGTTTCAACTTTGGATTAATTTTTATTTCTAATATTGATTAAATAAATGTAGGGTTTAACAATATCACACTCCCAAAACGTGCATCTTGAGGGCTTAACATTCAAGGACAGTCCACAGATGCATATAGCTTTTGACAGAGCCGAGTGGGTGTATGCTTCTAACCTCACTATCCAAGCCCCCGGAGATAGCCCCAACACCGATGGGATTCATCTCCAGCATGCCAAAAATATATTTATCGATCAAAGTCGCATCATGACTGGTAATATATATATCCCTTGTGGATCTATGCTTCTAATTAATTAATTTCATTTATTTTTGCTATATATTTATTAAGTGCATTTGAAAATTTAGGTGATGATTGTATCTCGATCGGGGATGGTTCATCCCAGATTAATATCACCCGTATTGCATGTGGTCCGGGTCACGGAATAAGGTATGAGAAAATAAAATGTTTATATTATTACCCTATTATTTATCATAATCAAGTGATAATCACCTTAATTATGGATATTATCACTGATTAACTCTTTGATTTTGTTCTCTCTCTATCTCTATCTCTCTCTTGAAGCATTGGGAGCTTAGGAATAGATGGAGAAAATGAGACGGTGGAAGATGTCCATGTTAGCTTCGTTGTGTTTACAGAAACTACGAATGGAGCAAGGATAAAGACTTGGCAGGTAAATGGTTCTTAATTATAATTAAGTGAGGATATGAATAATAATAATAATATTATAATTTAATTTTAATTGCCATTTAACCCCTAATTTCACGTAAACAGGGTGGGAAAGGATTTGCTAGAAACATTGTCTTCGAAAACATAAGGTCTGAGGGTGCGAGAAATCCTATAATTATCGACCAGTATTACTGTGATCATAAACATTGCACAGAACATGTGAGTATATATATACCCAGCAAATATTCAAATCCCTTTTTCCACGTCTATCAGTGATTGTTTTATTTTTAAAACATATTTATTTATTGCAGAGTTCAGCAGTAAAGATTAGCAACATTCGATATGAAAACATATATGGGACTTCCCGCAGAAAGCCTGCTGTTCATATTGCTTGCAGCGAGTCAGTACCTTGCACTGATATCGTGCTCCACAATATTCATTTGGAGGCAGTAGATGACGACGACGACGACGGTGACGAGCCCTATGCATATTGTGCGAATGTTCAAGGACATGCAATGGGCCATGTCTTCCCGCCACTCCCTTGCCTGTCTTAAGATTAACCAGCTGTCTGCCAATGACGAACTAAGATGCGAGATACAGAGAGAGAGATCCTTTAAATTTGTTTTCATTTTTAATATGGAACATCTTCAACTATCTAGAGATTCTATGATTTATCATTTTTATGGATAACTTAATATTTTCAATGCCATTATTACTATAATTTCGCGTATTTTATGGTTTACAAGAGACCAGAACTCAAGTCTCTCAAGGAATGATGCAGTGAACATGAGACTGTGTGTATGTTATAGCTCATTGGAGAGTTGACGCTATTTGATTACTTTCTTGGCCAATAAGCTGTAATTTGTTTGCCCTAAACTCAAAAAACTAGGGTTGATAAAGATCATCTAGTGTGGAGCAGCCATTTGTTATGTAAAATAAAATAAAATTAGGGTTGATAAATTAATATTCTGTTTTCAGATTAACTGTCACCTGGGTTTATAAAATTCTCTGAAATTAAAGAGGTGAAGATACTCTTGCGATTCTTTGCCCCTTTTATTTATCATTTGTATAAATTTAGGGTTAAGTGTTAAGCTTGGAAATGGGTGGGGAATTTCGAGAGAGGGAAAATTTAGGGTTTCGGGTCCTTACCTTTTTTTCTTTTATTTTTTTTTAATTTAACACTTTTTTTCATCGAGCTAATTTCGTGCTACAACTATATATTATTTAATTATATTTATAAAAAATGTGATTTTATATTTAATTTAACCCATATTATCTATGATATTAACATTTGAAAATAATTAATAAAACCCCAGCAAAGCTTATCAAATTTATTAAATCAGGCCACTTTTTTTTTATTAATATCTTATATTATATGTTTACTTATTTGGAGAAAGCTATTAACAAAAAAAAATTATTATTTATTTTGACAAATTATACAAATTTATATATAAAAAAACACTTATTAAAATAAAGGCTCATAAAACTTCATATTTATACTTATAATATTTATTAATTATATTCACAATACATGTAATAAAAAAAATATCTTTCAAATAATAAGATCCGTCCCAATACAACACTAAATAAAAAAAATCATATATTATATTTTATATATTTAAACAATATATACATTATAATAACAGCAATGAAACTCCTTTTCACTTTTTATTTCTTCTATTTTATAGAGAAATAAATGGATTTTTCTTATATGAGAAATATAATTTTAATTTTTAATTATATATGCTGGTAAATGAATTGATATAATTTTTTTAGTATTGTTATTTTCAATATATCGAATTATAAAATTCATATACATGTGTGCAACTGAAACACATACACAAACTATTATCTATTTTATATCTATATCTTTTTTTATTTCAATGCAATATAAATATATTTATATGTTTTAACAATAAACAAACTAATTTAATAATAAGTTATCAATAATTATTTTTTTTAAAATATAATTTTAATTTAATAAATTATAAAAATATTTTAATTTAAAATAATCAATTAAAAATTATTATATATATTTAATTGCTGAATAATACAGACTAGAGGCACCGAAAACGTAGGTATTGAAAAAGCAGAAAAATATTGGCAGTTCAAAGCACACTACTTTTAGCAAATGGTTTAGAAAAAGAAAGCCCAAACCCAAGCTAGAGAAAAAGGCCAAGCCCAGTCCACCTGCCTAAAACCTCACAAATAATCTCCTCCATCCTTTACAAACAAAAACCCTAGCTTAGCTTCTTCACAGCTGAAAAAGAAAACACGGTTCTCGCTCGCCTCTTCTTATTTTCTCTTCACATACGAGAAGAAAATTGAAAATCAGTGATGTTGAAGGTTAAGACCCCAAAGAACCGAAGAGTTCAGCGAGAGCTTGAAAAACGAGCACCAAGACTTGTAAGCTCTCCGCAGCCAGCCATCCAATCAATCATTCATGTTTCTCTTTGGTTTCTATCAAAAAGGATAATTTTTTCTTGATGGGTTTTGCGTTTTTTGTGTGTTTGATGCAGGTTGAGAAGGGGAAGAAGACACTGATACTACAAGGAACAAAAACAAGCAATGTTTTGAATACTGTATTGAGTGAAATATATCATCTCAAGAGAGATAACGCAATTCGATATACGCGTAAGAATGACAGTATAAGGCCTTTTGAGTCCGGTGGCGAAACTTCTTTGGAGTTCTTTTCTATGAAAACCGATTGCAGTATTTTTGTGGTGAGTTTGGTACCAAATCTTTGTTCAATTAGAAATATGTATTGTATTGTGGTTTTACTTCATTTTTTTGTTTTAATTGTATTGAATTGGATATCAATCTTGTTTTTATGCATGCATTGCTCGAAGATGAGTACTGAAGTAATTTGATGTGGGACTTGGCATATGAGCGTGTTGGGTTATGCAAGGAGGGATATATAGACGTTATCTCTGTTTTCAATATGATTAAGATATTGCTGAATAGGAATGGTGCTGTTTTTTTTTTCCTGACATTGATGCTTAGTTTCAAAGGCAGTGAGGCAATTTGAGGTGATTTCTTGGAAACGTTGATAACATGCCGCTAAAGTGTGAAATGATTTTCTTTACATTATATAGTAAGTTTTTAAAGATAGATAAAACGTTTTAATTGTCTTTGACAGTGGCTCTAGTTTTTTAAGATATTTGCTGGTTTTTAGAGATAAACTGAAGACACTGACTCGTTTTTATTGTTTTGTTTGTTCCTTTGCTATTTGCCTGAATGTATGCCTTTTATTGAGTTCATGAATTTGTGATACTGTGCTATATATTTTTCATGCAAGTTTCCCAACATAATCTTATATGCCAACATACCTATGTGTATTTTCTGTTGTTGGAATTGCTTTGTTGTTCAATTTCCACCTGTTTTTACATGTAACTCTCCATTGTCTACATTGTTTCCCTGCTTATTTTTTTTATTTAGTGAGTAATGGAATTTGCTCACCGCTAATTTTAGAAATGAAGTGCTGCTTTCTTTGCATCATATTTTTTATTTTCCTTGGAAAATGTGATATTGCCACATCTACTCAAATATGTCTCTTGGAATGTATTTTGCAGTATGGATCCACCTCAAAGAAACGTCCTGACAATCTTGTCATAGGGCGAACTTATGATCACCACATATATGATCTTATAGAAGTTGGGGTTGAAAATTTTAAACGAATGGATTCCTTCACTTATGATAAGAAACTAGCTCCCCAAGCAGGATCAAAACCTTTCATTGTTTTTAGTGGAGAAGCATTTGAGAGTGTAGATGAGTTGAAACATCTTAAGGAGGTTTTGCTTGAGCTCTTAAGGGGAGAGGTTTGTTTCTTCTACCTTTGCTCCTGCCTTTCTCAGTTTTGAAAGATAACTAAATAAGCTTTGATCCAATTAATGCAGGTTGTGGATAATTTGAATCTTGCTGGGTTGGGCCGTGTTTATGTATGCACAGCTATATCTTCAAATCGGGTGTTCCTCACTCACTGTGCATTGCGGCTAAAAAAGTCTGGCACAATAGTTCCAAGGATAGAACTGGTAGAAATTGGCCCTTCCATGGATTTTGTAGTTCGTCGTCATCGTCTTCCTAATGAAAGCTTAAGGAAAGAAGCAATGAAAACTGCTAAAGATAAGACTCACAAGAAGGTTAGCTAGCTAAATACTTCCCCCTTTTTCATCTGAGAATGAAATGACATTTCATTAATGTTGCCAGTTTTCTACCTGCAGATTAAAAATGTTAGTAAAGATGCTCTACAAGGGAAGCTTGGAAAGATTTATGTACCTGATCAAAAGGTAAGTAAACAGTTTTTCATTGTGAGGATTGTTCTGGGGTGAATCTGATCCCGTTGTAAGTAAACATTTTTTTCATTGCAAGGATTGTTTTGGGTTGAATCTGATCCCGTGCTAGACGTGGCCTCATTTTCCCATGGCTAGCAGCCATGTTCAGTTTTAATTTGCGTCTCTTTATTGTAACCTTTTTGTTCAAGTCTTGTGACGTGGATGATTTTGCTTCTTTAGCTTGGAGAGATGGTGCTACCTAACAAAGCTAAAGGTGTGAAGAGAGAGCGTCGTGAAGCCAAAATGAAAAACTCAAATAATGAACCTGCATCAAAGAAGCAGAAAGAAGAAGATTCTTAGATAATTACTTCGACTCCCAGGCTGCTGCTGTATTTAACTTTATGTTAGTTTCTTGAAGCCAAGATGGAAGAACTCAAATATTGAAACCATATCAAAAAGCTGAAAGAAGATTCCTAGATATTTTTTTCCGACTCCAAGGCTGCTGCGTTTAACTTTATGTTTTTCCTTTTATGTTTTTTCTTTGTTGTTTGGGGAAGTAGAGGGTAACTGCATTCTGATCTAGTGGAAATCAAATGCGGCAGATTAAAGAAGCAAATATATTCTCGTGCTATTTCCATATATCTTGTATGCTTGAGAGATTTTGGGTATTTTCCGCTGCAATTACATTGCTTTCAGTTGCAGATGTCATAATTATACAGGAGCAAGTTCATTTTTTTTTCTGTGAAAGAACCTTAAGAGTGTCGGTTTTATTCATTCTAATGGAAATATGAACACCAGAAAAAGACGCAGGAAAAAAGAATGGATAGCAGGAAAAAAGAAGAAGCAATTAGTTGCTCTAGACTTAATTGAGTAATTGGGTCAGGCATATAAAGCGTCTGCAGTGAAGAAGTTTATCACCAGAATTTACTCATGACAGATATTACAAATCTCTCTGTCAATTTCTATTTTTGTTTTATAGCTTCATTTGTACATAATCATCCTATGCCATGGAGCTCATAGTTGCACAAGTCTCGGCAACGGTTCACTGGGCTGGAAGCATATTGTCCCCTTAATTTTGAGCTATGGCAACGGGTGGAAGCATGCATCAGTAACGCATATACAGCTCCGCTCATGAAACACTCTGCAATTCCACCCAGTAAACATGCAGTTTAAGCCATGAATGAAATTTAAAAAAGAACGAGAATAAACATGAAAAAATCATCAAATCGAAGAAAAAAACTGGCACTGTAAATTCATGCAACAGAAAATTGGCTAGGCGCTTTATTTTTAATTATTTAATTGATGGTGATGATGAATAGCATATGCAGTGCCTCTTAATAGGAGCACAGTACTATCATTCGTATCCGTATACCATGAGAGCTAAAAATAAAATAGTTTTTATTTTTTTATTTTCATAGCTTCAAGATATAAACTATATATATTAAAATAAAATTGACTTTTTAAAATGATTTTTTTTATTGGAGTGTATGTGTATATATATACACTTTTAAAAAAAGCTATACTACTAGTTTGATTTTTCTAAAAAAAAATTATTGGAGATGCTTTTACAAGGGAGGGATGAGGACTTGGGTTAGAATTCTAAATTTAACAACACAACATTAATCATTAAAAAAAAAAAAACAGGTATAGTCAGCCATGCAAGCCCTTGACAGATGAAAGTGAATTTCTGTTCACTGGTTATAGTCTAACTTTTAAGTAGTGTTTAGAAGTATAGTTGAAGTTGTTTTTTAAAGTTTTTTTCATTCAAAAAATATTTTTTATTTTTTAAAAATTATTTTTGATATCAACATATTAAAATATTTAAAAAATAAAAAAATCAATTTTTTAAAAAAACATTTTGCTATCGCAATCACTGCGAAAGATTTCCAGTATAGGCTAGATAATCAATATAGTCCGGACTCCGGATCTTAGCACTGTGAGGCCCATCTCTTGAAATGAAGTTGCATGGCCTGCACCCTTCTCTAGGGAGGCCCATTATCTCTCTAACCCGGGCAGGATATTTATTTACTTAGACCCTGTTTGGCATTGCGATTGGAACTGCTTATTGCCGAAATTTGAATTTTTTTTTTTTTTTTTTTGCATTTTCAATTAATATGTTTTGGTGTTTTTAGATCATTTTGATGTGCTGATTTCACACCCTTCTCTAGGGAGGCCCATTATCTCTCTAACCCGGGCAGGATATTTATTTACTTACTATGTGTGTGCGTGTGAATGGGGTTTTCGGTTTCCTGCGAGTTTTGAGCCTGTAACAATGAAGCGTTTTTTCAAGCCAATAGAGAAAGATGGTTCTGCAAAGAAGCCAGCGCGGTCCACAAACCAAGAAGACAGTGAAAAGAAAGAGGCTTCAGAATTAGAGGAGACCAACAGCAATGGCAAAACCATGAAGAAAGAGCCATTAAAGTTCATTACTTGGAATGCTAATAGCTTGCTACTTCGAGTCAAGAACAACTGGCCTGAGTTTTCAAAGTTTGTCTCTGACATTAATCCTGATGTCATTGTCATACAGGTGAAAAACGCAAGCACGTTCTCCATCTTTCGATGTCATCTGTCTCGGGTTTTATACGGGAATTTAATTAAATTTGGTTGATGAGTGTAAAGGTGAGGTGGGTTTTTGATGATTATTATACTGCATTATAAAGCCTGACATTGTGATCTTTTAGTCTCCTCTTGTCTAAAGTTGGCGTCTTGTAGCTGAATTTTTACTCTTTGTAGTATTTGGTTTCATGGATTTTGCACGTTTTTGCGTTTGATGTTGATTTGGCTTGTATCCAAGGAAATTCAAGGGAATTGTGTGTGCATATGTGAGTGTTTGAGGGTGCAGACCTTCAGTTTTTAGCTGTTTAAGGGGGTATTTTACTTGTATAATTAACTGAAACACACGGTTAAGTCCCTCATAAGACAGTTGATACGAAAGACATTAAGGGGATGTTTCTTTTTTCGTTCTTTTTATGTATCGAGTTAATGAGTAGGAGCTTTACATTTTCTGATTTAATTAGTGATCTTCTTCCCCACTGGGTCCCTTTCATTTGAGCGGATCATAGTTTAAATCTCATTTGTGACACATCAGTTTGGTTCAGGCACACGCTAATCCTAAGTTGAATGAACTTTTGATAAGAATGGGATGATAAGCTATGTAACTGAACATTATTGGCAGGAAGTAAGGATGCCAGCTGCTGGCTCAAAAGGTGCAACTAAAAACTCTGGAGAGATCAAAGATGACACAAACTCTTCCCGTGAGGAAAAGCAGGTAACATTTGTTTATATTACAATAATAAGAAAATTATGTGTAAATAATTGTTTCGACATTAATTCCTGTTTTTCTTTTCTTTTCTTTTTTTTTTTGGTTTCAACTGTAAGGTTTTTCTCAGGTCACCATGAATTTCTTTAAGACTTGTTTAGCTGATCGATTTCAAGCTCGGTGCTCCATAGAGTTGCTTTAGGTGTTATAATGGGTTCATCATACTATGATGTGGGGTACTCATGCCAAAGAGATGAATCCTTTATTGAGCATCATCTTGTGCTGGTTCAATATTCCTAGAACTTCATAGTTTTTTTCTTCTCATACTTTTTTGGCTTTTGGTGATATGGAACTTGGCTTGCCATTTCAACCCATGCAAGTTCTGAAGTTTTCAAGGTTTGATAAATGCCTGATTGTGTTTTAACTTGCCCATATGAAATTGGCCTGCTACTTCAGAAATTACCGATCTCTCTGTAAGATGTCTCGGCTATATATTGATTGGTGAAGTGAAACTAAATTTGATGGAATCAACTAAAGTTAATACAGATTCTGTGATGAACAATTTGCATGCTTTCTGATCTAGAAATTGTAACACATTGGTTAGTATTGTTACTATTGGCCTTTCTACAAACAATAATTTCATGTAATTGTACTGCAAGGGATGTGTACAAGGCTCAAATTTCTAATGTTTAACATAACATGTAATTAGTTTTTGTCAAATCACGCAGATATTAATGCGTGCTCTGTCCAGTTCACCATTCAGAAATTATCGTGTTTGGTGGTCCCTTGCGGATTCAAAGTATGCTGGGACTGCATTGTTGGTGAAGAAGTGTTTTCAACCAGTAAAGGTCTCTTTTGCTCTTGACCAAACAGGTAGCTTAGTTTGAATTTCTCACTGGATCATTCACTATTATAATAAGACCTAGCTGCTTTGTTTCATTAAGAAATATATCTATCAAATGCCTACCTTTAAACATTGTCGTGTGTGTGTGTGTGTGTGCGCGCGCGCGTGCACGTGCACAATTATAACCCATGACTGTATGCATTTGCCAATTTATACCATTTCAACTTTTCAGGACAATACATGCTTATATCCACAATAATTGGAGAATGATTTTTTTTCCTATAAATTTTAGTTTTAGTTTTTTCTTTACATAAATTTGCTTTCGTACTCCTATTCCTTAGTTCCTTCCTTCTTCCCCCCTCTCCCTTTGCATTTAAGGTGGCATTCTCTTAAACACTCTGTCTTTGTTGTTTAGCTTCAAAGCATGAACCAGATGGAAGGGTTATTTTAGCTGAATTTGAGACATTCCGTTTACTAAATACATATGCACCAAATAATGGTTGGAAAGAGGAAGAGAACTCATTTCAGAGGAGAAGGAAATGGGATAAAAGAATGCTAGAAGTTGTTGTGCGGTTATCAGATAAACCTCTTATATGGTGTGGTGATCTGAATGTTAGGTTGGTGTTTTTTGTCTGTTTTTTTTCATCTTCTTTCTTTTGCAGTGAATGGGAGGTTGTTATTGCCCCTCTTTCAATTGTTTGTCTACTTTTTTCATTTAAATTTCTGTGTTTTGACTATCATTTATTAGCTCAAAGATCCAGCTACTAATAATCTATGTGGTTGGTTTTAAACGCTATAATTGATCTTGATAGATGTACTGACCTGAATATTGTGGTGTGACTAAGGGTTGTCACTGCTGCACCTATAACTTTTGCATCTTTCTTTCTAGAGTGGCACATGCTAGGACAGGATCACCTCCATTCACAATTTGGAGTATAAAGAAACGCAAGACAGTGATAATAGAAAAATAAACATTAAATATAAAATTTTATGATAAAGAAAATATTATAGTAGTCCATATCTTGTCTAAAATCATAGAACTCTTTGAATAATATCTAATGGCTGTATTGCATCCGACAGATGTGGGACAAGTTTGGGGGAAGCTGTAGATGTTTATTTCTAGGTTAGATTTATAGAATTTTGTGAGTTTAGAGGCTTCTAAATTGAAAATAGTTCTGAAAGTACATAAAATGGAACAAAATCAAGGCAATACACTACTAGTTTTACACCGCCAGATTTAAGGCATCACTCCTCAGTTGAAAAAACCAAGCATCATGCCTAGGGGTAAGAAATCAGTCGCTAAATAAAACACCGCACTTGCAAGAGACATAAACAAATCAGTTGCCCTTTTACCCATAACTTCCTGCTGAATTTTAAAGACTGCGATCATGTTTATATGTTTGAAATATTCCTAATCATAAGTAGACTTGAACTGCTAAACAAGAAACATAATTTTCTTACTTAAACTAGGAAAGAGAAATTTAAATAAGTATTCTAAATCTTTGGAATTAGATTATAGTTTATATTCCATAAATATCTGGAAAGTATTCCTCTTTGGAAGAAATTTGCCCTTTTCTTTATGAGGACAAACCTGTTGGTAATTTTTCAATCAAATATCTTTGCAACTATTCTTGCTTCTTGAAATACGTTGAATACTTATTCATGTGGTTTTCCTCCAATCTTCATTTTCAATATGCAGCCATGAAGAGATAGATGTGAGTCATCCGGAATTTTTCAGTGCAGCAAAGGTCAATGGCTATGTTCCTCCAAACAAAGAGGTGCTAGAATTTTGTCTTGAAATAACTGTGGCCTGTTTTAGTTCCACAGTAATATTTTGATACAATCATAATCTTGTAAACTTGCCTCTCAACACTGAAACTGTTAGAAACGGTAGACAAGTTGATGAGCTGTTGAAATGGGAAGGAACATGTTCATTCTTCGGGGTTCCAACAATTTAGTATACTTCTCTATCCCAACAGTCACTAACATAAATGCCTTTGCTTGATTTTTTGATGTTGTAGGACTGTGGACAGCCTGGATTTACCTTGAGTGAGAGGAAGCGTTTTAGTGCTATACTGAAAGAGTGCGTGATTCCACTGAATATATACCTTCGTGCTTTTAAAAAGCAATTCAGATTTTGATATCATGAGCCTTTTTTTGAGGAGATTGAAGCTACTTAAAAGTGATTAGCGGCAACTTGTAACTTGCACTGACAATTCTTTTCCCTTCTCTCCCAAACAGTCAGATATAAAGCTGCAGTGAATTATGTTTGATATTTTATTTATCCACTTGATCTTTTTATCTCCCTGAAACTGGATTTATTGGTCATAGATTCACTCTTGTTCTTTGATTAGAATATTTATTTTTCCTACTTAATGTAGTTTTATGCTTTCTTCATTGTGCTTTAGGGGAAAGCTGATAGATGCTTACAGATTTCTGCACAAAGAGAGGGACATGGAGCGTGGCTTCTCATGGTCTGGAAACCCCATTGGAAAGTAAGAAACGAGTGTCATATAGATCAGCAGCTCAGCATGCATAGGAAATATTTTCTGTAAATAGCGCTTTTAAAATTTGAGCCATCAATTACTGGATTATTTTAAACCTTTACTCATGCATTACAATGCTTATATTTTTGTGTTGCGGGGAATGATTTGAATTTCCTGATGGGCAGTTTTCTTGTAGGTACCGATGAAAGTGGATGAGAATTAGTTTTTCGTGAGGTGGAGAATGATTTGTATTTCCTGATGGGTGGTTTTCTTGTAGGTACCGAGGAAAAAGGATGAGAATTGATTATTTCATTGTTTCTGAGAAACTCAAAGATAGGGTAATTCAATGTGAGATGCATGGGCATGGCATTGAATTGGAAGGTAAATTGAGTGAGAAAATCCCTTACCATCCATTAAATCAGTTGAAAATAGAAACCAAAGAATTCCCTGCGCTTCTTTTATTTTGCAAGACATTGTGACATCATTGTACAATTAAACCTCTCTATATCTATTAGCAAAGCTAAGTTTAATCACTGAACAGAGCTGATGTTGCCCAGAGGTTTCTTTTACTCTTATTTTTGGTGATTGGTCTCTACAGTGAGATCCTAGGCTTGCGTGGTTTGATGACAATGCATACCTGGTCTTTATATCTGAAGTTATTAAATCATCAGCAATAAACGAGACTTCAAATTGCACTCCATTCATATCGACATTTTTCATTTCCATATAACACCATCTAGCAAAGACACTTGAAAAAGACATTCATTCATGATGAAGCAAAATGCATTTTAAATTAACAGCCTATCTCTTCAACAGTAATAAAGGAACTGCAAGCATCACACAATGTGAATACACGTCTCAGCTCTTCCAATTTTCTCTATTCCAGTTTTTCCAGTACATAAAATGATATATATGCTTCACTGATCATGGATTGTTGACAGGTTTCTATGGAAGCGACCACTGTCCAGTCTCCATTGAGCTCTCTCCAGCCAATACTGATTCCAATGAGAGCTGACTTGCCATGGATAAAAACTTATTATATATGTCCTTTTTTCATGGTTTTACTGTCATCTTTCAAACGAGACTCCAATATTAGATGTATTGATACTTTTTGAGTGATTTCATTAACCCTTTTCTTCAACTGGAATTGTCTGTTGTAAATCAATATTCGCACATTTGGAAGTCAAATGTTCCAATGGCAGGCATGAGAAATGAGAATGGTTGGTGATTGCCTGCCTGGAAGTTCAAGGCCTCGTTTTATTAGTATTTCTTTAGCAAATTCCTTCTTGCTAGTTGTAATGTCACTCATGCATCTTCTCTTTCCTCTAATCTAATGTAGTACAAAAATATCTTTGATGGTGATTCATGGAGTATTTATATATGTCGAGATTCTCTTTAGTGGGTCAAATTTCATGGACCACCACGTTGTGGTGGAATCACATGATTATTGAATCTGCTACTGTATAGTTCAATTTCTGCATTGGCCAATGCAGCAGAGGCATGCATAAATCAATAGCCTCTAAAGAAAACATGAAATCAAATGTTGTTTAATTTGCTGTGGTCCAGGTTTGACATGGTAGTGCCCACCTCGTCTCTGAAAAGTAAATTATAAATTCAAGTTATCCATCTCATTCACAGAGAGATTAGTTGCTTTGTTAAAATGGAAAAAGAAAGGCTGTAGTATCCTTGGATGCTTTTCACTAATATTAATATTATTTCCAACTAATAAATTATATTCTAAAAAAAATTAAAGGAGAGCAATAATGAAGGCAATATTAGTGGCAATTTAAGATAAAATGGCCATAGTGGTGAGTGTACTCATAGTTATTAAACTTGACTCGAGATTGACTTGAAATAAGGCTCAATAATGGATTAACTGATTTGATCTAGGTTAATAAAAAAAATTAAATTAATATTATTTTAAAAGAAAAATCAATCTTTTTGTTAGGCCTATTAGTCATCACCAAATTGATTGAGAGTAAGTTTATATTTTTCACTTTTAAGCACACTAGAATAACTAGATTCACTTTTTTTAAAAATTGAAAAAGGAATAATTTGGTCTCTTGATAAAAATCAAATGTTATTAAAAGAAAAAAATAGTTGATGCGTGCAACACTAACATGTTGAATGCCCTATGCTATCACGATGGCATGTATCGGCAAAACAATGGATTCTAGAATACATTTGAATTGTCTCGTGTGTAACACGGATCTGTAGTTTAGAGTCAACGACCTTGTCTTTTTATTTTTATATTAAATTGGATTCTTATTCTTTTAATTGATATTTGTTTTACTTTGGTAGATTATTTATATTGAATTTTTCAATTTCATCTTTCAATATTAAATTGATTAATAATTAAGTTTCTTGGTTGAGCCTGGTCTAAAATTCCATAGTTTACGAGTTTGGAAAATCAATCCAAGTTTTAGAAATTCACTTAAGTTTGCTCTTTTTTTCGTTTTATTTATTCTCATGTTTTTTTAGTTTCATCCTTTAATATTTATTTATTTATTAAATTTCATCTATGGTCATTTTATAACTCTTCAATTTAATTCTAGATTTAATTCAACTCAAGGTCAATTTTAAATTCGACCAAGACCCAACCAGAAAATAAAATAAAGAAAGGAAAAAAGAAAGACACAAATTGTCCAACAAGGTTGACTTATTACGATCCTGTTCATTATCTAAATCATTAGTTCTGGGTATTAAACCAATGTGGGTACAACGTTTCACCATCTATCCATTTCATTTTCTAAATTTATTATTATTTTATTTTTTAAATAGTCTATTGTTTCATATTTATGTCGGGCCTACATAGAGGTTAAAACAATATAGTGGCATGAATTTTATAAACCAAATTATCATTTAGATAGGACAAGAAGTTTTCTCTTGACCTCCTAGGCTGAACAAGGCATGCCATTTTTTTCTTGTATATATCAAGATATATGATTGTTGATTGATTTGATCTAATACAATTCTCAAATTTTTCATTTTTCTTTTCAAATATTTAATGACTTGCATATAAATCATTAAATTGAATCCACTCATATATCTTTATAAGCAATAATTACTATTTTACATGTTATCCCTAAAGGTTATTATTTGAAATGTTATCTTCTTTTTTTTTAATTTGTCCCAAAAAAAAAACATATGACGTTGTAACATAGGTAGTTGAAATGTAATCCAAGATATTTTTTTGGGGGTCAGGTTGGTTCATAGTTTTATTTAGGTGTTGTTTAAGAGTGTGCTTAAATCATATTTCTTTAAATTTTTGAATTTATTATTTTTAAAATAATTCAAATTAACATTATTATTTTTTATATAGTTTTGATATGCTGATATTAAAAATAAAATAATAAAACATATTATTTTAATATGTTTTCAATCAAAAAACACATCTTAAAAAATAATATTTATTACTCTCAAAAAAGTTAACAACTTCTTGATGATCATGGAGAACATAATTTTCTTGTAATTACAAAAGAGAGATAAGTTTCTTGGCAAAGAAAAAAAAATGAAAATAAACTTAGAGAAAAGAATCTTTTTTATTATTATTTAAAAAAAATAATTTTTTTTTATTAATATGAATATTTGAGCCAACTTACATATATATCAAATTAATCTCACAATTCTTAAAATTAACACAGATATAAACTTACATCAGCTATTATATTAATTCATGAGATAATGACCTTTCTGAAATTCTGATAAGCTTTGTCATGAAATGGACCCACCCGTTAATGATAAGCAATGCAGCCAACAGAACATGACAAATGAGCCACGATCATGTGGGCCATGTTAAATGTCCACTTTACATTTTTAAATGAGCCACGATCATGTGGGCCATTCTAAATGTCCATTTTACTTTTTTTTTTTAAGTGAGATTGAAATTGTTTTTTTAATCAAAATAAAAAAAATATTTTAATTATTTTTTAAATATTTCTAAAAAAAATTAATGAGTTAATGTTAAAAATAATTTTAAAAATAAATAATATTATTTTAATATATTTATAAATAAAACATACTATAAAAAAACAATTCACAATGCCTCTGTATTATATTTTTATATTAAATTTATATTTTGATCTAACCCGTAACAAACTACAAGTAAATTAACTACTAAATACTATATAATCAATGAAACCATTCCAATAATTTAAAAAATATAAGCAACAAAAACAATAATTTAATTAAATTTTTTTTAAAATAAAACTAATGTTAAAAAAGGATTGTCACCTTAAACCTAGATATTTATTACACTATTTAATTTAAAACAAATCACTAATCATCTACTAATTTATTTAATTTCATTTTATAATATTTTTATGTTCATTTTACAAATCACTATTTGTATGAACATTTCGATTCTCATTTTTTATGGCATTTATATGTTTATGTTATTATATTTCATTTTATTTGTGTTTTGTCATTTCGCCCCTGTATTTTAAAAATATTTTTGAAAATAATTTAATTTTTATTTATTTTTGTTATATTAAATTATTTTTATTATTTTTAAATTATATTCATGTGTTAATGTCAAAAATATTTTTAAAATATTTTTTTCAAATTATTTTCATTAACTTCAAATATTATAGTATTGTTTTTTCTTGAATTGAATGTACTGTTTTTGGTTAAGTAATAAATTAAGGGACTGCAATTCTTGATACTGGATTTAAAAAGACGCGATATACACAAATATATTTGGAGTTAATACTTTGTTTTTGTGTATTTTAAAAAAAAACAAAATTGATGAGGGCCAGTCTATTTTATAATAATTAAGTTATAAAATACTTAATAATTAATTAGAAGTTAGAAACACGTGTAAATATATTATTAATCACAAGTGAAACAAAACTTATTTTCAATGATACGTTTTTACAATTTAAGAGTAAACAAGTTATTAAATTTAAAATCACGTGGGAATTTCAATATTAATTTTTCAAATTAAAATTTATAATAATGTTTTAAAAAAACCCGGTTTTTAAATTAGAGTGTGTGTGTGTGTGTGTGTGTGTGTGTGTGTGTGTGTGTGTGTGTGTGTGTGTGTGTATCCAAGAAGAATTGTTTTTATCAAGAATATTATATTCTATAAGAAGAGTAAGATGTTGAGTTATTTTTTTTAATTTTTTTAAATTAATTATCATTTTTTTATCATAGAATCTTATAAAAACCAGTTGATTTTTTTTTCTTTCTGATTGAAACTTACTCTAGAATTTATAATAATTTTTAGTCAACAATAAAAATGGAAAGACAAATAAATTAAGTTTTTTTATTGGAAGTTTGTACGGAAAGGAAAATTAGTTAAATTATATTTTTTGATGAAAATTGTAAGACCATGTAGAGTTTTATTTGAATCATTGAGTTTTATATTTACTTTAATAAAATAAAATGTTAAAACTCGCGTAAATATGTTGCTGATTACAAGTAAAATAATAATAATAATAATAATAATGGTGAATAAGTTTTTAATCAAATATTATAAGCTAAGAAAAAGAAATTGTTGATCCTCCAGCTCTCCCGGAATACACGTGGTGGATTGAAAGAAAAAGAGCACACTAAAAATGATATTACTTATATATGATATGTCGATTTAATAAGAAACTAATTTTCTTTATTTGCACACATAAATATTTGTTGACTTTTTTTTTTTTTAATTGAACATGATTTACTTTAAAAAGAACTTAAAAAGATCTTGTTATTAGGCCCACAACTTGAAGGGTAAATAAGCTAGTTTAACTTTTAGAGTTTATTTGATATTTGTTAGCGGTTATTTTTTAAAAATATTTTTTATTTAAATTGCTTGGAAATAAAAAAAATAGTTTTAATAAAATCTAACACATCAAATAAATTTCAAAATACTGAAAAATAATTAAAAAAAAAGATTTTTTTTCAAGTGTGTTTTTGAAATATAAAAATAATCATGCTCTACAGTGAAAATTAGTATAGTTGTTATTTGAGTTTTTTTCAAAAATAGTAATTGTAGTCTTTAGATTTTGGGATTTGTCTTGAAGAGAAATAAGTGAGTGTTTATTTTTGTGGTTGTAACCAAGTTTAAAAAAAATCTATCATATTAATGTTTGGTTATGTATTAAACTCATCGACAATCTGTATGGGGCCCACAAAATGAAGCACTCAAACCACGGTCTAGGAGAAACAGTTATTAGCTGCTTTTCATTGCTTTTATGGTCCCAATTGCAGACCGAGTTGAATTTGAATTCACATGAAAATTAATTATCGGTGCATGAAGGTGAAATTTGACTATAATAAAAATGGGGATGGTCATATCTCATGAACGATCATTTTCTTGTGCCCAATTAGTGCATGTTTGTAATCAAGGTTGAACATGTTTTGTGTCCATAGTTTTTTTCTTTTTAAATTAATATTTTTGAATTATTTTGATATAATAGCATTAAAAATAATTTTTAATAATAAAAAAGATTAGTTTGAATAGAAAACAATTACAATCACACTTTCAATCATCCTTTGTTGTATTATTAAAAAATATATTAAAAAAGTTCTAGATATTTTTGTATATTAAAAAAATAATTATGGTATTTTTATTATTCATTGTAACAATAAACTAACCTAGGTGGATCTGATTATTAATAATTAGTTTTTTTTATTAAAAATATATATAAAAAAATGTTCTGGCTTATATTTTTTTATGATATTGTTATTATAAGTAACTCATTGTTTTATTAATAAAATATTTTTTTTCTAGCTTCTGATCTTATTTTATTTATTTATTTGATTCTTGAAGTTGTTTCATGTGAATGCAATGTTTTTGGCTGTGTACACCTCATGCAAATTATTAACACGTAATATTTGCTGGTGATTATTAAAATTTTATATAATTATTAATTTTAAAATTATAAAATTAATGAAAGTATATCAAACAACTATATTAATAAAAAAATCATACTTACAAACACAAGATTTATTTACGTGCTTCATCTCCTATGAATGATTAAGTCATTAGTTTGTAATATGAACAAGTTACGTCGCTCATTTTGTAGCTCTTTATTAATTAATTAAAATCTCAAACTGTCCTTGCTTATACTATTCTTTTTTTCTTTTTAGAAATCTCTTTGACGTTTCTGAATATATATATATTTTTTTTTTGTTAAAAAAAATAATAATATATGGGTTCATTTTAAAAGACAAATGGTTAATAGATCTCATAAAAATATATTAAGCAAACCATCTAGTAGATGGCTTGTAGGACTTTGGTTTCTTTTATAATTTTAAGTTCGAGTTTTATGATTATTAATATGATAGTCACTGGAAGCTTATATGATGATTTAAAACTTATAGAATTAGTCAAAATGTACACAAACTTACCCAAATACTCATATTAAGCAAAACAATATATTAAGCATACAAGATTTACTTTATAGTTCATCTTTCACAAAAAAAAGTAAATCTAATCGTGCTCCATGTATCACCCTCTTCATATGTATAATAACTTACCAATTATTAAAAAATATCTTAACCAAATCATCTAGTAAATTACTCGATGATAAGAGTTTGAGACTAAAAAGTTTGTTTTCTCTTTAGTCTTAAGTTCGAACATTATGATTATTAATATGATAGCTACTGGATGTTTACATGGTCGTCTAGGACCCGTGAAATTAGTCGGGATATATATAAACTGACTGGACATTCATTTGTATTATAGAATGTTTTATTTTAAGCCAAAAACATAATCCTCATAAACGATACTATAATTAAAACGCCACGTATTGCCAGGTAACATGAATCATTATGACAAAAACATAGATAAGCAAAGATCCTCAAGGTGACTACGCTATAGAAATATAATTAAAAATAAACTAAAATATTCACATGGTTTTGGTGTCAAGGATCGAAGTTCAGCGAGCAAGCGAATGGGAAGATGGTTAAGGATTGCGATTCCCTTTTAATTCATTTTAAAAGGTGTGTTTTTAGGATTAATTAATAAATAAATGGATAAAATTATATTCTCTTAAAAAAATCCAGTACTCTTATTAAAAGTAATTTTTTTTGTGAAAAACAATATTTTAAAAATGATTTTGTGACCGTTTATAAATAATGATGTAAAGTGATAAATAAAATAATGATGATATGTTTATATTGGTGGTGGTTAGGGTTGTGTTTATTATGGGGGAGGGGGGCAGTGATGATGGTTATTAAAATAATTGAATAATATCATGAGTGAGTAATTATGTATAAAATATTTTATAAAATCTCATCAGTTAAAAATATTGTTTTAATAAATAAATTAAAATTTAAAAATTAATCGTAAAATATTTTATATAAATCAATTTTCATATAAATGTTTTTTTTAAATAAACACCTTCTTGATAGAAAAAAATGCAGTTAAAAGTAAAGTTTAATGTTTCATTTTTTTTTATAAATAAATTATCCACGATTCTACTGTCTATTTTAGAGTATGATTGGGGTTGTTTTTGAAAATATTTTTTATTTAGAAATATATTAAAATAATATTATTTTTTTAAAAAAATTACTCTTGATATTAGCATATGAAAATAATAAAAAAAATATTATTTTTAAAAATAAAATTTTCAAAAATATTTTTAAAATTCAATGGACCTTTTTAATGCTAGCATTCCACTTATCTAACATCAGAATCTATTATCTTAAACACCCCCTGATTATATGTTTTTTTCTGATCCAACCCTGCATTTTTTTTCTTCCTGATTTCAACCTGCAAACCATTGGGTGTTTTAATTGACACCCCTTCTATTATATTTCATCCTATTTTGCTATTGAATATCACACAAAAATAACTTATTTTGATTTAAAAATGCAAAAGGTCATTAAATTGTTAATTTTTTAAAATCAATTTTATATGATATTTTAATATTTTTATAAAGAAACATGTTATTTGATAAAAAGTATGAAATGTAACAAAAGGAGCACCAATCAAAACATCCTATAGTTTAGGAGTTGGAAAAAAAATAATCTAGGGGGTGTTAATCAAAATGACTTCTAAGTATAGAGAATAGAAAATTACCATGTTCACCCTATAGTTTGATTATTTCTACATTTACCCTTTATGTTTTTGAAAATTATAGTTTATATACTAAATTTTGTTATACATGTAACAATTTTCATCCCAAACTATCCTATGATTTAGTCTACCTTACACTCACTAGCGATGAAAATTTTGAATTTTTAAAATACGGAGAGTATTTGTAAAAACAACTAAATTATATGATAATCAAGGTAACTTGCTCTTTAGAGAATACCACTCTAAGCAATAAGTAAAACTCAACCTAATTATGAAAATAATTAAAAAGTGTTAATATTGTGCCGTGGGTTAGATAATTTTTTAAAAAACATAAAAAATATGCACGAGTTGATAATTTATTTTCTAATTGTACGTAAAATTTTGATTATGATTTAATGTATACACGATTTTTTTTTTTTAATTTTAAAAAACCTCCAAAATTATAAAAATCAAAAATCAATCAAATGTAAAATATCACAATCAAATATTGTTTATTTCCTCTCTATTTTAAAGATAAAAACCACATTCATTCAATTTTTATATAGAAAAAAGACTCGTTTACACAAAAATCTAATTTTTTAGTGGTCAAATTATGACTAAACGACAATTTCATTATTTTTATACAGGTTTCTTTTTTCTCATCATAACTCAATGACTGAAAAATGAACCTTTAAAATAGATAAAAATCATAAAAAATCGATATTGATTATGTATTTTTCTGGTCGTGTCACTATGAAAGTTGAATTTATATTACAATTAAAAACTTTATCTCGTGTAGTTAGGCCATAAAAAGATTAGATAAAAAAGAAAAATATAATTTAAAGATAAAATAAAAAAAATGGATGGAAATAAAATAAAATTGTTTCACTATTTATATATCCACATGAATAGTGAAGGAGTGGGAAAAAACCCCGATGTTTTAGTTTATGTATTAATTAATTAACGCGCGCCGATGAGCCTAATCCCCTAGCGAAACAAGCAGGCCTGTGTCCTATGAGAAAAAATAAGTTTAAGGATGGAAATGAAACATTAGATAACAAAATAGGACTAGAATGTATTTCAGCCAAAACTTATTACCTATACTGTGTGCGTGTGGCTTTCAAAATACAAAAATCACACAAACGGTAAATAGGGAGAAAAGGAAGTGGCATTCACACACACACTCTCTCCCTCTCCATTACCAACACCATAAAAAAACCTTGCTCACATGCCCACTCCACTCTCCATCCTTTCTCTTGCCTCGCCACTCTCCTCTGCCCTCCATTGGCATTTTCACCTCCCTCTTCACCTCCCTGTAATAAATTATTCCTAAAAAAACAGGCCAAAACCCCAAAATACCAAAAAAGGACAAAACATTAGAAAAAAGAAAGAAGTAAAAAAAAGCATAGATGAAGCTCAGACTGAGAATCTAACCATCGGCTCCTTCTCCTTCTCTCCCTCCTCGTCTCTCTCTTCCAAGTCCATACAACAATGGACTTCATTTGAGAGAAGAAGAAAAACCCACAAAAAAAGTTTTCATCTTTTTGTATTTAATGGCAGCTCCAAGTGGGTTGAGTTTTGACCCACCACAGCCACCAACAACTACAGAAGTATGTCAATGGCTAAAGAACTTACCCTTAGCACCTGAGTACCGTCCGACACTATCTGAATTCCAAGATCCAATTGCTTACATTTTCAAAATTGAAAAAGAAGCTTCCCAATATGGAATCTGCAAAATTATCCCTCCTGTTTTACCCTCTGCTAAAAAAACCACTCTTTCTAATCTCAACCGCTCTCTCTGCGCCCGTAACGGTGGTTCCTCTGCTCCCACATTCACCACGCGTCAGCAGCAGATCGGGTTTTGCCCCAGGAAACCCCGCCCTGTTCAAAAACCCGTGTGGCAGAGCGGGGAGACCTACACATTTCAAGAATTTGAAACCAAGGCTAGAGCCTTTGAGAAGAATTACTTGAAGAAGTTCTCTAAGAAGGGAGCTCTTTCTCCATTAGAATTTGAAACCCTTTATTGGAAAGCTACTTTAGACAAGCCTTTTTCTGTAGAATACGCGAATGATATGCCTGGTTCTGCGTTTTCACCGAGGAAAAAGGAGGGACACGGAGGGGTTGCTGGGGAGGGAATGAGTGTGGGGGAAACTGAGTGGAATATGAGGGGAGTTTCAAGGGCAAAAGGGTCTTTGTTGAGGTTCATGAAGGAGGAAATACCTGGGGTCACTTCGCCTATGGTTTATATTGGGATGATGTTTAGTTGGTTTGCTTGGCATGTAGAGGATCATGATTTACATAGCTTAAATTATATGCATATGGGTGCTGGGAAGACTTGGTATGGTGTGCCTAGAGAGGCTGCTGTTGCATTTGAGGAAGTTGTTAGGGTTCATGGATATGGTGGAGAGATTAATCCTCTTGGTGAGTTTTTTTTCCTCGTGTGCATTCACTATTGGAGCTACTTGTAGTTAGATTCCCCTGTTTTTGGGATATTTATATCTTTCTTTAATTGCATTGGTAGTCTTGTGGTTGTTTTTTACATGTCCATGTGAATTTTGTGGAATCTAGTTAAATGGAAGAATATTGTAGGTGTGTAGTAAGGATTTGTTTATTTGAACAATTTTTTTTGACAATTGTTAGAACTGGGAATGTTTGAGAAACTGATGTAAGTTATAAAGAAAGATCATAGAGCTATACACTTTGCAAGAAAGGCAGTGGTTGATTTATCTGGGGCGATTTTAATTTGTGCATTCTAACTTGCTTTGAGAGCTCTGAGGTTTGATTGTGTCTTTCAGGTATGGTTTTGCTTGTCACTGTACAAGTCCTTGATTGAATATATAAAGCTTATACTTTACTTCAAGTTTAAGCAGCTGTGATAGATATTGAGTGGGTCGTGTTGCTTTTTCATAGACATTGTGTGATCTAACTAGTTATGAGAGAGTTGTGGTGCATGTCGGGTGTCTTTATCTTGGAGGATATTTTTTTTTGAGGGTTTAATGACCATCCAGTTAAATTTCTTGGTGATTTCTGTGTTTATTCCTATCAGTCTCTGTATCTAGTAGTAATTCTTAGTAGCTAGTTTGAGTCGCTTGAAATGAATTGGAGGCACATGCATGAAGGATAAGTGTAGACTAATTCCAAGCAAATATTATGTGTTATCTTCATCTGCATAAAGTCTAATGCCGGCTGGAGAGATGATCGTGCATGAAATTCTGATGTTCTCCATGTAACTGATATGTGATTTGTTTCCCATTCTGATAGTACACAGTGAATGTAGGTCTCCTCTCCCTCCCTCACTGGTTCCTGCTTAGTTTCCTTAGAACTTTCCTTAGCTTTCTACCTGTATTATATGCAACTATGTGAGCAACCTCTAGCTCTTCCATTTTCTTTTTTGTGTCACCTGAATTTATCCTCTCGAGATGAAGAAAAAAACATGTTTTTTCTTCCTTGTGAGAATATGTGCTTTTTTGACTTCCCTACACTGCTTTCATATGTCACTTTGAAGATGCGGGATTCATATTTGATGGAAAGGCACTTTATGTTGCCAGATTAATTGATGAGACTATTTCTTTTATCTTCTTTGATTATCCTGCTGTTAAAAAAATTATTACACTGTTTTATTGACTGCTTCTGTGCCAAGTAAAAGCAACTTAGTTTAGATTTTAGAGTCAAGGGATGGCAGTTGTCTTTATTTTTAAGGATTCATTCTAATCAACTGAGTACTGAACTCCACTTTCACCCTTGATCTATCAGTTACATTTTCTGTTCTTGGTGAGAAGACGACAGTAATGTCACCTGAAGTATTTATCAGTGCAGGTGTACCATGCTGCAGGTACCCTCTTAATCCCTGCTCTGTTCCCCTCCTAAGCATTCTCCTTTAGCTTTCTAATAACTTCCTTAAATTTCAATATATGGGTCACTTGCTTACATATGAACTATAGATTTTTATGATGCTATTTCCTTGACTTAATTAAATGTGATTGATTAATTAGCAGTTTAGTGTGATTGAGAACTGAGTTGAAGTGCAGGGAAAGATGATCAATCCTCCAAAAGTGATTTCTTAAGGACCTGAATTTCATCTCAACCTTTCCCTTCACCGCCGAAAGAGCAAACCATAATACTTGAATAAAGCCTTTAATGTTTTGCTCGTGGCATGACTTTTATCTCTGTATTTCTAATGCTTCCAGTTGCTCCAAATCAGGTTAGTCCAAAATGCTGGGGAATTTGTGGTCACCTTCCCAAGAGCCTATCATTCAGGGTTCAGTCATGGTAAATTGCTTTTATATCTCACTTTAGCATTGTTCTTTGGGACAGTGATTATGCTGTTGTTGCTTTTGTTGATGCAAGTACATGCTTCATCCATTATTTTTGACTTCAAGGATTCAATTGCGGGGAGGCAGCCAATATTGCAACACCTGAATGGTTGATGGTTGCTAAAGATGCTGCTATTCGAAGAGCTTCCATCAATTACCCTCCTATGGTGTCTCATTTTCAGTTACTTTATGATCTTGCACTTGAATTTTGTACAAGGTATCCTGATTGAACATTTGCAACTTTCATCTTGGTTATTGAACTGCCAGTACAATTCTTTCAATGCCTTACCTGTGGGCTGTTTAGAGGTAGAGGCATTCTGCCTTCAAAAATCTGATTATTTCAAATTCAAGACTTTCTATAGTTCTATTAATATTGTGCTGCTGTACCCGTAGCATAGCAAGTGTTTCAATTCATTATTCTATATCTACTAATTTTGAAACGTAGTTGAATCTGAGATCTTCAGCATCACACTGCTGGTAAGAATTTCATTGGAAGTCTATCATATTGTCACCTCATTATTTGTTAATTCATCATTTAGGTTGATCCTCGTCAATTCTGTGTTTTATTCTTAGGCAAGTGTCTCTGGCATGTGAACTGATCTGTTGACTTTCTGTTTTAGGATGCTACCCTTTATTCTACATGCAATATTCATCATGATTATAGAATTATCATAGCTTTTATTTTCTCCATTCCAGAATACCTGTGAACATCAGTGCTAAACCACGGAGTTCAAGACTGAAAGATAAGCAAAAGGGTGAAGGGGAAATGCTGGTTAAAGAGCAATTTGTGAAAAATATGATACAGAATAATGACCTGCTTCATATTCTTGGAAAAGGATCTTCAGTGGTGCTTCTTCCACGAAGCTCTTCAGACATTTCTGTTTGTTCAAAATTAAGAGTTGGATCCCAGTTAAGAGACAGCCCCACCCTTGGATTATGCAGCCAAAAGGATGTTATGAAATCCTCAGAAAGCTCAGGTTCCGGTGACATCCTGCAGGACAAGGACCAGGAAATCAATCAAGTGAAAGGCTTCTTTTCAGTGAAAGCAAAGTTTGCATCTATGTGTGAAAGGAATAGATTTTCCATATTAAATGGAAATGAATGCTCAGAGAGTATGAACATAGGCACTGGAAGAGGTAGTTCCATTCATGGTGATAAGTTGTCAGATCAGAGACTGTTTTCATGCGTCACATGTGGGGTTTTGAGCTTTGATTGTCTTGCCATCATTCAACCAAAAGAGGCAGCTTCTAGATACCTCATGTCAGCTGACTGTAGCTTCTTTAATGATTGGGCCATTGGTTCTGGAGTAAATAGGGATGTTTTTGCTGTTGCTGATGGGATTGCAAATATTTCTGAGCAGAATTCCTCAAGTATGTTTGATGGAAAAACTAGTCCTTTGTTACTTTCCTCCATTACACGATAACATAGTAGTCGGAGTCAAGTGGTTCTTAGTCATGAACCAACCATGTGTTTAATTGGACGATGATTTGTTGTTTAGAATTTGGATTGCCTGGTACAAACCCTAAACATCAGTATGCCAATGTTGAAGCCTCTGGATAAGACCTGACCTTAGGAATAGGGAGGATTTGGGCAGGTCGATCTTATTTAAATGTTACCTTAATTCCCTCACAAATCATTGATGATGCTTTGAAGAATAATTTATTACTTTACATTTTAAGTGGGCATATCAGTTGGTAGGCAAAATTACTGTTCTTGATGCACTGGTATTTGTTGATATTCATGAACACTGGGATAGGGATTACTGGGAAAGAGAATACTTGTTCGTTGGAGGAAAATAAGTATGAAAATACTTGGGGCCAATCCATTACAGAACAGTTGCAGTGTGTTAATATGATGATAAATAAATAAATTATGTTTTTGTGGAATTCATAAGAATAAAAGTGGTCATGTTTACAAGTTACCTGGATTAACTGTGATTTTATTTATTCAAGACTTTCCCTGAATTGTCTCTATATGATTTGAAACAGACTAGGAATAACCTCTGGATTTGTCATGCAGTGATGACAGGATGAAAGTATAAAATCTGCTGCATGCCATAATAATGTTCTGGGGAATGTTGGTGTGCAGAACCTGTTTTAGATCAAACTGCATATTCTGCTGCCTAAATTGTTTGTATATCAACTCACTTATCCAATGACCTACACGATATATTTAACCTGCATATTGTATTTGTCTTTGTTTGTGTTTTCTTTCTGGTTTCATGCTTTCCTTCTTATATCTTCTAGTTTTCAACATGGATATCTTTGCTTTAAAACAGGATGGGTAGAAAAGAATACCACTGCTGGTTTTTATGATGTCCCCGTTCAATCTCCTAATTACCGTATTCAGATGGCAGATCAAGGTGTTGAAGTGGCTTCCAGCTCTGCAAAACAGTTAGAGGCTTCTGCTCTTGGCCTGTTAGCTTTGAATTATGGAAATTCTTCTGACTCTGAGGAAGATCAGGTTGAAGCAGATCTATCTCACGATGATGAAATTAACATGACAAACCATTCATTAGAAAGCAAATACCAGTGTCAGAGTTCTGCCTTCCCTACTTCCAAGCAGAAGTACTGTGATGCTGCAACTGGTGGCCTCCCTCAATCTCCATCAAGTCTTGATGAGCAGGATGATGTTCCTCTCAAAGCTAATGATATGTATTCAGAACATGGAGATAGACGGGATAATCTCAAAGATAAAACTGATGAAACACTCAAAAGTTCTTTTGGCTTCCCAACTGGTAACCCTGCTTCAATTGAATCAAACATTTTGGATGGCAGATACAGAGATCCGTTGTCAATGCCACACTTGTCTTTAAATTGTTCCCCAACTGTCCATGATGCTGAAAAAACAAAGCTCAACAGGCCTATTGCACCATTAGAGAATCCAGACATGCCTTATACCCAAAGATCTGACAAAGAGTCTTCATGCATGCACGTGTTCTGTCTTGAGCATGCTGTAGAAATAGAACAGCAACTTAGCCAAATTGGTGGGGTACATATATTGCTTCTCTGTCATCCAGGTGTGTTTTTCTTTTTCTTCTTCTTTATTTAGCTCATAATAGAATGAGTGCTAACCTTCTCTCATTTTCTAGTGTTTGTATTTCAAAATCAAGTTTCATGTAGAACTTTTCTTCTCGGGTGGTGCATGGCAAAGTATGAACGTAGAGATCATGAGATAATTGAGTGTGTTCATACTAGCACACTTGCTGTAGGTTGGTTTGTGATATTCAAGTGGCCACTGCTACTAAAATGGGGAATATGCGCCTTTTTTGTTTTCCTTTTCTGTTTCAAGTGACCATATACTGTACCTGTTCATAATGGTTTAGACTTTAGAGTCTTATACCATTTTGTTTCACTGCATGGTTCATGTAGATTGGTCTTGATTAATATCAAGTGAACTCTAATCTCCATAATAAGCATTTTTTTGCAAAGAGCACCAAGGGGTGCAATCCATACACAACAAACCATAAACTTATTTACATGCAAGGAATCTGCAAAAGCTTTAGTTGTGGAAAAAATAAACAAAATATTGTTTCCTATATGAGAACTATAAGTGAAGAGCCATTATCCAGCTTAAAAAACAGCACTTCACACTTGCCAAAAAAGTTCACAAGTCAAGAATTTTCCTTTTATCTGTGCGCTTTATACCCTTAAAGCCCTACCCTTCTTTTCAATTGTCCTGTTCTAAGGAACAAGATTCCCATTTCTGAAGAGAATTTGATCATGTGAACTGTGTTTTTAAGAGACGGAATCCGTGTAACATGGATGAAAAAGAGTTGCTGCTCCATACTATTCCTTTTTCTCTATCAGTGTCACAGTAAGAAAATTGCACTATGTTCCATTATATTACACATATTTACTCTCTACAAGCCTGTAGTTTTGCTGTGAAATTGTCACTTAAGCTGGAGAAAGTGTAGTCAATGTGTGATAATAATGATGGAAACTTTATCCATCATAGTTTTTTCAGAAAACTGGCATGTTTATTATGCTCAAGTCATTTCATCAAATTATATCAACTATTATTGCAAGAAGTTGCATGCTATTTAACTGTTTACTTGAATTCATGGATTTTCATTGAACTTTTACAGAGTATCCCAGGATTGAAGGGGAGGCAAAGTTAGTGTCAGAAGAACTGGGGATTGATCATCAGTGGAATGACATTACTTTCCGGGATGCTGCCAAAGAGGACGAGGAGTGGATCCAGTCAGCTTTGGATAGTGAGGAAGCCATGCCAGGGAATGGGGACTGGGCTGTAAAGTTGGGGATCAATCTCTTTTACAGTGCCAACCTCAGCCGATCTCCATTTTATAGTAAGCAGATGCCATACAATCCAGTTATATACAATGCGTTTGGTCTTGCGTCTTCAGTTAGCTCGCCCCCAAAATTCAAGGTGTATGGAAGGAGGTCTGGCAAGCCTAAAAAAGTTGTGGCCGGGAAATGGTGTGGAAAAGTTTGGATGTCAAATCAAGTTCACCCCTTTCTAGCGACAAGGGATCATGTGGATCAAGATCATGAACAAGAACAAGAAAGAAGCTTCCATGCTTTGGCAACACCAGATGAAAAGCTTGAGAAAAAACCACAAACCAGCAACAGAACTGAAACCACTAGAAAATCTGGGAAGAAGAGGAAAATAACAGCAGGGAGTCGATCAATTAAGAAAGTAAAGTGTCTGGAAGCAGAAGAACCAGATTCAGAAGACTCAATGGGGGATAACTGTCATAGGCAGCGTGTGAGGGTTCACAATAGCAAAAACAATGAAGACGCTGAGAGAGAGATTTCATATGATGTAGTACCGGCTAGTCATCAGCAGCATGAGAGGTGCAGACGCAGATGGGCCAAATCTGTTGAGAGTGATGATGCAGTTTCAGATGATCCATTAGCAGAGCATGTTCGTCAGCAGTATAGGAGAATGCGTAGAAGCAAGCAAGACAAACCTATCAAGAGGGAAAATACTGTTTCTTATGCTTCAGTGGAGAACAAGTTTCAAAAGCAGCTTAAGAGAGTTCACAGGAGTGACCGAGCCAAAAATTTTGAGAGACAATCTGTGGCTTCTGATGACTCGCTGGGTGGAAATAGTTATCAGTGGCATGAGAGAGCTCCAAGACGCACACAAGCAAAATATGCTGAGAGTGAAGATGCAATTTCAGATGATTCACCAGAGGAGAGTTCTCGTTGGCTACATGAGAGGGTTCCTAAGAGGAAGCAATTGAAATATATTGATGAGGAAGGTGCGATTTCAGATGATTCATTGGAGAGTGGCTCTCATCAGCCCAACAGGAGGGTATCAAGAGGCACGCGAGTCCAACTTATTAAAGGGAATGATATGGTTTCTGATGATTCATTGGATGAAAGGTCATATCAGCGGCTCCCAAGATTTTCTAGAAGTAAGCTGGCCAAATTAATCGAGAGGGAAAATGCAGTTTCGGATGATTCATTGGATGGCAATATTCATCAGCAGTGTGGAAGGATTCTTAAAAGCAAGCAAGCCAAATTCATTGAAGGGGAAGATGCGATTTCAGATGATTCTCTTGCGGACAACACTGACTGGCAGCGCAAAAGAATTCCTAGAAGCAAAATGGCCAAATTTGTTGAGAGTGAAGATGCAGCTTCAGATGATCTGCAGGAGGAGGATACCCATCAGCATCGCAGAAGAATTCCAAAAAGCAAAAAGGCAAACTTTATTGAGAGGGAAGTTGTAATTTCTGATGATCTGTGGGGGAGTAATGCTCATCGACACTCTAGGAAGACCCCTAGAAGCAAACAAGCCAGATTTATTGAGAGGGAAGATCTTGTTTCAGATGACTTGCTGGAGGATGATTCCGATCAGCAGGAGAAGAGGATTCTTCGAAGCAAGCAGAAAAAATCAGCAACATTTTGCCAAATGAAAAGAGGGATTCCTCGGAAGCCAAAGTGCATTGCCCCTAAGATGATGAAAAAAGAAACCCTGCAATCAATGAAACAAGAGAGGCGAATAAAGCAAGAGACTCCCCAGCTTCGGATTGGTAAAAGCGAGCTGAATGCTAGGCAGTTTGATTTACGTACTGAAGAGGGGCTTGAAGGTGGACCTAGCACGCGCCTTAGGAAAAGACCCTCAAAGCCTCCAAAACAGTTGGGGACAAAGCTGAAAGAAAAGCAACAAAACAGTAGGAAAAAACTGAAGGATGCTTCAGCAGCGAAGGCTCCAGTTGGCAAAAAGAATGTTAAAATAAAAGATGAGGAAGCAGAATATCAGTGTGACATTGACGGGTGTACAATGGGTTTTGGATCAAAACAAGAGCTTGCAATGCACAAAAGAAACATTTGTCCAGTCAAGGGGTGTGGAAAGAATTTCTTCTCACACAAATATCTAGTGCAGCATCGCCGAGTCCACATAGATGACCGCCCTCTCAAGTGCCCTTGGAAGGGATGCAAGATGACGTTCAAGTGGGCATGGGCTCGGACAGAACATATCAGGGTTCACACAGGTGCTCGTCCATATGTGTGTGCTGAGGAAGGCTGTGGACAAACTTTCAGATTTGTGTCAGATTTCAGTCGTCACAAGCGGAAGACTGGTCATTCGGCAAAGAAAGGAAGGGGGTAATATAAAGAACAGATGTAATTTAACATTGCTAATGAAATTGTTCAATTGACAGGGTAGGGCTAGGTTTAAAAGATATAGATTAGAGTTTCCCTGTAATTGTCATTGAGAGTAACAATTAATTCTCTTCTCCACCAGGGGTTTAATTGGCCTTCGATTTACTGCAACCTGGAGCAGTTGCCTGGATATTGAAACAGATTAACCTCCATTGCCATTTCTCAATTCTTGTTTCTATTCAAGGGTTAGGATCTTGCTGTTTTTATTAGCTGTGGCGCAGTCACTATAACAAGGCTAAGGTTAGCATGTGAACCAACTAGCTGAAAAGAATTTCCAAGCCATAATGTTTGTCTCCTATCATCTCCCTGCCCTTACAGTTTTTCCCTATTTTAAGCGTTTTTTTTTATTTTTTATTCTTTTATCTTAGCAAGGTCTCTCTTTAATTGTGCTCTAACTTCACAGCTGCATAATCATGGTGAAAGTTCTCGGACTGGACTCGGTTGCAGATTTAGGGCTCGAAATTCTGATCTCCCAGCCCCCCCAATTCCCCTCCCTGGCGGTGACCCAAAATGCATGTTAAACAAAATTGCAGCTTTAAAATAAAACAAATCTACACCATGGTTTCGTTTAGGTGTCAAGATAGCAGTAGAAGTAATGTTTGCCTTAAACAACTGGACCAGTTATGGCAAGGCACTCCTAGGCCATGTGTTTGAACTCTAACCTGTAACACTTGTGTCTTTTCAAACAGTCTATTTTTCATTAATTAGACACAAATAAACCTCTTCATATCTTAATTGCATAATAAAAGCATCAAATTATTCTTCAAAAGTAATAAATAAATAAATTAGTCAAATTTATTAAATTGAATTGAGTAAATGATCTATTCTCATTTTTTTATATTTTTTAAGAAATAATTGCATTACTTAATTGTTTAATTTAATAATAAATTATATCAGCTCCAGCAAAGCGCAGACCGATTATATAGTAAATATCTTTTTTTTTCCTAGGCTATAAATATATTAATTTATTCGATATTATTTTTTCAATACATAGGTGGCAGTAGCTCATTAAAATCAACACCACGTTTTCCTATAATCTTTTCTCTCCTCCTCTATTTTCCTCTTCACCAAATCAGGGTTAAAAAAATTGAAATGTGGAGGCAAAATGGAAAGACAAATTGAATTACCAGCCCAAATTCAAACCGAAACCCCTCATTCAGGATTTCAATCTTCTTCTTCGCCTCCTCCTTCTCACCCAGTTCCCTCTCAGTCGCCCGATCCTGATCAAACGGCCCAGGACGTCGGTGACTATCTTCATCAAGAGCTACATAACCAGATCGATTTGAAAGAGGAGTTTAGAAATCTGAATGATTCTCATGACGAAGAGGAGGAGGAGGAGGAGGAGGAATTCAAGAGTGATAAAAACAGTGAAAATTTTGATGAGAATGACAACGACAGCAGTGAGAAGGAAGGTGATAATTTAGAGATGAAGAATGAAAGTAACGGAGATGCTGATAATAATATAATGTATCATCAGTATCCAGTGAGACCTGAAGCAGACGATTGTGCCTTTTATATGAAGACTGGGGCTTGCAAATTTGGAGTTAATTGCAAGTTTAATCATCCTGTTAGAAGGAAAAATCAGGTACAACTTCTTATACTTTTTTCTTCTTTGTGTTGGTATCTGGGTTGGTGATTTTATGTGTTTAGATTTTTTGGGTTTTGTACTGTTGGTGTAGTGTTTCTAGAGAGGTCTGTGGTTATGCTGAGTTTGATGTGTATTTGAGCGTAGGATTTTGTTGTTATTTGCATCTTTATTTTTATTTATATTGTGGGTCTAGTGTTGTTGGTCTAAATGGAGTATCTTTGGCTGAAGGGAGGTCTTTGCTTATGTTGTGAGTGTTTATGGTGTTGATGTTGGTGGTTGCGATTGTTTTGTTTGGTTGATTTTGTTATTTTTATGAATAAGGGATTTGATGAATTTGCGGATAAAGAGGATTTTTGGTGTGGTGTTTGTTGAAAATGGTAAATGTGGGTGCTTGTGATATTTTTGTAAATTTTATTGATTTCTTTACTTGAAAAACGATTATTCAAAGTGATTCTGGGATTTGATTTTCTTGTCATGTGAAAATTTGTGGCTTAGTGAATCTAGAAACTTGATTTTATTTTTTTCCTGCTGGAAATTGTGGGTGTTTTACTGATTTAATATCTTTTGGTTGGATTTATGTGATTGGGTATTGTTAACTAATTATCATTTTTTATCCACTGAAATTTGGTATGTCACAAGGCTGTCAACGAGAAGGTGAAGGAAAGGGAAGAAACAACAGAGATGCCTGGCCAGACTGAATGCAAGGTTGTTATTGTTCTGTATTACTCACAATTTGAGGTTATGTTTACCTCTTTTTTTATTTTCTTTTTCTTTTTGCATGCCATGTTTTCCATAGGCAATCAATTCCATGACTCTTCTAATGCAGCCTTGGATCCCCAGGCTTTGGTACCTTTTTTTGACTGACTATTATGTTTGGTCCAAGTATTATGCTAGCAAGATGTGCTAAATCGCAGTCTTTGGCTTGCATATAGTTGTATTATAATTTCCTAGAATTTGACAGAGGCTTTATTTTTAGACATTTGGAATAGGATGATGTTTCTTGCTTCTTTCTGGTTTCAGATTTGTAGAATTTTACCAGTGAAGATTGCCTTTACTTTTGGATTGAATATTTTCTTCCTGTGTTTTCTTTTCCTGCAGGGTCATATTTCTTATTGTTTTGCTTGCTCATCTACATCTTTCTCTTTCTAATGGTTTTTGTTATAGAAAATATCTATATGCTGTATGCTTGCACTCATTACAAAGTAGATTTCTGTTAATTCTGGTCAAATGTAAGTCACTCATTTTATAGATGGTTAGTCAAGTTGTTTTCAGGTTCACTTTATTTATTTATTTATTTTTTCATGTACGAGTAAGTTGGTTTTAGTTGATGGTGGCAGTATTTCTTTGTTGAGTTCTTTGCAATATGTTTGGCTAAAGAATGGAATTTTGTTTCTTATTATAATTATTTCTTGAGCTTGCTTGCAGTACTACCTGAGGACAGGAGGCTGTAAGTATGGAAAAGCTTGTAGGTTCAACCACACGGGAGAAAATTTGTTCTCAGTGCCCCCTCTGAAGACACCAATGTCACCAATTTTGGAGCTGAACTTTCTGGGCCTGCCAATCCGACCGGTATCTATTAATACATGTTTGCCAACCATTGCTTATATTCGTTATAGTTAAGTGGCTTTGCTGGAAAACTTTAATAGTCATTATCAATCTCAGGGAGAGAAACAGTGTGAGTATTACATGCGTAATGGCTCCTGCAAGTATGGAGCTACCTGCAAGTATAATCATCCAGATCCTATGGCTGCGAGAGGAAGTGAACCTACTTCGGCATTTGTTAATGGGGGACCTGCTTCTCTACCAGCTCCATCACCATCAAGTGTAGGTTCTTGGTCTTCACCAAGGGGATTAAACGATCCTACACCCTTCATGCCATTTTTGTTCTCACCAAATCAAGGAGTTCCTTCTCATAACTCAGAGTGGAATGGATATCAGGTATTTACATTAGTGCTTTGCTGTCTAACTTTTATCACATTTAACCTGGCAACTTAGGAGTACTTTGTGATTTTACTAATTCCTTGGGTGCAATCTGAAATTGCCAATGGTCCTCCTTTTTTTGTCGCATGGTGCCTTTTGAATTACCTTTCTCTTAGCTTTTAAGATATTATTTTAGATTGTTTTTGAAATAGTTTTACTTTTAGATGGTCCATAAAATACATGTTTTTCTTTAATGTAATCCCAGTGATTGATCATTAGACCTGAAGGGGCTGACACTGAAAGGTGAACGTGAGTAAAAGAAGATGCAATTACAATGATCATTGACAATTGTGTCATATGCATGTGCACTTGCTGTTTATTGCATTTATCATGACAGATGTATGGATTACTTTTGCTGACGCCTGTCCTTAAAATGTTCTACACAGTCTACCTATGGAGTGTATTTGTTAGATTCAGTCACATACATTATTTTCTGGTGATCAGTTATGTTTAGAGTTGGTAGAGCATTGGTAACATTGTAACAGAGTGACTGCCGGATAATTATTTCTTGCACATAAATAATTATCTCTTGTTCTTGTATTGAAAGCTGAAAATTTCTTGCACATCCCTTGCCTCACAAATGTCAGATCAGTGAGGATTAATTTTTCCATTTTCTTTTAGCTCTTTTCTTTTCATCCTAGTAAAATTATGGTTGAATTGATGATTTCATAAATACTTGTCTTGACATGTCTTAATGGGGTTCATGTTTTTTCTTAGGAGTGGAGGTGTGCTTATTAAATTAAGTTAAACTTTGGTTTGAACAAATGATTACTGAAGTTTATGTACTTTTAATGGGTTATCAAGGATAAGATTTGACGCACTTTTCTGACTTTTCCAGGGTCTTGTATACCCTCCTGAAAGAAGTCTGCATCGGCCTCCATCTTATGCCATGAGCAACCCAGCAACTGAAAGTAATTTATATGCACCTCAGCAACAGCAAACAGTAATTGATGAATTCCCAGAACGACCTGGCCAACAACTTTGTGGTTACTTCATGAAATTTGGAGACTGCAAGTTCAAATCTAACTGCAAATTTCATCATCCAAAGAATCGGATACCAAAGTCACCCTCATTAACTCTCAGTGACAAGGGCCTGCCACTGAGACCTGTAAGTTGATTCCTATTTCTAGACTTAACCTTACTTATGAAGGGTTTATAAACTTTGGAAATGAATTTTGATATTTTGTTGTCCTTCCATTTTTTTGTCTTTGCTTGCTAGTGTTTTTCTGTTCCTTCCATTTACTACTTTAAATATCACTAGGAAATTTTTTTCTGGCTTGTAAGAGATAGCGTTTTAAAGTTTGAGTTATCATTGACTCAATATGGATTTTGGTTAAATAAGTAGAGCTGATGCATGAAGATAATTCCAAGCAAGTCAAATGATTCCTGAATAAGCCTCCAAGAAACACATTACACATGCTTCCGAACCAGTCCAATAAACTATATAGTCGGACATTAGCAAATTCCACTGAATATTTGAAATTAGTAGTTTTCTTATTTTTCTATAAGAACTGATGGGATTTTAAACATTGGCATGTATCTCTTACGGCTCTACTTTTTGTCTATCAAATCCAGGATCAAAACATCTGCTCTCACTACAGCCGCTATGGTATCTGCAAGTTTGGGCCTGCTTGTAAATTTGACCATTCAATACAACCACCTTTATCAGGATCTGGTGATAATCAGGACACTGCCTTGGGCGACTCTGTGACCCAGGAAGAGGCTAGAATGACTGAAAGCGGAAATGGAAGTGATACATCGGTTGAGCAGCCTGTGTAAATTTTTTGCATCAATCTTTGTAGTGTTCTAGGATCAACAAAACCAAAGACTAAGCTTTCTCATCAAAGCATGGATGTTCTATTCTAACTTATTTTTATTTTATTTTTCCTGAGCTGCCACACGCTTTTAAAACAGTGGCAAAATGCATTTATCTTGTTTTGCATCACCAAAAGCAAAAGTGAAACCAGGATATGTAAATCATCTCATTTTCACTCCTGTAACCATCTTTATTTATTCCAACTATACTTGTCCTAACGTTTCTGGGTTGGCCTGGTGGCCTTTTCTGTTGCCTCTCCTTTTTTGTCTACTTCGGGTTATAGTTGCTTTGCTGATAAAATCAAGGACTTTGAAAAAATCAAATAGAGAAGTGCTCAAATTTATGAACAAGGAAAAGAATTCTTTGGTAAACTAAATATTGATTTTTTTTTGTTTTATATATAATAATAATAATAACCCTCTTTTCCAAGTTTCACTTTCACATTAAAACAACTGACCAAGGAGTGGTTAATAAGCCATCTGCCCCTGGTATATACGGACTCCAAATTCGAAAACTAAAGCACAAAAGATTCAAGAACCAGTGTTCCATCGGTCTTGTGGTTTAATATTGAATTCAAATTGCATGCAACAGGGGCTCAATCACTGCAGTAACGTCAAAGGATAGTTTATTCTTTATCTCAAGAAGTTGCTCCCAACATAAACTCTCTGGGTTCCAGAGAGTTCTCTTCTGGAGAAGGTGGAAGGATTTATGGAAATATATAAGCATTCCTAGCTTTGATGAATCAAAGATGATAGATGATGTTGCACGGAAAATTAAGCCGTATGAACCCGTGAAGTCTACACATAATAGAATCAAGTTTTAGCTCTGCATCGTGGCTCGACCATAATGGAGAGATGGCTTTATAGTTCGATTTTCTTTGCTGAACTGTCCAGTGTTTCAAAATGGAGAGATGGTTTGAGATGATGTTTGCAAAGAAAGTTCAAAGGTTTGAGTTGGAGTTGAAACGACACAACTGGAAACTGCATTTGTTCAGATTTCTACACATTCCCAATTGAACTTGTTTTCTGGAAAAGTACGTGAAATTCCAATTTCAACGCCCTACCTGCTCTGTGTCATAACAATGTGCAAGCAGGCAGGGAAGTTTTTGTACTCTTTTTGTTGGGATTATTAAAGACAATCACACCCTAGCTGTCAACACAATCCTCGACTGATTCATTACAACAGTTACACCCCGAATTATCGCATGTAATTAGTTTTTCCCAAATCTGATGATTTGAGCTGTACTTACTATAGTTAGATACAACTCCTCTGTATATAATTAACACAATGAATCACTGATAGTAGCATAACATTTTCCACATTATTCTATCTCTTCTTATTCTCGATATTATGTCAGAGCTTCACTACTCAAACGAGCTTCTCATATGGCTAATAATGAGTCTTCTACACAACCACCACCCTTCCGCTCTTTCCCCCAGTTTTATTGTTAATCATTCAATCTCAAACAACACCCCTATCTCCATTAATGTTGCAGCCCAAACCACACTAAAACTTACCTCTTCCAACTACATCTCTTGAAGAGCCCAATTTGAATCCCTTCTTATTGGATATGATCTTATAGGTTACCTGGATGGAACTCTAACCTGTCAGCAAAGAAAGTAAATCCAAGCTGTTCATCTTGGATTCGCCAATACAAGCTTCTCCTCAGTGATATCCTAGCTTCGCTACAATTATCCCTTTTATTGCTTCTTCCAAAACTTCACGAGAAGCATCGTCCAAATTTGGCATAATGTATGCAAACCATCCCGTGGTCGTGTCATGGTAATTAAAGATAAACTGACAAAACTCTCAAAGGACACTCAAAGTGTGACTGAATACATGCAGATTGTCAAACGTTATGCTGATGAGCTTACTCTAATTGATGCTCCCCTCAATAATGAAGATCTTGTCATCCATGTATTGAATGGAGTAGGATCTGACTTCAAAGAAATCAGTGCAGCGGTGAGGGCTAGAGACAACCCAATATCACTTGAAGAGTTGCATGAAAAGTTATCGGATTATGAGATGTTTCTTAAATGTGAAACGAAAGGATCTGAAACTCCCATCACTGCCAATGTCATAAACAAATCCAATGAAAACAAGTATACTCATAACCAACAAGGACGATCCAACACCTTTGGTAACAATCGGAGTCATTACTCCAAGAACAGGAGAAATCAAAATCTAAGACCTTCCAAAGGTTTTTGTCAACTCTGTGATCAAACAAGGTCACACTGCCAAACGTTGTCCTCTCCTTAAAACTTTTTCACCTTCTTCATTTTCATACAAGCAACTTGGTACTTCATCAAACACCTTATTTGAACAGCCACGTGCTCACTTCGCTGCCCAACCAAACCTCGCATCTACAAACTGGTTGGTTGATTCTGGAGCATCATACCATGTTATTACTGCAGTTAAAGAAACATCCCATTTAAAAATTTAAGTTAATAAATAAGTTCCAGACTAATTTATATTATTCTATAGAAACTGCAAATCTAAAGTACCTCTCACTGCAAATGATATAATGATTGGTGATGATACAAGACTCCAAATTACTCGCTATTGTCCTATGAAATTATCGCCGCCGCCTAAATCATTCTTATTGTCTGATGTCCTATGTGTCCCTCTCATGCAAAAACAATCTCATCTCTATTTCTAATTTTAGCAAATCTAAACATGTGTCTGTTGAATTCTCACCTTTTGATTTTATGGTGAAGGATCTTCGCACGAGGGGACCTCTCATCAAATGAGCAAATAAAGACGAGGTTTATGATTGAACAACTCATGTCTCCCTCCCTTTCAAGACAATCATTGTCTTTGCTTTGTCTCCTCTCAAACCTTGCCTTATCCTCATCTCCTACCTGTGATGTTTTCTATAATACTGGCAGTTGCACTAAAATACATAAACGTCCCTTTCATATGTCTACCTTCTGGTTTTCCCCCATCAAATTAAAATCTGATGTCTCCATTGTTTTCACTCGGTTTAAACAAGTGGTTGAAAATTCTTCAAAACACCAATTATCTTCGTCTGTTCTGATGGTGGTGGGGAGTTTACTGCACTAAAATCGTTTGTTGAAACCCATGAGATTACATACTTCTTTACACCACCACAGACCCCTGAACATAACGGTATAGCTAAACGTTGTCGCCGCTATGTTCATGGAACCGGTCTCACTCTCTCGAGTCAAGATTCCGTTCCTCTTCAGTTTTGGTCCCATGCATTTCTCACTACTGTCTATCTAATTAATCGCGTGCCAACACCAACTCTATCCCTTCAATCTCCATTTGCCAATTTATTCGGTCATTCACCGAGCTATAGCGAGTGCCTGATTCTACCAACAAACACTTTTTTTTTTCTATGCACATTAGTGAAAATTACCTTTCTATATTCTCTATGCAGACATCAACATGTTGTCATTGCTAATATCAATAAAATTGCTGACCACTGTTCCAAAACATTGTTAATGTTTGAACTTGCTACCTAGAGCTCTAACACCCTGCTAATTTTTGTTATATTTTTCTATAAGATTGTTTAAAGCTTGATGAAGAAAGGTAAAAAAATCTTGAGATGATGTGACAAGAAAATATGAGCCCACTTTATAGTCTTAATGAAGTTTTGAGAATGTGATTAAAGTTATTATTAAAAATATATTTTATTTAAAATTGCATCGAAATATATATATATTTTTTTGATATCATCGAATCATATGAAAATGTTCTAAAAATATATATTTTTTTTAATTTAAAGTGAAAATTAAAGATATATTTTTTAAATTTTTTTCAAAAATACCTTTAAAATTTAAGGAAAAACATGAACTAACATACATTTGCTCTTGGTTGCACATATGATCGCTACCATCAACATTATTATACGCATCACAAATAATAAGTTTAGTTTGGAGTGAATAAGTTTATTTTTAAAATAAAAAATAAATAAATATATAAACATATTAATAAATAACACCAATTTGGTTACCATACTGGAGAGTAGGTATCCAACAAGCAACCAAAAACAGAAGTCGAAAAACAAAAGATGAAAGGCGGATAAAACTGCACTATTTCCACTACATTTTTTATGTCATGGCCTTCTCCCATTTCAGGATTTCTTCTCTTCACGTGTAAAGTTCTTCTGCATTTTCCATTTTACAGCTTTGAAAAACATTCTTAAAACAACGCATGCCATTGAATTACTTGTTCTCCTATTCTCCTCATCTTAGTCTTTTAAATCCTGGCGAACTCATCTGCTCTTACTTGCCTAAAAGCTGTGGGTGATTTGTGCACGTCTCTGCGTGAGAGAGTGAGATGTTATTCACTGTGGGGGATGCCTACTACTCGAGTTTAGATTTACAATTCTACTGAAAGTTTAGTCATGAATGCAATCAGCTGCTGTTTGATGGAGCTATATAGTTGCATATGAGTGAAGCCTGTTGTGTTGTATTGATGGATACAGGGAAATTGATGAATTCAGACTACAAACAGTCATCAGTATGGATTCAATGTTACGCACAGATTTGGGTCGTGGCCTTCCATTTGACTCAGCTTAAGCAGTGCAAAAGGTCAGATTAGAGGACAAAACTTAAGCAAGAGATTTGGAAAGACTGACAGCCTTTTATTTTTCCAACAGAGCGAGGAGCTGATGAATTCACGGCACAAGAGAAGTATTTGCATGCATTTAGTAATAAAAGGAGAGTGGACATTGTGTTAGAATCAATGGAAGAGTAGACGAAGGAAGCCATGTTGATCCTTAACACAGCTATAGAGTAAACACAATGGGAAACGCCAAGCTGATAATCCCAAACCCTTGAACATTTTTGTTATCTGAAAGAATCGGGCTAATTTCCATGGTATCAAACGATAATTTCTACTTGCATGAAAAGCAAAAGCAAAAGCTATTATAAACAAGTCGGCCCCTGGATATATCAAATTAAGCAAATAATTTCTAGCAGAAAATAATAATAACAAATGTAAACTGTCTTATTGATTAGTACTTTGTTCTTGCTCAGAGCCAGCAAATGAAACACTGATAACATCTTACGTAAACACAAGTATTCTCAACTTGTTTTTGACACTCTTGCATAATTATTTGAGAAGCATAAAGAAACATAAAATGAGAAAAAAGGAAACAATGCAAAAAATAAAAGTGAAGGGTATAGAAGGTGGGGAAAACAAAGAAAAGTATGGTCAGAAACCATTCAGTGCTCCATCAGAAGGCCCGGGCATTCGTAAGAGAATCCTCGCCCCGGATATGATAGCTTTCACCAGTCATTTCATCAAGGCCCTTATTGCAATATAAGTTCAACTACAGCACAGCCACCTCCTCTGCATGAAAAAATAATTGAGCTATAAGAAATCTGTAATCGGCAAACACGCAAATGAAAGGGAAAAAGGACTTGGATATTTCTCGTTTCAAACCTTTGGGGGATGCTTATAATTCTCATTTTTGTCATTTTTGCTGTACTCAGGTTCAGTTCTTCGTGGCGACACGACTTTTTCTTGACTGTTTTTGGTCTTCTTCTCGTCTCTAGCCTTGTTAAATATAACTGTGAATCCTTCAGCAGAGGCAGGGTTGTTCACATCCCACTCACCAAACTTGGGCAGAGGCCGACCTAGCTAAGAGAGAAAAATTATCGATTGTAATAGATTAGCCAATCTTCTCAGGACATTTTCCCACTTAAACTTTAAATGCTTGACAAGAAACTCAACTCATTTTGGACATTGAATCATTACTTAGAAGCTACAAGACTAAGAAACAAAATTGAAGCATTCGACACATGAAGGAACAAGATCCCAGAAAAATGAAATAACAAAAAGAATTCATAAAAAATCTCAATTACAGAAGCCATTCAACTCAAGATATCTAAATGATACTCGGATGATGAAATAAAATCCCATCCTCCTCAAAACATCATAAAGGCCATCTTGATCATCTAGTTCGGGATGAACAAGAACACAGACACCATACAAAAAACCCCACCACTTAGAATCGATACAACAAACAAACATTAAGGATCAAAGAAAGAGGAATCTGAACTAAAAGAGACAGATACGAGCAGGGAAATTAGAAAGATAAGAGTTAAGGGAAAAGAAATCTTACAGAAGCCATTAGAAAGAACAGAAGAGTGGTTAACACAGGGAAAACTTAGTTGTGATGGTTGGAATTTTATTGAGGAAAAGGAGAGACAATGGAAGAACAAGTAGACGTTATGTTCGTTTGGTAGTCTTTGCTAAATGCCAACTGTTTGTTAGTTTTGTTAGGTAGGTAATTGTGTTTGAGGCACCCACGTCGCTTACGCGCTTTGACGCACTAAATATTTTAAATATACATTTAATGAATATCAATCCAATATTTGGAAGCTATTGATAATAATAATACAAATAATTTTAGTATATTTTGATATAAAATTGTTGCTATAATGTTTTAGGTGCTAATTTAACTATAAGAACCACAAATAGTGAACGTAAATCATAATATTTATGGTGAAAATTAAGACTATTTTATCAAATAATAATATTGCGAAGATAATAAAATTTCAAAATTATATTGAAGACTGAGTTAAAGGGAATACAAAAATAATAGAAGAAAAGCATAGAATAGGTTTAATATTATTAATATTTTTTCTCTTTAGCGTAAATAACATCTTTACATTACTCAATTAAAAAAATCATGATACGGTAAAGCACACCAACAACATCATTACATTATTCTACCACGTTGAAAATTAAATTGAAATCTTAATTATAGTATTACGTTTTACAACTTTTTTTATTATTTATTAATGTATATGATTCTTGGTTTATATATATATATATATATATATATATATATATATATATATATATATATATCTAGCTAATTGCCCCCGCGGGTTGCCGCGGGTATTCTTGTGTATATAATTTAATATAATTAAATATACAACGATAAATTTATATGATATAAGTAAATAAAAGTTATAGATTAGGAGATAAAATGTATGAAATTTTGAGTTTAGTATGTTACGCAAGCATATATTACATCTTTTAGAATATAGATATTGCGTCATAAATGATCACAAAAGAGTGCGAACTACCATTAGAAAAAAGATCAAAATATTTTTACCCAGATAGTAACATTATAAAAATCATTTAATACAAAGAGGAAATGAAAATAATAATAATAAAAGGGAAAAGGAAGCAATATTAATTTAAAATATTATAACAATAACAACATCGGATTCTTAACATCTAAAATTATTATTGCCGTTAGTATAAAAACAATAAAAATTATCAAATTATACCGAGGGAAAAAATCAAAAGCATGAACACAATAGTAAGCAAGAAAAACAATTAAATTATTATTATTATTATTATTATGAAAGAATTAATAAATGAATGAAGTATTAAAAAAATTGTAAAAAAAATAAAAAAAATACAATAAAAAATTAAAATTATCATTCTTATCACTTTTAACACAATAAAAACTATGAAATTGTTTTGAGGGAAACAAATCCTCAAAAACATCAACAAAACAGTAAGGAAGAAAAATAATTAAATTATTATTATTATTATTATTATTATCATTTATTTATTTTATTTTTGTGTTAATAATGAAAAGGAAAAAATGGAAGAGAGAAAAAAATTCTAAAAACTTCAACAAAAGATTAAACAAAAGAATGAAACAAAAACAAAAACAAAAATTATCGTTGCTGTCACTGCCAAAACAATAAAAATTATCAAATTATCCTAAGAAAAAAATCTTGAAAAACATTAACAAAAGAGCAAGCACGAAAAACAATAAAAAATTATAATTGATGATAAAAAAAAACAATTATTAGCTGAAAAAAATTATTGAATCTGAAAATTTTAAAAAATATATGTTCTATGTTGCGGGTTGAACGAACAATTTTTATAGGATTTGCTGGATCAAAATTAAAATACAATTTTGATATATGCAAAATTCAATATAATAAAATAGCTCAACACACCTTATAATAAAAATAGCAAAATCAAAGCCTTAAAATATAAAATTATCATTGCTTTTACTATTAAAATAATAAAAATTATTAAATTATCCTGGAAAAAAAACTTAAAAACATTAAGAAAAGAATAAGTAAGAGAAACAACTAAATTATTATTATGTTAATAATGAAAGAAACAAAAATAAATGAAAGACTAAAAATTTCCTAAAAACTTTAACAAAAGATTAAAAAAAAAACAACTATTATTGCTATTATTGTCAAAACAATAAAAATTATCAAATTATCCGGAGTGAAAAGAAACATTAAAAAAAAAGCAAGTAAGAAAAACAATTAAATTATCATCATCATCATCATCATCATCATCACTATTATGTTAATAATGAAAGAAACAAAAATAACTGAAAGACTAAAAATATTCAAGAAACTTTAACAAAAGATAAAAAAAAAATTATTATTGCTATTATTGGCAAAAAAAAAATATTATCAAATTATCAGGAGAAAAAAAAAACAGAAGAGTAAGAAAGAAAAATAATTAAATTAAATTATTATTATTATTGTTGTTGTTGTGTTAAATACATTTATATATACATGGATAAAAGTTGGGATTATTCTAGAAATATAAAAAAACTAAAAGTATAAGGGTTGAAATGAAAATCAAATATAAAGGGATTAAATGAAAAAATTAAAAGTCAAAGGGCTAAAATGCAAATTACATTGAAAAGTTGGGATTATTCTAGATATATAAAAAAACTAAAAGTATAAGGGTTGAAATGAAAATCAAATATAAAGGGATTAAATGAAAAAAATTAAAAGTCAAAGGGCTAAAATGCAAATTACATTTATTGTCAATTTAAATGCTAGGACAAAATTGAAAAAATCGGAACTTGTGTACCGAATTCATTGAGTTATTTACAGACAATCCTGAAATTAAAAGTAGCAGGACCGAAGTGAAACTTTCATATTGAATTCATTAAAATTGGAGGACCTAATCGAACAAAATAAAAACTTATATAACAAAAATCAGGACCAAAAACCAAATTCAAAGTAAAGGGACCGAAGTGAAAAGTAACAAACAATGGGGGACTCTTCTGCACACTGACGTGCAGGAGAGAGAAAAACATGGTCGGCGTCTTTAACCGGCCACCGCCGCGTCCACAAACATGTTGTGGTTACACGCGTCACCATGGGAGGAAGACCACACGTCGACGCATCGAAAAAAACTCCGGTAGCCCATTTTTGGTCACCGTATGACGCCGCATGCGCCACCTCAATAGGACGTGAGGCGAAAAACCATCCAGCGCGTTCGACTCACGCCCTGACAGACACCGAATTAAAAATTTGAAAAATATGGTCAATTACCATTCTAACCCTGTACCCAATTCAATGTTTTTGTCTTATTCAAGGCTATTTAGCCATTTCAGAAAATATTAAAAAAAACCAAAAGTTGCGGCGGACCGGACCGAACTGGACTGGTTCGTACGCGCGCAATTACACCGATGTCCCTGATCCGGAGGCGTAGTTTTGTCTTATTATAGGGGGCGAAATCGGTAATACACTGTTCACAACTAATTATTTTAAAAAAAAAGACAGAAAAAGAAAAAACCGAAAATAGCCCCAGTTGACCAGCTTATTTTGACGCGCGGATGTAGGAGAAAATCGGGCGCACACTGCCGTAATCCACAGGAGAATTAGAGACATTGCACAGTGTTTCAAATAGTAAAAACACCACGGCAATTATAATATAAGTAATATATGTATATAACATTGTCTATTGAATTGACAGTTATACTATTTCCTTAGTGTCAAAAAACTTGTTTACTCCATCTATACATTCATTTTTTTCAAAATAAAACAGAAAAAAAAAATCTCCCACCTAAATATGCGAATAGTAGAGTATTACTATCAAAACACTTAAAGAGTAATAAATGTCGACTTGATGCGAACATATATAGGGCATCCAATATTTTTCAGAAGTAATTAAAGCCTGCAAGTAGTAAGAGTTTAGTTATTATCAGTTTCATTGCTAGAAGTCGCACAGGACAAGTTTAGTTTTTTTTAATGGAGAAAAAAAGGCAACATCCGAAAAAGAAGGAAAGACAGGGCAGGGAAGCCTGGTTCGGCTGAAAATAACATGCATGCATAGATGGTTCTCTTACAACACGAGATTGTACAAGGAGGCAACTGCAGTTTTTTTTTCCTGAGGGACAGTAATGATTCTATGAATAGGATCCACTCCAGTATGGAAGCGGAGCTGCAGCAGGGAAGGAGATGGAAACGCAGGAAACAATGTAATCGATAACCACAGGCTCACTATATTGACCTCGAAAGTCCCTAGGAAATACTAGAGACAATTCGACACAAAACTACCCCAGCAGCGATCACAAGTAGAGATATATCAGTGGAAAACTTGTACAGATACAACATTTACAGTCATTTTAAATCCTAATAACTTATGAAGGGATCGATATCATACAAAAGAGTACTCAGCTACGATCTACAATCTCTACAACAAATAATCAGATCCCGACGTTAGCTTTGTTTCCAGCAAGGATAAGTGAGATCTCCAGCCCACGGCTGAATGCTTGGTTGAAGAGCAGGCGAGACTGGAAGGTAGAAACGAATGGAAACCATGATAAAATTGCAATTGGAACAAAAATTACCATGCCCATCCCAGCATCATACATCCTGGCAAATTCACGCACTGAATCCCACAAGCCTAAGCTCCATACTATCCTTTTCCATGCGATAGCAACCTGGTTCAGCAGAATTGAAACGGGCTTTGCAGTCAGTGAAAATAAGATGACAAGGGCATTGATGATAAGATGCAGTTTAGGACTTGATAAAAGCAACAGTTTAGAGTTTAGTCCATCAAAGTGCATGTACTCTACCAAACCACGCAGAAGAAGGCTGCTAAATGAAACAACACATCCTTCTTGCCTCTCCAGCAAGCTCTTTTTGCTTTCCACTGCTCTTTTTTTTTTATCTAGTTTTCTGAGATGATGTGCCTAATAAAATGCCTGTTGTTATCACATACTTGTCATGGAGTTGCCTTCACAAGTAAACACTATTACTACTTGGACTTGCAAGCCGAGACACAGGCACATATCCTAGAAATTTGTTTACAGCTCGCTCTCAAAAAGGTAAGCCAGTTTTTGCTTACAGAATAAGACCTTTCATGTCTGCTTTATACAGAAATATTCATCACGTGAATTTTCATTTCAGACATTGCTGTTGATGCAGTTCTTTGCAGAAAATTGCACGTGAGCATTTTCAACTTACAGAGAGGATAGTCCATCCAGTGGCAATAAATGCAAGAAAGCTCGCAAAAAGATCAGGAATTGACAAATCAGTGAAGGCAACAGCAAGGCAAAGAGCTGCAACAAGTCCTAACGAAGCGACTCCCTGCATGAATCGCATCAATAGCTGGAAGCTGGTAGTTCTTTTGGGGCTGTAGGTGAAGACCTACATGGTTATAGGACAAAGGATACATACGAACATGAGTATACACATACTCAAATATAGCTTCATAAATAAAAGAATAATAGATGAACATAAAAGGATACAGACCTTAAATATCATGACCAGGCAAACCAATACGACCCAAGAGAAGCCATAAACCTAAACAGCAAAACCAAATGTCAAGATCAAGAAGCAAGGCATGCTACAGTTCAAGTTTGCATTATTCAAACTATAATATCCATCTTCAACAAACGATCGCAGCATTAAATTGGCAAGGAGAAGGAAAAAAAAGGGTCATGCAAAGAAAAATTGTTTCTTCCTGATCAAACAAAAGGCTGTTAATTGTTGTTTCTAAAGAACATACAAGAGAAACAACATAACAAACTTCTATCAGAATAAAAGATAAGAACTATACCGCAAGAGATGTGCTCTTTCCTGTGAGATGGAGCTTGTATACAATGCCATATTGAAAAATGAGGAATCTCAAGCTTAATATTGTTTCCAATATACGACCTCTCAAAGTTTGAATATGCACCTGGAGAAGAAAGAAACCGACTTAAAAAGTAATAAATATTAGAAAATGAAAGGTACAAAGCACCACAATGAACATATTTAAATACATAGAACAATGTATAGCAACTTTAACACCACCTGTTCTTCTTCCCACCATGATTCCCAGCTATTATCTCCCTTAACCCCTACACCACCTTTATATAGAAGCCAGCTAGTCCAATCTTCAAAATCATCAACAGTTCTGTATGCCAACATCATGGTAATCAGCAGACAGCTTAGTTCTTACAAAAACATAATAGCTCTATAAGTGTATGATATGCACACTTCCACTAGAGTTATGAAATTAGGGGCCAATAACTAAGAACATGAAGCTTACTTTTGCCACTCAAAACCAGAGGGATTAAATATGTAAGGAGCAAATAACCATGAGATGACAAGAAACCAACTGCTGAGCGTCACCAAAACAAAGGACACAGCACCTCCATTTGTGTACCCATATGCTAGGTATACTATGAGAAGCAAGGCAACTTCAAGCCTGAAAGAAAATAATGAATGTTTTATAACAAAAAGAGAGAGCTTTCAACTTTAGACAAAATCAACCTGATTCTTCCCCGCCCCGTCTTGACTCAGGATGGAGGTGCTATTAGAAAATAGAAAATAACAAGAAATCATTCAGGTAAATATACTCACGCTTTAACAAAATGACTTCTTGAGTAAAGCCTGTAATTTTCAGCAAACTTGATGTGACGCACCACAAAACCTCTACCAGTTGCTCTGTACTGTTAGCAAAATTCAAGATGCATATAAATCAATTTCCAAGCATGTAGGTAGAGGGGTGTGTGTGAAGAGAGAGAGAGACATACTTTTGCACCTCCATGGAGGATAGTGCGTCCAAAATAATGAGTTCTGGTGCCCAATGAAAATGTGAAGAAGACTGAACATAACTGAAGTTGCATTGTAATAAAGCTGAAAACAGCCTGGAAAACCAAACCAAAAAAAAAATTATTACCAACCAGGACCATTGCATTGGAGTAACAGCATTAAATTAAATAGCGTCTCCATGATAAATCCTAGAGCGATTTTGTATAACAAAAGAAGCTAATTGCCTAGAAGGAAAGAATAATAAACACGCTGTAATGATGGAAATTAAATGGACTAACCTTAAGCAATCCAAGTTCAAGTATAAAACCCATTATCATGGGGACTGCAGTAAAAACTCCAATCTGGACCAAGAACTGTGCATTAAGAGCAGCATCCAAAGCTGTATTTCCCATCTTCATTGCTCTAACTGATATAGCATTATCAAGTCCAGAGAAAGCCTGAAAGAATTGATGCAATTAAAAAATGTCCTTGTCTAAATGAGAGAATATGCTTGTTAAAGCCGTGTGCAAAAGACCAAGTACATATGAAAAATAATTTGACAGGCTGTATAAGAAGGCCAAGATCCAGCGGTTGTCTTGGAAACATCATAGAGTATACCCACAGGAAGTGAAGTATCACAACGATCCTCGAAACAAGTGAGAAGTTTATAATCCCATTTCAAATTGAAAAGCCTCATATCCTAAATAGATATATTGATGCAAAACTCTTAAAAATCTAACAACACTTGTAAATGCAATGGAACCAGACTCTTGAAAAACTAACAAGATGCAACCAACCTTGTACAAAACTTATATGATGCAAAACTCCATTGGAGTCGAAGTTCAAGCAATCTACCCGACATGTAAGTTTTTCAAAATGAATAACTTACAAATTGACTTCTTTATCCCAGAATAGAATCAAAATCCAAGTACATTTTATTGGGGTTAGGTAGGGGGTAGCATGGGACCCTTTCCAATTATGAGCATAACCACAAGACGTTTCCAGTATTTTAAGAATGCTATATTCAGAGAGTAAAAAAAACAAATATCTATGTTCAGATTTCGAGTTTCTTCTTCTTTTCCTTTGTAGCTTAGCTTACAAGCATTCTTCTAATGATGCCCAAAATTCTTTAAACAATATTATGACAGATAGCTGGTTAAATGTCCAACAGATAAGGAAAATCCCAGCAAACACACCAATACTATGAAATTCCCTGAAAATGGAAAAATTCCAAGTCTCTGAGAAAAATGAAGTAGAAAAAAACTTGAAATCATAATCACCAAGCTTGCAACTGGTCATACAGGGTCAACTGATCCAGACAAAAAGTTTCAGAGCTTGCAGCTACGATAAGTCCCTTTTTGAATAAATTATAATTTCTAACCACTATATTGAAGTAGTTGAGGTTTAAATTAAAATAAAATAAAAGAAATTTGCAGGGACAAAAAAAAGGTCAAATTATGACAGCAAAAACGAAGTTTGGTAGATTACCAGGTAAGCCCTTCCATACAAGAATACATATACTGTGAGGACTGTCATCTGCATCAAAGATACATTCCTTGTCAGATAAACCAAAAGGTTAGCTACCTGGTTCAAAATTGTTTATAGTGATAAAACAGATAAAAGAAACAGACATACCATAGTGCACACATAGAACCCAACAGTTGTGAAGTAGAAAGAAAGCATTCTAAAGAAATCAAGTAGTTGCCCAAGCCTGTAAACATCCCTGCTTAGAACTTGCTCGCCATTTCCTCCTGCCACTTTCCCTTCAAAAAGGGCAATCTGGTTTAACCCAACGTCTCTTCCCTTTCCAACCTACATGGAGCAGGATATCGAAGAACATAGAAGATTTATTTTCTTCCAAATATAAACTAAAATGAAATAGACAAGAGCAACAAACCTGAATATATTCATGGTGAGTAATATTTCCTTGCCTCAACGTGGTGTTAAACCCTGCAGCAATTCTCATCTTAGTTACATGAAAATCAGTTGACATAAACTCATTTGAGCTCGTTACAACTCAGTTAGCCAACATGTCACCCATCCAATGTTTGACAAAAATGCCCCATGTATAATAATCCTGTTGTACCACTAAATATCAGCTTAAAAGCCTTCTGCCCCAGCAAATAAAACATTCAAGAGCCATATCCCAGGTACCAACTAACAACAAGATTAACTAAATCATAAAAATACATTGCACCTACTAATCAAAACTAGCACTTTGATTGGTTGACCAAATATCCATATGCAACATAGGTAACAACAACAGCAATGAAGCCTCATATCCAAACTATTGGGTCAGCTAATGGGTGGGGTGTGTTGATGAATAATACAAATCATATTTTGGGACCTCACCTAACAGCTTAAGCTTTTAGGTGAGATGATTCCTTAACAAGAAGACTGGAGATTGAGCAATGATCATTCAATGTGCTTCAAAATGCTAAGTAACCACTAGATCACTAGAAATATAATGCAGGCCATAAATGTCCAAAATGCATGTAAATTTACATTTGAGCAGGGCATCGGACAATGAGTATTAGTTTAATAATGAGAGATTCCAGCACTGTTAGGAAACTTGGGGGTACAATCAGGAATTTACTAAAACTACAAGATTGAAAAGTACTAGTCTATCCTCCAAAACACACATGATCTATCCAAGAATAATGGGATTTAACAGGTTAGTACAGAATTTAACAAGGGAAACACCACCTGTCCAAATAGAAATTCAGATTTACTTTAAGTCAAATGCAACTCCATAATCAATAGCTTCTGATAATTTCCATTTATTTTGCATAAATGATAATGATTTCCAAAATTTCATTAAAAATATACCTGCATATATATCTTCACTAATATTAATCACACGTGATGCCTTACTGATGCCACCTCGAGTTATATGAAATATACGGTCAAATACATCTGGATGGCCATAGTGCATGCGTACTCTGCAAGATATTTTTTTCAGCCAAAAATCAAAATCATAAAAAACTATGCAGGCTATCCTTTAAGAGAAAAAAATTATCATATTAATCTTCATATAGTGCACATGCAAGACAATAAAGATGATACAAAATAAATGAAAACCATCATGAAAAACACACTTAAAAAGCAAGGAACACTACACTAATTTTTCCAATCTAAAGCCCTCGAAGGGGAAAAATTCCTAAACTCGATGCCTTTAACTCTTAAGTATAATAGGATATGGATAATGAAACAACTTTGATTAGTACTATAAAGAAACAGACATTATGACTATTCATCATATGTTATTGCAGAAGTTTTGCACAGCCACTAATAGTTTGACATGTTTCATATCTGCATTGTAATTTATACTAAACAAAAATTAGAATGCAAAGTGAATCTAACTCAAATTATAGCATAACACACACCTGTCTATGGAAACCAAGCAACTATTTAAGAAATGGTTTTAATGATTGATTATTATATTGAACTGGTCACAGAGAACATTCTAAGTAGCAGAATCCATTGTGGACATCATGTTCATCAATCTCGCTCACACACTTTACAGGGCTGAAACAAGTTAGAGACTGCTCACTTGAGTGGATATGCTAACACACGTTGGCCCAATGTTACAAAGCTTGTTTCTTGATTGGACATGAACCAGGCTAACGATGAGACACTGTAAAAATAAACCAAAAAACAATTATTTAGAAGATTGAAAGAGCAAAGATTAAAAAAACAATCCGGTACCCATTATTTCAAGGAAATGTAGACAAACCTTCCTGTGAAAACATTTTCCCTTACACCAAGGATGGTGGGAGGTCGAATGCCATGATTTTCTCGAAATTCCTCTAGAAGATTTCTCATTTTCATTGCCTCTTCAAGGTAGTTGTCCTACAAAAGGGCATATAAACCAAGGTTTGTTATTTAAATTCTTCCCAGAACACTGTATGCAAGGAAGCATCTACGGTTCCAAAACTTCTTACAAAAGAAAATGAACAATTAGAAACCTTGATGCGAGAGAAAATTCATACTATAGGTAGTATACTTTAAGAAACATTTGCAAACACATGCTGGCAAGAAACAAGCATCTGGTAATATACTGTAAAATCCATACAGTACTTCTCACTAAAATTCAAACTGCAGCAACCACCAAACCAACAAAATTAATCAGTTGTTAATCACAGCAGAGGGCCATATATCATTTTTCAGCATACATGACAAGACACAAGGTCAAATCCATTATTTCAGAGCAACATCGACAATTAGAGAGAAGTGAGGAAGATTTTTATGATCAATTTGGTTTGAGTGCCTGCTGAAATAGTTGGAATAGAATCTACAATAATTTTAAATGAAAAAGATCAGTACATGTTTCATCATCTTTGAAAGAAAAGACACTTTCAGTTACCATATTAACCGCAACTTCCTAACATGTTTTGGCGTGATGATGAACAAATTATCCCTCATACCAGAAATATAATAATATAAATTATAAAGAAAGCCCCTGCATCATATATGCTGTTCCTTGTCAACCCTGCACCATTCTGATTGCAATACGAGAATATTCCAAAAACTTAACATTAACAAAGGCTGCTGGAGTTGCAACAAAAATGTTGTGTCATCAAGAAGCACATTCTATCTATACATTGAAAGACACCAGAAACAGCACCAGCAGGTACTTCATATGGTTTCTTGAGAATAAAGGTCATCAAATGTAAAACATGTCTCTTCGTGGCCAGATAAAAGCTATAGCAGAACACTTCCCTAAATAATGGCATCTAATCACTATCACTAAGAGATTGAGAAATTTCTTTGGCTTCAACCCCAATGAACCGCACAGGAGTTCCGTGTGCCAAGAGAAATTATCCACTGATCAGCCCCATCTACTATGAGCATCCAAATGCAATGTGAACTAGGCATATTGCTCCAACTCAAAATTCAAGTAAAATATACAACCAATTCTCCAACCAACATCAATCATAAAAGCTAGTGAAAACTTCAAAAATGAAGCAAAACACCATAAAGGAACCTAAGAATGAAGCAACACAAATAATGCAAACACATGAACAAATTATTGCAATAGTGCACACATCCATGAATATGAATGCATATGTAACCTGATTCATGTCAATAGTCTGAATGGCTTCTCCACGAGTGAAAATTATAGCATGGTTTTGGTTCTCAGGCTTCCCTTCTCCGAGCTTTGGATTTCCAGGAAGTTTGATTGAATATATTTCCTACATATAATGATAAGGCACACAAATACCACATTTATAACAATGCCCAAGTGAATAAACTATATGCACAACCATATCTTTTCCAAAGCAATGAGATAAATGCAAAGAGAAAATAATTTGAAAAGTCAATGCCATAGCCAATGCCAGATTGGGTCAAAATGTAGATTGCAAAAGCGGGCATAACTGAATAAATAGAACAAAACATTGCCTATAGAGCCTTGCCTCTAAAACTGTAGAACCATAGGTCTTACATGTGAAAGCAACTGAAACAAAGCCACAAAGTTGTTCAAACCTTCCACAATATCCTAATCAAGTTATCACTAATATCTATAGTTATATATAAAAACACAAACTGTTTAAGATATTTTTTATCGACTACTAGAACAATCATTTTTAGAAAATGTATGACTATTATATCACTATAACTCTATTATATTTTTGATAAATTAAAGAGTCATAATCAAAAGCAAAAAGCAATTCCTACATCAAATGCATTGTCAATTTACTTTCACCATGCATGCACTTGAAAGCTCTTAATCTCTTGGACAAGTAATGGCAATCACGCACACAAATTATTTTTAATTTAATACACATGCTTAATAAAATTATGGATCCTTTTATTGTTGACTCAATTAATGTTCTTCATTTAACCATGACTAGCAATTTATATAAATATAATTTGTTATTGAAAAAAATAACTCAAAAGTCATCAAATACAGAAAATTATTAATCAGTTTAACACTTAAAAACTCAATATCCTTAAATTTAACAATAGCTTCTCCACATCCTATCACATTTTCATATTCAATATAGATGCTAAATCAATTGATATGTTTTTAGATATAGGAAAAATTATTAACTAACTAAATAAGAGTACAAAGCATGATGAACAACTTGAATACAAAGCAACCTCAAAATCTAATTTAATCACTTAATTAATTAAAAAAATGATTTTTTAGCAATTTAAATAATACATGTGGATGCACACGCCAAAATTACTAGTTTCTTTAGCAAAATGATCTTGGAAAACCATAGAGAACATTGCACCACAGACAAACATTACAAAAGAAACTGCCTACCTGATCCTTTCCATGTATATCAGCTTTCACAAGCTTGGAATAAAATTCTTGGGAAACCTGTCCACCATTATCAATCTCCTCCACATGTATGTAAGCAACTCGAAGTGCCTCATTCCTGACTCAGAAAAATAGCATACATAACCATATGCACAGAAACTTGCAACACAAATATGCGGAGTAAAATCTAGTATAGATCCACTTTTTAACATATGCCCTATTACAGCAGGAAGATAGAATGCAATTAACATCAGAGTAGCCAGTTGGCAAATGAAAATCTTTCCCAAATCAAGACCATGCACCAAGTGAGGATGCATTTTACTCTCCCAGTAACCTCTTAGTAAGGGTGGCAAGAGAGTAGAAGTCCATATGAATATGGAATAGTGAATGTCACATTTACAAACAAATTAGAAACTTCAGAAATCTTCTTTCTTCCCATCAAAAGTAAATGAAATTCTATGCAACACTAGTCAATACCCATTCCAAGGATAAAAATTTATTATGATGCCAAACATGCAAACAAACAGGCACCCAGCACTCATCCCTCGCTTCTAGGTGACATGAAATACCTTTGTTTTGCAGTTGAATATATCCTAAAAGAAATATGATATTAGCAAAGATAACTATTCAACATCCATAAAGCAAAGAGCAGGCAATAGGATAAAAATAGAACATTCAATTCTATTAAAATTAAAAAGAACATATACCGCTGCAGCAAAAGAGAAATATCAGCTGCCTCTACAGCCTTTCGCTGCTTTTGTTGCCCATAAATTTGGCAAGAGACCACATAAGTGAACTTCAAATCTGCTTGTGCCCGAGCTTCTCGTGACAGCTCAAAACCTTGTACAGTAGAAAAGTTTGTCTGAGAAGGATCATCCACTGCAGATACAAGATGACCTTTGTGAGTTTATTTCGTAACTCTTAGATTGAACTGACCAATAAGAATTGTTCAAAATTACACCTCTGAGTGACCTCCTTTCTAGATAACTCTGCAGCATCAGAGCTCTCCTATAATACATCATACCTCGTACTGCATCCCAAGGAAAACAGACAAGAGTAAAAAAAATGCCTAAAAAACTCTAAGAGAATGGCGAAGTGATAATATGAAATTATACAATTTCAAAATGTAATTAATAATAAGAATCATGTGGCTTTCATATTAAATGAAATTCTAACCAGTCCGAGCTAGAGTTTGGCCACGATAAGATGCCCAGAACCTAAGCTCCAAGGAATCACTAGAATTTTCTTGAAGATCTGCATCCCCAGTAGACTCTGCTCTACCAATCCGCTCCAGGAAATTCTCCCATTCATCTAGAGGGGAAAAAAATCTCAGCTATGAACAAAGGAGATTATCGAATGCCAATCATATAATATGGTAAAGAAAACTGATGTTGTCAAAAATGATAAGAAAATTGAATATACTAAAGGGCTAGCATTTTCATTAATACTAATTTTCACAACTATGGTCTTGTTTAGAAATTCCTCAAGACAGAGAGGGGATTAGGAGAGATTTTACAGGGAAGAACAACAAAAAAAAGAAGATATACCTGGAAAGATTTTTTGAAGATAGAAAAGAACAGATATTCCATCCTCATTTTCCTCCCGCAACTCGGAGGATCTATAAAGCACAGTCTCACTGTAGTATGGAGTGAAGACACTGTTCACAGAGGAATCAAAACCATAAGCATGTACAGAGACAAAAAAGAATATGCTTGTTTCATGTAAAATATGCTTCCACATATTTTTCTCACATTCTCCAATTAGGTTCACTTGGAAAAACTAGGTCAATGAAAAATATTTTATAGTCAATTTTTTTTAAAAAAAAAACCTTGAAACAAAGAAAAACAACTTACATTTCTCAAGGGTATGAAAATATTTTACGAAACAATCATTGTCATTGAATCATGGGTCCCACCACTATTTAATACTTGTCTTTATCTTTCTAACACTTATTTATCATATAAACCAAACACTAAACAATTACTTTCTTGTAGATTTTATTAACATGGCCAAAAAATTGAGCATAATACATTAAACAAGTTATTTTACATGAAACAAATGGACATGTATGCTATTTGACATACTATAGATCATATTTACCTAAATGGTGTCATTTCAGAAACTGGCTTTGCCGAAGGCATATCCATGAATAGTGAATTTGCAAAAAACTGTAATCTTCTTCTTGCTTCAAGATTCTTAGGAATGTTGGCTGCAGAGTCCTTCACAGTGAGAAGAAGTTGCAACCTTTTCACCTGCTCCTTCTGTGACAAGGAAGATTAAAAAAATCTACCCATGTAAATGCAACCAGCACAATAAACTACAAACAAAACCAGATTTGTATGAAACAAATGCTTACAATTTCTGGATCCTTTGGCCACTCTATCCTAGAGAATAGGCGCCTTTCATTTCTTGCTCTAGCTAAAATGTTCCATGTATCAAGTTGCTCTCTGTGGCAATTAATCAAAACTAAACTATGAATTATTATGTTTCAAATACAATAATAAAGCAACAGTGAGGCTCAAACCCTCCACCCAAAATAAATAAACAAACACCTTAGATCCGATGACAGCAGATCATGTGTAACAGCCTCATACACGGCAAATACAGCCTTTGCAGCACCACTGGCAAGCTCAGGAGTCTCATTTTGTATCTGGGACCAAGTGAATTATTCTTATGAAACAAGAACACATAAAGGCAGATAAGAAGTAACATACATTACTTTCTACAATACTATCTATTATTGAATGTATTAAATATTGGGAGATTCTTAGGAAATATCGAAGGAAAATCAAATATACTCTCCTATAAGTTAGGATCTAGCAATAATAGCTATCCTAAATTAGAAATGTAGATGTTGTATATATCCTAGGTACTATGCAGAAATAAAGGAAGAATCACACAATTTTCCACATGGTATCAAAGCCTATCTCATAAACCTAGATCCAGAACCTTCCCTTCCACCTTGAAACCAAAAAATCATGTCAAAAAACACTACAATATAAACCCAAACAGCAGGAGAGTTTCAGAATTTACAGTCCTCCTATAGACTGAATGGGAGAAATTATCTGAAATTGTCACAGATAGTTAAAACCTTTCTCAAAGGAAGAGGGAAAATTAGCCATTTGATGGACAATCCTCCAAGTACTGAAGACCCAAAATTCACCCTATGGGATGAAGAAGAATCCATGATTATGTCATGGCTATGGAATTCTATAATGCCAGAAGTCTGTGGGCCTTATATGTTCCTAAATACAACAAAAGATGTGTGGGATAAAGTGCAACAGGCCCATTCTAAGGTAAAGGATGCTGCTTTAATCAATGAGATTAAAACCAAGCTTTCAATTAACAAACAAGGAAATATGATGGTTATTGAATATTACAACATTATGAAAAGCTTTTGGTTCGAATTAGATTACTATCAAGATTTTAAAATGAAGTGTAGTGATGATGCTGTAATTTTAAAGATTTATGTGGAGAGGGAAAGGATTTTTAAATTCCTTGCAAAACTCAACATGGAGTTTGATCAAGTGAAAATCCAAATAGTAGGAAAGGAATCTATGCCCTCACTTAATGAAGTCTTCTCATTGATAAGAGTAGGAGGAGGAGGAAGAACTGTGATTATTAAGGTCATTGCCACTAACACAGAAGGATCTGCTATGGTGATAACTCGTAGCAAGAATGATGTCAAGAATGATGTAGAGGGAATAAAGACTGAAGGAAGAAAATTCCCTAAAAAAGAGCAGTTCTATAACTATTGCAAGAAGACAGGCCATACAACATGGAAGACCAATGTCAAGGAACCATGTAACCCTAAAAAGGATGGGGGGTAATGGAGGATTCAGATGGAATTAATCAATAGGGCGGGCACACTTGGCAAATGCTGAAGAGCCAACCTCTGAATCTAACACCCTAGAGGTAAGAGATTTCAACAAAGAGGAGATTGAAAGCATAAGATCCCCACTCTACATCATGGAGAAACCATCCGGGTCATGCTCTCTTGCTCTAAATGGTAAAATTTCAAATTCTCATGCATTTTGTGCCTCAAAGCAGAGCCATTCCAGCACCTGGGTCATTGACGCAGGTGCAACAAATCACATGACCTCTGCAAATGCCCTCAAATCCTATCAACCCTGTCATAGCAATAAGAAAATTACAGTGGCAGATGGATCTGTAACTACAATTGCAGGCCAAAGAACACTCTTTTTTAATCCCTCTTTTACATTTAAAAGAGTATTGCATGTTCCTAATCTCACTACAAATCTACCGTCTATTTGAAAACGCATTAAAGACAAACTGTAGTGTAACTTTCTTCTTTGATTATTGCATATTTCAGGACCTAGCTACGGGGAAGATGATTGGGCAGGCTAGAGTCAAGGATGGGTTGTGTGTGCTTGAGATGCAAGGCAACGATAGTAATCGCAGCAATAGTAACTCTCCTTTCCTATCATTTATTTCAGTATATTCAAATAAAATTGATGTTTGGAATCATCATCGTCGACTAGAACATCTATCTTTGAAGACTCTTAGGAACATGTTTCCATCTTTATTTGAAAATCTTGATGTTAAAAACTTTCATTGTGAAATTTGTGATGCAAAGCACTATAGAGTGCCTTTTCTTTCAAGTGAATCAAGATCTATGTCTCCATTTTCCATGATCCATTCTGATATATGGGGACCATATAACATCCCCGATATTTCATGAGCAAAAGGCTTTTTAATATTCATTGATGATTGCACTAAAATGACTTGGGTTTATCTAATTAAAAGAAAATCTTATGTAAGCCACATTCTGCCAAACTTTATAGCAATGATAAAGAAATAGTTCGGGGTTTGCATTAAGGGATTTAGAACTGATAATGCTAGAGACTACTTTCATCAAAATCTAGCACAACATTTTGACAAAGGAATTATCCATCAATCATCTTGTGTAAACACTCCCCAACATAATGGTTTGGCAAAAAGGAAAAATACACTTACTTGAAACTACTAGGGCTCTACTTTCCCAACATAAAGTTCCAAAACATTATTAAGGAGAAGTTGTGTTAACATCTACCTATTTAATAAACAGAATACCTTCAAGAGTTATTGACTTCAAGAGTCCTTCAAAATATTTGTCAGAATTCTTTCCAACAAATATGTTTTATTGAAAACTCCCTCCAAGGATCTTCGAATGTCTCCTTTGTCCACATTCACAAACATCAAAGGGACAGACTTGATTCTGAAGCTCTTAAGTGTATTTTTATAGGATATTCTATCACATAAATGGGTTACAAATGCTATCATCATTCTTCAAAAAGATTGTGTCAAAAGATGTTAGTTTCAATGAAAACTAGTTTTACATCGGCACCTCTTCTCTTCAAGGGGAGGAAAACATAGAAGAAAAGGCTATTGTTTTTTCTGATTTTGACATGTTTTCATTCCCTATTCCACCTAGACAGCAATCATCCTCTATTTTACAAACATGTGAGTCCCCAACTTCAATTTTACAAACATGAGTCCCCAAACACTACAAATCCACAAGAGAAGCTATTGCTGCCAACAAACCTCTGCAGGTGTATAAAAGAAGAGTACAACCTGAATTGACCCTACTGCAAGCCCAAGAATCTGAACCAGAGCAAGGTAATGAACTCTCTCCAAATCTTTATCAACCAATTGCTATTAGAAAAGGAAAAAGAGAATGTACTAAGAAACCTTTGTACCCTATAGCTAATTATATGTCATTTCATAAGTTCTCACCATCACATAAAGCTTTCCTCTAAAAAATAAACATCATATCTATCCCAAAAACCTTACATGATACCCTTAGAAATGTGAATTGGAAAATTGCCATGAGACAAGAGATGAATACACTAGAAAGGAATTAAACATGAGAAATAGTTGAATTACCAAAAGGAAAGAAGGCAGGAGGATGTAAATGGGTGTATACCTTGAAATACAAAATTGATGGCAACCTCGAAAGGTATAGAGTCAAGTTGGTTGCAAAAGGGTTTGCAGAAACATTTGGGATAGACTATGAAGAGACATTTGATCCTGTTGCTAAAATGAACACCATATAAATTTTGTTTTCTTTACCTGCTAATCTTGGATGAAGTATGCAGCAATATGATGTTAAGTATGCCTTTTACATGGAGAGTTAGAAGAAGAAGTGTACATGGATCCACCACCATGATTCGGTCATTCCTTACTGCCTAATCAAGTTTGCAGCCTAAAGAAGGCACTTTATGGCTTGAAACAGTCTCCTAGAGCATGGTTTGGAAGGTTTACTAGAGCCATGATCCTTATGGGATATCGGCAGAGTCAAAAAGATCATACCTTGTTCATCAAGCACTCTAATTCGGGGGAAGTAACCATTTTAATTATCTATATTTATGACATTATAATAACAGGAGATGTTTCTATGGAAAGGGATAAGTTAAGGAAATGGTTGTTAGCAGAATTTGAAATTAAAGAATTGGGAAGGCTAAAATACTTCCTTGAGATAGAAGTGGCTCATTCAAATAAGGGGATTTTTATCTCCCAGGAGATATAAATCCTGGATCTTCTAAGAAAAAAAGAATGGTGGATTGCAGACCATGCGAGATACCTATTGACTTAAAGTATAGACTTGACAGTGATGAAGGAGCCACAACTGACAAAGGCTAATACCAAAAGTTAGTTGGTAAGTTGATCTACTTACCTTACACTAGACCTGACATTGCTTATGTTATGAGTATAATGAGCCAATTTATGCACAGTCCAAAGGATTCACACCTTCAGGCAATATACAAACTTCTCAAGTATTTGAAGACTATTCCTGGAAAGGGAATTTTGTATAAAAAACATGGCAAGTTAAAGCTAGAATCCTACACAAATCTAGACTATGCAGGAGCCATAACATATAGAAGGTCAACCTCATGATATTGTACACTTATAGGGGAATCTTGTGACATGGAGAAGCAAAAAAACAAAATGTGGCTTCAAGATCAAGTGCAAAAGCAGAATTTCGATTTATGGCACTTGGAATTTGTGAGTTATTATGGATGAAGATTATTCTAGAGGACATAAAAATCAAGTTAGAAGGACCAATAAAGCTATACTGTGACAATAAGTCTACTATATCAATAGCGCACAATCCAGTACAGCATGACAGAATCAAGCATGTTGAGGTTGACAGGCACTTCATCAAGGAAAAATTTAAAGAGTGGACTGATATGCACTCCTTATGTGCCTACAGGGGAACAACTTGCAAATATACTCACCAAAGGAGTTTAGAGTCCTACATTTAAGAACACACTAGACAAGCTTGGAATGAAAGATCTCTTCCATCCAACTTTAGGGGACGTATTAAATGTATTAAATGTTGGCAAATTATTAGAAAATATAGAAGGATCTAACAATAATAGTTATTTATGTATAGTTAATAACTACCCTAAACTAGAAATGTAGATGTATATATCCTAGGTCCTATGCAAAAATAAGAGTGAGAATTACACAATTTTCCACATCTATTTTCTATTATTCATGTCTGCTTCCTCCCCATCTACTTCCTAAACTAAGGATGATCTAGCAGGTTGACACTTATGGACCCAAGCCAGGGTGATTCATCCATGACCATGGTGAAGGTCAAGGTGGAAGAATAGTGTATGTGTAAATGTAATAATTGTGGTATCTAAAACTGAAAGCATAGAAAATCATTAGTTTTTGAGACTTCAAACTTAATCCTGAATCCAGATACAAATGAATTTTGATTTTTCACAACCAGCTCAGACCTTTTAGCTGGTCAAAAGGTGGTCTTGGTTCATTCATTACTGTCATCCAGGCAAACCAAACCCAATGTCAAAAGTCCATTAAATGAATTTGTGGCATGCTAAGTGCAGTGGCACATGGCTCAGCTCTAGGAACGCGAGCCCAATGGATGCAGCACATCAGTATTTGTTAGAGAATAATATAAAATATATTATAGGACCTTACCTAACAACTTAAGCTTTTAAGTGAGATAATTCATTGACATGATATCAGAACCTTGTTGACCCAACGGTCACGAGTTTGAATCTCATCACCTCCATTCTATTTGATAAAAATCAAGTACAAGATGATATGGGTTTGTGCAAGTTTCAAGCCCAAAGAGCTTTCACTTGAGAGAGTATGTTAGAGAATAATATAAATTATATTTTGGGACCTCACCTAACAGCTTAAACTTTTAAATGAAATGGTTTCTTAACAGTATTATACTGTTATCATTTACTAGTTTTTGTGGTCAGAAATATGTCAAATGTTTATGAGTGACATGGTATCATTCACATGGATTCACCTGAATCCACATTGGTTTGAAACAAGGAGGAAAATGGAGCAGAAGGAGGCTAGAATTGAGTGGTTGATTGTCACAAGAGGACCAGATTTTCCATGTCTTTAATGTTCAAGATGAGTATCTATATAGCAGAACATACTCCAATTGTCAAAGTTGATGGTAAAACCACAATTTTAACACCCAACCTTCTATGGGAAAAGTTGCAAACCTGCTGGTAAAATCACCACGCCTAACTTGAGTTGGAGCTTTTTTTTGTCGCCAAGTGAAAATGTTCTCATAAATTGTAATGAACAAAGATCAAACTAGAAGATAGTCTGTTCGACGTGGTTCTTTAGACAACCAAGCATTCTAACCTCAAATTCTAAATATCTAAAATGAGTAACACAAAAAATCCAAATCTTATAGCATAATCACTAATGCTCTTGTCTGAACCACAAAAGAAACAAGAAAAAAAAAAGATCTCATGAGCAAAGCAGAGAGAGCTACAAAAACAGCTTTAGCAAAGAATAACGCAACAAATGTAATTAGCATAATTGCGAATACAGTACCTCAAGGTAAAGCAATCTCAATTAAATAATAACAAAAAGATTATACAACCTTAAAGAAAAGATAGCATTCAATTCATATTAAACCACAAAAGTATATTAATAACAGTACTCAGAGACAAACTGTGTAACATCACCCAATAAAATATCATCATATCAATCAAAATATGAGAGCAACATATGCCTACCATTCCACCATGTAAAGTAGTTGTATCTCAAATTGAAATTTACAATTTAAAATAGCCTAAATCCATAGGTGTTGCATTTATTATTGTCTATAATGCATTGCTCCAACTTTTAACTAGGTGACTACCTTGATAGATTTTAACTATTTAACTTCAATGAAAGAAAAAGAATGTAAAAAATAGAAGTCTAATACATCAATGTTTTATTGGTAAGGAATGGTATAAAATGTCTTCGGGCTATAAATTTTTAAAAGCTAACAAACGAAGCCATGAGTTTCTTGTGCATAATGGCAAGTTAGACTGTGAAGAAGTTGGATGATTGGAGGCAACTTTCATATAGGATAAAATAGGATTTTAGGGACAAGACCATTGCTCCCCTCCCTGATGGATGTATGGGTTATGCATAATCTGTACATTATTCTTTAGATAAGAAACCAAAATGTTTATACTGCATGTTAGACTGTGAAGAAGTTGGATGATTAGAGGTAGCTTTCATATAGGATAAAATAGGATTTTTGGGGCAAGACCATTGCTCCCCTCCTTGATGGATGTATGGGTAATGCCTAGTATGTACTCTTTAGATAAGAAACCAAAATGCTTATATTGCCTATTTGAAGCTATATTCAAAAACCAACAATATATTAATTCTGAATAGAAATGGAAAGTATAATCTAAAAACACATACCAGAAGTCCAAACAGTGCAATAAATCTTGACAACACGTGAGGAAGCTTCTCAAGACGTATAGTTATGACAAGTGATCCCTCTAATATACTATTGTTGATCTCACGAAAGATTCTTTCAACCCTATCATATTAAGGCATAAAACAAAATGAAAAAACAAATGAACATCTGCACACCCCCAAAACACGGGATACAAAAGCACCAATTCATACCAGAGTCTTCCTTCACCATCAACCAGGGAATGCAAAATTTTTTCAACACTGTAGTAGCATTCCTGAACTGCATATGCCATGTATTCATCCTTGCATATTCTATTCCAAAGATCTGTTTGTGTATCTTTGCAATCTAAAGCCAAATCCACTGCCAATAAGATCTGGAAAAGCATACGAGTATAAGACCTAGCTTAGTATGATACTGGAATTCATCTGTAGAAGGTAAAAGTATTATGTAGAATGTTAAAAAGTAATAAGATGCACCTTGCTACTAAGAAGAAACAGCGGCCATTGAACTAATCTTAGACTTCCTATGTTGCTAGGAACAGAAAGCAAGTCCATCTCCCTGGAAGCAAAACAACCATGAAGCAAACTATGATTGCTGAACAACTAACACAAATAAATTTATGGAATGATAATAAGGATGCCCCCATGATCTACCTATTGCTAATATAATCTTCCTCGCGTAAGCTTTTGATTATCTCATTCCAAAAAGGAGCAAACAGTGCAGCATATACTTTCTTCATATTCTGAGATTCCTATACAAACCATACAAATTCATATAACAAACATTTAGATTACGCATTCGAGAACATATACTACATACAGAGTATTTTGCCTCCAAACACAAGAGGTTAACTCCGCACATAAAAGTTCTTTCTAGGAAGACACATGCTTCCTTAAAAAATTTCAATATGAACATTTCTCCCATTAGCCTTAGCTGTTTATGAGATAGAATAATTGTGTTTCAAAGATGTGCACCCATTACCTAATGTTGTCGTATGCTAAATAGCAACTAAAAAGGGCACACCAAAGGAATCGTTCAGTTACAAAGAACTATATAAATGATAAAAAAAAAAAAAAATTACATTCCCTACAGCTCCTATATTTCCCAATACCCTATTTGCAAACCAAAAAAAAAAAAAATATAAATAAAAAAAAAATAAAAAAAACAAGAAGGTTGCGGTCTCTTTAGGTCAACCGAAAAAAGAACAGAGAATAATTAGTAACATGAGATTACTTCCAGAAACAATGGCTTAGAAGAGGAAAATGAAACATATCACTTACTTGAGTTACATGTATGTTGAACGTCATCCTACAGAACACATCAACCAAAACATTATTGAAGAGAGTACAGAAAATAGTAGAAATATAGACCAAAAGCCATGAGGAACTTTTGTTCTTTTATAAACAAGTACAGGGGTCATTGAAAAGTGAAGTTGTTAATATTCTGTAATCGCAAGATAGCAAGACAGAATATACTTGAAAAGATATCAAGTTCTACAACAAACTGTCCAAACTACACGCTTCAATCCATGATGCTTAACAAATTTAAGTTGTGCTTGCAAATCCTATTTGACATCCATGGTAGAAATACAGTGAGCAACAAAGTTCAAGAATAAACATGTTTTGTACACAAGCCACCTCAGCAGCTACCTCAGTATTCCAAATAACATACATTCTGACACCAAAAGTGATTATGATTGCAATTATCCAGTGTTTGATGAAGTATCAACACTTTATTAGGCAAAAATAGTACTCAAATTTCAAACACAGAGTTTGACAATGACTTTAACCCCAACATACCAACACTGTGCATTCCCATTTGTAAACAGATGATTAAACAATTACCTCTGTGCTTGTGGAGAGACAAGATTCTTAACAAAGGCCTCTGGGAAACTCTCAAAACGTTTATGTACCATTTCGATACTGCGTATCTGTCATTAGTCGAAATTGAGCAATGGATGTGACAAGTATAATTATGGTAGGAGAACATGAAATAAAAAAGAAAATGGAAGCATCTGGCATGCATGAAAAGGTTGAAAATAATACAACTCTATTAGTTTCAAATAAGCAATCCATGATACTTTGTATCTTTGTATACCTCGCCTAAACGAGCTCGTGCACCCATCACACCCCCAACAATTGCTGATAAGACAGTGTACCATATGTGAATGTCCATGATATAGATCTAAGAAGAGAACGAAAGGATTAGGAAAATGAGAATTTGCAGGTCATAAATTTAAACACAAATAGTATTCTTAAATTGGTAAGACACAAGTGTTCTACTTTCAATACGATACGAAGAATAAAGTTTCAAAACTGAGAAACGGCCAAAAACAGCATCTTAGTTCAGTTGAACAAAATTTATTATAAACCATAAAAGCTTCATTCCAAGGAACTTCCATTGATTTTGAATTTTCAGAAACAAGTTCAATAAATTATAAAAGAATCTGCTTCTATTGCATTCAATAAGCCATCCTATTCCAAATTTATTTTTACACGTGAAGATAAACAAAAGGAAACTACTCACCGCCACAACAGGAGCCCATAGGCTAACTATGGTCAAGACATTGTTATTATCTGCAATAATCATGACAATCAGTGATTTATACCAAACACGGTCTAATTCAATAGCCATCCAGTAAAGAAACATGAATAGCAAGTTTAGTTTTACCAGAAAATGAAATGCACAAAAGAGCAAAGTAAATATTAATAGATTTTTAAATTAAGTACACAAAAAATGAAAATGTTGGCGTTGATTTATATACTCCTGCTAAACACCATGGCAGAAAACAGAATTCATGAAAGCAAGGATGATGGGAGACTCACTCTTTGAGAACAAATCATGCCATGCGTATGGTAAAGAGGGAAGGTTCCTGATGGTATTGGTTGGTTTGACAAGAGGTCTAATCTGCATAGGATTAAGAAATACAAGTAAAAAATATTCTGATGTGTAAAGTCTCTCTTGTTTAAGAGCAAACAACCAGATAATGATTATAATTCATAATTAACAAATGCAATATAGCTTGCCTGCAGAAAGTAAGCAAAGGTGAATTTGCACGCAAAGATCACCAACCAATAGAGGACATATCTGTAGTTGTAAAAAAAAAAAAAGCATTAAGTGAAGCAAGATCAAGAATTAAATAGCATGACATATCAACTAATTCTTTTGAATCACGATCTCTAATGTAAACCTTTGAAGTTGAATGGGGGCTTATATCACTACCAATGAAAAAAGAAAGTTATTGGAATGAACCCTGATTATATATATTGTAGGACATGAACTTACTGGAACCAAGTCTCCATAAAAATAGAATCTGACTAAGCATTTATGAACTGAAAAATTAAGCATTTTACATTTTGAACTCCATTCATATGAAATCTAACTGGCACATCCTAGGCCATCCATGCACCACAAACACGCATATTGAGAAAAAAGACACATATCTCTAAATGCAATGGAGCACAGCAAATTGATTATGGGAACAAAATATTATTTTACATGTAGAGTCCAGCCAAAAACAAATGAAGTTGTCTCCAAAAGTGAAATTTTTCACAAGCAAAAACAAATACAGCAATTGATAAGAATGAAGAGAAAACATAACATGAAACTATTACATCTATAGTGAAACAAAGGAAGGGGAGTGCAATGCCATATTATTTGTTACTAAAACTACTTCGTATCATGAAAACAAACCTGCAATAATCACTCATCTTCTCAAAAAGACCACGACCAACATAGTATCTTTCCTGAACCAAATTTATTTCACAAGTATAGGTCATTTGATACATTACCAAACATATCATAGCAAATGTTAGCAAATGAGATTGAATGGAGCTTACCTGATAAATCCACTTGAAAAATTGGAAGAATGATTGATCAGACATATCAGACAAAGCATGACAAGCTGGAAACTTTAGCATCAGAGCAAGGAAAAGGCGCAAAGCTGCATAAACACCTAGAACAAGCATATATATACGGAAATGGAACGAATCCGAGTTTTGTCGATCTTTTTCTTCTAGAACCTTCCTGTAATAAACAAATACTTTATATAACTCATGAACAAAAGGATAATGCATGTGAAAACATGTCTTGGTAAATGTCATCAACTACTCACACATATAAGTATGTTACAAACACCGAGCTCAAGCCACACCAGAAAAACCTAATAACCAGTCTTGAGATAGCCATCCCTCTCGCTGAGGAATAAGCGCCAAACATAAGCAGCACATCTAAACAACCTGCATATGTAACAAGTGACCAACAAACAGAAGAGAAAAAAATTACTAATGGAAAGATTTGTTCAGATATTTCATCTAATATGCTAATTCCAAAAACTTTAGAGAAAGCATACTCTCTATGAAGTTCATGATTGCAAATGAGGGCCCAACACTGAGAATTTCTTTAAAGGTATCTAAACTCAAATTTCCATGGTTGAAAGCTATAATTGTCAAAGCCTGTGGTCAACATGGAAAAGAACAAAAATTTAGCCTTAAAAAATATCATGGATCCAAGAGAAAAAAAAAAAACTTGAAATTGAAAGGGAAATAAGACCTGAAACATCAGAACTAAAAAGATCCAAAGCCGATGGAAACTTCGATATAAGTGAAGAAATGTGCGATGCTCAACAAAAGTGCTTTTACCAGTCTGTCAATTTGTGAAATGAAAAAAAAAGTTTAAATATCATATATAAGCACTTTCCACAAGCTAGAAGTGAAATAGCATGCATTCCCTTCAATGCAAAATTTCCAAAACAATAAAAATGCACAACAATTCAATAGAAGGAAAATGTTGCTATTTGTTATCTGCAAATTGCTTAAGAAAATAAACATAAATGTCAGATATGAATAGAAGATTCCAGTCTAAAAACGACGCAACAGCTGTGAATGTTAGCTAATCTAGAAACTTGTTTGCTTAGCTTTCCTCACATGCCCAAACTGGTTCTTGATAACTATTCTAGGTAACCTACAATACAGGTGAAACAAAAATTACAAAACCCTTAGCATGCATGAATCAAAACATGTCAAGAAAGATGCCCAACACAAACACTCCAATGTCTCCATCAGGTGGTCAAAACATCCACAGCTACTACAAGAACTAATCTCAAAGCTTGAGATAATATGTTGAGCAAGTCATAGCTCCCAATGCATAGCAAATCTAGACAACAAATAAGCGAAAGCACTACAGAGCAAAGGAAAAAATACATAGGTTGTTCAACACAGCATACATGAGTAACTCATTTGAAACATGGGAATAGTGAGTGGCAACAAAAACCATCAAGCAACAATTATTGATTAGAAATATGGAGAAAAATTTCCAATTCCAAACAAAAAAGAAATATAAGGGGAAATGGAGGAAGAAAAAAATTCATGAGTTTCATGTTAATATCAATGATCAAGAACTGAACTATGTGACCTTTACTCCAAAAATTATAACAAAAAATTTTTAGATTAAGCACCAAAACTATGATAGACTTGGCAATTTCTACTAACAAATATGGTCATCATGATACAAAATACAAGTAGAATATTCGACAAAGGGTGAAAAGGGAAACAGCAGAAGAACTAAAAATGGGTGACTATTTCCAAAGACATAAGGGAATCCTACCACTAGGAATGCAAAACTATCAAAATTTATAGGTTCATAGAGAAGGTATAAGCCCTCAAACATAACCGCTTACATTACAATTCCCTAACATAACTCCAACTTGATCATGAAATGATGCATAGAAAATTCAACTCCTATACAAACTCAATACTCTACAATAATTCAACATCATAGTCAGCTCTATGTGAAGAACATCAACCCCGTCAAAAATCATTAAAAAATAAGTTTTAATCAACCTTCCATGAATGTACAAAAAAAATTAATAAACATGATCCAAGGACATTAAAATTCTGACCGAGTTATCATGAGGTCTTCATATAAAACAACACAAGTTCAAATGAAACTTAAGTTCAGTGTCATTATTATCCTTTAAATATTTAGTCAAGAAAAAGTTGCATCCACGTGGTTTCAGTTTCAACATACTATAATAAAAAGGATACAAAATTTGATTGACTTGTGGGAAAATATCATCCTACCAACCTACCCTTTTTGACTTTTTAGGCTTGAACAAGAATGGGGATTCTTTTTTCATTGGCCATCCCAAATCAAAGCAAGTAGGGGACCTGCATATAAATTGCAAATGAGAACAAAAGATGATTCAAAGTCCTTAATGAACAAGCAATCATCAAAACCCTAAACAGCAAACCAAAAATATTCGTTGAAGTCATCATAATTCCTCCATGCTGAATGCGCAGCTTTTCCATTATTATTTAACTCGGCTTCCTGCAAATACAAACTATCTCTTGTGTATCACAAGAAAATTATTTGAAGTACACGACAGATTCAACCCAAAGAGGTGGAAGGTATCAAAATTAAAATGACATTTTAAAATAGAGCTAAAGAAGACAAGAATCACAATTCATTTAAGTACATTGAGCTCCACATACACACATAGAGACAAAAAAGAGAACACTAAATCATGCAGGAGAAGTCATTAGGAAAAAAATAATAATCACTTGCAACGGCCATTTGGCCCACTCTAACACCCCATCACCTCTTCCCGTCCCTAAATTGTACATCAAACATGAAAAAGAAACTCTTCATGTTTGCCCAATTTTCCCATCTAATAATCCTTCAAGGAACGACTAACACGATCCAAACTTAATCACATGCAACAGCCACTTGACCCACTCCAACACTCTTGCACCTCTTCCCTTCTATAAATTTTTAAATCAAACATTAGAGAGCAAGTCTTCAAGCTATTTACCCAATTTTTTCACCTAATAATCCTTAAGAAATAGGAAGCAGCCAACATGATCCAAACAAAGTGAAAATAAGGGACCAAATCTCCCTTCTCACTGCAGATGATTAATCAACTCACTATTCTTTTCCATGCATATAGCAAATCAAAATAATCACACCTCATTGTGAATATATCAATGGTGAGTGTTACTTGAAGCACAAAGCTATTAGAAAAAGAAAACCCACTTTACTAGGCACCTATGTTCATCAAACTGATGTAACATCACCTACCACCCAAAATGTTGGAGCCAAAAATTTACTACAATCATTCTGACACTAATTCAATAAATCTTCTCCAATTCAACCCAAATTGAGTCACTGAGTTGGCCAATTTCATAAGCATAGCTGGTATCAATGAGAGAAGTGGTATCCTTTGTAGCCATCTTACCTGAGATTCTATTCACATTGACACTTCTCCACTCCCTGCCCCAAGTGCTCCTTTATTCACTAGGCTCAGACACATTGATAAATTTACCTGGTAGACATCTACTTTAGGAAAGGAATTGCTTAGAGAAAGGTTCATCTACCTTACATAAGATTGAATTCATAAGATCTAATCAATAATTGCATAGTGAATTCTGTCCAGTGTCTGTATTTTAAAGGTCAATCAATCTTGCCATTCCAAATTCAAGCAAAGAAAAGAAAACCTCTCTAGTCTCTGATCTGGAGGAATGCTAATGCGCAAGCTCTTCCATTCTTTTGAGAAGAGAAGTTTTTCCCTACAGCACTAGCCAGCTGCCTCCAGAATGGTTAGTAATACAACCTAAGGGCAAATAGACCATCCAGCCAATGCTGCTGGCCACTTCTAAAATGATGGTAACAAAAAAATTGCCCTTGGACTCAAACTCCAGAAATAAAAACAAATACAATTTTGGACTACTGCAAGCACAAATTTGCTAGGCAATCATCAACATATGTGATTTCACTTTAGATATAATATGTTATAATCAAAACTTTCCCCAATGGAATTTCATAATTAGTTCCACTGACCGCTGCTATTATCTTATATATAGGACAAATGATTTGCTCAAGGAAAGACACGGAACCGCTTTCTGTTATACAGCTTGCGGCACGACTAGCTTCACCATGATCCAATATTGCATCCAACTCTTTAGCCATCTGAAATACATCATTAAAAATGTATCATAAGTTGCACAAAACACACATCATAGGAAAAACAATTTTTCTAAAACATGACAAGGGTAAACCATTTGTTGTGTGATCTACTCAAGAATGTGAAACGTTATTCTCATAGCTTATATCTCATAACTTTCACAAGTTCCAAAGATATTGTTTTATATTCTCTTAGCATTTATCTAGAAACTATTGTCAGAGAATCAGCTTTAAGGGAGCGAGTAATTGCTAAGGTAGCACCACGGCCTTGCTTCCATTAAGGCACATTGTGTTGGGATATATCCTCTCTCAAAATATAGAATCTTGGAATCCAGAATTGATTAGTCCTACAATCTACACAAGGGAAAACCTATCTCTCACCATGAATAGAAAAATGCCTTTTTCACATATCCCAAGCCATAAGGCAAAGATGAGTGAAGAAGTCAGGAATTATTTACAACCTAAAATTGCAATAAATGATTTGGTACAGGAAACAATAATTAAATTGACTAACTATGATCAGAAGGAACCAGTAAACAATTAATTATATTGACTATGATATGAAGGAACCAGTTATCATTGTAGAGGGGTGGTAGGATAAGTTTGAACCAAAAAAGTAGTAGACCAAGAGAACTGAACGACAAGGCAGCAAGACTTACCTGATGAAATATGTAGCAAATGCACTCTGGGAGAAAACGAACATTTGCAGCTTCACCCCATATAAGAAAATATAGTGATACCATACAAATTTTCCTGTCCCTATTAATTGCTTCAATACTGCACGTAACAAATAAAGCTCAGACCAGTGGCTTAAAAAATAACTCTTTAAGGATAACAGGAGGCACCAGACCTATTCCAAGCAAGGCGTTTTCGCAAGTATTTGCACCATTTGATGTAGTTATCCAGCACCTTCAAAAAAACCTCATTGATAGCTTTCTCATCAATTTTCTGTCCATGGAAAAAAGGGTGGAAGCAAATACTTTGAGAAAAATCTCACCAACCACGTTTTCCATATTAGAAACTATAAGCAATCTGAAACAACCCTCCAATAAAAAATCAATCATGTAACACAGCATATAAAATACTAAATCCAAGCTGCAAAGTGAGGAATAATCACAAAAATGTCTACAAAATTAAAAAAAAAGTCTGCAAAATTATTGTTTCATTACATATTCGATTAGTTCATGCTTCAAGTAATTTTAGTACATTCTTAAAAGGTAACATAATTGGTAAAGCATCAGCAAAAACAGATACAGACTTTGAGAAAACAATCATCAAACATAGAGAGTTAGGCATTCTGTAAAGTATATATAGGTTTGTATGGTTTTGTTTTATACAGAAATCACACCGTTAAAAGTTGAGGCCCATAAATGATAGCAAAGCAAATATTGCTATTCAGATGTTCCAATCTTACTAGAACTTGTCAAACCAACTCAAAATTCCTTTGGTCGCAATCAATTGAAGCTCATCCAATGAAATAAAAACATAAAATTATTCGTCTACATAAAAAATAATAAAATAAGAGAACAAATTAAAAAAAAATTATCCAGCCAGTTTTTTCTTTTATAACTCAATAGGGAAGGGAGATTGAACTTATAGCATCTTCTTTCAGGAGAGGCTGCAATTATAATATTCCTAGGCCACTACATGCAATCAACTTTATAACAACAAATTGAAGAGCAAAGCAACTACAATAATGTCTGCCAAAATAACAAATAATAATATAAATCTATATTCAAAATGATAAACATTACAACCCAGGTGACTTCAAAAGGAGAATGACAAAATGACAAGTGTCAGCACTCAAAACACTCACTGGATCTGCTTGGATAGGCATGCCAAGTCGAGATTGTGCATTTGCTATTGAAAGAACAATATTTTCACGTTGATTCCTTACATTATCATTCTGCAAAAGGAGCAGAGAGGAGGTTATTGATCAGGGAAACAAAGGGAAGCTCCATATGGACATTTATTATTAGTACATATTATAAGAGAGACAATTCACTAGCATTTCGACGAGCAACCAAGATTTTCACATAACTGCAGTCTCTTCTTTTAAGTGCATACTTGCTCAAATTAATTAAGCTAGATGAACATCTAGACTAATTAAAATGTTGTCTAGTCCAATAACATTTTTTCTGGAAATAAAGGAATTTTTCCAAATAAAGATAAGCAAAGGAAAACCAATGTGGAGGATTGAACAGACTCTCAGCTACAACGACGGTGAAATGAAAGCAAAGTCTAATCTTTCTGCATAGCAGCAAAAACACTTAACATTCAAAATGTTGAACATAGTAGTGGCTTTTAACAACAAGTCACAAAACAAAAAACATCATATTCCAAAGAAATTTTTGTTATGATAGGGACAGAAAGGTGAAAAAGAGGAAGATGACACCAAACAAAGAAAACTTGACAAAATAAACACAAAATAGTATATACTTATTAAATAAAATGAAAACAACTATTAAATTCCTATTGACAAGAGAATTTTAAGATTACAAATTTGCAATTCTCACAGATAGAAAAGCACTACAATCTAGTTGAAAACTTAAATGAGATGATTAAAAAGATGTGTCCATACAAACCTGAAAACCAAAGACATATTCGAGAAGATCAAACATATCCACTTCACGTTCTCCAGAAATCTCAAAACCAGCAGGAAGTCTGGGGTAATGTTCGGCATATCTAATGGCAGAAATCGCACCTCTAACCTGGAAAATTAACCCCGTTTAAAAAAACATAAGATTTTTCTGTGAAACTTTAATTGATTGTGCTTAATGCATCTCTTATTTCTTTAAGTAAAAATTTTAGATTATGGAATGGGAGTGTGTAGAAGTTAGGCATGTAAATTCAATTAAACATCAACAACAAAAAATGTGGCATAACTCATTTAAAGATGAACTTACTTCAGGGAAAACTCCAATAACATTAGTTAATGAAGGTGCTTCCAAAGGGACAATATTATACGTTGCAAGCTCCCCAACACTTTTAATTCTTTGTAGCTGGAAAAATACAAGATCAAAAGGCATGTCAATCAATACCTTTAGATTTAGAATTAACAAAATATCAAACTGTCCTTTTTGAGCTTTTTGTGTTTGGTGAGAAACAATAATCAGCCGTCATCAATTTTTCCTTTTTATTCATATAAAAGATTGGCTGCTATATAAAGAGAAGAGAAGAAAAACTTTTCTTTAGAGCAAAAATCATTCCTTTTTTATCAAATAACCATCCCTTGTTCTATGGTCATAATAAAATCCAAGCTCGTGGAACCAGTTCATTTTAGCAGGCTAAAGGTTCGATTTAGCAAACTTAAGCATTTGCAAGTCCTGGATGTGCATGAATGTTAAAGGAAGAAACAGACTTTATAATACAGCAAGTGCAAGTGTGTTTAAACTGCCTCATAGCTTTATAGTCCATATAGAAAAGGAGGTTGGAGACAGGTACCTCCTCCATGATATATCTGCCAACACCGTGAGGATCTGCATCTTTACTGAGTGCTTCCATGACCTCTACTAAGGCCTTCAAGGTAGCAAATACCTTTTTCATCTCTAGAGATCTTAGATCAAACCTAAATTACAAGACAATTTTAAAGATTTTAATCAGTGATGCAAATGTATATCCAAATTCACCAATTACAAGAAGAAAGTAAGCATTATAGCAATTCATTGTGCTGTATTAACTTATACAATAGTGGTAACTTACAAAAATGTCTAACTTGACATTGTAACCAGAAATCATTCTTAATAAAAGCAATCACTAAATGACCTCAGAAGTCACATAGCAAAAGGCTAACAAAACAAATTACACAGTTGATCTGCATGATCTTCTAATATCCACCCAAAGAAACAACAATATGCATGGTTGCGGGTAAAAAACTAGATGGACAATGACAGAATTAAATGCATAACCACAATGTGCATGATAAATAATGCAAGATGCCACAATGCATCCTTATAAGTGGAGCAGATATATCGTAGATTTTACCATGCCAAAAGACTTGAAACTCCAGAATGAATCAATTCAATAATAGTTTATATTAGGGAAGAAATGTTTAGTCATACTCTCCCAGATTAGCAATTGATCCAGATTCACGAAACTTTTGTCCCTCTCTTTGAATGTCATCCACTCTATGTCGTCTCTTGTAACGCTGGTAAAACTCCCACAAGTGTTCAATATCCCGATTGCGATCTATACGGGCACCATCCCTTTTGGCAAGTTTTTGCTACAACAAATGGTGAACTCCTCAAAACTCAAAATAAAATTTTGAAAAACAATCAGAGCAAGTAAGGTGATCAACAATGTTACTCACTGCATTCAAGATAACAAAAACAATGACATTCTAGCCCATTCTGTAAGCACCAATCACAAGACAAAGATTAGACATACCTTAATAACAGACATCAAACCAGTCTTGAATTGGAGAACACCACGACCATCACTGCTTGGGTCCAGATTTTGTGCCATACTATATGCTTGCTCACACACTGAAATAAAAAGGTAAAACTTGAATAAATATTTTCAATGTTCAGAAAAATAAACATGAATGGGATGTATTAGAATCTTGGAATCCTTGGCATATGCTCCCGAAAGAAATATGAATATCCACAAGCTCATGCTGGCTTTCAGAAAAAGTTAATGTGCAACAGGAGATATGTTCCCGTTCAAGAGCTAGCATGAGTCAGGTAGCAGATATAGCATTGCACCTTATTGCATCTTCCAAGATTAGCATAAATTCAAGAGACTCAATTAGAGTTGAATTTGATTACAGAAACATATTAAAACTTGAAATGAAACGGAGAAAAAATATGGATTGAACTGCCCTCACATTGATATATTCTGCATTGAACACTTAAACCCTCAAAATGTAAGAGAAGTTGGATATTAATGAAGTTGTATCTACTATCTACGCATAGGCATTTGATTTTCACTTGAGAAAAAAAGAGTTCTTCCAATTCATCACATATTCAAACTGCCTAGCTTTACTTCCATCCAAAGAGCAGTCTATCCAGATCAAATGAATCCTGCACCAACCTGACCCCATCTATAATAACAGTCGCAGCAAAGTATCATTTTTTTTACTGCATTTGGGAAAAGCCTCTTAATACCCCCTATAAAGCTCCCCACCAGAATCACAGTACACAGACATTTCTCCAGCTTGCAAACAGATCATCCAAAAAAACCATACTCTGATGGTTTCCAGCACTATTATCTCATGAAAAAACAAGATCATAAACATCGTATAGCCCAATATGATATTCCAAATTCAAGTCATGTCCTGGAATTTATCCATCACTTGTTTAATTTAAAGAGTGAAGGAAACGAAGAAATGACATGTGTCTTGTTAAATTTCTACTTGAAAAAATAATAATAACGAAGAAGAAGAAGAAGAAGACAGTTAATATCAGCGTTAAATATTAAAAATTCACTAATTTTACAATCCCAACGTCACTTGACTAGAAAAAAACTACTCGGCATCTCCAATTTAACACTGCATAATCCTCCAAGATTCCAAGATCAATTACATATAACTATCGTAAAAAAAATCAAACTAACCAAAATGGAAAATCTCTTTTTCTTAAAAAAGAACTTACAAATTCTGGCAACGTTAGGGTCCTCGTCTTGAATCTCATCGGCGGCCTGCAAAATCGCGTCAATATTGGTCGAACGGACAAGCGAAGCCGGCACAGCTCCGGCAATGCCACTAGACGTTTTCTCATGACCATGACCGAGTTCTCGCCTCAACGCCGCCCTCACTAACCTCTCCCAATTATCGCTAACCCGATACATCGTTTACAATAGTGAAGGATCTAATCAATCCAACAATAGAAATTTAAAGCCCTAGATTAGGAAGAATTGTGACTCGAGCTTTGACTCGGCTCGAGTTGGAGAATTTAAAAACTCGGTTGACGCTTTAGTCTCAGATCTGTGATTCTCATTCGAATTCAAAAGTTGCGTTTTTGCTGGTTGAAAAAAGGATGTTTTAAAGAAAGAAAGAAAATATAGCCAAAACGCGGAGCTAGTGGGGGAAAGGCGAAAGGGTGGCGCTCTTGCGAGGGGGGGACTGTTGAATTACTGATTTGATCCTGAGAGATGGTATTATGAGGTCTGGTGTACTGGGGTTAGGGTGGTGGTTCATTTTAGACGGTTGGATTTGTAGCTGATTTTTTTTTGTTTTTCTTCGATTTCTAGATGGGTTTGTTGGGGAGGGATTTTAAATTTTGAATGGAGGGCTGAGTTTATTTGAGAGTCTGGGTTGTCGTGCCTGGTGTAGAGGATTCAGGTCTCTCACGTGTGAGATTTGAATATGAGATCTCTTTAGTTCATTTCTTAACGATGAAGGAGGTCTTTTCTTCACGATGAAGGAGGCCTTTTAACTTATCATAACACCAAGTGGTAACAAATTTAAATTAGCATTTGTAGCTGTGTTTTTTTTACACTGTTTTATAATTATAAAAAACAATTTTGTTGTAAAAAAAATTCATAAAATATATCTAGCATTATTAAAATATTTTAATATAACATAACAAATGAGTTGTGACGTTTTTCAACTCGAAGTATTTGAGAGTTATGATAATTTTTATTTTATAAATGTGTTTTAAAAATATATTTGATGTGAAAAACATATTAATTTTTTTAATGTTTAATGATAATTATAATTTAAATTTAAATTTATTGATACTAAAAATATAAGAAAAATATTTTGATTCATTTAAATAAAAAATATCATACAACACAACGCACAATTTAATGAAAAGTTTTATACACTATATATTTATATATATAAGAAAAGGATAAAGTGCATGTCTTTTGTATATATATATATATATAAAAAAATCATCATGTCTTTAATAGTTTGGTTTTTTAAAGTATTTTTCATTCAGAAAATACGTTAAAAAATACTTTTTTATTTTTAAAAAATTATTTTTAATATCAGTACATAAAAATGATTTAAAAACACTAACAAAATTAATTTTAAAAAACAAAAATAAAAAAATTATTTTTACAAAAGTATATATATAATGTTAAACACTCTCTTGAAAAGTGAGACACGTACCTGTATACAGGTACCACGGGAACAAAATTAGTGTCGATTCTTTTAGCGAGTTTGAGGATGAGAAAAATGGGGTTTATGTTTATTTAAACTATAAAACAAGACAAAGATTATAACTTGTGTAAATAAAGAGGTTCTTCATAGTAATTATATTCGAGGTTAATTTTTCAAACTTTCAATCCTAATTCTTGAAACCAAGATCACCCTGACAAAAAAAAATACATAGTTCAAATCACAACTATTATAATGATGAAAAATAAAATCGAGAAAAATATATTTTATATACAAAACAATTAAATAAAATAACAGTAATCAAGAGAATAGGGATGAAATTTAAAATAAAATGATTGAGTGGACAACTTACAATCATGGATTAAAGAATAAATTGAAGAAAAAAATTTACTAAATAATCCAAAAACAATTAGCAATCAAGATAACAAGGATCAATTTTTTTTTAAAAAAAAAAGAGCAACCTAAAATTTTAGATTAGGGGGTGGAATTGAAAAAATATATATAATAACCCAGAAAAATTAGCAACAAAAAAACAATGACCAAAATTAAAAAAGAGAATAAAATGAGAGAATAACTTTGAATTATGGATAATTTGTTGTAATTTTCAGGAGGAAGTGAGAGAGAAAAGAGAAATAATAAATAAAAGATTTCCAGAAACATAACATCGCATTCCTAGTTACACATAACACCCCAATGTAAATAACACATTGTAAAGCCTCTAGTGCGGGCATTGAAAGGAGTTCTTCACCATTAAAGTGATAGTTCTATAATGTGTTTGTACCTGTGTTTGGAGAAAATGTTGTTTTATCAGTGTTTGGTAAAGGGTGCACCATGGTTTTTGGGACGTGGGACCCACCCAAAATGGAGGCCAGGCCTAAGTTTAAGAGAAGTAGCTGCAAAATACTTCTCATGAAACACAGATAGGCATCCATGGGCACGCCTCTCTTTTCTCTCTCACTGGCATAACCTCCATTTTGCATCCTCATGAACACTAAGAGAATTACCGGTAGCTATGTTCGTACTGACATAAACACCATAACTCCCTTTCTCCTTTACAATCAGTTGACACTCTCTCTTTTCCTCTCGTACTGACAAAATGCAGTATAATCTAAAACTACACTACCAAATAATTATTTAATTTTTTGAGGAATTCCTCTTTCAATTTTCACAATTAAAATTTAAAATAGACATTTAAAATTCAAAAACTCTAAGGACTAGCTTAAAAAATAGACCAAAACTTCATGTATCAAAATAAAGATTTTCATGTCTCTTCACTTTGAACTTTTATTTATTGATTTTTTTAAAATGTTTTTTATACCGCATTCTAAGATTTTATTTTGTAAAACCAATATACAATTCAATGTCAAAATATTTACGACACTTTGCATATATGAGAGCATGAAAGTTAAAAAAAATCTTGTTTATGCTCAACATAAATTCGAAAGATGCCATTAGAAAAAACTAAAGTTAAATAACTAAAATAAAAAAAAATGCAGGAATTAACTTTTCATTAGAGTGAATTGTCTTTCTATTTTTAGTACGGAAATGTCTTGAAAATATTTTTGAAAATATTTTTTATTTAAAAATATATTAAAATACTTTAATTTAAAATAAAAATATTTTTTTTAATTTTTAAAATACAATATCAAACATTCTTTTAAAGTTTGTTTGATATTATATTAATCATTATTTTAATTTTTTTTTTTATTTTTGATATCATCTCATCCAAAAAAATATAAAATATTAATTTTAAATAAAAAAAATAATTTTTTAATGTATTTTTAAAACATAATGACAATAATTTTTTTTTATACACGTAATCAATTACGGGCCGAAAATTGTTCATGGGTAGTCAAGGTCGGGTTCACTATACACGTGCCTGAGGTGCCTGAGGGCGGGCCAATTATTCAGCGCTCCAATCGGTCCGCCATTTCAAACCTGGCAAGCGCAAACTGCAGAACTCCCAGACCCAATCAAATCTCAATCTCCAGAAGACGAGCTTCGAATCGAATCAAACGCTCCGCTGAACGGTACCATCACAGTTTTTTTTCTCTTTTCAATTTCGGTTTTAGATCTTAGGGTTTTCACTTCCAGGTTGCCCGTTAATCTTTACTAATTGCATTTGATTAGGTTGGATAGAAGATGGAATACTCGGAACCTGTGACAGCAGAGATGGAGACAGCGCAAGTTAATGCTGTTTCCGCCGCCGCCGGTCCTAGGAAACCTAGGATTCTACTAGCGGCAAGTGGGAGTGTAGCTGCTATTAAGTTTGGGAATCTTTGTCATTGTTTTTCTGAATGGGCTGAAGTGAAAGCGGTTGCTACTAGGGCATCTTTACATTTTATTGATAGAGCTGCATTGCCTAAGGATGTCGTGCTCTACACTGATGAGGATGAATGGACGAGTTGGAATAAAATAGGAGATACTGTGCTTCATATTGAGTTAAGACGGTGGGCTGATATCATGGTTATTGCTCCTTTATCTGCCAATACGCTTGGCAAGGTAAGCTGCTTCTTTTTCTGTCATTTGGCTACTTTCTATACGAAAAACTTCCTTTTCTATGTGTTCCATGTCTGGTATAACAAATACTGAACATAAATTTCCCTGGTTAAATGATATAGTTAGACCATATATGTGATTGACATTGTATATTTACCTGTAGGCATTTTAAAAATCCAAAAGGAGAGATAGAAACCACCATTTGGCGGAGGAATAATATTCCCTCTTTTGTGACTCCACAGTGTATATCTAGCCAGTAGGCTGCATGAACAGGGTAGAATGGTTAATGTTTTGTAATGAATAATGGACAAGGGTAGTGTTTTTTTGTCAAGTTCCTCTAACGCTAGATATTGAGGATAAATAAGAATTAAGGACTGGGCTTATTTTGTGTTTGTTTTTATCAAAACATATGCTCATGTATGTTGAGTAATTCATTACTGAGTGTGTGATCTTTGAGAATGACTTATCTTTGTCACCTGTAATTGTTTTTCCAACATTATTAATCGACTCAATCTCTCTCTCTCTCTCTCTCTCTCCAGGAATCATTGAAAAACATGCTAATCTTTTCTTCAACATTCATGTGTCAATGCAGATTGCTGGGGGTTTGTGTGACAATCTGCTGACCTGCATTGTCCGAGCATGGGATTACAGCAAGCCACTTTTTGTTGCGCCAGCTATGAACACTTTCATGTGGAGCAACCCTTTCACAGAACGGCATCTTATGTCAATTGATGAGCTTGGAATTTCCTTGATCCCACCTGTTTCAAAGAGGCTGGCATGTGGAGATTATGGGAATGGTGCAATGGCTGAACCTTCTCTAATATACTCGACTGTAAGACTATTCTTGGAGTCACGGAGTCAAGCTGGTGATAGAAGAGTAGGTTAATTACTGTGGATCATTTCATCTCTGGTGAGATTATTGTTGTCTTTATGCATGTAATTGGTTTCAAGCATTTTTTATGCCTAGAAATAGCTGTTAAGAGCTTAAGTGATTTTTCACTGATTAGAGTACACTGATTCCGGATGATGTTTGATAGCTTATGTGAATGGTCACTGATTGGAGTGCTAATTCCATTTTCCAAATGATTTGTATGCTGCTGGAAGGCTGTCTAGCTTGTTACTGGTTATGTCAACTAAGTATTGCTTCTTTTGATGCATGTCTTGCATCATCATCAGTGAGAGATGTAAGCAAGAACCCATGCTTGTTTGGTGAAAGTGATAGGCTTGTTTGGTGAAAGTGATAGGGGGGCAGGGAGATGCGGTCTCCATATTTTAGTTTGAAATTGATCATACCAGATGATTAATGTTCCCAGGTGAGTCTAGATGGATCATGAGAGGGAAAGGTTTCTCTCCAATTTAAATTAGGCTCCAGCTGCCCAATAACAGTGAAGGGAAACAATAACGGGAGCAATACATACGCAATTGAGTGACTAGTATATAGGGTGTGTTTGATATTGATTTTGCTTTTGTGGTTGAGGTTTGAAAAAAACAGTTTCAAGAAAAGTATTTTTGTTACGGTTCAAAATAAGTTGTGAAGTGTTTGGTTAAATCTGTGGTTGAGTTTGAGTTTGAGTTTGAAAAAAAACAGTTTTGTGTGTTTGGTTATCATGCTTTTCATATAACATTTAATTAATTTTTAGATTATTTTAAAATTAAAAATATATTTTTTATATTAATAAACATATATTAAAAATATTTTAAATTAAAAATATCATGCTTTTCATATAACATTTAATTAATTTTTAGATTATTTTAAAATTAAAAATATATTTTTTATATTAATAAACATATATTATGTAAAAATTATTTATATTTTAATTATTTTAAATTAAAAATATTTGATATTTTAAAAAAATATATTATTTTAATATTTTTCTAAATAAAAAATAAATTTAAAATAATTTTTGAAGTTCATCCATATATTATTCTTTCTATTTTCAAACCAAAGTGACTAGATGATTGCTTAGTGGAGCAACATAATCAACGATCAAGGATTGATTATCGTACAAGATCAAAATATAGGCCGTTGAATCACTTAACAATAATGGCTAGATACAAAAACGAAAGTTGGTCCTCCCTTGGTAGTTTGCCCCCCAACCCGCTCCCTCTCTCCTCACGGCTTGAAAAGCAAAAAATAACTGCTTTCTCTAAGCGTGCGGCTTGTAAAAAAATTTGGTGGGTCCCATACCACAAAACTTGTATTTTTTAGTTAACCAAACACAATGTACCACTGCTTTTTACAAACTTATGACTGGACCTCAATACCAAACGGGCACTTAAACATATTTTGAGCTTGTTTAAAAATGTTATTGAGGTTGTTTTTGAAAATATTTTTTTATAAATATTATTATTTTTTAAAAATGATTTTTGATATCAGTATAAAAATATTATTTTTTTATTTAAAGTAAAAAATAAAAAATAAAATTTTTTTAAATAATTTTGAAAATCAGTGTTAAATATCCCTATTGACTGCAAAAAAAATTCAGTGCGAGATTGTACTGTTAGCCATTCGGATACCCTCCAACCATTTCTAGATTTCCAACACAAGTCCTTGAAATACAGTCCCTTACGATAACGAGGCTCAACCATCTAGCCCATGATGCTTCTAGCCCGGAGTCAACTTGATATGCAGTGATGTCTGAGAATATGTTTGAAAAAATTTATTTATCAATGTTTTTAGATTATTTTAATGTGTTGATGTTAAAAATAATTTTTTAAAAATAAAATAAAAAAAATTATTTTAATGTATTTTATGAATGAAAAATATTTTAAAAAATAACTTCAATCACCCTTCCAGAAAAGCACATAATCAAGTAAAGATGGCGACCACGACTATTGCTTACAAGTATTTGATATTGTATTTTAAAAATATTTTTGAAAAAAAATAATTTTTATTTTATTTTATTTTTTACTTTAAATTAATTTTTTTTAGTGTTTTTATATTATTTTTATATGTTAATATAAAAAATAATTATTAAAAAATAATAATAAAAATATATTTTTTAAATATTTTAAAAACAATTATAAAAATTAGTAAAAGAGCTAAAACAGCTCGGTATTTTACTGTAGCGCTACTGTGCACGTAGACTCTTGGTCACTGTATATTGGATATTTTCTACTCTGTTTTGCGGCTACGTGAGCCCTTTTTTTTTCATTTCTTCTCTGCTTTGCGGCTACGTGAAGCCCCTTTTTTTTTTATATGAACAATGTTTTAACTGTGCATTTCTGTTCACAAAAGTGCTTTTTCTTTGTAATGAACATTGCGATCCTTGCTCTTTTTCGTTCACCTGCCTTTCACCTGGTCATAAATCATAAATGTCTCCTTGGAATGAGCTTTTCTTTTTATTTGTCCAGATATGAATGTCATGTTTGAATGTTTTAGAGTTTCTTTATAAAATTAGTTTTTTATTTATAAATATTTTAAATTGATTTTTTTAAAAAAAATATTTTCAATAAAAATATCTAAAAATATAAAAAATCAAATTTAAAGTAAAAAAATTGAAATTGAAATTTATTTTTAAAAATATAATATTAAACAGACTCGACAAGTTATCTGGTGGTATGAGTTGATTATTATTTTTTATAATGTGGTTTTTTAATAAATATATTAAAATAATATTATTTAACTATTTTAAAAAATATTTCTCATATTAATATATTTAAATAAAATATTTTTTTTAAAAACACAAAAATAAAAAAAAGACAGCTTCTGAGCAGACCAATTTCAAGTCTGATGAAAAAAGGATAACAATTGGACAAGATGAAAAAAAAAAAAAAGGAAAACAATTAAAAAGTGAGGGAGTTATGGGCGCCTTTGGCAACATAATGCTGTGTTTTCAAGTGGGCTTACACGAGGTGATTTACACGTTGTACTGGGCTTTTTTTTATGTAGTAATTGATATTTTATGTATTATAATTAGTTATTTTAATATTTAATTAATAAAATTATAATATATCAAATTTGTTATAAATGAGTTTTTTTCCCTTCTAAAAAGAACAGTGTAATCGAAACGTGGGAGAAGTGGTTCGTATATTTTTTAATTTTAGATAACTTGGATAAATTTGTTTACCCATTTTGTTTGTAAGTTGCCTTTTTTCTTCAGTAATATCATATCTGAAATATTATATATAAAACTATTGTGATTAAAAAAAAAAAAAACCTAAAATCCAAGAATCAAATTTCTCTAAAAAACAAGCTTAAACAAAAGAGGACAAAATTACAATTAAAAGCCAAAATCTTTTTTTATTATTTTATAAGATTTATTCATCATATTATTATATTAAAAGTATTTCATAACATTGATATTATTTTTTTTTCTTTGAAAAATCCTAGGTCGTTTATATATATATATTAGACACTAATATTAAATAAATATTAAAATATATAATTAGTCTCACATATTTATAAGAGCTCGGTTTGTTGCTGTTCATTGTGACTTGTTGTCACTGTTCACTGGCAATTTACTCAGGTCCGTCGCACGCGCGCGTCCACCTTTTTTTTCCGATTTGGAACAGTGTATTAACGAACACAACAAAAAACACCACCATTTTCAGGGTCTCAATGGTCATTGATTGTTTTTGGTCTGGTCCGCGCCGGTTCGTCCAACTGGTGTTTTTATTTTTTTAATATTATATTGAACAGTGCATTAACGATTTTGTCCCTCGATAAGGACAAAAAACACGCTTGGGAGTTAGGGGCGTTTTAATTATATATTTGTATATTTATGTCAAATTAAAGTATGTTAAACTATTTATATGTTTGAATATTTATTGAATATTATTGCCTACAAATATACAGAGAGAGAAAAAAAACATGACCTAGGATTTTTTCAAGGAAAAAAATTCATATCAGTATTCTTAAATATATTTAATATAATAATATGATGAATAAATCTTACAAAATAAAAAAACAAATTGGCTGCAAATTTTAATTTTGTGCTCTTTTGTTCAAGTTTATTTCTTGAAAAAAATTTACAATGTTTTGATTTTTAATATTGTAGATCTAATATTACTGGAAAAAAATACAGCTAAAAAAAACAAAAGATAGATAAATTTACCTATATTATCTACAATTAAAAAGTTATAGCACGCAAAAAAAAAGTTTATTTAAAAAAAAATTACAATATTTTTATTTATAATGTGTCAGATATAATATTATTGAGGAACAAAAACAACTCATAAAAATAAAAATGACAAATTTACCTAGGTTATCTACAATTAAAAAATATACGAACCACTTCCCATTTCGATTACTCTATAAAATACATGAGACTAATTATATGTTTTAATATTTATTGAATATTATCGCCTAAAAATATATATAGAGATAAATTAATTAATATCAATATTCTTAAATACATTTAATATAATAATATGATTAATAAATCTTATAAAAAAATTTTTGGCTTTGAATTTAAATTTGATACTCTTTGTTTAAGTTTATTTCTTAAAAAATAATTTACAATATTTTCATTTTTAATATTTGAAATCTAATATTACTGGAGAAAAGAAACACCTAAAAAAAAAAATTACAAATTTACTTAGGTTATCTACAATTAAAAAATATACGAGTCACTTCCCGTTTTGATTACATTGTTCTTTTTAGACGGCAAATAAGTCATTATAGCACGTAAAAAAATTAAGTTTATTTCTTAAAAAAATTACAATATTTTTATTTATAATGTGTCAGATCTAATATTATTGGGGAAAAAATCAACTAAAAAAAAAGGTTGACAAATTTACCTAGGTTATCTATAATTAAAAAATATACAAACCACTTCCCATTTCGATTACACTATTCTTTTTAGGTGGGGGAAAAATTTATTTGTTACATATTTTATCTATTACAATGTTACTGATTAATATTTAAACAACTAATTACATCATATAAAAAATCAATTAGTTTTCTATATAGAAAAAACCCTAACGCAATGCACGGGCAAACATACTAATTATACCAAGCAAAAAACTCATTTCTAACATATTTTATATATTGCAATTTTAGTAATTGAACATTAAAATAACTGATTATAGCACGCAATAATATAAGTTTATTTCTAGAAAAAAAATTACAATATTTTTATTTATAATGTGTCAGATCTAATATTACTGAGGGAAAAATGCAACTCATAAAAAAAAATTTACCTACGTTATCTATAATTACAAAATATACAAACCACTTTCCATTTCGATTATACAGATTTTAACAATTATAATTTTACTAATTAAATATATTAAAATAACAAAATATAATACATATAAAAACAATCAATTTTCTATATAGATAAAAAAAACCCGGCGCATCGCGCGGGCATATCGCTCGTACTATCTACTATCTACTGTAATGGCGACACCAATGGCTCAACAACCCTTGCCAAGTTCAAAACACAGTCCAGGCTTACAGCTTTGTAAAGGAACCTTCGATGGCGGTGGTATTAGGCCGTGGCCACAACAGTGGACTGGCCCGGTAAATGGAACTAGACATAACACGCCCTTGGAGGGGGTTTTGAGAGGTTACAGCAAAGAAACTAACATGACAGTAGGATTTTTCTCCCTCATAGGGTTAAATGGCTTCGGAAAAATGCCTGTATAAGACTTAGAAGCTACTAGGCCCTGGGTCCATGTTTTGTTATGGGCCAGATCAAAAGCCCAATATTGCATTAAAAAAAAAGTGTTGTGAAATATTTGAAATAATAGTTAAAGTATTAGATTAAATCAATGTTAATAAATAAATAAAAGTTGATGTGACCTATTTAACTTAATGATCCAAGAGAGAACTTGTTGTCAAATAATGATCTAATTAAAAATTATTTTAATTTTTTATACAACCCTAATTTAAATATAAAACAACATGTTATCAAAGGATTGATTAAAACAAAATAAAGAGTGAAATGAAAAAAATCATTCTATTAATATGCGAAATTTATGACATGAATAATGAACACAATCACATTGAGTTAACCTAATGAGATAATTTATCTCTTCTTTTCTTGTTTCTATGTTATCTTTCTAGTTGAGTAGTGATTGAGTATTAATCGATCCTGAGTTGAATTAAATTTAGAATTGAATTGAAGAGATAAATAAATATTGATGAAATTAAAACAATAATATATAATTTTGTATTGATCCTAATCAATTTGAGTTACCCCATGAAGTTCACAACCCAGGTTATGGACATGGCTCCAATCAAGTAACATGTTTGGGTAACACTTCCGTTTTATTTTCTCATCCCTTATTATCTTCATAACTAGCTTTAATCAGTCATAACATGTATTGTTTTAGATTAATAAAGTGGATTTATCGGTGTTTTTTTTATCCTTTATTGATTTTAGATTAACAAAGGATTAATTGTATTTTTTTTAATTTTAGGTTAAATAAAAAATAAATCATAGATAACAAAAGGGTTAAATTGATGGACAAAAAACATGTTAAAAAATCCAAAATATCATAGTTAAACTGCCAAATTTATTGGGTCAAGGACTAACTATGTCTAATATTTCTTTTTAATTTTTTTTGTATTTAAATTAACAAAACTAATAAAAAAAAACCCTAGAAACGAGCCCAACACACCTTAGCCTCTCGTAAATATTTTTTTTAATATTTTAAGGGGTGTATGATATGTAGTCCATCCCTATTGTTTTTGAAAATAATAATAATTAGATGCATGTTGTTTGCTGAGGCATACATCTTGTCGTTTGAGCTCTCAAATTTTGGCCACCACTATGGTGCCCAAAAAATCAGGGAAAATAATATTTGCTTTGAAAACTCATTTTCTAACCCGTTTTAACAAAAAAAAAAAAAAAACTTATAAACACCTTTAAAATATTTAGAATCTAATTTATCAACCTAAAAAAGTTTTAAAAAGACAATATTAGAGTTAAAAAAACACAAAATCAAATTTAGTTGATTTTTCTTCCATAACTTAGGTCTATTTTCTAGAAAATAATGAGATCTAAAACAATCACCATCGAACTCCTTTCATCAAACGGAATTTATGGACACCAAGATCAATAATATTGGTGGCTAGAATAGCGAAAACAATGAACTTCTAGGAAATAAACTTTTTTTAAATATACAAAAACAAATTTCATCCCAGTCAAAATCAAACTCTATTCTTTTAATTCATTTCAAATACCCGTCGAAACGTTCCGAAACCATTCCTCCAATAAGACAATGGCCATATCCAAGCAAGTCACTGCAAATGCAGGGCAGAAAAAAGCCAGCAATTTGGAAGGAAGCATGGTGAATTTCTTCGCAAATCTGCATTTACTCTGCTGCTCTGATATCAATGGGGGTGGCTGTAAATGTTCAGGCATCTCTTCAAGGCACCGAAAAACAATGCTGAGAATTTAATGTTGAAAGGGAATGTTCTGCCTCTCAATTCTAACCACTCACCGAAGCCATATATTACAATAATATATATTTTTTATTTTTAAAGATTTACTTTTATTTTTTTGAAAAACACAGTTGGAGATCACGTATCCTCATTTAAGGCACCGACCATTTAATTCTTAATTCTCAACCCTCCAATGCACGCCATTGTCACTTGGTATTTGCATGGACCAGGGTTCCTATAATGGAAATAAATAACACAGAAAGAGCCCCATTCCATCTGCAGGTGTCTTCTGGCGTCTTGTAATTGAAGAGCACGCCGCATTTTTTGGTATCTTTAGCGGCGAAAGGCCTGAATTGTTCATTATTAGGTAGGCAAAAGACTACAGAAATCACATGATTTATGCCCAGTTACAGATATCTTTATTACCAAAAATACTAAAAGAGAACGGTATTTTACTGTAGGTTTACTATAATTATACATTTATTGGTACTGTTCATTCGCAATTTGATCCGGTGTGTCACGCAAGTTCATCTACCATTTTTTTAATCCAGTGATGAACAGTGTATTAACGATTTTAGCCCCTGAAAACGACAAAAAACGCCACCAGAATCAGGGGCTAAGCAGTCATTGCACAGACCGGCCTGACCCGGTTCAGTCCAACCCGCCGGTCTTCCGTTTATTTTTTTTAATTTGAGTAAATACGGTTTTGGTCCCCAATAAGACAAAAAATGTTTCTTCGGTTAAGGGGCATAACCGTAATTGACCTTCTTTTTAAAATATTTTTGCTTATGTCTGTCAGAGCGTGCGAGGTATGTGCCTCGCCATTTTCAGACCCACGCCCTATTTAGGTGGCGCGTGCACTGTCTTCACGTTGCCGCAGACGAGTTGCAAGGGTCTAGAACGATGCCTGGTCTTCCTCCCGCTGCGGCGCGTTTCATCATACGATGTACGAGTACGCGGCGGTGGCTGGTTAAAGACACCGGCCACGTTTCCCTCTCTCCTGCACGTACAAGTGCAGGAGAGTCCCCCGAGTTGTACACCTATTCACTTCAATCCCTTTAGTTTGAATTTTGTTTTTTGCCATGATTTCTGATAGAAAAGTTTTAATTTTGTTCGATTGGGTCCACCAATTGTCCAATTCAATCTATGTCAATTATTCATTTCGGTCCTCTTTCTTTTAATTTCCGGATTGTATTGAAAAGCATAAATGAATTCGGTACAATAGTTTTAATTTATGCATTTTTATCCTTTGATTATAATTGAAAATATATTTGATTTTCATTTCAGTCCTTATACTTTTAATTTTAAATTTTCAACCTTTTATATTTAATATTCATTTCAGCCCTATTACTTTTTATATTTTATTTTAATCCCTTTTTTCTTTTTATTTCTAGAATAATCGTTACTTTTATCCATGTACATATAAGTGTGCTTAGCTTTAATTTTGAATTTTTTTATTTTTTTATTTGTTAGGGTAATATTTTTTTAGAAAAAATTATTTCTGAAATTTTATTTTATATCTGTTATCATTTAGAAATTGATATTTGTATTTTTTTCTCTATTTGTTCTTTCTTTTAATTTTTTTTTCATTTTTTATATTTATTTTTACATCATGTGACTTTTTTTACCTGATAACTTTTATTTAAGTTTTTTTGTTTGATCTTTTATTAAAGTTTTTATAATTTTTTAAGTCTTTTATTTTTTTCATTATTCACATAATAATAAATAATAATAAATTATTTACTATTATTATTATTATTATTATTATTATTATTATTATTATTATTTAATATTTTTTTCTTACTTACTCTTTTGTTAATGTTTTTTGGTTTTTTTTTCTCTTTAGATAATTTGATAATTTTTATTCATATAACAATGACTATTTTTATTTTCATTTTATTTTTTTGTTTATTATTTTGTTAAAGTTTTTAAGATTTTTTTAGTCTTTTTCTTTCATTCATTATTAACGTGCAAACAATAATAATAATATATCTTACTCCTTTGTTAATGTTTTTTAGATGCTTTTTTCTCTTGATAATTTGATAATATTTTTTTAACAGTAATGATAATAATATATTTTATATATATATTTTGTTAAAATTTTTACAATTTTTTCAAATTTTCTTTTATTTATTTATTCTTTCACAATAATAATAATAATAATGTTTTAATTGTTTTTCTTACTTACTATTTTATTTATGTTTTTTTTTCTTCGTATAATTTGATATTTGATATTGTTTTAATAGTATGTTAAATATTATATTTTAATTTTGATCCAGCAAATCTTATAAAAATTATTTTTTCAGCTCGCAATATAGGGTAGACAATTTTTTTTAATTTTCATATTAAATGATTTTTTCCAGCTAATATTTTTTATTTTTGTTTTATCATATATTATATTTTTTAGTTACTCATTTATTAAAATTTCTATGTTTTTTTTAGTCTTTGATTTATTATTTTATTATTATTAGTGCAATAATAAAATTAATAATCATAAAAATAATCATTTTAGTTTTTGTTCTTATTTACTTTTCTGTTAATTGTTTTTTCTCTAGGTAATTTAATTTTTTTTTACTATTTTAGCTATTATAGTGATAATAATTTTAAATGTTAAAACCTCGATGTCACTGTTATTATAATAGGGTACACTTTGATTATATCAAACTTTGCATGTATAAATATGTTATTTTAATCTCAACAGTTACAAAAATTATATATTCGACCCACAACGTTGCGCAAACCGACAACATCACAAAGGTTGATGTAATTTTTTTTTAAAAACTATGTTTTATCATATTTTACTTAAAAAAACTTTCAAGACAATTACTTATTTCCGTCTCTTTAATATTAAAACTTCGATACTGTTGGTGCAATAATGTGTTGTATCATATCAAACTTTGCATATTTAAATATTATATTTTATTTTTAAATTTTTTAAATTTTATTCTTAGATTAAAATTGATAATATATTTAATTTTCATTTCAGCTCTTATACTTTGAATTTTTTAATCCCTTGACATTTGATTTTCATGTCGTCCCTTTTATTTTTAATTTTTTTTATGGAATAATTCCCGCTTTTATCTATGTATATATAATTGTGACTTATCTTTTATTTTTAATTTTTATTATTTTTGTATTTGTTAAGGTGATATTTTTTCTTTGAAATTAATTCTTAAATTTTATGTTTATTATTTTAAAATTAATATTTATTTTTTTCCTCCCTATTTTTTTTGTTTTAGTTCTTTATTGTTTTTTTTTCTATCTTCAAGGCAGGTTAAATTTTTTTTTTGCCTAATATTTTTTTTTAATCTTTTGTTAAAACTTTAAAGATTTTTTTAACATTTTATTTATTTTTGTTTTTTTTCATCATTAACACAATAGTAGTAATAATAGTAGTAATAGTAATAGTAATGGTAATTTTACTTATTTTTCTTGCTTGCGTTTTTTTTTTTATGTTTTTGATTTTTTTTCTCTAAAGATAATTGGATAATTGGATAAATGATATTATTTTGACTGTTGTAACAATAATAATTTTAGATGTTAAAACTTCAATGTATTGTTTTTATAATAGGTTATGATAATCTGTTTTATTATATTAAATCTTGCATATAAAAATATTATGTTTTAATTTATAACCAGCGAATCCTATTAATTTTTGTAATCCCAATAATTATAAAAATTATTTACTTAGCTCGCAACGTAATGTAGTAAAAAAATTTTAATTTTCAAATCAAATAATTTTTTTACATTTAATCATTTTTTTATAGTAAATAATTTTTTAAATTTTCAAGTCAATTTCTTTAATTTTGAATTTTGATTTTATTTTTAATTATCTCTTTCTATTATTTTTTTATTACTTATTTTTTCCAGTCAAATGAATTTTTTTTACCTTATAATTTTTTTTGTTAAAGTTATTTAGATTTTTTTAATCCTTTATTTTTTTTCTTTTCATTATTAACACACTTATAATAATAATAATAAGAAAAAGAAGAAAAACAAGAAGATAAAGAAGAAAAAAAAGAGGAATAACAAAAAGAAGAAGAGGAGTTATTTTAATTATTTTTCTTTCTTATTTTTTTTAATTGTTTTTTCAGGTTTTGTCCTTGAGATAATTTGATAATTTTTATTATTTTAACAGTAATAAAAATTATAGTTTTAGATATTAAGATTTTGATATTACTATTTTTATAATAGAGTATAATAATATGTTTTATTATATTTAATTTTGTAAATATAAATATTATATTTTAATTTTAAATTGGCAAATCCTATTGATTTCTTTAATCTAAACAATTATAATAATTATTTACTCAGCCCACAACATAGTGCAGTATATTTTTAAAATTTTCAAGTCAAATAATTTTTTTAAATAAATGCTTTCCCCTTACATTTTTTTTATGACTAGCTTCCTTTTTTTTTTTTATGAACAAAAACCTTTTTTTTTTTATATTTTTAAAATTTTTTATTAACCAGGATGTCCAAGTCAGTTTTTTTTTTTACCATATTTCCTTTTTTATATTTTTTTAACTAGGGTATCTGTAGCATCAAATTTGTAATAAATCATGACATCTTCTTTGCAAATTTTCTAATAAATTTTATCAAAAATATTTTTACTATAGCAACATTCAATCATTTTTTACTGGAAAAAAAACATATTTAATAAATTTTAGCAATTATAATTTTACTATTTAAATATTACATTTATTAAATACAACAAGTATAAAATCAATCAATTTTTTACATAGATAAAAAAGCCCAGCATATCGCACAGCCAATACATGACATCTTCTTTGCAAATTTTCTAACAAATTTTATCAAAAATATTTTAACGATAGCAACATTCAATCATTTTTTGCTGAAAAAAAAACATATTAATAAATTTTAGCAATTATAATTTTATTATTTAAATATTAAATTTATTAATTACAACAAGTATAAAAGAAATCAATTTGCTACATAGATAAAAAACCCCAGCGCAACGCGCGGGCAATACCGCTTGTCTGTGTCTATAGCGGGAGAAACCGGTTGATATTATGTTTTAAAATTGTTTTTGAAAAATATAATTTATTTTTATTTTTATTTTAAATTAAATATTTTTATATTATTTTTACATGTTATTAAGTTGATGCTTATTTTAAAATTAATATTGTTTTTTTTTTGTGTTTTCTGTTATTTTTATCTGTTTTTCAGATTAGATGATTTTATTATTTATGCAATAATAATGATAATTTTAGTGATTATTTTTTATTTATTTTGTATATATATATAGGGAAATTTGATGATTTTAATTGTTTGGATAATAATATTGATAATAATTTTAACTGTTATAATAATGATAATAATGATAACATAGAGATAAATATTTAATTTATATTTTCTTATATTTTATCTGTTGTATTTAATTTAAATTAAATTATAAAATAAATTAATCTTAATACAATGAATTAGATTTTTCAGATATCAGAATATTCTTGTTTTTTTAATGATAATAATAATTTTATACTAGTTATTTCATTAAAACCTACTAAATAGATAAATTTAGATCAATTTAAAATTTATATATTTTATAGAAAACTTGTACTTCACATATTTCTATACAAATTTATTATCTTGTTCAAATTTATATTATAATAAAAAAAATTCTTACATAATTAATATTTATTTATATTGAAAAAAAAAAAAAGATAATGAGATGAAGGGGGGATTGCTAGTGTGTATATATAAGCAGCATCATATACTCAGGAGGTAGAAGCTGTGCTAAGCCTGTGAACCTTTGAGAAAATGGTTTCTCCTTCCACGTATTTCTCTTTTGTTGTTTTCTTTTTCTGCTCGTGGAATTTTGCTTTTACTACTGCAGCTCAGACCACTAGCCCCTTCAAGAAAATCTACGCCTTCGGTGATTCCTTTACAGACACCGGCAACACCAGGTCGGTGTCTGGTCCTGCTGGTTTTGGCCATGTCTCAAGCCTCCCATATGGCAGGACCTTCTTTCACCACCCCACCAACCGATACTCCGATGGGCGGCTTGTGATTGACTTTGTAACTGAAACACTGCTCTTACCATACTTGCCACCCTACCGAGGCCACAAGGGCAATGCATCTTATGGGGTCAACTTCGCCGTTGCTGGCTCCACGGCAATAAATCATGCCTTCTTTGTGAAGAACAACCTTACCCTTGACCAGACTCCTCAATCTATCCAAACTCAGCTGATTTGGTTTAACAAGTTCTTGGAGAGTCAGGGCTGTAAAGGGGCCGTGTCATCAAGCCCTGAGTGCAAGGCAGTATTTGATGATGCATTGATATGGGTTGGTGAAATCGGAGTCAATGACTATGCATATATTGTTGGATCTCCCGTATCAAGTGACACAATTAGGGAGCTTGCGATCAGCAGCGTCACAAGATTCCTACAGGTAATTACTGAATTCTCATTCTTCTACATGGCAACAACTACTCTATTTTAATTACTAAAATGCAAAATCAATTCAGTGATGGTAATATCATATTTTATGAAATTGCAGTCACTGCTGAAGAAAGGTGTGAAAAATGTTGTTGTTCAAGGTCTGCCTCCAACGGGATGCTTGCCATTGACCTTGACCCTGGCTCCTGAAGATGACAGAGATGATTTGGGCTGCGTTAAGAGTGTAAACAATCAAACCTACACCCATAATGCTTTTTACCAAAAGACAGTGCAGGATCTCAGGAACCAGTTCCCTGATGCTGTCATTGCTTATCTTGACTACTGGAATGCCTACGCCATGGTTATGAAGAATCCGGAGAAGTACGGATTCAAAGAGCCATTCATGGCATGCTGTGGAACAGGAGGCCCCCCCTACAATTTTCAAGTGTTTTCAACATGCGGCACATCTGATGCAAGTACTTGCTCAAACCCTTCTCAGTACATTAACTGGGATGGAGTTCATCTCACTGAAGCCATGTATAGGGCGCTCAGTCAAATGTTTCTGAGTGGAACATTCAGTCATCCTCCGTTTAGTTCCTTGACGTACAGGAAACATCATGTGTGAATTGCTCTCCTTCTAACCAGCTTCAGTAACGGTCTTTATGATTTAGGGGATATCTTTCTAAGTCTTTCGATGTTTCGTTCAATAATTTTAGACATATATGAACTTGAGAGCTGCATATGTTACTGTGCAAGTTTTCCTTGAGATTCACAAGGGTAGCCAGACTCTTGACTAGATGGAGATTAGGAAGTGAATGAATGATAATTTACGCTTTCTGGAACTCTTGGAACTGAGTTCAAAACTCTTGTATTTTAGAATTGATTCGAGTTCAATTCATAAAAAACGAGCAAAAACAAATCAGACGAGGGATCTCTAATTTACTACAATAATTCCTTCAAAGAATCAGCATTGAAAGTCTAATTTACTAAAATAATTCCTTCAAAGAATCAGCATTGAAATTTGAAAGTAACATTCCAAGAATCTTATTTACGCGTTCGATTTCCTTATTATCTTTGAGTTGTTTAGGCATGATTTCTTGCACATTTGAGTATAAATTATATTTTGATGTCTTATATAATAAATTAAGTTTTAAGATAAAATTGTTTCTTAATATGGTATCATAGCCTTGTTGATTCATGAGTTTGAATCTTCACTCTCATTCTATTTGATAAAAATCAAGCACAAGATAATGTAAGTTTATATAAGTTTCAAGCTCAAAAGGTTTTTATTTGAGAAGATTTGTTAGAAAATAATATAAATCATATTATAAAATTTCATCTAATAATTTAAATTTTTAGGTGAGATAGTTCTTAATAATATCTCCGAAAGAAAATATACCTTAAAAATTCCATTCGATCTGGGATAGCCCAGCCCCACCAGCTATCGCCATGCATTCACTGCTGGTAAAGAAAGTTGAATTGATGTCGCCACAGAAAAACGTTATTGATTATGGAATTTATTGCCAGGGATCTTGCTGGATCTCCTTCAATAAAATATCGACGTACGCTTTTCAGATCACCTCACTCCAGCCTCACTAGCATCCTCCAGCTTGGGGGCATTAACATTTGCTGTCTCTGTTTTATCAGTTTTCTTAAGCTCCTTAGTTTTCCTTGAATTTAGACCACCATTCTATAAATGAATAAATAAATAAAAAAACTCTACTTTACAGAAAAAAAGCAACACATGTAACAGACCTTCCTTCAAAAACTCTTCAGAAAGTTCACATTTGGACCCAAAACTGCTCTGGTGAAGAGTCAAAGTTTCCCTTGATTGAGAATCAGAAGCAGGGTTATCAATAAGGCAATTTACAAAAACCCACAAATAGTTCTTCACGTTATGGGCCCTGATGTTGCTTCTTATTAACAAAATTTCCGTCTTTTTATCAACAACATTCAATGTTCAAACAAGCTATTAACTTTTCATAATGACAGAAAACTGGATACTGAAAGCTATTTACTTTCCTCAGAAGAAAGCATTTCATAACCCACTCTAAAATTACTCCTAGGAAATGCTGTTTGTTTTTTATCAAACAGCTCTAAACTTTGAATCATATAGCATTCTTTTATGCTAACAAGGCAACATGCTCTCCTTTGTTTACAGAGAAGAAGACTTTCTCTCAACTTTTTTAGCAAAACAAAAAAGGAAACGTCCAGGAGCCTGAAAGCAAGGGAGTTTCTCTATTAACATGAAATACATTATACACGTCCACATGCCAGCTTCAACAAAGGTGGTAACAGCATCGAAATACTACTCCATAATAGTAGCACAGTTGATATACTATGAATTCGTTTTTAAGAAATCATTTATTCTAAAAGCTATACCTTCAGGTGAAAGTTTTCTGGGTTTCAAAACTTGTACAAATTCATACTATATTATACTTGGTATTTTTTTAAATAGAATAAGAATCGTAAGATTCAAATCTATGACTGTTTAGTTAATACAATTTTGATATCATATTAATAAATTATTTCATTTAAAAACTTCAAGATATGATTATTATTATGAAACCGTGGCAATTGATTAAGAATCACCAATTCCATATTTCATCAGTGGTTCGTGGTTGAGATCATAGCCTGAGAAATAATGAGCGACCAACCACTCATTGACTACAAGATTCAAAATAAAATGTGTAGTAATACGATTAGTTGCTGTCACTGCTCTTAATTGCACCTCCCAACTGATTTTAAAGCAATCCTCCTCTTTAAATTTGAGGCTCGCATCTACATTATTTGCCACTAGATTGTGACCCCCAACTTCCCAACTACTTCCTCGAAAGGGTTGATTTCTGGGTTTAAAGATCATAAATGATGCACAGCACATTCTGGCCCAGCCATTTTTCACGTTTTGACCTTCAAATACAACAAAATGAGTCAAAGTGTAATATCAGCCAGAATTCAACCTTTTTGTCTATACCTTGCAACCCTTTTGCCCTCTCTATTCCATGTATCTTCCATTGTGTAGCTTTCCTCTCAGAACACGCTGAGATCCTACTGGAAGTAACAAAAGCACTTACAAACTCTATCTTAACTTTGGCATCTCTGACTTGAATAAAACTCGCAAGACACTTCTCCTTATCAACCTTTATGACCTCGAAATTAATGTTTGTAACCTGAGTGGTTGATTGAGCAGGACTCAACATTTTCAGCCTTCAGCTACAGTTAAACCTTCAGCAATATGCTGCAAACGAGAAACGCAATGGTTTTAACATTTGACTAAGGAAAAAACTCACAAATGGTATTTACAGAAAGAGTTCCGGAACTCTCCGTGTAAAAAAGGTGGAAAAAGAAGAAAAACAAAGCGTGCCTTTTGGTATCTGAAATCGGCATCAGTGCAATAGTTCTGCTCATATTTACTAACCAGATCATAACTATGTTTCCTCTGTTCCTGTGAATAGAGCAGGAAATCATACCATGTGCGAGAATGCCACTAAACTTTCTGATACTTTCCACAAACCATGACCTTCTCTTCCTATAGATTATCTACTAACATAAACTGAAACTTCAAATATCAAGTTGATTTCTAGTAAAGAAATCAATACAAGGCTGATAACAGAGTGGCAAATTTTTTTATTTGCAAACATGTGATGAGAAGATGTAGACTAGTAGCTCCAAATTACTTGTTCATGATTACTTTTATGCTTGGGATACCAGGAAACCATGGTTCATATTGTTTAACTCGTGCTGGCATCATTTGCATGGAGAATTTTACAAATTCAAGCCTGGCATGGGCAACATGAGAGAATGCTACACGATCATCAACTTGATATAGGAAGCACAGAAACAAGTTTCTTCATGTATCGAATGATTCGCCTGTCAACTTAACTGTAACAAAGGAATTCTTTTTAAATGCAGGTAAAATAAAACTGTGAACAAGCCTGGAATTTACTCCTAGTAATTATATTAAAAATTAAAACGTCCATATCGTTTGAAAGATATAGATCTAAAGATTTCTTGTGGCACAACAAAATGCTGGACTGGCTTTTATTCTTCAGCATATCATTCTTATAAATCAATCCAAAAATCAAAGTCAACTCATGATCATGATATCGTAACAAATCTGCGAAGAAATAAGCTTCTCAGAAAAATGGAAGAGGCAGATCTCACAGTTCAAACTATCCCCATGTTCCTTTCGCTTTCATTCCACATTCTCAACGAGAAAAAAAAAGTGCTGGAAAAATGCCAGATTCGATATAATAACTGGGCTTTCTTCCATTGATCATTTTAATTATTCTGAACAATCAATCAATTGATTTTCAATGTGGAAGCCTCACCATACTTTATGTCCATATGATGGCATGGTATTTTTCTCTCCAATTTTGACATGTCATTCTTCATGTTTACCATATTAGACTAGGTACTCACAATACATCATGAACAGATCTTCCGGGATATCCTTCGGCAAGTTCTTTATATACAGATAGAACCTAAATATATCTTCCTTTAACACGGTGTTAGTGTCAACAACATCAATACTGCAAGTGAGAACCCACAAGTCTTCTGAATTAACTCTTTTCAAATTTCCTCGGCAAAATGGGCAAGATTCTTTCCTTGTGTTCCTACAAAGAATGGGCGTAAAATGTTAAACCTATGCACCTTTTCCACTATTACATGTAAATGATGGACAATATTACAAATTAAGCTTTAAAAATTACATACCAGTCACGGTAGCAGTTGATGCACATTGCATGGCAGCAGCTTGGCACAACCATTTTAGTGCAAGGTTCCAAGCAGATCCCACATTCGTCTTCCCTGAGCAGTTCCACATCTGAAAGCTTCCTCCTATCTTCCAGTCTGTTCTTCGCGATCATTTCCAAACAGTGACCCTCTTCCCGATTCATATCTGGTTCCATTGTATCGCCATGAAGACGCTGAAGTGATGGTAATATAACAGCTGCAATTTGAGATAGACAGGACTTGAAATTGTTAAACTAAGCACAAAAACAAAAAAACCCAGCCAACATAGGATGCCATGGTACTCTATCCTATTCAGGATATGGCATGAAATGGTTTCAAGAATGGATGCCGGTACAGCAGATAGCATCCTTAATCATTATAGGGAGAGAAAAAAAACAGAACCACGCTGAATGCTGTGTAAGCAATATCTGCAAGAAATTCCATCTTTACATTCACGTACCATTTCTGTGCATGTTATTGACAGTCATTATATAGATATGAAAATTACAGAGGAAATACTTTTTCTTACACACCATAAAATTGCCTGATGGATGCTTTCCGTCTGCATGAAGAAATCTTCTGCTTCCTGTCTGAACATACCTAAAAATGGAAGTAATTACTGAGCACACCAAATTTTAAGAACTGTGTTCTGATTCTTCAAAAGAAAACAAAAAATATAAACCACCTAATTTGAAAGAGTAAAGCACAACTAGCAGTAAAACAGCGAACCAACCTTATATACAGCAATGTGAAAAAGGTTCAAATAAGTTGAAAGTAGACATGTACATGAGCCATCCATCCATCGGAATAAAAACAGAAAAATGGGTGTCAACGGATTATAAACCAGTTTCATTTGAAGACAGGAACCACACTTGGCTCTTGGAATAGAAGCTGCCCTGCAAATATCAACCATCAAGTTAATTCACACATGAATGAACCTCAAAGAAGTAGTATTATAGATTTAGCTGTTCACAATTCAGTTATGCCCTGCACTGCTCCAAACTTCATAAGAAAATATAGCAACTGAACTATTAGCATAAACAAGGTTAACTCTGCAAACTGCACCCACAACACAGCAGAAACTCAGGATTTTCGAAAATGAATGCATGCCCTTCAAAATGCAAAATACAGATAAACAGAGGAAAATGCATCTTTCTGGTATGCAAGCTGGATAAACTTCAAGCGCAAACCAGAACTAAGAATGGACTGTGAACAAGCCATAATTTCCCAATTAAGTATTGATCATAAGAAAACCTTAAAATGAACGACTTGCTTATGTGATGATGAAAATCAAAACGAAAATTAATCCATGAGAACTAGAGATTAAATTGTTGATCATAAACCAAGGGACTTCCACAAAATCCACCTGTCATGCAATTTTTCTGGTTGCACTTCAACAACAAAAGGATAGAGTTATAACACAGACCAAATTTCGAAACTTTTCACAAAATTTCAACAGCAGCAAAACAAAAACAGCAAAGAAAACCAAGAACACAGAAAAAACTCTAGAAACACAAGGAGAAGACTCACAGCACATTAGCATGTTGAATATCAGCCTCAAGAACCGTAAGGGAGTCTTGGCAAGATGACATAGCAACAAGGTCATGATAGTCCATCATCTCTCTTGCTTGCTAATGGTCTAAATTTAGTTAAATAAACTTTTCTAAAATAGAGAAAGAAAAATTACAAGAAAGAAATTATCAAAGAAAGGAAAATGCAAAAAGTTTTTCTTGCTTGCTTAACAAAAATCAAAGAAACAACAGGTAAAGCTCTTTAAAGTCTAAAGTCTAGAAGAAGGGGCGAGAAAGCAAGCGTATGGTGCAACTTGGTCTTGAAAATTACCACATATCACCTACTTAACATGAGGGATTTTTTAAGTTGTTTTCAAAATTCTCAGTTGATTATTTATTATGGTGAACAGATAAGATTCATGGTTTGACTTTAGTTCTTGGAGTGGACTGTTTTGGGGGGTACACCTCTGAGAAGGTGATTACTTCCTCCAATCAAAAACCATCTTTTTTGGTCAAGGATTTGGTCCAAGGATTTTGTATCTAATCTTAGTTAATTCTTCAGGATCATTGAGATGGATGGAGCTTAAGCATTTTTTGTAATTTTAAGTTTTAACCCGTCGAAGGACTGTGTCATTGCCAAGGCTAAGGCTAATGTTGGTCTGTTCAGCCATGACTTAATCCATGGCCTCAGCCTGTTTACAGTAATATTTCTTTTATGAAAGTCGATTTCCGGGTCAGTTTTTATGTATTTTTTATTATTTTAAGTTTTAACCTTTGAAAGGTTGTGTCATTGCCAAGGCTAATGTTGGTCTGTTCAACCATGACCTTGGCAACAGCCTGTTTACAGGAATATTTTTTTTATAAATTCGAGCATCTGGATCAGCTTGTGTATATCTCAATTAATTTTATAAATTTTAAAATTAATAATCATGTAAATCTTCGGTGATTATCATATTAGCAATTATAAAGCTCAATTCTAAAATTACAAGAAAATCAAACCTCTAAATCCCATGTTCTTACCACAGAAACCACCTATAAAATAATGAAAAAACAGACTTTGACTAATCAAAATTGTTGAACATAAGAGAATGAAAAAACAGTCAATCTTCAAATGCACCCAGAAAGAGAGGGAGGTGGAGACTTTGACTTGTAAACGGATCAACAAAACACAACTACCTTATTTATGAAGGAAGCGACTGCATTTAATGTTGTAGAACCTGACTTTTCCAAGGTAAAGCAAAAAAATATAATAATAATAATATTCCTCGTCTCATAAATGTAAAATTTTAGAAAACACCAATTAATCCATTAATTAATGTGTATTTTTCCTTTAATAGCTTATCAATTAATATTTTTCCTTTTAAATTGAAATAGTCAATGTTCATCACATATTAAAGAATATAATAGGAAATCCAATCCTTGTAAAGTATTGATTTTCAAAATGACCAGAAAATTAGCAAAAGTTCCGTTTTCATATCTTTATGCTCCAAGACAATATTTATCTATCTGATAAAAAATGTTTAGGAAAAGAAAATTTACTAGCTCTCTGATCAGAATCTGGTTCGAAAGTCGGGCCTCCTTAGCCAGGCAGCGAGCATATGAGCTACTGGCTCTCCAGGCCTGTAAACTGTTACCATCCATCATCAGACAGAGTCATTGAAAACGAGAAGATCCATCTTCTAGTTAGACATTGGCTGGAAACCCACTCCTAGTTCTGATCCCCTTCTTCCTCAATGCAAAAGCTTCTGTACTGTATGGCCATGACGCTAAAGTAAGTGGTTCATTTTTTCTGTTACAATTCATGGGTACTGTGTAATAAATATACTAGATAATTCTCCTACTAGAGTAGGAATAGGATGGCAGAAGGCAGCAGAGCACGCAAAAGGGAAGTCCATGCTGTTATGAGAAAGGCTAGATTTTTCTGTGAGAAGAAATCAGAAGGAAAGGGCTGAAAATAACACTCAAAATCTCACCACTGAAGATGGTCTGTGCATCATAGAAAGTAAAGGATCAGTGAGCCAGAATAGGTCAAGTATCTCTAGCTTTGCTGGTGTATAGGTTGAAGAACGATGCGGGAAAAGCCAAGACGGGCACAAAAAATACTTCAGCTAACAAAAATGGGACTAGAACAGAGAAGTTTGTCTCTGAAGCAGAATGCATTGAATACAAAAATGGGACATGATCAATGGAGATATAGTGGAGAATATTGAGGAACTGTAGTTGACTTCTCTAGCTTTTAATTGTCAAAACAGAACTTGGGCAATCAAGGAAGCAACAAAATTTCATCATGCTGGTACCTCCCGTTCCTCCTTTAAATCCCAAAAAGAAGCTGGCTTCGGTAATAAAGAGTCACTATATGAAACGTTACAAAGTACACGAGTGCCTTTAGTTGCATCTGATTTTGAAAAGAGCAGGGGGAGTGATAATTTTGATAAGAGGATCAAGTTGGTAGCTGTTTCTAATAAAAATTCTGGTGAGAACCACTTCATTGACATATATTTGCTTGGTTAATTCCTTACGAGTAGCCTTTTCATTTTATTTTGCCAGTTTATGGCCAAAAAGTAACCACGGGTGGCATCCTGGAAAAAAATGGAAATAGAAAACCTATCTCATTCAAATGTCTTTTACAAGACAAGTACAAGAGCAGATGTGCTATGAGCCTATATATGTTCTTATTTAACTTTTGCTCAAGTGTATGATTGCCAGAGATGAAATGCAGGGGAGAAGTGAAAGGTAATCAAAATGAAGCAGCTTGAGAGTCCCAATTCGCCAACAGGAGGCCATGATGAAGCTTACGGAGTGCTGAAACTTGAAAATCCTGATGAAGATACTGATCCTTGAACAACTGCTGCCAATATCCCCTGGTTTATGGCGGCCAACGGTGAACTTTATCTTGTATGTTGTTCTTTAGCAGCACAAGTTTGAGTATTTTTTCCTTCACACAAGTTTGAAGAATGTTTTTTAATTGAGTAAACGCTCACTCTACACCAAAATATAATTTTAACAATTCATTAAAACTTCAAATTATCGAGTTGATTAGATTATTGGATTGACATTTACGTTCGAATTATCGAGTCAAGTTAATTATTTCTATTAAAATAATATATGTTTTGTCAATTATATATATATATATATATATATATATATTCTAATTCAATTTAAAATCTAGTTCGAATCAAATTATAGTTTATGATTTTTTTAGATTAACCCAGGAAAATAACAATTGTATAGTTAATGCTAAGAGAGCTATGACCATCTTGAATATATTTAGGGTATGTTTGAGAGTATGATTAAAGTTATTTTCAAAGTATTTTTTATTTAAAAATATATAAAAATAATATTTTTATATTTTTTTAATTCATTTTTGATATTAGCACATCAATATAATCTAAAAACATACAAAATATTAATTTAAACCAAAATAATATATATATATATATATATATATTATTTTATTTTCAAAATGCAATGTCAAATAAACACTGAGGGAGTGTTTGGGAGTGTGATTGCGGTTACTTTTTAAAGTGTTTTTTGTTTATAAATATATTAAAATGATATTTTTTATTTTTAAAAAATTATTTTTGATATCAGTATATTAAAATAATCTAAAAATATAAAAAAATTATTTAATTTTTTTTTAAAATTTTACTGAAACACGGTTATAACTACTCAGCTGATAGGAACCGCGCATCCATTTAAAATATGTTATTTCATTATTTTTCTCTTAATCGTATTAGTCATCACACGTGTTTTGATTAATTAAGTAAAGACGGTGGCGGCCAACTATAGTTTAACAAAGGAACCTTGTTCATATGATGTTTTTAAAATATTATTCCTTAAAAATTCATATGATATTTTATCCATTTTTTTTATATATAAATAACTCTATTAAAAATATGACATGTCAAAAATATATGCCAAAAATTCATAAATAATTCTCTTTCATTGGATGGATTATCATGATTTGATTGTTCTTCCTTCGAGGCATGATATACATAGCAAAAAATAAAATAAAAAAAACAGATGTGTTGTGTTTAAACTATGCTTGTCTACATGCCAAAAAACATGATGCTCCGGTTAGCACTCCTGAAACTCCAAATCATTACACTCAACAAGTGGAGGAAACATACACAACACTTGAAAAAAACATTGCCATTATAACCTTAAATAACCTCAATCGCAAGATCTGCAGCAGCTGCGGCGGAAACTTGATTTCTCTCTTTCACCACCATTCCCCTCATCTTGATCAGCCACACCATCAACCTCACAGCATAATCGTACAAGCTCAGAGCAACGTACATGCCGATGCCACCCACAATTCCATTTGCTACTGAGTAGGTTAGCGGCATTAGAATCATGGTGATGAAAGCCGGCACCGCCTCCTTCATGTTCTCCCAGTCGATATCCTTCACCACCTTCATCATCATCACCCCAACTATCACCAGCGATGGCCCTGTCGCCCATGGAGGCACGCTCGTTAAGAGAGGAGTAAAAAACAATGATACGAGAAAATATAAGCCGACAGTCACAGCAGTCAGTCCTGTTCTGCCCCCTTCTCTGATCCCAGCTGATGATTCGACATATGTTGCTGTTGTTGTAACTCCTAGGGTAGATCCCACGATCGTAGACCCTGCATCGACGAGGAATGCCGTGTACTGCCCTTCAAAGCTTCCCTTTCCGTCCACGAACCCTCCGACTTCAGCCATCGTGTACAGTGTGCCGGTGGTGCCTAGCATATCTACGTAGAATATGGTTGCAAGAGCCAGCCATGCATCGCTTGTGTTGAGATCACTGAAACTTATAGCCCCAGCTGTGGACTGGATTTTATGAAAACCCACAACTTTCTTGAAGTACTTGTAGTTGGTGTCACCGATTAGGGTATGTGGAAAGTACGTCACAGCAGTTCCTCTAATCCATGATACTAATGTGACAAAAAGAATGCCATAGATCATACTGCCTTTGATTTCCTTCATTAGCCCATAACATGTAATTAACAGCCCAACTGAACCAAGCCAGAATGTGGGGCTCCGCATTTTGCCGGAAATGCATTCTCCAGTCACCGGGTTTGTGCTCGAGCATGCTGTCATCGTCACCAGCGTGGACTGATCAGGCCCAACAAGGCCCATTCCTTGATGGACTTGCAAGCCGACGAAAGCTATAAAAAGCCCGATACCAGCTGCGCAGGCGAGCCGGATCGGTTTTGGTATGATCCTAGCGAACTTCTCTCTAAGGCCGAGAGCAGAAACTATGAAGAAGGCACAGCCCTCAACTAAGACAATTGCCATTGCAGTCTTGTATGAAATAGGCCCGGAGCCGTGAAACCCTACCATATTGTAAGCCACAAAAGCATTAGGACCCATACCCGGGGCCAAGCCTAAAGGCAAATTCGCTAAAATTCCCATGGCAAATGACCCTATCATGGCTGATAAAACAGTAGCTACAATGAGGTCACTCTTGGTTTTGTCAAGACAGCTTTGATACCCTTCATTGGGCTTAAGCATGCAGTCTGGACTAGCTGTTTGGTTCACCGGAGCAGAGCAGTCAGCAACGGAGCAGGTACCACCGGAGTCGGCAAGAATTGTAGCGTTGACAGTGATGATATAAGCCATGGTGAGGAAAGTGGCCGTGCCAGCACGTAGTTCCTTAGTGAAAGTGCTTTTTCTCGCATCTAGCATGAAGTATTTGCCAACTTTTGACTTTGAGACTGCATCATTCAGAGCTTTCTCCATATTTTCCCATGAACTTGACAATCTTGGACATAGCCCCCCTCCCATTTCCCCGGCCCCTTTTTTCTAGCGCTCTAGTGATGTATATGATGAGTAGTATATGTGATGAGGTAGGTATAGTGTCTGTTGGTAGTGTATGTGATGGGGTTATATGGAGAAATCAAGGGATTCCTCGTAAGATATTAGAGGATTCAGTGTGGGTGATGAAAGGGGTGATGATTTGCCTGATTTTGGGGATACGCGTTCCAAGAAAGAAGTAATAGTTTTAGCCTTTAGTTATCACCTAAAGAAATTGTGTAGTCTGGATTAATAATATTAAAGGAGCACACATATGTATATGTATATGTATATGTATATGTATATGCATATGCATATGCGTGGGGATTTGGTTGTATGGGAATCAAAAGCAATATTCCTTTTTTGACTGATTAATTCTCCTCTTTCTCCCTTAAATATTAAATAACAACTTATATACTAAATCCCTTGAATATACATCTTTCGAACATCAATATCTAGCTATATTTGTAGATTAATAATGTCCAATTTCTATTAAAAAGTAATATATGTGTGTGTGTGTGTTTAGGAGTGTTGTTGCTGTTGCTTTTCAAAGTGCTTTTCGTGCCGAAATTAATTAATTAATTCTAATTATTTATTGTTATTGAAAATCTTGATTGTGAGATCTAAGATATATGACCCGCAAAATGATATTATGGATACATAATGGGGCAAAAGTTCATTATTTTTTCGACTAAAAAGGTTATGCTTGAAGAACGCATATTAAGTGCATGTTTAAGAGTGTGATTGTGGTTGTTTTTAAAAGTGTTTTTCATTTAGAAATGTATAAAAATGATATTTTTTAAAAATCATTTACAATATTAGCACATCAAAATGATCTAAAAACATCAAAAAAATTTATTTTAAAGTAAAAAATAAAAACAAAAAATTTTCAAATTTTTTCATAAGCACTTTCTAAAAGCACTCTCAAACACCCTCTAAATATTTTCATAGTGGAGGAAGGTTTCTGAATGAGAAGTATATATACCATGAATAATTTGAAATCGGGGACGGGTTCCTTCCAATCCAAAAAAACCGACGCAATAGTTTTTTTTATAGAGAATAATATTTATTTTTAGTTTATAAATTTCATTTTATTTATACATTCAATATCATAAAGTTTTTCTAGTTTATTTCCATACAAAATGGCTATATGTCAAGCGAGACTTGAATAAACAAAATTACAAATTTCAATATCTGTATATAATTATAATATTTTTTACTTATATTAAATAAATTCCGCCATCGCTATCTTGAGAAGATTGTCGAGATAAGCCCGAGTATACGGTGTGCGTGCATGCCAGGACTCCACTGCTGGACGCATTCAAGCTTTAATTTTGAGAAGATAATCAAATTACTTTCGGTATCCAATGTTTAAAACAAAATTAAATGATTTAGACCCACTAGATTGGACAACCAATATATAGAATCCTCGGATATTATTTCTTTAGTTCCACCTTCGAGATCTTTGGAAGATCTATTATAATTTTATGGTCACTGCTGCGTCAAAATGATACAGAGACCAAATTAATTGATCTTCCAATATATTAAAAGAATAAGATAAAAAGATTGCATATAAATAAGGCCAATAGATAATCGTACAACGTTAAAAGGTTTTTTTATATTTTATTTGTTTTGGATGTTACCCTAAAACATATTTTGCGGGTCTAGATATACGATTAAAATCTTGATTGTTTCAGGTTTTTATAAGAAATATTCGTTCTGATTTGAACTCGAGATTTATTGTGTGCATCGCATATCTGTATTATATCACCACGACACTTAAAAGACATTGATCGTGGCATTGAATGTTGTTTTATTGCAAATGCTAGCTGATAAATTCTATAGAATCGTGTGGTTGAACAATCGATTAATTGTATATAATTTAAGTACATTTTGATAATTGATTAGCTTATTTAGCTGGCAGGACAAGGTGAATTTTAAATATATTTTCTGGCTTCATGATATATATTCGGCTGTCCCCATGAACTTTTTCGTACAAATTTTGCTTCCAAGACGACAAAAATGGCTACATAAAGCATAAGATATTGTGGTCACCCGCTGATTAATTTCAAATTATAAAAGAATAATTCATTTGCTATGTGATCGCTCAGCTCCTGTCCCTTTTTGCAACCCTAGCTAGCTACCGTATAAAAATATACACGCATGCACAGCTTTGATTTGATCAAAAACTTTGGTTTTCTCTTGTTACTTGCAAGATTCCACCTAAACAAATTATATTAAAAGATATCAGCGAGCTAGCTAGGGCCTTAAATCTCAATAATTCCTATGATAAGAAGTTGATTAATTTAGCCATGGTGGCCGGTCTTCTTCTCAGAATGCTGTAAAGTGACAGGCTTGCCTTTATGAGGCCATTTTCCATAAGAAAACCACACTTTGGAGTTAAAAAACCTGTGTGCTCCTGCTTTCAACTGTGAATCCTCATCCATGAACTTGAATTATAATATATTCAGATCATTAGTGACCCTTAAACCCCAGAGGGGATGTAGAAATTTTTTCTTTAGTGCTGCGAGCGTGAAGATATTGCAGGTTTTTTAATGTTTTATTGGGACTTCAAGGGCTGCAGTGGGTTCTTCTTTTTAGAGACAAGCTGGGACTGAAAGTAAGTATATTAAAAGGGGAAATTAGGAAAAATAAAAAGATCACTGGATGCTGCTGGGTAGTGTTAGATTTTGGCATTACTGAGAGAGCTAAAAAGACGAGGTGAAATCAGGGGATGAACGTGGCGTTGCCAGCACTGGTAGGCTAAAGTGGTGGACGCGCGGGGCGGCTCTTCTTTTAAGGGCTGCAACTGCGGTATTCTCACCCATCATTTCACCCATTGCTCTATCTGGGATTGTGGCCGGTGGTGCACATGCTATAGCTAGCTAATAGCCTAGACATGGCGCCATCGCCCCGTATTTTCCAGTTGAAGGAGTGATGATGAGGAACTCGATGCCGGTTTGTGCCAGAGTAGACTCTTGGCACAGAAGTTAATGCTAAGAAATGAGCTCCGTTCCATCGTAGCCTCATTCAATCTGCACACGTTCTTCATAATTAGGTCAATGTTGGACTTAAAAAATGGCGGTGGTATCAGGAAGGAGAAGGGAGGTTGCAGTTTTCGTTTGATTAATATATCATGATTACAGATTTGGAGTAGATTCTATGATCCATCAGATGATTGGATTCTAGCTTATTAACAGAGTGCCTATGCTCCACAATTTGCGTGGCTCATATTTAATAAATTCATTAGGTGAGTGTCCATTGACTCTGATAAAGACAAAACGTTCAAGTTTCCTGATGGTTTCCAAGTACTGCCTGTGCGCTGCTACATGACAAGGAAGAAATCCGACCTGCAAGAACACTTTTTACATCTGGAATTTCTGTGAAGTGGCCAGCTCAGAGCATCCAGTATCCAGATAGGTTTGAAGTCCGATCCCTCCCTCGATAACAAGGATAAATGAGGCAATTGGAACCCAAAATATAAATAAACAGTGAAACTATACTTTGAATATTATCCCGCTTAAAAAAAGGGTACAAAACCATAATAGCCCTAAACAACGGATTCTAATTAAACTCAACGTGTTTTCAAATTCATAATCACAAGTAACCCATGAATGCAAAAACAATAAAATCATATACACATGTAAAATGAACTAAAAATAATTCATTAGTACAATATCCAAGTAATTCTAAAGTATAGAGAGATAAACAATCTATCTTTCTACCTCTAAATTGTCCATTGGATGAGTAATAAGCAGCAGCATGACTGTATTTAATACTTATTTGAAAGTGTGATTATTATTGTTTTTTAGAATATTTTTTTATTTAGAAATGTATTAAAATAATATATTTTTTTATTTTTTAAAATTATTTTTTGATATCAGCACATCAAAATAATATAAAAATACTCAAAAAAATTAATTTAAAGTGAAAAAAAATCAATTTTTTTTATAAACACTTTCTAAAAACACCCGCAAACACCCCCCGTTTCCTGCACGTGTCTGAGTGATCTCGTTATCTACCACAATATCATAAAGAGTTGGTCTCTCTCCACTGATTTCAAGTTCAGTGCAGTAAACATTTAACCATTGAACTTCAATTTCTTCATTAGTAATACAAAGATAAGATATGGTCTTTGAATGATTAGAAACTAGGACGAGTTTGTTTTTTTATTGTTTAAAGGGTAAAATATAAGTGATTAATGGGGTTTTTTTTAGAGAGAAATAAAGGCATTGATGGTTTATTGTGTTAATTTCAAAAATAAAATAAAAAGACAGCTTCTTTCAAGTTGATTTTTTGTAGAAGCAAGAGAATAAACTAAAAGAAATCAGAAACAGATGCCGGTCAAAATCATAACGAAATATGAGCTCTCAAAAAATGTAGAATAACTTGCTAAGCATCAGACAACATATCCTGCTTGCATGTGATTGAAAAATTCAACCCATCACAGCGGTTTGTTTGAATTCGAACACAAGCACGTGCAAGTAGGAATAATCAATTCATTCTGAAGCATAATTTAATCATTTTAACAGCATTTTATATATATATATATATAAAGTATTGCTGACATTAATTGGGAAGCTGTATATTATTTATTTTTCTTCTTGCCTCTCTTTCTTGAACTAGTCTCAGCCTCTTCTGCTTCTTCAGCTTTCTGCTCCGCCTCTAATATAGCCAACTGAGCGCACACAAAAGAAAAATACATCATTAAGGCCATAAATTTGAATAGATCTATATCTTTGGCAGACTCCATGTAAACCATCCTTGGATATAAAGTTGGAAGGATTACCTCATCAAGAATTGGTTTAAGTTCCCTGTATCGTGTTTCAGCAAGATCAAAACCATCCTTGCGAAGCTCCTGCAATGCAAATGACAATTTATGTTGCGCATACTTAAGAACCTCCAGTTGTCACATGTGTGCATGCACGTGTGTGCGAGCATGGGAGAGTCTAAAGATGCATGGTTCATGGTTTGCAGGAGAGGGATCCTCTTCTTATTTTGGTATCAGGACTCGATCACAACTTGTCTAATTCCATCTTTGTTTTTCATTTCAATGAAACCAATTGCCCTTCAGCCACTTCGTTAAGATCTAAACAAATTCCATTCTTCTAACAGATAAGGGCGGGTATTTGTTGTGAGAAGACATGGAACCAGAGGCATAACTACGGGCCCACACTCCACGGTTCTCAGGAGCTAAAAACTAATCGGCAACTACTTGAACAAGTGGATCAAAGTGTCTAAGATGACTCCCTGATTCAATCCTATCCAACCAAAGACAACATAATATATTCTATCTATATTATTTACAAGTGAGCAAGAGTATGGTTTGGTCACTGAAACTTGGCACTTTTCTTTAAGGAACCAAGCAGGCCAACTACTGATTATTGAGTCACAGAACAAGTCATTGATGAGTAGAAGAAACAGAAAATCCAATATCAACGGATTAAAAAAAATCCACCAAAACTGGCTAAAAATTTATAAGATAAGGGAAAAGACCTTTCCAGTGTGTTGGGTATGTTCATGTGCTGCCATTTGCCAGTAAAGGTTGGTGCGTTTATAGAAATCCTTCAAAGATTCTCCCGGCTTCAAAAACAAATGATAGTTGTTAAATAATGATAAGAAGTGAATAAACAAAAAAAAGGAAGTACCGTTGGAGTTCTTTGTGCATCTGAAAGGCCAAGATTGGCTCTGATCTGCTCTATCCTGGCCCGTTTCTCCTTCCTCCGTAGATTTTTCTTTTCACCTTTTATTATAGCAACAGCATCCCCCACTTGAAGTGATCCAGAACCATTATTTCTAGCCTAAATTGTCAAAAAAAAGTGAAAGAGAGTTGAACAAGTCAGCGACAACATAGAATGAAATTCAAAAGAATATTTTCAGAGCAAATATCTTCTGCTCTCTTCACTTGCACAATACACAGACCACACACATGCATAAATTCACATGTTATTATATGAATGTCTCAAACAAAGGAAACCATCTGCATATACACAAGCATATTACATTGAACCAGTTTTTTAATGAACACAAATTAGATTGCAAAAAATTTTGTATCTCCTTAGATATAGCTTACAGCATACTGGGAAAAAAGGTGGGAAGAGATTAGCTTAAATTCCAAGATGAAGTATAATTTTAGGATAGTTTGCACTTTATATGAAATGTCAAATTCATCATTAAATCAGTGTCTTCTAATTTAAGCTGGATGGAAGCAAGAAAGGAACAGAGGAGAAGCAATAGGGAGTGTAAAGACAAAACAGGGCAAAATACTGTACAGGTTGAACAGAGTTAGAGTTCAATCCTCCTCAGTCACAAAACAAGGTGAAGAAGGATGGAAGGAAGAACAGTAGCTCATTTGATTTTGCTGCAAGAGAAGGATAAGAAGTACCTCCACATCATTATCATCATCGTCACCCTCACCATCATCAGTCTCATCATTGCTATCGCTGCCACCCTCACCATCACTTCCATCTTCATCTTCGTCATCATCTTCATCCTCTGATGCTTCAACCCATTCTGATTCAGATGCCTGTAAAAAGAAACAATAGCTTAGTTGAGCCAAATTCAACCAAGGTGAGTTGCTCACTACAAGGATCAATAACTAATCCAGCACGCAAATGGCATGAAACGCTGAATTCCAGAGAGCAGAATTCTGAGCAAATTGAACAAGGGGAAGAAATTTCACAAACCGGTATAATGCACTTCCACTCATCAAGTTTGCTAAGATTGAGAGAATACAAATCATCGAGTGTAATTTCTTGGTCTCTAATCTCCATCATGCCACCATATATGTACAATGTATCTCTCCCCACAACCATACAAGAATTTATACGTCCACATGGCTTCACTGTCTAAGAGATCAAGCTAGATTAATAAATCAGCAATTGGACATGAAAAGGTGCACAAGTGGACCAACTATATCCATGACAAACCTCTGATAAAACAGAATTTTGCAGAATCTGTTTATCTTCAGATGTTTCAGGTTTCCCATCTAATTTGGTGGCTGATGATCTTTCATCAATAATGGTGATTTTTCCAGTCAAATTGTGAGATATTTCATCAATGTTGCTTTCTAAATTTTCTGCTTCTTCATGGTACTCTAGGTTCTCATCTGGATCATTTGGGTTAGGATCCTCCCCTGTATCATTTGAATATTTCTTATCTTTATCAAAACTAGTATCCCTTTTTTCAGAACTCTTTTTTAACTGCAAAGAACCAATGCAAAGCAATGATTATTACAACAGAAGTCACCTAAAATTAACAAACTATAAGTTATTTATTCACAGGTAACATACAAACGTGTTTGTAATAAACAGAAACAAGGAAGATCACTTCAGAAAATAAGAAGCAGCAAAAATCCAATAGGTGCATGGATTTTTGCAGTGTGACATTAGCTGACAAGTATTTTGGAAATTAGAGTTGAAGGACAGGGAACAACCAAAAAGTTCAAAATTTTTGGCAGCTGAGGATATACTTGTTGCAAATCGGAGTATTGTGAGTTAGGTAGTGAGTACAATGCCCAGAGCAACAGTGACAGCTAGCTAAGTGTATTATTGATGTTGTGGATGGCTTGATAGTTCAGGGGGGCTGTAAGAAAATTATAGCAACAACGAGACTGGAATGAGCCTAAAGCCCATCAAAGAGAAGCAAGGGATTGTTTGTAGCGGAAAAGGATTAGCCATCAATAATGAAGATTGGTTGTTGTCCAGCAATTAAGTGACAAGTGGCATTGGTTTGTGATTGCAGATGAAAGGACAAGTGTCAAGATTTGAGCATCCTATGTAAAGGTCAAAAAAGGGCTATTTATTGACTAAGCCTGATCCAAGCCACCAAACAAATTCTCTCTAGGATATCACATAAAGTTTTCATTAATTTCAGGATCCTACTGCAAATCCTTGATTAATCTTATTCATTTATGATAACAAAAAATATGTCACTAACAGTTATTTGAGAATAAGCATGAACATGATGGTTTTTATATGCAGTTATGTTGTCAACAATGTCATTTACAGTTATGAGTGTGACCATACCCTATCTTTTGAAGACTTCTCCTTCCGCAGCTCCAGTGGATACCTATATGCAAATGCAGCATCTGATTATATGAAAATACTGCACTACATGATGTATTTGTTTCCATTTGCCAAACAAGCTGATTTTGTTTTCTAATTTTATTGCAGAATAATCAAATATACATATATACAGAGAAGGGAGGACAGTCTCATGGCAAGAGGTAGGGGGTGGATCTTGCAACCCTCCATGTTGTTATGATATCATGCTGTTAGCACATAATTGGTTGTTCTGATTAAGCCTGTGCATTTTGGTGACTGGGTTCTTAGCAAATAAGCAATATATATCCTGTACAAAATTTCAAGTGCATATGTCCAAAAGGGCATTGCAAACAACTAAACTGAAAATAACTTAAGATGGAGAGTACCAGCGACGGTTGTCTAATTGGAAGCCATAAAGTTCATTCAAGAATAAGCTCATCATTACATCACCTGCAATGATAATAAAATTACTAGAAGAGGACAATGACTAACACAGGTAAAGCAAAAGTAAGAAGAGGGGCTAGTAAGTATAAATTAAAATCTAAATGTTTTAAAACAGGATAACTACAGGTGCTGAACAAGCAGATTTCATTCATTTCATTGTAAGTGGTTGTTTCAAATAAGCAAGAAATATCGACTGGCATTTACTTTAACAGCATATCAATAGCTTGTATCTAGGTGAACTGCTAGATGGCCCCTTGCCTCTCTTCAAGCATGAATAGGGGGGGAGGTCATTACCCTACTTAGTTTAAGTCGGCTTCACAAAAGGGAATGAGAATGGCAAAGAAAGAGCATTCCAGAAAAAGGTGTCAAATCAATGAAAGAAAAGATATATCTGTTTCCAAGGATACATGCATTTTTGCTGCCCAAAAACATACACACCATGTTTGGAGGTTGAACCATGTCTATGACAAAAAAAATCATGGGAGAACATAGAAGTTTGGATTTAGGTTACTCAAATTGTAGACAAAACGTTGCACAGATGATTCAAAGATGGTGAAGAATTTTAGAAAAATAAACAATAGAAAGTGAAGGAAGAAGATAGACCAAACTGAGCTTGATAAAAAGGTAAAAGGAGTGTCAATTCAAATAGTAGCTTGCTTACAAGCAAATGCACAGAGAAAGAAATTTACCTTCCATTTCCATATCCACTACACCTCCAAATAACATTGCACGCTTTTTATGAACACACATGGAAAATCCAGCACGAGGACCAGGAGGCATCCCACTTTTCTTTACCTATCACCAGGAAAAAAAATATAAAAGGACAGCAATATACATTCACCATAAATTATTCCACAAGAGAAGAAAGCTCAAACTAAAGGAAGGTGGTTTGCACTTGCATAAAAAAGGTAAAGTATTCAATACCTTTAACCAATTATAGACTTTAAGAAATAACAAATGTACAAATCTACAATTTTAAGGGGCTATCAATTTTATCACTGAAAGAGACAAATATTCTACTCTGAAGTTTTAGACTTTATATCACCATAACATAAATGTAGACGTGAATAAAGTACTAGGTTGCCAAATATGAGAAAGGTTACCAAACACCCTCTTAAGTCACCAAACTTGCATTTTGTATTACAACCTGCCTTTTACCAACTCAACCACAATCCACGACACACCTTAACCCAAAATAATAGATTCACAACGACCAGATGTAGCCTCTCCAAAGGCCATGGAGTAAGACACCGATTGGACATGAAAAAAAGCAATAATGAAAGCAGTTGCACAGGGAAACTTTGTTCTATTGGAGAAAATGAAAGAGAAATAAATTAACCTTGTTCCATTCCCAGGTCCTAGGATCAAGGGACCACATATCTGAATGAACATTTCCTTTCTCTGAGATGCTCTTATCAGATGAAACTTCTTTGGAATAACCACCATATAAAAAAACCTGCAATGAAAAGGTATTCAGCAAAATGTATTCAGCTCTAACCCCAACCTTGTAGCTGGGAAAGTAACAATAGCCCCAAATTCATACAAGGATAAATATCAAGGAAAAAGCATCCACTAGAACACATTGTGCGTGATGTCCTAGTAGAAAATCCAAGATACAGCATAACAAGGATATATGAAATCAAGCAATCAATAGATTCTTGATTTCACGGCTATCAGTCTTCAGTGCTAACAAAACCCATCATAAGTATCAACAGATCAACAACCAATTAACAATAGTTAAACAAAGAAACTATAAGAGAAAGTTTTAATCATTTCCAGCAATTATAGATTTGGAAGGGTGTGGTTGGGAAAAAATCTATACTAAAAGAACCTGGCATTGATCTCTGAACTCATCTCTACTTGTATTTAAAATCCTACGCATGAAAATGAGGTAGCAAACATACTTAATTTACTTTCTTAGGACTCTGTGTACATACATTAATTATCTTTATTCTGCAATTTAAACCTTTTCTTTCTGCATATTTTCTTAACATTACTTTCAGAATTATGCACTGTACTTCATTTTTTTCTCAAATGCCAATAGGTGCTACTCAATACAACCAGCTTTTGCATCTTTATCCCACCACATTCACACAAAGCATATTTTCTTCCAAATTTCTTCATTTATATAATAAATCGACACTTTTTCAATATTTTCATTTTATGTAAAGCTCAAGACATTTCACTGCTCGTCTTCTAAGATAAATATCACCTTGAAAGCAAATTAAATATAACAAAAAGCATGCCCCAGTAGCATTTGGAATTACCTCATCTTGATAAACGAAAAACTGAAAACCACTCCGTGCACTTGGCCACATGGCTCCAAGCTTTGGTTTTATTTCTTGCCACTACAATGTACCAATACACAGTAATTTTAGCATAAAAACAAAAGACTATAGACAAAAATATCAAAAGCACGATATGAACAGTTTTTTTTTTTTTTTTAGATAAAATAGTTGACCAGCAAATTAGGAGCCAAATATATTCACCTTGAATTGATCCAAGTCAAAGATGTGTAGATCATTATAATACCTGCAGATAAGGAAAGAAAAGCTCCATCAGGTTCTCTTGCAAATTGTTTATAATTAGAGCATGTTCCATATCCAATTATGATAGATACATATAGAATCCTATACAGTGAGTTGTTATATAGACTTCATTCTCATAAATGAAGAATCTGCCTTGTATGGCTTAATTGTGAATGGTATCAACAAGATGCCCCTTCAACTAAAGAAGATTTCTAGATAACTTCTGTTGAAACTTTTTCAATGAACATTGAAACTCCAAACAAACCAACCGATTTCTCTTAAACCCAGCTTAAGCAGCATGTAGAACAAAAGCCATTTTTCTATCTTAACTCAGCTATCACATGCTTGATTCTTTATAGATTCTGCAGTTATATTGACCCTGTTTGGGTGCATCCTTTAAAATAATGGCAATGGAGGCAAGCAGCATGACAGCAGATCATGCATTTTAAGTTGATAAAAGTTTATGAAGCTAATTCGCTTATTTCCCTAGCATGGTAACCATGCAAAATAATCATAAATAGACTAAACAATAAATAGGTTACAAGCACTTAAAGGAGCAGAAATATGTCAAAATAGAATTCCTCACAATGATGTACAGAAGAGTGTTTAATTCAAGCAGAGAGATAGCACAGATAGCATGAACTAATAATTAATTGGCAAGAAAATAGTTCAATGAAGCAAAGACGTATCACAACCTCACTTCTCTGAGAGTGTCATAGAAGCCGCCAAAAAGAATAATTTTGTGCTTGTATAAAACCTGCAGCAGAACCCCAAAGTGGGAAAACACACCTGAGATGCAGACTATACTAAGATTTGTTTGTTCAGATAAAACGTTAGCTACAAGATGAATAGTCAGATATTTCTTAAGGAAGAGAGGGCTATTGTATCAGAACAATGACAAACACATTTAGCACCTAATGTCATTTCAAGATCTTTAGCTATCATAAATAATGCATGATCCAAAATAAATAAAAAATCTCATTAAAATGCTCCATAAGCACTGCTTGATACAAATAACAGACAACGTAAATGTATGATGAGAAATTAACCAAAACTCAATTTCATACCCTATTTCTTGCCAGGTCAAGACCCAAGGAGTGTCATACACCCTTGATTATGGGAAAATGAAAGGGGAAAAAAAGGAGCTAGCCTCCAAATAAAAGAAGTTAAAGATGATACCCCTACTACTGAAATAAGTAGTGAGTGAATTTAAGTAGAGCTGAACCAACCATTCGATGACCTGAACGTGGACTTGGAGAGCCTTTGAAATTTAGTTGTTCCCATTGATTTGTTTTCAAGTCCAACATCCAGAAGTCCTACGACAATAAGTAAAACCAAAATCAGAATTCTAGGTGGGCTAGTATAAAATGCAAAACAGAGACCAAGGCTTCACCTTGTAGTGATGAAAGCGCTCCTGGTTCGGGGAAGTGAATTCACCACCTAACAACAAATAAATTCAGCTAAATATGCATAGTGAACATAAATCAATCAAGCTTAAATCTTTTCCTACTAATAAAGTCAAGCTTTCAGATTTCATCAATTACCAAATATGTAAAGATAATTCTTCCAAGCAACCGCCTGGTGAGCACTCCTTGGAGGCGGACTATTAGGGCTCGATACTAACTTCCATTCTTGCTTCTCCACGTCATAACGATAAAGATCACCGTACACAAATGTCTACATCAATCCACAATCACATCATGTTACCCTTACCGAAATTAAATAAAAAGATTATGTTAGAATATCTAACCTTGCTACCATTGTAGAATTCACCACCATAAAGTATCAATTCCGTGTCTTTCAAGGGATTAATGTTTAACTGCACAAACCAATCAATAAATACAAAATATTAACATTTTAACATGGAAAGACAGGATTCGATTGCTAAAGAAAAGAGTCATTACCGAGCAATTGGATCGAGGAGACGGTGCTGCTACATTCTCCTCCACATGGACTTTCTTCTTCTTAGCTTCTTCTTTTTGTATACTCAACTGTCAAAACACGAAAGAGATCATCTCTTCTGACAATAATTGAAGCATCATCTATAAATAAAATCATCAGTGTTTTCTTAGCAGAATAAGATAAATTTGAAGATTACGATGACGATTATTAAAATAAATAATTAAAGGATAATGAATTACCAAAATGGCGTCGATGTCATCTTCAGGAGAGAGCTTTTTGGTTTCTCTGCGAGCTTTTTTTTCTTCGGCTTTTGCTGTTTTTTTCTCCGTTTTCTCTTTACCTTTGCCTACTTTCTTCGTTTTCTTTCCCATTCTTTTCTTTGCTGTAGCCTTGAAAGCTTTTGCTTCGATGGCTGCTGCGGCTGCTGCTCTTCGGTGCTCACTGATGTTATTATGCTGAAGCAGGCATAAGTTATAAACTGCTGAGAGAGAGGAGATTACTATATATGTTTTTAAATCAATTACAACGGTGTCGTTTGTTTTTTCAATAAGTTATAAACTGCTGAGAGAGAGGAGGTTATATTTGTTTTTTCAATACATACAAAATTTATTGAAAACAATATATATCATGCATTACATATATTAAAAATATTGAATATAAAAAACATTACAAATGAATTATACAAATCTCTTTAAAAATTAAATATAGTTGATATAATTAAACAATAGTCACTATTAAAAAAAGACTAATTAAGGCAAAAGAAATTCATAAAATAGAGGTATTAATTAAAAAATAAATTTACAGTTTTTTTACATAATACATGTATAAAAAGGTATTTATAGAAAAAACAAATAAAAAATAACCTTTCAAATGCATTTAAAGATAAATGTACTTAAATAATGGTGAAAAAAGAATAATTTTTATTTTGTGTTTTGATGATGCACAATAATTTACATGTTCCTTTTAATTATACTTAAATAATTCTATTTAAATAATTACAGGATGCTACATAGTTTTGATGAAATTTAGAGTTGTTTATTATAATAATTTCAATTATTTTATAATATTTTTTTATTAAATATTCTCTTGTGAACAAGTTGCCAGTTGTAATGGGCCTGATAATTCAGTTTATGAAAAAACAAAGGGAGGCACTTTATCCATGTCAAGATTTACAAAGCAGCGACATATCATTCAGAACCTAAGCCCAAGCCTGCCCCGACACTTGGGGAAAAGAGAGGAGAGAACCAAAGGCTTGAGCCTTGAGCAGCGACATGTCATCCAAAATCTAAGTCCGGGCCTGCCCCCAACACTTGGAAAAACGAGAGGAAAGAAATACGCAAGGGTTTCTTTGTCCTCTCCCTCCTCTACGCAACTTTTTTTTATTTTTCAGTAGCTTCGATTTGATTAGATTTCAAATTAAAAATTAACCTAAATTGATTCATCCAGTAGAACAAAATCGAAATAGAAGTCAGTAATCTGAAAGCAACAGAGAAAGGAGGAGAGCAGTAATTTAATCAATTTCTTAAAGAAAAGACAGGTAAAGAAGATGAAGACGACGAAAGGAGGCAAAGTTATGAACCCTACGGATGCTTACCGTAAGGAGCTTCGCAAGAAGGAATTAAAACGGGTAATTTATAATTTTCACTTCAAATTCTATTATAATTATAATTATTTAAATCCAGGCTTTTGTTTGCTTTCTTTCAGTACTGTTATCTGTAAAATTTGCAAAAAAACACTCATTTTTTTAAAAATTTTATTCTATGAGTGTCTAACCTGTTTGATATATTAATTTTGCTGTCAATGGATTTGATATATTATTTTATTTTCTTATTATGTTATGGAAATTTTAATAAAAAATCTATTAAAGAATCACTGCCATTTTAGGTTGTTATTTTGTGATTTTAAAAATTTTCTGCTCTTGTGTTTGAATAACAGAACAAGAAGGAAAGAAAGAAGGTGAGAGAGGTGGGGATTTTGAAGAAGGATCCCGATGTGATCAAGGAGCAAATAGAGAAGCTGGATTTGATGAGTAAGTTTGTCTACTAATTATTTGAAAATTTATCTCATTTTATTACCTGCTGCTGTAGCGCAATTTATTAGCCATGTTGAATAAAACTTTGCTACCCTTGTATCTGTTTTTGGGTTAAATTGACTATAGTAGATTGTATTCATGTTGTTTTTAGCTAATATGAATGTTTAAATATAGTTCTTATTTCTAAATTGTATAGGCCATAAAATATTAAGACACAACAGCATAGAGAGAAGATGCTACCTTCAGTTTAATCTTGAATGCTAGACTCCTCCAAAGCTATGCTCTGCTCTGATATTATGCTAAATGTACATCATTGCTGCGTAGCCAATTTATTCTTTCCCTTTCCTGTTGCTCTCTCTGACATTCCATAAACTGAAGTACTGTTTTGGGCTGTTTAGCTTCAGCTGCATGACCCTTGCAATGATAATCTTTGTGTCGTTTTTGAGAGTTTTGAGATAATAACTGTGCTGCTCAGCTTATGGCTGTGAATTCCAAGATCGTGACCCAAATAGAGGATGCAAGAATAGAGGGGGTTGTGCAATCATTTCTACCTGTGTGTTCCCATGCATATAATCAAATGCACTGAACATTGAACATCGATCTGTTATGGTCTATTAACAACTCCAAATGTAGAATATTGATCTGTTATGGATTCTCTCTTTTCATGAAAGACAATTTTTGGGTTATTATGAAACACTGAAGCTTCTAGTTTGTCATTTGCTAAAAGACAGCATGAAGGAAGATTTTCTAACAGTATATAGTTTGGAGCCACTCTTTGGTCTTTGTGATAGCTTCCCTTTCGCATGCATCAGTTTCAACAACTGCTCTTCTTTTTGCTGCCTAGTGTGTGCTCTAGACTATACCTTTTCTGAATCTAATTTGAAAGGGAAGCTTGGTTTAGCAGCCTTTTCAATCTGAACTTGTTTGTATGCTGTTGATTGATGCAGAGGCTGATGGTGCTTTGGACAAAGCAAGAAAACACAAAAAGAGACAACTTGAGGATACTCTTAGCCTTGTTATAAAGAAGAGAAGGGTAATGGTTATAATGCCATTTTTTCTGCTCCTCCGCCATTCATTTTTAGCTGTTCAAAAAATTAAAATAGTAGTCAGATAAGTCAAGTTTGAAATGTTCAAGAAACTGGGAAATAACCTGCATCTGATGCATGGTTTGTATGTGCAATCTTTGCAAATTTCATGATAGGTCAATGAATAGTTGAGAGTTTAACATTTCTATCTATATATGCATTTTTTAAATAACATCAGTTGTACTACCATGATAACCAGTTTTCTGTACTCTCTTGGACAGGAATATGAAGATAAAATGAAGGAGAAGGGTGAAACCCCTGTGATGTTCAGGTGAATTAGCTTCCCTTATCATATCCATTTCTGTTTTTGTCCATGAATCATTAGGGCTTGCACGTCTTCCATCTATTGACAAACTGCTTTTTTGTCCTTTGATGCAGTCATTTGGGCCCTCTTCGAAGAAGGACATCTGCAGAAGAAGAAGAAAGAGACAAGCATCCAAAGCCTGAAGTATGTCTGTCTGCCTTTAGTTTTACTTTTGTTAATTTGTTCTATTTTGGTCTCGTATAATCACTTACCAAAAATTTGCTATTGCAGGACTCTGTGTACTATCACCCTACTATGAACCCTACTGGAGCCCCACCACCTGGAAAGCCTCCCATGTATAAATCATCCATAGGTCTTCCCCCCTCTCATTTTTCAGCTTTAAGATATGTTGTTGCAATTATGTTGAATGTGCCTTTTCTAACTTTACTGTTGACTTTGGCCTGCAGGACCCCGGATTCCTTTATCTGGTGCTTCATCCTCCACAATTGAATCAGAGGATGCGGCTTTAGTAGTACCTCCTCCCTTGCCAGAGAGCAGGGACTTAGGCCCTGGTGATGGCTCTGCTATACCTGCTTTGTTGCCCCTACCTCCTCCACCTCCATTGCCACCAATGCCTGCAGCTCCAAGCATGGGCATGTCATTACCCCCACCCCCTTTACCCCCACCTCCTCCAGGTCCTCCACCAAAGGACCAAGTTTCAAGTCACACCCCTCTTCCTCCACCTCCACCCCTCCAACAGTCTGCTCAACCGCCTCCACCACCTGGCACAAATGAAAGTGGGAGGGAGACCAATACATCTACATTGTTAGATGAATCATCCTCCAAGGATAATGTTCAGGTGAGTTCTTTTACCTTCTTTATGCATGCTGTTAAATGCAGCATAAACCTGTTAGAGACATTATACTGCATGGATCTCCTGCGGTACAACTTTTCAGAAATTAATGGACAAAAAAGAAATGATTTGTACTTGGTGAACGGAAAAAGCATATGCATGTACTTGGTTGGCTAGCAGGCACCGAGAAAAGGTGTATATACCCAGTTCAAATCTCTAGCCAATCTAAAGATATAAAATGGATGCTCTTGTACTAATTTTAGTGTGGAAAATTGTTTGTTTAGCTGTAAACTAGTTACAATCAGAGAACTTCTAAAATTCCTTCACTGTTCAGAACTTACCATTGCTCTGATTTCTCAAATGCCTTTCTAGAAGCCTTTTATTTTAATCTTTTGTATAGGAAAAATTGTTCTAGAATTTTATCATGAAAGATAATTCTGGTTAATTGGACATCTTATTTCTCTTAAATAGGTACCTGCTTCACTCCCTCCACCTCCTCCAATTGCAATGCAGCTGGAGTCTGCTAATAATCTTTCTGAAGTCAATTCATCCGAAGCTGATGCCAATACTGCAGCAACAATGGATAACCCTAAAATGGTTCCCCCCCCACCTCCCCCTAGGCAACAACCTCTAGCACTTGGACAAGCCTTGATCCCAGCCTTACAGGCAGATGTTTTGCCCCCAGGCATATCACGTTTCCCCCCACCTCCTCCAAATTCCCGGCCACCATTATCTTCTCCTGGAATTCCTGGACAAGTGGCTCCTCCAGGGGTGATGCTTCCATTAATTCCCAGACCTCCATATGGTCCTCCACCTGGACCTCCTCCAATGATGAGACCACCTCTACCACCTGGGCCGCCTCCATTCTTACAAGAAGATGCTGCAAATAGGCCACATGTTCCTCAGAAACCATCATATATAAAATCTGCTGCATCCACTGTTGTTAAACGGCCATTAGCACAGCACACTCCAGAACTTACAGCTATGGTGAGTTTGATTTTTCCTTAACAGTTCTCTTTTCCTTGTTCAAATTAAAAACTATGCTGCTCTGCCTGATCAGTGTACATTATAGACGGAAGATACTTATGTAGTTGCAATTTCTTTTCCTGCAAAAGTGCAACCACAATGCAGCACACTCCAGAATATATGGCTATAGTGAGTTTGATTCTTCCATCATTTGTCTAGTGTTAGAGCATCAATTTTTATTAGATTTCAATCCTGGGACAACTACCTGATGTGACTGCTGACAAGTAACTATGATACGTTGATGTGAAAACCCCGTCCTACATTACATGATGACAGTTTCTATACTCCTTGTCCATATAATCTTATAACTCCAAGTTATAATTCGCTAAAATATTGCCACATCCCTCATTTACTGAAACAACCTTTTATTTCTCTGGAAGTGTAAACTTCATTGTCTGCTCTTATCTAATTTCACCAAATTTCATAAAAACTCAAGCCTAACTTTTGGTCTAAATTCAGGTTCCTGCCTCAGTTAGAGTGAGGAGAGAGGCTGCTATCCCTAAAGCAAAACCAAAGGCCGTAACCTCAACAACTGCAGTAGCCACCAGGCCAGCAGCTCCAACCACTGTGAAGCCAGATTCAACTTACTCATCAGCAGCTCCGAAGTCTAAGAGCATTGATGACTCGTATACGGCCTTTTTAGAGGACATGAAAGCACTCGGCGCGCTTGATAGTTAAGATCATTATATCTGGTGCGATCAGCAAGGACAGGGAACAAACGTGTACAGGCTGCTGTGGTGGATAAGGGGCTTGAGCAGAAATATTTGGTGTTGCCATTGGCCTTGGTTCCAACACAACTGTTCTGTTCCGGAACATCTGATTGTATCATCAATGCTTCATTTTACTATTTCTGAAAATACTAAAACATCTCGATTACTGAGGTGGGGGCAACTCGGGCCAATTTTTCCTGAGCGATGATGGATATGTGGATATGTTAACTCGGAGGGTGGTGGAAACTGAACTAGATTTAAGATTAGTATTTGCTTAATCATTTCATTTCATGCCCCCTTTTTACCTAAGTTTTCGTTTACTCACTTCATTTGACAGAGGTGTATTTCAATTCTATGATGCGTCGTTGATAAATCAGTTGCAGCACGGACCTTGGTAACCGCACATTTATTTTTCTTTTATCCCAATTTGCAAAGAAATTACTAATAACTTGACTGTTGTTGCTGTTTTCTTTTCCAGTCAAGGCAATATTTGTTATCGGTAGAGGTTGCTTTTTATTTAAAAATATATTAAAATAATATTTTTTAAATTTTAAAAAATATTATTTTTGATATATATATATATATATATATATATATATATAGATGTTTTTATTTTCAATCTCACGCAGAACAAAACAGCTTGTTTGTGGTCATTGACTCATTGTCTGTTGGTTCGCTCGCTCCTTAAAATTTGAACGGAAAAGGATTCCCATACCATTTCTTATAATGTAATGTAATTTGGCTAGCTAATAACATAAACTGTCTCACCCAAAAAAATATCGTGTAGCGTTTTGTGTTGTGGTTCGAATAAGTTAGTTAAATTTTATTTTTATATCTATTTTGGGATTGTTTTAATGCATTGATATCAAAAAATATTTTTATATAAAATAAAAAATATATATTTTAATCTTTTTCTAAATAAAAATAATAATAATTAGAAAAACAATCGTCTCTTCTAATTTTTTATTTAAAAATGATCCAGGAAAATAATTAATATATCACTAAGTTTTCTCATCTTCTATATATATATATATTCACCTTTAAATGAAATGAAATGAAGAAAGAAAAAAATGGAACATCCTCAAGCAAACATATATTTTTGCACTCATCATCATCACTGTCCGGGCCTTGGTTCCGTGTTGGTTCTAAGAAAGAGGCCCTTCACATGGGCTGCACCTGTAAAACAAATACATTTATCTATCTCCACTATGCCATGTCCTATTCGTGCTAGGCTGGTTATAATCACAACCAGGAACATGTTTCCTCCACTAGCCAAACAGACTTGGCAGAATTGTTTTCGCTGAGACTGCCTTTTCTGCATTTGGAAAAGCGAGAAGAAAAAAAAGAAATAGAGAGATATGGGGAAAGCTTCAAAAATTACTCTAAGTGTTCTCTTGGCTTCACTTTTATTCAAGCAAATAATATCCCAGGTTGTACTAATCCTTCATTGATCTCATACTACTGTGTCTCTTTTGTGTCGTTTTGGCGGTGGAAAAAGTGATTTAATGATTGGCAGAGCTGTGATTGTTTCTGTATACTTGACAGTAGAGCTGTGTTTGTTAGATATAGTCTCTTAATGGTTTTTTTTTCTTTTAATTTTAACCAATATTAGTAGTGAATTATGGTCAAGCCAGTTTCTTTAAGGCAATGTTTTTTCTTAACTTATGTGATGGGAAATTGAAAGTTTTGAGTTACGGATTGGTCCATTTGGATTATGATATGATCGAGTTAAGCTAATTGTTGTTTGATTCTGTATATGATCAGTAGAGATCGTTTTTTTCATTGGGTTAGTGCTGTTTTTTAATGCATTGATTAGAAGTTGTGTTGATGATATTAAAGATTGTTTGCTCATGTTGGATTTTTTTTTTTTTTTATCTCTGGCAGGATGTTGGAGAGCATGTGGCTGCGAGGTTTGTGGATTGTTATTATTTATATAGAAACATTGCTGTAATTTTGCTTTGAAGGTACACCTCTAATGTTTGTTATGATGCTCGTGTTTAGAACTGTTAAGCAAGAAGAAGGGCATGCGCACAAAGTACATTGCTCCAGAGAAAGAAGTAGGGCTGCCTGGCAAGCTATAGAGGAGGTAACAGGGATTATTTTGCTCATGTGCATTTTGCGATTAACGGCTTGTGGAGATATCATTTGTGTAGCTTTTGTGGTGATGTTTTTTGTCCTTCCTTGTGGTGTAGTATTTGATGCCATTTGTGGAACGGGAGAGGTATCAGATTTTGAGTAAGTGTAGGCTTCATCCGAGCAATGATCTATTTAGGGACCAAGAGGAGCACAAAATTCATGTGGACATAAATGAATGGAAGTGTGGATACTGTAAAAAAAGTTTCCGTGCTGAGAAGTATCTTGATCAACATTTTGACAACAGGCATTACAACCTCCTTAATATTGTACGTGGACACTGGTCCCTTGTCTTCTTGGGTGACTTTGATGCTTAATTTGCACGATGCTTCTTGTCTTCCTCTTTTAACTGTAAAAAATATTATATTGTGGATGACATTGTTGGGGTGGAGGGTTGTAGAGGAAGGGACATGGTGAAAGAAACGCTACAGCTCTTAACAGAACTTTTAATGAACTCAGAGTGATGGCAAGTGCTTGGCTGATTTATGTGGAGCTTTGCATTGTGATTTCATGATGGATTCCAAGTCAACTAAGACCAAGTGCAATCCTGCCGCTGTTGCAAAGAATCGCCACCTTTGTGAGGTTGCTTCTGATTTCTGTGTCGTTTTCATCATGGTCTCTGATGATTTGCTCTAATATCCATTGTACTTTGTACAGAGTCTTGCAGATAGCTGCTTTCCTCTCAGTCAGGGCCCTTCAGCAAGCCGCCTGCATGGTAATGAAGATGCTTTATAGTCCTTGTGCTTAATTGTGATATCTTGTGTTGTTGCAGACTGAATTCTTTTATTTGTTCAACAACCATGTCTAATTTCTAATACATGCAATGAGTTCTCTTACTTTACAATGTTGTTCTCACTTGCAGAATTATTTTTGCACCAATTTTGTGATGCTCACACTTGCTCAGGGAAAAGAAAACTTTTTCCTAAGGGTGGCAAGGTAATGCTTTTTCTGCACAATAAGTTTAAACTAGACAGGCCACCTTTTGAAAAAAACCTTTTGAAATACATCCATGTTTCTAGCTGTTTTGTTCTTTCAGGCTGTATAACAAACTCTGAACCTAAAAGTGAATAAACCTAACCATAATCTGTGAGTCCTCATTTGGATGCCAGAAGATTATAAACTATTGTAAAATTGGTTTATGTTATTTATCCACCAGAAAATTAATCTATCCTCCATTCATGCTAGCCTGTCGTGTATTTAAAAAAAAAAAATCTGTAAATTAACTTTTGGATGTCAGAGGTAGAAATTTTTTATGCTGAACTGTACTTACTTTCCTCCTCTCCTTATCTCTGCAGAAAAATTCAAGCGTGTTTTACCTGGCTATTTCAATTCTGACAATGATGATGATCCCCCTATTCTATCTCATTGTTTATTTGCATCAAAGGTACCATTCTTAATTCGAGTTTTTTTCCCACTATTTCTGACTTCATGCAACAATTTCATGAACTTCTTATACCTCTGCAGTGAAATGAGGAAAGGAACCCAAGAGCTAAGGAGAATCCCGAAAGTTGGAAGGAAGACGAAGCCAATGTAGTTAGTGGTAATGCTTTTGTCTTTTAGTGCTTCACTGGGTAGAATTTAAGATTTATGCTTTGATGGTTAAATCATGATTAAGGTAATGACATCATTGATTGTTTTTTATTCATAGGAGCTATATTTGAAAACTTCCTACAGTTGACTACATAGATACATTTGTGCTGATGTTTTGCCATTTTGTTTTGGCCATGGCACTGGTCATTGTTTTTGTTACTTTGCTAGTTCCTTCACTTAACGGGTATCTGAATGGCATGTCAGCCCTTTGTCGTATAGACTGACCTAGGACTCTTGCATTTTATATTAGCTTGCGTGATGAATTTAGATGTACATTTAGTACTGCGATTAAGTTTAATAGCTTGTTTTAACAACAGGTGGTGACTGTATTGCCTAACCTCTCTCTTCTATGCCTCCCAATACCAGGTTAGGCTCCTAGAATCACTATCTGTTGAAGAAATGGAAGATGGGGACACGAAGATGAATGGTTGTAAACAGTTGTTTGCTCTCCCCTTGAATGGCCCTGAGTAAATTTACAAGTCCCCTGAAGCTCTAAACCGATGGAGAAATGAATTGCATTAGAATATCTGCTGAACGCTAAAACTCGGATGAATTTCCATCAAAATTCATGGTGGCATCCATTACTCATGATAGGGGCATCAGTTGACAAAAACATGAATTGTATACAACTTCCTATTCAAATTGATCGACCATATATTGACCTTTTTCAGTACTTTTGGATTGCATCCAATACAGAATGCCAGAAATTTGGACATTCTTGTATCATATCCCCCTCTAAATATTTCTGTTCATAAGGTTTAAACAAGAACGGGGTAAAATTATCCATGGCCGGCGGATCAAACTTATTATTTTGAAATTATTTTGCATATCAACTGAAAGTTAGAGAGTGTAGCTTGATGCAAGCACAAAACTTGATTGCAAAACACGCGAAGCTCCTTTGTAAACCACTTGTTCAGCTGCTTCTGTGCAACTATCAGTAGCAAGTGCTGTATTAGAGTTTTAGCTTATCTTGGACAGTTTTCTACGAAAGCTTCCATCCCCAACAACCTGCATGTTTCTTTCTTGCTTGATCTGGCGTGGCAAGGAAATGTCATATCATGAAATATCCTTTGCCGGTCCAATTGTCCCTCTATCCCATAAAAACTTGAAGCGGTATTCTCTGCTTCTATTTAAACAGTGTTTTATTTAATTCCATATACAGAAGTTGAAAAGTCATTCTCGATACCACGTGTGTGCCTGTGACTCAAAGCAACATGGCAGATCCCAGAAGGGTTGGGCACCTCATTTACCTTATGCCCACCGCACAAGATTGCCAGAGTGAATGATGAACTGATTTTGGTAGAAGAAAAATGTCATCCAGGCTCTAGATCATCTGCAATCGATTCACTATAAAAAAGATCCATGTTTTACCAAGGACTGCAGTTCTAGGGATCTATGACCCTAAATGCATGTGATATCAATTTATTTGATAAAAGAAAACCATCTGGATCCCTGAGCTGGATATAAGCTAACCCCTTTGCAATCTCATCTTCATTCAGAACCAAAGTGTTGAATCCATCTGCAGTCATGGCTCTTCGCTCCTCATCCAAGCAAACCACATGCATACGCAAGGTTTAGACCTTGCAAGTGAGCCACCAAATGCTTTTGCAAAAGACCTCATATCGAGTCCTCTTACAGTTGTAGGTGAGAACATCACAATATCCAAAGCGAAGTCCTTGGCATCAACATGTTTATCCCCGCAGCAATCTAGCACTCCATTCTCCACATAACCCACATACTTTTTCATCCTCCTTGGCCTAGAAAATCTCATCTCACTGGGATAACAGCAGAACCAAGGCCAAAACCCTAGAAACGTTTGTTTTTTCAGTATGTATAATTGTGCTTGCATTCATACCCATCTTGACAGTAGCAGCTAACTCCCTAATGTTTGTAACCTGCACCAGTAAGCATCTTCGAAGTCATTCTATAAAACTCAGCAGACTGCTTCACACATGGCAAAGGAGTGTGTACCTACAAAAACTCACAAGACTGATCTGAAAACCGATAACAAATCCCAGAGGAAATCCTACAATATTTCCCACCATGAATTCTGTTACTTGCATTACTCCAAATTATGTGCCTATTTCAACCTGCAAATCATAAACAGGCACTTGCTTAGGCCTCGCTTCGATAGCGAGCCTCAAACTCTCCTCCCACATCTGTGGAGAGCGAGGGAGTGAAAGAGATAAGATCAACACTCCAATTCTCAAATCCACACGATCCTAAAATCTCAACTCCATCATAAACCTCCTTGATCCCATGCGCTCTCCCCCAAGATTTTAGCTACTCTTCTTGAAAAGCCTGAACTCCTAAAGACACTCTATTCACACCCGACCTCGGCAAGCCCTTAACTTCCAATCATCAAAAGTCTCAGAACCCATTTCCATAGATATCTCAGTGCCCTCACAAACCCCAACCTCACTCTTAACGTATCCAAAATCGATGAAACCGTCCTTGGAGACACCAGAGGAGGAGTCCCACCACCAAAAAAATCAAGGTTTCAAGAGGTGGGCTCAATATAGTTAGAAGTTCGCATGTTGGTTTCAGTCGGTTTGTGGAGCCAAGAGCGATAATTGGGAAGTCACAGTGGTGGCAGCGTTTGCGGCAGAAAGGGAGGTGAAAGTCAGCTTGAGTTGGAGGGGAATGTGTGGTGAAGTTTTGGTGGTGTGGTCAATGAAGCATTTTGGGAAACAAACTGTTGGGCTTGTCTGTATGTGTTGGTGATGATTGTCAGCCATGGAAATTTTTTAGGGAGCTTCTGGGTTTGGATTGGCCTGTTGAGAGTAAAGCTTGATTTCCGATCAGTGACCAGCGAAAGAAAATCGGAGTTACGAAATGGACTATATATATATATATATACTGGTAAGACTATTAAAAAGCAAATTATTAATTCTTAGGAAATTATTTGAAAATCAAACATGTTTGTTTAAGAATCCAAATTAATATTTTGGGTTAAAAACCAAAGGACCGGGACTTGGGAACTATCATGATTTTGACTGAGCATTCAAGTTGAATACAATGGCCGCATGCCGAAACTCAAAAGTAGTGTCAATATATCCGATTAAAACCAACCGGTTTGTTTTATAATCCGGCGATCTACCATCTAATTTATTTGAGTTGATTCCAAAAACTGAGTAGACAAGGATCCCACTCGAATTTGAAATAACCAACAAGCACGCACACTTCTTTCCTGCAACTTTTGAGAACCATTTTCTTCCGTTTCAAGAATTTGGGCTTTTCTCAGGGTATGCAACAGACCCAACTTACGATCAAGGGAAGTAAGAAATTCTATAAAAACACCTATAATAACGTTACAAAATTTTAATGCAACACACGTTTAGGTTGTCAAGAAAGGGATTTCACCATGTACGGCCCTTCAAGCTCGTAGCCCAATTTTCTATAGTATTGACGGGTTCCTACTCCTGAAATAACAGCTATTTTGGTCGATCTATGCTCCTTGCGAGCAATCTGTTCGGCCTCTTCCATCAAAAGTGTACCATAACCCTGCCAGAGATACAAGTCAGAGTGGAAAATAATCCTGTAAGCAACTATTTTCCATGCCGAAGCATTTACACCACAGATTTCAAGTGGTAGCCCAGCAAATTGTTCCAATAATCCTTGTTTCACTGATTGTTAATATAACAGCATCACTATGTTACCTGGTGTTGCAGCTTCTCTGCATCACGCCCATGAACAGGAACTGCAGTTCCATAAACATGAAGTTCTCGAACAATAGAGCACTTCCCCATAAGCTCAGGGCAAGTAACGTTGCGGCCACATTTTCGTAAGCGCAGTAATCCAGCAAGAATATCCTGTGAGCGAAGGAGTTTCAAGAGATTTCATAGCAAGCAAACCTTCACCAGTAACTTAATCAGAAGTTGGCTGTGGGGGGCCCATATGAACAAATCCAAGTATCCAACCACTTGAAACAACAAAACCGAACACTTGATATAAAGCAGAGAACACGCAGACCTTATCTACACTATGACCCAGTCTCTTAAGCTGATCAATCCTGCTTCTAGCCTGGACATATGGGTTATATCTGAAACCAAAAATAAAGCATGTAAATAAATGCTCTAATCATCATAAGAAAAGTCAACTACCAAATATCATGAAAAACATTGGCTCCTTTATGATTGGCGAAAACAGAAATCAGTGAGTTAATGGGCCAAACAATTTGAGAAGTTAATACTTCACATGTATAACACAGAAATTTACAACTACTCGTGTTCAGGTATCCAATTTTAAAAATCAAAATGGTCATATAGTAATTTCTTGATTTTGAAACTCAATTAAGACTAACGGGGTATAAGAAATGACAGTGAGACATTTCCTTTTGCCCTTCATATTCACTGTTTTGGATAGATTGAAAAACATGTTGGTAGAAACCAGACCGTTGAACCTAAAGTGAGGCACCAGACAGCGACATCTTAACCATCAAATCCAATTTCAATGCACTCTACCTAACTGCCTTCGTTCTCTATCGCCAAGTACAGATAATTAAGCTATAAGCTAGTTGCTTTGTGCAAAAACTGAACTAATGTGAAAAACAAAATAAAAAGGCACCATTTTAATCAATATGATCGGCTAAAACCGCACAGAAGCTTCGTAGAACAAGCACATAAAATATGATACTGAGCGAAAATCTCAATTTGAATCAAGCTCAGTGCAGTCTATTTATTGCACGATCGCATATCAAGTTTTAAAATCAACAGAGGGACATTTACTGCACACAGCAAAAATTAAAGGCATTAAAAATTTAACCATACAAAAACTAATAAAAGATTAGCTTCCTAATACTATATTTGCACCAGTTAATCAAAATGAGCTACAGAATAAATAAACCATCTTCTTCAATTACCTCACTGTTATGACACTATAAGTAATACAGCTTTTCGAAAAGTAGAAGCATGAATAATTTACAATTCTGCTGCTGAAACCCTACCTCGCTCGAATCGCACGGTAGGTTCATAACCAGTATACGACTGCGTACTGTACTCAAATCTGAGTCTGGTCCACCAGGACATTACACACAAATATTCCCCGTCGTCGCGATATGCGGGCACCGGTGAGGCTTCGACGTGACAGCAGCAACTGCAATTCCTGATGCCGTGCGTGCCGGTTTGGCTCGGAGTTTCGGTAGCAGTGACTCGCGGTCAGAATCCGGCAGCGCTGCGATCATCTCGACGAGTTTCGGAGCACGTGCGAGGCCGTATTTGCGACAGGCGGCTGATTTTAGTGCGTTAAGATCGACGGTTTGGTTTTTTCGTGAAAGGTCTGCCATGGAATTGACGATTTCGGCTATGGCTCGGACTCTAGCTTCTTCTTCGGTTAGTCCGTAAGGTTGGTAACCGCGACCAGGTCGCGAGAGTTTTTTGGTCTCAGTAACTACTGCAGTTGCCATTGGAGAGAAAGGGAGGCAGAGGAGAGAGGTGGAACGCGCGCTGAGGGGAAAGGGAAGAGAAACACTCGATTCTGTTAAGAGACCAGCCCGTTCGGTTGTCAGGAATCAGACCCCCGTGTTTGGTAACCAGTAGTCAAAACGGGAATGGGTTTTTATTTTTATTTTATGGATTATCAATATTAATTATATATTTTTAAAAAATGGTGATCATAAATGTTGAAATAAATTATGATGTTTTTTTATTCCATAATAAAAGATATTATTGTATCCATTTGCGTGTCTATGAACCTTTTTATTGCGATAGAATTTCTAAACTATGATTTTTAGGAAGATGAACAATACTAAAAATGTTTTACCTAGAAATATACTATTAAAAAATTTTATAATGTTAATAATATATATTTTAATTATTATTATTATTTTTATAAAATGTAACTCAATATATCAATTCAAAACACCCATAAACTTGTCAAAAAATACAAAAACAAACGAATAAAAAATCTTATCTTGATCCAAGAAACATGCTTGCTCCTCTTGTTGAAATTATGAAGAAAAAACATGCTAATTATATTATGTACCTTCACAAGGCATCATGAGCAAGTTGATTGTAAAATGTTTCCAAAAAATATGATGTGGTGATAAGAGATTTGAAATTTATACAAAAAGTCTCGAGTTCGAGTCAAGATATGTATTTTTTGTAAGAGTTTGGGATAATCGAGGTTTTACTCTCTCACTTAAGCTCACAAAGTACGCTTTCCATGAGTGGGGTTTTCTCAAATAAAAAAAAAAAAAGTTGATTGTAATCTCATTCATGTTTTTCTATTCACCACTTAATAATGCCTGATTAAGAGTGTGATTAAGGTTTTTTTTACATATTTTTCGTTTAAAAATACATTAAAATAATATTTTATATTTTTTAAAATTTATTTTTAACATCAACACATGATAATGATTTAAAATACCAAAAATAATTATTTTAAAGTAAAAAAATAAAAATAAAAAATCTCATTTTTTTCAAAAAATACTTTTAAAACACAGTGTCAAACACCCCCTAAATAACATGACACTTTGTCAATCTTAAAAAAATTGAATTTAGGCCATTTTTGTCTTTTAACATAAAAAAAAATATAGTTATTATTTGTTTGCAAGGGGTATTGTCAACTTTTTTATGCATTGATGGATAGTTAAATAACCAAAAAACCAACATGGTTGAGGAGAGCTATTTTTTTCCTTTTCATTTATCGAGTAATGATAAAATTATGTGCAAGCCCTTGAAAAAATAAACACATGGAGTCAAGGGTGATATTGTATTTTTTGCCTTTAAATATTTTATTGATTTGATTGATCGTATTAATGTCATTCAACATTTATTTATTTATTAATTCTAAAAGTTAGTGGTGCATTAGATATGTCATGCACTTTGGGCAACATGTGTTGTTATTTTTGTTGATATAAAATGTAATTATTTCATCATGTTCTATTCATTATTGCTTTTTTATCTTGTGTCATGTGCCAATTTATGATGACTAATTGATCATCGGATAGTCTTTTTTCCCACTTCATTTCCCATTTCTACCCTAAAAAATGAGTTGTGGTTCTCATTGTTACTGGTTTTTCAGATTATGACCTTTTTATTTAATTTTTTTTTCCTTTTCCTTTTCCCTTCATTAAACTCTTGTTTGTTTTTTATTTAATCATTGAATTCTAATTTATAATATACAATGTTCTTCTAACTTGGTCCTTCTTGTTTGATGTTTTTATTTATTTTCTTTGACCTTTTATTAAATTTTCTATAATTTTTAATTTTACTTGTCAAATCAAGTTTTTTTTTAGATAACAATGATAAAATATTATTGTTATTACCATTGCTATCATTGTTTTTTTATTAACGTGAATGTTTATGTCAGCTTGCACGCATCTCAACTAGTCTCGCGATCTCTAAAGTTAAAGACCATGCAAGCCTTTAGTGACCATTATATTATCAACTATGTGGCTTTTGAACTTGAGACTATAGGGGGCAAACTCCTTAATCCCATAAAAATTTTGATAACATCACTATAGATGAAATAAACAACTGTAACAACAATGATGATGAAGATAACGACAACAATGATGATGATAACACACAACAACAACGATGATGATAATTTACAATCCAATGTTAGATTTGTTGAGAGTTGAGTTTTGCTATTTTTTACGCATGGTGATCATAGTCTAATGATCAGGGTCATAAGTTTAGAAAGTTGAAGTGACACGATATTTTATTTTTTTTTAAAAAATAATGGTTCTTTTTTCTTCACAAGGTTAAATTGATTTCATACCATGATCTGTGAGTTTTATAAATTAATACAAGTTGACTTGTTTTTTTTATTACCCTATATACATATCTACCACACTAAATTAGATTATCTTAATCTTGTTATTTTCTTTTAATTCTTTTATCTAATTATATATTTCTAAAAGTTTTATCCCCCCCCCCCTCTCTCTCTCCATGTGTGTGGGTGTGTATTTCAAATATTTGTTTTTATTATTATTTAAAAAGTGCTGACATTTTTTCTCTACAATAGAAAAACACAAGCTTGTTTATTGAGCATATCTAGCAATTGTTTGAGAATATAGTTGATGTTGCTTTTGAAAAAAAATTTCATTCAGAAATGTATTATAATAATATTTTTTCTAAAAAAAACTATTTTTTACGTCAATACATAAAAATGATATAAAAATATTATTTTTTTAAATTTAAAGTAAAAAATAAAGATATATTTTTTAATTTTAATTAAAAATATTTTTAAAATACAGTGTAAAACACTTCCCTAATTTGATCCTATAGACTAATTTACTCGCATGGTGTGATAATATAGGAGTGTAATGTGATCGATGATGGTAGCAGTGATACATTCAAAATTCAGTCTTTTTAGGTTAATTTGGTTAAATTCAAATTATCATTCTTTGTGAAAAAAATCATAATTTTCTTTGGCAACTTATTTATTTAATAAAAAAATTTACTTGCTTTCTTAATTTTCATTCTAGCCTATCCAATCAATGCTTTCTTCTGCGCTGTATTTCAAAAGTGTTTTTGAAAAAATAATTTTTTTAATTTTAAATTATATTTTGTGTTTTTAAATCATTTTCATGTACTGATATAAAAATAAATTTTAAAAAATAAAAAATTATTTTAATATATTTATGAATAAAAAACACTTTAAAAAATAACTGCAATTATACTCCCAAGCAGACAATCTTAATCAATAACATTATTTCAATTCATAAAATCAAATTAAAAACTTGATTGATATTGTAATAACAATTATTTTTTAAAATAATTCATGTGTAAATATATTTAAATATAAACATGAGTTAAATAAAGGATGTCAGATAAAATTAACTGTATAAACAATACAAATAAAAGTATGATTTCTGAAAAGTTAGCCCACAAAATTTCCGTGTACACAAATTATAAAATATTTCAAGTAATTTTTATTTTAAAATAAATTCAAAATTCCCTTATTAAAAACATCCAAAAAGCATTTCATTTACTTCAAAAATATTATTTTTCAAAATTTTAACTGATATTCATTTTGCAATACTTTGAATCCAGTTTCTATTTATTGAAAAAAAGAGGGTATTATGGTCACTACAAGTAATAAAAAGAGGTCGATAGATCTGAGCTCACCAGCGCTACTATAAATCCCGAGAGCGCCAAGACTTGGCGGCCGCTTAAAAAATTCAAAATTTCACCGAGGTCTCCATTCAAAGACACCGAAAAACTCAAATTTCCTCAAACCCCTCTTTCCCTCTCCTCTCTCCTCCCCCTCCCCATCTCCCTCTCTCTCTCCCCTTGCGTGCGTGTCTTGATCTGGGGTGTGAGGATCGAACCATTGAAGAGGAGGTTTCTCACTTTCTTCAGGTGAGGCTCTACTCAACTGAAATCCTCCCTTTCATCTTCCAGGTATTCCCGACACAAATCTCGTCCCCTTCTGTTTTCTTCCGTCTGTTTGATGCATTGAAATATCTGACCAAGTATTCTTTCCCTTTTAAACTGATGCCCAATTCGAAGCATTTTCTGTTTAATCTCAAATCTGGGTCTACCAGTCGACCTAAAAATCACGAGCTATTGTTGCTTTTGGGATTTTTAATTTCAAATCTTTATTAGACCTGAAATAATAGTAATTATGGTTAGAGAGCATAGGGTAGAGTCTTTTTACAGCCGCCTCCGCGAATCTGTTTCAGCTTCGTCTCTCTCTCCTCTACTTATATTTCCTTCAACTTCTGATGCAGACTCCCTCTGTGCTCTTAAAATTATTTTCCACATCCTGGAATCTGATTCTGTCCGTTACGCTTGCTATCCTGTTTCTTCCTTCCAAGAAATCCACAAAAATGCTAATTTGACCTCACTTTCTAACGAACCCATTTCAATCCTGTTAGTGAATTGGGGTTGTCAGCGTGATTTGAGGCGGTTACTCAATTTAGGCCCTGCTGCACGTGTTTTCGTGGTTGATAGTCACCGCCCCATTCATTTGCATAACTTGAATGACCAGAATGAAAGTGTGATTGTTCTCTATACGGGCGATGACGAGCAACAAGCTGATTTGGCTTATGATTTTAAAGTTTCGGAGTTGGCTAATGCGAGTGAGTTGAATAGTGATGACGAGGGGGAAGAGAACTCTGACAGTGAGGATGAAGAAGATAGTGAAAGTGAGGAAGATGAGGATGATGGGTCATCAAGGAAACGGAGGAGGGTTTCTAACGAGGATGAAGCTGACCCAGTTCAGCTTTTTAGGAAATTGAAGAGGGAGTATTATCGCAGGGGCACTTTTCATGGAAAGCCCTCAGGGTGTTTGATGTATGATTTATCGCATTTGCTGAGGAAGAACACGAATGAGCTGCTTTGGCTGGCTTGTGTCTCGCTGACTGATCAATTTGTTCATGAGAGGTTGACGGATGAGAGGTACCAAGCTGGGGTCATGGAGCTTGAGCAACATATTAACAGTTCAGGGAATTTGGAGGCAGTTACTGTGGTGACCCTCAAAGATGGAACAAAGATTCGAGCACCTGAGTCTTCAAGGATTGCCTATGAAGATGAACCTAGACTTATGTTGCTGAGGGAGTGGAGTTTGTTTGATTCAATGTTGTGTTCTTCATATATGGCTACAAAATTGAAAACATGGAATGATAATGGAATGAAGAAGCTAAAGCTTCTTCTTGCTAGAATGGGATTTGCCCTCGTGGATTGCCAGCAAAAGTTTCAGTACATGAATCTTGAAGTGAAGAGAAAGATGAAAGATGAGTTTGAACGATTCTTACCTGAATACGGGCTCTCTGATTTTTACTACAGGAGCTTTCTGAGGCTACACGGGTACAGCTCGAGGGTGTCTGCAGCAGATGTTGTATATGGTGTCACTGCTTTGCTCGAGTCATTTGTGAGTTCTGATGGATCCTGTGCTTCTAAGCAGTTTGGGGTAGCTTATGATGCCCTGTCCTTGAACAATCTTGACAAGTTGAAAGCTGGAATGCAACAAGCGATAAAGGTCCAGAGGGCAATTCTTAGACAAGGAAGTGCAGCAATAACCAAGAGTGGTTCTATCAGAAGTGGAAGAAAGTTCAGGTGGGTGAAGCTTGAGGATTCAGTGGATACAAAACTGTTGGGATACCCCCAGGCTTTGACTAAATTCTGCTATTTTCTGATGGATGCTTTGAGAGAGAAAGGTGCAAGGGCAAAGCCTTTGCTTTGTGCTTGCTTGTCGCAAGAGCCAAACAAGATGTTAATTGTTGGGGTTTGTGGGAAGCCTCGTCTTGGGGCAGTTCAAGGAAATGCATTTGGGATTGCATTCAGAAATGCAGCTTTAGAGATTGGAGCCGAGTTCTTCCATGAGTTGTTTGAATCTTCATGGATTATTTTAGACAAAGGCGCAGTTAATAACTTTATGATCAGATTAACTGAGAAACTGTGATATAAAAATGTCAAAGAAAAACTTATGTTGTATTGTTCTCAGGGGAGGACCTATGTTTCTCTTAGTTTTTTCCTAGTGTGTTCCAAATAATTCGTAAATGAAAAAAGAAAATTTATTTTATTCTGTCAAGAATAGTTTTCTTCATCAAAAGCTGTTGTATCTTCATTTAAGTATATTGTATTTTGCGTTAGGTGATTGCACTGATGTATCATATTATCCTTGCACCATCGTAGCTGTTAATTGTAAAGATTTGGAGATGTTCAAGTTAATGTTCATTGTTCAAGAATGCTTTCGCTTTCACTTCCTTCTATAAGTAGCTTTTGAAGTAATAGGAGTATGATATAATGATAATGTTCATATAACATGATTTTGTGGAACGTTATTCAGTGATATTATATTACTCTGCATGTTGCTAGTACAATGTACACAACAGGGTATGGCATCGCCCTTTTGCATCTTATTGCATGCTTACTTTCTATGTGATGGCTTACATACATATCATTGGCTGCCGAAACCAAATGTTCAAAATCCTTGCTTTGGTTACTAGCCTGTCAAACCAAGTGCTCATCCTTTCTCTGATTTTGTCTGAAGCCTCTTATCTGACTCTTTGAATATCGGGAGTACCCTTTTACCTGATGATTAACATGAGCTTAGTGTTAGCAACATTTTGATGTTTTCTTCTAGCAAGAGCTTCTGAGGTAGACAGGGCAATAAGGCCTTATCACAGGTGATGGTCTTAATTGTTCTTTTATGATCTATGGAATATGGATCACATGATGGCCTCGCCCTTTTATGAGCTTAGTGTTAGCAGCGTTTTGATGTTTTCTTTAATTATCTCATTGGCAATTAATCTTTTGATTAGTGGAAGGTTTTGTTAGAGTATAAATATAGAGTATGTTGCTGTAAAATACAATGTGTGTGAGAGAATAATAAAAAATATATAAAATTCAAATTCTCTCCTCTCTCTCCCCTTTGTTCTCTCTCAGCTTCTTCTTTATCTCAACTTTACTGTAAATTATACAATTCTAACATGATATCAAAGCCTTGTTGACCCAGCGGTCATGAGTTTGATTTCACCATCTCTATTCTATTTGATTAAAAAACAAGCACAAGGTATTGTGGGTCTGTGCAAGTTTCAAGCCCAAAAAGTTTTTACTTGAGAGGATGTGTTAGAGAATAATATAAATCATATTTTGGGGTCTCACCTAATAACTTTAATTTTTAGGTGAGATGGTTCCTTAACATGGTATCAGAGCAATATTGTTGTAGCTCTTCAAGAGGTGGCTGCTTCAAAAATGTCTTTTCTGTCTACTCAACCATTGTTGTGGCTGCTGCTGCTAAGAGAGGATTACAAGTCAAAAAACCTTAGGTGGCCGAGGCTTATCTTATGGGTTTCTTTGAGGACACGAATGTGTGTGCTTTTATTGTCGTCTTGTGAGTAAAAAAAAAATATTATTGAGAAGTAGAAAATGAATTCTTACACAGATTAAGAAATTCATCAACAAGTGGTATATGAAATACAAATTTTGTCCCCTCTCTTCCCTCTTGTCTCTTTCTTCCCTCTCGACCTTCTCTTTTCAATTTCTTACACAGTCAAATGAAATTCAAATAAAGAAATAAACAAATAAAATTTCTTCCCTCTATCTTCTATATTACCTACCCTCTGATCATTCTTCTTCTTCTTCTTCTCAATCTCTCAATTTCTCAAATCTTTTCAATCAAATTCAAAGTCATCTTTCTTTCCTTTTGATTTTTTCTTCTCTCTCTTTTACAAACTGATTTCTATCAAAAATATTAATTACTCATGTGATTTGTATTATTGTTGCAATCTCATACTTGGTTTACCAAATCAAGAGATTGAGGGGGGTGTTAGAGTATAAATATAGAATATGTTGTTGTAACACATAATGTGTGAGAGAAAATAACAAACAATATACAAAATTCAAATTCTCTCTTCTCTCTCTCTCTCTCTCCCTCCTTTGTTCCCTTTCAGTTTCTTCTTCATCTCAACTTTTTTGTAAATTACACAATTCTAATAGATTCTTGGACCATTCAGATATGGCATGTTAGAGTATTTCTCCCAGATGTAGAAACTATATATGCGATCCAACTTGAATTAGTTGTGCATATTTTTAATAAGAGCTTATAGAAATCTACCACTTATTATTGTGAGAAGTGTTCTTTGAGTGGTGGCCAATATTTTTCTCACTCTCACTGAGATATACAAAAGCACAGTTTGCACATTTTTCTTCTTCTTAAACTTAATGCCGCATAGAAACCTTAATGACTCTTTAAATCTAGAGAATGAAGAAAGGGGAATCTATGAAAGCAAATGTGACCTTTTCTTTTGCGCACACACACACACACACATTATTTTAACTTTTCTAGGTGATCATTGATTGTTCTTCATCATCAAATTACATCTATACGTTGATTGTCAGGTTCTCTTAAAAAGTCTATTCATAAGAGCTTAGTTGTAGCATAGAATGAAACCTAGAATGTAGTAGTATCAACATCCCTATGGTAAAACCTGCAACTAATGCAAACATGTGCCTTCTTAGCTGCATTTGTAGTTCCTAGTTCCCATTTCTTTTATGTATCTTGTCATGCTGGCAAGAAATGACTAGAACTTTATCAAAGTTATTGATTGCAAGCAAGATGTATAAAACTGTAGGAAGAAAATAAAAAAAATTATGAGGTTTAATTTTCAATTAATTCAATATTGAAGGATTTTTTTTGTAAAATCAAGTAGAAAAATAACATGAGTCAACCTAGGTCAATATATCAAACTCTTGTAAAGATACTTGTATAACTCTATAGAAACTAATATCTATCTATCTATATATATATATATATATATATATATATAAATTTTAGTTTCCAACCAACCTAATATTTAATGATAAAATTGAAAAAAAATATTAAAAAAGACAAAAAAAAAACCCGAATCAATTTGGCTAACCTGCAAAACTCATTACTCGGATTATAAATGTGATAATATGATGAAAAAAAAATACAAATAATAATCATGAATATCATTTCCAAATAAACTCGGTGATGAAGGACAAAGTTAAGAAAAAAACTAATTAAAAACAATATTAATCAATACGGTTAACCTACAAAACATGTGTCGATATAAATTCATATTAAAAAAAATATGAAATTCAATACCCAATAAATTCAATATCGAATGTTAAGATAAAAAAAAAACCTAAAATAATTTTTTGAATCATAGTAGAAAAGACCTTGATATTTTACTATTAATTGTTAAAATGGAATCTCGAGACCTCTAAGATTATATTAATATTTTTTTAAAAAAAATTGTTAGGTGAATTTTTTAATTTAAGATTTTTTAAAGAATTTTGTTTAATTAGCTATTTTTATTTTATTTAAAAACCTTTAATTAGCATTCAATTTTTATTTCACTTGCGAGCCTTTAATTTCTTGTACTTTACAACATAGCATTTTAGAATCTTTTGTATAAGGTTGTATTAATAATTAAATAGTGCATTGACCAATCCATCCATCCATATTATTTTTATCAACTGTAAACTAATAGAAGAAAGGGTTTTGATTTGAATAGAATAATTTTAATGTTAATATTTTATTTTTATATTTAGCTATCATATTTTTATGACATATTATAAGTTTGTTGAGTTAATTTAATTTGACAGATTAATTCATTTGACTCAAGTTTTTTAATTTTACTATTTAATATTGGATTGATTGTTAATTAGATTTTGTTTTTACTTTCTATTATATTATTGTACCCTCATGACTAAAAGGATGTTTAACGGGTTAAACCAAGTATATTCAAGTTATTTTTTAATTGATTTGTTTTTCAATTTCATCATTGATTCAGTACTAGATCAATTAAAAATTAAAAATTCATATTTTTTTTATTTGATTTATACGAGGATATCTTGGTCTCATGACCAAGATCGCAAGTTTTGATATTTTAACCTTGGTTAAATCGTCATCATACTAAAATAACCTTATAAGTCATGGGTTAATGGATTGACTCGGGCTTTTTTTTTTTTTTCTTCAATCACAACCCTTAACATTGAGATGATTAAGAATTGAAATTTAAAATTTGTTTTTATTTGTTTCTCATGAAATCATCTCAAATTTATTATCTATATCATGAGCTTAACATATTAACTGGGATCACTTTTTTAAGTTCATTTTAATTGATTTTTTGTTGCAATTTCATCCTATAATATTGGATTTATTAGAAAGTACACTTCCTAATTTATTTTAATTTATTTTATATGGGGTTATTTTCAATTTATGACTCGGATTGTACTTTTTTCTTGTTAAACATGATCAATGTAAGTTAATTTAATATGTTGTTACCTGGTATATTGAAAAAATCATCTTGGAATTTTTTTAGTTAAATTAGGTTTTTATAGGTTGAGTTGATTTTAAACCTATAAAATCAATCGGGTTACATCATATCAACCGTCGTGTTATTTAATTTTTTTTATTAAAAAAATATTAACCGGATTTATAAAGTAACTTAAAAGAGAAAATCGATGACCAACTCCCAATTCCTTTGAGGTGAATCATCTTGTATCTTTATATTGTATTTCAAATTGAAGATGTATTAAGGGTTATTTTTTTATTTTTAAATAAATTGATATTAATTTGATTTTAAAAAAAATAAAAATCAAATTAAATATTACCCAAATTTGACACGGGTTGATTTTTCGTGTTGGCCTGACAAGATACACTCTATCCAATTCAATTCGGACGTGAAACTTGGGCTAGCTTTAGGGGATGTTGGGCCAAAAAATGGCCCGCCTGGCGAGGCCCGTTTTAATAACACTGATCTGTAATAAAAAGTGTCTGAATTGAATTGCTATTTCCACTTGCCCAGCGAGAAAGCATAGAGCGAGAGAGAGAGAGCTTGCAAAATTGCAGAAGTGAAGATGGAAGCGGAGGAGGGTGCAAAGAGAAGGAGAGAAGTGGAGAACAGGCTTCTTGAGAAAGTTGGACAAATTATTTCAGAAATAAAATCTGCCAAACACGTAGACCAACTTATTTGCTCTCTCCACTCTCTTGCTCTCCTTCTCTTCCCTTTAGATTCATCCCTCATTTTACCTACTCTTGATCAGCGTTTCAAAGAACAGGTTACTATCCATTGATTTTTTTCTTTTGTTTTAACTTAATTTTATCGATAAATAAATGTTTTTTTTTCCAGATTCTTAGCGCTAAAATTCCTTCAGCAAACGAGAGGAAGGAGTGGTGGCAAGCATTTTACCGAGGCAGAGGAGCTCCGTTTCCTACATTTGCTAGGGTTTTATTACTTGGTAGTTAATAATAAACAGTATTACTCTGGAACTTTCAGATAATTATTTGTGATTGCTGATGATGAATGTATTCTGCCGTTTGCACTTGGATGTAGATGTTATGTCCGATTGGTTAGCTTGTTTTCCGGTTTCGGCGAAAAAGCTTGTTTATGATGTTTTCTTTGTTAATGGACTCGCCACGGAGGTTGTTCAGGCTTTAGTTCCTTTCCTACAGTACAACGGAAATGGAAGTGTTGCTGATGTTAATGCTGTTCAATCCAATACTGAAAGGTATAAATTTATTTTGTGTAGAAGAATAATTGTTGATTTTATCCATTTAGGGATGATGGTGATGATTTGTGCTATTTAAAAGCAGCACTGTGACGAAAGCATTTAACTGATGATAATTGTGGTTTTATTTTCGTGGTTTTGTTTTTTGTAATTGTACATTTGATTAGGTTTATGAAATATTGTTGAAAGATTTTAATCTACTTGTTGACATCTTTTGTATAATTCTGTCAGGTTACTTGTGTTGTGTTTGCTTGAAAATGATGGCGTGCTCCAAATTGCTAGAGAGTTCGGCAGTTCTCAACTTCATGAAGATTTTACAAAGCTCCAACCATTGGCGTCTAGGGTGGCTCAAATTGTTGCATCTATTCCTGACAAAGCACAACCAAGAGCCCCGGCATTGCTTTCATCACAGTATCCTTGCTCTCTCATGTGTTAGTTATTTTGTGGATTCGAGTATTTGTGCATATGTACGTGTATTAGTTCCCAAATCCTGATGAGGATGACTAAGGCACTAAGCCCCAGTTCCATTCCCCTTATTCTCTGATGTGATATTCACTATCATGCGTGCTCATGTGTTCCGTGGTTCCATGAATCCCTGTTTTGGCTTTGATGCTGTATACTTGTTTTATCACTCCCTCTTCATTATTTTCTCATGGTTTGCAAATGTAATATCATTACTTGATCAGACAGCAACTTCTTCCTTGAAACTCTTTCAGTATATTGTTTTGCTTTACAAGAGTTAAATAGTTCGTTCTTCAGGCAGATCACCTTTCAGCTTCTCCATGGAGCACAAGAGAGGGACAAGAATCTATCTGATGAAGAATCTACCTCACATAATTTTGAACTGGATGGTATACTGCTATTTATCGGGGAAACATTTTCTCGTATTTGTCGACGTGGGGCTTCAGGTAATTGAAATATTTCTAGCACCACAGTTTCAAACTCATGTTTCTGCTAGATGTGAATGGTTAGCGTTTTAACTTTCCATTATTTAGAAGGAATCCTGTATTAAGTTATATTTAGTTTGCATTAAGTGAAATAGAAACTGTCAACTATAAATCACATAGAAAAAAAATATTTCTGACTGGAAACATCTTATATAACTCCCAACTAATTTGATTATAAGTTCATATTTTACAGGGCTTAAAATGTGATTTACTTTCATTACACAGTATCAGGCCCCTGGAAATGGTTACAAAGAATGTAATAGAGTCTGGCCATGTTGATTGTTATAGTCAAATTTCAAGCAGGCTCTGCATTCTATCTCCCCTGATTTAATTTGGTTTGCACTTGATTAGGAGTCTTTGATGAACTCCTTGCCTACAAGATTCCTATTCATGCTTAATATAACTTTATTAGGAGTTTCCTGTAGAAGTGGTTTATCACTAGGCCAGTCTGAGATGTTTCATTGATAGGATTTTGTAGAAGAATTGATGCAACTGGAATGTATTGTCATGTTTGCAGAAGTGCTACTAGGAGAACTAGTCTCTCATGTTCTTGGACACATCCGGAGCTTCTTATCATCAAGTATTGATTCAGTTATGGCAGATCTGCTTGAGTCAGATTCTGGATCTCAATTTTGGTTAAAGATAATGGGAGCAATTAAAGACCCCTATGCTGTTGAAAGAATCTCTGAGCAGCTTCTGCGTCAACTGTCAATTGAACACATAACTGATACTGAAGCTTACTGGATTCTTTGGATATTGTTTAATCGGATCTTTAATAATCAGCCAGCTGTCAGGTCAGTGAACATGATTTATTTTCCCTAATAAAAATGGAGATGATACTGTTAGAACTTTAACCTCCACCTGCTCCACCACCTTCCCCTAAAAAAATTCTTTCTTTGGTTCCATGGATGAATATTAAGTTCTGATGATGTTATATTCCTACTGCTGAGCTAATCGTGAATCTCCAATCATGTTCTGCACAGAGAAAATTTAGTGTTATACTGATTGTCAATTTTTGTTCTTTCTTTTTGCAGGTCCCTGTTTTTGGACAAATTTTTACTATGGAAAATATTTCCCTTCTGTTGCCTACGATGGATCATTCAATTTGCTGTTTTTGAATGTCCGCCCGTTTCTAATTCACTTGCTAAAGGGGCAGAAACCCAAGGTCTCTTAGACACAACACAGCATCTGATGGCAGTATGGTCTAGACAGGAGTTTGTGCAATCAGCCCCAATGGAGCAGCAAGCTTGTATCCTTTCACTTATTTTTAGAGTTATTCATCAAATTGATCTCTTTAACATAAAGTTGTCAAGGGTTACTTGTTAATGAGAAAGACTCATTCATCTTGCAAAAGTCGTATATTACATGACAGGGTTTGATGCATTAAAAGAAACTGTGGATTGTTCAAGCTTGCAGATCCCTGAGATATTAGGACCATGCTATTAGTCTTATTAGTCTTCTTTGCCATTTTTGTTATCCTTCCATCTACAATTCAGATGTAACTGCTGCAATAGGTCTTTGCATGGAGAGGATTTCTAAAGAGGAGCTAGACAATTCCAAGGATTTGATGCACTCGATTCTTCAAGGAGTTAGCTGTATAATTTTGTTCTGCTTCAATTTCCTAAGAATTCTGCAATAAGCTCTGCTTTACGTTCCCTAACATCTTATCTTTATTGCTGTCAGTTAGATTGGAGAGCCCTACTTATTTCATTCGGAAAATGGCTAGCAATATTGCTTTGGTGTTCTCTCAAGTAATTGACCCCAAAAATCCTCTATACCTGGATGATAACTGCTCTGGGGAGATGATTGACTGGGAGTTTGGATTTACAAAACCTGAGAAAGATACTCTGTCTACCCATAATCACACAGAGAAGCACACTGATGAAACAAAAAGATTATCCACTTCACAGGCAGAAAAGGACCTGAACTATTCTTCAAATCAAGGAAGGGGCAAGAGTGAGAAGGCTGAAAGTAAGAAATTGTCTCAATTTAAGCTGCTTGATCCTGATGAGATTATCGATCCAGCTACTCTCAATTATGGATCAGCCTCTGATGAAGATGAGGATGAAGCTGCAAGTGAGAATTCTGATTCCTCCAGTGACTCATCTTTACAGCCATATGATTTGATAGATGATGACACAGACTTGAAGAGAAAACTCACACAGTTGGTTGATGTAATTGGAGCCCTACGTAAATCCGATGACGCTGATGGGGTAAGTCAATGGAGTTCATTGTTGATTATGCCTTAAAGGTTCCACCAAGAGTGGTCTCCAATTAGTCACTCTTTATCCATAAGATTCACATGTCATGCAAGATGTGAGATCTCATTTGGTGAAATTTGACAATAAATGATTTACTGTCATCTGTTTAATGAAACTACAATTTTGAACTGTAATGATTTGTTCCTTATCTCAATGGTTGAAATCTCCTGGGATATGGGGGGTTTCTTGGATAGTTTTCCAAGGAACTGCAATGACATCTGTAATTAGATTTTCTGTAAGTCCTTTAAATCGTTTTTATGAATAAGTGATGAATAATATTTTTTTCCTGTAGTTAGTGACCATGTTTTATGTTACAGGTAGAGCGGGCTCTTGATGTTGCTGAAAATCTTGTGCGAGCATCACCTGATGAACTTACACACATAGCAGGGGATCTTGTTAGAACTCTTGTACAGGTTCGTTGCTCTGATTTGGCTGTAGAAGGCGAGGAAGATACAGCTGAAGAAAAAAGGCATAGAGCCTTGGTTGCCTTGGTTGTCTCTTGTCCTTTCCAGTCTCTCGAAAGTCTAAACAAACTTCTATATTCACCAAATGTAGACACAAGCCAACGCATAATGATTCTTGATGTAATGAGTGAAGCAGCTCTGGAGCTTGCTGATTCTAAGATAATGAAACCAAAACATCAATCAAGGGCCCTCATATCAACTGTATCAGAGAGTCAAGCCTGGTTCTTACCTAGCAGCATAGGGCCTCTTGGAGCTGGTTTTTGGAAAGAGGTCTCAGAAACAGGAACTCTGCTGAACTATTCTAATCGATACGAGAGAGAACTTCCACTCAAACCAGGTCAGATCAGGAAAGGGAAGATTCGTAGATGGAGTGTCAGATCAGCAAACGTACCAGAAAATCAGTTGGAATGGACCCAAAATAAGTTTCATGTTTATTCAGCAGCATTTATGCTTCCAGCGATGGAGGGTTTTGACAAGAAAAGGCATGGTGTTGACTTACTTGGTAGAGATTTTATTGTCCTGGGGAAACTCATCTACATGCTTGGTGTTTGTATGAGATGTGTTTCCATGCATCCTGAAGCGTCCGCATTGGCACCTTCTCTTCTAGATATGTTAAGATCCAGGTAAATGAATAAAACTTATAATTGTGTTATCAAGTGATGAAAATGGCATATTGGGATCAGTGCTCCGTAACTAGGTCCCAAATTGAGTTTTAGTGCATATTTAGTGGTTTGTGCTGATCATTAGTAAAAGTTCACCTCACATCAGTTTGTTATGTGCTTTCTTAGAGGGGTTAATATATGTTATTGGAAAAATAATGATACATGCTTTATGCAGAGAGATATGCCATCACAAAGAAGCTTATGTCAGAAGAGCTGTCCTTTTTGCTGCTTCAAGCGTGTTGGTGTCGCTTCATCCATCTTTTGTTGCATCAGCCCTAACCAAAGGAAATCTTGAAGTTTCGAAGGGGCTTGAGTGGGTTCGCACTTGGGCCCTTGATGTAGTTGAGTCAGATACAGATAGAGAGTGCTATACAGTAAGCAAGAAACTCTGGTGCTCCATATAGGAATTTCTGTGTTGCTTCTTTATTATTATTATTATTATGATTATCATCATCATCGTCATCATCATCGTATGAACTCTATTTAGACTTTCATATTTAGAAGTTTCATGAGTACATGGGCCATCAGTTCATATAGTTCCTATATCGCACTTTTATTTTTGAAGGTTCTTCCATGTTAAACTAATCATTTTCTTCCTCTTCAAATAATAACCATGTCCTGGACATATTATATTCTTGAAAATGTTAGCTGTCGAAAACTCATAGATAACAAGGAACATCCCTCCATATGGGTTGAGCTTGACTATACTAGGATGATGCAAGAGTGAGCATAGTAATACTGAAAGAACTTCTGTTGAAATGCATGCTTTGCATAATCATGGTAGCATGTTTGCCATACTGAAAAAGGCATGTTGTCTTGTTTCTTAATGGCGATGATATCTGGATATCAATGTATGTAGTTTGTGCTTCTGTGGGTAATTGCACACACATACTGGACGGGATAATCTATAACCCGTTTTTTCACACCTGCTTCATTAGCTGTAATGTGTACTAGTTGAAAATTGCTCATGAATATGCGTACTATTGAAATTCTTGTAAGTTCATGCTATATGCAAAATGATCCGGAATATGATTTCTGGTGTATTATTTCAATTCATATTTGAAATACTTAATTTTCGTTTCAGATTTCATACTATCCGAATCATTTCTAAATCTAACACTGCTAAATTTTATCTTAGATGGCTATGTCATGCCTCCAACTTCATGCTGAGATGGCCCTCCAAGCTTCCAGGGTACTAGAGTCTGCAGAAAGTACATTGAAGCCAAAGAGCATTGGTGTTTCTTCCAACCTATCTATGGCGACAATCAAAATCCCCTTCTCAAATGTAGAATACTAGATCTTTGATCTTTTTTTAATTTTACACCATTTTCGTACAGTTTCTAGGTTGATTTCAAGATCTTTGTATGTAAAGTGATCACTCGTTTTTTAAAGTAGAATTAGGACATAGATCAATAACGAGCACACAGTTTACTTGTCTAATTTCTCCAGGCAGCACAGATTAATGTTTGATGTCCAATGCTGGAACCATGTTTCCATAGTATCAGGAATCGAACTTCATTACTGCCTGTGGCCAGACCTGTCTAACTGGCACACCCAGCCCCCCAAGCCATGGTCATAATGGATTTACCATATAATGGTCAGGGACAGCATTGAGGTTTCCCAACCAAAAAAAAAAAAGAGGAGAGAAAAAAAAGGAAAGGGGAGCAAGACATCTCACAGCCTAAGAAGATAGCAGCCTTTTGAAAAAAAATTATTTTTATTTTAAATTGAAAAAAATTAATATTTTTATATCATTTTGATGTGATGATATTAAAAATATATTTTTTAAAAAAATATCATTTTGATACATTTCTGATTTTTATTTTAAATTAAAAATTTTTGGTGTTTTAAATTATTTTGATATGTTGATAAGAAAAATATTTTTTAAAAAAATAAAAATAAAAAATTATTTTAATATATTTTTAAATAAAAATAACTTCACTCTGCATAAAAGCTTTGTGATCATGCTCATTGACACTCAGCTGGTTCCATTTCTTTTGTTTTTGCTTTGTGATCAGTCTCATTGACACTCATGTAAGGAAAGCTTGAAACTGTGGAATCTCTTATAATCTAGCTTTAGGATTCTAGCCTTGAATGGTGTTAGACTAGTTATGCTGTTTGTGGACCTTCAGTGTAATGTGAAATCAAACAGTTGATTTTGAATGAAAAGTTCATGTTCACCTGGTGTTTATAATGCCCAATTAGACAAGGTTGCTCAGGAGGCTGGAAGGAAAGAAAATGATTGAGAACTAGCAGTCACAGTCAGATAGCCAAAAATGCCAGCAAAGTCGCTTGAAAATGGACAAAATGACATGCATCACAACTCAATAAGGATGGACATCATTTCTTTCAATCAAAAATATTTACATCCCAAAAAATTGATGAAATTACATTTCAATTGGTTCCAGTTTCTCAAAAAAGGCCTCCAAGCATTCATGACTGAACCAGTTTTGTTTCATCTGCATTGCATCAAAGAAAGAGTATCCCGATCCATTAATGTTATATACAGATTATGCTTCACAGAAACACGATGCAATGGCAAGAACTTACAAAGTAAGGGTAATCATCCATGCTGAAATTTTCCGGAGCACCTTGAACAAACAAATTTATATAGTACAGAACATAATTACCACATTCTTCACCGCCTCTTTGCTGTGGCACCTGGAAAGATTTCAATAAGGAAGGTTTAATTGAAGAGAACATCCTCAGATTCTAGATGCAAAAAGTGACAGACGGATTATTGTCACCTTAGGCACCAACAATGGGATTTTAGAAATAAGCTCTTTATTTTCAGCCCTGCCTTCTGATTTATAAATATCCAATACAAACCTGAAAAAAAAACACCCATGTTAAAGTACTCAATAAGAAATAACTTGAAAAAAAAATCAATTGCAAAAGGCTCGTACTTTCTTATATCTGGTTCAAGGCACCTAGGTCCTGCCTTTTCAAGTGAATCCAGCAACAGTATGCATGGTGTCCTGACTTTTGACTGGAGACTCTCACCAAGGTGACAGAAGATCAAGAGGCTCCAATGACTCCTGGAAAGAAAAGAAATCAGAAGTTTGAACATTATGCATTGACAATAGAATAGACATCAAATGGCTTTGTTAGGAAGAGCCTTACCAGTGCACGATGGGAACAAGAACATATTTCTTTGAAAAAATTTGCTTCTTCTTAATCCATGTCAGGACCCTTCCTTTAAAGGATGCTTTAGTGTACAAGTTAAACCATAAGCAATCAAAGAAAGTAATGAAAGTCCTCTTATCTTCCGAGAAGTTCCTCCACATGTGTCTGCGTTTATTCAGACTTTTTCAGACACAGTTGACATATTAAGCAATTTAAGGCTTGTGTAGTTCTCGAAGTGACTGCTTACTCGAAGTAGCAGTCAAATGCTCCACTGTCTAGCTTTATCTTTTCTGTTATCTCTTTTACAATTTCTTTCTTGCACTTAATTTTCCTCTTTGATCGGGCACTGCAAGGGAATGTGCCCAAATAACACCGGGATGTTAACTTGAAGCTCCTTAACTCTTCAGCTTCTTGTTTAGTTATTTTCTTTCCACGAGCATACATGTGTGCTAGCATATGTATCCAACATGAACGGTGTTTCGCCATCTGCTCATAAGTCTCTGCCAAAGCATGATACAAGCTCAAATTCAACTTAGCAATACCTCAGTCTTGAACCAGCTGGGAACATTTATGTAAATCTCTTCTATAAAATTTCTCCGTCCAGCACCCAATATAGGTTGTTCCACTAGATGCTTTTGATTATTTTAACTACCAAACATTTATCTAATATTGTAAATGAACTGTCATTGCCCGAGAGAAACAGGTCAAACAACAATCCATACACCCTATCAAGCTTCCTGGTTAATTGTTACCTAAGAGAAATTCCCTCTATGAATATTTTGATTGGATCCAACAAGTATTATTTACCCAAGGGAAAAGAATGACATAGAATTGTTAATTAAGAGTCTTTTGGCGTGACTTTTGAATTATAATTTTGACTTTGAGTCATGATCCAAAAATTGTTTCCATAAACAACTTGAAGCAAAAATGAGTCAAAATGACTTTAAATTAGAAGTATGTTTGGTAAAAATGACTTCAAACTTTTTTTGAAGGAATATAGTGTTAAGTTAAAAGTTAAAAATCTTAACTTTTAACAAATCAAGATTCTGAATTATTATAACCAAACATACTTATGATTATTATTTGAGTTAAAGTTTTTTTTTTTTAAAAAAAAAACTTTAATTAATTATAAAAGAAAAAAAAAACTTTAATTAATTATAAAAGTGGTAGCAAACATAAACTAAATACAACACAGAGCATACTGGATACATCATGGAGCAAGTTAACATGGATCAAAACATCACCAGTCAATAAGATTAGATGACAATTGGAATATATGAGACCAAAAAAGAGTCCAAGAAAGATCATAACGATAAGAAAGACGAAACAGATTCAAGTAAAACAATTCGAAGTTACTCATCAAGGAATGAATAGAAACCTGGACAACAACGCTTTCTTTATACTAGAATTCGATAAAGAAAGTGAAATGGAAAAGGGTTTCAAGAATTCAAAGCAAAACATTGATCAATTGAATAACAAATGTGCTGGGGTTGGGTTACAACCGAGAAAAAATCCACTATTAAATAATCAAGCTCGCAAACAACAGCAGAACACTTCGACTTCTCTGATATTTTTCAAGCATCACGGACAAAATCAACAGCATCGGTCATTGCCAATATATGAGAAGGGTTTTCAAAAGAGGAGACAAATCAATTATGTTTTACCTGAAAGAGGAGATTTGGTGTCAGCAGAACTTATTCCGTCTTCGCGTTTTCTCTTCGCCATTGTTGTTCCTGCAAAAAGAAAATAAATGAGATTTCTCTCTCTCATAAAAAAACACAGTAGCTTGTCTTCAAGAACCAAGCCATTCACTGGTATCTATTCAAAAGGTCATGCAGAGTTACTGTCCGTACTCCGTAGGTGGGACAGTTACTTTTCTTTCCGACACAGGAAAATAATAAATTAAAGAGGAGAGAGAATGGAAGAAGGGGGCGGGGGGGGTGGACGTCTTTTGAAGGAATGCAGGGTTTATTAAATCTATCATCAAAATTGCCAGTTTCATAGTTAAATAGTCGAGAAGAAATTCAGCGTCTGCTTTACATTGTGTTATAAATACGTTTTTTTTTTTTCCTTTTTACATTATTTTTTTTTAAAAAATTAATGGTTTTAGATAATTTGCCTGTGATTATGCTAAAAATAATTTTTTTAAAAAAAAAATTGAGCAAATAAAAGTAACTTTTATAACGAATAAATTAATGAATCTAAAATCAAATCCAAAATAAAAAAATAAAGACCGAAATGAAAAAAATAAATTCATGATCAATTTCAATCGAATGATAAAATTAAGATAAATCAAAACTTCTATAACGAAAACATTAAGGGATTTAAAACCAAATTTAAAATTAAAAACATAAGGATAGAAATAAAAAAGAATATCTTATTACTTTCAATTTAAGGACTAAATTAAAATAAATCAAAATTTTTATAGTAAAAATTAGGAGGAAAAAAACAATCAAAAGCCAAGGAATTGGAATGAAAAAGTCTTAAACCAAGAGCATCGACATGTAAGTTAGCATGTAGAAGGAGAAAGGAAAGTGAAAAAAAGATTAACTAGTCATGGCCATGTATCCGACCACCATGAGACAACATATACATTGAAAGGAGATATGGTGATGCATCCATTGAGAACACAAATATACCCCCAGGCAGTCGCAAGTTCCAATGAAAGAGAGCTACCAAAGTATCATCTAAAAACACTAACCGTATGTTTTTAAAATTCAAAAAAAAAAAAATAGACCAAAAGCACCCAAAAACGCTTTTAGGTGGCTTCCCAAACACCCCCATTATCATGTGAAAGGAGACATGGTGATACATCCAATAAAAATACAAATATACCCCCATGCAATCGCAAATGCCAATGAAAGAGAACTACCAAAGTATCCGCAAAGCATGCCTACAACTTTTTCTTTGAAAAAAAAAGAGTGAAAATAAAAATATACTCCAAAGCTAATTCTTCCATTTTGTAGGGCACATCCACAGTTTGTTGTGCTTTAAATGATAAAATATCTAAAATATTCTCACACGATAAATTGAAGTTTTGTCTTATCAAAAGGTATAACAATTACTTTATTATTTATTGATAAACAAAAAATTAAAAATATTATTATCCACTTAACACTATTTTATCTGATAACAAGGGTAAATTCATAGTTCCATTATGCATAAATTAGTAAAAAACACAAATACACCAAACAATTAGAAAATGCCCACAGGTTATATGAAAAAGTAAAAAATATTCTTTTTTTTTCCACCAAAATTAAGAGTTATTTTTAACGCACCAAGAAATAAAATAATAATTATACTATTATATTCCGTGAGAATATGTGCCTTATAGTGCATTATTTATCGCACACACTGTAGCTTTTTCTTTAATTTAGTTTTTTTTTTAATTAAAAAAATATAAATAAATAAAATTGAAAGAGCCATGGTCCAAACTCCAACGATTCTCCATCAAGACCATCGTTACAATCTGCTTCTTGGTAGCGCCCACTCACAAACCTTTCCCTTATAAATTGAAAATTCTCAATTTTATTTCACTGTCTATGCTATTTCTCGCTTTCTCCTTGCTTAATCGAACCCTTCCTTTCGAGTAAAATCTCTAGAAACCCGAATTACTGAGTAGCTACCGATCCAACTCACAATGGAAAACCAAGAGGGAACTCAGCAACCACATCTCGTCCTCGCTCATAAGCTATTCCTCTTGACTCACCCTGACGTCCAAGACATCGAGAAGGTCCGTTTGAAGGAGGAGGTTTTGACCACTATCAAATCCGACGGTAATTACTCGCCGAGTCTCAGATCAGTGATTAGTTACTCGTCGAATCTAATCTAAATCGTTTAATTTCTTGTTTTTGTTTGTAGATATGGTTCCGTTGTATGAAGCCCTAGTGGCTGAGTCATTACTGGAGAAAGATCAGAGTCTTTTGGATTCGATGCGATCTAAGAATGAAGACGAGCTTAAGAAGCTCGATGAGAAGTGAGTTTTAAGGGTTTTTTTATTTTTATTTTTTTCCTCTTGGGTTTAATTTGCACTTGTTTCTAGCTTTATACAAGCTCAATATATTTTAATTTTGAATCCTGGTCATTTAGTGTGCTCTTTTTTAATTATTTGTATCAGGGTAAAATCAGTGGCTCTCATTATTTTATAGAAAAAATCTGGGAACTAATATACAAGTGTGACTTCTTTTTTTTTGTGCTAAACTATAATTATTTTTATTTATTGGTATCGATTATTTATTTTTATTTTTTTTATCTTATTGAATTGTTGATTGATGCGGAGAACTAAGTGAGGTGATATTTTTGTGTGCTGCTTTTGAATACGAGTAAAAATTAGTATACGGAAACATGAATCTGCATGGTAACATGGATGCTCTACAATTCTGTCCTGTTTCTTGTTTCCTTCTTTTTGTTGAATCATTTTTGGGGCTTATAAAACTTACTGATATCACTAGCTAGGGTTGTTCTTAGGTTTAGGAAACATCCACAACTGGAAGTTGTTAGCTTGAGAAAAGTAATTGATTCTAGATTCATGGCTGTATTTGCGAGGTAATAATGCTGTTTAAAAGTTTGGCTAGGGTGGATTGGCAGGCTTGTTGTGAATGGGTTAATGAAAGAGGCGTGCAAAAATGACAGTGTAAAGATTCAGAGCATATATGTGGGAGTTTTGGTGAGTGTGGGTTAAAAATTCAAGAGGTTAGATAAACTCTTGTAGATTTTGGGAACTTGTTGCTGTGATGGGATTTGTTGGTTCAAAGCCTTCTGATTGTTTTGTGTTAATATTTACACTGTACATCTCAGTTTGTGATTAAATGATTTATGCCCAACCAAAGGGAAAATAAACTTGATTTTGAGATTTAGAAGATGCTTTAAAGGGAGCCATTTTAATTATTACGTGAGACCCTTCAACCATTAAGAAGTATGCCTTTTATTGTAAGAGGTTGATTTAGGTTTAGACATGCATATGATGTAGCTCTCAGCCTGATTGTGCATAGCAAGAGATGCCAAGAAAAAGAATGAATGAAATGAACAAGCAGATAAACAAATAAAATATTTATAAATGGTCCTGGTTTTAGGATTTAGAAAATCTTTTTGAGGGAGGCATGTTATTGTGTGTTGTGAGTTTATTGAATACATGTTTCTCCTGGAACATTTATTTAGTCAAACAATGCCAAATCAGATTTATGCTTATTTTGCGAGTTTCTTTTTTTCTTTTTAACTTCTATTCCATTTTTGGTGTGGGGTTTCTAAATAAATGTAGGAATGCTATGCTTTCTCAATTGCTTACACCAGAAGCAAGTTTAAAACACAAATAAGCTCGCTTTTGTCTACTAGTAGTTTGGCAGCTGAATTCATCTTAGTATATGCGAGGAATAAACATGACATGGTTTAAATACTAGCTTGGGGGTGGAAAATTTAAATAAAATTCAGACTATTTTAGATGCTCAAAATTGGTGTTTTTTTATTAAATCGAAACACATAGCGGGAATTGAATGAAGGCGTTTAGTCTGTTTTTTGGCCCAACTATTTAACTTTTTTTGGGCAACTAATTTAGTTTTTGGTCCCTAATTTTATTTGTGATGGACATGGAGATTAAAGTGAACTGTTTTTTTCTCTGAAATGATGAATATAAGCAGAAATGGATACGGGAAAAGTTGAATTTAAATTTTAATATTTTTCTCTTAATTTTCCTAGTTACATTGTGTATGTATAGCTTGTTTTGATTACAACACCTTTAACATCTTACAGTTCTTAATTTTAGCATGCCTTTCACAATTTTAACTTGAATATAAATGCTACTTTAATTTGGTGAGATGAAGAGTTAATTATTCTTGATTTAGTGGGTGCAATTGGGATGTAAACATATTGTTTTCAAAAGCTTGGTCTGAATGAATCGGGTGGCTTATCATGGATGGGCTTATGAAAGAGGTGTGCAAATTGGAGTTTTAAAAGGATTTGACATCTTTAGCATGCAGTTTTTCTGAGGGAAAAAAAGCCAAGAGGTGAAACTAAAGATAGGATTGTGACGTGATGATGATGGGACTAGTTGGTAGTTTGTGTATCTGATATGTTTATTGTGCAATTCAATTAGGTTTGAAGTTGGTTGGGATGTAATTACTTGATTTAGTGTGCATAATTTGCTTATCTTCTGCTCAAGTAAATCATATCTAGAAACTTGAAGGGGAAAATAGAGTTTAGTATTAGATTTCAAAGTCGCTCGTAAGGGAATCATTATTGTGTGAGATCCTGCAGCTAATGGAGGCATGCTTTATGATGTTTACTTTGGTTTAGGCTTGATTAAGATGTAAGTTGCCAGCTTTATTTTTATTATTTATTAATTTTTATCTCAAGCTGACTTAGCTTGATTGTATGGGTATATTTCTGTTTATCATAGAGGAAATGATGAGGAAAAAAATGGAATACTACATTTATTGGAAAAGTAACGGGTTTTGATTATTTGAACATAGTCCAAAGATGAAGGCATAAATGATTGTAGGGTAGCTACACCCATGGCTCCTCCACTACCTGTACGCCTACGGTTTCATGTTCTATTACAGCGGGTAGTGGTGTCTTGAGCTAAGCCTTGGAAATCTTAATGCCGTAATGCCTTTCAAATCTTCCTAGCCATTAACCTACTTGACATGGCGTATAGCATGGATAAAAACTAGGGTTCTCAAGCCCAAAGATTACAGCCCTAACATAGTAGAGGAATATAGAAAATCTCTAATATTTTATAAAAAGCATGGATAATCTGAATCTAAATGTTCTCAAAATAAACTAATCATCCCTATTCATATTAGTTTAAGACCTAAATTCCCTTACAGGAAAGGATTCCTAATTAGAGCTTACCTAATTAACATAATCCATCTAACATTATGATTCCTAAGTAGAAATATACTAATTAAGTTAAGGCTCATAAGTCACTGTGCAGGATTATCTTCATTTACCACCTTCCCAACCTGCGATCATCATGAATTTTTATCCAAATAGAAAACAGGGCCTTCAAAATCTTCTGTTAAAATTTCAGCTCAATTCAATGGTCAAATTAAAAGTCATGTTTGATTTACTTAACTGCATCTTGGTTCCTTCTTAAACTCAAAACCTAAATACCTTGATGAAATAACACAGTAAACATTATTAGGCCAGGGATATTGAAGAAAGTCTCCACGTCACTACCAAAGTGTTGGTTAGGATGTAGAAGATGCTAGTGTAAGGGTCGTTATTGTCTTCTTCCTGATAATTAGACACGGTAAAGTATCGAAACATTTATTTAGTCAAAATATCAATTGCTATAGTGCTGGTGACGGATCTTATCACAAAAGGATATGGGGCCTTTTCTATAGAATCTAAGCCATACAGTCTCAAAGATGAGACACCCTCTTGGTACAGTTGGCCAGGTTGAATTACTAGTACTGTCTTCTACTTTATGTAGGCTATTCAGATTTGAAATGTGTAGAGTGCTTGGTTACTGGTTTTGTTCTAATATGGCCAGTTCTGGTTGTTTTATAGGATTGCTGATGCTGAAGAAAATTTAGGTGAAAGTGAAGTTCGAGAAGCTCATTTAGCTAAGTCCTTGTTCTACATTCGGATTGGTGACAAGGTGATTAATGGTTACTTCTTATGTTAATGTAATGATTGTTTGTTTCATACATTTCCTTTTCAATGATATCTTACTCACACACCATCCTCCTCTGAACCAGGAGAAAGCATTGGAACAACTCAAGGTGACAGAAGGCAAAACAGTTGCTGTCGGGCAAAGGATGGACTTGGTGTTCTATACTTTACAGCTTGCATTTTTCTACATGGATTTTGATCTCATTTCAAAGAGCATTGACAAAGCAAAGAAGTAAGGAAAGACATTCCTTAATTGCATTTTGCTTTGATTCTGCTTTCTCAAAATCATCGAAGATGTGTTTTTCATTTGCAAGTGCTTGTGTTTTAATGGCAGCTTGTTTGAAGAGGGAGGTGACTGGGAAAGGAAGAACCGCTTAAAGGTTTATGAAGGCTTGTATTGCATGTCCTCTCGAAATTTCAAGAAGGCAGCCGACTTATTTTTAGATTCTATCTCAACCTTCACTACATATGAACTTTTCCCATACGACACCTTCATATTTTATACTGTCCTAACAAGCATTATATCACTGGATAGAGTTTCCCTGAAGAAAAAGGTATCAATGTTTATGATTTGGTCTTCTGTTGTGTAATATCTTAACTGATTATGCCTCGGCGTTTCTAATTCCGTTTGAATTTTGGCAGGTGGTAGATGCTCCTGAGATCTTGACAGTGATTGGGAAAATCCAATATCTTTCAGAGTTTTTGAACTCTTTGTATGATTGTCAATATAAATCATTTTTCTCAGCATTTGGTAAGTAGATATTCACATGCATCACAACCTGTATGAATCTATTTTACACATTTATTTACTCTGCAAATAACTGTTTATCGTGTAGCCTCCCCCCCTCCCCCATTAAGTCATACGAGGTTAGAGTCTCCTGGTAATGGAAACAGTTTTATTCATTTTTCTTCAATTTTATTTGCAGCTGGCCTGACTGAACAAATTAAACTGGACCGCTATTTGCATCCACACTTCCGATATTACATGAGGGAGGTCAGAACTGTTGTCTATTCCCAGTTCCTGGAATCCTATAAGAGTGTTACCATTGAAGCAATGGCCAAGGCTTTTGGGGTGACAGTGGATTTTATTGATATGTGAGTGGCTGGATTTCATGCTCTTTTCTCACTAGAGTTTTCCAGTTGTGTTACATGGAAGTTTGTATAGAATTAAACTTTTCGGTGCCTGCAGGGAACTATCTCGTTTCATTTCAGCAGGGAAGCTTCACTGCAAGATTGATAAGGTTGCAGGTGTTCTTGAAACCAACCGCCCTGATGCAAAGAACGCTCTCTACCAAGCAACTATCAAGCAAGGAGACTTCTTATTAAACCGGATCCAGAAGCTGTCTCGTGTGATTGATCTTTGAAGTAGGTAGACATTACGTTGTGACGCAGACCTGGTTCTAAAATTTGAGAATCCCAGAGAAAAAGGGAGCAAATGTTGATTTTTTTCATTTGATCATTGTAATACTAGTTAAAATGCTCTTTATTTGCCCAGGTATTATTAACAATCTGAGCATACTGATCACGGGAGTCAGTTTTTAGTTTCTGAATCGAATTCCCTTTTCAGATGCTTATTTGGACTGTTGGAGTTATCAATCAAGCGGCCTGAGCCGCCGCCTCCTTTGATAATGAAAACCAGTTAAGTTTTTTCCTCTATAAGTTTGGCATCGGTGTCACCTCCAAGCGAAGTGGTTTTCTCGTAATAGTTTGCCACGGTACTCAAAGCTGATGGTCAATGTGAATGAAACATGATTCCATTGATGAAGACACATGAATTCACTAGGGGGCTACTGTTTTCTCTGGCGTGAGGAACTAAACTAAGCGGGTGGATCAAGCTTCTCATTGAGCATGCTCTTGCTTGCTAAAGGATGCGTGCAAGCGTCGGGAATGACATTTCTTCAAGAGCACTCATCTCTCAACTTTACGAGCATGCATGCATTAGAGGCTAAATTATTCCAGGTTGGATGGTAATTACCGGTCCTCTTTCGCTGCTCGCTCAAAAAAGAAAGTGGTCAGATCCCTTTCAACTTCAAAGCTTCTTGTTTTCCGATCTTTCTCCACGTCTCCATTCTGGATGTATCGATCTTTTTGAATGGAATGAGATCAGGTTACTTTTTCTAACCAAATCCATTAATAGCCACAAATATCACAAGGGAGTTCACGGTCCATTTAGCACGAGCACAAGGACAATGGTCCCCATGCATCCACACGCACACACCACCATGGTGTGGATTGTAACAGGCTAGCAGTAGAGCGAAAGGGCATCACAAGGCTATCAAGTAGTAATATTGTGTAACGGAGCAAAACAATTAGAAAACGAATAACTAATTTTCAAGGAGACAAGGAAGACAGCAATGTTAAAATGTAACGACAAAACAACTGATTCATTGATTTCCCATTCTCTCCTTGATAAAACGGGAAACTTCACCATCACTCTTTGGTTCCTCTGCTACAACCTTAAATACTCGTCACATTATCTAATAGTACTATCCTTAGTATCACATCCATTCTTGTAACCGCTTAACTCAGGAAACTGCCTCGTGCTACTATGCCTCCTCTTATTGATTTTAAAGACATTCAAGATAAGCTCTCTACTCAGTTTAGACCATGGCAACGCTCTTTTCAGTTCTGGGTTCGCGCTGCTGATATCTACACTGGCTATAAGGTTCCCCTCACATCTTTATCTAGATATGATTGCATGCTTGCACGTCTGATTGGATTTGGTTGATGGGTTTTGTGTAGGTGTTTCAACTGAGAGTGAGTTTAGTGAAGGATGTGGGAAAACAGGAGGCAATGTGGGAAAGACAGCATGAGTTTGCTGCCGACAAGATTTATGCTATGTGTTCTGATCTTGGTGGGTTCTTTCTCAAGGTAATTTTCCTTTTTGTAACTCTACTGTGTAGGGTTCTTTTGCTTTTGAGAACCTTTTGAACTTGAATTATGTACTGGAATTAGTCTAATTCCAATTAATTTTTGACCTTTTTGCCTCCTTTCTATACAATTATCTTATCATTTGTTTTGTCTTGCTTCTCTTATTAGTCCTGGATCACGGGTTTGATAGGTGTTCGTTTTCCTGCTCTAGAAACTGTTTTAGGAACTGTTTGATTCAATCCGTTATGCTCTTCTTTATCTTTTCCTTGTTAGTCAGCCTTTTCCTTTTTGGTTTATTTTTGCAGTCCGTTTTGATTATTGGATGGTGATGGTGTTTTATGCTGTTTTGGTTTGAGACAAAGCTGCTCTTTGCTATAAACCTTTTCAAATTAATTTACTGGACTTGAATTAGGTTGCCCAAATCATTGGGAAGCCTGACTTGGCTCCAGCAGCATGGGTGAGAAGGCTTGTAACTTTGTGTGATAGAGCTCCAGCTACTCCATTCGATACTGTTAAGCTTGTGCTGGAGAAAGAGTTAGGTCGAAGCATCGAGGAAATTTTTGAAAGATTTGACGTGGAACCTCTTGGTTCTGCTTCAATTGCACAGGTAATGCATTTCATTTAAAATCTCTGCCTGGCTAGAGGTGTAGATGTTTCATGCTGTACATTGTTTTATTCATCAGGGCATTGCCTGGAATCTTGAAAGTTGCTGTTGAGAGTTACTTCAGAACGGATTACAACTTATTGTATCATGTGTATCTGACCAGTTTTCCCTGCCAAATTAGGTTCATCGGGCGAGATTAAAAGGTGATAAGAGTGATATTGTTGTCAAGGTATGGATTCTTGGATGTGATCTTCTAATCTCTGTAATGCCTGCATGATTACAACTTCAAGTGTATTATAGGTCCAACATCCTGGAATTCAGGATCTGATGATAACGGACATCCATAACCTTCAAGCATTTGCTTTATACATACAAAAGACAGATATCAAATTTGATCTGTACTCTGTGACAAAGGAAATGGAGAAACAGGTGCCCATTATTTTTGTATTACAATTCTTGTAGATTATGGTAGTGCTCTTTCCTTCTGTATTTTATGGTTAGATCTTGATTCAATTGGTAAAGTTGAAGGTTTTGGATTCCAAGTTAAGATTCTGGACCTGTACTGTAGCATGAGAAAAATGCCAATCACTGTCAATGAAACATATTGCATAACAGATCAAGTACGAGTGATATGTTTATTCTTCAACCACTAAGCTTTAGTTATCTCAATCAATAATCTGTGAACAAATAATATCAGATTATTAAGCCCAAGGAGATGAAGTTTCTCAAATTCATATTTTTATTTGTTTAACTAACTCCTCAGTGTACATTCTTCCAAAACAAAGAATCACCCAAGTTGATCGAGTCCATATCAAAATTTGCTCATTTTCAGCTATCTTAATCTTTTTACTCAGTCAACTAATCATCTTCACTGTCCCCCATAACTTGCTGAAGTGGTATTTAAAGGTTGTAAAAAATCTTTCATTTTATTGAGTCATCTGATCTTTGGGCCTTTGCAAATTTTTCTCTTGTTTTGAAGATTTTTTTTTAGTCTTTCTTTGAAGAGTTGATTACAAAATTTGCATTGTGGGTTTGTATATTAACCAAGAGACTGTTGCTTTTTCTTGGTTAACATTTTTAAGTGAAATGTTGTTTCTTGATTTGTTTGTTTGACTTCATATACTGAGGTTTGTGGCTGCTTCTGCAGTAATATGAAATAAACCTCGTGCTGATGGAATTTAATCCAGAAACTTTGAAGGGCTTAAATATTTTGTTTCTTTTTGCACGGCTACAATTCTAATCAAAAACTCCTTGTGATATTTCTTTGTTCATCTATCCTATTCAAGATTGGATATGAATTTGATTTCAAGAGGGAGGCTAATGCTATGGAAAGAATCCGGCAATTTCTGTATAAGAATAATAAAGCAAGTCCGGTTGTAGTGCCACGAGTGCTGAAGGATATGGTCAGCAGGTATGTCTGTCCCACAAAATTTATGAGGTGTTAAGCTTCACTGGTTACCTGTGTCAAGTCGCATAAAAAAGTTAAGGAAGTGAAATGCATTCTTTCTATTTCATTTATATTGGCTACATTGTATTTAGGACATGAAATATTTAGATGTGCTCTTGTAGCAGTTGCAGAATCCCCCCCTACTTATTTTTTCATTTAAGGGATGGAACTAGTGGTTGTTTAGTCAAAGGTCACAAACTGTGAGCAATATCCCGGTAGGTCATTGATAATAAGAACATAGATAAATTGTCATGCTGTAGCTGGATTAGAGAAAAGGAGATCGAACACAATGAACAGGGATAATGGTTTCAAAGTTAGATACCACATCAGTTGTGGGACTGCTTCCTGTGACGAGAATAAATTACTGTGATCACTTTTTTACTGATTGGATGACAATCACTATGTAAATATTCTCGACCCAATTAGCAACTGCACTAATCTAATGATCTTAAGGGTTCATGCATGGGCCATTCAAATAATTACTCCAGTTTACTTGATCATATGTTGTGCCTTTATTCATATGTTATACCTCCTCTTTTTGCCCTAAACACATAAAATTGTTAGGCTGCTTGTTTTGTGGTGTTTGTTTGTTACATTTTTTCTCTGATTCTTTGCTCATATGACATCAATGTCTTTCTATTTGTGTAGGAGGGCCTTAGTGATGGAATACATTGATGGGATTCCGATTTTGAATCTTGGTGATGAAATAGCCCAAAGAGGAATTAATCCTGGTGGTAAGATTGCAGTGGCAGCAAAACAGTAAGCCCCTAGAACATCCCAGATAGTGTGGAGTCCTTCAGCACATTTTTTTTTGTTTTAAAAGGGCTTCTTGCTAGAAATTATGACTTCAGTTTTCTTGAAATCATTTCATTGGTACAAAATTTGTCATTGTACTTCCTATCAAATTACTGTGATTATTTTTTTGTTGTTGTTGCTTTACAATTTCATAAATTGCAGTCTTCGCATAACAAATAAGAAAAGCACCTTTTAAATTTTTTGTAAGTGCAGGAACATACTTAAAAGTTTGACACTAGCATATGGACAAATGATACTGAAGAGTGGTTTCTTCCACGCAGACCCCCATCCGGGAAATATATTGATTTGTAAAGGTTCCAAGGCGAGTAGGCAACTTGCTTTTGTTTCTTTGTGCTCTACTTTATATTTCTTGAATTTTGGCATGCAATCTGTTATGTTATATGCTTTTGATTGGCTGTAATAGTGCCTATAGTTCTCTTTCCAGTAGTTACCTAAAGTTGATCATGAAATGATCTAAACAAGACATAGACTATAAATAATTGATTTCTGTGAATTTAATGTTCAACTCGGAACCTTATTGGTATGCCTCTTTCACCTCAAGTTAGGTTGCCTTGCTAGACTACGGGCAGGTGAAGGATCTCCCAGATAAGTTGAGGCTCGGATATGCAAATTTGGTACTTGCAATTGCTGATCGTGACCCAGTCAGAGCAGCAGAAAGCTACAGGTAATGCTTGTAATTACCATCTATACAAAAATTATCAATTACTTTCCAAGATAAGAGGAGAAAATAGGGCCAAAATTTATGTACTACTGGGTGCATATTAGTACATGGATTAGCAACGGGCTTTAAAGGACTGATGATGAGCAGGGGATCTTATTTGATCATTCCAATGCTAGCCTAGTTGCTTGCTATATTTCAGTCATTCATTGTTGGTAGCCTTTTAGTGGTTCATTTTATGATTAATTGAGTTCAAACGATCTAGGATACAATCAAAAAGTTTAACAATTATTTTTGAATTGATTTTATGTTTCAACCATAGTAAATTCTTGTACTGCTTTGTATATTTTGTTCATATTTTGTTGTATATCCTGTTCTAGGGAGCTCGGTATAGATACCTCAAGCAAATGCGAGAATGAACTGCAGGAATTGTTTAGGTTGGCAGAAACAATGTTTGACACAAAACTACCACCTGGAGTGTCAATGATGCAACCTTTCTCAGAGGATTCTTCCATCAAAAAGATTTCTGTTGAGGTAAGCGGTAGTTATAATAGAAGATGAACTGATCTATGCAGTACCATGCTGGTAGTTGGGTGGTATCCGAATTTTTCACTGAAGAAAAGAAGAAAAATCTACTTTCAGTTTCATTTCCTTGTGGTTTCTTTAGGTTTTTTGTACCATTTTATTGTTAATTGTTTCTTAGCAATACAGTGTCTGCAGCTGTTGTTCCAGTAATAAACAACATAATGTGTGAATTAGCATTATGAACTTGAAGAGTACGATTGAACTGTAGTTACCATTTGGTTTCCAGGGTGGTCTGGACCGGTGAACCAGTCACATGGCCCCTTGGGTCGCTCGGTAGTTTAATGAACTGCCTGAGAAAAGGAATTAGCCTGTAAACAAGCTGAATTTAATTTGAACCGGTGATATTGGTGATTCTACTTCATTGCTGAATGTGTTATCTGTGTTTTATAACCAATATAGGGAAATTAGAAAAAGAGAGGGATTGGGTTTGATAACCTTGCTTGGGAAAGCTGTGGCTTGAGCTAGAAAATGAATGGGGACAATCATGCTACTGCAATTTTTATTCATCATAAGATTCTGTGTTTTGGATGTGTAGGCTTTCCCAGAGGAACTATTTTCTGTTCTTCGCACAGTGCATCTTTTGAGAGGTCTAAGTGTGGGTCTTGGTATCAACTACTCGAGTGCAGAACAATGGAGACCCATTGCAGAAGAAGCATTGTATCTCGCTGGAAGATTGAAGGGTGACTTTCTAAATCTCTGCTGAATTTGTGAACACCATATAACACAAGTTATTCATCTTTCATTTTTTTTCATTTCAGATACAGATCTCAAGACTAAGAGCCGCAGGCGACGTTCTTTCAGGAGATTTCTTTGAAGTGAGTGACTTAGCTATAGATGAGTTAAGCATTTGCATCCATACGAGTTCATTGACTATGAATGGTTAGGTTTTCTGATTGCTTATCACACCCCATTGTTCTTTTGTAGTTGCCATTCACAAGTTCTTGTATGGCACTTGTTGCCACCATGTGCAATATATAGAAATATACTAGTGATTTGATGCCAGACGTGTTCTTTAATGAATACCAGTGCACACCAGTTCTCTTCATCGCTTCATTGAGCCCTAGAGCTGTTTGTGTTTGGCATAAATTGGAACTTGCGACCTACGCGACAGTTTGTATCTCCTTTTGTTCTTCTAAATTCATCATTCAAATTCAAAAATAAAATTATTTAGAATTATACAATTTAATTTAAAAAAACACAATAAAATGATTGAGCAAAATAATTATGTATAATATTACGAGAATATCACCATTAATTTCACAAAGTCATTACATCTTCTGGTTGCTCTGAAATTTTAACATAATATATATAAATGTATCAAGAGACTCCTTGTAAAATTTCATCTTAATCTAACGGTTGGATTAAAAGATATAATTGATATTATAATATTATTCATAATTAAAAAAAAAAACATTATTTGGCCCAAATGGAATGGGTAAAACGAAACTGGTATGTTTCGGCCGGTATTTGATCGAAAAATTCAGAATGGACCGAAATTTAAATCGAGATAAAAATGATGTAATTTTGTCTTGTTTTTTTAACTGACACAAAATATTTCGGTCAAAACAAAACGAAATTGATAACTATAATAGTACAATTTACACCTTATATTTATTTTTTCATAGCGTATATTCACATGCATTGTTTCCAATTTTTTTCATTCAGAATATTAAAATTTCATATATATATATATATATATAGAGAGAGAGAGAGAGAGAGAGAGAGAGGGAGAGGGAGAGGGAGACAATCTATGTGACCTGAAACCCAACTCTTTGATCAGGTCAATGTAGACCGGGTTTAATGATTTGAGTTTTTGTAATAAAAGAAGAGAAGGGAGGAGACTTTTTATGTTTGGGCAGGCCTGTCTAAAACAGTAACGTTATTATTTCAAAATATCAATTTCTCTAGTTAAACAAGCTGAGATAATTGGGCTATTATCGTTGACCAAAATCTTTCCGAAGGGAGCCCGGACCAGCCAGCCCATACCATCTCAGACCAGCCCGGACCATTCCAGCCCAGAAGTTTATTCAATAGCCCATGCAAGTAGAATAGAAGAGTGTCAAGTACGGTTCCCGCCCTTACGGAATGAATTAAGGCGCCAAAAGTCAAAGAAGGGGTCCACCCACCCAAGAAGCCTCCTCTTTATTTTCACTCTCTTTAGACAATGCGTGTTAAAGAAGGGGAGGATGTTTGGGAGAGTAAGGGCTTGTTCTTCTTCACTAGACAGCTTGGAGAGACCGTCTTCCAAGATCCTCAAAGATGATTCTCTCTCTATTTACGGTACTCTCCCTCCCCCTCTCTCTCTCTGATAAAATCATCTGCCCTTTTGTTTTGTTTTGATTAGGTTTAAGCCTTGAAATGGGTTTTGCAGATCATGATAAATGATGATGTGGGTCAAATGAATTTCTTAAGATTTTTTTCATAATGAACAGTGCAGTGTCCAAAACCTGCACTCTTTAATTAAATGTTTGATGATCAGCCTTTATACAAGTAGCCTTGTGAACAAGCAAGGCGGCCCTTCTCTTGTCGATCCAGTAACTGGCTTGACCTGGCACGGCTATTTCCAAATTGTGGGGATGTCCCACTGCTTGTAGAAATATAAAATGGAGTAGCGCTGTAACCTGGCACGGCTATTTTTTTAGTCATTTATTGGAGGAAATCTGGGTCTTTATTTTTGTTTAAGATTTCACTTTTATGCTAATACCATGGGCGATGGAGGATCGTTTTTGTTCTTTGGACAATTATGGGCAAACTTGTGAATTCTGCTGTATAATAAGGATCTTTGATTGGGCTGTTTGTTGCCTTCCTAGGAGGTAATGGAGTTCGTCGTGGCAACTGCTTTGCGCTAAATCTCCTTTGGTTGAAAAATGAATTTTAGGATTATATATATATATGCAGTAGTGCTATGTAAAGTTATTGTCCCATCCATGACCTTTCGTCTTTGGTGTCTCTGTGTTTACAAGATGAAATGGTGTTGAATAAAATGCCACGGTTGCTGAATTACCTGTTCTTTGATGCAGAGGCTACATTAATGAAGCTTAAACTAGGTTCTCATCGTGATCAAAGTTCACCCTTTGAGGAGACTGAGGATATGGAAAGTGAGAGTAGCAGTACTACGAGTGCTTCAAGTTTCATGGAGTCCAATAGTTACTCAACAACTGCCTTGAAAAGTTTACAGCATGTTATTGCCTCACCTGATGAGGAGGCGATGACACTAGATTCAGATCGTTCTTCTGCCAGTGATCAGTTAAGTTTTAGTTCGATGCAATCTACAGGTGACTCAAAAGATCAGCGGAGTAGGAATGTTTCAGTTCTTTATCTTTTTTCCAAATATAATAATTCTCGACAAGCATTGACCCCTTCTGGAGAGGCAATCTGATAGCAAGCAATTGTTCTACTAGCACCTATGCTACTTTTAGCAACTCTCAATCTCGGGGCATCTCAAAAGACCAATCTAGACATGAATGTCTTAGTTCCTCATCTGCTAGTTCACATGTATGCCAATCTTTCCTCATTTTATCTGTCATTGTGAGATCCCTAGACGGGTATAAACAAGGGGTTGCAAACTGATTGATCACTCAACTGAATCTTGATTTGTTTCCTCTTTTTTTTCACCAAGTTTTTTCAGTGTAAAGAACTAGTATTTATCTTTCTTGGATTACGGTGGCAGCTTATCAAGTTTATCTTCATTTAAATGCAATCAAAATCGCCATAGAACTAGGTTGCTGCAGGGGTCGGATTCACATTTCGTTGCAGGTTTCACAAAAGGATTGGCATCATGCTAATCTTAAGATTCCCTTCTTGATAAAATCAGGATGACCTTGTTATTGGTTGGATTCACATTTCTTTTGTTTCCTTGATACGATGGATGGAAGACAGGGTTGAACAATAAGATTTAAATTTTAGTATAATTATGTTTCATATCGAGCAACTATTTCAATAAAAGAAATCTACGTTGATTATACAAAGAGCATAGATATGAGAATTCCATTATTAATATTACTTGCACCGAGTATTATGAATTGGAACAGAAAAAACTGTAAATTGTAGAGTGAAGTGCTGCATGCTTGTCCTGAGGCCAATACTTGTGCAGATACATTGGTAATTTTGGTGTCTGTCTAGTAGGGTCACATGGTCATGGTCATGGTCTAGGAGGTGCACATTATTATCAGTATTCCAGAAAGAACTCAAAAACTGTAAGAAAATCTGACCCGTAAACTTTATACCATACACAAAACTGGACTAGAAGTGATGTAATCAATCAGATCAGGGAAGAAAGACTTGGCCTTGAGATCCTTGTAATGCTCCTAATTACGTCGAAGTACAGAAAAAAGAACAAAAAGACATACAGTAAGTTGAGGATTTAAGTAACAAGAAATGGACATCTACAAACACAATTTCTGAACAGAGACATGAAATTAATAAAGCAAACTTTCTAGCTGATTATATATATATATATATATATAAAGCTTGGATATATATATATATATATATATATAAAGCTTGGAAATTTATACTAGGGCGTCAACAAAAGAATTTATGACCAAATAGATAAAATACATCTCTTCGAGATTGGTTATCAAAAATCTGACAAAACAATAGCAGAAAGCTTGGAATTTTACTGTAAGATAAGGCCACTACGCTGTAAGATTCCAAGATTTACTTGTCTTCTCTTGTTTATGCCATCATTTCTCAGCAACCAAACAGACCACCTTGCTTTAGAACCACATAATCAAAAACATTAATGGTTTGTTCCATGCAAGGCATTACAGGAAGATACAAAACAATCAAATATTTGCAAGAAATGTAGAAAATAGGATAAAAGGTTTTGCCAGACAAGAGAATAGAGTGAATATCAACATTGCAAAGACTACGAACCTCTGCCAATTCTTTAGGGCACTGGAAAAGCTTCAAGCTAGTCGGTTCAAATCCTTTCTTCTCAAACCTCGATATTATTTCTCCAACCTAAAGCAATTCAATCCACGTAAATAAATTCTGCAGGCAAAAATCAAAATCCAAAGTCATTTCAACTATTACATTGCCAATATGTGTTCAGGTTTACACAAAACACTTCACATTTGGCTCAATTCAATACAAACTACTTCCGTCCTTTCCCAAACAATGAAAAACTAAGGTTCCAGTCTCTAATATCTTAACATTACTCAAACTTTCCCAGCCAAATTTCCCAATAATTGCAGAACAAAAAAAACTTACAAGGCCACGTTGAACACCATCAGGCTTGACCATGATACAAGTCTCTTCGACTTGTTCCTGGTCACAAGAATTAACAAAAAAACCAAATGGGGTTTCACCAAAACACGTAAATAACCAATAACAACATCAAACATTGAACTGGCTCTCACTAATTTCCAGGGTCGTTAGACTAACGATTCTTTTCCTTTCGCTTTCTTCAGCTAAAAATCGGATACCAAAACAATTCTACAGCAGGTTATCACAAACGCGTTGAATTACGAAATGAAATTAAATGCCATGGAAGCCACTAAATGAGGAAGAAAGATACGGGGTTTTCTGGAGTTGCGGGTTTTAGCACCATTAGGATGTGAAGGGGGATTGATGTAAGAGTTAAGCTAGGAGGAGTTCGAATAGAAAGCAGATAGGTGGGTGGTGCGTAGGTTAAGGTTCTTGCAGGAAGTGAATGATATGCTAGTGGTGCTGGTGGTGTAAGTTGATGAAGAAAGAATGGATCAGGACGAGATACAAGGTTTGGCTCCACCAAACACGGCTACACTCATCATCTCCGTGTCTTCTCGTAGAAGGTTAGTTGTTCAGTTGACAAGTTGCTGTGCAGAGCTCACCCAATTGGTAGCAACCTTGCCTGGACATAAGGGCGAGACAAGGCCAAAAAACCGCAGTAATTGGAATCAGTATAGCTAGCATATAATCAAATAAAAAAAATCATCTGAGTGATGAAAATCTAGCAGCTCAAGGCAGTGATGGTGATGATTATGGATCATTGGAAACATTAAAAATGCAGCGCCCAGATTTTCAATGTACCAAAAAGCAGAACAACAGAGCAGAATTGCAGTCAGTTTACTCCAGTCATTAAAGAATCAAGGAATATTGAAATGTCCAATTTTAAGACAACAGATATGCATCTAAACCAGCAATTCAATTTCTTTATTTCATCTGTACAGTCACCTGAACAGTTTCAAATTCAAACTGAAAATGATCTGTACTTATTTTCAGTGCAAAGTCTGTGCTTGCACATTACTGATGATAGACATTACTACGTACATGGAAATGTAGTAGGAGATCATACACACTATGCAATTTCAGAGCAACCAATTATGGCCTCATGAAACCTCGACCAATTTATTCAAGAACTACAATTTGATTGGCTGCTATTTACTTAGCATTTCCAGCAAGAAGCTGCAATTATAGGCTTCGATTTCCAGCCAAGAACCAAGCACCCTTTCTCTTCAACAACTATGTATCCATCGCAAACCTTATTATTCACCAGCCATTGCTTTGCCTGAGCCATCATCTTAATTGGGGCAGCCTGAAACCCTGCACGGCTCATCCTCCTGCGCCACTGATACACCCTCTCATGCCGCTCTACTCTTGCTGCCCCCTCACAGCTCACGATGTTCTTTATCTCCTCTGCGAAATAAAACTGCTCCATCTTGGCTCTCCTGGTGTCATATTTGGGCAGCATGGCATCCAAGGAGTCAAAAATCGCGGAATAGTAATGCAGCGCCTCCATGAATCTTCCTATAAAGAATGGACCATTGTGGCTTGAATCTTGTTCAACTAGAACAAGAACCTTTGGTGAGAGCTCATGGACAATCTTCAAGACAGAATTCAGAGCTCCCCTACTTTCTTTAACCACGCAATGGAGTTGAAGAATGCTGTTGACTACTAGAACTTCCCCTTCTTTGATTTTGATGTTTTCAGGCCTTAAGTTTTCCATGTTGCTTTCCACAACCGAGAACTCTAAATTGATTCCCATGTCTTTTGCATACTCCTCGAGTTCAACACCGATGATTCGGAATCTTTCAATAGAAAGGCCAACGCCAGTTATTCGAAGGTGGCTGGGTGCTTTTCCAGCACGCTCGGCGAGGCTTTCAATAAGCCGGCGCCATTGGTGACCGTGTGATAATCCAAGTGTCATTCCTAGGTCCACAACATGAACAAAACTCTCTCCCTCAAAGGCTTCCAAAATAGCATTATTGGCAACAAAGTGACTAAACCGAATATGTGGGCAAATTTCATAAACAAGGCGTAAAGCTTCTTCCTTCTTATCTGAGGCAATATCCATTATGCTCATCGTAGGCGCAACAAAACCAACCGTCCCTGGTGGTTGAACCAGGGAGAGCCTGTCGGTAAGGCCTTGGACGAAGCAAGAAGCCACACGCTGGAAAGAAGAGCCAAATACCAAAGCATTAGATCGGAGCTCAGATAACAAGGCCGAGGCATGTGACTTGTCACGACAAGCCACAGCTTCAGCACAAGCAATTAGAAGCTGAACAAGTCTCATTCCATCAGCATTCCCTTCTTCTTCATTTCCACCTTCATCAGCATTGATCATGGCTGCCGCCGCCGCCTCCTCGACAGCCTCAGCTGCGAGATATCTTTGCGTACAGATCCATATGTGATCTCTGAAATGAGGCTTAGGAATGGTATTCAAGATACTAGTGCCGATGCTGCTTCCACCACTATTATTACTTCTCATGGATTCAACCAAACCCGAGGATCCTTTGATCCTCTTGGCATCTCTGGTGTCATCCGGAAAGATCCATGGAACGGCATCTCTATCAAATGCTGACAAATAAGGGTGCGGGTAGCAAGCCATAGCTGAAAGACTGAGATCAAGGCCACTCGTTTCACTCATGGTTTCATCATCGAACTCCCTTGACAAGAAACCATGAATCATCTCTCTCTCTCCCCCCCTCACACGCACGCACGCGGGCGCGTAAAGTACTTCTCTGTTTCTAATCACTAAAGCTCTGAAAGAACCTTCATCAAGGTAAGGCATAATATAGAGCAGATCGAGAGGCTACGCTATCGATATCGTTGTTGATAATCACGAGGCCAATGCACGTTTTCATATGAAACCAAGCTCGTTAAACACAAATGTTATTGTCCGCATTATATATGTCTGCCTTTTCCGTGGCATAGGTAAAAGCAAGCGCATAGAGCAATCGGAGTATTCCCCCATTACTTCCTCCAAGATTTTTGGACTTGCTGTCCTGGAAATCTTGGAGAGCTGCCAGCTCAGGTGCCCGCTTTATTTACTCCTAATTCTAACAAATTAAATATATGAAAACGGCCATGCACGTTTTCAAGCCGGAAAAAAAAACAAATTAAAAATGAATTCATTTTCCAGGAATTCATTTTCCCCGGAATTCACTTTCCAAAAAAAAATCACTTTCCAGCAAACAAACGGGGCCTTAAATGAATAATTATTTCCTCAGTTCCAGATCGGAGAAAAATTCCTTGTATCCCCATTGGTATCATGCTGCTTTCGGATAACATTTTGAGGGACTGAATATAAAACGTTGCCGTTTCATTTTTTAAAAAATTAAAATAATAGTGCTTTTATTTTTTTTAAAATATATTAAATTAAGTCTTATCGAAAGTTTAACCGTTGATTGGACTGTAGGATGATCTTGAAGATTAATTCGAGCATTTAAAATCTAAAAATAGTTTTTAACAAGATTTTAACCTAAAAAAACTGAGTCTCGTTTGTAATTTGAAATTAAATATATCAATTAACCATATATTTTGTTTTCAAGAATAAAAAAGCTTTGCCGGCTCATATGAGAACATCCATAAGTACAACACAGATTGCTGTGAGCATACATCAAGGCGGCATGGAGTTCCTGTACTGGATTAAGAATACAAATGAAATAGGTATTTGCTATCTTAACTCGAATGCATGGATGATTAAGACGCAGTTTGGCATTACAGTTGTACCGTTGTTTGTTTAAAATTTATTTTTTTATTATTTTAAATGATTTTTTTTTAGTGTTTTTAGATTATTTTGATGTGCTGATATCAAAAATAATTTTAAAAAAATAAATAAAAATATTATTTTAATGTATTTCTAAATAAAAAAACACTTAAAATGATATATTTTTTATTTTTTAAAAAATATTTTTGATATCAATACTTAAAAATGATCTAAAACATTATTTTTCTAATTTAAAGTAAAAAATAAAAATATTTATAAAAAACACTTTTAAAACATAATGTTAAATATCCCGTGTGAGTTGCACGGCTCATTCGCGACAGTTTACGGCCTAGCTACCATATCGTCAGTGACTGTAGTTGAGATTATTTTTAAGAATATTTTTTTGTTTAAAAATATATTAAAATCATATTTTTATTATTTTTTTAAAAATATTTTTAATATTAGTCTATAAAAAAACATCTAAAAACACAAAAAATAATTAATTTAAAATAAAAAATAAAAAACATTTTTAAAATACAATAATAAAATAGGAATAAAACCAACAATATCATGGTAATAAGAAATTAACATAAATAAACAAATATATAGAGACATTCATGCCACTGTCGCCCTGGCAATGTCAACGTCACTGTCTAAGTCATGATCTCCTGCCTTGGACAGCGGGGAAGGTTCCTTAATTCCTTTTTGTAGCCGCATATGTGCTGTATGTGTAATACAAGACACCTCGGAGAAGACAGTAGGCATTACTAGTTAGTAAATATATCAATAAATAAATGATAAATTTGCCTCGGACAAGAACTCGGGAACTACAATATTGTTTTTCTTTTGTTTTTTAGTTATTGATTTTTTTAATTTAATTTTTATATAATATGTTTACTAGATGTAGAATTAATAATTTATTTTTTATATGTTTATCACTTCATCAAACAAAATATTATTGCATCACATTGGTAACATAAAAAAATTAGCATCCTTGTATGATTTATTTATTTTAAAAAATAGTTAAATAAAAATTAATTTTGAGATTAAGTATATAGATAAAACATGTGGGGAAAATATTGTTTTCCTACCCTTGTCAGCACAGTGTATTACAGTAGTAATATACAATGTTGTTGGGTTTTTCATGTTCATCTTGATTTTTTTTTTCTTTGGATATTACTTTTTTTAATTTAGTTATTATATGAAGTGTTTATAGTAATTTAGAACTTATAATTTGTTTTTTATATGTTATCACGATATCAGCAAAATATAAGTATCGGGTTGGTGTTAAACAAATATTTCAATATTATTGTATGGTCTATTTAAAAAAAAATGGTTAAATGAAGAATAATTTGAAAAAGAATAGATTAATGAACTTTATGATATGATATGTGAGTTTGACAAGGTAATTGTGTGGTTGCCCTCATTTGTGGTTTTAGTGGGGGTATATTTTTTTAATTTTCTAATCCAACTCAGTTACATGATCATCTATTTTATTATTATTATATAGTTAAAAAAATAGTTTTATAGGGGAAAAAGGATGTTGCTGAGTTTTAGAAAGTTCATTAGCCTATTGATGAGTTTGAAGTTTAACTCCTTTTTCATATTTATTAAATTTAGTTTTTTATTTTATCTTTACATATTGGGTAAATTAAGAACTAATTTTCTTATTTTATGTTATTTTATTTTATTTTATTTTTTATAATATTATCAAATTTAAAAAAATTACGAGCATGGGTTCGACGCTTGATTTTGTTGATCAATTTTTTTTTTTTTGTTATCATTTGGTTTAATAGACAATAGTTTAGAGAGAAAAGAACAGGCTACTAATCTCAATGGAGTCCATCGCTTGGTTTGTGGATTTAACATATTGAATAGGTTACTCTATTCATGGGTTTGATAGGTTTTCCCATTAAACCTTATATTTTTTTATTTTTTGATATTTTAATTTTTCTATGTTTTATTTCACTTTTCTTCAATATTGGATTGACCTGGAAAAAAATTCATGGTTTAATCTTTTTTCTATAAAATTATCACGATCTCAAATAAATATTTTTTAGTGTTGATCATTGATTTTACAAATATTTATTTTTATCATTAAATAAAAAAATAATTTATAAAAACAACAAAATTATCAAATTCATTGGAGTTCATGATTCACGTTATAGAGTGAGCAAGATCAATGCAATCTAACATTGTCTTAATAAAAAAAAAAATATTGTCTTAATTTTTCTTTAAAAATTCATCATATTTTTACAAGTAATCCAAATTATATTTAGATTTATCAAGTTGAATGATTCACTTTAATTTAATTTTTACACGATTTAATTTGAAACTCGAGCTGAATAACGAGCTAGGTAGACAGGTTTAATGATTAAATCAAATTGTTCGACTGAATTTAATAATATTATATAAAAAAATTATATTCTTAACATTTAATTTTGAAAAATTGAAAAAAAAAAGCTCATGTGCAGTGTAGAACATGCCAAGTGCAGTGTAGAAGAATGTACTAGTTCGTAGCTATAAGTTGTAAGCAATACGATGTCATATTAATTTTGTCAAGTTGTATCTATAAGTTGGATTAGAGTTAAGGGCTATGGTTCAAAATCTTCTATTTAATAAAAAAAAGCATTAAAAATAAGTAAAATATATTTGTCATTTATATTTATGAAATGACAAATATATTTAGGAAGGTAAAAATACCGTCCTGATAAGACACTGTCGTCTTTTTCAGGGATCTAGATGTAATTTAGTAAATTGACTAGGACAATTTAGTAGGTTTACTTCTCTGTATTTACAGTGTTGCCCTTGGAAGATTAAACAATTGGACTTACCCATTTTCTCCTTTACAGGGATGTTTTGTTAAAAAAATTTGGGATATTTTTAAATAAAATAAAATAAAATAAAATAATTTTACTTTTTACTTAAAATAATTTAAAAAAATAATTTTTTTAGATCATTTTAAATATTTAAAAAAAATATAAAAATATTATTCTTATATATTTTTATAAAAATCAATTTAAAAACAAACTATCCGGCACAATAGCCACAGCTTTTCTTTAAAGGTCACGTTACAATAGCGACTACAGCATATGCACCATTAGTGGCCAGTGATTATTTGGTTAGTGTTTTTGATAAAAGAAAAGGAAATTATTTTAATTATTTATTTTCTATTTATTTATTTTATTTTATTTTAAAATAATATTTAAAAAAAATAAAAAAAATATGTATTATTTTCGTATATTTTAAATAAAAATTATTTTAAAAAACAATTTATTTCAAAAAAAAAAAATGAAGTACCTTCGGAGTGTTTCCAACATCTATTTTTTATCAACTACTAATAACTTTATCCGTATTCCACTGTTAATATTTAATTTGTGATGAAAAAAAATATTTAATAAATATATATAGTTAACATATTTAATTTTTTGTGAGCGTCAACTGTTTAATTTTTCAATACATGTAATTAAATATTAACATTCCCATCAGGACTTGTGATACTTATTTAAGAAACATGATAAAAATAAATAAAAATTAAAATACATTTTTTTTTAAATAGTGAATTTAAATGTAAATCCCATATATATATATCCTTTTCTTTTCTTTTAAAGGGATGAACAATATATTATCTGTTTTTTTCCTTTTTTAAATAAAGATTAGATGACGTATTATTTATTTATTTAGATATGGTCAATGGAGAGATGATCGAAAAATCAAGCTATCTTGACATAGAAATATCAAAAAACATCTTTAACACTTCAATCAATTAATCTCTCAACTCAAAGAACCCTCAAATTACGTGAAAATATAAAATCAAGCCCCAAAAAAACTTTTTTTCATGGAACCAATCTATTTTTTTCAAACAAGATAAAGATTTTAAAAAATATTTACAAAACTTTTCTTATCGAATGCAACCTGTTGATATCAAAATTGACTTTTTTAATTATTAGAATATAACCAATCAATGATTTTTTGTTTTGTTTTTTTGTTTCTAGCGAGTTTTTCTCTCATCTTTTAAATCTAGAAATTAATTAATAAATAAATAATATTTTGTATCTAAATTTAAATTATAAAAACTAAAAGAAATATAGGAAAGAAAAGGGCGTGGCTAAAAAACTTTATGTGAATTTAAACATTTGTCCTCTAGTTTCTTTTTCTTTTACATTTTAGTCCTCTTTTCTCAAATCTTGCTCTTCTCTAAATTTTTTTAAAAAAAAACATTAAATTAAGAAAAATGAAATTAAAAATGAAAAGTTTAGGGATAAAAATAAAAACTATTTATAAGTAATGTAATTTTCAACAGTAAAATAACTAGGCATTTTATTGTGCTATGTAATTGTAAGGCGATATCGAGATTTGATATGAAGACATAAAATTGTATAAATCAAATATTTGGAATAAATAATATTTGTTTTTAATTTGAACAAAAATATTTATTTTCTTTGTTTGGAAGTGTAGTTGCGTTTGTTTTTTAAAGTGTTTTTCATTTAAAAATACATCAAAATGATATTTTTTTTTATTTTTTAAAAATTATTTTTGATATCAACGCGTTAAAATGATCTAAAAATACCAAAAAAATTATTTAAAATAATAAATAAATAAATAAAATTCATTTTTTTTCATAAGTGCTTGTGATAAAGCACTCCTAAACACCCGCTTAGCACAAGTCACTCAAAAGAAGTCATTTTTTTAATTATTTGACTGTAATATATACATAGACAGTAGAAAAAATATTACCTTTTGTTATCTTCCTTACAAGTAAAAGACGCCCATTCTTTTGCAGATAAATTCTTATTTAGGCTTTGTTTGGTATTAAAAAATTTGTTTCTTAGGAAACTTTTCTTACCCTTGATTTTATTTTTTCAACAATTATTTCATTTGAATTATGAATATTATATTTAGATTTATTTCCTTTTAGGTATGGAAAATAATTAAAAAAAATAATATAAACCGTATCTTGAAACTTCATCAAATAGTTTAAATTATTGGGTTTAATTAGTTTTTAAATATGGTATCAAGAATTTAATGATCAAACGATCATGAATTTGGATTTCATTATTTTCATTTTATCTAATAAAAAATAAATAAAATATAATACGTGCTTATACAGATTTCAAATTCAAAGAAATTTTACTTGAAATTATATATTAAATAATAATATAAATTATATAATAATATAAATTATATTTTGAAATATCATTTAGCAGCTTAAACTATTGTGTTGAATTAATACTTTGTCACTTTTCATTTTTCATATCACATGTGAATTTTTATAATTATTTGTTTAATGTTACATCAAATTAAATACAAATACATGTCTTAGAAAATATTTTCCAACTTATTTTTCATTCCAAAATCAAAATAAATTATTTTTTTCAAAGTTTATTTTTAAGTGAATAAATGAGTCCTATGAATAAAGTTAATAAACCAAGAATTATAGTATTTTAAAAGATTTTACAGCTCAAAAATTTTATTTTCTTGCTCATTTACATTACCCAACCAAACATTAAAAAATGATTTTTATCTTATTTTTATTTACCATTAAACATCTAAATAATTCATTTTAAAAATAATCATTTTCCTTAAAATTTGGAATTCATTTTTCAGCAAACAAACAAACAAAACAAATCTTGAATTCTGGTGAGACAATATAAATCGATAAACTCTGCATAATTAGCCAGCCTTTATTTTCTTAACTCATGGATTTTTTTTTTCTTTTCCCAATTTTAAACCTGTTTTTTTTTCTATAGTTTACTTCTTCGTACCAAAGAGAGAATGATGATGGCAACGAAGTCCAGTATGGAAGACAGAAATTAGCAGAAAAAAAGCTTCATAAACTTACAGGAAAGCACAAAGAATATAATGCATGTTCTCGAAATTACATAAATCCCAGGAAAATCAAGTAACAAGAAGAGCGGGCGAGAGAAGGTGATTTTGAGACTAGAGAGTGAATAGAGATCAAGAGGGCATCATGATCAGTCTAGCTATCTATTACTATATATATGTATCTAGCTAGCTAGTTCTCTTTCGCAGTCAATACGAGGGAGTGCAGGCAATGCAAGCAAGCAAGAGAATAGCTGAGGAAGCACCATCTTCTTCAAGATTGGAACTGCTTCTTTTGAACTTGCAAGTTTTTCCTTTGTTACATTGAATCTGCTTCTGCATATGCTGCTGGTGCTGATTGTATTGTTGATAGTTGTAATTCTCCCTCCCCTTGTTCTGCTGTTCTTGTGGTTGCTGCTGCCTCTTCTTCATCACTCAATTTCTTTGTCTACGATCTTCTTCTTCTCGGACCTTGAAAGAGGAGACTGTGTGAGAGAAGTTGTGCAAGGGGAACAGGCACGCATGCCCTCGTTTTATAGCCCGTAGCTATACAAATATGCCCTTGATTTCCATCCATAATCACGTTATAGGACTGTTTGCGGGACCTTGGGAGCAGGGATATCCAAGCCCCACGCCCACCCTATATGTTTAGAAAGACAGAAAATTGCCCTAAAATTGATGGAATATCGAGTTTATATATCGGATAAAAAACTTGACAGGGTAAATGAGTTAATGTGTACACGTAGCAATCGTGCAGATTATCAACAATGGCATACATACAATACTATCAACAACTTCTTGAACTAAATCCATTAGAAGAGATGAACCTGAGCAGAATAAGATAGTCGTCTAAAAAGGTCAGGTTCTACAGACATTTTCATGATTCTCTTACAAAATTATCAATCATGGGACTAATTAATTAGTTTAGTATTACTGCCATTGTAAAACAAGCTCGTATTATGATCGTTCCAGCTGGGAGTGTTCGCAATTTGGGGGGCGCATTGGATTCTCTTCGAATGCCCAATGATCATCATCTACTACATGATTAGCAGGGCAATGATTTTTCTTAGCTGTTATGGAGTTTAACATGGATTAGAGCTCTTAGAACATGCATTATATATATATAAAGACATACTGGAATAACTAGCTAATCAAAGATCAAACAAAGACAACGATATTCGAATTGGATTTGTATGCTAAAAGAGAACAACATTAATCAAATTATGTATACCCATGAAGATGAAAGTAAGTAGTGCTTGTAACTGTGTGCATGATTAAGAGGTCAGAGTGTAGTATTAGCAAGCTCTAATTAAGCCCTAAGTCCCCAACCAACTGATCGAGCTAACTCACATTGCAGTTTGTCGTTACTTCGGAGAGGAAGGAGTCAGCATGTGCAAAGCCATGTGATCATGTGTTGATGTTCTTGTCCTCTCTAGGCCAGCCCTTTTCACAGGACCCAGAGGTTTCTGTTTCCCAGCTCTTCCGCTCACTTATTGTTGTCCTGTAATTACAGTTTTAATAGAATAGTTTAAGGCTCAATCTTACTTAGCGTTTACTCTGAGTGCCTCTTAACTGAGTTACACAACCGATGCTAATTTCCGATCGCAGACATCTAGGTGCACGCCATTTTTGACAAGGTGCATGAATTATACTTGTAATTTGTGCACTGACGAACGTGCATGGAATGAAAATGGGATTATGTAGCAGCCCCACGATTGCATGTCTCGGCATTGATTCAATCCCTGCAGGCCTGTTGATTTGTTTTGGCTAAAAGATCTCAAAGCACGGAAATCATTTGATTTTTTATGGATACAAGGAGGAAACGCCTCTCCTAGAAAACAGATTTTATACATGTAGGTCAGCTGATTAAATTCTCGTTCTTATAAGTAGTGCACATTTTAACTTGAACTCGTCTATTGTGCAAATCAAAAATCTTTTTTCATCACGCCACATAATCTTATGAGCAGGATATTAATCGATTGATTTGTAAAGGGTGAACGTTCAATTTTCCATGTTGTCAACCACCCCATGCCAGCCTTCTAATTTGTTGAATCTCGCAACTGGACTCAGCAACTGATCACATATTGCTTCCCGTCACCCACACTTAGAGGAAGCTGATCCTTTAACTTGTTCATCGGTTGAATATTAGAGAGATAATCAAGAACTGGCTATAGCATACAGGAGATGATTTTGTAACAGTAATTGGCATGCTTGAATTCCACAAGCAATGTATTTTTGTAGCTCTTTTGAACAAAGGACCCAAGCTTCGTAACTGTGTTTGTTGTGATTGAAACAAACAAACAATTAATGGATCGACGGAGGCGCAATGATCCCATAATTCCAAACATGGCAGTGGCCATGGTTTTAGAAAATGGGATGTTGGCCATTCTGAGAACAAGTCATCTTCGCTGGTTTGACCAGCGCTGCGGCTCCTTTGAGAGCTCCATTGATCTAATCTTTTTTCTTTTATCATTCAGATTCCATGTGTATATATATACTGATATTTATTTGCTAGGTCCCTCATCTAATCTCTTGTACGTCACCCAAATACACTTGGCCACTTGGGATGTGCTGCAAACTGGATTTTTCTCGTCCTATGCGCTTACCTTGACTAACGAGAAAAGAAGTGGTATATGCATGAAGTGATAGTATTTAAGTCGTGTCTACGCCGTAGCTCGGGTTTGATTATTTGATGGATTTATTATTATTATTACTCTTTTGTTAGAGGATTTATGCACTTGTCGGCCAAGTTACTGTTTGACAATGAGTTTTAAAATTATTTTGAATTTTTTATTTTATTTTTTATTTTAAATAAATCTTTATAATATTTTTAGATTATTCTCGTGTACTTGAAACGAAAATAATTTTTTAAAAATAATTTATATTCCATTCCCGCATAGTTTTTTCTTTTGTTGATTGTGTTTATGGATTGGGTTGAAATACAGAATATATCATGGGTTTTTGTATAAATTATTATCATGATTTGAAAATCGAATTTAAAAAAAAAATCAAGAAGAAATTACCCTTTCATATTTTTTTATGTTATAGTACATGAAAATAAAGGGATTGATAATTTTAAAAAATTATTTAAAAAATTTATAATAAAAAAATATTTTATGTTAATAGAAATTTTATGATATTTTTTAAAATATTATTGTGATTGTCTTATTTGAAAATGATTTTATTTTATATTATTAAAAAAAAAAAGGAAAGGAAAAGGGCTAGCGGAGTCAAGTTTCAGCTCATAGACTTGTCTAGATTATTAAGCTCAGTTATGGGCCTCAAAAAAAAAGACAAAAGCCCATGTACACCAAGGGCTGGAGGCTAAGAACCACATGTGTTTTTTTAATGGACAATAGAAACGACATGTCATGTATTTTTATAACAAATTCAAGCACCAAGAATTCCTAGAGAGAGAGAAATCCGTAACTTGGATTTTAAAACTCAAAGTTCAACTTATTTTCTTCTAAAAACCTCAAAACTAAAAAAGATAAGTTAATTAAATCTAGACAAACCTTGTGGTTTTTAATTTATTTTTTCCATCAAACTTTTATTTTCAAAATTGATACTAAAATTATTATTATTATTATTATTATTATAACTATTATTATTATTATTATTATTATTATCGGCAGAATCTTTCTCTACTTTTTTTGTTTTACTTTTTTTCTTCTTTCTAAAATACAAGAAATAAATAAATAAACAACATTTCAAAAATAAATTTATAGAGCAAAATATGAAGATTAAAAATTACAAGGATCAAATCTAACTTTTCCATGACACACGAGCAGTTTTAAAAACATTGTTGATGCATAGTGAACCAACGACAGCGAACATAACAGTAAATAATTAAAATTTTACTTTAATTTTACGCTTAAAAAATGACCGGAAATATCAAATTTAGACCAAAAAATTGGTTAAGTTAAGTCTGTAGGAATAATTTTGCTCTATTTTTCTTCATTTTCAAACACACATCCAATAAATAAATAAAAAACATTAATTTTTTTAATTTTAAATAAAAAATAAAAAATAAAAATAATTTTTTTTTAAAAGCATTTTTCAATCACATTTCCAAACCGACTTTAAGTAGTTTGCTTGTTTAGATTCAAACTTTGTTAATGCTACTAATACGATAATTACTAAATATTTACATAATCCTAATTTAATATCTGTAAAATTAGTAAAAAATAAAAATAAAAGATTTTCAAAAATATTTTTTAATTGCAATTTCAAACACCTCTAAAGTAGTTTATTTGTTTAGATTCAAATCTTGTTGCTACTAATATGATAATTATTAAAGATTTAATATATGTTTCCTAATTTATTATCTGAAAAATTAGTCTAGGTATAATCAAATTACATATAAAAATATCCCACTATTAATAAAAAAAAAAAGCGTACAAAGACAGGTTTTGGTTGGTTGTGAGTTGGGATATACTCGTCTGTGCACATGTTTCGGTCGCTGTCTAGTGTTAGGTGGTTCATGCACCGAATTTAGGTGACAATCAGAGTAGCTTCTAGCTAGAAGGAAGCATAAATTGGAAACCCATGAAGTAGCTGGGGAAGGGATCACAGTAGTGTCTCCATAAGCCGTTTTGGACTTGCCATTTAAACAGTGTATCAATAAAAAAATGTTCAAGTTTTTGAATCGTTTAAATTTCATATTATCAAAAATAAATTTTATAAAATATTTATTTTTTATTTTAATATATTTTCCTGTTACAATTACTACACTATTAAATACTTTATAAGGTAGATTATTATTATTTTTGCCCTTCCTTTTGTTGTTAGGCTAAGGAATTATATATATTACTTTGGAATACAATTTTAATTTTAAATAATATTACTATTATCTCATAGCTTATTGTAAAACATTGAATGTCAACTTATCAAGAGCTAATCTTTTTTAAAATAAAATAACATCGGGAATCGCAGATAGGGTTTCGCTTTAGTGGGAAAAGTGAGGGATTTGTTCTCTTTTTCTGTATCAGGGTTCAAGTCCAACTATGCATATTTGTTATTTTTATGATGTTTTATTTGCTCGTTGGACTTATAGAATGTTTAATGAATTTAAAAATTAATTATGGTACATGTAAATTGCTTCGAACATCTTAATTATAAAAAAAAACATAATATCATAAATCACGAAGAATAAACAAAAATCAAGTAGCGATGAAATACTGTTATTTAACATAGAAGGTTTCTTAAACTCATCTCAAAGTTGTGAACACAAAATAAATACCACTTAATTGAATATATTTACTTAGAAATTTATGCTCATTTTTTTAATTGGTTTTTAATAAAAAATAATTGAATTTATTACTTGATGATAAAAAAAAATAATAGGGCCTTAACCGAATATTCTAGAATATTCTAGAGTGCAAAACCACGAGCTGACAGCGGTCTACTTGTCATCCACCGAATACCCGTGCCCCTCAAAAGTGACGTGGCCACGAATCATCCCCCAGCTTTTTCTTCACGGGTATTAAACAACCCTAGGAAATCACGCTATCTTCACTCAAACCAACGGCTAAAAATATGCCGCAGCATCACACTGTACCTAACAGTAAAACCAAACCGCCTGTTACAAGATCAGAATGACCGGCATATCACAAAGTTAGACAAACATCGTCCTTATATTTTACGTTTGATCAAATAAATCCATTTACTTCTTTTGATTTTTCAAATTAAATTAAATCCTCTATATAAAGTCATAAACTTGTTGCCATGCGATCACACATGTAGTTACATAAGTGGATTAAGGGCTGTATGGGCAAATTAGGGAAGGTCGTGACTATGACTTTTGGTTGCAGTCCAAAAGTCAAAACTTTCAACTTCTGAAAATATCTATGAAGTCATGACTGATTTAAAAATAAAATTAAAACGTATTAATAAATAATGATTATTGTATTTTCATTTTTAAAATTTATTTCCCACCTCAATAAATAAAATCAATTAATCTAATATATATGTGTGTGTGTGAGAGAGAGAGAGACTTATCTTAAATGATAAAAAATTCAAACAAGAGGCTACTTCGGAGCATGAGGAACCAAACTTTATTTTATTTTAAGTTATCAGATACTTTATGTTAAAAAATAATATAATATATTCTTAATCATATCTATAAGTTTAAGTTTTTAGGTATAATATATTCTTAATTTTATCTATAAGTTTAAGTTTTTAGGTGAGACGGTTTTTTAATATGATATTAGAATATTGTTAACTTAGTGATCACGAGTTTAAATCTCACCACTTCTCTTTTATTTGATAAAAAAATCAAGTATAAAATAATATAGATTTGTATAAATTTTAAATCTAAAAAATTTTAACTTCAAAAATATATTAAAAAATAATATAATATATTCTTTACTTTATCTATGAAGTTAAATTTTTATATGGGATAGTTATAATGCGGCTTCCTTTAAATATTCACAGCACTAAGTTCACTTGTATTCTCACTAATCTCTCCACTACTTCCTACTATTTCTCATACTGCTTCTCTCTGAGTCATGGGTAAGTGTTACTGTGCTGTGCCGTTTCTTCGTCGTCTTTCTAGACTTCCACTCTTTTCTACGATGATCTTCAGATCTGATTTTATTTTTGTTCTCTTTGTTTATTTTGTTGATGCTCAGGAAAGATCAAGATCGGAATCAACGGTAATAGATCTGATTTGGTTAGAATTAGTTATGTTTAGAATTTAAGCCGATCTGATCTGACCTGACTAGATTGGAAAATTCAGGATTTGGAAGAATCGGAAGGCTGGTAGCTAGAGTAGCTCTGCAAAGAGATGATGTTGAACTTGTTGCTGTTAATGATCCTTTCATTACTACTGAATACATGGTACAGCTGTTCATTTTTCTTAATATGTTTGGTTTTTGTGTGTGTGTTTTTGGATCTGATGTTTGTTTTGTTGTCTGTAGACATATATGTTTAAGTATGATACAGTTCATGGTTCATGGAAACATCATGAGCTTAAGGTTAAGGATTCTAAGACACTTCTCTTTGGAGAAAGACCTGTCACTGTTTTTGGTGTCAGGTATGATTTTCTTTCCTTTTTCTTCTGTTTATATGCTGGTCAAGAATTCTGATTTTCTGGTGGTTCTTCTGCTGTTTAATTAATGAAAGTTTAGTGTAGTGTAATAGTGATTGGTGAAGCTTATGTGTCGCCCCCGTTTGAATTCAATCTGTAGGAACCCAGAGGAGATCCCATGGGGCGAGACTGGAGCTGAGTATATTGTGGAGTCAACTGGAGTGTTCACTGATAAAGACAAGGCTGCTGCTCACTTGAAGGTATATTCCCTGTTTTGTTTTAAGTATTTTTTGTTTATACTTGATGGGATGCCTTTTTTATGGTTCCTGTGTTTTTGGTTTACCTTAGGTTTTAGTGTATTAATTTTGCGGGCTTCCATATCTGATGCATATGGATATCTTACTAAAATAAGCTTTGAAGTGTCATTTTGAGTGGTCTGAATCATGAAAGTGTAAGAAATGAATTATATTTTTGGGAGGCAAGTATTCTTGTGCGTTTTTCATTTTTCATGTATTGAGTCACCTCTCTTACTGATTACATGCCTTATGCAATTGTCTTCGTTGGTTTGGATATGCCTCTATGTGCTATGTGCTTGTTGAACTGTCTTATTTAAGTCGGTTGCTGTCATGGTAATCATCCGTGAATTGCATTTGTTGATATTTGGAGTTTTAAATGAGCAAGGAGAGTTTTGTGTGTGGTGATTGGTGCAACAGAATGTGCAATAAATTTAGCGTGCTCGGATGTGCTGTGTGCTTCTAAGTGTGCAGTGCTGTTTGATTATCTTATTTAAGAGGATTGATTTCGGGTAACAGGGTGGAGCTAAGAAAGTCATCATCTCAGCCCCCAGCAAGGATGCTCCTATGTTTGTCATGGGAGTTAATGAGAAGAGTTACACTCCAGATCTTAACATTGTATCCAATGCTAGCTGCACTACCAACTGCCTTGCTCCCCTTGCTAAGGTATTGCTATTGTCTTCTTGGTCATGGCAGGTGTTATGGAAACTACTGTTTCCCTGTACTGACTTGTCAAAATTGCAGGTCATTCATGACAGATTTGGCATTATTGAGGGGCTTATGACCACTGTGCACTCTATCACTGGTATGGCTTCTTCAAAAAAAAAAATAATCATCTGGCAGGTAATGGAATTGTGTACATTGTGCTGACTATGCCTTTTCTGATCTTGACCCAGCTACCCAGAAAACTGTTGATGGGCCCTCTTCAAAGGACTGGAGAGGTGGAAGAGCTGCTTCATTCAACATCATTCCTAGCAGCACTGGAGCTGCAAAGGTAAGAACCATTGGAGTTTTATGCAGACTTGTGGGTTAGTTTCTTTGAAAAGCTTTGCTTTCACAAATGTCTTGACATATGTATTATCCTTTTCTCATTTCAGGCTGTTGGGAAGGTGCTACCTGCTCTGAATGGCAAGCTAACTGGAATGGCTTTCCGTGTTCCTACCGTTGATGTCTCTGTTGTGGACCTGACAGTGAGACTTGAGAAGCCGGCTAAATATGATGAAATTAAAGCTGCTATCAAGTGAGTGCGATCAGTTTGGTCTGGAATATATGTATGGTTATTCTGTTGTGTACACAAGAATTGGAGATTGAGATGTTAAATGAAATTGCTCAAACTTTACAACGATAATTCTCTCATACGGCTTTGGATGAATGTGTTTTCAGTCTTGGTACTTTCTTTGTTGTTTTAACAGGGAAGAGTCCGAGGGGAAGATGAAGGGAATCTTGGGCTACACCGATGAAGATTTGGTTTCAACTGACTTCATTGGTGACCAGAGGTAAGAATTTTGCAAATCCCAGGACATTTCGACCTCTTCTTTCTTTGCTTTGTTGAGGTGTACGTGTCCTTGTAATTTGACCAAATGCTGTCGGCTTGATGCTTAAAGGTCAAGTATCTTCGATGCCAAAGCTGGGATTGCATTGAATGACAACTATGTGAAGCTCGTTGCATGGTATGACAATGAGTGGGGCTACAGGTAATTTCAATCCTGCTCTCTTTTATCTCCTAGTTTTATGGTTGATATATACTACCTTCGACGGGAGAGGTTCAGGGTATCACCTGCTAGAGCTGTGCGTTTTGTTCTTTGCTCCAAGATAACATACCGACTATGGTATTAATAATGTAATTCATCTCTCACTTGATAACTTGCAGCACTCGCGTGGTCGACTTGATTACCTACATTGCATCTGTTTCTTCCTGAAGTTGCTGCATGATGGCGGAGTGGCTGCATTGCATCTGTTTCTTTCTAAAGTTGCTGCATGATGGCGGAGTTGCTGTATACTTTCCCGCTCGGAGTGCGGAGGTGTTTTGTGCCAGTGTTTTGACCACTTGGCTGAACAAAAATAAAAGAGTTTCAAGTCGGAAATAATGAGCTTTGTAATATCACCAGTTTTACGATGGTCGTCTAGTTTTTCTGGCCTTGTGTTTGTGTTCACGTGGAAAGTTTAATTTCCTCCCAGCTGGATTTTAATTATTTTTGCATTACTAGTTTTGCGTATCAGGTGTTTTTCCTCCGCCATCCTTCCGGCCCCCAGTCTCTCTTTGGTTCCTCCCTTTAGAGCATCTGCAACGGGACATGGATATAGGAAGCTAAAAATAAAAAATCAGTTGTTTGTTTGTTTGTTTGGTTTTTGACACTCGGGAGTGTAAAAAACGGAGGCAGAAATGTCTCCAGCTGCATGAGCTGCTATATATATATATATATACATATATATATATATATATAATGCAAAATATATATATATATATTAAAAAATAATATATATATATATCAAAAATATTTATTTTTATTTTTATTTTTATTTAAAAATAATAAAAAAATTATATATAAAATTAATAATTATATTGTTGAAGGGTTTTTTAAAATAATTATTTAATTATATAATTTATTTCTATTAATTATATAATTAAACTATATATAAAATAATTGTATTATATTTAAAATAATATAAAAAAATAAATGGCTTTTTTAAATGATTTTTATCATTGAAGTATATATTAATAAAAAAATTATATATATACTATTCATATCTCTTGTGGCTGTAAATGCTCTTACGGTTAAAATGTGTTTTCTAGAGAGAGAGAAAAAACTCAGCCTCTGTATCTATATGCGTAAACGCAATTATCGAAACAACCCCATCGTGCTGCAAGTAAAATTGTAACAAAGCGAAGTAGGTGATATTTAGAAATTTTATTTCTAACACTAAGGATGTGATTGGTATAAGGATGTGATAGGTATTATGGATATTACCGTGGTTAGGGTTGAAATTTTTTTTTTAAAAAAAAAATGTTTTTATTGCTGTTTAAAATAAATATTTGGTTAAAACTGTTGTTAAGTTTGAGGTTAAAAAAAAATAATTTTGTGTATTTGGTTATTAAATATTTTATTTTGTTTTTAACCTATGAAATTACAGAATACGAGAGCGTGCGTGTGTGCGTGTAAAATAAAAAAATATAATTAATAATTTAAGTAAATTAGACACTTGTTTTTATTCTCTCATCAAACTACTTGTAATTTCATTCAAATTAAATTTATAAGAGAAGGTCTCTGTAATCTCAAAAAAATCATAAAATATCATTTAAAATGTGTGTGTGTGTGTGTGTGTGTATCCCCCGCCCCAGCACTATATATATATACCCCCTCCCTCGAAATGTAACGCACAGAAAACAACAATTTATTGCTTTCCATGAAACACAGTTTCAAATTTAAAAATAGATGATTTCCATAATCAAACCAGTTTTTTTTACACTTGCCAAACACACAATTGTAGGTGAAAAATGTGTTTTCAATAAAAAACAGTTTGCACTTCATAAACAAACGGCACTAAATGGTACTCGTGGTGGCAAATATATATATATTAAATGTTGTTTTGATAATAGTACGAATAAAGTATAGATATATATAAACGACGTTGTGATTTCACTGTGCATTATTTTACTGTTCACACAACACAATTCACTATTCATTGCGACAATGAAATGATGCAAATAGCCCCAAAAAACGACAAAATAGTGCACAGGAACCAGGGGCTTTACCTGTTTTTCCATTTTATTTGCACAGTTAATCGACGAAAACAGCCCCCGAAAAAGACAAAATAGCGCACAGTAAACGGAGGCAACTACGTACTTCCCCTAATGGTTTTTTTGTAAATATCAGTAGGGTTAGGGGCCTCTTGGTAATTAGCTCATATTTTATTTTATTTTTTCAGATTAACTATTGGCGCGTCATATGGACGCGCCAGCAACGTTCCACGTTTACATGCTTTTTAGGCGATGCGTGCGGTGTCTTTCCGCCGTCAAAAATTACCTTCCGTCGTGCCAGAAGATGTGTCGGCAGGTCCTCTCTCTTTCATCGCGGCGTGTTCCGTTCATATATATCCGGGTAAGCGGCGGCAGAAAGTTTTTTGTCGGTTGTCGCTCTTCTCTCTCCTGCAGTCGCAAAGTTAGCTCCGGTCCCTAATGTTTGTAGTGAGTTCATTTTGGTTTTTGATTTCATTTTTATTACTGATTTATTTAAGTGAAAGTTTTATTGTTTTCAATTGTGCCCTTCAATTAAAATTGATTATATAAGAAGTTTTTATTTCAGTCCTTATACTTTTGATTTTTTATTTATTTTTTATTCCTTTAATTTTTCTGGTATGGATGTTTTGATTTCTTTAATCTGGTCCTCCAGTTGAAATTCGTAATATATACAAACTTTGATTCCAGTCCCTCTTCTTCTAATTTTTTATAAAATGACAACAATTATCATTATTTATTTTTGGTCCTCCAATTGTTTTCTGTTTCAATTTTATCCTCCAATTAAAATTAATTTTATATATGTTATTTTTCATTTCGGTCCTTATTCTTTTAATTTTTTATTTGATATTAATTCATTGTTTTTTATAATGTTTATTTTTTATTGATATTTATGCATTTATGTTTTTAGTTTTTTTTCTTTTTTTTTTAATCGATTCAATTCTGAAATTTTAATTTGTGTTGCTAATTATTTTTAAATTAATATTGCATATTTTTTTCCCTTTATTCTTTTTTTTCATGTTATTTTTATTTGTTCTTTTGGTTAAATGATCTTTATGATTTTGCTATTTATGCAACAATAATGATAATTTTAGTGGTTATTTTTTAATTATTTTTTATACAAATCTTTTGTTTTTTTGTAATGATTTTCCAGGGCAATTTAATTATTTGAATTGTTCTGACAGTAATATTGATAATAATTTTAATTGTTATAATAATCATTTTTCTATTAATATTGCTCATTTTTTCTTATTGTTCATTGTTTTTTTTTTTTCCTTTTTTTTTTCTTTGGATTGGATGATTTTTATTATTTGACTATTTATGCAATGATCATGATAATTTATGGTTTTTTTTTATATATATATACAAAAATCTTTTGCTTTTTTTTTATGATTTTTCAGGGCAATTTAATTATCTATACTTTTAGTTTTTTTATATTTTTTTTTGTTGGGATTTTTTTTTTTTTGGTTCAATCCCGATATTTGAATTTAAATTGGTGATCATTTTAAAATTAATATCGCTTCCTTTTTTTCTTTATTCATTTTTTTTTATTTTCTGTTATTTTTATTTGTTCTTTGGATTAAATGATTTTTATGACTTTACTATTTACGCAATAATAATTATAATTTTAGTGGTTGATTTTTTATTGCTTTTTTTTATAAATGTTTTGTTTTTTTAATAATTTTTCAGGATGATTTGGTTATTTTAATTATTTTGACAGTAATGTTGATAATAATTTTAACTGTTGTAGTAATGATAATGACAATAACATAAGGATATATTTTCAATTTATGTTTTCGTCTTTCTATGGATAGAAAATTATTACTTATTTTATACTGGTTATTTCACTGAAACCTTTTAAACAAATAAATTTATAGTCATTTAAAATTTATATATTTTATAAAAAACTTGTATTTTATAAAAATTATATATATGATGATAAAAAAATCATATATAATAAATATTTTAAAAGATTTTAAAAAATATGATTCTTGCCATGAAATGTGGGTGCCATGGCTAGTTAGCCTATGAAACCTAACCTGACAAGTTGACTGACTCGGAAGGCTTGGATTGGTTCAGGTTTAATAAAAAAATAAAGAAAGAATCGACTAGATCTTACATCGTCAAAAATCCTAGCTAAAAAAGCTAATTGATTTTTTAAAAAATTGGTTTTATCAAAATAATATTATCTTTGTATATATTAGTTGAACAGGTTTGAATTTAAGAGTTTTTTACATGAATATTTAAACGAGTAAATAAAAATGAATAGTCTATAAAGTTCACTATAAACTTCTTTGTGATATATTTAATTTTAACTTTATGTATTCGTAAATTTATATTTTCTGTCTCATAATAATAACCAAATTCTATCTAAATTCGTACAATTGAAAATAAGAGTATTGCATAGTTCAACTAATAATTAATGTTTATTATTATTGTTGTTATAATTTGAATAAAACTTTTGTTTTCTTGTGTTAGAAATATTTTTAATAAAAACAAAAAATAAAAGCAAACAAGAACTGATGTTTTTATTTGAAGTGATTTAAAGACATTGACTAGGAGCATGGCTGGATTGTACTTTTTAAAAATATTGATTTTTAGTTTTTTTTATTTAAATGTGTTGATATTAAAAATAAAAATATATGTATATAATACATGAACAATATTAGTTTTTGTCTGAGAGAGTGGTTGAAATTGATTTTGAAAGTATTTTTTGTTCATAAATATATTAAAATAATATTTTAATTTTTAAAAAAATATTTTTAACATTGACACATTAAAATAATATAAAAAATATTTTAAAAAAATAAAATAAATTAAAATTTATGTTTTAAAAAATATTTTTGAAAAGTAATGAAAAATTATAACATATACTAAAAGATATCAATGTTTCACTGTGCCTTAGGAGTGAAAACACTATGAATTATAATAGTGTATTTTTGGATCAGTTTGGTTTTCGGTTCGTTCAGTTCTGTTGGTTTGCTGTTTTTTCTATTTTTTATTATTATTTGCATAGTAAATTAACGTTTTTAACCCTAAAAAAACAAAAAATAGTTGATGGGTGGAGGGGCGCCGCGGTAATTGCACATTTTCGGTTTGGATTGGTCCGGTCCAGTCCGCCTACCTTTTTATTTTTTTATATTTCTTGAAAATAACTAAATACGGATATAACTCCTGATAAGATAAAATTAATGGCTTGGCACAAGGTTGTATCAGTAATTTACAATAATTTTTTATTTTTTTTTTTCTTATATTGTCGGCGCGTGTCACACGTGACCGGCAGTACCCCGCCTCATGCCTTGTTAAGGTGGCGTGTGAGGGGTGATTAAGTCGTCATAGATGGGCTACCAGCATCTCTGTCAATGCGTTGCCATGTGGTCTTCCTCCCAGTGTAGCATGTTTCAGCAAAAAATGGTCGTTGACACAGCGGTGGCCGGTTAAAGCCGCTAGACCCGTTTCTCTCTCTCCTGCACATAAAAGTGCAGGAGAGGCCCTCGGTTTTGGTGCATTTTCACTTTGATCCCTGCACTTTTAATTTGTGTACGGTCCTGATTTTTGTTATATAAGTTTTGATTTAGTTTGATTGGGTCCTTCAATTGAAATTAATTCAATGTCAATGTTTCACTTCGGTTCTCTTTCTTTTAATTTTTGGATTGGGTTTAAATAGATTGATATATGCGGTACAAAAGTTTCAATTTTTTCAATTTTATCCTTTGATTGAAATTGATAGTATATTTTATTTTCATTTCGGTACTTATACTTATAATTTTTTATTTTAATCCCTTTGTATTTGATTTTCATTTCAGCCCTTATACTTTTAATTTTTTATTTTAATCCCTTTATTTCTTTATATTTATGGAATCTTTTTTCCATGTATATATAAGGGTGCTCTTAGTTTTGATTTTTAATTTTTGTTATTTTTGTATTTGTTGAGTTGATATTTTTTTTGAAAAAAAATATCTCTTCAATTTTATTTTGTATCTATAATCATTTGAAAATTGATATTTCTGTTTTTTTCTCATCTCTTTGTTCTTTCTTTTAGTTTTTTTTATCCTTTTTTTATTTTTATTTTCATGTCAAATAACTTTTTTTACCTGATAATTTTTATTTTATTTTTTTATTTGATCTTTTGTTAAAGTTATTATGATGTTTTTAGTCTTTTATTTATTTATATTTTCATCATGAACACAACAACAACAACAACAACAACAACAACAATAATAATAATTATTATTATTTTTCTTACTTACTCTTTTGTTAATGTTTTTGAGTTTTTTTTCTCTCGGGATAATTTAATAATTTTTATTGTTTTGACATTAATAACAATGATAATTTTAGATATTAAGACTTCGATGTTGCTATTTTTATGATAGGATGTGGTGATCTGTTTTATTATATTCAATTTTATATATGTAGATATTATATTTTAATTTCGGACCAACAAATCCTATTAATTTTTTTAATCCCAACAATTATAAAAATTGTTTACTCATCCCGCAATGCAGCGCGGTCAATTTTTTTTAATTTTCAAGTTAAATGATTTTTTTCATGCAATAATTTTTATTTTTTTATCATTTATTTTATTTTTCTATTTGCTCTTTTATTAATGTTTTTAGATTTTTTTAGCATTTAATTTAATTTTGTTTTTTTTCCCGTTATTAACGCTATAATAATAATAATAATAATTTTAGTTTTTATTCTTATTTGTTTTTTTATCTATTTTTTGTGGTTTTTTTTCTCGTGTTAGTTTAATAATATTTATTATTTTGATAGTAAAACTGATGATAATTTTAAAAGTTAGGACTTCAATATTATTATTATTATGAAAACATATATTGATCTATTTCATTATATCAAATTTTATATATTAAAATATTATATTTTAATTTCAATAATTATAAAAATTAGCTGTTGTATCCAGTGCAAACTAATATTGTTGGCTGTGTCCGGAATGCGGCGGAAGGGAAGAAGAGTTTGGACAAGGTTCTTGTTGGCTGACGTGTTTGTAGATAAACAAGGGTGCATGCCCGTCTCAGGACGCAGCCATGAAAAGAAGTGGACGCTTTGACCAGGTGCTTCGTGGTCTACGAATAAACTAGAGCTGGATTTGGCAGAGCCTGGACTCGAGCGGTTTGTTTTTGCTATCTAATTATTTTCTGCTTTTTTTTTTATATATTAGTATTAAAAATATATTTTTTTAAAATAATATATTTCAAAATAAAATCATTTTTAAAAATAAATACTATCATACTTTTAAACACTCTAAATATAAGTCGACAGAACAAAAAATAATATACTATATAGATAGTATATTAAAATATAGCATTAATTTGAGTATATTAGAATATTACTTGTTGTTATTATTATTATTATTATTTTTTAATATTGATAAATTAAAATAATATAAAGAAAGAATATTAATTCTTCAAAATTTAGATTTTTATCCAGTAGCCACAATCAAGTATCTAAACGTGCTTAAAACGTCTTGATTTTTGAATTTCATCACCTTGAAATTCGTTATTCAATTAACATTGATGGTTTGTCAGAAATTTAGAAACGGAGTTAATGACGGACGCCGTGACGGTGTTACTACAGAAGGAAAAGGTTGTTTGTATATGTATTGTTTTTAAAGTATTTTTTAAAATATATATATTAAAATATTTTTTAAAAGATACTTTTGAAACAGAAATAATTCGAACTTCCATCTATTTACGATCTCTCCGCCAATACACTGAAACCCACCTCCCTGTCTGTCTACAGTTCCTTTCTCTGCCATCATCTCCTCCTCGTGATTTATTTCACATTATCCCCCCCGAAATGTCTCACGACACTAAAGTAATTGACTAATCTCTCAGATAAAAAAATGGCAACCTCGGCGTTTAAATCCACGACAAAGAGAACACCTATCGGCAACGACAAGTCGTCTTCCTCTGCTCGCCGGCGGTCACGGAGTTTGAGCCGCTCCTCCGGAACGAATCCTCCCGAAGAATTCTCTGATGACTCCACGGTGCCGTCGAGAGGGAGGTTCGTGAGCATGGACAGAGGATCGGGAGTTCCGGATATAAGTCTCGACGATCTCGCTATTCAGCTGTTGAGTTTAGGTGATCGAGGGCGGTCGGGTTTTGGAAGTGGTGACGTCAGTGATGGGGAGAGAGTTGCGGGCGGGTCCCTGCGGAGAGGTAGGTCCGTGTCGAGGCAAGGCAGTGAAAGTAAAAATAACAGCAAGGGTTACAGTGGTGGTGGTGGTGGTGGTGGTGGGAAGCTGAATTCGGAAGGTAGTAATTCGAGGAGGAGACGGTCTGTTTCTGTGGTTAGATATCAAGTTAGTGATTCCGAGGTAAACAAATCATTGCTTATTGTCAATAGTAATTTACTTCTTTTTCTGTGGAAATTTATTGATGATTTTGTTAAGAGAAAGAAAGGTAGCTTTTTGAATGTGGGGATGGATGTTTGATTTACCTTTTTTGTTTAATTATTATGTTAAGAAAGTAGTGAATGGTTAAATGTGGGTATGGAGTGGGTAAATACTAATAGCCATCATGGGCAAAAAAGTTTGTAGCCATCTATTAAGAAAGTCCCGGGAGTGTACCAGCACCAACCATATTCAGAAACAAGCAACCTAAAAAATATGTGACCTGAACCATATATCAAATTGAAACAAGATCAATAATAAACAAAAGCAAAAAAAAACCCTACACAGTAAAAGCAAAAACATGAACATGATTTAATTCGATCCTTAATTGGTTTCTCAAGACAACCCAGTTCAACAAATTACCATTATATAGAAGCATTCACATTGAGATCCAATACTCATTAAGTCACTTACAGCAAAAGCACCCAACTTGGCATGGTTGAAGCCTATCAAATTAACTATATAGCTGAAACATCCAAAATCATCCATCAAAATTAATATTTAAATTCCTCATCATGGGCTCCATTGCAATAACATTTTTTGTTAACAAAAGCTGCTTAAAAAGTTCAGTGCTAAGATGTGTTTACATTTATATAACGCACTTACTTAGAGAGTCATATGGTCAAGGCATGTGATAATGTAATATTTCTGAGATTGATGCGCAAATTATTGAGTATGTATGTGCGTGCCTGTGTACTCACTTGCACCCTTGTCTTGTATATTTATTCATATAATATCTTTGCTTGAATTATTCATGTCAATGACTTTCTTTTTTAATATTGTATGCTGTTTTTTCTTGGCAATATCAGAGTGACCTAGAGCATTCTCAGAATTCAAGAAATCATGCTAATTCAAGACGTCAGAGCAATGGAAACTGCCAGGTCCCTTTATCAAATAAGCCACCAGCTTCAAATCATAGACCTGGACTGAGAAGGTCTCTTAGCCAGAAAGATTTGAAGTATCATGATGGCTACTCTGTAAGACTTGTATCTATTCGAGCTATGTTAATTAAATCTTCTGCATGTTGTTGAATCGTGTGTTGTATCTTATAGGCTGACAATCAATTCTGGTATAACGCACATTTACATATATGTTGTTATTTTAATATTCATTTAGATCCCTTTCATATCGAGTTGTTTCAAGACTGAATTATCTTTTTCTCCTTTCAGAGCCATTCATCAAGCCTAACTGATGATGAAGGGAAGGATTCTTGCTCCAATAAAAATGGATTTGAGAAAACAATACGAACAGTTTATGCACAAAAGAAGGTTGGATCTGATTTTTGGAAAAAAATATGCAACGGGTGCTCTTCCAGTGCCCCTCCCTCTCTGTGTCTGTGTGTGTTTTTGTGTATTTGTAAATGTCCTCTTCTCTTCAGATCAGTCACTTATTGGCCAACCTTTTCACCCTTTAGGCAGAGCATCCCGCTGGCGATGATATGAATGGCAGGCTGTACGAAGCAATGAGAAAAGAACTTAGGCATGCAGTAGAAGAGATCAGGATGGAAATTGAACATGTATGTGACTCTGTTTCTCAATAACTTGATTTGATTGTCTGTATTCTATATTGTAATAGCATCCTTGATTTGGTTGGCTGATAACCGGGTTCCTTGAAATTGACACAGTCTATGGCGAAAACAAATATGGACTCCTTGCAATCTGGGAAATCTGATGGTTTTCAGGGTGGTTCCACTATCAGAAAGAACCATGCAACAAAATTGGAACAGGTAAGAAAAGTTTACTTGTGATCTTTCTGTTGTGACAGGTTAACCTGCTGCACATAATAGTCTTAAACTGATTGCTAGTATTGAAAACATGCAAAAGAGAGTATCTTCTCACCTGTCTTGTTTTATTTGATTTTCTTGGAACTGATTATCGATTGAGGAATATTTGATTCTGATAAATACCAGCAGCTTTTGCTTGTCGATTCTCTCATATTCATGCATAATTGTTGATCTAGGAGGAAGCTTGTCATGTGCTCGTTTTATGTTGTTGCATGAAAATATTATTATTCTTATTCTACACTGTGGTTTTGTGAGAGAATTGAGAGATTGATAGCTCTGAATATAAGCAACTTGAAAGTTTTTTTTATCACAACGGTCTAGTTAGAGCTTTTACAGTGTAATGGCACTGGTGGGATTATGACATACTGCAATTGTATGACTGTAAAACTGAAAACATGATTGCTTCCCTTCTTGACAAGCATCGGAAAGAAGACTAGTTAGAGAACAAGTTTAGTCGCTTTTTCCACTGACATTTCAAGATGACTTGTTCATAAATGGATTTTGTATTAACAGTCTGAGAAGTGTAGACAAGATTTAGTAGCAAAACTATTGTCGGAGAAGCAACATGGTAGAGATATCTCGAAGATTGTGAAAGAATTGCTTTCTGATTCAAAGAACACTGTTTCAGAAAAGCCATCACGAGCCAGAAGGGTACTTAGTCTCCTCTTCTATGCTCTTTCACAGTTTGAGACTTGCATATTGTTTGCTATTTGTGTAAATTTGCTTACAAAGGTTTCCAATTTGTGATGTTCAGAGGAGTAATGAAAGAAGTAGAATGTCTGAACAATTGACCGAAGAGGCAGAGAAATACTTTGAGGACTTCATTTCAAATGTTGAAGATACAGATATTTCATCTATGGATGGGGAAAGGAGTGATACAAGTTCATCTTTAGGAGGAATAACAAAGACAGAAACTTCTCAGAGACCTGTGATATCAAAGTCTCGACCTGTAGAAATGGATGGGGTTGTGCTGCCCTGGTTACAGTGGGAAACTTCTAATGATGCTTCTCCTCAACCCTTCAAAAATAAGGAGCCAACATCGACTCCAAAAAGTAATTTATGGGATGCAGCTCAGGTAATCCATGGCCCATTTTCTCTTTCAAGCAGATCTAAGACCATGGCAAAAATAGCAAATTGACAGGCTATGCTTGTTTCACGTGCTTTTTTATGCATTCTATAAAGCTATCACGACTTTTTTTTTTGTTACTCTTGCTATGCGGGTAAATAAACTGCATGTCAAATCCCATTATAGGAAGCATCCCTTGCTCAAGAGTTGATCTCGCACTCCATCAGTAGCCGAGGAAGCTGGAGCCCAGGACTTACGGATGGCCATTCAACAAATATAAGAGAACTTAAAGGGAGTAAATTTGGAGAACTTGAAAGCTACAAAAGACGAATTTCATTTGGAGGAACAAGATCACAGTTTGATGTTGATGAATATATCAAGCGACCCAGTGATGAAGATTTTCTCTTAGAAAGGTGGAAGCAACAACAGAAAATTCATTCAGGTGGTCTCCTGCTTTGCAACCGAATGTTTTTCTAGCAGTAATCCTTTATTTATTTTTGAAGTCCATCTTCACCATCTCTAAACCTCATTGATTTTCTTTATAGATATGTAGATCCACAAATCTTCTTAAGGTAGCTGCTGGCCTTCATCTTTTCCTCATAAATCCTTATCACAATGTCCTCTACTCTAGGTTGATACTTAATAGTCAAGTGCCCAGTAGTATTCGTATACAGATAGTCGTAGCATGCCCTTGTTTTCTTTTCAATTTTTTCACTGTATTTTATTTTAATTGTTGATGTTTTTTAAAATTCATGAATGTTTTGGGCTGTAATTAAAGATTTGAGTAAAACTTCTAGCAGAATTTGAAATCCCAGTTTTAATTGCTAGGGAAATTACTAGAACATATAAAATAAAATAAATATTATTTTTTATTCTTGATAACTGGAATATTTACCGCTCTTTGATTGCATGATCGTGTGAATGAACTTTTACTTTTTTTTTTCTTTGCCAGCAGAAAAGATGACGTGTCAATTTAGGATTAAGATTTTTTTTTATTAAAAAACACTTTGAAAAAACCAATATATATTTTTTAATTTTGCCCAAGAAATTTTATCAACCCGTGGGGGGAGTGTACAAACCACAAACCTTATTCCCAGCATGCCAAGTTAGTCCAATTAATTCAAAGTCATCTCGATTCAGGGAGACATGGAAGAACCCTTTGGACGACTAAATTCTCTATTAAAGCCATAAATAAAGAAGCTAGTCCTCTTAATGAAAAGTGGATTATTAAATAATAGTAATTAATTTATTTTTAGGTCTGTTTGAGATACTGACGAATATTGTTTTTTATCCTTGACTTATTACTTATATATTACTAATGTTTATTTTTTAAAGTATTTTTTATTTAGAAATATATCAAAATAATTATTTATTTATTTTTTAAAAATTATTTTTGACATCAACACAAACAAATAATCTAAAAACATCAAAATTTTTAATTTACAATAAAAAAATAAATTATTTTAAAAAAACTTAATAGTATATTTATACATGATTATAGCTATTTTTAAAAAGATCTTCATATAAATAAATACAATGGAGATCCTTTCAAATAAAATGGTAGCGTGATGTGGATACAATATTGCTTTCTTAAGATACCACATCAGAGCAACTTTAATGGTAAAAGGTATTTTGAAGAGGCAAATCTTTAAAATGGCTTCTTGAATAGTGTATATATGGCTTTTTTGTTGATGTGTGCTTTAATGATAAAAGCTATTTTGGAGAGCCATTTTTTTTTATTATTTTAAATATAGTGGAATTATTTTGTATGTAGTTTAATTATATCATTAATTATACAATTAATAGGAGTAAGTTATATAATTAAATAATTATTTTTAAAAAACCCTCCAACAATATAATTATTAATTTTATATATAAATTTTTACTCTCTTGTAAGTATTTATAAATAAAAATAAATATTTTTGATATAATTATATTATTTTCTAATATATATATTACATTTTATATATAGAAAATAATATAATTATATCAAATATATATATATATATATATATATATATATAAGTATTTATAAATAAAAATAAATATTTTTGATATAATTATATTATTTTCTAATATACACACAAAAAAGAGGCATAATATTATTATTTAAGTTTTGCATGCGGGGATAGCATCCCCGCTACAGATGCCCTCATAAGAAAGAAGAAGAAGAAAAGAAGCAGCTAAAACAACATGCATGATGCCATCTCTTGATAGTGTTTGATCAGCATGAAATCTGAAAACAAGACAGAAACTAACAAGTTAAATTGAAAATAAATTTAGACTTGGAGGACTAAATTGTGCTTCTATAGCAAGTAGTATCAACACTCATGCCATATCTTTTCTAGCTTTATAAAATTAAAATAAAATAAAATCCAATTTTGTAAAAATAAAATAAGAAAAATTCTTACTACAGTTTTAAAAAGCTTTATCCACTTACTCTACATTTTGCACACAAAAATGCAAGTCCTCCGAGCTCCTTACCCTCTCTTCTCATTCCCTAAACCCCTAAACCCTTCCCTTAAACCCCACCATAGAAACCACCATCACCTCCTCCTCATCCCTCGGCACCCTCTCTGCACCACTCTAACACCTCCAAAATCTTACAGCTCAGATGAATTCCCAGTAGACGAAACATTCCTTGAAAAATTTGCACCAAAAGACCAAGAAACCGAAGACGAAGCTCGAAGAAAGAACTGGATTGTCCGTGGCTGGGCACCATGGGAAGAAATCCTTACCCCAGAAGCCGATTTCGCGAAAAAATCACTAAACGAAGGCGAAGAGGTCCCTCTTAAAACCCCAGAAGCAATTGAAGCATTCAACATGTTATCTCCAAGTTACCGTTCACAGAAAATTAAAGAAATGGGGCTTACTGAAGATGAGTGGTATATGAAGCAATTTGAGATAAAGGGGGAGATACCGGATAGGTTGGAGACAGAATGGGCTAGTCCGTTGGTTGTTAGACAGGTGGCACCGAGGGACTGGCCGCCAAGAGGTTGGGAAGTGGATAGGGAGGAATTGGAGTTCATTAGGGAAGGGCATAAATTGCAAGGAGTTAGAGTGAATTTGGAGGATTTGGAAAATGGGGTCGGTGTTGATGAGGAGAATATGTGTTTGGAGAGGTATAAGGTGTTTTTGAAGCAATATGAAGAGTGGGTTGAGGCGAATAAGGATAGACTAGAAGAGGAGTCTTATAAGGTAGTGTTTCAAATGATGGAAAGGAGGGAATTTTTCATCTGGGCTTTGTTTTGTTTTATAGAGAAGCAGACAAGGTTTTTAAAATACACTAATGCGTATCTTTTTTTTGTTTTATTGATGTTGGTGATACAGGAAGACCAAAACTATTACCCGGGTCGAAGAAAAAGAGGGAAAGACTATAAAGAGGGCATGGTTGGATAGTGCTACAATATTTTTCCTTGTTAATAACGTCAACTTTCAAAATTTAGTTGTTGAAAGATAGTTATAATGGTTTTTTATTATTTTTTCTTGCAGTATGAGCTTCCATTTTACTATCCGGGGCAGGTGAGTTCCTGAGCTTGCCCTGTTCTTTGCTGATTTTTTTCTCTGGAGTGCGTAATGTAGTTCATGTATATAGCCATAATAAAGTTTCAATTGCTTGCTTAAATCTAATGCATGAGACAGGAAATATGCACTTATTTTGGATGAATATTTCAAAGACATGCCATACTTGTGTTAGCCTATTGAGAATTCTGTATAGGATTATGGCATGTAGATATATGTTCTTTGAGCTGCTAACAGGAGCGTGCATGGTTCTATCTATAAATTGAGGGTAATGTGCAGTTTGTGAAATGTCATTGCAGATCTGTGAAGGAAAAGTTACCACTTTACATTTACATCAAGGAGCTTTTGTTGATGTTGGAGGGGTGCATGATGGGTAAGTACCGTCACCTTATACTTACTAATCTGGTTTGTGGAAAGCTAGATCTTGTCATTTCCCAAGTGTTTACTTCCCATCCACTTGCTTGAATGTGTGCTTGGAGGTTTCTCATTCCAATTCACGTTCATGTCTATGATTCTCAGATGGGTCCCAATTAAACGCAACGATTGGTTTTGGATTCGCCATCATATAAAAGTCGGTATGCATGTCATTGTTGAAATTCTGGTGAGCAGTGTTCTTGGCTTGCACAAATATTGGTATATGTGAAAGTTCCAGACCTGAGTGTGTTGCATGTTGAGTGGCCTTAACTATTTTGATCAGTTCAATTTTCTTGCAGGCAAAGCGAGATCCTTATCGTTTTCGGTTTCCACTTGAAATGCGTTTTGTCTATCCTAACATAGACCATCTTATGTATGTGATTCCTTTACACTTTTCCTGCTAGTCTTGTCCTCTTAAAATTTGCAATGCTCGATTCTCTTGTCTTACCCAATATGAGTAGCTTCACATACTGGGTTACCGTGTGGCGTTGCATTGGATGGCTGGTGAGCCACATGAGTTTCTCCTGTAGAAAGAGTCTGTGTTATTAAAGTACTTCCATCTATTTCTACCAGCTAATTAGTTAATGGTGCTGTTTTAGAATTTATCTATATCAATGTGCCTACCCTGTGGGGTTTTGACATTTTTCTTACTCTTCCAGCTTCAACAGATTTGAATTTCCTCCAGTATTTCATCGTGATGAGGATACAAACCTAGATGAATTGCGGGTCTGTAAGCTTCCTTATAAAAGAAATTTGTCCCCTTCTGTTTCTCCTATATTTTGCCCATGATAAGCCTTTTCCATTTTAGTTCCATTCATGTTTGCCTCCTTTGATGGCATGGATAAAGTCTGCCAGGTTAACCATGACATAGCTTGGTGCATTGTGGAATATGGGTTCACATGATGAATTACATATCATTTACATGCTTGGATGGGCAACCCATCTGTGGCAGTTTATATGGAAATGACATATTCCATATGCTATTATTAGTTTTATTAGATAATGTGACTGTAGGATCTTTGAGTTGTTGTCTGAATTGCTTAATATTGGACTCAACCTTATGGTCACTGAGGGTATTTGGATACTGTTGTTCCCATCTTAACCAGCTGAGTCAGTTAAAACATGAAGAAAGTGGTTTTGAAAGGTGGTTTCAAAACCACCTTTCAAAACCATATATATTGTGTTACAGTAGGGTCTGAACAATCTAGTCTCAACTTCTTCATTTTGCTAGTAAATTCCCATATATATTGTGTTTTTTGGGAATTTAATGTTACTCTATCTGACCTTCACGTGCACTTACCTTTGCAGCGTGATTGTGGAAGACCACCTGTTCCTAGGAGAGATCCTGAAGATAAACCGGAAGAGGAACCTCTATTGTCAAATCACCCTTATGTAGATAAGGTGCCTTTCTTTTGCACATTTCTCATTATTGCTTTTGTAGCCAGTTTATGATGGTTGATTAATGTCCAATGCCTTTGGTAATCCTATCTATTTTAAGAACTTTGTGTTGATCCTCTTCTTATAACGGGTGAACTTGGGTATTTTATGCAGTTGTGGCAAATCCATGTTGCTGAGCAAACAATTTTGGATGATTGGGAGGCTAATCCTGAGAAATACAAGGGCAAAAAGATATCTGAGTTGACTGATAACGAAGATTTTGATGAAGAAAATAGCATTGAATATACTGAAGCTTATCATAAGAAAACAGTGCTGCCTAAAGTGATTCTGGTGAGGAACATTCTTTGATAATGTACACATCTTTAATCTGTTGAATACATCTGACATCTTTTGTACCCATTTGCAGAAAACGAGTGTTAAAGAACTTGACTTGGAAGCTGCCTTAGCCGAGCGTGAGGTCAATGATTTTCTCGAGCTGTTTATTATCTATATTTCATTTCTATTGACTGCTTTAATATATTTGGTTTCCCAATTATGATTTAACCAATGTTTATATTTCATCTGTAGATAGAACTTTCTTCTTTGTTCATGTGTTCAATGTCTGTTTTATCATCAACCAGGTCCCATGTGGTTTACCTTGGTTTTGAAGGTCAAATCTAAAGCCAGCCATGTAATGTTTACTGTCTCAATCCTTAGCTTGGAGAAAACAGACTGAGTCTCTTTCTCCTGGTGCTTTACTTGCAATTGCTAGCTAGATAAGACATGACCAAGTTTCCATTCAGTTTACACATCTGCCATATTCATGCAGGATTACTGACCCTCATAATAGTTTTAGTGGCTTGGCTTTTCAGTCATAACTAGAAATCAATTTTATATATTGCTGTAACTTAACTTGCACTGCAACATAATCATATCTCCTCGTAAATATGTCAAAACTAAATTTCTATACCTTTCTTATTATACTGATTTTTTTCAATGTTTTCTGGATGCAGTTTCATAATAAACTAAGAATGGAAGCAAAGGAAAGAGGAGAGAAATATAAAATCACCAAGCTGAGACGAAATATAGAAATGGATGAATATGACTTGCTGCATTGGCGTCGATCATTTGAGGAAAGAGAAGCTTTGATCAGAGACATCAGCTGGTGATTCATCTGTGTTACTCTCTCCTTCTCTCTCTATGTGTGTGTGTGTGTTGGGAATATTTTATCGTATTAGATTTAACATGTCTTTGCTGGCACGAGCTCCTTCAGGCCCTTCCTGGTTAGGTTGTCTAATATAAAATCTTTAATTGAAGCGTGGTAATCGCCATGCTGGTGTTATAAAGGATGGGTGTTAAAATCATGCTATCTGCTTTGGATTTTCTTGCTTAGAGTTGCTTGGTTCAGATTCTGTACGGTGATCGGGTTGCCTGTTCCAACCAATTGTCAGGAATCAGTTCCTTGTTTTTGTATGGTTAATAATTGTCTTTAGAGCAGCACATAAGCCAAGAAAATTTATTATTCGTATACTCCAGCGGGAGTTCCATTAATTTGATTCATGGAACCAGACATGACTAATTGCTACTTTTATTTATATATATATAACGCATTTACCCCATCTTTGATTTGCTGCATCACTTCCTCCTGTTTTCTCTAACTCAAGCTGGACAATTTGTCGCAGCCGTCGAGCTCTTGGTCTGCCATTGGAAGAACCAGGAAGGTATAAGCCAGCAAGTTTCTTTGGTAAGGACCAATATGATCCTGAAAATCCTTTATACCGGTATGACTACTGGGGAGAACCCAAGAACTCGGAAAAGAGCAAGCAAGAGAGGATTACAGAGATTCATAACAAATCTATTGTGGGAAAGGGCAACGTTTGGTATGAAATGTCTTATGAGGATGCCATCGCACAACGCATGCAAAGGGAAGCCCGTGCAAAGGAAGAGAAACAAGAAGTGGAAGAAGATCCAGGCAGAGATGATGAGGATGAGGATGACGACGATGACGACATTGATTTTAATCTCTTAGGTGACTTTGGTGTTGACTTGGCTAATCAGCCAGTAGTTAATGGGACTGAATCTGCTGGACTATCAGATGAGGGTATGTTTGACAATTAACAGAGGATGAAAAACACTCGCCCTAAATGAATTTCATATATTCTACGTTTTTTTGGAAAAGAAAAGAAGGAAGAACACGATTTAACTAAACTTTTTTCCATGTTTATTTGAAGTGACCAAACTTCTGGGGCAGTATAAACTCATCGGTTAGGTATCCCACGTCAAAAACACCATAAATAGACATAAATTATATAAATTGTCAACTATCTACGATTGTATAAAAGGTACTCTTATCCTACACAAGTACTTGTATATTTCATAAAAGTTGGACCTTCAAGATCAACAACCCGGTGAAAGACATTACTTGAACACTATACGAGTCACTCTCGAAGTAGCGAGCTTGAAAGTTGAACCTTCATCCAAGTAAAACATGAATGTAGCACAAGCATCCAGACCAATTTCCTTCTTTGTTTTTTCATAAATTTTGTTCACTCAACAAGGGCTATTTTACCATCATCCATTGGCTTCTACACTGTCACTTACTCTAAACGTTTCTCCTTGAACTATTTCATATACAAATCACTAGAAATATTTGGATGAACAAAGTAACCAGCCACATTGTTAGAGTTATTGTTATCTTCGTATTCAATTTGCAGATAAGGAGTGAATTTCTGTGTGTTGAAATCCTTGAGCACCACTTGCCTTCTAAATCATCTAACCAAAAGCAATTTCATACTCAATATAATCCTAACTTTTCCTTGGATTCAATATACTCACTACTCTTTAAAGTAGTGCAATCTCTTGCTCATTCAAATTCTAGCAAGACAACAATCGGATGTTCAATTATCACAAGCAAATACACTTTTAGTAACCCAATTTTTTAAGCCTGCAACCATAGAATAACTAAGCACCTAATATTGCCCTTTGAAGTTTTTCCTGATCTAATCATATAGAGATTATCCTTCTAAACCATAGTGGGCCATCAATGGCCAAAATCTCATCATAATTTTGCCTAACAAGCTCACTAGTAAATAAGGATTCATCCAGCTGATTTGAGGGATAATAGTCCCCACCATCAGTGTTTCTAGAATCACATTCATCCCCAGTTCAATCCTAATCTCTAGAACCACAAATCAAGTTATCCACACTCCTTAGGCATGAGAAATTTTAATTTGCATATAAAACGTCAAAGGATCCATTTCATACACACCCACACCATACACATACTATCACGGTCTAATTATCCTCACAAGAAACAAAACAATTTACACACAACGCCATTCACTAGCACTAACAGTCTAATTATCCACGCAAGAAAACAATACAATTTACATAGAGCACCACTCACTACCATCAACAATCATAACTAGGGTTCAAACTCGAATTGATCAGTGTCACGTGATAATGATCTTGTTGGCGTCATTGCGCCAACTAGACAGCTCGTAATTATAGCAAGCATCAGAGATAATTCTCACCTTTGGGGAGTGAGAAATCCTCAAGGATGCAATTGAATACTTGAAGCTGAAACAAACTCCTCACTACAAAGATTCTCGTCCGCTGTATTTCAAACGCCCAATCGTCACATGGTGAGTGCAGTTTAATGCTAATCCATAAGATTCGAATCTCTTGAATAGATCGGGAGTCGTGTGGTTTTTCTTTTTTTCAAATAAAATTCTCTCAGTATTTTGACGCCAAACCATTTGGACGAATGCGTTGACCAAAACGAACCAATGACGAGTTGAAGGATTTTCACACAAACGACTGGGGCACCATTTCCTAATTTCCAAAAATTGTAGGCCCGAGGAGCAATTCATTGGTGATTGGGTTTTCAAAACCTTGAATAAAAAGATGAAGCTCACTGTATATTTATTCCGTATGGATAGGAATACAGAGATTGCGCACTGAATCTATATAGGTTTCCCCCACACTACTTGTGCGTACTCCAGTTCTCAGGGGACAGCCCTAAGATCTCACTCTCAATTTCTCTCAACTGAGAAGAGAGATTTCTTTCCACAAACTCTGACTAGACCCTAACTAGGATCGAATCAATGTGTTTCTCACCTCGTTTACTTATCGTTGTGGACCTTGCAACGTCGTACGTGCGCGTGTGCCGAGAGCTTTGCATTTTGTTCGACAGAGATGTCCTCCATAGGGATGGATCAAGACTAAAACAGTCGGAGCTCAACTATGGACCCGCATGCCCGATCGCTTTAGCGACTAGAAATGCGGTTGATTGTGTTTTTCTTTTAATTCATTAATTCTATTTATTTTTTAAAAAATATTTTTAATATTAATATTTTTTTAAAAAAAATATTTTTAAAACAGTGTCAAGCAACTTTTTATTAGCCGACAGCTAGCACGCTTTTGCTATCTGATCCTGGAGGTGCCATGCTGCTGGGGCCTTGGGTCGCTGCTGTTCTCTCTTTTACATCTATGAAGTCGAAATGTTTCAAAATAATATTTTTTATTTTTTAAAAATTATTTTTTACATCAACACATCAAAATAATCTAAAAACACTAAACCACCAGTTTTAAAAATAAAAAAAAAAACAACAAAAAAACAAATTAAATCGCAATACCAAATGGAACCGAAGTCGTCATCCTCATGTGTATTATAATAGAAAAATAAAACATCGAAGTCTGCCTGTCGTAAGGTCGGGCCTCAATCTAGGAAAGCCATCCAGATTATTCCACAAACTACCGGATACCAAAACAAATCACAAGGAACAGGAAATGCGGGGAGGCCGATGTCCATACCATTTCACATTTTCCCCTCGAATACCTACGCGGAAACTAAAAGATTCCAGTCTCAGGTATCAAAGAAGCACGGTTGAGAAGGTAAAAAAAAAAATAGAAATGAAATGAATGCCATTAAGGTGCCTCAGCTTCAGCAGCTCAAAATGAAATGAATGCCATTAAGGTGCCTCAGCTTTGACTATATTACAATTCCTATGTTAACTTGCCCCTCCTGCCTAACTCGTTTTCCGAGCCCACACAACCCATTAGAACCTAATGCCATGTAACCCGAGGTTTCACTAACTCGTACAGACTAGAGTTTCTTTTTTTTTACAAAACTATATAATTGAATAAACAAAACCTCAAGCCCCAGCAACATTTTCATTGGCAACCCACAAGTCTTCTCCATATGCTAACACTGACAAAATGTTGTTTTACCATATTTTGAAACCGCACTCCAAACCAGTAATAAGAACCGAGGCCAAAACAAAAAAAACCAAATAGCAACTGCTTATCATGTTTCCCCTGAGAGTCTGCAGCTCATTCCTTCAAGTCAGTTTTACCACCAGCAGAGAGGGGAGTCATCTTTGTCATTCGCTTCTCTGCTGCTGAGCTACATCACAGAAGATTATGTGTGTGCCCATGGTTCTTTGGATGCAGAAATAATCAAAGCTAAGACCTGATCAATCAATTTCTCCTTCCTCAACATCTTTTGCTCGCTCCAGTACACTTGGAGATGGTTCAGCTACTTCCTCTTCCTCCTCCTCATCTTCCTTCATGTATAATCCTAGCTGCTCCAGTGGGTTATTACTTCCCTGAAGCTTGAAACTACCCAAGCGATTTTCAGATAGATCTGGGCTTGTTTCCTCCGTGAAACTTGGAAGCTGTTCATCATGGGCTGTCCTAAGCATTTCTAAGTCTTCCATGAACTGACTGTTCTCGTTGATATCAACAGTCTTTTCCATCTGCAGGGAGCAAGAAAATGTTTGGTTCTATTCTCAAGAAGCTGTGGCTGGCTTTGCATACATTGATGCAATTTACCTGTAACAATGCCTGACGGGCCGCTTCTCTTTCCAGTTCCCTCTTCCTTTTCACTTCAGCAGCAGCTTCAGCTTCAGCTTTCCTTCGAGCCTCTTCAGCAGCCTTGGCTTCTGCCTTCAACCGAGCTTTTTCTGACATCACAGATTAAGAGATAAATCATTGATCTTGGAAAATAACATCTCAACTCAAATATTAAGGATGATAGATTGTGATGCCAAACCTTCCTTTTGCCTTCTTTCAAATTCCTCCTTCTCCTTCCGCAATTTCTCAGGATCACACTTTTCACCCTGAATTCAACATATCACCAAGTGAATCATCCACACCAAAAACAAACTTCAAAGCATGTAAAATCATTGCAATAGATAGAATGATTGTCGATGCAAAGACCAACCTTTTCAAGTGCTTTTTCTCGAGCTTTAAGTATGGTGTCAGCAAAACGGCTCCTCAACAAAGCAGCACGATAGAGCTTTTCGGGAGAGACTTGCCTCTTGGATGGAGCACTCTCCCCTATAATATTACACATGATGGATGAGTTGAAGTCCCATATGTAACAGCAATCTTCCTAACAAGCATGCTTACCCTCTTGGTGGCCATCTGCCTCAGCTGCAACTGGCTTACCCTCAGTATCCAGCTCAACTTGGTCCAATCCATCTACAGATTCTGAACAAGGCATTGCAAGCAGAATAAAATTGTTCAAAACAAACTCTAAGAAGCCTAGAACATCAATAATACGGAACAAAACCTAAAAACTTACGATTTCCAACATCTGAATCATCAGGATCACTTCTCTTTTGGTCTTCATTTTCTCCAGGTTCCATTTTGCCCTATTATAAGCAATAATATAAGAGATCAACCATTGCCATGCCTAGAGAGAGAATCACAACATATAAATCAACAATTTTCTGACTAAACAACAAAATTTGTATAATGCATACCTTGGTAGCATTAATGGAACCAGACACTTTCACTGCATTAGATTCACTACCAGATTCACTGCCAGAATCTGAATCTGAAAAGAGAATCACACGAGTAAAAGGAGATCATTACACTAACTATGAAGGCTTTCCCAGCTCAATTTAAATATATAACTTTTTGCAGCTAAAGAATTTATAAAGAAAAAGGAAGGAATTAGCCACCACCAAATTACCAATTAGCTGGGGGCAAAATTCAGGCAAACCACACATTCTTATGATTATTACACATGAGCCTTGCAAATAAATAATGTCATGAGGGCAATGCACTGATGCCATAGCCAAAACAGGGCACAAACCAAACAGAAAATTCCAGCTCCCTAGACCAGTCATGGAGCAAAGCTTATGGCTGGTGTTAAATAATCAGGAGATAGATACAATGTGGCACGTCTTACTCTCATTCTCATAACAGTCAGCTGTTCAAGGAACAGGAAACAAATGCAAGATACGTTTAAGGTTTTCACTTATCACACCCATAACAGTACAATTCTTAAGAAAATGAATATGAAGAGCATAAAATGTAAGAAACAGAGTTCCTTTGCTTGTATCCTGATTTATTATCATGTCAAAAATCCATCATGTTAAGAAATTCATATATGATAGACATGGAATGACATGTGGTAGCATCTACCCGTCCCAATACAGCAAATGGGTTCAAAGATGTTAGTTCCAGACACTTGATGCATAGCCCACAGCAGTTCTATGCTAAACAAAGCACCCTTTGAATTCATCTTCACTTATTGACGACAAAAAACACCAGCAATTGGACGATCCTTTCCTAAGGGAAACTAAAATTCATCAGAATAACTGAGCACATGGACTCTAAACAAAGTCCAGTGAGGCCACATTTTTTTTGCAAGCCAAATATCAAAATCTGGCACTTTCTTCCCAGGAGTGTTTTGGATATGTATCAAATTTTCAATCTCAAAGGCTTAGCAGCACTTGGCCAGATATTGATACTATGAACCTCCGCATTGTTGACATTGTTAGAGAATATCAAAAAATTCATCAGCCAATGTTTCTTGACTGGCTTGCCATTCCAGGGATGCCTCACCCAATCAAAAATTTGATGACTTCCCCTTGCTCCTAGGACTTCAAAACCACTAATCAAACAGGAAAATATCATCTATGATTGAAAAGAACTCAGCGACTAAGTTGCTCTGATCCTTCAAGTTACAAAGTTAAAATGAACAAAAGTAATTAAGCAAACATTAAAAAAAAAAAAATCCATCTTGTGAATTTGAGGGTGAGAAGAATCACAGAAGTGACATTTTCCAGTATTTTAGTGCAGATGGATGAGGTGGAATTCAAGATTTCTAAGGAATCAATCTCTATCCAAGTAAAAACTGTGGGATAGACTTCTTTCTTTTCTTCAATTCCCTAGTGTACATCTTTACAGCGAGTTTCAAAAAGATTGGAAGCATCTTTTGTTCTAATCTACCTCTGTAAATCATCTTTTGTTCTGATCTATCTCTGTAACTTCTTTGATTCATAATTTTTCTTTTACATGCAAAACATTGGGCAGTAATTTTCCTGCTACAGGTTATAAGCTCACACCTAACCAATTGCATCCAACTGTTTGAAAAAACACTTCTTAACAGAGCAGCTGTCCAACGGCCTATAATAGAAACATGAAGGGCAAATGCCCGCATGAATGCACATATGATAAAGAATTGTTAGGAAAATAAACCAGTCCATCAAAATTGATCAAGGATCAACCCATTAAGTGCTTTTGTATGTTTAACACACCAGAGTACACAGCAACATTTTCCACTCTCAAATCATATCAAAACAAGATGGGGCTTGTTAGATTCAACTATCCCTTGTTTTTCATTATTATGCCCTTCAAATCAGGGTGTAGACCTGCCAAAGTGTTATAACAGATCTGATGTATATCCAGTAATTTCAGATAACCATTGAACATGTATACCTAACGCAAAAGCCAGACTGAACTAGTGTCAGTGTGCGTCAAATAAAAGGGTATCCTCCTAGATGAAGTTCATGAAGGAAATAAAACAACATGATATCAACAATAAAGGCAAGCCTTGTAGAAGATATTCACTCAAAGATAGGTAGAGGTAGCCCTTTGCAAAAAAAGAGGGAAGGGAGTGATTCTCCCTCACAGCGTCCTTGCATCCACCAAAGCAAGCGGCAGTAATGCCATAGTTTTAGGTGGCAAGATTCTAAAAAGCTATTGACAGGGAACAAGGTGAAATGAAATCTTATAACTATATTTTAAATATTTCACCATCTTGCAATTTATGAATACATCCAGCATATAACTATATGAGTTACAAAATATGCAATACAGTTATTGAATGGTTTGGCTAACAGAAAGAATGCAGACTCAAATGACATAATATGAAAAACATCAGAGCAAAATTTTAATTGTCAAACAAGGTGCAATGACAGCATGATATTCAAACAGCACTCAGTCAAAGTTTACAAAGATGTGCGCTTTAAAATAACATCAAAAGTCTGCATTCAGCATATCAAAAAACATCATAACATGCATTCCAAAGTTCTAAAAAATCACGTTAGGAGACCAATGTCTATAATTTATATCTTCATAGAATCCAGGAATCAAGCACATATTCACAATGTTGCTTATTTACACTCCAATATCCAAAAAAAAAAAAAAACTATAAACAAATTCTATAATAAAAGGAAAGGGTGACAATGAAAAGGTTTATAAAACACTAACCACTTGAAGATGAGCCTGATTCACTATTGGAGCAACTAGGACTGCTACATTTACTGTTCTTATTAGCTGCATCTTTTTCTATCTTTATTGGAGGGTAACTTGAAATAGGAGGATCATTTCCGCCGACAATATCTATATCTTCTTCGACAGTATCATTGCCTAAAGAACATGATGAATGAGTATTCAACTGGCAACAAAATTAACATGCATAATATGCATGAGATGCCTGGCATCTATAGATGTGCAAAAGCAGTGTAAAAAAGTTTACCTTTGCATGGTTGCAATGATGAATTGCTAATCCCTGACTCGTTAATAATCTGAATCAGAAAAACCATCAGGCATCAGACTTTTATTGAATGTTTCCAAAAGAAGAGAACAACACAGCAAATGTAGACAAACATGACAGATATAAAGGTACCTCCATTTCACATGGTTCAGCTTTTGACTGGTTTTTCTGTTTCTCCAGCATATAATTATCTAAGAGTTTCCGTAAGTCAAACAATGTATCATCACCAAGAGCATCGATATCAATCTCAATCTCATCCTCACCGGTTTGGCCAGCATGACCACTATGCTCTTTTAGGAATTCAATAATGCTTTCAGGCAGTTCACTAAGCAATGCCTCCAACTCGATGCTCAACTTCTGCTTCTCCCCATTAGTCATGACCTGCCTAACAGGTTCTGGCTTAACCTTATTGTCACTAGGTATAATTTTTTTCTTTTTAAAAGGTGGAGCACTAGTAGTTGTTTCTGTTTCTATATGAGCTGTTGTTTCCATTTCTATATGCGCATCAATTCTTGGTGGAATTGATTCCACACCAGTGGTAACAGGAAGCTTCTTTTCTATAGCTTTCCATCTAACTTCAAAGTATTTACTGAGGGTCTCAGCCATGATATGGACATCATTTCCAGGAGGGTTATACTTCATTGCATTTGAAAAAGTAAGTCGCACATCTGCAGCAAATCCTGATGGACTTGAATATTCACCAGAAACAATCTTGCTCTTCACTGTACCCAAATCCATCGGATGTTTAATGATGGTAAAATAATCCGGTATGTTCAATTTCACCACATCAACAGGAGTTTTGAAAATCCAACCAAACTGATGCGCCATTAAACGATTTAGTAATGACTCGCACTGTTTCATCAACATAGAAGCTGAAATACCCTGTGGAGCAGCTGGCTTCACTGGCTCTAAACATGGTGATGTACCCCTTTTTTTGTGGCCTCCATTTCGATCTGGTGGAGCCCGTTTCTTACTCTCTGGAGCTGACACAAATGACCTATGGAGACCTTCTAGTGGAGGCCTCTTTTGGCCATCACTGCAACTCCGAATATCACTGGAAGGCGATAATAAAAGTGTATTTGAACTCAGAGAAGCCACCTTCCTCTGCAGGATTCTGACCTGTTCAAGTTCCTTTTTCAACCTCATTTTCAGATCCTTCCTCTCTTGCCTTGACATCTTTGACAATGACAAGACCTGTGTTGTTACACTAAAAGTATCATAACTATCTGTGTTCAAACTAATGCATTTTCTCTTGGGAGCACAGAAATCTTCAGATGCTGTTATCTCAGTGTCGACACGTCCAGAGCTCCCAAGCCCTTCTGATTCAGCCATGGTCTGAACAGCATGTCGATAATCCGAAACAAAACCAGAGGAGTGCCCTTTAGAGAACTTCTTTGATTTCCCCATTGGTTGTGAAAGCCAACACTTTTTTGATTCCTTCCGTCCAATAAACTCTATAGGAACAGTCGGTGCCATAAGATTAACCTCCAATAACCGCACATATCATCAACTTTAATTGATTAGCTTGAAACGCATGCCAATGACCCGCTTCCGGTTCACAATTCCTCTACCTCACTTTTTTCCTTCAAGTAATCAGGTTTGATAAATAAATTATTACCCTTGTTTTATGTCTTTTTTCTCGAAATTGTACTGAAAGTCTCAAGTTTTACACAACAATTTACAGTAGTCCTCCTTTATTTATGAGCAGCAATAATAGATCCTCATCAAATTACACACTAATTGCATGTGTCCCCGTACCTAAATTCATTTGAAGTAAATCTTCAATAAACGAGCTTCAAAACCGACACTTCACTGACCTGATTCAACCCTCCAAAAACCCAAAAACAAATTTTTTTTTAAAAAAAAAGCCCAATATCATTATCTCTCTCTCTCGAGAATTCAAAACTAAAAGAAGAATTTTAATAAGAAATTAAAGAGCTCTGTTGGCGAAGCTAGCAAAATACTCACTCAAAAAAAACTAATAAGCTCCTTTGAGCACAAAAAAAAACCAGGAAATCGCAAACCCTAGATAGATCGAAATCGAAGCTAGATATAAACGCATCGACACGAACACAATGTGACGGACATACAGACAGACACCCTAGAGAGAGAGAAAAATCAAGGCTTATTAATCAAACCAATTCAAAACCTGGATCTCCCGCTTTCGCCTTTGATTCCAACAAACCCTAGAGAGAGAACCCTTTCACTTCGCGATTAAGAAAGAGAGGGAGAGATTCCAGAAGTGCGTGAGATTTGATGGGCTAGTTTGGTCGTCTATTTAAAGGCCCACTCAGCCTTATTTGCCTGCCGCTATTAAAACAATCCACTCAGTTTCATTACTCACTCGGTTAGATCTAATGGTTAATAGTTAATAATTTCTTATACCACCGCCAAGAGTTAGAGATCCAACGGCTCCAATTTACTTTCAATCGTCTCTGCGTAGATCGTGTTGGATTTTTTAAATATAATTAACACGACAAAAACAGAAGCGCTCCACGTCGGTTAATAAATATAATCGCTTTAATATGTTAAGACGTGTACTTTTACCGGCATTAGTACACGTGTAACGTGTTTTGCTGGTGCGTGTAGATCATTGTGAGATAAGGAGCGTGGTTGATGTGGGAGGGAAAAGGGTGGGTGGACACATGTTTTCATTGACATTTTCGCCGCCATGTGACGCGGGATGTGGGAGCTTGTGTTTCGCAGCTCCCACGTGCTTTATTTTCTAAGCTCGCTTTGGAAACTTTTATCTTCTCCGGTTCCCCTTCCAAATTATTTATAATATTTTTATTTTAAAAATAACCTTATTTACAGAAAAATAATAATTTTATGTAAAAAAATCAAAACATACAAAAAGACCAAACAGCCCCTTACACTTATTTACTGACTAGGAGGATTTTTTTTGGCAAGCTGCACTGTGGTAGGAAAATGGTTGGATAAATTGGTAACAAATTTTCGGGAACCGGGGAGAGAGCAGTAGCGAGGGATGGGGTTGAGATTCTTGCAGTAAAGTTTACGGCTATATTTTTAAAAATTAAAATCGGGATTTTTCAGATGATCCGTGGAGTTCATCAATGGCAGGTTTATATACTGTATTTAAAAATTATGTCTGTGATTTTTTTAAAACTATTTTTTATTTAAAAATATATTAAAATAATATTTTTTATTTTGAAAAAATATTTTTAATATAAATATATTATAATAATCTAAAAATATTAAAATATACTTAAAAAAAAGCAACTGCATAAAATAATCTAAAAATATTAAAATATACTAAAAAAAAAAAGGTAATTGCGTCCACCTTCTTATTAATCACACCCGATCCTGAGCTATAATAAGTGCTTGGAGTGTGGTTGCAGTTATTTTTAAAAGTGTTTTTTATTTATAAATATATTAAAATAATATTTTTTATTTTTTAAAAAATAATTTTGATATCAACACATCAAAATGATCTAAAAAAATCAAAATATTTTAATTTAAAATAAAAAAAATAAAAAATTTTCAATTTTTTTCATATACACCTTAGCTATCATGTCACAATGCCAGACAGCTCCTGACGTGGCTAAAAAAACGTCAAGCATTGTTGCTTCTTGGGTAGCTGCTAATTGTTTGTGCAATCTCGTTTAATATTATAATTGCAGTTACTTTTTAAGATATTTTTTATTTGATAATAAATTAAAATAATTTATTTTTTTATCTTAGCACAACAAAAAAACCCAAAAAAATAAAATAAAAAAACAATAGTTTTAATTAAAAACAATATATATAATTTACTTTAAAAATGTTTTTGAAGCACAAAAATAAATAGGATTTTCATGTAGGAAAAAAGAAAATTGGCTGATGCTTGTGCTCTTCTGGAACACGTATTTTTGTGATTTTGATAGGGTGGGATTTTTATTTTATTTTCATGGGTTTGTCATTTTTATATTTTTTTAGTTTTTTTTCTTTTTTATTTTATTTTTTTAATTCTATCTTTTGATTTTGAATTTATTGAAAATTAAATTTCATCATTTATTTTGATTTTTTATATAATTATTGTAATCTCATTATTTGGTGTAGATTGATAAGTTAATTCAAGTATATTTGAATTTATTCAATATATTATTATCTTATTATTTATTACATCTCAATATTTATTAAAGAGATTTCATGTTAAATATTTATTTTGAGTCAAATATTTTATTTATCTATATTGTTCTTGGACCCACCAGGATAACTAAGTCACATGGATCAAATCTCACATAATTTTTATTTTTTTTACTGCAAAAAAAAAATAGTAAAGTCTAAATAATTGTTTTAACATCAAAAAACCAATTTGACCCGCGCGTGCGGCCTCAGGCAATGATCTTGCTTGTAGCTTTGCAAGGAATGACCACATTAGAAGGGGAAATTGGATGGGAATTTTGTAGTTGGTGAGAAAAGTCTTCTTTTATCAATGATTGTCATGTAAATTCATTTGAATTATGAATATTAAATTTAAATCCTTTAAGGCATGGAAAACATATTTTTTATTTTAAAATAATATAAATCATATTTTAAAATTTTATCTAATCATTAAAGTTATTAGGTTTAATTAAATTTTTGAAGTGGCACCTGAAATTTATTGACCCAAATAATCACAAATTTGAATTTTATTTTTCTCGTTTTATCTAGTAAGAATTAAGCAAGATATAGCATCACATTTGAAAGAGTTTTCACTTGAAATTGTGTTAAGTAATAATATAAACTATATTTTAAAATTCTATCTAATAATTTAAACTACTGAGTTGGATCAATACTTTGACACTTTTCATTTCTCATATCAAATGTCAATTTTATAATTAATTTTTTAATGTGCATCAAATACATGTATTAGAAATATAATAGACAGTTCTTCATGTTTTGTTACGGGTCATACTATTTTTAAAAAAAAAATATTAAGAATAAAAAGAATTTTTAGTATTGTCATTAAATACAATCAGACGATTTGGTTTTCAAACATATTAGCTCTCTTTTATGTCTAGTTTAAAGATTGTCAGGCTCACGAAACGGTTCTTCAAAACTTATGATTTCACGTGCTAAATCAAACTAAAACTCAAAATTAGTAAACTAGACATGATTCGTGCAAAATCGATATGATTTTACGAGTTTACTAAATTTGTGATGTTAACCAAGTTAATTTTGGATGCGAGCTTAAAATATTTGCTGACAAATTTGACGAGACTAAACATATTTTTCAAACAATATATTAGACCTAACTGAAAACATTTTTTTCAGACTATATATTAGATCTAGCTGAGATTTTATATGAAAATATCAAATACATGAAAATATATTTTGGTAAAATGTTAGATTCAGCATACTTTTAAAAACATATTATCTTATAAAGTCAATATAGACATCCGTGTGTTGTTTTACACACATCCAGAAACTACAAATGGAATTTTGTTACAATTCTAGATGCGAGAGAAACCTCGCATCATAATATTTTCAAATATTACAAGCTCAATAATTTATTCATACGAGAGAAAACCGTGTGGTCGAAATCATGACTGAAGTCTATTGAAAATTTATGAAAAATTATATATTAAGACTACATGAGATTTTTTATGAAAATATCATATACATGAAAATATATCTTGATAAATTACTAGATTCAACGGAATTTAAAAATATATTATTTTAAAAAGTCAATGTAGACACCCATATATTGTTTTGCATATATCTGGAGTTATAAATAGAATTTTGTTGCAATTCTACACGTGAGAGAAACTGACATCAGAATATTTTCAAATATATGTTATAAGCTCAATAATTTATTTATACGAGAGAGAAATACGTGTTCGAAATCATGATTAAAATCTATTGAAAATTCATGAAAATTAAAGATTCAGACTATATGGAAAAATTTAAAATAAAGACTTTGTTTTTATTACCATATTTTATTTTATTTACTTAGTGTTGAATAATTATTTATAATTTAAATATTTTCCCCACATATAAAACATTGTTTCATAGTTTATTTTAATTATTAGACTTTTAATGGTTAACTGTTAGTTTTGACTTATTATCTTGAAACCTAACAGATGTTTATCTGGTCTTGCCACAATGAGATATTTTAATCATGTTGTCACAGGGTTCTTATACATTTCCTATCATTTAGTAATTTGCCTACATTGAGAAATTTTATTTTGATATATTTTATGTCTTCATGTCGCTGATTTTATAATTTATATTATCTATCTTTCTTATCTAGTTAGATCACTAATTAAATATAACATTGTTGGCTTTTTTTTTATCAATTTTTAATAAAGTTTAATTTATTAATTGAAATGATCAATATATAGTTAAAAAAACTTACTTCTGATTTTATAATCCACTTTTACGACATGATTTTATATTATATTTTTTTGTTTTGTAAAAAAAAAATATTGACAAACTCACTAACTTGAGTTTTTAATTAAACTTTGTGAGAGTTAATTCAAAGTGAGCCAGTCAATTCAACTGGTCTAAGTACAACTTGGATGATCAATAAAAACATGACATGCTTTATTTATTTATTAAAAAAACATTTCACTTTCGATAAATAAACTTGTCAAACCCGTGAATCATGTAATCCGGGTAAAAAATGGGTAGTAGACTCTAGTGGGATTAATAACTTATTTTTCTCTAAAATATTATCTATTTAACTATACAATAACGCAAATAAATTATCAATTATTAAAAACTACATGAAAAACAAATCAAAAGACAAACCAAGATCAATGAAAATTGAAGAGTAAAATCATATAGTTTATTTCTCAATCAGTGTAACAGGAAAAAAGGGTTGAAATTAAAAAACAAATGTGTGCTACTATTGTAACCGCCATCTTTTACTTTACGTATAAATATATATTTTTTAAATAAATTCTAAATAATCATTTATGTTAACTGGGTTTTTCACTGCAGTTCTATATCTTTTAACTCGAGCATTCAATAAATTATAACTCAATGGTTTCGTATTTCGTCTTTATATTAGTCCTCTTACTAAGGGGATGTCTGGAAGTGCGTCTGAAAAGTATTTATGAAAGCAAAATATTTTTTTTATTTTGAATTAATATTTTTTTTATATTTTTAAATCAATTTGACATGCATAAACACACTTCCAAACATGCACTAAGTTCATCATTATTTTATTTTATTTTTAAAAAAATTTCCTATATTACTTTTTTAGTTTCACTTTAATATATCTATAGTAGATAAAAAAATTTGTTTTATTACTAATGAATGATAGTTTAAAAAAATATCAATTAAAATATTTTTTATTATTTTGATATATTGATATTAAATTAAATAAAAATAATTTTGATAGAAATCTTGTAGTAGAAAAAGACAGGTGGCATTCTTCTCCTTTTTACTTCTATTTTTCTAAAAACAAAGTGCAAGGGTAAAATGGGTAATTGGACCGGCAAAGTGCACTGGTCGTGCTAGTGTGCCTACCCAATTTCTCTCCACTTGTGAGCTGTGACATGATCTACCATGCCTTGGTCTTTTCTATCCTCTGCCGACAAAGCCATAACCCGTACCCGTGCTCTCCGGTCGGGCTATATGAGCCCACGGATCTTCTTTTTTCTTAGTAATACTGTTCTCCGAGCATGCAAAGTAAGTGCATCGATATTTTTTATATATAAAAATGCTAACATTAATTCAAATAAATAAATTATTATTTTAAATAAATAAATTCATATATAATTAACATATACAACGTGCAAACGCAAATAATTTTTTCAAGGCTCCATTAAAATTTATCATGGTCATTGACATTATAACTTTTATAAATTATTTTATTTTAAAGGATTTATTTTTTATATATATGAGATAAATATTTAAAAAAATAGACATAAATAAATAAGCTATTACTCATACAACATAGTTTTCCAACTATTATATGTGTGTGTGTGTGTGAATGTTTTGATAAATTTTGATGTAACATATTGTTTTTAGGATTTTAAATATTGTTTCTAGTGGACCTATTTTTATGTATTTTTAGAGTTTTCATAGTAAAAAAATAAAATATAAATAAGGTATTATATAGGTTGCGAGTGATTTAAAAAGATTATTTTATGTTTTCGTGATGTATAAATAAGCATATAATAAATAAACTAAATTAAGTTATTCTTAAAACAATATAACATGGTTGAATTTATCCACATGTCATGCATCATGATATAAAAATAAATTAAATATTTTATATTTATTAATAATTTCATCATAAAACTTGTGCTGATTTTCAAAATCAAAAGGTAATTGTCAAGAAATAAAATATTTTGACATGTAATAACATTATGAACAGATCAACAACAACGAAACTCGTATTGAACCAACCCACCTGATTTTGAAGGGGCCGAGGCCTGGTCCATAAATCGTCTAGCAGTTGTTTCTCATTGGTCACTTCAGGTTTCTGAAGGCTCTAGCTGGCATAGCACCACTCGAAAGATGTATTGAGTACATGTCAAACATGGGCCAAGCCCATGGATAAAGCCCGCTAATGGACTGTTAAGGACTTGCTACTCCTCCTATTATTATTATTGCATCAATATGTGTAAATTTACAATCATTACAACTAGAGTGTTTTTTTTTGGACCAGAGCCAGAGCCGGCTGAAGATATGGGTCACTTGGTCAATGGCCCAAGAACCCTCCCACTCAATACGATATTTTAAAAATAAATAAGATATATTTATCAATTATATTTTACAAAATAAAATTGTTTTCACTTTACTAAACAATCAGCATGAAATGAAGATTATAATTATAATTTTTAAATATTTTAAAAAAATTCATTCTATAATTTTGTTCAAGGCACTCGTTCATCTTAAACCGATTTTGACCACAGCATTTATTTATTTTTGGGGGACTCCATTACCACATCCTTATTAGATATAAGTTAGATGACCCTTTATTAATCACAACAAATTAGATAATTTACCTTTTTATAATTTATAGTGCAATAAAAAATTATTCATTTTTTTATTTTTTTTATTTCAAATTAATATTTTATATATTTTTATATATCAATATAAAAAATAATACTTAAAATATAAAATAAATATTATTATAATACATTTCTAAATAAAAAATATTTTATAAAACAAACTCAACCCTAACCCCTTCATGTAAATAACATCATTGTCGCCGTCGAAATCCACGAGTCAAATTTAAGAGTGCTTGATGCTCAAGCAACATCTACAGGTCGTGGTCAAGCAAGGCACGTATCGAGGTAGGATCATAGAACACTAATCGATGAGCTGCAGCCTGAACCCTGCTAGCTCCTGGATGATTAAACGGACCTCAGAACAGAGTACCGGTACACCCCATACCTGTACCCACCTCGCCTCCTTTGTCTCCAAGCCTCAGCTTCGCTTCTCGTTCCACCTCCCCCTCTCTCGCGACAGAACACCCCACCCTGGCATGCACCCTTAACATGATCTCTCTTCAGCTAACCTTTCTAAGTTTTAATATATGTTAGCTTTTGCTTTCCTATTTGGAGAGAGAGAGAGCTACAAATTAAAGAAGGTATAAAACAGAGCACACAAAAATATACACCCGCGAATAATTAAAGAAACGACATACTAATTAATATAATTGGATGGAACTTTACTTTCCAAAATGTTTCTCATCAACGAAGATTTAAACTTGAACAGTGACCATAGATTAGAACACCCAGAGAAAATCAAGAGAAAGATGGAATAGATCAACCCAAATGAACAGACATCGGAGAAGCTGGACCAACCAAAACTATGCACAATTTTATGGTTATGATCATCACCGTCGTCATCATGTCCATGTTAAAGCCTCCGTTTAAGGGAATTAACAATACTGCTACCACTCCTACTCAGGTCATAAAATATTGATAGCCATAATATAAACACCTCTAGAATCCACCGTGATCACAAGATAAGTTTGCTTGCCGGACGGCCCGGTTACCTTGTTTTTCTCTTCTTTAGTTTACCGGCCCAGACAAAGAGCGGCCTTGACGTCTAATCTCCATGCAAAACCACCAGTATCCATTCTCCACACATCACACGGCGCCGTAATGATCGAACACTTCTCCTTCCCATCAACCTCAAACGTGTTATACTTCTGGTATTGCACCCTAACCCTGCACGTGAAAGCCTGGCGGCCTGCTAATGTTACCGTTACGGGCACTTTCTCCTTTATCGCCAACCACACAAGCACCTGATGATCTCCTCCCTCCCCTTGGCCCACCATCTTCCTGTACGCCTCGTTTGTCCACGTCACTCGACCATAACCGTCTGATATAAACCCCGGGCACGAGTCCCTCTCCAGATTAACCCTCTTCTCCTTATCTGTACGCCCTAAACTTCCCGAATCTACCCACGTGTCAGTAAAGCATTCAAGTATCACACATGACCCCACTGTATTCATCACTCGTGGCATCACTGCCGTCCGATCTGCTGACACGCCAAATCCCACCGTCTGATTATGACCACCAGCATGATCTTTCCCATTTCCACCAAAACTAAGCCACGCGGGCGTGCTTTTAACCTGCTTTGGCATAAGGGAATCCCAACGCACTTCAGACTTAAATTCTTTCGCCGGGAAATCTTTCCGGCCAGGTGCTACCGGCATGAGAGGCAAAGTCACAACAGAATCAACCACTATCTTATTCTCTTCCCCTAAAACCTTTTTCTTTCTATTACTACCGCCACCACTATTACACTTCTTGATATTATTACCATTACTGGTATTGCTGTACTTTCTCTTTCCTCTACCAGACCTAGGACTTACATCACTCATTTCTGGCGGCGACCCACCACCCGAAACTAAAGTAGCGGTTGAAGGGGCCGAGGCCGGTTTAGGCGCTATTGGCCTGAACCTTAACATTATCCGGTCCACCTTGGACATGTCGTACGATCCTCCACCACATGCGTATCTTGCGATACAACACCCTCCTCTACCATCCATATCTCACTCTCGCACTCAAAAATCTCCTTATTTTCTCTCTCCCTCTGTCTTTTCGTTTTTCTTAAACGAAGGCACTAAATCCAAGGTGGTGCAGCGGTGGTATTTTATAGGGACTGTAGGGACGACACGTACGAAAGTGAAGACACGTGTGATAGCAGTGAGTTTTCCAGCGCAGGACGGGGATTGGTTGGAAATCACAACGTGGCATTTGCAGCGGTCTCATGGGACCCACTAAAATGAAAAGATCTTTGGCATTGGGCCTGTCCGAACAACCAATTAGCTCGCGAGAAGTGTTGAGTTCTAAGCTAAAACAGGGGCACGTAAGTTTTTTGACTTTTGTGCATGTGCAGGCTTCATTTTAGTGGGCTTTATTATTATTATTATTAATAATAATAATATTATTAATATCTTCTTTTTATTTTTGGTTTTAGGAGTAAAGTATTTTCTTTTCTGATAGTTCGAGAAGGAGGACACGTGAGCCAGTGGAATTTGGATAGAACAATGGAGACATGTTTCAATAAATAGAGAGAAGATCTTACCACGTGGACGGCGGATGTTGACCGTGATCTTTTTGAGTTAGAGATTGCAGGGAGCTTCGGGCTGCGTTCGACTGGGGGGGAGGGAGGGAGGCGATTTTTGTTCCTGTCTCTCAAAATGGTGAAATGGAAAATGACCGCTTCTTCTCTCTCCCGGCTATCTCTGTTTTATTTTGCATTATTTATGAGAGTATATTTATTGTTTGTTTTAGTATTCCAACCACTTATTTGAAAAAAAATGTTTTTTAAAAAAGTTTTTTTGTAATTTAATATTGTTTGTTGTGTTAATATTAAAAATAAATTTTAAAAATAAAAAAAAATATTATTTTAAAATACTTTCAAGTAGAAAATATTTTTATAAATAAAATCTATCACAATTTCAAATAGTTTCTTAATATTTACAAAAAAAAAAAAAGCTCGATGTGGATGGTTTGGAAAACATATTTTTTACCTTAGTTTGCTACAAAAACACTAAATCTATTCAAGAAATTATTGTTCCTTGAGACTTAAGCATGTTTTTTTAGTACGGTTAAGTTTGTTTTTTAACGTATTTTTTATTTGTAAATTCTTTTAATTAGTTTTTATTTTATTTTTTAAAATTATTTATGATATTATCATATTAAAATGATCTTGAAATATTAAAAATATTAATTCAAGACAAAAAATAAATATATTTTATTTTATTTTATTTTCAAAAAATACTTTCAAAATGAAGTGTCAAACATATACTTAATTATCTACTTGTTACAATAATGTTATAGCAAGATTATTACTGACCTATAAAATTTTTGAATTAAGAAGCTACAATACGATAGTTTTTCCCCTATAATATAATTATTTTCTATAAATTTTACAGGAGCATTTTAATATTTTTTAGTCAAAAAAATAGTTAAATAATTTCAATAACTCAATCACCATTGAAGAAAAAAAAAATCACCGAACTCTTCTTCACTAGCATTATGGTCATTTTAACTTGTTCTGTGGTTGATATAAAAAGGCACTCTAGACAATTTGTGTATTTAAAAATTTATTAAATGTTATTCAAAAGAAAAATTCCTGAGCATGTCAATTATTGGAGAGGAACTGGGCACCCCTGTTATATTATTTAATATTTGTTTTAATCAAATAATGTTTTTATTAATTGTCCCAGTTATGTTTGAACATGTTAGATCAATCAAGCCATATCATGTTAACATTAGGGTTATCTCTTATAATTGAAAGTGTTTAGGGTTTAATAATAAAGTTATGATTATAGAGTTTAAGAGTCGAGACCTGGTATCATCATCACTATGAATTATGTGACATGCGAGGATCCAAATAAAACAACTAGTTTTGTAAGGAAAATATATATTATTTTTAATGTATTGTAATTAGGGTAAGATGTGTTGATAATTAACTGTTTTTATAAGTCATATTTCTACATGTTAATTTCATTATAAGTAGTATGTTTTTAAAATGGTTTCTCCTGTAATTAATAATATAAATATTTTTATTTTTTATATTAAGACATTAATTTAATTTAAAATTAAAAATTAAAAATAAAATCTTCTGAAGACTTTCTAAATATATTCTAAATTAAAAGCTTACACAATAGGAAGGTCTGAAATAATTGGAAAAGCACCACAAGTAACTTGACATGTGAGTGATTAGAAGAGTAATAACAATTATTTTTTAAAATATTATTTTATTTCATAAAAAAAACCTTTATTATCACCAGGCTAAAATAACCTGAAAAACCATAATAAATTATTCATTCGAATTTCTTTAAAATAATTTTAAAACACCAAAGCACTACTGTCTAGTGCCGTACAATATCAGTGACCACCTTCGATAACTTCTTGTATAGCTACTAGATAGGTAGTGAAGTCCAGATACAAAGAACAGATACGAATCCTATAACTTGGGAGTGTCGTAGAACTTCTTTCGATGCGAGTGCGAGCCAGCACTTAGCCAGGGAGAAGCCAAGCTAGCTAGCTAGGAGTCTATGACCGGTCAGCATGTACTCGCAATTCATTCAGCTGGATTTTCTTTCCAGCCAAACAGAACCAGGATCAGTATCCCTTCACTGGACAGAGCCCCCCAATAGCCTTTATTCAGGTCAATTGGATGAGCAGTTCCCGTTTCTCCCAAATATGAGGCCATTACCACCTCAGCACAGCGTGTCCACGTAAGCGCTTATACTGTTGTTTGACATTGTATTTTTATTTTATTTTTAAAAAAATATATTTTTTATTTTAAATTAAATATTTCTGATATTTTTAAATATTTTCATGTGACAATATCATAATTAAATGTTAAAAATAATATATATCATTTTAATATATTTATGAAAAAAAAAACTTTAAACCTGTCACACCCACACCCACAATCTCAAATATACAATTCAAAACTAGAAAAAGAATCAGGGGGAATGAGAGGGTGCCACGTTATGGTCATATAAGTTTAATTTTTTTAAAAAAAAAAACAAAGAAATTCACAGCTAATAATTTTTTAGTGAGATATCTAATTTATAATAATTATTATTATGGTTTATAAAAATTAAAAGTTTTATCAATAATTCTCTAAGTTATCTCGAATATTAATTTATTTTAATGACTTTTAAATTAAAATTATATATATATATTTTTAACCATTACAATAACCAGAACTATTTCAACAATCTTCTGTGTATTCTAAATAAATATGAATGGAAACATAGCAATGTTTCCATTCCTTAACGCTGCTGTCGAGTAAGTGATTGTCCGAGAATATGATTATAGATTTTTTTAAATTATTTTTTTAAAAATATTTTTAACATTATCATATCAAAATATCTACAAATACTAAAAAAAATTAATTTAAAATAAAAAATATTTAAAAAATACTTTTAAAATGCCATCCTAAGATCTGTGTTGTTGTATATCATGCCATCAAGCTTCTACTACTGTTTCAGGTGGGGTCTTGGTTTAGCGATTGAAGGAACTTGTTCCTTTCATCTGCATCAAAGTTCAAGTCTTACTATGCATGTCTACTATCTCCTCAGCATTTTAATTATTAATTGAATTTGTAGAATATTCAGTGAATACAGGAATTAGTTGAGGTGTGTATAAATTAATTCAGATATCTTAATAAAAAAAAATCCTGCTACCGTCGTTGTGTTATCAGCCAAATCATTGGTGATATTTCAAAAATCAAGGTTTATGCCGTCGACCTTTCATTGATTTTAGCAGATCACCTTCTTAAAGATTGACAAGAAAAATCTCCACCTTTCTCAAGAACTTTACTCCCTTGCTCGTGAAAATTTCAAAATATCCATCATCATTAATTTCCATATTCTACACCAGTAATATCATTTGTATCCTAAGCTCAACCAATCATTACATGACATGTCATATAACACATTCTTTGACTTACATGACTCGAGTAAAAAAAGATAAATAAAAAAAATAAAGCAATGCACAGTGTTTTTTAAGTGTCAAAAGGGGTGTTATTATTACGATATCATTGTACTTGGCTAAACTATGTTCTTCAATCTGTAATGAATAGATATGGGGCTTAAATACACAAATGACGAGGACTCGCCTAAAATACAGAGGACTAAACTGAACTTTTTCCGTCCACGTGGCCCTATCAAATCTACCCACGTGCCACGGCTGGACTGCGAGGGACACCCAGTCATTTCCGAAGCAAAAGCTTCCTTGGCCTCAAGAAATTTCAGATGCTGTTAACACTCTAAAATTAAAATATTTTATACCAATAAAAAAATCAAAACAATGACCAGAATAATATTGAACAATATTGACGACCATGATATATGAGGTTCAAAGAGACAGACCCGGCACTGCAAATTTCTTGCGGACCTCTAGAAATATTGCCGCAACAGTTGTAGCCATCTTGATCGCGATATAAAACATGATCAAGAGGGTCCACCCATCAGACGTCCATTAATTGACATCACCAAATCGTACGGTGCAGATTTGTGAAAAGAAATGTAATAATTGATCGCTACTTTGGGTGGCAGAAGCTGAGCCAGTGTTTTTTTATCCGACCCAATCTGTATTATTGATTTGGCTGCTGGTTGCTACGTTTCGAGCTATGAAGGCTTCATTCTCATGGAATGATTAGGGTGAGAAATAGCGAGCAATTCAGATCGCAGGTCAGCATCAGTGCTCTGCTGACGGATAATCCATCCCCTCGTCCCCACTATGTGACGGTTTATAGCAATGTTTCAAGAGTTTTTTTTTTTAAAAATCCTTTTTATTTTAAATTAATTTTTTAAAAATTATTTTGATGTGTTAATTTAAAAAATAAAAAATGTTAATTTAAATAAAAAACACTTTAAAAAATTATCTCATGAAATCTCTTAATATGCCGTAAATCCTCTATGATCATGGGCGTGATTATGGGCGCAATATTGCCTTAATTCTTCCTTTTCACCAATCATTTTTGTGCCCATGGGTCTCTAATTGTGAAACATACACACATGAAATTCATGAATATGCTTCCACTACGTCGAAAACTGTCATGCATCAAGCACGTGAAGTACAATAATCATGGCATTTTGCTTTCAAGTGCCTCGTTTAAAACGATCCAGCGAGATTTCAGAATTTTAATTATGATATTCAAATTCAAATCTAATATATTAATTTAAATTGTTAGATAAAATAATTATTTTATATAATATAAAAAATTTATTGGTTTAGTGATTATGAGTTTGAATTTCATCACTGAATTTTATTTGATAAAAAAATCAAACATAAAATATTATGTGTCTGTACAAGTTTTAAATCTAAAAAATTTTTACTTAAAAATATATGTTAAAAAATAATATAAATCACATTTGGATATCTCATCTATTAACTTAACCTTTTAGGTGAAATGATTTATGATGATATGTTTATTTTATATATATATATTTTTAGATTGTTTAAAAATATTGATGTTAGAGATAATTTTTAAAATATTAAAAAATTGATGTATTTCTAAGTCATTCAACAATCTTATCATGTAGAAACGGGGTTTGCATGCTTAGTGCTGTGTTTTCGACCAAATACATTGCCACACCTGGCACAACATTTGTGCACAAGGGTAAGTGCCTACACAAATTGAAAGCAATTTCTACGAGCAATAATATGTTCTTAATGATTTTTAAACATTTAAACACTCTAATATTAAAAACCACTGATCAGGCAAGTGGGTTTTTGTTTTTCTTAAAAATATTGGTGGCATGATCACCAAATTTTTGTTCGTGTATAAACCCCTTTAATTTGTGAGTTTTTTTTATTATTGTTTTTGGGTGTAGTTATTAATCTGTGATTATTTTATTTAAGTTTTGATTTGGTTATTGTTTATGTTGAGTTTGATATATTAGAGCTTGTTTGAAATAAGATCGATTAGGTATAAATTGATACTATAATTAACATAATTAGGTAGAAACTAGATAGATTAGGTTTGTATAGAATATTATAATTATTTAATATAATTGAGATTTTTGTTATGGGGTTAGGGTTTCCATTCAAGGGCTGGGATTTAGTTAGGGTTAGTGTTTGAAGTATAATATATTACAGCTTGATTTAGAGATGCCAATTTAATTGTTTTTTTTTAAATATACTCATGAGAGATTATCATCATAATTTGTATACTGGAGCTGAGCGGGCCATGCATCGCTGAATTCCAATCGCAAATCCCCATTAGAAATTAAAAAGAATGGGAATGACTTGACAAGCATTTTATGGCCACGATTAATTTGAAATGGACGGTTCAACTTTAAAACAGGTTTTATCAATAAAATCATCTTAATTTAGGAATTTAAACTAATTATATGATTCAATTAACAAAAAAATAATTATCAATTGACGAAAAAATAAATCTTTCTACTCTTAATCTCTTCCTGTCTGTCTTCTCCATGTTTCATATATCTTCATCCTGCAAAGGGTTCTGCATACCTTATGCATCGCTTGATCGCCGCAGAGGCCCGTGCTGGGTTTTCAACTTTCAACGAAAGCATGGTTCCATGACTACCTCATGGTCATTGAAAAATGGGATTTGATTGACTACTCTTAGTGGCATCTTATTAAAGTGAAAGTGACTTCATCAGATTTCAGGCCGACAGGATCTCGACATGTGTCTTTTCTTTTAAAATTTCTACCAATAGATTTAGGTTACCTTTCAGCGAGGAGAAATGCATGAGAGTCCCTTCAATTCTTAAAGCAAAGAATCAATCAATTTAGGCCGCAAGTCTACATAATGCGAACATCGTGTTTCCCACCGTTTTCAATATCATTTCACCGTACTCTTCTGTAAGTTGTGTATATAATAATCTCTAGATTTTTCCCCATATTTATATATATATATATAATCGCATGCTTCCAAGGTCTTCTGTAGACATCAATGGCTTCCAACAATATCAATATCTATTGGTACAGGTATCACTTTAGCAAACTTGGCAACGAAATATCTTGTGTTGAGATCGATAACGATGGGGGCATGTGGTTTAATTTATACGTTAATTCGCTCAAAACTTGAACAGACTTGGACGCAGAGCGAGTCTCCACCGCCCACATGGCATGCTAAGAGAAAGATCGAACTATTCGATGAATTTGATCATGCAACAATATTAAACTATTGATTTTGTCAGATAGGATTGGATGAGGTTGAGACCAGCATTCAAATTGTTCTGCACAAGTGATATAATTTCAAACTCTCCCTTTCATTTGCTGACGAAGAATTTCACCAATTCCCCGTTCACCACACTGCCGATGACCTGCAGCTGTATATATATTGTTTTCTTGCTTGACTGGAGAACAAAGCCGGCGGCCCATGTACTGCGTGCATGACAAGGAATTTACAACGTATGGGAGCTCTCTTCCTAGTCATAGTTTTCAAAATGGACATGAATTTGTCAAGGATACATGTTCGGTTCTTCTTCTCTACCTTAGCTCTACGCAAATTATTAAACGAGAACCGTAAATCATGTAGTAGCTTTAATTATTTGAACAAGGCATCGCGTCGATTTGATTTCCATGGGAGCCATGACAAAAGCTTTACACTGACATCTCTGTCCCCATGCACACATAGCAAGCTGGAACTTGATAGATTATCACATTCATTCTTTTTAGGTATCAAGCGATCATGGGAACTCAGTCCCCTCCTAATAATAGAAGTCATCAAGTCTTTTAAAAATATGGGCTACATATTTAGGCAAAAGTTGCGTTCTATCTATAGGATAAGGACATCGATTATGCGACATGTCTCTCTCGATCCTTTATTAATTAAGAGAACAAAACACAAAAGCACACTTTAGTTGATTAATTTACTTTCTTCTTCCATATTTAGCTACAACGTTTGGAGGTTCCCTCCATGATTTGAGCATGTGCATCCAATGTAGCTAGAACAAGTCCATTACTGCTCGAATATTTCAACGCCAGACCCCATTCTCGATGCCTTGAATAATTTAATTCTAACTTAACATGCAAACTAGTGTTGGCCTCTGCCACGTGTTGATGCCGGCCATAGCCACACAGTGCTAGGCCGTCTAAAGCTTCCAACCCTACCAAGTCTAGACGGATTAGGTTCACGCAACTTTCCCAATCCAAGAACGGATTGGAAAGCGAGAACGAACGCTTTCAGGGCGAGAGAGAGAGAGAGAGAGCTATTTGCTACCTATGGAATATCTTTTTACATGAATGCAATTTTGAGTAAGACTTACGTTTGGATTGGACCCTTTAGCCTATCTCTTCTCGAGCCAGCCCTGGCTAGCTTATAATAAATTTAAGGGAAAGAAACCTGTATTGTTTGGACGCGATGGTATGAAAGGGAGGGATGGCTGTTAGAGAATAGCAATGTGAGAGATTGGATCTTTTTTAATTTCTATAAGATCTCACCGAAAAGTAAGTTACAAGGTAATGTTTGTAGATACCATTAATATTATTTTTTAATATATATCTTTAAATAAAAATATTTTAGAATTGAAACTTGTTTGTTTATATTATCTTGTGTTTGAATTTTATTAAATAAAATAAAATTAATAAAATATAAATTTATGACCATAATATGTTATTAATATTATTCTATAATACAAGAACATAAACATGTATCAACGATTGCCGATCCATAAATGCAACATTAGTCATTACACTGTTAGTTAAAACTTTCTTAATTTTTATAATATTTTTAAAATAAAAAAAATACATTCAATATATTGTTTTTATTGTAGTGTTTTGAAATTTTTTTTAAAAAAAGAAGGAAAATACATGAATGCCCTTAGTGGCTTAGAATTAGGTTAAGGGTGTTGTAGTAATTGTACAAGTTAGTAAATATAAATAGAAAAGAAAAAAAAAAAAGAAGTAAACTGAAAATTTGAGAAAAGGAGAAATAGTTTTAAGGTAATGTGTATGTTTTAATATGTATAAATGTGGTTATTAGTTACGATTTTTGCTTGGATTGATTGTTAGGGTTTGAAGATTTTATTTGGGTTTGATTAATGAATTAAGAGAAATGTTAAGGGTTGAATGTTTTGGGTAATGGTTTAATTAGTTTGATTGTGGATGATTTTGAAGTTTTGAGGTGTTTTGTTTAAGAAAATATTGAGAAAAAAATGGTGAAAACCCTTGCTGGAAATTCAGGTCTGGAGGTTGAAGATGACGAAAATTCATTTTGGTCCTTTTGGTGAAAATTTCAGTTTAGTCCCCAAACTTTGGAAAATTACAATTTAGTCCCTGAACTTTGGAAAATTCCAGTTTGGTCCCTGGAGTAAAATTGGAGATTCTGGACAGAATTGAGGTTGAATTATGGGCAATATTTTAGTATAATTATGAATTTATGAAGTGTTCAATTTAGTCCTTCAATTTGATAAAAATTACAATTTGACCCTAAAAATATAAGAAAATTTCAGAATGATCCTTAGATGAAATATAAGTATTTCATATTGGTTTGATGGATAATTGAAGCCTATTCAATGAATTATTATCAATTTTATGAATTGTGAAATTTGAATTAGACTTCGGAAGAAACCATTGTTTAGGTTTTTGCGGAAAAATGGATGGTTGATTCAAAAACACATAGGATTATGAGTTGAACTCTATATTCTGCCCGCGGTACGTCAGTAGGATTTCGTCAGTATTCTGCCTTTTGAATTTCAATCGCTTTTGAGTCAGGTGAGTGGATAATATTTAATATGCATGAGAAATATTATAAATATTTGTTTTGCTAGTATTTGGATTACGCTTCTTGATAATATATATATTGATTACGATTCTTGATACGATAAAGCATAATCAAATTGTTGAATATACGTTCTTGATATGAGCCAATATATGATTGTGGATTGATAGCTCCTCATTTTATTGATGCCATGAGTTGAGCCTTGAGATATGAATATTTCTTTGATTATGATATATATGTATACCTATGGTATGTCAGTCAGAATACCTATGCTAACAGGGTAGTGTTAGCCTTTGTTCATCCCACAGTACGGAGCCTCATGCTCATTGCATTTTGATTTTCTGACGAGCTTTACCTTATATATATTCTTGTTATGACCTATTTGAGCAACTTCTTGCAAGAACTCCGAACTGACTCGATAATATATTTCTCATTGCTATATTATCTCGTATGTGTATATTGGATATTATCTACTCACTGAGTTGTTGAACTCATCATTTTTGTCCTACTCTTGGAACCTGCTATTTTGGTTGTAATTGACATTTTGTTCATAGGTTTAGTTAGTGCTCCACAATTATAACAATATGTAATCGACTCTTGTATTAAGATATTTGATTTATGTTATAAAGTTTACTTTGATATTTCCGTTGCGTTGGACTCTGATTATGAAGGATAAGATTGTGTAAGTTTGGGTTCGCATAGGTGTGGAACCTCGGAGGGGAACCATGCCTATGTGCCGGTCACGGATCCGGGAATCGGGTCGTGACATTTATCATCTTCATATTCAGATAATACCAAAACAATATTATTATTATAATTTATATAGATTGGCTAAGCTTGAAATATGGTATAGGAGGGTTTGTTTGTCGGCTCTGCAAGGACACATGTCATCAAATAATTGACCGGCTTATTTCCAAACTTTTACTCAAGACCAGGCTCCTCCAGTTGATCTTAAAGATAAGTGAGTTCGGTTCTTTGTCTTTTTCCGACATTAATCGGTGCGACCTACATAATCATCGCGTGATACGTTTACGAGCTGGATAGACAAAACTTCAACTTAAGAAGAAAAAACCAAGACGTCTTTGATGTTTTTTTTAATTCCGTGAATACAGTGAGTAAAATTTTAGTGATTATAAAATTTTATAAAAAATATATATTTTAATTTTAATTTAAAATTTATTATACAGTTCCAGAACTCTTTACCATATCACACCATGTTTTTTATAGACAACATTGATGTTTTTCCTAATAAACAATGCTTTATGAAAATTAATTTGATAGAATTCAATTGCTTTAATGGATTTAAAAACTATCTAAATAGCTTATAAAAAAAAGTTTGATTTTAAATAAATATCTGCGATGAATGTTTTTTTAATAAATATTGGGATAATAATAAATTAAATTAATTTATATCAACTTGTCAATTCAAATTGTGATGACCTTGTAAAAATAAATTAAACTAGATCATTGAACTCATTTTTCAATAAATTTAATATTGAAGTATGAAACTAAAAAAACACCAAAAAAATAAAGATTTCAATAAACTTAATTTAACCTGTCAAACTCGTGACCCGGATCATATGATCAAGATAACTCAGTATAAAAAAATAAAATAAATTATAAAGTTCAATTCTTAATCAACTTAATGTTAGAATATATTTTTAAAAAAACTTGATTTTATCATGGTTAACTTGTCAAACTCCTGACCCGAATCATAAGATAAAGATAGCTTTATAAAAATTATATCAAAATAAACCATAAGATTTCATTCTCAATCAATTCAATATTTAATAGTAAAATTAAAAAGAAAAAATTCAATATGAAAAGGAAAAAAAACCAAGTCAACACATAAAACCCACAGTTAAAGTCATATATAGAATAACCTCATAAAAAATAGATTGAAATAAAATATAAAATTTAATATTTCAAAAATATAATGTTAAATAATAAGATTAAAAATAAGAAAAATAACATGTATTAGAAAAAATAAAATACTCTGTTATATAAGGAGGAATATAGTAAATTGTGAATGTCATGATTGCAAATCAATGCAAATCAGACAATTGCCAATCAGAAATAAAATAACCAATGTTATGATTACTGATAAACAATAAATCAATGCAAAATTGCAAATCAGACAATTGCCAGAAAAAAATATTAATATTGATAGTCTCAAATAGGCTAAATGGCTGCTAATTAAACTAAAGTAATATTTTTGACGTGTTTTTTAAAGTGTTTTTTTATTAAAAAAATATCAAAATAAAAATTGTATTTTTTTCAATATTTTTTATATCAATATATTAAAATATCTAAAAATATTTTTTTAAAAAAAATAAAAATAAAAATAAAAATAAAATATTTTTTAAAATGCAATACCAAAAATAAATACAACTTAGCGATCTTTTCATGTCCATACTCCATAGTTTCATTTATCGAAGTTTTTTTTTTTTTTAATTTCTCGATTTCGTTTTTTCCTGGTCGTTTTAGTAATTAAAATCTAAAAATATAACCAATGAAACCCCAAGGAAAAATACAGTTTTTACCGTTAAATATCTTCCATGCAATCCCATGCTTATAGTAGGGTGCAGGTGTCAAAAGCCAAGAGACAAATTGAGGCCTTCCTTCGAGTAGTTTTGATTGTGCAAGGGATTTTAACCCTGTAATTTGTACAAAGACTTTCTTTTCTAAGCCATGTGTTGGGTCGGATAATCTGTTATTCTAGTATGAATGACTGAATTTATCCGCGTGATATGTTAGGTTTTTTTATTTATATAGAAAATTAATTGATTTGATGTGTATTATATCTTGTTATTTTAATATTTCATAAGTAAAATTATAAAAAATCTATTAGAAATGGTTTTCTTCCATCAAAAAGTGACTGAATGTTGCTATCGCTAAAACTATTGTGATAAAATTTGTTAGAAAATTTGCTAAGAAGATGAAATGATTTGTTAGAAATTTATTGCCACGGATATCCCGATTAAAAAAAAACACACACAAAAAAAAACATGGTTAAAAAAAAATGACTTGAATACCCTGATTATAAAAGAATGAAAAAAATTGTTGATAAAAAAGATCTCGGTTTATTAAAAAAAAAAAGCAAGCCATTATTAAAAAAAAAAATGTAAGGGGAAAACACCTTTTCATCAGTAGTGAGAAAAAAAACTCATGATGCGCGTAAACAAACTTGGTAATGGAAAAAAAACTGTATGAGTGGGAAAAAAATAGGAAAAAAATATTTTCAAAAAAATTGATCTCGAGATTAGTCATGGTGTTATTTTGCTATTTATTTCATATCAACGCTTTCAAAATAATGATAATAATTATTTGTAATTTTTTCTCTGATAAATATGTTATACTAATGATATATGTTGCTATTTATTTTATATTAGTGCCTTAAAATATATATAGATATTCATTAATTTTTGAAATTGCAATCTCCTCTAGGTATTCTATCGAATAATAATAGTCGTGATGCGTGTAAACTGATCTGGACACTCTGATTATCTATAAAAAAACATATAAATGTGAAAAAAACAGGAAAAAATGTTAAAAAAAAAGTGAGTCAAGGGATTATTCATTGCGCGCTAAGTTGGCCCGGAACATAAAAAATATATACTTGGGAAGAAAAAATCATGATACTCGTAAGCTAACCCGGACACCTAGGTTATAAAAAAATACAAGAAAAAATTTATAAGTGGCAAAACAAAACAGAGAAATTTTTCTTTAAAAAAAAATGGATCTGGAAATTAGTCGCGGTACATGTAAATTGTTGCGGACACCTCAGTTATTAAAATAAAAAAACTTCTTCCTCGTTTAAAAAAAAAAAACAATTAGATATTGAAAAAAAAACTCAGTTGTTAAAAAAAAAAAAATCTTCTGCATTTTTTTTAAAAAACACAAATTAAAAAAAAAAACCCAAATGCAGATTTGTAATTCAGATTTGTTGGTTGAGGTTCGAACTTTTAAAAACACAAACAGGTATTTAATTTTATTTTTTTAAAAAAACCTAAATTCATATTTGTTTTCTGAGGTTCGAACTCCTATGCGTCGAATCTGTAAGCGCGTGAATAACCGCTCAGCCACAGCCATTCTTGCAACATTTATACTCAACAATATATAAAAAGAAGCCCTGTGTAAAAAACAAAAACTGAGCTCACGTAGGCGCGAAGTAGCGAATCAAATGTCCAGCGAACAATACCAATGAATCTGCATGGACAGTAATACACCGATATCTTTTAGCAATCACTTAATAACCTGACTCAAGGTCTTTTTTTTTTTTCTCTTTCGAGACCAAGGGCTTTTAAATCTTTTTTCCCCAAATAAAAGGTCGCTTCCCTGCTTCTTAAACTCGAGCCCATATACCGGAGTTAACAGATTCTTTGTAATTTTCTCCTCATTTTTAATCCATTTTGAACTTGTTCAAAAAAAAGAAAGCTTTGAGAACATATTTCATAAGTATAAATTATTATTATTAAAAACCATATAAACAATATAATATATTCTTGTAATATATAAAATATTTTTTAATTGGATGTGATGCTTTATATATATATATAAACAATTTAATGGCATAAATGCTTTTTAAAGTCACATTTTATCTTTAAAATTAGAATTTAAAAATAATATATTGTTTTTTTTAATTTTTTCATTATAACATGCTCGTCTAAAATACTTTCAACCTATAAACATTATTTAAATCAACTACATGTTTTATCAGATACTTTTTTTTCTCTTAATTATTAGCTACAATTATATGCGTCACCTTGAAGGTCTATGATATCAAAGACTCGTATGAAACCAAGTTGCCAGCAAACCAAATAGATAGGAACAAGTTGATTGCTTTGCGCTCTGCTGCAAATGGAATTATATTTTTTAAAATATATAAAAAACGAGAGAATTATTTTATAATAATATAAATCCAGATAAAATAATAAAATTTTAATTTTATTATCTTGATTTTTTGTCAAGCATAAATTTCCAATACAATATATAATTTCTAAATGGATATAAATTATATTTTTTTATATCAGCATATAAAAAAATATCAAAATAATAATTTTTACAAACAAATCACTTCCTTGTGGGTGCCATATTTTTTTTTTATTATTATTATTATTGGCAAAAAAAAGAAAAAAGAGAGAGATGGAAAAAAATGGGCTAGAAACGTAGGCCTATTTCGATCCCACGCGCTTAGCTCTTGAGGTCAAGTAGTCCAGTGGAGGTCAGGTCCAACTTAGAGCAACTGGTTTTATTTTTCTTAACCATTTTGTTTTTAAAGGGCCTTTTTTTTAATTTTTTTTTCAACTCCATAATCTACAATGCTTTTTTTTTAAATTTTATTATTTAATATTAAAATAAAAAATTAAATTGTTCAAGTGGAGTTTATAATCTGGGTCGCGGGCCTCTAGTATGACTAAATATTAATCAAAGAGTTTGGTCTAGATTTTATAGCATTTTTTTTTTGTTGTATATCCCTTTATTTAATGTAAAGTTTTTTTTATTGAATTTTATTTTCTATGATATAATAAAATAAAAATTTAACTCAATCTAGTGAAATTTAAAACCTCAATTATGGGATTAGTAATTTGACTAAATATCAATCAAAGAGTTGGGAGAGAGTTTTAAAGTTTAATAATAACAATAATATATATATAAAATACAATCTTACATTTCTAAAATTAATGTTCAAACTCATGGCGAAAAGACGGAAATAAACTATTAGATAAGACAAATAAATAAATAAATCAAATTAAATAATTATTTATACGTGTGGTAGAAATTGATTCGAAAATATTTTTTATTTTTTAAAAATTATTTTTGATATCGGCGTAAATATTTAAAATATTATTTTTTTAATTTAAAATAAAAAAATTAATTATTTTTAAAATATTTTTCAAACATAATCCGGACAGTAATATAAACGCTAGAACTCAAGTTCAACAGATAGAAAGGATTTTATTCAAGTTGTAATAGAGCAGTACACAAGGCACACATCAATCCCAGGAAGCGATGAAACTCATGACTTAGAGGCGGGATGATGATCCAGTAGGATGATGGATCACGATATTATTATAAGCATTCAGGGTAAGAAAATCATCTAGTGTGGGTGCTGTGCATTGCCTTGCGAAGATCTTGCAGGCCTCCTTGTACATTCCCCTTCTGAACTTCTCTTTCCCAGCTTCCCTTTCAATCCTACACATTTCCTCTTCCACAACTTTCCCGAACAGATCATTGTTAACTTTCACTCCAAGGCCATCTCCGTCAAGTTCCGCTCCATACTTGAGCCATTGCCAGTTCTGAACTCTGCTGATTTCTGCAGTGGCAGCATCTTCCATGAGGTTGTAAAGAGGGACTGAGCCAGCTCCAGTTAGCCATGCTGCTAAATACTGGATTCCTACACGGGTGTTCAGGCGGAGGCCTTCCAATGAACGGGACCCTCTTGGCCTCTGCAAGAGGTCTTCCTCTGTTATGGCTGATGCATCTTCGCGCTTCATGGATTGGATTTGGCTTGGCATGTTTCCCATGTTGTTTGAGAAGATTTCCATGCAAACTGGGACAAGTCCAGGGTGGGCTGCCCATGTTCCATCATGCCCTGCTCGAACCTCTCTTAGCTTGTCCTTTCGCACGAGCTCTAGTGCAGCATTGTTCGCCTCTGGATCGTCTCTGATTGGAATCTGAGCTGCCTGTTTAATAATTAAGAGATGAAACATGGATGTAAAAACTACCGTTTTCTTTAATGGAGATGATTTATGCTGTATGATGCAGAAAATCAAGTTCAACGCACCATGCCGCCCATCGCATGAACACCTCGCCTGTGGCATGTCCAGATGAGGAGATCAGAGTAGCTTTTCATGAAGTGCTGAGTCATGCCAACCTGAACCCTGTCTGGTAGCAGGCGATCTCTGTGAGCTTGGAATGTCTTGACATAGCTGAAGATGTAATCCCATCTTCCACAGTTCAAGCCAACAGAGTGATCCCTTAGTTCGTAGAGGATTTCATTCATCTGGAAAACAGCTGGGAGTGTTTCGATGAGGACAGTGGCCCTGACGCTTCCCCTTTCAATTCCTGCTGTCTTCTCTGCTTTCTCAAATACACAGTTCCATATCTTAGCCTCCCTGCCAATAATGCAGATCATGCATCAATGTTCAGTTCAATGTGAAACCATGTTATGATCATTGGTGATACATGTAGCATCGTCGATCGTTGTTCTAAAGGAACATTCCACAAGGGAACCTTCCAACGAGTGATGACTATAATTGAGGTGGGAGTTCTTGAAGATGGGAAATCCAAGCTGAAATTATTTGCTGAATTAATTGATTCCTTTCTGTGAACTTCCATAATTCTTTCAAATTATTCTCAAAACTAATTGCATAAAAAACTTCAGAGTTAAGATTGCTTGACAATTCGGCTACTCTATTATCCCAGATAAGAGATTACCTTGAATTCTCCATCTTAGGGAGATAGAAGAAAGGCCCAAGCCCTGCACCCTGAGTCCGACGGAATGCTGCATGGTTGTGGTAAAAGTAAAGGCCAAAGTCCACAAGGCAACCAGTTGCAGGTTCTCCATCAATCAGAATGTGCGCCTCAGGTAGATGCCAACCTCGTGGGCGGACAAACAATTTAGCTGTCTGATTATTCAGCTTGTAAACCCTGTTCCTGGCCTTGTCGTGGAAGGTAATAGTCCCATCAACAGCATCCTTCAGGTTAACTTGTCCTCTCATAAGGTTCTCCCAACTTGGTGACAGTGCATCTTCGAAGTCAGCCTACCAGAATTAACTAGATTTTCAGTTTCTCACCTTGAAGAATTTTAAATTGCACAACTTTAAAGGACACTAATCATATATTTTCTTTATCTTATACTGCTTCTTGTTGCCCTGATTTATCACTAGCAACAATTTGCAGCTTGAGACTCTCACTTCTACCCAATGCATTCTCAAAATGGAGATATCTGCTAATTGCAGAAGTTAATTTTCATTTCTGTCTGAGAATTCATATATTTTGGAGCTTCCTATATGTTCATGCTTTCATTCATTCATGGATATTATGTTTAGAAACCAGTTCTGGCTTCCCACGAATTAAGTAGACATACTGCCAAACTCACCATGAAAACTTTAGCTCCAGAATTGAGGGCATTGATGATCATTTTCCTCTCCGCTGGACCTGTAATCTCCACCGTCCTATCAGCAACAGCTGGAGGGACAGGCGCACATGTCCACTCCCCTTCCCTTATATACCTTGTAGCTGGATCAAACCCCGGCAAGGCCCCCTCATTGCACATCCTTTTGGCTTCCTCGCGACACTTCATTGCATACTTGATGCGGCTCCTAAACTCTCTTTGCAGACCGGCAACGAATTGCAAAGCATCCTTGTTAAGGATGGCTGCAAACTCTCCATCATATCTGCCTCTAATTTCAACTCCTTCAGGAGCATCATAGCCAAACTTCATCATATTGGGCGGTGCATGGTGGTAATTCTCTAACGTTGCAAGTCCCATTATTGATCTGGCTGTTTTTCTAGCAATGCCACTCTTCTTTCTGTATGGTTTCTAATGTGTACAGGAGTGTTTCAAGGGCAAGCTAAGGAGTATGACATATATAAAGGGAAAGTAGAGGCGAGGGGATAGGTACATGAAGCATTATCGTTATGGTTTTTATTTGCGTCAGATTGATCAAATGTTATGCAGATTTTTTTTTATAAAATGAAGGGATGTGATGTTTTTTCCCCGGTGTTTGTGCCTGCCTCGGGAGGTGGAATTTGTAACAGGATATGGTGGTGGACAGTAGGAGTAATCGACACCTAGCGTAGCACATTGAAGTCTTGCTGGTCAAGTCTCAAGACAAGCAAGCCAGCTGGTTACTGGTACATTGCTAGGATCGAAAATAATTTATGGGCAGACATGCTTTGTTTTCGGGTCTAAAAAATCTCTAAAAAATCTAACATCTTTTGATCTAGTTCACTAGTTTCAAGCGAGCCCCCATATTTTTTGGGCACAATGAGCCCAGTGAGGTTCTTGGAAGCTAGAAATCAGACCTATTTCCATGCCACTGCAACAGCTGAAACAATTGAATGGCCAATTTCATTACATCTCACACATTTCGCAGATCATAAATGAGCTAAAACTAAAGTGAGCTGCCTGCTTTCAGCCTGTGGGCAGGATTGCTGAACATGCTAGGCTTGCCAAATGGTAAAGAACCCACGGGAGCTCACTTCCTTGCGTGGCCTTGAACCAAACGTTCAATTGAAACAAGGAAAAACGAGTTGCTAGGCAACATTATTGGTGACTTCTATATAAAGTGATGTCGTTTTTCTCTCGCTGATGTTCATGAATTCTGCATACTCTACATTTTCACTCTACAACCCAGCTAAGCTACCCTTATTTTTCTCACCCCTTTTCTCTCGGTTAGGTTCAAGCTAGTATCACAAAACTTGGCTAGACTGCGGCTCGACCAAGCTCGAGCTCTAATCTAGCCAAGCTAGTAATTATTTTGTCTCGTCTCTCATTTCTTAAACCACCAAACAATAATTCACAATCAAGCTCGAGCTCCAATATTGTCGTGCGTAATTATATATTTCAAATAGTCATACGCACGACATTATTCATAAATGATAATATATGTGATACTATTTTACATGCAAAATAATTCTCAGTTACGGTGGTGGTAGATGAGAGAAGGAAGTGGTGATGTTTGTTGGGTTTGGGTTTTCTCCTAGGAGGAGGATGACCCAATATCTTGTGTGGGTTTAGCCCACATGAATGGACCCACTTATAAGGGTAGGGCTCACTTTTTTTTGAGCTGCTGGAAAGAACAAAAAGAGACAACAAAAGTGAAGAGAAAAAGGTAGAGAGCCGAGAGGAAAAAGAGAGAAGTTGCAGCAGAACACTCTATCTTATTCCTTGGATTGCCAGCTCGTTAACCGTTGGATCGGGTTGAGATTTGGACAGCAGCTTCCAGACACATTGATCTTAATTCTGAACGGTTGGATTGAAGATTGGAGTTATGGAAGTTGATCTGCTTGATAAAAATCGGGGCTGTCAGTTTGTGAGCCTTCTCTCAAACTTTTCTCTTTAATTCTTGTTGTATTCCAAGAATAGTTTAATCTTGATGATATATGTTGTAGCCCTTAGTTTAATCTAAGGAAGAACATTGTGAACACATTATTTGTGTAGTGGAATTGTTTGAGTGGACTAAGGTCCCGTGGTTTTTCCTTCTCATATTGGGAAGGTTTTCCACGTAAAAATTTGCGTGTTGTGCTTGTGGTGTTTGGATATATTTTCCGCATATATTTTGCTTTATTCAGGAGTTTTCTATAGATTTACACAAAGAGGGAGTGTTGAGTATTGTTGTTTCCCCCAACAAGTGGTATCAGAGCTTGGTGCGATTAAGCACCCTGAATATCTTGTGTTGAATAATGGAGGCTAATCTAAGTAGAATGGTGTGTTTGAATTGTTCAAATTATCATCTATGGAAAGGTAAAATGGAAGACCTGCTTTATGTGAAACAATTCCATTTATCCGTGTTTGCGTCTGAGAAGCTAGAAAATAAATCCGATGAAGAATGAACTTTGATGCACAAACAAGTATGTGGATATCTTAGACATTGAGTAGATGATAATGTGTTGAATCATATTGAGGGTGAGACACATGCACGCACACTTTGGAAAAAACTTGAGGAGTTGTATGCTCGTAAGACTGGGCATAGTAAAATGTTTTTGATGAAACAATTGATGTATTTGAGATACCAAGATGGAACTCCCTTAACGGATCACTTGAACACTTTCCAAGGAATTATTAATCAGCTTGCTGGGATGGGTATCAAGTTTGACGAAGAGGTTTAAGGGTTGTGTTTACTTGGTACATTGTCGGACTCTTGGGAGACATTTAGAATGTCACTATTTAACTCAGCCCCAAATGGTGAAATCAATATGGATCTGGCTAAAAGTAGTATATTGAATGAAGAGATGAGAAGAAAATCATAGGGATCCTCTTCACAGTCAGAGGTGTTGGTTATAGAAAGAAGGGGGAGGAGTAAGAGCAGAGGTCCGAAAAATAGAGATAACAACAGAAATAAATCCAACAGGTTTGCCAATGTTGAGTGTCATCATTGTGGCATGAAAGGGCACATCAAGAGATATTACAGATAGTTGAAGAGAAAGAACAAAGAGAAAGGGAAGGAGATACAAAATGACGATGGCAAGAATGATAATCGAGTTGCCACCACTATTTCCGGAGATTTCTTCACTGTTTATGATGATGATGTCATTAATTTTGCATGCCATGAGACCAATTGGGTGATTGACAGTGGTGCTTCAACTCATGTTACACCCCGACAAGATTTCTTCACTTCCTATACAGCCGGTGACTTTGGGACAGTGAAGATGGGTAATGATGACTTGGCCAAAATCGTTGGTATTGGAGATGTGTGCTTGGAGATGAGTAATGACATGAAGTTACTTCTTCGTGATGTGAAGCATATTCCTGACATCCACATGAATTTGATATATGTAGGCAAACTTGATGATGATGGGTATTGCAGCATCTTTCATAATGGTCAGTGGAAGCTCACTAGAGGTGCTATGGTTATTGCTCGAGCTTATAAGCTTTCTACCTTATACATGTTGGAAGCAAAACTCTCCAAAGATATTATTAATGCAATGGATGACGAGTCTTCTACAGAGCTGTGGCATAAGAGACTCGCCCATGTGAGTGAGAAAGGCTTGGAAATATTGGCTAAGAAGAATTTGCTACCAGGAATGAAGAGTGCATCTTTGAAAAAATGCACACATTGTTTGGCTGGGAAGCAAAACAGGGTCTCCTTCAAGAGTTCCCCTTCTGCCAGAAAGACAGGTATACTTGATCTTGTACATTCAGATGTATGTGATCCTATGAAGACTAAAACACTTGGTGATTGCCTTTACTTTGTGACCTTCATAGATGATTATTCAAGGAAATTATGGGTATATACCTTGAAAAGCAAAGATCAAGTATTTGATGTATTTAAGCAATTTCAGGCTTCAGTTGAGAGACAAACTAGGAAGCAGTTGAGGTGCATCATAACAGATAATGGGGGAGAGTATTTGGGTCCTTTTGATGAGTATTGCAGGCAACAGGGTATTCGGCATCAAAGGACACCTCCAAAGACTCCTCAGTTGAATGGTTTGGCTGAAAGAATGAACAGAACACTGGTTGAGAGAGTAAGATGTTTGCTTTCACAATCATAGTTGCCAAACTCCTTTTGGGGGGAGGCTTTGAACACATCAGTACATGTCCTTAATCTTACACCATGTGTTCCACTTCAATTTGATGTACCAGACAGGGTTTGGAATGACAAAGATGTTTCTTATGATCATTTGCGTGTCTTTAGATGTAAGACATTTGTGCATATTCCCAAAGATGAGAGATCAAAGCTGGATGTGAAGACCCGACAATGTATCTTCCTAGGCTATAGCTTAGATGAGTTTGGTTACAGGTTGTATGATCCAGTTGAGAAGAAACTTGTGAGAAGTCGAGATGTTGTGTTTATGGAAGATCAAACTATACATGATATTGAGAAGACAGAAAAGGTAGTGCCTCGATATAGTGATTGTTTGATTGACTTGGATTCGTCTTCTTTGATAGATTTGCCAGCACAAGTTGAACATGATGTTCAAAATGATTTCCAAGTTCCAGATGATACAGATGTTCCCTTATAGGATGAATCTCATGATCAGTTGCCAGTACCAGAGATACCACCAGATGTTCCACCTAGAAGGTCTACCAGAGATCAACATCCTTCCACTCGGTATTCTGTAAATGAGTATGTGTTATTAAATGACGAGGGAGAGCTTGAGTGTTATGCAGAAGCCATGGAAGATGAACACAAGTCAAAGTGGGTTGATGCTATGCAAGATGAGATGGAGTCATTGCATGACAATCACACCTTTGATTTGGTGAAGCTGCGAAAGGGTAAGAGAGCCTTGACAAACATGTGAATTTACAAGGTGAAGCAAGAAGAATACACTTCACAACCACGGTATAAAGCTAGACTGGTTGTGAAGGGATTCAGGCAGAGAAAAGGCATTGACTTTGATGAGATTTTCTCTCCAGTTGTGAAGATGTCATCCATCCGTGTTGTCCTTGGCTTAGCAGCTAGTCTAGACTTAGAGGTTGAATAAATGGATGTGAAAATTGCCTTCCTTCATGGTGATTTGGAGGAAGAGATTTATATGGAGCAGCCAGAGGGTTTTAAGGTGAAAGGAAAAGAGGACTATGTGTGTCGGCTGAAGAAAAGTCTTTATGGTTTGAAGCAGGCACCTAGACAATGGTATAAGAAGTTTGAGTCTGTTATGGAGGAGCAAGGCTACAAGAAGACTACTTCTGACCATTGTGTTTTTATGCAAAAATTCTCTGATGGCGATTTCATTATTTTATTGATTTATGTTGATGATATGTTGATTGTTGGCATGAATTCTTCAAGAATTGACAAGTTGAAGAAGCAGTTAAGTCAGTCATTTGCAATGAAGGACTCGGGGCCAGCAAAACAGATTCTTGGGGTTCGTATTCATAGATCCAGAAAAGATAAGAAGTTGTTTATATCACAAGAGCAATGCATTGAGAAAGTGCTTGAGAGGTTCAACATGAATAATGCTAAAGTGGTTAGCTCTCCTCTTGCTACACACTTTAAGTTGAGCACAAAGCAAAGCCCTTCGACAGATGAAGAGAAGGAAGATATGGAAAGAATTCCATATGCCTCAGCAGTATGAAGCTTGATGTATGCAATGGTTTGTACAAGGCCAGACATAGCTCATGCAGTTGGTGTTGGTAGCCGGTTTCTTTCAAATCCAGGAAAAGAACGTTGGAATGCGGCGACGTGGATTATGAGATATCTACGAGGGACTTCTAAGATGTGTCTTAACTTTGGGAGTGGTAAACCAATGTTGGTTGGCTATACGGATTCTAATATGGCTGGAGATATGGATACCTGTAAGTCTACTTCGGGTTACTTGATCACCTTCTCAAGAGGGGCTGTTTCTTGGCAGTCAAGGTTACAAAAATGCATTGCACTTTCTACAACTGAAGCAGAGTTGATTGCAGCAACGGAAGCCTGTAAAGAGTTGCTATGGATGAAAAGGTTTTTACAGGAGCTTGGTCTCAAACAACAACAATATGTGTTGTTTTGTGATAATCAGAGTACTATCACCTTGCAAAGAACTCTTCATTTCATTCGAGGTCGAAACATATCGATGTAAGGTATCATTGGATAAGAGATACTCTCAATGATAAGTTGTTAACTCTTGAGAAAATTCATACCAATGATAATGGCTCTGATATGCTAACGAAGGCTCTAACAAGGGAGAAGCTTGAGATATGTTGTTCAATTGCCGGGATGGCGAATCCCTCCACCTAGTCGGGAAGGGGGAGATTTGTTGGGTTTGGGTTTACCTCCTAGGAGGAGGATGACCCAATATCTTGTGTGGGTTTAGCTCACATGAATGGACCCACTTATAAGGGTAGGGCTCACTTCTTTTTGAGCTGCTAGAAAGAACAAAAAGAGACAACAAAAGTGAAGAGAAAAAGGTAGAGAGCCGAGAGGAAAAAGAGAGAAGTTGCAGCAGAACACTCTGTCTTCTTCCTTGGATTGCCAGCTCGTTAACCGTTGGATCGGGCTGAGATTTAGACAGCAGCTTCCAGACACATTGATCTTCATTCGAACGGTTGGATTGAAGATTGGAGCTATGGAAGTTGATCTGCTTGACAAAAATCGGGGCTATCAGTTTGTGAGCCTTCTCTCAAACTTTTCTCTTTAATTCTTGTTGTATTCCAAGAATAGCTTAATCTTGATGATATATGTTGTAGCCCTTAGTTTAATCTAAGGAATAACATTGTGAACACATTATTTGTGTAGTGGAATTGTTTGAGTGGACTAAGGTCCCGTGGTTTTTCCTTCTCATATTGGGAAGGTTTTTCACGTAAAAATTTGCGTGTTGTGCTTGTGGTGTTTGGATATATTTTCCGCATATATTTTGCTCTATTTAGGAGTTTCCTATAGATTTACACAAAAAGAAAGTGTTGAGTATTGTTCTTTCCCCCAACAATGTTTGTGGTAACACGACGATGATGGAAGCGGTTGAGGAGAGGTAAAATGATATTAGTGGTGGTGATAAAATGACAATAATAGTGAAAGAGGTGATCTTCTTGGTGGTGGATGAGAAGATAATGATGAAAATAGAGGAGAGTCATGACAGCATGGTGGTGGTGGTGCTAGAATAGGTGCCCGTTTGGCACTGCGGTCAAACCTGTGTTTGGCCGCTTTTTATTCTCTCTTTTTTTCCATTTTAAATAACTGCGGTTTGATGTTTTTAGATCATTTTGATGTATTTCGGTACGAAAAGCACTTTGAAAAACAACTGCAACTACACTCCCAAACACCCCCTAAATATGACGAGGTGGTGTGGTAAAAAAAAAACTAGCAGTTAAAATAATTGAATGATACTAGATAGATAGATAAAGTTTTGTTAGTTTGGTGAATTAGTAAATACGAAACAAATATGTAATATAATAATTGAGAAACAAATTGATGTTCAATGTATTTGAATTATTCTTGAATTGCAATACATATAAATCCATTTTAATTATATTTTTAAACTTAATGGTGGAGGTGAAGATCTATCAATTAATCATAAGTATGGGTCATTAAAACATTTGGTCCACCCATAGTTGTTTATTTTGTTCCGACTGAAATAGCGAAACATTTCATATCAGTTAAAAATGAAACAACAAAATATTTCGTATGGGTCTATGTTGGTCATGGTCTGGTCAAGTAGTATTTTTTTTAAATGGTGAATAATTTTACAATATCAATTATATATCTTACTTCGACCATTAGATTGAGATAAAATTTTACGAGGAGTCTCTTGATATATTTATATATATTATGTTAATATTTCAGAGCAATCAAAGAATGACCTTCTGAGATTTATGATAATATTATCGTAATATTATACATGTTCATAATTTTTTCAGAAAAATTATTTTATATATATATATATATATATAATCCCAAAACAGCACGCCAAGATCGAAATATTCTATTTCAATTGAAAACAAATAAAGCACTAACTAAAACGATATTGACAACTTTGGGTCCACCTAAATTTTTTTTGAAAAAAAAATATAATAATTTTTTGTCATTTTGTTTTCTATTCCTATTTTATTTTCATTGTTTTTAATATTCCCCTAGACATCTTATGTCTTTTAAATTTGTATTCAATTTGACTATCATTGTTTGATTGTTTTCTTTTATTTGTATTATTTTTCAACTTAGTTCCTTGTTATTTTGTTTCATTTTAGTCTTTATTTCAAATTTGATCATCATTGTTTTGTTTTTTTAATTATGAATGATTAAGAATTTTGCTATGTGATTTTTCTGCTGTTTTCTTTGTGTTAATCTTGGTCTTATGACCAAGTCACAAATTTATAAGATTACCTCAACTTAACTTCAATTCTATTCATGTTGATTTTCTAAATTTGATCATTTTAATTTGAGATGAGGTTCTTGGCCTGGTGATTTGTGAGTTTTTTTTTTTTTTTTTTTCCATATAGGGTTAATTTGATTTTTGTTTTTTATGTGGGATTGTTCTGATTTCATATATCAGGTTGCTATGTGGTCATGTTAGCTAGTTTTTTTTTTTTTTTTTTTTTTTTCTAGTTTGCATACGAGTTTATTTCTCTTGTTCTATCACAACTAGGCCATAAAATTATTGTGTTAACTTAAGTTGATTTTTTTTTAAAACAAATGTTTTTATCTTTAATTTGTCTATCAATATTTGTTTTTTTTATAATTAATCTTCAAATTTCTTCAAATTTCTTATTTAAAAATTATCTCACTATCATTTAATTTTTACTTAGGATCATTGAAACCTTTTGAAATAATTTATATTATATATTGTTATAATACTAATAAATATTTATCTTCTTACTTATCAGTTATATCGTTTTATTATAATTAATTATTTAATTACATTATTGAATAGAATTAAGATTATTAAAATTAATAGTTGAGGTTTTATTGTTTTTACTTCTGTTGGCTGATTTTTTTTTTATGTTAATAAAAATTTATCCCGGGCCATGGCTTTGCAAGGGCTGACTATCTCGTTTTTATCTGTATGGATGGATGTTTTTCATTGTATTTTAAAGAATTTTATAAATAATTTATAAATTTTATAATTTTTATATATTTTTACATGTTACTATTAGAAATAATTTTTAAAAATAAAAAATATTATTTAAATATATTTATGAATAAAAAATACTTAAAAATAATATTAATCACACTACTAAAGAGTAATAATAAATACGCGTTTGAGAGTGTATGGTAATTATAATTGTTTTTAAAAATATTTTTAAAAATTATTTTATAATTGATATATCAAATAATCTGAAAGATCAAAATATTTTTATTTAAAATAAAAAATAAAAATAATTTTTTAAAAAACATTTTTTATCTCATCAATAAAAATCCCTAAAACATTCCAATTATTTAAAGGACCGAAACCATCACCATTGCACCAAGACGTGGACACGCTGTTTCCATCCTCTCCTCTCCTTTCAACTCTCTTCTTCGGTCCCGACCACCGCGGCCTTTGCCTGTGTCTCTCTCTGGTAAGATCTTTGATACAGGTTTTGTTCAAGGAGAGACACCGTCAAAACCAAAAATAGAAAAGAAAAATCACGATCTAGGGTTTCGATTCGTGATTTTTCCAATCAAACTCGTTTATTTTTACAATTATTTTGTTAATATGGTTGCAAATTGTTCAAATACTTGTTTGTTTTCTTAATAGATTTTGTATACGTAGGGTTTTGTAACAAAAGAGAAGAAATTGATTAGGGTTTGTGCTGGATATCTGTGAAAGAAGTTCTTTTGTTTGTTTCCTTGTGATTTTTATATTGAGAAGAGTTGTGTTGTGGTTCTTAATAATATGGCGACAGGCGACGTGTCAAGGAGAAGGGGTGGCGGCGTTGGTTATTTCGATGAGTTGAAGCGGGGTGGTGATCGCGGGGTGGTACGGAAAACTGGGTATCATAGCTCAACGAATGTGCGTAGTTTTGATTTTAAAAGAAGTGGGTGTAATTGTAGAGATGAAGAGCGACAGTCAGGGGAATTATGGCAATTTAATGCCTTTGGTGGTTCCCCGAGGTATGAGGAAGGCGAGCTATCAGGGAGTGAAGATGGGGTTCGGTTGCCTCTAGAGAAGAAGAGGAGGTTTTCTCCTATTGTGTGGGATGAAGAGGAGAAAGAAGCAAGAATTTTTCAAAGGAGCAGTACTCAGGGTTTAAATGTTGTTTCAGGTGAGGATGCCTTTAAAAGTTCTTTCAAAGGAGGATTGGAGCTTGAAGTAGATGAGGATCGTGTGGATGGAGGATCGGTTGATGGTATTGGATCTGAGCATCCATTTCCTCTGTCTCCTTCATTGCCTCCAAAGAAAGATGGGGGTTATAACCAAGAGCAAGACCAAGTGGAGGAGGAAGAGCTTCCTGACACACGGAATTTAGCCATGTCCCGGTGGGCATCTGATGATGACTCTCCAAGGGATACCAATTTGGTTGACGATGTAGGCATGCACGGAGAAATTGTGCGCAGGACAAATTCCATTGAGAGAGAGGGGTGCCCGAGAGAATTATCAGATAGAGATAGTTCAAGTTCATCTCTATCGCATGAAAGAGGTTACAGCACCAGCTTTACTTCTGAACACGGATTGCAAAATGATGTCATGGATGCTGATATAGGGGATGAAAATGCCAGTGTTAATGAGATGGAGCAAACTGCTGGTTGGATTGATGAGCCTACAACTACTTCCCAAAGGGGGGTTAATATGCTAGAGGGTTGTAAAAGTGTATTTAAGTACGAAAAACTCAATGAAATCAACGAAGGAACCTATGGTAAAGTGTACAAAGCCAGGGATAAGAAGACTGGAGAATTTGTGGCGTTGAAGAAAGTGAAGATGGATGTTGGAAAAGACAGGCACTTGGAAGAATATGGTTTTCCCCTGACATCGTTGAGGGAGATTAACATTCTTATGTCTTTCGATCACCCTTCAATTGTGAAAGTTAAAGAAGTTGTGATGGGGGACCTTGATAGTGTTTTCATGGTAATGGAGTACATGGAACATGATCTCAAGGAGCTGATGCAGGTGATGAAGCAGCCTTTCAGTACAAGTGAAGTCAAATGCTTAATGCTACAGCTTTTGGAAGGTGTCAAGTATCTTCATGATAATTGGGTGCTTCACAGGGATTTGAAAACATCGAACCTTCTGCTCAACAACCAGGGAGAGTTGAAAGTATGTGACTTCGGGATGTCACGCCAGTATGGCAGCCCGTTGAAGCCATATACCTCTCTGGTGGTTACTTTGTGGTACAGGTAAACTGCAATTTACATGCTTAATTTATTTTGTGCTTTGAAGTGATGTCTTAATGTTCTGGATCAGGATAACTAGCTGTTTAAAACTTATCCATCGTTACTTTTACATTGCAGGGCACCTGAACTTCTTCTTGGAGCAAAGCAATATTCAACAGCCGTTGACATGTGGTCAGTGGGTTGTATAATGGCTGAAATGTTGACCAAGAAACCCCTATTCACAGGGAAAGGTGAAATTGATCATCTGGGCAAGGTATTTATCAACTCCTGCTTTGGTACTTTATCCATTTGATTTTTTATGATCTATTTTTGTAGTTCTCCTCTTAATTAAAAAAAAAATAATGATTGCAGATCTTCAAAACTCTTGGAACACCAGATGAGACAATTTGGCCTGGGCTATCAAAATTGCGGGGGGCAAAAGCAAATTTTGTTAAGCAACCGTAAGTATCTGTTTTGTCTATCCTGTTTATTATTTATTTTCTTCCCTTTTTTCCCCTTAAAATATCCAAAAACTATTCACCCGGACATCTTACAGATACTGCTTTCCTTTTCAGGTATAATCAGTTACGAAAGAAGTTTCCTTTCACGCCTTTCACAGGATCTCCTGTTCTCTCTGACACAGGATTTGACTTGTTAAACAAACTCCTAACATATGACCCAGAGAAGGTAATTGAAGTGCATATCATCCTCTGGGACTTAAAATATATTATTGTTACCACCTCATGGTTTTAAAATATATTATTGTTATACTAATCCGTGTTGCTTATTGCTAATGCAGCGAATAACAGCAGATGATGCACTCAATCACCCTTGGTTTCATGAGGTTCCTCTACCAAAATCAAAAGAATCCATGCCTACTTTCCCCCCAGTATGCAAATAAAAGGTAGCGGATCAGACTGGATGACTCGAAGAAATACACAAATGAGAAAAGTTCTTGAACCTCTTGCCTTTTGTTCACTCTTTCCCAGAATAGGTCTTCGTGTTTTGCAGATTTTTCTCAGCTTGTACTTTCTCCTTAGGCAAAATCGAAGAACAATGAAATGTCTAGATTCCAGGAGGAGCAGTGAAGGCAGTACCGGGTGTTATCTGGCATGTATTGGTGCATATCATCCTCTGGGATTTACAGCATTCTTTATAATGATCCTATACCTTCCTTGACCCGCAAGGTCCTGAGTATCGACCTTTTTTCTTTGTCTTTGACTGTTCTGTTCCCTTTGAATCAGATTGTGTTCTGAATGAGCGCCAATATTCTCAGCTCAGTTAAATGATTAGATCTATTTTTTTACTAATCTTTTCATTTAATGTTAAAACTATTATTCACTCGTTTTCTTGAATATTCACACTTTGTTTGCAAGAGATAACTGATGTAAGACAATGGATTGGGTCCCTGATCTTTCTGGCTGCCTGCAAGGTACTTGACATCTTACTATTAACTATTCTGGTTTCTTTTGTATTGATCTAAATTAAAATCCCCCCAGCATTCAGTTGATTCTACTGTCATGCTGACTCTTTTTATGATCTCATAAAAGATAAGAATTTTCTTGGTATGGTTGCTTTGCAATCCATAGTGAACTTTCTGCTGATTAAATTCAACACATGAAAAACTTTTCTTTTTTTGTGTTTTGCTGGCTGGGTTTATCAATTCATTTTCTAGCTGGTATAAGAAAAATAATAAAAAAAATAATGATAAGCTGCTGTAGCATTTGGCTCTCATTTGACCCGACAAAAAAGATTTATCATTTTACTAGTGAACTTCGCTTGGAAAGTCTTCTTTATAGTGCTTATTTAGTGTACTTTTTGAAACAATAGGGATTCATACCATCCTTGTGGAACGAATGGTGGTACATGTACTTCTCAGTGCCTCACTGGTGATTTAGTAGCTTGTGATGGTTTTTATAGGTCTACAAGTTTTTTTTTGATCAATGTCAACATCACAACATGTGGGTATAATGTTTCTATTATTCTTTCACAAGTGTTTGTATGTCTACTCGTTTCATTCGATTTGATCCTTGCAAATTTTTGAGTTACCAGCTACCTTTTAATGGATGTCTTCTGTAGAATTTGCTACTACAGCTACCATGTTTCTTAAGTTCTTTTCGTTGGATATTCAGCTGGTATGTCCTTTGAGGGTCGTCCTCCTGCTCCGTTATATTTACACCCTTAGCATCTCCATCCTTTGCCTGTGAGCCTGTTCAATTTTAACTGGCTGTATTCTTGTTCTTAGATTCCTTTTCTTCACAAAAGTGCATGCAGGTTTGGTGGAATCATCATAATTCCCTTGCTTCTTCCCCTCACTCGTGCTTGGGTGAGATTACAAGGGGTTTAACGTCGTAGAACATGAAAATAAGAACCGCATTTTTGCAATTGCGGGTGTCCTGCATTTTACAGCCTACTTTATTAATTTTTGGATTCGTTTTTTTCCCCTCACAATTCTTTGGGCCATGCGTGTGAATTCAGGTCACAAAGTCTAATGAAGTAGAAAGAAGGTTTTTCGGTGAACAAAGGTGGTGTTATTCCCAACATGTTTGAGTAAGCAAGCAACATGCTAGTGCATAAATCCTAATTGAATAATTGTTTAGTTTGCATGTTTCAGTTCAACTTGATCGCCCTCCCTGCCAGGAGTAATTTTCTGCCGCCACCACGTGGTAAAACAGCTCAGAAACTCCTAAATTTATGACATTTGTTCATACAGGTATTTCCTCGGAAAATGTGCTTGATATGACTTTGAGACAGGTTGTTTTACTTTCATTTAACGCGCGACTTGGACATGATTCTACATCTTCTTCAAGAAAGTGCAATGCCATTTATCAACAATTATGCGTGCTCTTATTCTTTTCATGCGTAGCCAGTTAGTAGAGATGCAAGAACTCACCTCACCTGAATGTTCAGTGACGAGGAGGAGGAGGACGACAAGCACCCATTGAGCTTTAAGGATGGACGAGAGAAGTCAAATCCAAGCCCCCCCTCCATGTAAGCTATGCATACGTGCGGACCGAATATTTTAGCACGAATGAGTTTTTATGAATCCTTCCTTCTTAGCGCATCATTAGTGATGATTAAAGATCTGTGTGAAAATGGAGCCGCACATTGAAGAGTTAAACCTCTGATCACTGTTCAGTAGCCTTCGCGTGTTAGAAAAGTGGATTAAAAAAAAACTTAATCTTGACTGACCAGTCAAACTAGTGATTTAACAGTTATCTGGGTCCCTTTTAAAAAGCAAATTGGAACCACTTGATTCTATGGAAACCGAAACGTGCAAGATAAAACCCATTAAAAAGCAAATTGACTGTAACGAAACATATAGATACTAAATTAATACTCTTAGAAACAATAATATGGATTGATTTGTCATGTGTTGGATTGAATTGAATTGAATTTCTTGATTTAACTTTGCTAGAAAATAAAAACAAATTATTAAAAGGGAAAAAACACTAGATCGATTCGAGTTTTGTGGTGTAATTTATTCAACACTTGTGGGTTTTGTTGGATTTAATAAAGAAAAACTAGCCAAATATATCATAATAAAAATAAAAGTTTATTTTTTAAAAAAGTTGATAGATGTAATAAAAGGGAAAAAAAAGGCCAAGTAAGCGAGCAAATGGCATAGCATGCCTATGCACTAAATCAATAACCTTCAGGAGTGGGTGTTTCCTGCCCTTGCGTGCATAAAAAAATACCAAGACAAACCATACCACATGCTATTACCAAGATTTCGACCACCAGTGATTGTTGGAATCTTATTTTCCCCCACTTGGTAATGAAACTCCTCTATGTTTGACACTTTGGTCTCCAAGTTTTTAATTTGATCCAAACTCAACAAGGTGTTGCAGTGATTGTCCTAGGTGCTTCAGTATATGTTATAATTTATTACGCTAAACTTAAAGGTATCCAGCTATTCATGAATATAGTTGGATCAGGTTTGGGCCAATAATTCTATTCAACCTCACCTCTGATATTTTTCAAATTGTAAAACCGACCTGTTTAATATTTTATTAGACCTGAGCGAGGTGGACATCCTGAGCTAAATGTTTTATGGGTTTTTATTTAGAGACAACTCAAAATATGGACTTCAGGTGACTTTTCGAGAGTGATTATAGCTGTTTTTTTTATTTAGAAACATATTAGAATAATATTTTTTATTTTTAAAAATTATTTTTGATGTTAATATATGAAAATGATGTAAAACATATAAAAAATTAATTTAAATAAAAAATAAAAAATATTTTTTTTAAAAGTACTTTTATCAAACAGAGCCTAAGTGTCATAACATAAAGATGAAATTTTTATACCTTGCACTACTGATAAATTTTAGTCACTTCTCTTTTCCTCTTCAACAAAGAGAAACCCTTTTTTGATACATTCAAGAAATCTAATATGAAGGTCGTTAACAAGAAATTTGGAGCTAAAATATTTTTAAATAAAATAAAAATAAATGAACAATCCAAAATTTATTAAATATAAAAAAAAAAATATCAGCCATTCAAGTGGTTGAATAAAATAAAAATTAATGATCGGTTTGCCAACATGGAGATGCATCTAACACAGTTACACAAACATGATGTCATAATGTAGAAAGCACTAACAATACTGCCCATCTACTAACCCCACAAAAATTAGGGTGGAATATGCTCTGTAAAGTGGTATGCTGTGTGAAATCGTCAAGAATGATAGATAGTTATGGTCTTCCCCAGAACAAAAAGAACCAGTGAAATCTCCAAAAAGAAGATGGTGTTGATGAGTGTCCGATCAACTCTCCATCCAAAAACAGAAAACCCACCAGGATTGGACTGCAAATACGTCACTGCAAAGGAAAAGGATGCTTCAGTAAACTCCCTGAGTAAGCAGAGGAAGAAATGATAAGAGCCATAAGAAGATGATAGTTTTATTACATTGATATCCATGCATCTGCTTTCGATGTTCCAGATCTTGATTATATGAATGCAAGTTAGGAGAAGAACTTATTTTATTTAGCAGTTGCCAGAAATGTCTTGTTAGAAAAATGAACATGTCCAAGCTATCTAAATATTTACATGAGTATTATTACAATGACAATTAACTAAAAAAATCTGCTATCCCTTGGATAGACTCCTTAGAAAACAAAGGTTGGCCAATGCCACCCACATCTGCACATGTATGTTTAACTGCAGAATCGGAGGCGCTAGATGCCATTCCTGTTTACTATCAGTTTAAGTATCTTTCATAAGTATCATCCATGGGAGTTTTTCTGTGCTGTGAGGATAATATGTACCAAATAATGAGATGATTTAGACTGCTGCAGGAAAGAAAAATGGCTGGACCAGGGAAAGTTCATGATGGCATTAGAAATTTGATAGAGAGTAAGAGAGCAGGGCATCAAAAAGGGATTTGTGTGCATGATAAAATTAATTGCTATAACTTCTGTTTACTGTAAGATATGCCCAATTTGGCTTGGTTGGTGCTGAACTTCCCTTACATTGTAAGAGATTCTTCACTTGTACATGCAATGAAGTCCTCCAGTATGATGAGTCTACTAGTTACATGCTGAAAGATTAGGGCTGGGATGGATCTCCAATCAATTGGGATTAGGACAAACTGATAAATTACAAATATTGAATAAATTTTCATTTGCAGCTAAAATTACAAAGAGATGAAAGTATTAGTGAAGAAAACTATTGGTGATTTAGATACATACCAAACGATTGTCTCTTGTGATATGTGGACATGTATGAAGCCAACTGGGTAGTGGTTGGCACTGGAACATAGTCAACTGCCTCCAAATCACTTTCTGAGTAATTTATGTGTATCAAGTGGCCTGGGTTGGCAGCCTCCGAGCTTCCACAATTTGAGCCTGTCTCTACTTGAGAAGTGTCATCATAGGCACATGTAACTATAGAATGCCATTTAGCAGCAACTGATCCTGTGCCTTGAGCTCTATGTGTGATTTTTGCAGCAGCATGCAGGGAAATTATTAACCCGACAAGCTCAACTATAGACGAGATCTGCAAACATTGCAATATCGCAATCGAAGAGAGAAACTCAAGTCCACGATTGCTATATAAACAACTGGAATTAATCTCACATTTGTATTGTTTAAAAAATTCTCAGCTAACTTTGAAAGCTGTGAGCTGAATGGTTTACAGTTTGCATGGGAATGATGGTCAAAGTTTACCCTTTCCTATCCATTTGTAGCTAAAAGGATGATGATTTTGCAATGAAGGATGTTATTTACATATAATGCTTCAGTTAAAAGGTAAAAACATGATCACACAAGACACAAGTTTCTGCAATATACTGTATATTAAATAGGAAAAAGAAACAACAAATTGTTCTTCACTCACCACAAAATCTCCACCATTGACGAGATTGAGAATTTCACTATGCCATGTAGTTTGGAATATAGCCACGATCTGACTAGCTGTCACAACCAGGAGCTCAAGAATGAAAAATATTCGGAACCGATGGCTTATCTTAGACAGATAATGTGTTAGACGAATGTGTTCCTCAATGTACTGTGTAATATCCAAATCCCTTTCTAAAAGCTTCCCATAATTTTCGAAGTGAATAACTTGAAAATTGCATACTAAATTGAATAAAGCACAGCCTGATAAATATACAGTAATCGAATAGGTCCATGAGACAACCAAAGCTATCAGAACAGCAACAGATTGTCCCCAAGAATGGTGTGGCGCATGTACTACACGAACAGCCTCACGGATAATCTTCAGGACCAGGAATGGGAGCACCCATATAACCACCAAGCGGAAGAAACCCTGAATATATAGAGTTTTCAAATCAATAGCTCGATATCTATAAATCAAACATATTTCAATATTATAAATGAATGAATGAATACGGGTAGAATTATTGCTAATTTCTTATTTGGATTTCTCTTTCAAAACATCATCTCCAGGCAATGGGCAAGGGAGCAACTTCAGAGAGAGGGATTATAAATGAATGAATGAATATGAGTAGAATTAAAAACATTAAAATCACTCCATATTCTCCATTGCGTCTAATGACTCGTGCCATGACTATTGATAGCAATCATCAAGAACGAATCTTAAAAACCCAATTACAAAAAATTAACAGGAAAGATCTTAGCTTTGATCGCTAAAACTACAAGAAATTTAGAAAAAGTTAAGAGAAAGGGGTTGCTAACATTGATCTTCTTGACATATTCATCACGAAACTGTGCTAAATGTCCATGAAACCGGTCCACAAATAGAAACTTCCTGGCCCCATACTTCCTCAAGTTATGTGAAATACAAGCAAGAGAAATGGTTGCAACTAGAGACTGAAACACCAAAACCTGAATCTCAAAGGTATTGATTTGGTACTTCTCACAGTCAGTACAGTAAGAGAAATACTTGATCATGATAGCCGGAAGAGCAATAGCAAGAAGCAGAAAAGAAAGCCACGAGAGTATGAGACTTAAAAGGGAATACTGGCAAAAGCCAAAGACCCTTAAAAACGTCTCTAAATGGTTTAAAGACCTGGAGAGATGGGCTTCATCTTCTTGGTCTTCAGACACGAGAGGGATTTGTGTCGTAGAAGACGAATTATCAGTTTGCGGGTAAGCCACTGCCATTTTTTCTTTTCTGGGAAAGGGAGAGTTATCTTTTCTGGGTTTTCAGTTTTCTGATTATAGACAGAGAAAACCTTAATGCATGTGTTCAATCTAAACTAGATTATAGAGAGAGGGCTGAGTCTGTCTGAACTATAGATAGACAATAATATGAATTTTATGAACTCACTTTCAACGAATGAAGGAGACGAAGGAAGCTTAGGTGAAGGCATCCTTATTATTTTTTTATAGTGGGTTTTAATTTCTATTTTCTCAAATGATTTTAATAGCTAAATATAAATGAATTAAATATTAATTAACAGACTTAATAAATGATAAAAATAATAATATTAAATTAAATAATTACTAAACATAATAAAACTCCTAGGCATTTTACTATTGCTACATGGACCTTCCTTCCCCCCCTGTCATCCACCTTTTCTTATTATCATAACTTTAATAGCCAAATCAATTTATCAAAATATTTGAAGGACAAACAGATTTAAAATAAAAGCAACAAAGTATAAAATAAAGAGAAATAATATAATATAGTTATTCTAAAATTCTTAGAATTGTTTTTTTAATTTGATTTAAAAGTTTGTTTTTGTTGTATTTTGGTTCATAAATTAAAATAAAGGGAGAGAAAATCATAATGAAAATAATGAAGAGAGGGAGATTTATTCATCTCACCACTTTTCAACTATAAGAATCATCATTTTTTTTAAATGAGGAAATCTTATTTTCCTAAAAATATATTATAAAAGCTTAAGTGAGCGAGTAAAATCTAGGTTGTCTCAAGTTTTTATAAGAAATACATGTTTTGACTCGAACTTAAAACATGTTGTATAAATCACAAGTCATTTGTTATCGCACCACGCTCCTCGAAGACAATCGTTATTATTGCTTTTCTAAGCTTGGTGTTGAGAATCGTCATAATTTATTTTAATATATTTTATATAGAGTTATCGTAATCTTATAATTTAAGATGTGATTTTTACGGGTTAGTAGTGTTGATTCAAGTTATTTTTTTAATTGTTTTTTCCTTCACTTCATATTTTAACATTGAATTAATTAAAAAATAAACTTCATAATTGTTATTATTATTTTTTTAAAAAATATCATAATTTTATGATTCAGTTCACGGGTTTGAATTGACTCAAGAAATTTTTGTCATTTTTAATTAATTATTTTTTTAAAACTGGTTGATCTATATATATATATATATATATATATATATATATATATATATATATATATATATATATATATATATATTAATTCTTAAAATTTATTTTTATAAACCATCAAAAATATTTAAAAATTTAACAATTATTTATAATTTATATGGAAAAATATTGTGTTGGGTAGTGCAGTGTTAACTAACATATGCAATGAAAAATCTGTTTTCTGCACTTTTATTCTACTCTTGCTTGCCAGAGAAGAAAATAAAGGCTTCTGATGATGCACTCTGCGGACGGTTTATTGAGGAGTGGCCCAAAGTCCAAATTTGAAACCTAACGGTCAAGGGATCGGCACGGCGGCAATCACTTTTGACAACCCCTGATTGCGACGTCCCATGGTCGGTGCCACCCGCTGAACTCTCAAGTTTGAGCTCTTAAAATTGACTGCTGGCGGGTTACCCAAAAATAAAGTGAGAAAAGAACCCCTCGTAGTTTCCCACTCTCAGGCATAATCTCAATAAGGCTAAGGATTCTCATGGGATCTTGCCTAGAAAGGAAAAACCCTCATTTTGCTCGAGAATCCTCGAGTAACTTTATGGTTTATTTAGGAATTTAATTGATATTATTTTTTAAAAATATTTTTCATGCAGAAAATTTTATAATAATATTTTTTAAAAAATTATTTTTATATTAGCATGTGAAAATTATCTAAAAAAAATTAAATATATATATATTTTTAAAAAATATTTTTAAAAACACTTAACATGAGCCTTCTCCGTCAAGAAAGAATCTACTCGTAGCACATAAGGTATCAACTGTCGTAGCACATAAGGTATCAACTGGGCCTATAAGCATTGTCTACCCATGTTATTCAACTATAAGAATTGAAATAAGGATTTTTCTTTCTGTGTTTGATATTATTTTTATTTTTATAGGTGAGGTTTGAAAAAACAGTTTCAAGAAAAATATTTTTATTATTGTTCAAAATAAATTGTAAAATATTTGGTTAAAACTATGGTTGAGGTTAAAAATTATTTATATTTTAATTATTTTTTATATTATTTTAATATTAAAATATATATTTTTATTAAAAAATAACAGCAAATATAATAAATATAAATATTTATTAATTCCCCAGCCCCTCAACTCCTCTCCCCTCTCTTGCCCTACCTTATAATAAATATAATTATAATATACAATAAATATAAATTCTCAGCTGCTTTTCATGAATCGGAGTTTTGTCCTTTTTTTCATGTGGAATCCGCCAACAAATTTCGGTTTTTTTGACTTAACCAAACATAAAAATTAACTATTTTTTTAAAATCTCCGGTCAAAATTCACTACCAAACAGGCAATTAAATCAAGTGCTCGACTACTTGTGCCTAATGTTTAATGACAAGCTGAGTATATTAATATCGATTTAAATATTAAAACCATTTGATACCCATTAATTTTATGAGTATTTTTATAGTTAATTTGCACTTATTTTATAATAAATATTTTTTTTAAAAAAATAATTAATTTAGATTAAAAACAACAATTAATAATTTACAATATGTAATAACTAATCTCAGTTTGGAAACAAATAACTCCCCATGTTAAGGAGAATTGTCAGTCAAAGTTTGTCACGACAGTTAGGTTGGTGTCTCTTTTCAATCAGCCTCAAAAGATAGCGAGCACTTTCGGGAGCCGTGGGGCCGTATGACATTCGGCTGGCCATTATTTGATTTATTGCTGCGGTTATTTTTTAAAAAATTTTAAAAGATTTTTTGTGCTAAAATATATTAAAATAATATTTTTTTTATTTTTTAAAAATTATTTTTGACATCAGCACATTAAAATGATCTAAAACATAAAAAAAAATTTAATTTTTATTGAAAAAAAAAAAAATTACACTGCAGCAAACCTGCGATGCAAAAGCTGCCTCAAACATGCTTTTAAATCAAACAAAATGTGGCAAGAAGTTCTTTAGATGTCTTAATTTGTCCTTCTAACTGCCAACCTCTCCCATGCATGAATCTTTGCAATCCAGAGACAAATCTGTATTTTATTTTCAGGGCAAATCTTAGATTCGCTAGCAAGCATCATTGTTTTTTATATTTTTTTCAATGAAGTGTCTCAAGCCCCTTTCAAAGAGCATTTTTAATGTGAAATCGTGCAATTTGAAAGGATTTTGTTGCTGGGAATGCGTGAGGGAAGGGAATTCAGCTGAAAGTTTAAACAGAAAGATAGAAACTAATAAAAGTAAATATTTAAATTATTAAGTTATATTTTAAAGTTATTTTCTAATACAAAAGTTAAAAAAGAAACGTGCTAGCACAGTAGAAGAGGTGTGATTCGAGCGACTTTAAAAAAGTGCTTCCGCAGTAGTAGAGTTGTGACTGAAGCCTCTCTTTTCCTGCAATTCTTTAAAGGGTTTTAACTTTCAATGTTGCTGTACCACCAGTTTGATCATGTGTTTACAGTCAAATCCTTGATGCTAACATGAAAATTACAAATGGGAAATCATGAATCTGAGCAGCATCCATGTCTGATACATGTGCCTCCAGAGCAGAAGATATTAATATTCAATGTGAAAATACAATGTGCCATAGGCTCATGAACACCGGAATTAATGTTAGATTTTCCGAATCAGCTGCATGATACAAGAAATATTAATAACACCCAAGAGGTAACAGAACAGCTATTTTACAGGTATAGAAAACCTCATGGGCCTGAGTTGGTGTTTGGATAAGCATGATATTCAACAAAGGATCAGTAGCACTTGCAGAATCTCTCTGGGCTATAAGGTCGAATTCCGAATTATGTTCTCAAGCGATTATTGTTTTAAGAAAATGGATCATAATTTAGACGAAGCACCAGAGAGAGCATGCTTGACCAGCTCCCGCCTCAGGATCTTTCCTGCTGGAGATTTTGGAATGGCACTGATAAAAGCTACTCGTCTTATTTTCTTGTATGGTGCAACCTGCAAGAAGATATGATTAGTTTAGAGCAAGACATATTCTAATCATTCTTAACTGTAACTGTTGGCTACTTGGCAGCTCATTTGAAGGCTGTTAACAGGTAAGTTTCAATTTCAGTGCAAAAGTCTCTCAAAAGGTTATAATTTTGTTACATTTGCTGGAAAATTACTTCTATCAGGTAACCAGATTAGAGGCGGGGTAGAAATCAGGAAACTGAATAATAAGCTGAAAAGGAGTCCCTGCGCCCAGTGCCGGAGAAAATGAAAACGTGCATCTTAAGTTCTAAGATCAATTGTAAGAATTATGGAAGTAAAATATCTGCAAAGCTTTCATACTTGTAGAAGTTACCATGTAGCCAACCAAGGAAATCAACCATATGATCTTGATTCTAGATCAGGGTATGGATCCAAACTCAAGATATATAAATAATAGGTCATTTAATATTTGGGACAGTGATTAATTAATGTGTTTAAATAAGTGGATTTCTTCTCTTTAGGCTAAAGAATTCCTAGTTTATGGTAAAGGCTTGAGTACCTGCAAAAATAATTCAAATAAGGGGATTTAGACTCTTTAATGATAAAGTCAATATATTTATGGGAAATGGAATAAATGATTTAAGAAAACCTTAAATTCAATGAACAAATATGTTTGTTCTTCAGTTTTTAAGATGGTTAATGCTCTGAAATCTATATAAATTAATATTAAGAGATAAAAAGTTTTGAACTCTTACCTGGATAATTCAAAGAAGTATTTATACCCTTCGAACTTTGTTGTTTTCAAAGAAAGGAATGACCAAAAAGTTCTACGCTTCCAATGACATTAATAAGGGACAAATATCTTTTAAATATCATTAATGAGGGCCAAATATCTCTTACATGTTATCAATGAGATACTAAGTGTGAATGGTCCCTTAATAGACCTTTGAAACATCTATGAATGTAGAGAATTATTAGTTCTGACATAAAAGGTCAAATTCACATTACCTTAGGCTCAACTAATACTTGAACCCAAATATATTGGGCATGGCAACATGTCAAGCTCATGTTATAATAGGTTCAACTGATGCCTAAATCCAAGCGTATTAGGTTTGACATCAAGCTAGACTCACATCATCTTGAGTTTAGCTGATGTCTGAATCCAAGTGTATTGGATCTGACAATATATCAAACCTGCATTAACTTAAATTTAGCTGATGACTGAACTCAAACACATCAAATATTCCCTTGCACACACGTTACTTTGAAGTTTCCTTAAGCACAAAAAGTTGAGTAAAAAGACTCACTCGTCACTTATCTCCAAAGGATTAATATATTATAACAGGTCATTATTCTTTCACGTGGTAAAGACAAAATAATGTGCGATAAAAAACAATCTCGCATGGCAAATGAGAGATTAAAGCACCTAATCTTTTGGTCATTTTATGCAACATGAGGGCAATATTTTATATGGTCTTAATAAAAATAATATCCATTCCTAAACTAGAAGAGGCTAAATTATGGTGTCTGTCATTTCATGCAGCATGTGGGCAAAGATTAGATATATCATAAGGATTCATAGATCGCCTTCAAAAAGCGCATCATAAACAAAGAGGCACTAAATTATTGTTTCTTTCATTTCAAGAAACCATATGATCATGATGCATTAGATTGCGTGCAAGTATCTGCATCTTAAATCAAAAGGTGTCAAATCATGGCTTCGATAGATATCCAGAAGCTTACCTGTTTCGCAATGGAATCCATAATTTGACCCTCGGTAGTATTGCTTCCTGGTTTCCTCACCACATAGGCCATGGGTATCTGCCCTGCCTCTTCATCAGGATAACTGCTCCAGATAACAAAAACCAAATGATGAGAGGATCTGGATCTTCAGAAAAGAAAAAAAATTAAATGAAACAAATTAAATTATGAAGGCAGGCAATTCACTACAAAAACCACTTCTCCATATTACTGGTTCATCAAAACTTTGACATTTAACAATAACTAGATTCATTACTTCTGGCAGATAAGAAATAAAATTTACTTGTCACCTCAAATAACCATATGCTTTCAAACTGTATCTCTCAAAGACATGTAGAAATCTGATTGCTATATGGATACTCATAGCTGAAGTACCAGAAGACAAAATTCACAATTTTCATGCGTTGAGGGAAGTTCATCTAATCCATGCAGCAAGCTATATCAAATGGTTTCAACAAGTTAAATCTTTCTGAATGTCATTTCTCAACAAAAGAATCTCTTTTGCTTCCTAATAAATGAGCTAAGGGAACCTTACTGGACCAACAAAAGCAATTTGAAGCAGTGCATTAAATGTGAAATATATATACGAATAGGATCAAACTTTAAGAAATAGTGAAATGGCATGTGATCCAATGTCAAGAGAGAGCTAGTGAATCAAAGAAAACTTCAGAACAATGTCTGTGAAATAGCGAGAAGTTTTCTGTCAGCAACTGACGCACAAGTTGACGAAACAAAAGCAACATCTAGCATACAAAAGTACAACTATACCATGACATTGCAGCATGAGTAGCAGATGGAACAGCTAGACAACTTACGGAATCACAGCAGCATCAGCAATTTCAGGATTAGACTTGAGTAACTTTTCCAACTCAGCTGGGGGCACCTGAAAATAATCAAATATAATGGTAGGACAACATTGCTGATAGTTCAAATTAGATTTACAATCCATATGTCCATTGCAGTAAAGGCTATGCTAATATGATCCAATCACCTGATATGCCTTGTATTTTATCAATTCCTTTAGCCTATCAACAATGTATAGGAACCCCTCTGAGTCAAAATAGCAAAGATCCCCAGTCTTCAACCAGCCATCTGGAAGCAAGGTTTCAGCAGTTGCCTTCTCATCTCCTACATAACCTGCATAACACCATTGTTCTGGTCTTTGAAGAACAAGCTTGATTGATCTGAAAACACATAATATTTGAGTGGATTGGTTTGAGTATCGACATGTAAGTCCCTGGGAAGAAGGTGTCAAGGAATTCGTGTGGCCAAAGAAAGTATTGAGGGAAAAAGGTGCCAAATTAAATTTTTTTACGACATTGACTCTTAAATTCTTAGTCATGCCATTTTATTTGTCCACTTTCAAGTAATCAGTATTATTTAGTGAAGACCATGGTGCAGATATGAACTTGTAAGTTTCCAGCCTAGTATCTAAAGGTATGGGGGGTTTTAATTTTATTATTACTATAATTGTATCCTACACAACGTCCATGATTCCCACATATATGCTTGTTAGGTGACTTGCATTTTTCTGTATTAGAAGGTCTAGAAAAACAGAGTTACAAAAACTACGCGAAATGCATTGAAAAAGTGACAACAACCAATAAGTCCATGATCACTACCTTTCATGACAGTTGGCCCTCGCAACCAAAGCTCCCCTCTCTGGCCAAGACCCAAGGCCTCTCCAGTTTCAGGATCAACAATCTTGGCTTCCATATTTTCAGATAGGCGACCAACAGAAGCAAGCTGGCTACTTTCTTCATGTCCTATAGTCCTTGTTGCCCCTCCTCCAGTCTCAGTCAACCCGTATCCCTAAAATTCCATGTAAAATACACAGTGATTATTCAACAACCTGCTCAAAATGCAAAAACTTCCACACACTCCATTTAACACACAATCATTTTATTTTTAAAAAAACTTTTCAAGTTACAATAACTTTTCTCAAATAATCCACTCAACTTCAGCAACCATTCCATTTTGCTCACACTGTTCACTAGCCTAAAAATGGGGTCCATTTTCTTGAATTGTAAATGCTCACCAATACCACTCAACTTCAATGACTAGATAAATTAACAAGGCGATGAAAACTGACGAAATCCTCTACCATAAATAAAAGCATCAGCATCCTATAACATTGTAACTTACCCCCACAAAGCATTAAATTAATAAACTACGTGTTAAAGTGTTGCCATTGACGTATAGCTTTTTAGGTCCAAAAAAGCATGAGCGTCCATACCAAAAGGCATAAAGGCATCAAATAAAACAAATTCCACACAGAAATTATTTTGCAGAAAAGCCGGCATGCAATAAAAGTGGCCAAGCACATCACCATCAACAGATTTTATCCATTCTGGTATAACTTCAATAATTTTACTCAAATTGATAGAAGTCTTGGAAACGGATGGTCACCTGCACTATTTCCACGTGTGGAAATTTCTCTTTGAATGCATCAGCAACCTCCTTCCCCAGAGGCGCGCCACCGCAGCCAAGCGTTTTTAAGGAACTCAAATCATACTTTTTAGTCAAATCCTCTTTCACAAATGCCACGATAAGCGGTGGCGAAACGGGCATGTAAGTAATTCTATATCTTTCTACATACTTCAACATGTCTACGAATTCAAATCTCTCCATTAAGACCAGAGTCCCCCCTCTGGAAAACATATTTATCGACATAAAGAACCCAAAAACATGAAACAAAGGTAATATAAACAGCAAAACCGGAGGTAGCTCGGGTTGCTGCGGGTCGAGTACTGCCTTGCTATGGTGAGAACCGGAGATTAAAGCGATCAAGTTCCGGTGAGTCAATGCCACGCCTTTGACTCTACCTGTCGTGCCCGAGGAGTAAAGAATCGCAGCAACGTCGGACTGACTCACTTCAACTTGGGGATGGGTGGTGTGGGGTTTTGAGTGAGTCAACAAGGAACTGAACTCGGGGGAGTCTATGAGGATGGTGCCAAGGGGGAGAGAAGGAAGCTTGTGAGCAGTCTGGGAGGTGGCAAAGGCGATCTTTGGCTTACAGAGTTGGATTTGGTGAGCCAACTCGGAGCCAGAACTGAGTGGATTGGCGGGAGAGATGGTGACACCGAGGTAAAGAAGGGATAAATAAAGAATGGGGACGTGGATAGAAGGTGGGCAGAGGATAAAAGCAACGTCGTTATTTTTAAAATCGTAGTGGTTCTTGAGAGATGACGAAAGAGAGTAAATTTGGTCGATGGCTTGAGAGTAAGTTAGAGATTGGGCAGTGGAGGGGATGGTGACGTAGGTGGTGACGGTGGAGGAGTGGAGGAGGGAGAGGACGAATTGGGTGATAGAGAGAGGTTGATGTGGTGGTGGACAAGGAGCATGTGGTCTGAGACTGTGAAAGGTTTTGGTTTCTTGGCAGAAACCACTTCTTGGGCCGATTGCCATGCTTTTTTTGGATTCGGAAGAGCTGCTCAGGAAGATGAGAGGCGGAGCTTCTCTGTGCTTTAATTCCTGTCAGTATGCTGTCGGATATAAAATGTTTGGCGATTGTATTTCCTGTGCAGAATATACGCGTTTGCTCAACTGCAGAAAGGTATTTTAGATGGAGATATTAATAAAATAGTTTTTTTAAATAGTATAAATATAATTTTTATTTATTTATTTATATTCCAATGGTAAAAGTTATTTAGAAAAATTATTTTTTATATATAATTTTAAATACAATGTAATTATTTTGAATATAATATAATTATACAATTAATATGATTAATTTATATAATTAAACAATTGGTTTTAAAATCCCTTCAACATTATAATTATTGATTTTTTAATTTTATTTAAATAAAAAAATCAAATTTGAAATAAAAAAACTCCCAATATTATCATAATTTACACATTAAATAATATATTTAAAATAATCAATTTGAAATCAGCATCAACCATATCTACAAAAAATAAAATAAAAATCCCTTAATAAATTTGATTTTTGACAAATTCCCTTATTTACTTATTTTCTAAAAAATAATATAATCTCTAATTATTTAATTTATGATGTCACACCAAACATAAAACAATCAATTCAACAATAAAAGTCAAACAAAACCAATAATAAATCCAATAAATTTTTAAAACACAGTCCCAATCACAAACAAGTAGTAAATCTTAGAAATTATTATTATTATTGTTGTTGTTATTTCATTGAGTGCATTCCCATTACTGGTCACCTCTGCTTTTAAAATAGATAGATGTTACTTTTAAAATTATTTTTTATTTAAAAATATTATTTTTTTAAAAAATAATTTTGATATTAGTATATTAAAATAATTTAAAACATTAAAAAAGTATTTTTAAATATTTTATTGATAAAAAGCTATTAATCAAGATATTAATAAATTAATAATTCATTGATTTTTTTAAAAAAAAACAGCATTTTTATTTTATGTTTTTAATTCACTAAACTTAATACAGGTATTGTATAATTTTTTACTTCCGAGTTATATTTTTTTGTTTTTTTTACTGCCGGTTACATTTTTCATTTCTATTTCTATTCTTTTTTTGTTTTTTTTGCTTTTTATTTTTTACTTCCAAGTTACATATTTCTTTTTTTTTTTGTATTTTATTCGTTTCTTGCTTTTTTTTTCTTATTACTTTTTTTCTAATTTTTTTTCTTACCTTTTTTTTCCGGGTTAATTTATGCGCACCACAATTTTTGTTCTAATATTTATTGAATATTATCTTCTAGGAATATATATAGGGAGATGAAAACATGACCTAGGATTTTTTGAATGAAAAAAATTAATATCAGTATTCTTAAATATATTTAATATAATAATATAATAAATAAATAGGATAACATAAAAAAAAATCTCTTTTTATTTTAATTTTTTCCTTTTTTTTTAGAATTTATTTCTTAAAATAATTTAAAATATTTTGGATTTTATTTATTATTACTATCAACATTCTTAAATACATTTAATATAATAATATAATTAATAAATCTTATAAAAATAATTTGCCTTTGAATTTAAATTTTATACTCTTTTGTTTAAGTTTATTTCTTAAAAACAAATTTACAATATTTTCATTTTTAATATTTTTAATCTAATATTACTGGGGAAAAAATTAAATTAATTTTTTTTTACAAATTTACTTAGATTATCTACAATTAAAAAATATACAGGTCACTTCCCATTTTGATTCCTGTTCCTTTTAGACAGCTTCAGTATTTTTATTTTTTATGTGTCAAATCTAATATTACTAGGGGGAAAATGCAACTAAATTTTTTTTTTTTCCAAATTTACCTAGGTCATCTACAATTAAAAAATATACGAACCACTTCCCATTTCGATTAAACTATTCATTTTAGGCGGAGGGAAATTTATATGTTACATATTTTATCTATTATAATGTTACCAATTAAATATTTAAACAATTAATTACAACATTTTAAAAATCAAGTAGTTTTCTACATAGAAAAAACCCTAACGCAATGCACGGGCAAGCATACTAATTATACAACGCAAAAAACTCATTTAGAACATATTTGATATATTGTAGTTTCAATAATTAAACATTAAAATAACTAATTATAGGGCGAAAAAAAATTAACTTTATTTCTTGAAAAAATAATTACAATATTTTTATTTATAATGTGTCGAATCTAATATTACTTAGAAAAAAATGCAACTCATAAAAAAAAAATTACCTGCATTATCTGCAATTCCAAAATTATCGCTTTCCATTTCGATTATACAGATTTTTTAAATTATAATTTTACTAATTAAATATTAAAATAACAAATACAATATATATAAAAACAATCAATTTTTTATATAGATAAAAAAAACCCAGCGCAGCGCGCGGGCATATCACTCGTTCTATTCTATATGCTATGACCCGATTCTACCTCCAATATGTAACCCCCGGTGAAAAAAAGTAAAAAGTAATTAGACTAAGCTCTAAATTAAATGAAAGAAAAACATGTGGGGGTCAATGTGCAAATAAAATAAAACTTTGGGGCAATGGTACAGTAATAAGTAAAAATAAAAAATGGCATTGGAAAACCATCTTTTACCTGAAAGAAGTTGTAATTAAAGATATCAATACAAGCTTAACTTATAAGCAAGCCAGACAATATAATCACATATGATCAAGAGGTCATTAGAGAATATTGAACAAGATTATGTCGAATAGATTAAGGGGGTGTTTGAAAGTGTTTTTAGAAAGTGTCTATGAAAAAAATTGATTTTTTTTAATTTTTCATTTTACATTAAATTTTTTTAGTATTTTTAGATTATTTTGACGTGTTAATATAAAAAATAATTTTAAAAAATAAAAATATCATTTTGATGTATTTTTAAACGAAAAATATTTTAAAAAACAATCACAATCATGCTCTCAAACAGACACTAAACCATGCAATGCAGGGGTCAAAGAGATTTTAAGATGCGTTATCGTTGTTGATTTCTATCGTAATCTTTTGAAGGTTTTAGAAATTAAAATCCTAAATTCATCAAAGATAAATGATTTAGATGTAAATAATTTTGCAATCTCGTATCAAATAACAAATATTTAAGCAGGAACAATTGCAAATTATTTTCAACATTATAAAAATCAATTTTTTTTTCAGTGCAAAAACTCTAAATTGCACGAACAAAAATTACCAAAAAGGTCCAAGTAGACATCAATTTCAAAAGAAACAAGTGACATTAGATTCATATTTTACAAACACCTTCTAATCCAGTTATATATATAATTGTGATATACGAGGATATTATTAATTTATACATTAAGTAAAATCTATGTATTTTTTTAAATATATTATCTTATTAATTTAATGAATTATTAATTTACCATATTAATTCCAAGTTAAAATCAGCTATTTTTTAATTGAGATTATTAATTTAGCGAGATATTAATTTTTTTTGGCTTTTAATGTTGTTTTTATGTATTTATTTCACACGCTTTTGATTAATTGATGGAGATTTATTCATTTTTGTCTTTTAATTATCTAAGATTTGATTTTATTCATTGAATAGACAAGGTCCTTCACTTAATCCGACTCCATCAAAGAGAAAAGAGCGGATCATGATTACGGGTATTCTTGATCGGAGCCGGTCTACAAAACCCATTCCGGCGCGATCCATTGCCACCTCTGCAAACAAGCAATTAACAAGAAATCCGTTAGCAAGTGGATGTAATGGTTTGGAGACAATTGTGGAAAATCAAGGGACCGGTTTGAACATTAAGGAAAGTAAAGGGGCACTAAAGTCTAAAACAGAAAGTCAGGACCCCAAAAAACCAGGACATAATAAGAATCACGGGTTTAGGGTTTTGTATCCCCCCCTCCATCCTCTCTCCATGTTTGTACTGGCGACGTGAAACTGAATACCGTAAAACAATGCCGCGAACTACGACATTAGAGTGCCCTGGTTGCCCTCCGCTTCGAGCTCTAACTTTTGACTCACTTGGTCTCATCAAAGGTTATACACAATCAATTTCTCTTTAAATAACTCATTGAAGTAAATAACCGGTTTCGATTCTTATTGTTTTGATATTTGATATCTGATTATAGTGATCGAGTCTCGTGGTGAAAGAGGAATACCTCAGGTTGTTGAAAGATGGGGTGTTCCTGATTCCTCCAAATGCGTGCTCGCTGCTTCCATTGATGACCGTAAAAAGGACCCTGTATGTGTTACTCTTTTTCTTCATATCTTGAGCTGGAACTTGTAAAAATATGCCATTTCATATGTTTTGATTTCTGGGTTTTTCTTTTTAGTGGAGTTAATGTGTCACAGCCATGCTTGTAATACATGCGTGGTGGACGTGCTGATGCTTTACGCATTTATTATATGTAGTAAAGTTATTGTCTTAATAGGGTGTAATTTTGTTTGCAGTTATTGGCTGTTGCAAGGAAAAACGGAGAGGTGAGTTATTAGACTCTGAATGTTGAGGAAGGAATGCAGTCTAGTTACGGGTACTTAACAGTGGTTCTAGTGTCACTTTAGCTTTGCTTAGTTGTTGCTATGGATAATGTGTCACAGGTTGCAGTACTCAACCCGCTTAATGGGGATATCTGTGTTGTGTTTTCTATCGACGTCGAGGATGGTGCTCAACCTGAAGATGATGCTATTGCTGGTTTGCATTTATTCAAGAGAGAGAGATCAACCGGGTACACTCCAGTGTTTCTTTTTCAGAGTCTAACCATTTGAAGTTTATGGTTACTGGTATTTATTACTACTAGTAGTTACTGATATTGGGTGTGTTGATTATGTGTAGATCATGTGCTTTGCTTACATGTACAACAAAGGGAAATGCAAGCATGAGGTCCATTGAATTTGATAAATCAATGGCTGATGATGCCAATATAAGTGTAATGAAGACATGGAAAGTTTGTGGTTCTGGTAATGTCTTATGTTCTAAAGTGGATGGAAGTGAAAATTATGCAGTGTTTGGAGGGTGAGTATCTCCATTTGTGGCTGTACAAAATAATATTTAGACTTGAAGTTTAAGTTCATTAGTGGCATGATGGCTTTTTTGTTTTCTGATGCAGGAAAGGTGTTGAAGTTAATCTATGGGATCTTGAGAGTTCTACTAAGATTTGGACTGCTAAACCTGTGAGCCATTTTTCTAGTTAAATAATCTAAATCAAGAGAGAGAGAAAAAAGTTATTCATATACAAGCATTTTTGTACCTGTCCTCATGTCAATTTCAATATTATTGCTTTGTGCAGCCTCCTCAAAATAGCCTTGGAATATTCACCCCAGCATGGTTTACATGCACAACATTCCTGAGCAATGATGATCACCGTAAATTCGTTGCTGGCACCAGCGGTCATCGGGTAATCTTTCCATAACAAATACTCGGAAAAATATTGGAGTAAGGGTGTCATCCACAAAGTCAAAATGCAAACTAAGAGATTCTCCAGGAAAACGTTTTTACTGAAACATTTTTACCCATTCTCTCTTGCTTTTGCAACTTTGCACGGTTATAAGGAGCCATTGTCAGTTTTTTCATCTGGTTGCTGCAAAAAATGGCGATATAGCAATATAGGGATTTAGAGATAACTTTTGGTGAATTTGATTAGTTTCTGCTTTTGCTAGAATCATATTATGTTTGGAATTGTTATTGTGCATAATTAGTCATTCACTAACAGCTAAAGAGTTCTCCAAACGACTCAATCCTATATAACTTGATATTTGTGGTCCACCTAACAGGTCCATTTATATGATACCTCTGCTCAGCGCAGACCTGTCTTGTCATTTGATTTCAGAGAGACCGCTATTAAGGCAGTTACTGAAGATCAAGATGGCCATACAATCTATGTAGGAAATGGGTCTGGTGACCTTGCTTCTTTTGACATGCGAACAGGTACATGCATCTATTCGTACTTTCAGCACTTTAATGCATATCTATTGTGTTCTGCATCCTGCACTTCCGGTTGTAACATCAAAAAATATCACTTTGAGTGGGTACTACCACTTTTGCAATCATCCAATAGTTTCTTGTGAATGGACCAAGATTTCCTTCTGAAGAGGTTAAAATATGTAGTTTTCTTACTAAAAGCAATGATTTTTCATGATGCCCTGTTTTGTGCTTGTGAATTATGGATCTAATAGGAGTTTTGCACTTCAATAAGAGGTGATAGTCAAATAATTTTATTTGACCTACCAGTTTTATCAAAAACAGAGTGGGTTTGGCCTTTGCATTGAATTGTGTTTGCCTTACATTAAGTTCTGCTCTAGAGTTTGGTTGGCCTTTATTCTAGCACTTACATGAAGTAGTCTTAGTGAGATAAAATTTATAATTATTCTTTTCCCTTTTCCCTTCGTATTTAATTCTATGCAATATGTGTGGATTGAATGGTCAGAAGATGAGTAAGAATTCAAGGTGTAGAATCTCCTTTGTCCTTTCCTTGAGTGGAAGATGAATTTTGAATCTGTGAGTTTCAAGATGAACTATTAGCTGGGGATATTTTATTTATTGAACTCGTACATAAATGTTTAGATCAAAATAACCATTATCACAAACAATGACAACATCATCATTAAATACAATTGCAACTATACCATTCTCTTTAATCTTGGCTTCATCTTTTCCTTTTTTATCTCTTTCATATTTTCTATAATCTTTTTTAATATACCCAAGCTTGTCACAATAATAACACTTAATTCCCTTCCTTGACCGAGATCCCTCGCTTGGCTTCCTTTTGTCTTTTCTATTGTCGGATTCTCTAACTTGCTTACCGTAAGAAAACGTGCTTTGACTTCTCTCTCGATTTCTGTAACAAGTGCATGAGACTCATAAGTGCTTGTCTTTTCCTCCCTTTCTTTTCATTGAGAATGCTATCCTTCAGTGTTTTCAAATTGATCTTTCCATTCAGAGTAGAATTGCCAAGTGGCACCATCAAAGTCTCCTAACTATCTGACGATGATCTCAATAGGATTAGTGTTTGCATCTCATCAGCTAACTCAAGATTCATCAATGATAGCTGATTTAGGAACCCTTGGAATTCGTTTATATGCACTGAAGCATCTTCACCATCTTTGCACTTCAAATTCACAAGGTCAATAATCACCAAAACCTTGTTTTCTGCACTCTCCTTAGCAAAGGTTTCTTCCAAAGTCTTCCAAACTATATAGCAGTCATGCTCTTGAGAAATATGATTAATGGGCTTTGAAGATACCCGTTTTCTAACATTAGCGGTAGCCTTTCTATTAAGCCCATTCCATTGTGCATCATCCATTTAATCAGGCTTTATTCCTTTACATTCAAGCGGCAAAGCCAAATCATTGCAATATAAGTGATCCTTCATCATTGTTTTCCATAGAAAATAATTGGAGGAGGTGCGCTTTATAATGCTCAAATCTTCCTTTTCCATTTTAACTGCACAAGGAATTCAATTTACACAATCAATGCTTTGATACCACTTTGTTGGTAAACCAGGAACAACTGGAAACCAATTTTACCAAATCACAATTCACAAGTCCTAATCCTTTTTCCTCTTTGTACAATAAAAATTAGGATCAAATAATTAATAAAGTAAACAATTACACAAATCAATAACAAGATTTTTATGTGGAAAACCCGATGTAGGAAAAATCATGGGACTGTAGTCCACCAAAAACTTCCACTATCAACAAATAATGGGTTTTCACAATTGTTCTTCCTCAAATTTAACTAAGGCCCACAACATGCATATCATCAAGAACACAACAAGATTAAGGGAGAAGTATTTGAGGAGAAACTCACAACATTGACAACCTTGTTTTTTGCCAAAAAGTTCAACTTATGCACCACAAATCTTCGATTCAACCGTTAGAGTAACGTGTTTAGAAGTTGTTGTCAAAATCTCAGCCTGATCCAACGGTTAATGAGTTGGAAACGAAGACAAATAGTTTAATTGTCTCTTCTCCCTTTCTTTCTCCTATGCTCATTGTTTTGTTTTGCTCACTCTTTTTAATTCACTATTGTCGCTACAATAGTTATTGTGTTTTTAATTCAAAAGAATTGTAGAAAGTGTAAAAGAGATAAAAAGGGCAAAGATGAAGACAAAATGGCATAAATGCAGCTGTATTTGATGATGATGTTGTCCTTGTTTGTGATGATGGTTATGCTAATCTTGTATGTTAGGATACCACTTGGGTTGCAGATTCAGCCACTTGTTACCATGTTACCCTCTGACGTGATTTACACATCCAATACTGCTGGTGACTGTGTAAAAATCAAGTCGGGGTGTAACATTGTAAAAAGCTGTTGAATCAACAACCCAGGTGATATCTTGGCATACAACATTAACATAATCATCATCACCAACAATGACAACATCATTATCAAATCCAACTGCTTCTTTGCTCTTTTTATCTCTTTTATATTTTCTACAATCATTTTGAATAAAAAACACAATGACTATTGTAGTTGTAGTAATGAATTAAAAAGAATAAGCAAAACAGAGAGCACGGGAGAAAGGAAGAAGAGTTTGAACTGTCTGTCTTCGTTTCCAGTTCGTTAATTGTTAGATCAGGCTGAGATTTTAACAACTTCTAGCCATGTTACTCTTCATTCTGAACGGTTAGACCAAAGATTGATGGTGTATAAGCTGAACGTTTTGTCAAAAACCAGGGCTGTCTGTGTTGTGAGTTTTTCCTCAAATACTTATTCCTTATTCTTGTTGTATCTCAAGAATAGTTTGTTCTTGATTATATGCACGTTGTAGTCCTTAGTTAAATTTGAGGAAGAACAATTGTAAAAACCCGTTATTTGGTGATAGTGGAAGTTTTTGGTGGACTACAGTCCCATGATTTTTCCTGCATCGGGTTTTCCACATAAAAATCTTGGTGTTGATTTGTGTGATTGTACAAAGAGGAGAAAGGATTAGAACTTGTGATTTGGCAAAATTGGTTTCCGGTTGTTCCTAGTTTCCTCGTGGAAAGTGGTAATCTGACTCCAGGCATCATGTAGCTAATATAAACTGGTATTGTCTAAATCAAGTTCCTGCTGTATAGAAATTTATGTTATTTAAGTTAAAATTTAATTTAAGCCTCTTAATGTATGATTTCATCCATTAGTTTGGAGGATTGCATGACTGTCTTTTCAGTTGTTGTTATCATGGAAACACAAGGACAATTACACGTGCTTAAATCTACTGTGGATGATTTTATACACATTTGTTTTATTGCAAAAACAAGGAACCTGTATTTGATTCCAGTTTGTGTTTTTGTTAATATGGTTCTTTTATATACATTATTCTTTGTATAATTTGAAAATGTCCATTGAATTCATTTTTAGACAAGCTTCTCAACACCATCAAATCAAATAGCTCACAATTTTGAATTATAATCAAAGCAAGCATAGGCTCAAACCATTTCTTGAGTTTTATGCCATGCTATTTTAGGCTTGCGACTTTTTAAGAGCCCAGCTAATCAAAAGGAGCATGCAGCAAAATGAACTAAATAGGGTTGTTTTAATGTCTGGTTGTCTTGCCATGTCTGGAATCCACTAATTAGATCCTCTTCTTTTATGTTTTGATATATTTGTATACAATTGTTTTGTTAACTATTCAATAGTTGTGAATTGGGCTGAATTTTGTTGTTCTGAAGCCAGTTTGGGTGCCTACTAACTGTTCCTGTCCTCGATTAACTTTATCCTCTGAATGTTTCTTCCTCCCCATAATTCTGTTAACATGGGATATATCATTTTCTCAGGGAAATTATTAGGATGCTTTATAGGGAAGTGTTCTGGAAGTATTAGATCTGTGACCAGGCATCCAGAGCTCCCTGTGATAGCATCATGTGGTGAGTATATTGAAGATTTCTTCACTTTATCCTTCTTACAGACAAAATTTTGACTTGGTGCCCTGCGCTGTTAGATGTGCAGCTTCCCTTTTTCCGTGGCCAAAATTTTCTCCACTAATTATTTTCTTTTTCTTAGGTTTGGATAGCTATTTGCGTTTGTGGGATATAAAGACTCGTCAACCTCTTTCTGCGGTATTTTCTTGAGCTTAAATCCTATCAAGTCTTATCTAATTTATCTGCTGTACACTTTATTTTTTTTTACTCTTTTCCATTTAGAATGATATTATATTAGACTTAATGTTTGTTTTGGATTTCTTATATCTCAGGTAGTTCCTTCCTAATGGTAAAACCATTTGAATTAGAAATTTTCAATTTTATTTAGAATAAGAATGTTGCACATGGCTTTATTTGGTACGGCTACTTGATTTATATGGCCTATTTCTACTTGAAAATTATTATATATTCCAATCATTTAATCAAACCATATTATATGATGCAGGTTTTCCTGAAGCAGCACCTCACAAATGTTGTATTTGATTCCAATTTTGTTGACAAAGGTTGGTTTTCCCTTTCTTTGCACGGGTTTAGATAGTAGAGTAGTATCTGGAATATTTGGCTGCTTTCCCAAGAAAATGTTTTTTTTAGGATGAAATTCACGTTCCAAAAATTATTAAAAACTTAAAAAATATCATGTTACTAGTTGATTATAACAACTTTGATCCTTATTTTTTTTATTGATATATTGTTTTTTCCAGTTTTATCCCATAGAATTTGATTTGATTTGATTTTTATATCATATTTAATCTTCATTCTTTTAACTGTTATTTTTCTTATCTTTTTCTTAACTGGGATTTTTTATCCATTAGATTTGGTTCCCACTCTTTTGATTGCTATTATTTTATTTGAATTAATTTATGAAAATGATTTTTTTTATAATCTCATGCTCTTTTAACCTTTTTATCTCAATTCTTTTGATTGAGATAAAATTGAGATTTGATCTCAATTTAATTGCTATTTGTTTTATTAGAAATAATTTATGAAATTGAGATTTTTTTTTTCCATATCTCCAATTTTTTTATCTGTTAGTTTTGATCTTTATTTTTTTTTAAAAAAAAAACTAAAACATTAATAATTATTTTTCATTTTATTTTCCATGACATAATCAGAGACAATGTTTTTCAATTTATTTTCCATAACTGTCAAATATAAAATAATTTATTTTTTCAAGAAATTTTTTTCCATGGAAATAACTTTCCAAAAGAAAACTACTTTTATTAAACAAACAAAGTCTTGGTCCCAACATCAGGCTAGCGCCTTGTCTATCTTATAAATAAGTGATATTTATTTTATCAGTGAAGTGATTTTTCTCAACACTGATTATTATAGTCCTTAATGTTCTAGCAGAAATTGTGGCAACAGCACAAAACGTGGATGGCATCCAAACTACCGAGATCCAAACTGAAGATGAGATTGGAACATTGCCTATGAAAAGAAAGAAAGCATCTAAAGAGAAGAGAGAGCAAAAGAAGAAACCTGAAGTAAAAGAAGAAAGCGCGGTGATGAAATCCAAGAAAAAAAGCCGGAAGCACAAGACAGAGAATGGCGAAGTAAATGAAGAAAGCGCGGTGATGAAATCCAAGAAAAAAAGCCGGAAGCACGAGACGGAGAATGGCGAAGTAAAAGAAGAAAGCGCAGTGATGAAATCCAAGAAAAAAAGCTGGAAGCACAAGATGGAGAATGGTGGTGGCACCTGAGAGTAGCGTGTTAAAGAGCTGGGATCACACTTTGCCATTTAGAAGACATGGCGGCATCAGATGGCCGCTGCCGCATGGTTTCCTGCGAGTGAAAAGGCACAGGAACATAAGGATGCTTTGAGCTCCCCCAGGTAGAGACGTTATTGTAATGAGAACATCTCTGAGACTGAGGCAGAACAAGGCCTATACAATTCTTTGCTAAAGATTTCATACAAGGAATTCTCAATTCGAGGCAAATCGAAGCTCATTGTAACGCTTCATTTTGTGATTAATCAATTTTGTGAGAGAATTCATTATGATTAATTAGTTTTGTACCATGATTTTACTTTGTAACGCTGCAGTTTTTAAAACACCTTTGTAAAAGGGGCGATATTCCCAGAGTGCTTCATCAGCCGAGGCCAACAAAAACAAATATGGGTTCGGAGATAAACGATGAAACAAAATAGGGGCAAGGGGGGAGACCTGATAGGTCTAGAAAATATTGCTCTGCTCGAGCTATCCCGGTTCAAACTCTTTCGAAATGAATTGCAGGAACTACAAGCTAACTAATGGTTTCGAATGTGTAAATGATTGATGAACCATAATTTTATTACCCCTCCCGGCCGAGAGAAACAAGCTGTTGTATGGTTATACATGTGGCAACCTCAGATGAACGTTCATCATGGGGATTTGAAGCAAAAAATTACAACAAATTTCTACAGAAATGACAATAACATCGACTGGAAAAGCAGTTGCATCAGTTTACTGCGATTTGGTTTCCTCCATTTTCTCCGACAAAAAGTACCTATAAGAAAAAAATAAAGAAACAAATTAGTGTTATGCCCTGGAATATTTACATGTAACAGCAATGCTATGATTCAACATCAAAAGATGGAAAGTGAAGATAAGAATAAATGCCTACTGGCGTGAAATTCAGCTCATACAATATAGCATTAAAAGTGTTCAGCACAGGACATATTTCGAAAGGTGTATCAGTTCAGCACAGAGAAATGAAAGTATCATCCAGTCTGAAATTAAACCATCCCTTCTTTGTCCCGTGAGGCTCCTATCCTCCAACACAATGGGTGACTCGGCAGATCTAACTATCATTGGTAGTAGAATATGCAAACAGGAATATGACTCCACACAATACTAGAACATGTACATTGCGATTAAGAACAGTTTAACTCAGTAGAAATCACGGCCAAAGTGACTCACCCCTGACCCTTTGCCCAACGGGACAATTGATAGAGCTGCACAGTCTCATTTGAAGCATGGCATGCTAGAAGTAGATAGTTACGAGGCCGTACCATCCATGCAAACCTCATTAGCAATGCCGAACAGACACACATAGCTGAAGCGCCATTAACAGATATTAGAACCTCAACCATCCACACTACAATTCATAGAAATTCAACACCAGAATTCCTTTACCTCCTGTCATGTTTCCTGAAATCATTTCTGGGGGTTTTTCCATATCCGCCAACCCCTGTTGAGTAGATCAGATACTATCATAATAAGTCACAAAGCATTGAAATCTTGTATGAACATAAAACTTATATAAAAGGGATATCTGTATGATCAAAACTGGAAAAAAAATTAATACTAAAAAAACATACAGCAGCAACAAATCCCCAGTTGGCAACAGGTCCCCAGAAGTGAGTTGTCTTCGGACCAACAGGACTGTCCAAGAATGCTCTGAAAAAAGCAGCCATTGAAAACAACTGCTTCCTCTCAAGAACCTCTGCAATACTTGCAAATCAGCAACAAAAAATCAGATAATCCAACACAACAAATGCGGAGTAAGAAATAAAACATCATATTATCAAAACCCTACTCGGCCGCAAAATCAAACTGATAAAAAAAATAATCAAAACTATACTGTCCTAGATAAAGTTACAAGGGGCATCAAAATGCACCTAAAATTATACTAATATTTTCTTCTCTTTTTTTTCTCAAAAAAAAGAGCCACTTTAACACAAACTTCACATCAAACGTGCTTGATAGAATCAGAATCTGTTGTGATATTTTAAGATTAAAATAGCACTTTGGCATAAATAATGCAAAAATCCAATGATTAAGAAACATCATTAAATGACATAAATGAAGCGATCGGTAGAGCTAAAGGTGATTAATCAGTAGTTAATAAATCCGAAAATATATTTTAAATTAAAAGAGTGAGCATAAGAAAGCGTACCAGAAAGAAGATCGCCAAAGAAGCTGAAGATGACCGGAGAAGCAAAATCAAAGATAGAGGGGGAGAGTGAGGTCTAGGCGTTGAAAAGATCAAATGTATAAAACAGACATTGATGTAAGCTAGCTCAGTTAACTTGATTAAATAATTCAATAAAAAATACATAAAAAACAACGAAGACAAGAATTTAATAAACAGCCATTAAATGATAAATTTAAAAACATAAAAAATAAAAATTTGTAATAAAGAACTGTTACATTGGAAGTCAATCATGAAAACAACAAAATAAAATAACTTAAAATTTAAACAAGCTCTCTATGGATATATATTTTTCTCTTTCAAGAGCATGATTGTAATTCTACTATTCATTTTTTTTTTAAATAAACAAAAAAGTCCTTTACAATAAACATCATTTTTGTTTTGTTTTTGAGAGTAAAAGAAAATACATTGTTAAAAAAAAAAAATTCTGGATCTTTTTGTCTCCAATCAATTTTGCAATGCCAAAATAGTCCGTTTATTTTTAAAAATAAATCAAATCTTTAAATGACTTTGTTTATTTAATATAGAAGGTATTTGGGAGTGTGGTTATATTAGAGGTTGAAAAAAAACTATGATTTTGGTGTTTAGTAATATCTGAGAAGTTGAAAAATTATTGTGGTCCCATCTCAAAAAGTTAGACAAACTGGGATTCATGAAAAATAGCAAGTAGCTGCTTTTCGTGCGTCTCTTCTTTGTTGTTTAACTTCAATTTGCAGTGTGATTTTTTTATCATCCCAAAAATATTACCGTTAATATTAATTAAAAGAATTTACTCCACTCTGTCCCTCACTGCCTCACCAAAATTAATTCATCATCTGCCTCCCACTCCTCAGAATCGTCCCTCATTCTCCCTATCTCCTTTCCACCCTTCCGTCCCTCAAACTCATCAAAACTGTAAATATACATAAAACCATCTCAATGGGATGGTGGATTTGTTAAAAGGATAAACTTCATTTTTATTTTTGTTATTTTTTACGCCATATGGTGCAAAGAGATAAGATAAAACGGGAATGTTTCAAAATTATTATTGTTTTTTTTTAAAAAATGTGTGTATATATCTATGCTCTTTAAAGTAATTTCACAAGTTAAAAGCAAAAATATTTTTCATTAACCTCAAACTCAATCACAGTTTTAACCAAACACTACAAAAATTATTTTGAATCACAACTAAAAAACTTTTCATGAAACTGCTTTTTTAAAATCTAAATCATAAAAGTAAAATCAATACTAAACACACTCATAATCGGAGCATGGGCCGTCTTTATGTGGTATTATATCAAAATAGTCCATTTAGTTATGAAAATCATAAATGACGTCGTTTATTTAACATAATCAGATCAATAACAGTTTATTTATAAAATTGAGATGAGAAATTGAAAAATTAACTAATTTACAAACAAATATCAAAATACAGGTTTTCATGAAAATTTACTATGGACAAAATGGTAATACATGAGTTGGTGCACATTTGGAAACAAAGAAAAAGGACAGCAATTACAGTGGCATACAACGTCGGTCTACTTGTTGAGTAGCTCAAAAAATTGGTGTTTGGTGCTTGCACATGCATTCAGGAACTGGATATGCAATCACATCTCGGTCTCTCTTGTTCGTCCTTGGCTCAGGTTGGCCCTGAGATTTCTTGTGCAGCATCCTGATGATGCTTCCGAATTCATCAGATGAAAACGTGGAGTTTTCGAACACAGGAAGCATGGCTCGCTTGTTAGGCCTTATGTGTTTCTTATGACCAGCATAAGCACGGTGGCCCTGTGAAGTTGAAAACAGATATTAAGTAGAATTCATTTATAGAATTATTTGCATCAAATTTTGCAGGCTCTTACCTGCATGACTCGACCAAAGTTTCCCCCATGGGAAGGTATAAAGACGTTGCTGCTTAATGAGATGATGTAGTCTATAGCAGCCAGAGCTGAGGCCTTGTCGATAAATGGTGACAGCTCACCTCCTTTTGCCAGTATCTCCTTTGTCATTACATTTGGAAATTCGGCAACCAGTGGCTGCAGAGCCAGGATGCCACCAAATGGCTCTCCTCCAGCAATGTATATTCGAGCAGTGGTTGGTGCTCCTAAAGCCTTTAAAAACCTGCAGTAATTCATCTGTCTCCGATTATAGTCTGAAAATGAAGTTCCCTCTTTAGACTTCAAACTTATGTCAGTGATTTTTACCTTGCAATTTCTAGTGCACTAAGGGGACATAGGCCAGCAAGTCTTCGCCGGATAGGGTTCATGTTCAGCCTTCCAGTGAGGTATTCAGGTTGAGACTCCCGTGATTTGGCGATGATTTTGTCATATTCTGGGCCTAAACTGCTGAGACATCCACTTCTGACCCAGATGTCCTTCTCTAACCTGAGATGGAGGGCAATATATGGACCTTCAATCCACATTCTCTTTGAAAGCATATTCCCAAGATCCTGTATTGGTGCTGCAAATCTCAATGCATGGAAGGCAACCTGCAAATCACAAGACATTTCCCTTGAAGAAAATTATGGCAGCTTCAGTGGTACTTATGGTTCGGGATTTTCTACCTGACGGGGATTCAATGTTGACCATTACCTTGCATCGCAGCTTCTGCAGATCGGGGGGAAGATTCTTGGAAAGTTTGGAGTCTAATGCTTTTAGTATAAGAAGGCCTTCTTCATTCAGCTACAGGAACCATTATAAAAGCATAAGAAAAGAAAATTGTCTCTCTACTGAGGTATACTGCAAATTGTTATTCTGCTATCTTAACAATTTCAGTTGTAGAAAATTCCAGCATAAACTTCTGATTCAACCTCTTAAACCCATAGTCGTTTCAAATTGGAAACTAAGCTATCATGGTTTAATACAGTAAAGGCGAGGCATTTTATGCTTTTTTAACAAAAAAAAAATAGCACACCAAGAGTTATACCCTGCGCTTACCTTTCTGGAGAACCTGGCACGAATCCAATATGGTGAAACATCATAAGGAATTTGGTTTTCAATGGACTGCCTTGACATCAAATGTGTGGAGGGAAGGGACGATACGATTCGTACATCGGCTCGTAAAACTCTCTTGAAATGCTCAACATCGAAAATCTCCGAGAATTCACTGAAATTTTGGAAACAGACAGTATCAAAGGACAGCTCATACATTTTGGATTGATCAGAGTTCAAAACTGAGTGATCAAATATGAGAGAAATCAATGCCCTGTATTAACATCATTGTCACTGAAATACTTTCACGAGGATATAAAGAATCTTTTGAAGAGAGAAAACACAACACGGATACTTGGTATCAGAGAGAAATCCATAAACAGGAATGTTTCAGTGAAAAAAATCAAGAAATGACGGTCACATAATCGACAAAGAAAGTAGGCAATCCTCAATTTCTCATTAAAATCAGCAGTTAACAATGTCTTAAGGAAATATACAGCACGGAGAAATCCTGAACATTCTCCGAGTTACCTCTCATCGCCCCAAATTGGATTAACCTGCAAAACAGGAACAACCAAAGCTGCTTCGAGAATTCTTGCAATGACAACAGCATCAACAATCTGATTCCTCTGCTGGTTCAATCCCCCTGAGGCTACCACCACCAAGAATCTCCTTCTCTCCTTTGAAATTCTCGCAGACGCCTTTCGATACTTGAGATTAAAATCCAAGCATGGCTTGTACCCTTCTCCATCCGGTTGCTCCCAAAACTCCTTCTCCTCTTTTGACACATTGCCAGTAACTGGATGCAGTGGTAACGGCGCCATTAAACTCTTTGCCATTCCTGGCTCACCCTCCACATTCTTGGGAACAACAGAAGAGAGGGAGGTCAAAAGCATTGACGAAATGGACATAGACGGAAATGAAAGGGAAGATGGAGAGTTTATAGAACACGGATGTGAATCTTGAGAACTGGGTGTGAAGCCAAGAATGGAAACTCCAAGGAGAGTGAAGGAAACAAGAAGTGAAATTAAGCATAGAGCTGGTGGTGTCAAAAGTTTGTGGTGGTTTCTGGGGCTTTTCCTGGGAGAGAAAAGAAGAGAAGTGAACGGAGAGGCAGAGAGTAAGTGATAGACTGGTGATGGGGTCGATGTAAAGAATGGATTCCTGATGTTTCTTGATTTCGCCATTGAAGCTCTGCTTGAGCTAATTTCTTCGCAACTCGGAATATCTCGGCCCTTGTTTAATCGGGGTGACTTCTTTTTATGATTCTTGAATCAGTTACAAGAGCGGGAAAACTGCGGTTAAAAGACGAAGACGCCTCCTATTTATTGCAGGATTGAGAAGACCGTGAAAGGGGTCTTTCTGTCATTCTGTTAATAGGTAGTTAGATTCTGTTAATTTTCGCGGGCAGAGCAGGCCTCCAGTATACTACTTTTATTGGTTGATTGTTTATTAATTTATTTGAGTAATTAAATAATATCTATGCTTAGATATTTTTTGACAATTAATGTGGTGGTCTCTTCATTACATGGTGTGGGACCACACACACACAAAAAAAAAAACATTAATTTGAGAGAAATAATTTATATGATTTTCAACCGTGATAGCAAACAAAAATACGTTATATTGTTAAATATATTTGATGGTGCATTAAAAGAACAAACAAATAAAAAAAATAACCTGGCCGTTTTGTATCAGGCCCAACAGAAACCTTCTCAAAAAGCCCAACCAAACCCTCTTGTGAAAAGCCCAGTTGAACCCCTCCTTGAAAAATGCACAACCAATCTCTCTCCCAGTAGGCCCAACCAAAATCTCTCCCTCGCGCCTTTACCAGACCACAGTCAGTTATGGAACTGCATGTAAAGTTCTCATCTCTGCATGAAATAGCTACCATTTCCATCATTTGTTATTTCTCAATTAATTTTTTTATTGTTTTTTAAAATTATTTATCTTTAGAATGAAAAAAAATATTAATTTTCTTTTATGTATTAAAATATATAAAAAATTAATTTAAAATAAAAACAAAGTATTGTTTTGAATTCCAAAGCAAAACAGTCAGTAAAATATGAAAGATTCAATGAATTATGATATGTTGCTTGTAAACGGAGCATCATCATGTATGTGTATTGGGCCAAGCCCACAACACTATAATTTATTCCAAAATTTAATGATTTTTGACACTATATTTTAAATTTTTTGAAAAAAAAAAAAACTTTTTCTATTTTTATTTTTTGTTTTGAATTATTATTTTTATATATTTTAAATCATTTTAATATATTAATATCAAAAATAATTTTTAAAAAAATAAAAAAAATAGTATTATAATATATTTTTAAATAAAAATTATTTTAAAAAACAAATCATACCGGATCCCTCAGCCCAGCTAGCATTCTCTCGCCGTATTCACAGACAAATACATATACTCCTACGCTCAACACAGAATCAAGCTGATTTTCAAGCTACGAAGAAGGAAGTAATGGCAGATAATAACAAGAAGCAAGAATACTGTGTTGCCTCTGACCTCATCGACTTCTTAAACACTTCTCCAACAGCTTTTCATGCCGTCGGTAAGTTGCTCTCTCTCTCTCTATCTGATAGATTCTGTTTGTTTTAAATCTTTTTTATATTAGTTTGAAATCGAAATCCGTTTGATTGATTGATTGATTGATTTTGATAGAGGAGGCAAAGAGGAGATTGAGGAATGCAGGATACGAGCAAGTCTCAGAGAGACAGGATTGGGAATTGGAAGCTGGAAAGCGTTATTTCTTCACTAGGAACCACTCTACCATCCTTGCTTTCGCTATTGGTAAAAAGTATTCCTCCTCCTCCCTCTTCTTTATTTATTTCGTCGATTTTTATCATAGCAAAATAATTATTTTGTAGCTGCTAGGTTAAGCTCCTTTATTTGCTTCTTTACAGATTATATAAGACTAAAAAGTCAACTCTAATTTTTTTTAATTTATATCCTTTTTATAAAAAATGGTTTGTTTTTTACTTTTGAGCAATAAAATGTATGTCACCTTTTATATTTTGTATTTTTTTTAGAATATTGATGGCTAAAGCAAGGTCCTTTGTTTTGCTTCGTTTTAGTTGTTTATGAAATCTGGTTGCTGTTGTTGAGACAGGAAATGGATTGCATCAATTTTTATTTATTTATTACTGAAATGTTTTTCATTATTTTTATGTTTTAGATATGTAGCTGGCAATGGATTTTATATAATTGGTGCTCACACTGATAGTCCTTGTCCCAAGTTGAAGCCTGTTTCCAAGGTGATATTCGTATTGATTTTGCTTTTCTTTAAATTTTGAAGTATTTGCTGGTTTTGTTTGAAAATTGTGCGCTTTGTTGTGTAAGTTACTGAATTTGGTGTTTTGGGAATGGATCGACTTGGCAGGTAATGAAAGGTGGGTTTTTGGAGGTTGGGGTTCAAACATATGGAGGTGGTTTGTGGCATACATGGTTCGATCGTGACCTGACAGTGGCAGGGAGGGTGATTGTTAAAGAAGAAAAGGATGGTTCAGTTTCCTACTCACACCGGCTAGTTAGAATCGAGGAACCCATCATGCGTGTCCCTACAATTGCAATTCACTTGGATAGGTTTGGTAGCTAGACATTTTACTTTCTTTACTTGTTTGATCTTGTTTTATATGATGCTATTAATTCCTGGGGTTCTCATGGGCTTAGGATGGGGTAGTCTCATCTTACTTTGCTTGGTGTTATGGTATTTCATGCTGTTATGTTCTGAACAGGACTGTTAATACTGATGGATTTAAGGTTAACACACAGAGTCAACTTCTTCCTGTCTTGGCAACATCAATTAAGGTAATCTTTGAATCACACACATTTTAGGCATTTATTCTAGTTTCCAGAATTACAGTTCGAATTATGTTTCTAGCTGTAAAACAAAATAACGATGAATCAAAATATTGGTTAAAAAAATAACACTCATATAAATTGGGCATTAAGCATGATGCTCACAATCCTTCATGATTTATGAAATTTTAAAATAGATTCACTGAAACTTATCATAAAAAATCTTTAGCACAAACCTTGAGAAAATTATGTCCTACACTACAAAGGATTTTTTTGCTTTAGTTATTCGCTAGAATAAATTATTTCCATCCAACTTTTTCTTCAATATCTGTGAAGAACTATAGATTTCTGTGACACTCTAAAATATGTGTCTTAATATGGACCATATCTATTTTTTACAGATTGAACTTGAACTTGAAGCCACCTAATGCATTTAAAGAATTGATACTAAGAAAGAGAAAAACTTTGTTTGCCTTTTGAGCTCATAGATTACTGCTTGACAACTAATTATTGCTTTACGAACAGAAGTTAGTTATATGCTTCTCAGATTTCTGAGCAATAAGGCTAGATCGCTAGTAAGCATGCAATATTTTGGCTGCTTAATAGTGAGGAAGTGGATATTTGTTTAGAATACCAGTGTATGAGATGAAGTCTCAATATTATTGCGATATGTTCTGTTCTCTATTAGCAAACTTCTTTTTATAGGCAGAGCTCAATAAAGCAGTTGGTCCAGTTAAGAGCAAAGAAGTTCAAACTGATGGGAAGAAATCTGATAAAGGAGCGATTTCCTCAAAGCATCACTCACTTTTAGTAGAGGTTAGGCAAGAAAGTATTCTCTCTTTTATCCCTTTTCTGTTTATTTTGACAACTTTGATGTATGTTCCGATGGCTCTTCCGTTATTTCTTTCTTGTCTTCTAGATGATTGCAAATCAGATTGGGTGCAAAGTAGATGATATATGTGACTTTGAATTACAAGCATGCGATACTCAACCAAGTGTAATAGCTGGAGCTGCAAAGGAATTTATTTTCTCCGGAAGGCTTGATAACCTCTGCAGCTCATTCTGCTCTCTGAAGGTATTGCTTGTTACACGGGCTGTTGTTAGGTTGCAAATCATGATGGTTTGTATGAAATCAGGTCCTGCTTGCCATTCTAATTACTACTACATTTCCTTTCTATTATCTGACCACAATATTTTGCTGTTGTTCTATTGAACATAGAATGCCATCTCATGGTGGATTGTAGATATCATGCCGGTTTATGTGATATATCATTCCATTGCCCCTGGCTTTCTATCTCTCAACTACAAATTTGTCTGGTGCCTTTTGCTCTACTAAACACAGAACCTACAGTGTTCTCTCGTGTAGTGATTGAATCAAATTCAAAATTTCTTTGCGTGTGCTGAGTTTTAGGCATTGAATTGTATTCATTTTTGGCTAAAGTAAAGGGATTGTGTGGATTTCATTTTCCAATTGAAGTTTGAATTTGTCCTATTTGAATTTCAACTTCTTTTATATTTTGGAAGTTAGTATTGGTTATGGTAGAATGAGTCTCACTCTAGATAGTAAGATTAAGTTTGAATATGAGGTTTAGTGCTGTTTGTTTTTAAGCTATGTTATTATTTATATTGGTAGATTTAATTTTTTCCGCTAGCTTTATCTTTCTTTGGGTGGGCGAGGTACTGGATTAAAATTTTGTTAATAATCAGATCTGGTAATCATGTGAACAATTGTTACAAGTCCCGTTGACAACCTACTTCAGTTACATGTAATCCGGCAGCAAAATGGTTGCTATTATCCCATCTACATTTGTTGATACTTTTCACTTTTGCACAGGAGAAATGCTGGTCTTTCCTTTTAGAGTGTTAACCCACACAAACTGATTCTTGTTTGTGCCATGTCAATTTAATTTCAGGCACTGATAGATGCAACATCTTCTGAAAGCGAACTCGAGGATGAGAGTGGTGTTAGGATGGTGGCATTGTTTGACCATGAAGAGGTAGGATCTGATTCAGCACAAGGAGCCGGGTCTCCTGTGATGTTAGATGCTCTGTCACGAATCACAAGCGCATTCAACCCAGATTCCAAGGTGCTCTTTTTTCTGACTCTGACTTCTGCTTCAGGGAGAGAAAAAGAACTTAATAGTCACTATATGGGGGGAGTTCTGGGTTCTGAGCTGAGTTTATTATCTGAATGCTATAGTGTTAAAGGGATTAGTTTTGGTTTCTATTTTATTGGAAGTTATTCTATCCATTCATCTTAATTAGGAGTCTAAGTTGCAACGTTAACCAGCATATTAGTGTTTATTTCAAGTTTCACTGGTCTGGTTAATTTGGATAAGTGTGCAATAGTGAAATGATTCTTGTAAATTTCATACCTAAAATTTTGAGTTATGTTGATGTCGGTCCATCCCATAGAGACGGGCTATCACATCAATTGGGCTTATGGGTTTGACCTGCGTGGCCATGTAGAGGAACAAAATTTGGGGATGCTTGGTAAAAGGGAGTGGTATATTAATCTTGAAATTAAATCTTAGTTTCTTTCATATAATCATAATTGTTTCTTTTCTTTGATTTCTTTTCAGCTGCTTCCAAAGGCAATCCAGAGGAGTTACCTTGTATCTGCTGACATGGCACATGCCCTGCATCCTAATTATATGGTACATTGTCTCGTTGTTCATTTAGATGGGGTTGCTCTTTCAGACTGTTTTAACATGGGATATCTCGTTTCTAGGACAAACATGAAGAAAATCATCAGCCCAAGTTGCATGGTGGGCTTGTAATCAAACACAACGCTAATCAGCGCTACGCCACAAATGCAGTCACTTGCTTTTTATTTAGGGAGATAGCAACGAAGCATAACCTTCCCACCCAGGTCAGTTTTCTCTCAACTTGAATTATCATGATTGTGAACAATGATAACAAACCAAACTTCTGATAAGCAATGTTATCATTTGAATGGGATGAATTATTTTATTTTCTATAAGAATATGGACAAACATGGTTCTTTCCAATCTGTTCTCCATCATTTCTTTATAAACAATGTGATTTCAAGCATTGATGATGATTTGATAGTCAAATTGACGGGGGGAAATTGTCACCAGATACATTCCCACAATGATTTTTGAGTCCTTAATTCTTTCTACTCGGGGAACGAAATATATCTGTTATGAATCAAAATACAACAAATGGCTGCTCTGACTTGTGCTATCATTCTTCTCTTGGCATTTGGATTTTCTGATTTTTGCCTGCACGGAACATATAGCCAATAAAATAGAGATTGTATGTTTCCAGCATGGGTAGTAGTAATTCAGTAATTGGTAGTTGAATTAATTATCATGAAATCACTTCAAACACAGGATTTTGTGGTTCGCAATGACATGGGCTGTGGTTCAACTATCGGTCCGATCCTAGCTAGTGGTGTCGGGATTCGTACTGTTGACGTTGGTGCTCCACAACTATCGATGCACAGTATAAGAGAAATGTGTGCTGTTGATGATGTCAAGTATTCCTATGAGCATTTCAAGGCATTTTTCCAGGAGTTCTCTCATCTGGATGCCAAGATTACAGTTGATATATAGGTCAAACCACCTCATATATGCTGGACATTGCCAGCTTCATGAAGGAAACATCTGTCTAGAGTACGTTGTGCCCCAACCCTAATGTCGACTTGTATTAAATGATATTATACATTGTTGGATCGAATTGCGTTTTTTGAGGGGTGTCGTATTTTCAGTGACAATTAGACGATCTGCTCGTTAAGTCATATTTTCAGGGGTGGCATTTGAAAGAGTATGCTTCTGCATTTTGGCAGCTCTTGGAGGACAGTGCCGTGGAGAAGCACTTTCAGGCTGATCAAAACTCATCTGACTTTAAGCTTTTAACTCGGTAAACAAGTAGGCTTGGGTTTCTTTCACTTACTAATCCCAAACACTAATCCTAACTTTACGAGCTCTGAAGGGAATAGAGCCTTTTCGACAAGGGTGGTTATAAATGCTTGAACAATACTCGGAGAAGTATATAGATTCGAAGCAGACAGGAGCCCTGTTGCCGACTTTTAAAGGTGATGATGTATCTAATTTTTAACCGCAATAATAATAATAATAATAATAAAACTTGCTGCATAATAGCACCTCCACCAAGGTTCTTAAAATTGTTCTTTTTTACCGATATTAAAAATATAATGTAAAATTGAGTTGTAAAATCATAAATAATTTTTTTTTACTATATATTGATGTTTTCAGCCAAGAAATAAAATAACATTAAAATCTGATAAAAAGAATCAACAATATTATAACCAATTAGTTATCTAAATAATAATAAAAATATAGATAATATAAATTAAAAAATCAATAATATGAAAAATAAAATATCTAAAAAAAAATCTTAAACAAGCAAATAACTAAATAGTAGAAAATACGCAAGAATATAGTAAAAATTTGGTTGTTCTCATCATAATAAGTCTTAATGAATCTCTTTCAGGTTGCAAGTTAGAGTGTCTAAACTAGTAATTAACTAACATAAGTCTAATAATTAAAATAAAATATTAAACAATGTTTAACATACCAGAAAAATCTATATTAGAAATAATTATTCAACATTAAATAAATAATATATGATAATAAAAACACAGTTTCCTATCTAATTTTTTTTCATGTAGTTCGAATCTCTATTTCTCACAATTTTTTGGTAGATTTCAACTATTATTTTAACTACATAGTTTTCTCTCATTAAATTGCTTAATTTATCATATATATTTAAAAATATTGAGATATATGATTTTTATTTGTAGCTCCATGTGTCCAGAACACTACTCGGATATCTAGTTCAATATATTTGACAAGATCTATCTTGTAATTTTGACTCTTTAAAATAATATTTCTAATCTAACAATTTATCAAAATATATTTTTATGCATTTAAAAATTTTCCTATAAAATTTTAATTAAATCCAATATATAATTTAAAGAATATATTTCATCTTACAAAATTAATTGACAAATATTTTATGACTGAATTCAAAACTAACTTAGTTCTTGTCACAAATCTAGTAAACTCATAAAATCATATTAATTTTACTAATTTTACAAAAATAAAATTTAATTTTAGTAGTTTTCGAGTTTTAACCGATTTGGCATGTAAATACATGTCAACTCATACAACCTTATGATTTTAAGAGTTAGACTCGTGATGTTAACAGCGTAGACTGGTAAAGAAAGCGAAAATAAGGCAACCCTGTAGTATCTTTTATTTCTATGTGAACTCTGTTATTACCTCAATGCTAATGGCAAAAGGCAGCCGGCAATTTGCAAACAAAATAAAAGGGAAGCTAAATGATCAGCTCATGTGAAAACATGTTTGGAACATGAGAAAACAAAATCCGCTCAAGTCCTTGGGGAAATAAAATTTTAAGGGTAGAAAGGGCCCCTGTCTCACGAGGAAAGCACTTTCTTAACCTCGGTTGTAACCTCCTTTGGCGGTTTCTCTGCATGAAGCTCTGCGACAGCACCTTTCTTCTTGTAATAATCGATAACCTGCATTCCAGCATCCAGAATACCATCAGATTTCATCAGGACAGAACGCAGACATGTCAATGTGGCAGGACATGGGCAGGATTAAAAATGGAGATGAAATCTAGATGCATAGGCACATCGTATGGCTAAAACCAGAAGAGGCGATTCACGTGGCTTGATACCATCAACACTTGATAATCATCCTCCCTCAATGACTTTGATGTTAGCAGCAGTATTATACGGTAATTGTTCCCAAAAAACTAATTGAACTTCAGTGGGAGTTGTGTTATTCCCGTGGTGGTTCATGACCATGGTGAATAATAATTATCCCAAAACAATGAGTAAAGAAGGCCCGAGAATTAATGGCTGCGAGCACTAGTTGCAGTAGAAATACCATGTGATGCCTGGAGACTTGGCACTTGATAGAATTGAGTGAGAACATTTTATCGTGTTCATATGAAATAGCTTGTAAACTGAGCTTTCTCAGCCAAAATGACCTTTCTGTGCCTTATAAATAAAAATGATACCAAACACCCAAGAAAATAGTTGTCCTATAAGTAGGGAGAAGTGGATACTTTTAAGAAGAGATGGATCATCATCCCTTTTGTTGCGGGTGACTAGGTGATTGAATCCAACCCCATCTCATGTTATCAAAGGTAATGAGATAAAACCAGAAAGCTTACCGGTTCAGTTTGCTTGTGAAATGCCTCAAGCCTTGACTTCAGAACAGCTGCAGTATCATCTTTGCGTTGAATCAAAGGTTCTCCAGTTACCTTCAAGAAATCAAAAGAAGGAAGCCAGTTTGTGATCATACTTTCATCTACTGACTTGCAAAAACATTGACGCAGCAAGCACGGTGATCACTATGGAAAACATGTATAAGAAACAGTCTCAACCGTATTCAAATAACCTTGATTATTTAACAAATTCACAAACCAACACGCCCCAAATGCGGGTGCCAAATGGATTCCCTGTGAAAAAATTTCTTCTATCTTGCTTAAATTACCTAATACCACACCATTGATGTCTTGATCAAGGGTTGATGGCTATTTTACCTTCCCTTGACATATCCAGCCCCTTGTCAAACATATCGGACAATATTCTCTTGTTTAAATATTTTTCACGAATCACTTGTCCATAGACATTCTACAGCCACTTAGACTAAATATTTACAAGCCAGATCCATTGTTGGCCTAATCAACCTGTAAAAATAATATCAAGTGTAGGAGATCATAATTACCAAGAACTATTCACAATTGCTTTTACAGACTAGCATATATTGATATTTACAACAAATGTAACACCCTTTAAACAGTTTTTTTCCCCCTAAATTCTCCCATCATCAATATAGACATCTAAAAATCCAATTAAATAATACGAGATAACAAAAAAAATGCAAAAGAAGGATTAGTCATGTTCCCTTACATCATCAACACCAGGAGCCTTGGGAGGTGCAAATTTTGTATGGTAGGTTCTACCACTTGAAGGATGGATCCAGCGGCCTGTGATCCTCTCCTCCAAAATTGCATCATCAATTGCAAAATTAAGCACCCTATCAATTTTACTTCCCTGCTTTTGAAGCATGTCATCAAGCTGTGCACATAAAAGGTGGTTAGATACATCTACAGAAAAGTCAATTGAACATGTTCCAATGCTAAAAATATACAAAATCACACATTGAAGTGTTTATAATTATTCAAACTCACATATATATCATACAACTAGATAATGATACCTTCTGTGCCTGGACCACAGTCCTTGGAAATCCATCTAGAATGAAACCTTTCTGACATGAAGGTTTTTTCATTGCTTCATCTATAATGCCAACAACCAAGTCATCAGAAACAAGTTCCCCCTGAGATAACCATGTGAAGCACTCCATTAGTTAAATGCAGCAGAACTATGAAAAAATAAACAAAGATGAACCGTGAAAGATAAGAATGGTTGAAGATTCAACCTTTTCCATTGCCTCCTTAGCCTTGATACCAAGAGGGGTTTTAGCAGCTACAGCAGCTCTCAACATATCACCAGTAGCCAAGTGGCATAAACAGTACTCATCCTTAATGATTGGTGATTGAGTACCTTTTCCAGATCCAGGAGGACCTGCCAAACACAAAACTAAAACATTACAACCATGGAAGCTGATGGCCAAAGCCAGGGTTTGATTGACTGATTGGTTACAAGCAAACGAACTGGAATCAATTGAAAGTTTTCACCATATAATATGAATAAGCAAATATACATGTGTGTACTGAGGTGGTCAATTGCAGGGGCATTATGCAGCACACATGATATTATCATGGGATACACCATGGATTTTAAAGTTTATCCAAACAAGTAATTTTGTTCAATTCATTTCTCCCCCTAGTTGAATCAAATTCTAATTATTCACCGCACTTGTTTCAAAGTAGCTGTGTTAATTTGAAATATTAACTCCCAACTACGCAGACAATCTAAAATCCTTTTCTTTTCTTTTTCTTTTTTTTGAAACAAGCAAGATGCTAAAACAGGCAATCAGATAGAAACCAGAAAAAGATCCAGTTGGTCTGTTACGTGTTTCTGAGAAAGTTAAGAGATAGGAATTTTTGGGGCAAGATGAAAATAAGCCGAGACTAATTTTGGAGAAAAGATTATTCATACAGAGTTAACATAAAAGAAAATAAAAAGCTTTTGAAGCAAACAAATCAATCCAAAACTTTATCTACAAATGAAAAGAAAAGGGATGATCATGCCATTGTCTCAAAGCATTTCAACAGAAAGGAAAGACGTTAAGTTTCCAGATTAAACATATAAAAGATGATGAGTGAAGATCGATGTGGTGAACTCTCTGAATTCAAAGGGAAATTTTGCAAAACATTTTTTTAGAAATGGCCCCCTTATAACAAGAAATGTCAAAATTCCATCTTGTGAATCTCAGAACATTGACTATTGCCATAAGCATTGCAAATCTTCTTTCTATCACGCAGCATCATCAACCGTCAATTCAATTTTGAAAATATAGCCAAAGATTGAAATGACTTGACTGATGAAACAAAGCGGGCTCAAAGTATCTTAGAAAAATAATTCGAGTTTTACATTCACTTAACACCGCATCTTAATGTAATCAAAAGCACAACAACCTGAAATGGCCCCGTAAAGAAGGTTTTTTTAATATGTCTTCAAATTCCCAACTCTATGAAAAAGCAAAAGCAAAAACCCACTTCTCAACTAAAGCAACAGTAAAAAAAAACTCTAATTTTTTCTTTTTCCTATTCCTCAGTTACCTCCGCATCCAAGCAAACAGTTCATAATAAAAAAACAAAGAGAAAATAAAACATCTTAACACAAAAAACCCACGAAGAATTCTTGGATCTGAATGCACCCTGGAGTTAAAAACCAAGAAAGTCTAAACTTTAGGCATTGCAGTTCATGCTACATAAACAAAACATGGTGCGTAGTTTACTTGTAATGTGGAGAGAGAGAGAGAAAGTGTAAGAGTAATAAATGAGACAAACCGATGAGTATGAGACGCTTGTCGGGTTTATCAGAACACTTCATGCGACGGAGGAGCTCAGTCATGAGATCCAGTGATGGAACATCTTCCAAGTTTGATGCTGCTGCACTGCCTGCCATTCTTTTCTGGTAGAGAAGGGGTGTTAGGCTTTTAATGGCAGTGAAACAGAAAGCAGGGGAAACGGGTTTATAAGCAGAGGGGTGTGGCTGTGAATGGGAGAAAAGGTAGGTGTGTTTTGTGTTACCCGTTCGGACCTTCCTATGCTTCAACCTCAAGTAGTTCTAGTCTACTTTTAATCACTTCTCTAAATTACTCTTCTGCCCTCCTTTTTTCTCTTTATTTTTTTTCAACTAGAAAATTTTGTTTAAAAATATATTAAATAATATATTCTATTTTTTAAGTATAAGAAAATCAAAAAATAGTAATTTCACATTATCAAACAAGCTATCAAAGTTGTTGATATTTTTCTTATAGAGGAAAATGATATTTTTGGATTAATTGACATTAATTAAGAATAAATTTTTTTAAGATCATAAAAGTGGTCTTATTTGGAATAATTTAATAAATTTATGTATATTCTTGCCTTAGATCTTAAACCCAAAAAATCAAAATAAAACAGTAAACTATTTTAACTACTAGATCAACTCTTGGAATTATAGTATTTTTCCTCAATACCTTTTGTGTTTAATGAGCAAAATTAATCTAGTTGAAACCATAAGAGTAAAAATTAGGGCTGCTAATTTTATGGTGGCCAGAAATTCCAGGCGAGGGCTTTAAGCTGTTTCTCTGATTGAATTGACTTATGGTATGTTTGGTGGCGTGAGATGTAACTTTGATTACTCTCTATTAATAAATTAGTATATGACAACTTCTAATGTTGATCTGCTGTGATCATCACGTTTTACAGAGAGAAATATGTTAAAAAGTTGTCAAAATATGATTGAAAACAAATAAATAATTATATTTACATGCAAGTTCTCGTAATATTTTTCATGCAATAGGCATCACAGTTTGGTGGGGTATAGGCATTGGATTTCGAGCCCTGCAAGTTGTTTTATTTTTCTATTGAGCATTCCAATCGTGTAAAAATTGAGCCTTCAGATCTCCTTAGAGGCCACAGCCCCCGACAACTTCCGGTTTAACAATGCTAGCAATGCAGCTGTGCAAGCCGGCGGTCCTCCTGAAAAGCGACCTCCTTGACACCAAACTATAAAAAACAGCAGTGGACAGCTTCAAGCTCGCCGGCAAAACGTGGTGCCGATGCCGCAAGCTCAACGACAATCAGAAGTCAACACTAATTATTTCCACGCATTAGTTTTATATTCCCTACCAAACTGAGGCAGTGATGTTGCTTTTGATAGCTGCAATGGTAGACTCACCAACCTCCAAATCAACCTTTTCTTGTTGAAAATAGAGGCCCCTCAACTACTCAATGTAAACCATAAGTGGGGGTTTTATAAACATGTTTTTGAAAGAAAAAAAATAATTTAAAATTTTATTTTATTATATTATTTTAATGTACTATATCAAAAATATTTTTAAAAAATAAAAATATATTTTTATAAAAAAAAAAAAAAAAAAAAAAACAATTTCAAACACAACCAACCTCAAACACAATATCTAGCCCCATAGAGTTGGTGAAAGCATTAGCATAAAACCATCTGGGCTTAAAACTACTTAAATATTATCTCCAAGGCCACAAACATATTGGCTGGTCATGGATGTTATCATCCTACTATAACAATGAAACGAAGACAATTCAGATTCATAAACACAAAACCAAAACTGGGGCTAAAATTCGATATTTGTAGAAATCTAAAGGTGTTTAATAATCTTAACATAATTTGAGGAGAGATCACAGTGAAAAGAAGGCCAGTTCTACAAAATGAACAGCATCTTGGATACATCAACAGTCATCAAAACCCACTACTCTTCACCTTTTGACTTCTTCCTTTTCTTTTTCATGTCACTGGCATCTTGCAGAACCTCTCCATCTTGAACTTTACTCTTCTTCTTCTTCTTCTTGGAAAGACCATCCTCCTCAGCGTGAGCCCCGTTAGTATAATTTGAGTTCTCATCAGCCTGCTGCTCCTGTTCCAATTTTCTCTTATCCTTTTTCTTTTTCTTCTCCGATTTAGCATCCTCTGAAGCACCTCCATTTACTGCTGGTTTGTCCTCAGCCATAAGATCACCATTCTCTGCAGCATCAGATTTTGATTTCTTTTTCTTGCTTTTCTTTGCAGAAGGAACAGCAGGTGCCTCTTCAGTTTCCATATCAGTATCTAGAGAATCCAACAGTAAAAAACACAAAGCAAACCATCAATGCCAAGAACTGAAAACTGTGAAAGCACAAATGTCAACGAGTTAAACAGGTCATTTTTAAGGAATAATCATGAAATGGATGTGGCAGGTAAGACTTCAAGCCAGGAACACACAAAGGTTGTTCATCAAAATCATGTTTTGCTTGTTAACAATGCAACTGAAGATGATATGGAAACACTTCCAACAGAAAACCAAAAATTTCTAAGGTATATATTTAATGAAGAAAAAAGAAACAGCATCATTTTCACTCAGGTGCACACCTTTATTTTCAGCTCTTTCAATTGCATCTTTCATCACATCAATGTTTTTACGAGGCGCAACACCCTTGTCGTAGAAATCCAATCTCTCCTCAACTTGTTCTCTTAGTTTCTCCCCAAAAACAGTTGTACCATTCTCTGCAACACAAGATGCAAAAATAAGCTAATTCTATAGAGTTGAAATAGTAACCCAATTTACAGAAAAAAGAAATTTACCAGAAAAACAATCAATGCGAGATGCAATAGAACACTTGTTTGCAAGATAGCGAGCCATGCGTCCCTTGTTGCGAGCAGATGCGCGACCAATAAAAGATGAATGGAAAATCAAACCATATTTTGGTGTGTTTCCACGAGTTTTAAGTGCCCTAAGAACAAAACATCATAGAGGTGAACATTTGGAACTCAAAATCTACAGAGGAATGTTTTTGGGGAAATACATCAACAAAACAGTTAGGAGCAAAGATCTTTTAGATGAGGTACCCAATAGGACACAAGCCCCAGAGGGAGCAAAACTCTAAATACTATTTGGAGTTTTGTGAAGCAATAGAAAAGGACAAGTGTTACTCATAATTATATGATGCAGTTATGCCATATTCAGAGAATATAAGCATTGGAAAAACACCTGAAGAGTGCCTTCTCTGCACCAAGGATCTGAAGGGTGGAAGAAGGGCACTTGGCCAGATTTGTGAGACTGCCAGCATGAGAAATCAGACGAGCCCCAACCATTTCACCAATCAAGGAAGCCAAATTGGGAGCAATATCATTCATTTTAGTAATTAGATATTCATGGAGCTTCTTCCTGTACTCGGAAAGGTCCATTACCCTCTGAGCAAATTGCTGGACATTAATCAAGTCAATGGGGGACAAGTCTTGCCCTGAAAAAGGGAAAGAAAAAGGTGAGTCGAAGATGAGACAGAATTAAAAATTGGCTGACATGTCATAGACAAATAAGAATTCTACCCATTGATGCTTTGGCAGCTTCTATAACCTCCTTTGCTTTATCTTCATCTCCAAGTAAGTCGGTTAGTTCTGAGAGTTTGTCTTCAGACAACTTCGACTTGTCATCAATGAACTTTGCAAGTTTGGCATAGAGATAGTTATCATTGACGATCTTTGCTAATTCAGGGAAATGCCAAGAATACCATTCTCTGCAGGAAATTAAGCGTTAGAGGAGATACAATCAGGTTGATACAAATTCCAAACATGCAAACAGCACAATGGTATAAAAATCAATCACAAACCTGACTCTCATTGCAAATGAATTGACATCCTTATCAAGAGTATCAAGAAGGAAAATTGCTTGAATAACCATATTGTCAACTCGGTTTACATTGAACTTCACTTTTGCTCTGCTGTAACTGTGTCCCAGACCAAGTTGGGCTTTCTCCAAGTCACCAGGCTGTATTAAGGGATTGGAGGTGAGAGGAATAAAATTGTGATAAGCATACTTCACAAATACAGACAGCAGGAAAGCTTTAAAAAAAGAAAAGTACGGATTTGTAGGAATGCAAACCTTTAAGTCCTTGATGAACCTTTCAAAATGTAATCTTACACCGCGAAGAATCTCATGAACAAAGTCATTACTTTGGCAAGGGATTTTAGTCACCTCAAAGATATGTGACCCAATCTTTGGCTCAGCAACTCCCAGACTAAACTTCGCCTTCTTTCCCTCCTTGACTTTTGGGAGATTAAGCTCCAAAAAGTTCCTCAATTCATCAGTCATGATCCCTGCAAACAAAGACCAATGACAAATCAGACATGAATTTGAAGGTGGAACGAAAGAGAGCCACTTCCATCGCTAACATCTGCCATTTTATATCTCGGATAACACAAAACAAGCAATTCACCCAGTGAGACCACAGCAAAGTTAATTACTTTTACATTATCGATGACTAAAAGCTATCAATAGGGACATTTGCTACCCGTGAATTGCTTTCTTTCATTTGACAGTTTTCCCCCAACCAACCAGCCAAGACAGGACCTCTCAAGAGCTAAAAAGCACCTTGTTTGAAAGCAAAGCCAGCACAACTATCAGAACAACAACAACGCTGTTTCTCAGTTCAAAAAGAGTCAACTGACCACTAAAACCACCGAAAAAAAGCAACTACATAAATTAATTAAGTTTATTCACAGTCAGAACATATAAGAAAAACCCAATAACTACTTAAAAAAGGCGTAGAGATTAACCTATCTCGTTGTTTTCAACTTCAAGTAAAACATACTACAAAAATTAGCAACTTCCAAGATATCAATTATCATAGAAATGTATAAACAAACGGGCCTGAAAAAAGCTATACCTTCAGAAACAGAGTTAATCTGATTGAGAGCATCAAGAGCAGACTCGAACGGGAGGAAAGCAGTGAGCTGCACTACCTTACCAAACCGGTTAAGATCCGAAACAGAATTCCTAACAGCCTCAGTGTTTTGTCCAATTTCATCAAGACCACCAGCTTGGAAAAGACTGTATCCTGATGAGGTCTCGTATAACAAGTACAAAGCCATTGTTGAGGAAATAAGACGTGGAGCTGCCTCGATGGCGTGGTGGCAGCGGTTGCTGTGTGGTTAGGGTAGGGTTTTATGTGTTTTAGGGTTTATGGTGAGGTATAGCTTTGTAGGATATGAAGAGTTAAAAGAGGAAGGGAGAGTATGATGGGTCGATGGTGGCCATGGGTCGGGCCTCATCTAAATTGGTGATGTGGACTTGTTGCGAGTTATTCGGGTTCGGGTTCGGGTTCAGAACATACCATTTGTTATATAAGCAAGAAAATTATTCAACTATTTTCATGAGTTTTTTATAATTTCATTTAGTAGTTATCGAGCCATAAACTTGCGTTTTGTTGCTGAGATTAAATTTTTTTTATCTAATTTTAATATATATAATTTTTATTATTATTATTATTTTATTTTTTAGTTTAGTTTCAATCCCTTAATTTTTTTGGTCTTTCTGATATAGTTTTTAATTTTTTTTTGTATTTATACACTTCTACTCTCAGTTTTTATTTTTTTTTATTTTTATTTGTATTAAATACAATTTGCGTTGAAAAACATAGTAAGTTCAGCTTTGGTGGTGTAAATTAAAAATGAAACTCTCTCCTATATATGTATACGAAAGTTATTTTGTAGTTGTATATTATAAAAAAAAAAAACAAGTGCAGTATCCTTAATAGCCATATATTTAAATGTTGATTTTTATCTTATTATAAGGTATCATGGTTATTTTATTGTACCTAAAAACATTAAAAATCTAAAATACCCCTAGATTTATGACTAAAATCACCGTTCATCGAGAGGTAAAATAATAATTTTACCGTTATAATCCATAGTAATCATTGTCTAAATGCACAGTGAATTTGACTATGCAAAACTCTAATTTCTTTTAGTTTTTTTAGTTACTATATATATATATTGGGATTAGTCGTGTGCGCACAAGCTGACCCGGACATCCTAGTTATCAAAAAACAAAAGGCATAGGCGGGGGAGCACTGTAGCAATTAGAAAAAAATGGGTCCGGTGATTAGTTGTGATGTTCATAAGTTGGGCCGGACACCTCGATTATAAAAAATAAAATTTATTAGTAGGAAAATAAATAAGAGAAAAATATATAAAAAAAAAAAAATGTCCATGGATTAGTGTCGTGACACGCATAAGCTGACCCTGAACACCTCGTTATAAAAAATAAAATATATACATGAAAAAAAAACAAAAAAAAATATAAAAAAAAATCAGTCTGGAGCGCGTGAATTGACCCAGACACCTTAGCTATATAAAAAAAAAGAGCCTTAAAAAAAAGATCCGGGGATTAGTGTCGTGATGCGTGTAAGCTGACCCGAACACTCCGGTTATATGTGGAAAGAAAAAAAAAAAATATATATATATATATATATATATATATATATATATATATATATATATATCATTTTGGAGCGCGTGAAATGGCTTGAACACCCTAGCTAAAATAAAAAATAAAAAAAAGCCTAAAAAAAAAACAAGGGAAAGCGTTGTAGCAATCCACAGTGAAATGTGTGGGGAGCTACAATGCTTTCTCTACATGGTTTAGTGTATTGTTAACTAGTTAAAAATTACAAAGCACATATTTATATTTATTATAATAAATTTTAAAAAATATATATTTTTAAAAAAATCTTATAAATATAGTTTAAAATTGAAACAATATTTTTTAAATTAAGAGTGTGATAGATTATAATCTAAAACTATTTTCTTCTTTTATGTTGATTACTTTTATATATATATATAAAATCTAATTCTTTATCCAATTTTACTTCCTTTTAAGTATTTTTCAAGAGCTTACAATATATATATATATATATATATATATATATATATAAAAAAAGTAATCAACATAAAAGTAAATTATCTTTATTGACCGGAATTTATAATACATTGCAATATTTGTGAAATATTTTTGTTCAAGAGTCCCTTGTTCAGACAAAACTCATAAATAATAGAGATTTTATTTAGTATTTCTAGTGTTTTGGATCCTTCTTTTATTTTATTTTAATGAATTTATCTTAATTTTATACAATGAAAATGATGTTGACTTTATAATATTAATTCTTTCATCCGGAAAAAACAAAGATATCACCGGAAAATAATAAATTATTAGATGTATATGTATAAAAATTAAATTGAAAGTTATAATTATATTTTTATAAATCAATTTGATTTAATTGTGAGCCAATTTAAAACATTATTATATTTAGGAATCAATTTAGAATTCAATTGAAGGATTTAATTAAGTGCAATGACTTAATTGTATTTTAACTAGTCAAATTAATTTTATTGAGCGTTTAATTGATAAAAAGTAAAGTTTGAGATCCTAATCCGGATTTAATTGAAAATATTTGAATTTTCAGGGACCAAATTCAATTGTTACCAATTTAGTTGGTTGGAATCATGGGTGAAGTTCAAGAAACTAAGAGTTTAATAGTCAATTAATGATAAAATTATATAAATTCAAAACCAAAACCCGAAGTAAAAAGGGTGCGTAGAGTCAAGGCTTTTACTGAAATTTTAGTGAGATAAAATTGCATAAATTTGAAAGTTTAAAACCAATTAGGAGCGTAATTAGAACAATTATAAATTCATGGACCAATTGTATTTGTGTCACTCTACGAGATTTGCAGGCGCATTTTTTTACAAAAGTTGAAGAGATTACTTGTGTTTGCATGCAATGAGCAATTGAATCGTCATTCTCATTCTATAAATATCGAGAACTGGAACATGTAGATAAAAAGAACATGGGGGGGACACAAAACAAACAAGGAAAAAAGAAAAGAAAACAGAGGACATAACGCAAGAAACTGAATAACCCCTCAACACCATCAATTTTTTTTCTCCTCTCCTCGTCGTCGATAACAACCTTGTCTTCTCCACCTCGGGTTATAGCAGTGGCAGCAGCCACCGACAGTAATCCAATTTTCTTCCCAACTAGCACCAGCTATAGTCCCTGACGACAATCTTTTTTCTACCACAACAGTTGCGCTCCTCGTTTGTAGGACCTACAACAACTCATTCTTCTTACCTAACACTGATAACTTCTTCTACAACAACTCATTCTTCTTACCTAACACCGATAACTTCTTATTCTTCCCTGACAACAACTTCTTCTTCTCCTCTTTGACCACACAACAACAATTGCACGTAGTGTCAACAACCATTGTAGCACCTTCCTTCTTTTCCTGCGACCACCACGGGTCATCATTCCTGGTGTCGCCGCCACCGACAACACTAGCCCGACCTCCTCTACATTTTGGTCTATTTATAACTTAAGATTTTTTTTTTATATAGAGATAAAAGACTAAAATGTAATATTGACATAATAGTATTAATGACAAAAATAATATTATTACAAAATATCTTTGGCATATTAGAGCATAAATATATCTTATTTATGAGAGTAAAAATGTTGAACTTGTTTTAGTATTAGACATAGTGAGTATGAGAGTTTACTAAATAGGTGTTTGGTATTGTGGTACAACCAGAGTTTAAAAAAACACTGAGGTTTCAAGCGTTTGGTTAATGGTAAAACTCAGAATTTTTCTGTGGGTCCTACAGAATAAAAGTAACAAAATGCTGGTGGAGGAAAAGCAGTTCATAGCTGCTTTTCGTTGAATGTCTACAGCAAATTTCACCTGCGTTTCATTTCATATTTGGCTGGCTTATGCGTGTTTCATGAATTTTTATCTTGGAAAATTAAAGAAAAGGATCTTTAACACCAGTGGGGTGGGTAATGCTGCCATGGCAGCAAAATACCAGAGATAATTAACTTAATTTACCAGAGAAGATGGTGGTCAATTTACTATCCATTTAATTTTTGTCATACAAAAACGGAATGTAAAATAAAAGATAGCAATTAATATGATGTATTTTATTATAAAAAAATATAAAAATATAAAATATATTATTATTTATTATATTTTCTTATAAAAAATATATTTTTAATATTAAAATAATCTAAAAATTCATTATAGTAAATAAATATAGAAAAAGATCACATTATAATTTTTGTCTTGCAATCCTAATTTTATTTTAGATGAAATTTTACTATATGTTGTTCTAGGATAGTAGAGGCCTTCACATATGGATTTATAGTTCGTGATAAAATTACAAGTAGTTTGATGAAATTACATTTTATTATTATTATTATTATATATATATATATAGACACACTTTAAAATAATTTCACAAATTGAAGGCAATATGAAAAGTTTGGTAACCAAACACTTGAAAATGATTTTCATTAACCTCAAACTCAACTACAGTTTTAACCAAACACTTCAAAACTTATTTTGAACCGTAGCTAAAGTATTTTTCATGAAACTGTTTTTTAAAACCTCAATCACAAAAGCAAAAGTAATACCAAACACACCTTAAGTCCATAAATATTCAAGCTTAGTGACTAAGCCTACAGATGACGAGTTGTCATTTTAAATCTATTTTATTTATTTAGAAAAGGAGGATAAAAAAATAAAAAATATTAATTTATCAAACATATATGAATTCATGTATTATAAACTATTGCTAATAATCCTTGGCTTAATTAGGGGTGTTTTTAATTTTGTGGTTTCACCCAATTTTCAAAGTATTATACAAAATTGTTTTTTGTTAGTAAAAATATTAAATTAATATTTTTTAAAATATTTGATAATTTTAATGTGTTAATATTAAAAATAAAAATTTTAAAATATATTTTAATTTATTTTTGAATAAAAAAGCTGATCATAAATCGAATCATAAATCGAGAGATATATTTTTTTCAGTAATGCTCGTGGTAAAGAAGTTTAACATCTCATATTTCATTTTTATTGAATTTCAAATTTATCTTGCAATAAAAAAAAGCCCAGGAGAAAGGTCAAACAACAGAATAGAAAAGCCAATAAAAAGAAAAAGAAAACCCTCGTTGATCTTTTTATTTATCACCATATTGATCATGGAAAATACATTTCTCCTTGCAGTCTTCTCCCTGATCACTTCTCTGTTAATCTATATCTTAACAATCACGTCCCACAAGATAATCAATGGTAGAAGGACCAGACAAAGGGCAGTCGGGTTCTTCCATCCATACACAAACGATGGTGGCGGTGGAGAAAGGGTGTTATGGTGTGCCGTTAAAGCAATCCAGGAAGAAAGTCCTGATCTTGACTGTGTTATTTACACAGGAGACCATGATTCCTCTTCAGAAAGCTTGATGTCTCGTGCCCTTGATCGATTTGGCGTCAAATTACTTTCTCCACCAAAGGTACCAACTTCAAATTTTTGATAGAATCCTTTTTATATTGGATAAAGACTTGTCTGGGTTGCTTTTAATTTTTCTGTCTGTTTGATGTTACCCTTTATTTATAAGATGAAAACTTAATGTGGGCTGGTTTCAAATTTTGTTATTTCTGTTTGTTTTGTGTAATGGGGTGCTGCAGGTGGTGCATTTGTATAAAAGGAAGTGGATTGAAGAAACTAGTTATCCAAGGTTTACTATGATTGGTCAAAGCTTTGGTTCAGTTTATTTAAGCTGGGAAGCTTTGTGCAAGTTTACTCCTTTGTATTATTTTGATACTAGTGGATATGCTTTCACTTACCCAGTCGCTAGAGTGTTTGGTTGCAAAGTTATTTGTTACACGCATTATCCTACGATCAGTTTGGATATGATTTCTCGTGTTCGTAATCGGAGCTCCATGTACAATAACGATGCTTCAATTGCCAAGAGGTAAGATTCTTTTTCAAATTAAAGCTGTGATGGATTTATCTGCTTGCTTGTTTAGTACTGTATATAAGGTTTGTTTAGAGCACTGTTATCCCAGTCTATTATCAAATGCTTGTTTTGAAGGCTTTCTCTGTATCTTTAAGTTTTTTTTTTTTTTATGATCAATGAAGAGGTTTACCGTATAAGTGAGAGGCAGAGATTTACTAACAATCTGCATATCTTTTTCAAAAACTTTATTACTTGATCAAGGAATGCAAGTACATGGACCTTTACTGAAAATGGGATTTGGGTATGGTTCGATGTTAAGTAATGATCTTATAGCTATGTATTGGAAACATGATAGAATGGATGTTGAAGTGTTTACTGCAGTGTTTGATAGAAATGTTGTTTCAGTGATAGTGAGGCAGAAAGACGTTTCAGTCGAAAGCCCATGCCAAATGTGAGTTCATTGACAGTTATGATCACTGGCTATGGAAAGCATGGTTTAGGTGATGAGGCAATTCATCTCTTTGACAAACTGCTTTCAGATAACAATGGGGTGGATGTGATTTACTCGGCTGTGATTTTAGCCCATATCCATTCAGGACCAGTTGAAAGAGGTCGAGAACACCTCTCAAGGTTTTTTGGTGACCATAGGATTGATGCTATGGTAGAGCATTATTTTTCACGATGGCCAAGCTGGTTTCTCAAGTAAGAATGTCATTGACCTAGATTCCTTTAAAGCCAAACACAGAGTTATGGCAGATATTGCCAAGTGCTTGTAGATGGAGACTTGAAATCAGGAAGAGAAGTAGGTGATCTCCTTTTGAGATTAGACAGTGTAATCCTGTGAACTATGTGATGTGTCCAATGTCTGCTATCAGAACGATGTGAGAGAATAAGGGAATTAGTGAGGAAAAAGAGATCAATGAAAGAGGCAGGACATAGTCTGGTAGAGATTGACAAGGCGCTTTTTGAGAGGAGGTAGATTTGTGCAGATTAAACATTGATTTGGCTTTGGTTTGATGACACAAATGTAGACCGAATCACTTTTTTATCCATGTTTATTGTCAAATGCTTGTTCTGAAGCCTTCCCCTGAAAATTAAATTTAGCTCTCCAAATATTCGTTTTTTCTGGGATTGATGCTTGCTGGAAGTTACACTGTGTGTTTGGGAAAGAAAGGAAAACTAATTTCAGGGAAACTTATGTGTTTGTTTTAGCTTAGGACTCTTATGAAAAGTTAAAAAGATGTGGCTGCTACCAGTGGCAGCTCCTTCATGGAATGATTGGAAATTTTGTACTCGAAGCTTAACAATGCAGAAGAGAAGGCTCACCTTCTTTGTATTGCTGCTGTTTTGATATGGCAATTGTAAAAGCATTTTAATGGTGTTGTCTTTAATGGTATTTTACCAAATCCTCAATTCACTGTCAATCTGGCATGAATTCATGTCTTGGAATATGAGCTTTCAATGGAACATTCACTTAGCACTGGCTGTTTGTCCAAACACAGCATATCATAGCTATCAGAATTTTAATTGGATGCCTCCAGCTCATGGGATTAAGGAAGCTTTGAATTGGGACAAGGAGCAAGGGTTAGCTTAATTTGTGCTACAACAGATTGTTTGGATCTAATGCAGATTTTTTCAACAGAGGACCTCCACTTTTGAATATGGAGGTTATTCTGAATGATGATTTACAGCTTCCCAGGAAGTTCAAGTGGTTCTGTTTTGATAAATTTGTAGAACTTGTAATAAGGCTGCTCATTTCTTGCCAGGGAAGCTAGCATGTGTGGAGTTGATGACATTTCGGATTCTAGTCCATGTATTCAAAAGTTCTGTTGGACATCACTTTACTCTTGTATCTGATGGAAGGGTTTTATTTTTGGGTCAATGAAGCTGTACTGGCAGAAAAGAGAAAAGGATAATAAGGAAAGCTTTTCTCTCAAGAACTTATATTTAATTGAAACAAAATGGAAAACTTTTGGGTTCTGTTGGTCTTCTAGATTTATGTTTGGGATACTTTATATGCTTGTGTCCTTATTTTTGTAAATAACAAATATTTTTTCTTGTGGCAGTGGCTGGCTATCACGGTGCAAGATCTTCTACTATACATTATTTAGTTGGATGTATGGATTTGTAGGTTCTTGTGCGCACCTGGCAATGGTGAACTCTTCATGGACTCAATCTCACATTGAAAAGCTCTGGAAGATACCAAACCGTATTATGCGAGTATACCCTCCTTGCGATACATCAGGGCTTCAGGTTTGTTATATTATGTATTGTGTCATTGCTCTTCACGTGCCAATATCTTTATCACTTGGGGTTCTAAAATGTTGAAGTCCAAACAGGTGCTTCCTTTGGAAAGACCTGCAAAAACTCCGATATTTATATCCGTGGCCCAGTTTCGTCCTGAGAAGGTGGGCATACTTACATAAACCTAGTGAGCACATTGTACTGCAGTTTTTGCGGCTCGTTCCTGGGGCCTTTGTGGGCTTACATTCATCTTTACAGCCTGTGTTTCATGTCTCAGGCACATCCACTTCAACTCGAGGCCTTTTCAGTTGCCATTAAGAGATTAGATGCAGACATGCCGAGACCTTTGTTCCAGTTTGTTGGTAGTTGCCGAAACAAATTTGATGAGGACAGGCTGCAGAAGTTGCAGGACAAAGCGGTGGAATTGAAGATAGATGGGGATGTACAATTCTACAAGAATGTGATGTATAGGTTGGTGCAAGCACTTTATAAAATTGCTCTTTTCATATTGAAAGTTGAAGAGTTTAATATGAGCGCATGCACATGTATGTTGGCAAGTGCATGCACATGCACGCGGTACTTCATTCTACAGTACTGCCTACATAAATTGTTTTTTATACATTTATTCTAAAAAATGAAAAGACACTGGAAGGATGTTATGTGGAGCATATGTTCCATATGTGGAAGAAGATGATTAATCATACTCTGTTCTGGTTCAGCTTGTTGACCAATTTGATATTTATTTTAGTGGCTCACTAGTAAAAAAAGGCCTTTCATTAGTGTTTTTTTGCTTGTCTGATTCATGACTTTATTCTGACCATGCCTGAGTACTCGTGTCACTATAACTAACTTGACACAGGACTTCATTTGGCTGAGGAATTGCAAGTTGTGCCTAACTGTTGAATTATTATTTAAACCGTTGTTTTGAGGTAGGATATGATGCCTGGTCTGGATAATTTGATGAGAGTTCTGTGGCGGTAATGGAATAATCTTAAAAAAAGGATAGTGTGCTAATTGATACAATGAGTCATTAGGTTTAAGAGTTTCTTTCGTATTTGATGAGTTTTAGTTGATTACCCCACCTTAAATTTCAGTTTTGTTTCAGTTTCATCAGCATTTTCTTTATCTGGAGCTCTTTAGGCTCAGTTAGCTTTATCCTAATAAAGGTACTAGGGTCCGAGTCATATTTTCTCATGAACTCATCATATACTGAGAGATTATTTCATTGCATTTTGCTTTTACCTGAAGAAATAGAAAGGGAAGAAAGCCCTAGTGTTTTGATCCATGTCTGCGGTTTTAACCTTGGCCAATTGACAGGGACTTGGTGAAACTTTTGGGAGGTTCTGTGGCAGGAATGCATTCTATGGTAGATGAACACTTCGGCATATGTGTTGTGGAGTACATGGCTGCAGGAGCCATACCAATTGGTAAGCATTTCTTCTTCTTTTTTTCATTTAAATGATGATACTTCTCTTTTCTGTTATCTTGAGAATGCTTTGGGTGAAATTACGTTGATGTTAGTACTTTCCTCTCTTCAGCTCATAATTCTGCCGGGCCAAAAATGGACATTGTTCTAGAAGAAGATGGACAGCAAACGGGATTTCTTGCCCAGAATGTAGAAGAGTATGCAGATGCCATCCTCAAAGTTTTAAGGATGCCAGAAACTGAGAGGCTCAAGATGGCTGCGGCTGCAAGGAAACGTGCAGGCCGATTTTCCGAGCAAAGATTTGTTGAAGATTTCAAAGCTGCAATTCGACCAATATTAAACCATGTTTCCAGATGACAGATTAACACAGTTGATAGTTATAGCAAATTTCTAACTATAGAACAGAGGAGCACAGCTAGTGTTAAATGAACTCTAGTTTACAGCCACAGCTGTTTCAAGTTAACAATGACATGTTGCGCTATTACTGAAAAGATTTTGCATTGAAAATTCTCTAGCATGTGGCATGCTGATGAATGGCATCTTCTGAAGGATCGTGTAGTCCTTCTGAAGGTTTTTCAAATATGATGTTTTAAGATTGAACTTCAAACTAAATTTTCAGCGCTGTTCATTGTCCTATCAGGATTGTTTGGCATACATTTCATTTCCTGCGCTCATGTTTCAACCAGTTTATGAATTTGAGTTACAATTCTGGTGTTTTTACATCATCACTGCCCCTTTTTTTTTAATGGATAATTTTTCAGCTCTCTTTTAGTGGTTTTGGCAATAGTACTCGTATCTTACAAGAAAATGCAACTTAACATGACCTGGGTTTTGTAAATATTAGGTGCTGCTGTTCATGCTTCATGAATGTAGGGCTGCTGCTTCTGTGTTTGAAGGAACTCGTAGACCAAATCAGATTCAATTTTTGTAGTTTGCTCTTCACTCTTTGGGCATAATTTCTCCCCTTTGTCTTCCGCGCTTCCTGCCTGGACATATTGTTGATTGTTTTATAAATAATTATGTAATAATATGTAGAATTTTTAAAATAATCTCCTCATTAATATAATACTGAATGAGAATAAATTAACTATTTTTTATATAAAAAAATCATTGTATTTTTTTTTAATATTTGATCTTCAAAATTTATCGTTATTTTTTAAAATATTTTTAATCAAAACTTGCCTTTACAATCATAATAAGTTTTTACTTGAAAAACAAATGCTTCTAATAAAAAAAATATATTTTTGTAAAAAAGAAATGCAAGAATTATAAAATTAGGTTTCTTATTAGACAATCATGTCTCTTCCTTTTTTAGTTTGTATTGGTTATTTTTTTATGATTATTTTTTATTTATTTAATGGAGTATACTACTATTAAAAAACTATTTTGTTGTCAAAATAATAATAATAATAATTTTTTTTTGGTCCCATGATCTTATTCTTTGTCTTTCCTACAAATATCAATTTTAATTATCATACAATTGAATAAAAAATAATTTTTTAAAAATAATATTATTAAATTTGGTTAAGCTTATGACCAGATTCATAAGCTAGATATATTGATCTAAAATGACACATTTCAATATTTTATTTTAAAAAATATTGTTTAAATAAATTTTAATTAAATTAATTTGGCCGTATCAAATTAATTTCTACTTAATTTAATTTAAAATCTAACCCAATCTAAAAACTAAATCAATAAATCATGGATCTAAAAAACATATACATACATATATATATACATATATACACATATATAACAAGCTTTTCTGTGCAATTTTTTAGATTGTCAAGCATTGTACAAATATAAAATCATTACCTTATCTAGTGATAATTATGATAAAGGGTACGACTGGTCCACAAAGTGACAAATTTTCAACGTCTGCTCTGATTGCTGGATTTTTATTTTTATTTTATTTAAATTTAAAATAACAAAAGCAAAGGCTGGGGTGGTCTTCACTCATAAGTCATAACAACATCATGTTGTCGTAGGAGCCAGTTGCCTGAATTATTTGATTCAGACACACCATGATCCTCATCAGTGAAAATCATGTAACGGTAGCCCCTCTTTTGCGCCTCAATAATTGGGCTTCTAGCCCTTATTTCTTTAGCATTAAGAATATTATTATTAGATTAATATTAATAATATTTTTTTTTAAATAATTATTTTAATAGATTTTTAGATAAAAATAATCGTTACTGTAATACCAAATAAAAATTCACTCTCATCATTAACATTGTTTTTTTAATCTACATTGCGCTATTGTTAATTAATTATTAGTGGCTAATGATTAAGAGTTCGAGGATGAGATCGGATATTAAATTAGTTATTTCTTGTGAGCTTTAAGGTTTTTAAGTTTTTCTTTATAATTCTTTTACAAAATAAATTGAAATATATATATATATATATATATATATATATATATATATAATTCTTTATATATATTTTTTTTAATATGGATATTGAGATTACCCTTTCATGCCGATAGTCCCATGTGAAGCATTAAAGCATAAATTCCATCGTCATCCAGCATATCTGATTTCTCATTTATTACATCATAAATGCTTCTCTGCCCGGTCAAACTAACTCCGTTGCTTGCTCCGGTGCCGGTGGTCAAATATGCCCTTAAAACTGGAGTGGGGTACAGATGGCGGCGGGGGAAAGTCTTCAGTCCACTCATTGCTGTTCTCTCTCCTCTCATGGCATGGCCTACTGATTTTATTATCCATGTGGGGCATTTTTTATTTTATTTTTTAATCTCAATTTTAGTTTCAAGATCGAATCTTTTCTTGAAGTAAGAAGTCATATCCAAATCACGCTGAACGATATGATGATTTATTATTATTATCCACTCGGTATTTCTAATGATAAATCAATGCATATTGTTTTTCACTTATTCAATCCAAAAAAAATCATAGGGTTATGATTTCGTCAAAAAAAAACTTAATAAGAAGAGTAAGATTGTGTGATGAAACAAAAGTTAATGATAATAACCCAGATAGTAATAATAATAATAAATAAATAAATAATAATTTTTGAATAGGAAAATCATTCAAGGCTACTTGCTGCCATGGACATGGATAATACAATGGAAATCTGTCTTCAATTTGAAGTAGACTTGGATTCGAGAATCTTTTGGACTCGCACTTGATCTTTCATATTTGCAAAAAGACAGGTTTTTTTTTTCCTTATCCCCAGCCTTTAGCCAATCTAGGAAAGTCCCACATATTCATATTTTATAATTTAATAGATGATTTAGTGGTAAGAATTTAAGATTAAAAAGATTTGTTCTTTGTGTATTATTAAATTCGAGTTTTATGGTTATTAATAAGATAATTATTTTAGATTTATATAAATATTAATTTTAAATTTTATAAGATTAATTGAAATACATGTAAATTATATATTTACTAATAATAATAATAAAAGAAAAAAAAACGGAATGGCATGTGCAAAAGGTTTTTCGGCCATCTTGCCCACAGCCTGTCTCTCTGTGGTAAGTAGCCATCACTGGTTCCAAGGACATGCAAGGTTATTACACTTCAGCCCTCGAATTGGCTACAGGTTTTTTTTAAGCCCACCTTGCCAACTTGTGTGTACTGGCAATGAAAGCAGCATTTTGTGCTTGGGATTCTGCCGGTGCTAAATATTTTCTTATAGAAACCAGATGTCTAAGTACAAGGACAGTTGAGAGTTGAGACACTTGGATTAGCGAGCAACATAGAAAACTCCTTCTCTAAGTTGGTGTCTATTTATTTATTTTCAGCTGGTTTTTCTGCTAAAGCGTTTTCACTGCTAACCATGTTCATTACCAGAGAAAGTGTTTCAGCTTCCAACTGTGCCACGACCACAGTCTCTTCCCATTAATCTTAGACAACAGCTTACAATCTTGGAGGAAGACACCATGTGGAAGCAGTGACTGCATCCATTCCAGGTACCCCCACCACCCCAAATCCTAAGCTTTTCAGCAAGAACGCAAAAATTTCACTGTGCTATCATTCATTGGTTGGTGTTTCATCGGGAAGGAAACATTTCATAGCAAACTTTTCCAATTGCTTGTTCAATAGCATTTTTAAGTCCTATATTTATTGCTTCTTATAAAGGGTTCAAGCAAATATCTTTTAAACCTCTCTTTCTGCTTATCTCCAGAGATCACTTTACTATTTGACTGTTGTCTTTGTTTCTGCGTAATGGGCGGTTTTAAATTGTTCCAAAGCTCAGCATTACATGTTCGTTTTTGGGATTTGAGGTAAATTTTTTAGTCATTTTAACTGTGTCACGTGTAGTTTTTTAACAAAACCATACAAAAAACAAACAGTTGATCATGCTGAAGTTGTGCCAGCTTATTTTGATCCTTCACAGGTTACTGTGTGCTTCAACTCTGTTTTAATTCACTAGCAGGTTCGATTGGTAATCAGTATCTTTTATTTGTTTCTTTCAGATGCTTGAAAGCTTCATAAAGTGCGTGGAGTAATAAGAGAGTTCTTCCATGGGGTACTGTTGTAGTTTGTTTCTTCTGTCATGTCTTCTGTGGAGTTTTTTCATTGCTGGTACTCATCAATTACAATCCTCACAAACACAAGTCCTTCTTCAGATAAGGAAGCATTTAGAGTATCCAAGTCAACTAGAAATTTGGAATAATCATGGAATGGATTTATGCTATCTATCTCCATCCACGCAAGTTAATATGACATGCCAGAACAGTGTCGTCACTGAGCTTAGAATTGTAGGAGACAAGCCAGCCAAGGCCAATAACTTTGTGGGATTTGCAATTCCAAATCAAACTTTATCAGGGAGCTTCTCTTTGGATTCTTTCGTGACCACTCTTGCAAGGCTAACCAGCTTGCGAGTTCTTAGTCTTGTGTCTTTAGGCATTTGGGGTCCCCTTCCAGACAAAATTCACAGGTTGTCTTCACTTAAATATTTGGATTTGAGTTCAAATAATATCTTTGGTTCCATTCCCCCTAAGATTTCTACAATGGTGAATCTTCAAAGTCTTAACCTGGACAACAATTTCTTCAATGGTACAGTCCCGAATTGGTTCGATTCACTGTCTAATCTGACAATTCTAAGCATAAAGAACAACCAGTTGAAAGGTACATTTCCATCTTCAATCCAGAGAGTAACCACACTTATTGATCTTATTCTTTCTGGAAATGATTTATCCGGGAAGTTGCCGAATCTTGACAGGTTAAGTAAACTGAATGTGCTAGATTTGAGTGGAAACAGTTTAGATTCTGATCTACCTTCAATGCCTAAAGGGTTGGTCATGGCCTTCCTTAGCAACAATTCCTTGTCTGGTGAGATTCCAAGGCAATATAGCCAGCTGAGTCAGCTTCAGCATTTTGATATTTCATTCAATAAACTAAGTGGCAAACTCCCTGCTTTTCTTCTCTCATTGCCCAACATCAGCCACTTGAATTTGGCATCAAATATGTTGACTGGTTCACTTCCAGACAATCTAAACTGCGGCAGCAAACTCCAGTTTGTTGATATATCTAATAACAGATTAACTGGTGGACTGCCTTATTGTTTGATTACTGAATCAGGAAATGGAGTGGTAATGTTTGGTGGAAATTGCTTATCTATCGATTTACATCATCAGCGTGCAGAATCATCTTGTGTTCCCGTAAAAAGGAAACCATCTGGAGAGAGAAATATTGTAGTATTAGCTGGCGTGATTGCTGGTGTTTTTGTCATTATAGTTCTCCTGGCTTGTGGTCTTCTCATGGTGTGCAAAATATATTGCCCTCGGGGGATATCGGAGCAGCATTTGTTGCACAAAGCAGCACAAGAGAAATCAGTGACAGGATTCTCCTCTGAGATCCTCTCCAATGCAAGTAGGTCATCCTCTAAACAACTCCGAGCAGACATTGCAGAATTTTGGTTTTCGTTTGCAGAATTTAGTCTAAAAAGCTCTTCTGAGTTTGTTCGATTGACTTCTAAAATATATTGCTTAAAGTTGATAGTTTTCATTTCCAGGGTATATTTCTGAAGCAGAAAATTTGAGTATACATGGTCTCCCAGCTTGCCGATCATTTACACTAGAAGAGTTAAAGGAAGCAACAAACAACTTTAGTAACCCTGCCATTCTAGGCGATGGTTCAAATGGAAAGGTATTGTGTCTAAAACTTCCAATTACTGATTTTTTATTGAATGTTTTCAGTAAAAATCTCAATGGTGATTCCCATGGTTCTTATAAATCTGTTGACCACTATTTTATAACCTTAATGGTGTAGCATATCGTAGGCTTTAGTAGGATTAATCTTGGAGGTGTAGAAAAAATGAAGTAGAGAAATAAAGATCATGCATATTTGAGTGTATTTGCTTATGAAAGCAATCAAGATCGTATCCCTTAATCACCAAAACTTTTATTAGCATAATTCCTGATAATTTTTAACCATTTCTCTCCTTTTTTTTCTCAGCTTTACAAAGGAACATTAGAGAATGGAACCCGGGTTGCTATAAGGTGCGTACCTTCATCAAAGAAATATTCAATGCGAAACCTTAAACTGAGGCTGGACTTGCTTGCAAAGCTTCGCCACCCGCATCTGGTTTGCCTTTTGGGACACTGCATTGATGGTGGGGAACGAGATTACACTGTGAACAAAGTCTTCCTTGTATACGAATGTGTTTCCAACGGCAACTTCAGAGCTTATCTCTCTGGTAATCTTTTGACAAGTTTTTAAAGCAATCGTCTTGTAAGTGATTGAAACTTGCAAGCAATTCAGAAGCATGATATCCATACACACCATCTTGGTCACCCCATTTTGACTTTTATAGCAAACCACCCTGTAAATTCACTCTTATTCATAACTTACAAATCTCTTAGAGCCGGTATTTTCACAGTTATTTATATGTGGCGGTCAGTATAAACTTATAAATTCTAATCATGGCTCTATATATGTGTAGGGGACATTCCTGGAAAGGTTCTCAATTGGTCAGAGAGATTGGCAGTGCTGATTAGTATTGCAAAGGCTATTCATTTTTTGCATACTGGAGTTATTCCTGGGTTTTTTAACAATCGATTGAAGGCAAACAATATCCTGCTCAATGAGTATGGGATAGCAAAGTTGAGTGACTATGGACTTTCCATCGTCTCTGAAGCAGCTGGAAACTGTGGGGTAAGCTCCTTAATTATAGATCAACCGGCCATCCCTGCAATGAATTCTTGAATGAGTAGTTTATGAGTCTGACATGGGTTTTATGTTCTTCAGGAAAATGGGGAAGGCCCTAAATCATGGTAAGAATTTCCTCTATCTACAATACCATCACGGTATGATCCACAAGGATTCTGGTTCAATTTATCAAGTTTCAGAAATCATGAAGTGCATGGTTTGAACTAACTTGACCATAAACAATTTACAAATTCTTTCACCTATGCATAGATAATTACTTGCATGTAATCTTTCTTTTTTTTTCAGGCAAATGGAAAGATTAGAGGATGATGTTTGTAGCTTCGGCTTCATATTACTTGAATCACTCATTGGCCCTTCAGTATCTGCCGGGAGAGACAAGTTTTTACTAGATGAGTTGGTAGGTGCTGAAACTCTAGAATTAAAGCAGGACATATCTGCAACGTGCACTAATAGCAGTCACTGATAATATTGAATGGCGACTATTTATAGCTACGCTCATGTCCATTTAGCCATTTTCTTCAATATATGCTTGATGGTTTATGGCTGATGAAAACTTAATCAGACACTGACATCAATATTCTGCAAATTTTCAGGCATCTTGTAACAGCCAAGAGGGGCGCCAAAAATTGTTAAATCCGATTGTTCTGGCCACATGCTCACAAGAATCTTTATCAATTGTGATTACCATAACGAACAAGTGCATTTGTTCTGAATCATGGAGTCGTCCGTCATTTGAGGACATTCTTTGGAACTTGCAGTATGCAGTTCAGGTCCAGGGAACAGAAGGTGACGACCAGCATAGATGAGTTGTATGTCAGTTGCTCCGAGAGACTGCCTCCCCATTTTCGTTTCGTTGCAGCATGAGTTGCACAGCACAAAGTTGAAGCTGTTTACCTCAGTCAGAGCTATATTTATCATCACCTTTTCCCACTTACAAGGATTGTAGCGTATTAGTTTGTATCAATTGTAAAGACCAACCAAAGATCAATTAGCAAGGAAGAAATTTTGCTAATTTACTATTGTTGGTAAAAGCTGCAACAAACGTAGGGGTTTCGAGGAATTATATGTTATTACTCAAGGTGTTGCTTCTCCATTATTTCATTCAGAGATGGGGGTCGACTGTCCATGTCACAATTCTATTGCTGGGGAGGTAAAGCTCTGTTCTAGCACATACCTTGGAACTCCATGGAAAGATGGAAACCAAACCAGTGATGATACTCTACAAGTATCTGTTATTCTACAAGAACATTGATCTTGTCATATTTGACAGTGAAAGACTATATATTGCAGGGCTTGAATCGTCAAACCCTCTTCAGTACTTTCAATTAGTAAGCAAGACAGCACAAGGAAACTTTGCATTTCCCATCTCATTCGCTATAGAAATATCCTCCTGGTGATGCTATTCTCATTACTTATATTTACAGTAAAGTTGACATCTCGTCGTAAAATCAGGTGAAAGAATTTTAGAGCATGCTTGATGATGCGGTTGGTTTCTTTGAAGAGCACAAAGCATTTATGTGTTGCAGATGCAATGCGGCCAACAGCCCCTGCCAATTCTCTGCTGGTGCGCTGCCTACTTGGAAGTCAAGAAGCCTTTTTTGTTTCTGGTAATAATCTTCTAGTGGCTTGCTCTGAGACAATAAAAAATTTAATGATAAAAAAATCCCAAGGCAAACTGTACGGGTCCTATCTATAAGACATGTATAATACAAATTTTAGCAGAATCATGTATCATCTAGATTGTTAGTGCAATAGATCAAGAACCCTGATTTAAAGAAAACTAATTAATTCACAAAAGAAAGGGTTATGAGTAAAAAAAAATGGACATGTGAAAAATCTCCAGCAAAACATAAAGGGAAACTAAATCCTCGTTTAGCCCTTTTTTTATCAATGTGTTTGCGTGCGGGTTGACAGTTATCCAAAAATAATCCACCCCAAAAGGAATGCCGTTTAATAGGGAATAAATCAACAAAATGACAAGGAAGAAGATAAAATAAAAGCATAACCGTTACCTGTTCAGGATAGACACTCTCTTTCCAGACACCTTCTGCAATTACAGTGGAAGAGAATTATAATTTCTATGGGGTAATATTTAGACCACAGGAAATGGTCACTTCACAAGATTTGGAGAAGAAACTACCTTGTTGGTGTTTCACCAAGTAATCATCAGTGCATCTAAAATTCACAACCAAATCAATCTCCACAAGTTGATCAAGAATCTCCTTCACAGATTCAAAAGAAAATGAAAATAGATCAGATAAATCAGTACCAGGTACTCAAGTAGTGTTGACTCTAGCAGATTTATACATCATAAGCAGCTACCCACCTAAAAACAAATCCCAGAAAGTGCAAAAGACTACAATACTAACCTAAACACCATAAACTACATTTCCTCTATCCCAGAGAAAAAAAAGGTACTTTTCTTAGCATGCAAATGACAAACAATGTCAGATGAATTATCTTTTAATAAAAGAACAAGGTCGGTATGTGAGGGGGGTCCACCCCACCTCTCCCCCCAGAATTTTCAAATATCTAATATTGCTGATTTTCATATTGACCCCTCAAAAAATTGAAGTCAAGTAATATCCTAAATTTCATGAATCGTCCAAAAGAATCCGGTTTTTGACAATGAAGACTCACAGCTTGTAACCGTGAACGAGGAATTCCATCCAGAATAAAACCAGTTTCACCTTTGTAATACCCATCTTCCAACCTCTTTGATAACAGGCCAAAAATTATATCCTCCGGAACAAGCATCCTACGATTCACAGCATTTGCAATCTACAATGAACAAGCAACCAAAGATGAGGGGTTGCCACTTTCAAATCACCATTAAATTAAAAATATCCTTTCTATAATACCACTCAGCAATCTTCAGGGCCGCAATTTTCTACCGATTTCCTTTTATGATTTCAAAACTAAACATAAGCAGTTTCATATTTTAATCCACAAAATATTCTCAACGCAAATCAAACTTGCACAATTTGTCATTTTTGTGTTGATTTCTCCCATTCACTTCCTTTTTGTAACAATTTTCACCTTTACCATGATAAATTCACTAATAAATAATCCAAGTAAATAAATAAGCGAAGGATTTGTTTATTTAATTAATTAATTTCGAGACCTGTTTATACAGAGAAGAGCGAGGGTTAAGGTCCTGGCGAGCGAGACTAGCCATTGAAATGCAAGGTACTTCCAGAAGCTTCGAGAGAGTCTCTGCATACACGCGCTTCTTCGCGCGTGGGCTTCCTATAAACGCCCACTGCACTCCTCTTCGTGGAACCGAGTTTTCCGTGTCAGCCATGGCGCCAGGCGGATTGCGTCGGGGTGGCTCGTTATAGTAGTCGAGGTCCAGCTGCGCCTCAGCTGCTGCGCCTGCAGTGCTGAAGAATCTGCTCAAGGTGATGTTAAACAGGCGGTAAGCAGCCGGTACAGCCGCTTTGGCGGTGGGAAAATGGCGGCCCAGCGCGATCATGGCGGAGGAAATATGTCTTTTGAGGGGGAGCAAATAGGAACGGTAGAGGACTGAGACTCTCAGTGAGAGATGTGGCAGCGGGTTTTATTACTGATGATTATTGCCTCAATTACACTCGTTTTGCCTGCCACGTCATAATGATCCCCGGGATATTTTCATATTTCTGACTATTGATTTGTTTTTATTTATTAAATTGCACTCTGATTATAAACTTGGTCCTTGTAGGTTTTCGAAATTATTTTATAGTTCTTATAGTATTATAAATAATTAGGCAGTCCCTTGATTCTCTTTCCATTATTCTATTTCTCAAGAAATAAAAAAAAAAAAAAAAAAGATTATAATTGAAATAATATATAGAGATTAAATTAAATAACCAAAAAAATGCCTGTTCATTTCCAGGACATGATTTGTGGTGGTGGTTAACTGGGGGGTTGTGATATCTTCTCTTGCTCTGGAGATGGACTTTCGATCTTCAGCTTCTTACTCTTTCCTGGAGTACGTGAATCATTTTCAGTAGCTAATAACAATCGAATCCGCATCGAGTCGAGCAGACGAGATTGCAAATCCCTGTTCATCTCCATGACATGATTTGTCATCCTTCTAGCCCATGTCCGATGATCCATGCTTGTTTCCACCTTCATTTGCTTGGCTGCAGGTGTCTCTTCTTGCTGCTTACATTCCAAAGCAGAGAAATTAGAACGCATCAAGTGCTACTTGTTCATGTTCAAGAACATGAGAGAAGTAACAAAGCAAAACTTATTTCAACACTCTTTATTTTGGTAAAGATAGCAGATATCTGTGTTTGTTTTTGCAATTAGCATTTTGTATGATGGGTTGTGTTTGTTTTTGCAATTAGCATTTTGTATGATGGGTTGTTTTTTAAAGTATTTTTTATTTAAAAATAATTTAAAATAAAAAATAAAAATAAAAAAATTTCAATTTTTTTTAAAAACAATTTCGAAATGCATTCCCCAGCACCCCGCAAGTAACCAGCAGCATGAACATACTAGACAAGAGAAGAGGAGACCTCGATCTCAAATATTTGCTGATCCAATGAATTGGTTCTTTTGAAATCCACAGGAGCCTGATGATCCTTGGGGGAAGAACATGTGTGAAGGAGAGTGAGAATTCCATTGGATGAGTTGGCTGGCTGAGGACACTTATTGAGCACTGAAACTCGGAACTGATTGGAAACTCTTCGATGGTTTGATGCGGACCGTGGAATCACTACAAGATTGGTTACTGCCCCTAATTACAGATGAAAACAATTGATATTGTTGTTTGAGAAAGAACAGGATCACTGAAATTTCAAAACGGGAAAACTTTGCAGTCAAACGTTGAATAAAAAACAAGAAACTTTACAGATGAAACGATTTCATTCCTTTTTAGATCCTCCACTTAATTGGTACCAGAGCAGAACAGTAACATAAAAATCAATGAGTTCTTGAGATTGAGAGAACAAAAAGGGTTATGCTTACCTTTATGATGGCTAAATCTTCGTATGATCACCTTACTAATGACATCCCAGAGACAGACAGTGCAGTCCTCAGAAGCAGATATCAGACCCACTGAACTGAAGGTCAAAGCCGTTATGGATCCACTGCATTGAGGCCAGGAACTTCTTAGAATCATTCAGTATAACTATCAGAAGCTACCGGGACAAGATATGAGAAGAATCATGATCAAAAAACTAAATAAATGTCGTTGTCACAAATTTCAGATGATTCTTTTTATGCTTAACCAGTCTAACAATTCAACTGCACGTTTCAGGAACTTGAAGCAATTGGAATTTTCATTTTGTTCTAAAACCAGATTTGTTAGCTGCAAACAGTAACTTTACATGGTAAACTTTCAGATTTTCCTTTGTTTTGCTCTACCATTTCAATAATATCGAGAGAGTTTATTCTTCAATAAATTTCAACAAACTTAATTTATCATACATTACTTGTGTCCTTTCAGCACAACTGGTTCATCTCCGGCAACAGCAAAAGGATCCACCAGGAGTCCAATATCAAGCACACTAACAAATATGCTTCCATCCATACCTCCAGCGAACAGGAGCTGCTCTGCTAGATCAGTGACGATTGCAGTTATCCCTAGTGGATAATCCTGAGTTTGTATAAGCCTGCCCGAGACAACGTCCCAAGCCTAGAAAAATCGAAATTATACCCTGTCCTGAGCATAAGAAATAGCAATACTAAATTTATATGAACTGTAAATGAAAGCTGATACATGTCCAGGAACCTTGCATGTCGCATCAAGAGAGCTTGATATAAAAGTGGAGTTTGCAATGCCTGATGTTGTCAACAGACCAGTGACAGAGGATGTATGCTCCGACGAGTAGTGCAACAATGAACATGAGCTTTCAAGATCTTCTGTATCTAGCAAGCTTCCATCAATTTGATAATCAGTATGATACATAAATCATTCATATGATTTGGTCCTTAAACTTTTTTTCTAGGAGTGATAAAAGGAGTTGGCAATAGAGATTCAATCTTTACCTAACCATAGACCACACACAGACCTCACCGCCTTCTGAACCAGAAATAAGAAGAGAGTCATCCTTGGAAAAAATCAAGCATTTCAAACTCTTGGAATGTGCACGCCAGGTTTTCAGTAATCTTCCATCTGCAACCTACGAGTAATAACAATCGTATTAGAATCTATTATTCAGAATTGGGACAGCATATTATGAAGTCCAAACTCTAATTCTTACCATCGAGTTCAACAAAGCGTTTAGCATAGAACATGAGAAATAATGCAGTCTAGATAAATTTTAAAAGAACTCGTCGAAAGAAACAGAGTTTTGACTTGTAACATGTTTCGTTTATGTAAGTGGGCACTTTTCATATTTGTTTTTCCTCCTCTTACTCAAAATAACAAGCAAGCGCTCAGAAAACAAACCTCCCAAAGGTAAACATTTCCAGATGGAGAGCCGCCTGCAAGAAACAGGCCATCATTGGTGCAACCAAGTGGCCCGATGGCTTCAAGAGGGTAGCTTCGAAGAGGTTGTTGAGGCTGAAACATCAGAACATAAAATGAGCAACATTTTTATAGCAACTCAGAATCTCTAGCTTGATTTCGACTACTTTTCCCCATTTTCTAATACGTGTGTGGCAAATCAGGAACAAGTTCATTTCATAAAAAATAAAGCTGTCATTTCAATCATATTCGTATCCTGCCAATTCTAGCCAGAAACTTATTACATCAAATAGCTAAGAAAAGTAAATGTGATTGAAGCATGCAGAAACTTTTTATATGATCTGCTTTATGCAAATAATTCAATTTTGTGTCTGAGAAGGGAAATTGAGGGGATTATAACAGAACTCGAAAACTATTTGGAAAATATAAGTTCATCTGCAGACATCAATTAAATAAACAACGTTATATTAATGCAGAATCATAATTCAAAATTTTCAAAACCCAATGCAGCTCTTCAACTACCCTGCTGGATATAAAAAAGAAATCCTCGATAAAAATAGAAAAAACTATAGTGGCTGAAAAGGAGAAGCAGCCCATCTGATTCGACTTCTTTAATGGATACAGGCTTTAGGGGCAATATCCACCAAATCAATGACGATCAAAAGAAAATCACAAGAAACAGCAAGAAATTATTAAGTGAAATTGATTCATCACTGGAGACTACAGACCAATTACGACATCAATTATTTAGTACAAAACAGTTTAGAGGTTTTGCTGCCTTATTCAATGACCAGGTGAAGATAGCCCCACCACCAACAGACCCATGTTTGTTAACCTGAGAAGCTACAAGAAACTGATATCTCAGACACAATAAGCCACGGAGAGGAGAAGCACAGGTTGGTATATGCACAATACGATCTCCTGTTTCCATATCCCATATTGCTATCCCTGTCCCCATGTTCCTATCACTACACACCACCAAGACCTCATCACTTTCATTTCCCTTCCCCATCCCTCTATCACTGCGCTCAAAATGGAGTTTTTGTCAACACATGATATAAACATGTACAGGTATAAATGGGGAGAGCATGGTGGTGTCTGGTGAAGCTATGCATGCAAAGAGCTTCTTTAAGGAACGGGCAAGGGTTGATTGACGCGTGGCATGCAGGGCTGTGAATGAGACAGAGCTAGCTAGGCATGGATGGTAATATACTTGAATATAATGCAGTGAATGAGTTGGCTGGGTCTGATGCATGATGACTCGTTAGGTGCTGCCAGTGCTGATCAGACATGTCACGGGGTGTTTAGGAGTGTGTTTGCTGTTACTTTTTAAAGTGTTTTTCATGCTGAAATGCATCAAAATAATATTTTTTTTATTTTTTAAAAATCATTTTTGACATCACCACATCAAAATGATTTAAAAACATTAAACCGTCAGTTTTAAAAATAAAAAAAAAAAACACCAAAAAACAACAAAAAAACAGATTTGATCACAATGCCGGCATGAAAAGGTACAGGATGTCGAGGTGTTGGATTTCAAGTGACGAGGTAGGTATGAATGAATCGGGGTTCGCAATGTTTAAATTCCATCTTTATTTTTTTTAATTAAAATTAAAAAAATATATGTTTATTTGTTGATAATAGAAATGATTTTTATATTAAAAAAATGAGGGTTGCAATTATTTTTTATAAAAAATAAATTAGTATATCATGATAATTTTCAAAGATACAATAAGATAATAAATTTTTAAATGGCTTGATAAATATTAATGCTAAAATCTTACTTGAGAGGTAATTTTTAACATGAAAATATTGAAATACTTGGAAAAAAAATATTACATGTTCACATAATATTAAAATTTAGATTTATATATATATATATATATATATATATAGATGATTGTTCCTATGAGTTGGAGGATCACTCTCACATAAAAGTAGGGTTAGGGTTATTAGTTTTGTTTTATTTCGGCTAAAATATTTTTTATTAATTAATAAAATGAGATAAAATAGTGTCATTTTTATTTCGGTTTAAATTTCAGTCTATTCTAAATATATATATATATATATATATATATAGATGCTTGTTCCTATGAGTTGGAGGATCACTCTCACATAAAAGTAGGGTTAGGGTTATTAGTTTTGTTTTATTTCGGCTAAAATATTTTTTATTAATTAATAAAATGAGATAAAATAGTGTCATTTTTATTTCGGTTTAAATTTCAGCCTATTCTAAATTTTTCAAGAAAATATCAGCTGAAATGTTCTAGTTTTATTTTGCCTGTTTCGTTTCGATCAAATAGTGTTTTTTAAATAATGAATAATTTTATAATATTAATCATATCTCTTAATCCGATCGTTAGATTAAGATAAAATTTTACAAAAAGTCTTTTGATATATTTATATATATTATGTTAAAATTTCAGAGCAATCAAAGAACGTAATGACTTTATGAGATTGATGATGACATTCTTGTAATATAATACATGCTCGTAATTTTATTCAGAAAAATCATTTTATTGTGTGTTTTTTATATTAAATTGGACAACTCTAAATAAATTTATTTTTTGATTTGAATTATTTTTTTGAATTAATATTTTTAAATATATATAAACAATATCCCAAAATAACATGTCAAAACATTTCATTTCAATTGAAAAAACAAATCATCAATCAATATAAAATTGAGAACCTTACATTAAAAGTGTGAACAGTCTATTATCGATGCCTCCACTGTAAAACTTGAATCTGTGGAACATTTGGAGGTCATGGATGACATTATAATTGTTTATCCAATAATGAAAGGACATCTCCCGAAACTTCAGTGATCATGTTAAAGGAAATCGTTATTGATACCATTACATGATTTGTGTCTTCAATTTATTCAAAAATATATTAAAATAATATTTTTTTAATAAATAATTATTTTTTATAGTAGTACATAAAAATGATAAAAAAAAACATAAAAAAATTAGTTTAAAGTAAAAAATAAAAAATATTTTTATTTTTAAAAAAATATTTTTGAAACACAATATTAAGCAAAGTATTTATGATAATTATGTCTTTTATATTCTAAGGTTATCTATCATGTTGTCTATAAAATATATATGTTTTTTATTGACTATACATGACTGAATTAGTACAATAATAATAATAAATAAATAAAGATTTTAGCAGAATGATATTATTGTTATACCAATTATATATTTCTCATTTACAAGTCATGTTATGTCCGGAACAATATGGTAGTGCATGAATGGATCATGTTGAATCAATGACATACACTCCCATGACTCTCGTTAATTTTCTTATTTAATTATAATATATGATGTGATCAATGCATTAAAGTGTTAGTGTTACTTTTATGTGAGATTTGCTAATATATTTATTAAATTGTGAAGAAAAAACAATATCAATGAGCCAAGTGGGATAATATAAGATACAAGCTCGAGTAAATGACACGACAAGCTCTTAAAAGATTTAATAAATATTAATGCTAGAATTTAATTGGTTAACCGGAGGAGTAATTTTCTATTTAATAATGAACGTGTGCAAGTTTTATTTCTCCATAAAGATATATAAAAACAACTGGATTTTATATTCATGATATGAAGATCATGAAATTCTAAGATTACAAGCATTGTGTTTTATACTTAATTTTTCATGCTTATAATGTGAGAATTACTTATAATAGTCATCTTAATATTTTATATTCATGATAATATAACTATAAAATATTTATTTATTTATTTTAAATTATAATTATAAAATATAAAATATATATCTTTATCTCAAAAAAATTATATTAGATTTACAATAAAACAAATTGTGGCATTGATTATATATAAAATAGAAAATCAGTTTAATCTTTTGAATTACTAAAAAGTATTTGTGTGTCGGAAAAAAAAAAGTTGTATTGTCCATGTTTTTTAATTAATTTATATGATACAATCCAATAAAAAAATATAAATATAATTTTCAAACCACAAACATGAAGGAGTTCAATGAAATTTGAAAATAAAAAATGGGTTGGCTTATTTAAAGGGTGTTTAAAAGTATAATAGCAAATATTTTTCAAATTGTTCTTTACTTGAAAAATATTAAAATAATATATATTTTTAAATTTATTTTTTACATCATCTATCGCATCAAATAATCCAAAAATAAAACAAAAATAACATTTAAAGTTTAATAATAATAAAACAAATTAAAATGATGGTCTAGAAAGAGGAGTATTAATTCGAGAATAATTATTACAAGGTCGTATACCAGGATAAAAGTCTAATAACTTCTAATATTTATATATAATACTTGTTATTTATCATTTCTTTTACTTTCATATCAAAAAATAATAAAGGTATTTTTTAATATAAAAAAACTGTAGAAAGTCTCGGCACCTATCATTAATAGCTTGTTTAAAAGTTTGGTTAAAGTTATTATTAAAAATATGTTTTATTCAGAAATGTATTAAAATGATATTTTTATTTTAAAAATATTATTTTCATCATTAACGCATGAAAATGATATAAAAATATAAAATAATTAATTTAAAATAAAAAATAATTTTTTCAAAAATATTTTTGAAATACAGTGCCAAATATCCCCGAACAAGGATATCTTTGGTGGTTGATCCAGGATTTTTTTGAGGGTTTTAGAATAATGAAAAAAAAAATTTATCTTATAATAATTTTTTAAAATCTGGTTTCCCTCCAAAAAATATTTTATAGAAGGGATCAAAGCTACTATGACAAATTATATAAGCATTTCTCTAATTTATCAAATATGAGTTATATATACTACATAAAATGGCTTATATTTAAATTTTATTTTCTAAGAATGTTTTCTCAATTGAAGTAATATTTACCCTCTTTTATGAAAAAGTAACTCAACTGTTCTTCTTCTGACCATGATTTTTTTAAAACTTGAATTAAATAATTAGTAAATTTAATCTACAAAAATACAATGTATTTTGCAATGAATGTTGTTAAATGAAATATAACATGGAAAATTATAAACTACAAACAATAAATAATTTATAGATTCTAGAAATGTATATCCCTACAAGAGTGCTAACAATAAGAAGAATAACACTACAATAGATGTTAAAGAAAGTATTTTAGTAGGAATATATATATATATATATATATATATATATATATATATATATATATATATATATATATATATATATATATTATAGGTAATATCTTAAAAGCAAGTGTACAATGATAGGTGGAACGTGCTAGTTTTGCATATCATTTAGAAATTGTCCCTTGTAAACCTTTTTTTTTTAGATGACTAAAGAAAAGTAGATGTTAAATTTGAAAAGAAAAAAAAAAGGTTTATTTCCATTAATTTTTAATATTAGCACATCAAAATAATTTAAAAATATAAAAAATAAAATAAAAATTATTTTTTTATAAACACACAGGTGATATTTTTTTTTAAAAAAAAACACCACTCATTGTTTGTTTGAGAGTGTAGCTGTGATTGCTTTTGAAAGTGTTTTTTATTTAAAAATACATCAAAATAATATTTTTTTTATTTTTTAAAAATTATTTTTGACATTATCATATTAAAATAATCTAAAAATATCATAAAATTTAATTTAAAATACAAAATAAAAAATTATTTAAAAAAAATATATTTTTAAAATACAGTATTAAACAATTCTTAGCTAATAATATGTTTATTTATTGTATAAGTTACAACTTTGTAGGTTAAAAAGAATTTTGGCAAGAGTATCGCTACTCCCAATTTCTGATTATTTTTCTCCGGGGCCACAACTCGTATACGTACACATTGGCAACTTTACGAGATTTTGCTGCAGGTTTGATAATTGTTTTCCGATACGTTTTTTGTAGATTTTAAAAGCTTTCGATCTGAGATACACATCTAATTAGTTAAGTTAATATTTGATCAAGTGATAATGAAAAAATAATTAAAATTAATATATTTGATGTTATAATATATGTTATGTACCCAGTTATGTTTAATGAATTTATTTATTCGAATATTTTTTAATTTAATCAAATAATTACCCATTCCAATAAAAGGTGAGAAAAGGTCATCAATGAAAGAGAATTGAGTAAAACTATGAAACTCTCAACTATAAAACAACCTAATGTTAGATGACAAGAAAAAAATCAATGTTGATGCATGAAATTGAAAATAAAAATATCAAACAATTATTTTAAAGCAAATTCAACAAATAACGACAAATAAAAAAACTAAGATAATCTAAATTATTTTTAAAATTAGTGAAGATACTACAAAAAACAAACAAATAAAAATAATAGGGTTTGTTGTCCAATTGAACAAATGTTGGAACCTAAAAAAATGAGTTTTCTTTTTTAAATAAGACAACTCATATGAATCTCCCAAGGTTGAGTTAATTTCTAAAACTTGCGGTTCATAAAACCCTAGACTTATCATACTTTCTCAAGAAAGTCAATTCCAAACTAGTTGAATGTTTAATGATGAAATAAAAAACCAGTTTTTTTTTTAAATAAAAGTGGAAAAAACACAATTAAAAAACAATAATTAAATTTGATAGAAAAAACCGAGGATAAAATTGTAAGAAAATCAATCTAAAAAATAATTTTAAACATAATAAATAGCAATAAAACCAAATTTGAAAGATAAAAAATAAAGATAGATGAAATTGAAAAAAGTGAACTCTAAATTTATAAATTAATCCATAATAATAATAATAATAATAATAATCAAACCTACATGAATATATTTTCAGAGTAACATGAGAGTAAGTGCTAATACTTGTTTTGTTGGCTGACATTAAGAATAAAAACAGAACATGAAATAGAAAATCAGATTACTAATAATAATAATAATAATATTTTTATCTAAGAGCATTCTTTCTTCACTGTAGGGAAGAAAAAGAGAACGGTGAACACATGGGCATGCATGCATGGAGAGTTGGGAAAACTAGAGAACCCGGTCGGGTCACTTTCACCATGCATGCTTTGCTGACCCAAGTGGGCTAAAAAGGGAAGCTCGCGTGCTGGTTCAAGCTGACCACTGGCACAGGCAGCGACCTCTTGAAAGCAAATTCCTTTTACCACTTTTATAGACCCGATGCCATTGAGTTTTTGACTCGTTTCATGCACACAATTCATAATATTATCTTCACCTCATCCCAATATCGAAGATGGAAAGATCCCTCTTTTTTTTTTTATTTAAAAAAATATAATTACTTTTAATCGCCATTGTTTAACTTCTTAATCCCATCTTTAACATGAACTTTTCAATCAAACAAGATCATTTGCGGTCAATTTGGAAAATTCCAATCATTTAATGTGATGGCCATTATTAATAATTTGGCCTTGGAAGTAGTACAGGTAATGAGGTGATTATCTTACGATTACGCATTTATGAATTCTTTTGTGTTTTTATTATGGATTTTTTGTTATTATTATGTTGAATTAACGGTAATTTCATATTTTAATTGATATATAAATGTTGTTTGATATTTTATTCAGATTAAGTATAAAATATTATTCTACTCTTGATAAATAAAATTAAATAATCCAACATGATTATTATTCGACACTCTAAACAACACATGTGGTGTTTTTTAGTGGCTAAACACAAGCTTTTACGGTAGTGTTTGAATCTTTATGATGATCACTTCTCCATTGAATCATACATCGCTTCAATTTATCAGAGATAATATTATTTTTTTTCTCTCTTTTCTCCCCCTTTTCCCTTAGTTTTTTTTTATTATTAATTTTGATCTCAACTTTTCATGATTTTTTTTCTTACCATTGCTATTACTTTTTTCTATCTCGTCCCATCCTTGAATATTAAATGAATTGGGAATTAAGGCTCTCGATTAAACTCGAGTTTAAGATTTCAACGGTTACAATTTAATTGCTTGAGTTTTTTTGACAAATATTTTATTTGATCTATATTAAAATCCATAACAATTATGAAAACAACTAGGATTTTCTGACTTCTTCTTATTAATTGTTTTTTTTATTGGATTTACTTTGACAAGTTTTTAAATTGATATTTTTTTATCAATTTTATTTTTCAATAATAGATTGATTGGTAATATATTTTTTCAACACATTAAACTACTATATTTTTAATTTTTTTTCAGCATTAATACATTAAAGATAAACTAGAAACATAAAAAATCTATTTTGTTTTATTAAACAATATTTGACCACACGTAACATAGATAAAAAGAAGCAATGAAAGATTCCACAGTGGTAGAGAGAGGGGGGGGGAGAGAGAGAGATACTCAACTGAAGGCATCCAGTGGCGAGCAAAGATAGTCAATCCATCCAATCGATAGTGTACAGAAACATGCGTAGGAAACTAGGAATAGCAGTCAAAAAGCTGAGACAAAAGTGTGCTCCTCCATGTTTTTATCCATACTTTAATTAATTAAATTATATTTACCATCATTGTGAAGAAGAAATGCAATTATCATCACCATATGGATTTCTGGACTTTTCATGAGAATCACTTTGTAATAATTATGAGATCCTCTTCTTTTACACGCAAGCAAACACATTATTCAGTGAATGTCTGGTATCTTTGGTTTTAGTTGTTTTTTTTAAATTAAAAAAAATATTATTTTAAAATGAATACATAAAAAATAATATAAAAACATTAATTTTTTAAATTTAAATTAGAAAAAAAAAATAAAAACAAAAATTTAAAAGTACTTTTAAAACGAATTATGTACTCAAAGTGAGTTTCGTTTCAAAATTACTTTTATAAAAATATAATAAATTTTTTATTAATATTTTTATATGATAATATCAAAAATATTTTTTTTTAAATATTATTTTAATATATTTTTAAATAAAAAATATTTTTAAAAACAATATAAATTATACACTCAAAAGTCAAGTCAGTTGGTGACATTTACGAAGAGAGAAAGTGGTCATCACAAAACAAATTTATAGATTCAAAGCATATAATAATGCCTGGTTTTACTACATTAGTTATATTTAGGACTAATAAAGTATGTCATTTCCGAGGAATACACAGGAAATTAACTCTTAGTTTCCATGGCTTGGTGTTATACATTGATGGTTTTTTTGTAATCTATAATTTGAAGCTGGAACCTAGAAGTATTCAAAATGACAAGGGATCTGATAGGGTTCTTGTCTCTCTTTCTTGCTCAACTTTGGAATGCGAGCTCTACTTCTGAACCTGCAAAGATCACCAGGAGACTCTGGTGGCTTGATTGACCTAATCAAAGCCCAGTTCACGCCTTTGAAGAACTCGTGCCTCTTGATTTCAACAGACCCCTTCAAGCTCCCGATTCTCCTTTTGGGATTCTTCACCAGAAGCTTGCCTACAAGGTCTTGAAATTTCATCATCTCTTCAAACTCTTTGCTGCTATTTACACCGATTCTTGGAAAGGTCAAGGGCTGTTTAAGAATGTTAATCAGGGTTTTCTCGTTGTTTTCACCTTTGAATGGTGTTCTTCCATACAACATCTCATACAAGAACACCCCGAGAGTCCACCAATCCACCGCGCTTCCATGGCCTTGCCCTGATATCACCTCTGGTGCTAAATACTCGTGGGTCCCGACAAAGGACTTTGATCTAGCACTGATGGGCTCAGCTACCAATTCTGTGTCAGCTTCATCGTCACAGCCCTGACCATCAATATGTTCTCTGATTGTAGTTGTGATTCTAGGTTCCCTTTTCTTGCTGGAAGATGAGAAACAAGACAGGACAGGGTGAATAGGTGTGGCGCAAAAGTTTAAGGGTGCGAAACTGGTGGTTTCATTCCTGTTACGATCAATGGCTTCCAGGCTGGTTTTAGACCTTAAAAGCTTCGGGACAAAATCACATTTGAAAGAGAGATCAAAATCTGAAAGCATAATGTGACCATCTTCTCTGACAAGAACATTCTCCGGTTTAAGATCTCTGTAAACAATTCCCATCATGTGTAGATACTCCAGGGCCAGGAGAGTTTCGGCAGCATAAAACCTGTAGATGATAATCATATTGATCAGGACAACAGACTACATTATTAAGGGAAAATAAGAAAGAAAAAACCTGAAAAATTATTACTTGGCAGATGAGATGCTGAAGCGCTTCCATGGCTGGCGTTGTCTTGCAGCATACAAATCCCCACCAGGACAGTACTCAGTAACCAGGCAAGAGTAATGAGAAGCCTCGAACTCTGCATAAAGAGTAGGCAAAAAGGGATGATCAAGCATACCCAGAATTTCCTTCTCCATTTCAGCTCTCTGCAGCTTGTTCCTTATAGCAAGTGCCTCTTTATCCACCACTTTCATGGCATAAAAGCACTGCGGCAAACCCACCACAGGGTTCCTTATCTGGCAAAGATAGACATTGCCTATATCTCCGCTGCCTAAACGGCGAAGGAGACGAAAATGGTCGAGACCAACCCGGCCCGTCGCTCTTTGTATCCGCTTTATGGCCTCCCATGCGGCTTGGTTAGCCTTGTGCGGCTTCATGTGGGCAGTGCTGCAGATTGAAGCGGTATCAGCTACAGAAGAAGAAATAGAGATAGAACTTCGACGGCTACCGAAACTGGGGTTGCTCATCCAGCTCCGGCTAGAGCCAGGCACAGTTGTGGAGGAGGAGCAGCTATCATAATCGGGGAGGGACTCGTCTCTATTTGCCTTGGTAGCCATTGTTTTTTTTGGTGAAGAAAATGCTTCTGGCGATGCAGGAAGCGGTCCTTCCTTCAATATATATAGCAGTATAAAAAAGCAAGAGGCAGGTACACAAAGCACCCGTGCCTTTATTGATTACCACCTCTAGTCATCAAAGAGTAGGTGAAATTCTGGTTTGATCTTGGAAAAAGAAAGCCAGACGAATGTACCTTAACTTGGAACTAGTAAATAGGTCTAGACTTCTGTAACTTGGCGTAGCCAGGTAACTACAAGGAAATAAAAGTAATGGCTCTTTTTTTTTGTTGAGAAAATTAGAAATTTATGAAATAAAATTTATTATAACATCATGAATGAGGTGAGTATATTGATGGAAAGTGTATTAAGATTGTTTTGAAAAAAAAAAATGTTTAGAAATATATTAAATAATATATTTTTTTAAAATTATTTGATAACATCACATTAAAATAATTTAAAAATAATATTTTTTTTAATTATTTTTTTCTTCAAAAACATTTTTAAAACGCAGTATCAAGCACCCTATAAGTTAGCGTGTAGTTTAATAGATATTAATGTTTCCTCTTCCTTTAGGTTGGGATTTATTTATTTTTAGTATAATCAATTTAAAAACAAATATATTCATGAGACTCTATGTCTGTTTAAGAATGTAGTTGAAATTGTTTTTGAAAATATTTTTTGTTTATAAACGTATATAAATGATATTTTAAAAAAATATTTTTGATATATAAAAATAATCTAAAAACACTAGTAGAATTTCATTTAATTTAAAATAAAAAATAATAAATAAATAAATCTTTTGAAACACAATACAAAACAAATAAAATAGACTATGCATGCACACTAAATTGAAAAAAAAAATTATTTTTTATTTTAAATAATTTTTTTGATATTTTTAGATTATTTTTATACGCTAATATAAAAAAATATTTTTAAAAAATAAATAAAAATTATTTTAATATATTTCTAAATAAAAAATATTTTTAAAAATAACATCCATTATACTCTCGTAAATACTCAAAGTAGACGTGAAAATTTTTTTTTTGCCATCAAGAAATTTTCTAAACACCATTGTACCAGACAAATAGTATTTCCTTATGTGTTTTTTTTTTTTTTTTTTGCAAAACTTATCTTCAATTAAAACAGCTGTTTTTTTTATATAAAATATATTCTTTTATTCATGATTTTTGAAATAAAAAAAATTATTATTATTGGAAAAGAAAGTCTAAAAACACGCACACAATTGCATGTGAAATAAATAAATTGAAAAAAGTTCACATTTATAATGTAGGAAAATATATTCTTTTTACTCTCATTGAATAATAATGATTTAATTTTAAAAAACAAGTATGCATGGTCATATGTAAGTACACATGAGGTCATTGCTAAAGTTATCATAAAAAATTCAATTTTATTCGAAAAGAATCATATTATTATATGATGTTTAAAGCATCATGTTGTTTTAAAAAATAAAATTAGAGAAAAGTCAACAAAGTAAAATATAGTCAAACCTGGGCATACGAATCTATGCTTGTTTTCTTGGCTATTTTTTTAAAAACAAACTAGCAAACATGAGCTTATTGTTATGTTTTAAAAATATTTTAAGAAAAAAATTATTTTTTTTCTGTGTTTTTATAATTAGATTTTTTTTATATTTTTATATTATTTTTATATGATGATGTCAATTTTTTTTTTTTTAAAAATAGATATATTTCTGAACGAAAAACACTTTAAAAGATAATTTCAACCACAATACTAAATAGGTAAAAAACTATGTTCGTATTTCTATTGTTTTTAAAAAACATAGTCTATTTAGGAGGTATTTGATACTGCGTTTTAAAATATTTTTGAAAAAAATATATTTTTTAATATTTTATTTTTAATTATTTTTTGGTATTTTTAAATCATTTTCAGATGTTGATATCAAAATAATTTAAAAAAATAAAAAAAATATTTTAATTTATTTTTAAATATAAAACATCTTAAAAAATAACCACATCTACATCCTAAACAATCATGTGGAGTGACATCTCATCCATTATAGTAATTTTATATCATTTTATATGATTAAAAAATCAAGTCTAAGTTTCCTTTTGACTTTCAAAGCTTAAATTGAACTTGTTTTTATCTAAAACAATTAAATAAGCATCCTGTATTTTAAATGCCAAAATATATTCTAATAAATCTAAGAATTTAAATTCAGAACATAAAATTTTAAATTCCATTTTTTTTCCCAGCATCATTTAAGATTCAAACCAACTCTGTTAACTCTCATATTCTAAAAGCATTAAATGACACCAGCTACTAGTTATTTATTGGTTTTAATGTGACAAAAATATTTCTCCTGCCTCTTTTCAAGTTTTTTTTTCCAACTACTAATAAATGAAATGAAATAAATTAATTTTTATTATTAAAATTTAAATTTTAAAACTAAAGGGATAATAGTGAGAAGAAGAAAAAAGCACTCTCATGAATTGAAAAATGAATAGTAAGTGAAATTTGATGTGGATTAAAATACTATTTTATTTTTAATTTAATTTCTAAATTAATTAGTAAAGACACTCAAACTAGAGATCAAGTATGGAGCTGTTTGTAAGCGTGATGACGGTTATTTTTCAAATTAAATTTTTATTCAAAAATATATTAAAAAATATTTTTTAAAATGGTATTTTTTATTAGTAAGTCAAAAAGATCCGATAACATAAAAAAATAATCAAAAATATTTTTTAAAATATAAAAAAATACTATTAAATTCGTTAATCCCATTGGATTACCACGTGGGGTCTATGATAAAAATCAGTAATTATGTTAATCATAATCTAAACCTATCCAAGTGTCAGGAAAATAAAAATATTAATTGAAAGATAGATTTTTAATATCATGGTAAATCTTCTCCCCCCTGTTTCATGGGATTTAAACTTTCTGTCTCTCTAGAGATAGTCTTTGACCTGCATAATTCATAATAAATAAATAAATAAATCATTTTCTTCCTTTCATTGTCCCACTTTCCTCTGCAAAATCTTATCATTTCCACTTTTTGTTGCAATTTCAGGCTGCAGACCCTACAAATTTCGCCCTCCTGTTGAGCGGCAAATATATAGGAAAACTCAAAGCTCCACACTTGCCCCATGCATCGCTACCCCCACAACTATCCTCTCTCTCTCTCTATATATATATATAGAAAAGGAAAAATTCTATCAGCAGAACACTAGTTGCCCCCTAAGATTAGCTAAAGTCTACTCAAATTGGGGTTTTAGAGAAGATTTGTTTTTTTTTTATTAATATGGATACCAACCAGTTTATGCACGGATTAATCATGAAATTAATGATTATATAATACTATAATAACCACAAGATTCGAACTTGGATTACACAACTCGACCCTTAAACAACAAGTAAAGCAAACTACAGGGTTCTACTACATAGTTTTTAGAGCTCAAATTAAGGTTTCAGAGAAGATTTGTTTTTTTTATTAATATAAATATATTAATCAATTTAAACATAGCTCAATTAATAAAATAAATTTTAAAATTAATAATTATATAATACTATAATAATCATAGTATTAACAAGTATAATCCTCAAATATGAAATAACAGTAAAGCAAACCACAAAGTCACCTACCACATGGTTTTGAGAGAAGAGTTGTTGCGAGAACGAGAGATTGAGAGAGAGAGATGCTGGGATATGTGGGCAAGTACAGCGCAGACACTGAAGCAATCAGCAAGAACACGAGAAGTGAGAGAAATGAAAAAAGAAAACATGCCCTCTACATTGTACACAAAGATGGCCAGCCTGACAGCCCCACCGCACAACTATGCCTAAATTTTAAAAATATTTTTAGAGAAAAATGATTTTTTTAATTTAAAATTAATTTTTTATATGGTCTTAGAACATCTTAATATTATATCAAAAATAATTTTAAAAAACAAAAAAATATTTATATAATATATTTATAAAAAAAACATTTTAAAAATGAAACTAAAGTCCTAACCTAACAGACGTGATTATTAAAGAAAACATTGACCTGTACACAGCATAAATTTCAACGCCATGGATAACACTGTACGCATCTCATCTGCTCTTCTTCTTTACAAGATGTTTATATAAATCTGTCCCCGACATTACATCATGGGCAGCTCCAACTCATGGGGTCCAAAACATGTTTGTGGACTGTCTGGAATTACAGTGCCCATATATATATAAATAAAATAAAATAAAATAAAATATATTCCTTTGGAGGCAAGGATTAGAGCAACACTGAGGGTTTATAAACCCTACCGATATTTTATAAAATAAAGTCATAACTTTTTTTCTTGTCATCTCATCTCATGCATCCATTGTTGAGCAAAGAAACATGGAACGAACTCTGTGGTGGTCTGGTGCAGGAAGCAGCGAAGACAGTGGAACCGCAACTAGATTGGTCAGCCCTGCTCCCGCTTACAGATCAAAACATTGATTAATATTGTTGCACGATAAAGCTCTGGATCGCATAAATTTCAACGCTTACCTTTTTGGAGTGTTTTTAAAATGATTTTTATTCTGAAATATATTAAATAATTTTTTTATTTAAAAATAATAATTTTGATATCAATAATATATAAAAATGATCTAAAAATAATTACATATAAAATAATAATTTACAAGAAATTAATAAAAAAGATACTTCAACCCACGTATTTAAATTCTAACGCACGATTGCACCATATTTCACACCATTATATTTCCCAGTGATAAATAAATCATTTTTTTATATAAAAAAATAACAAGTATCAATTTTCAATGATATAATCCATTCACTTTACAAGTAAAAATACACATCAAAATCAATGCATCCATGCTAAAAACAAATAATTACACAAATTGCAACACGATTGTGGGTTTTTATTATATCCTTGATGACGGTTTGGCAAATATTTTATTTTTATTTTTATTTTAAGTTATTTTTTAATATATTTTAATTATTCTAATATGCAATAGTAAAAATAAAAATAAATATAAATTTTTAAACGAGATTGAAAATCAAACTCAACTAAGGCAGCTTCACATTTTATATTTTTTTTTGTTCCCATTCTTTTATTTTCTTACATAATCTCTAATTTTTAAACCTTTTATTTTATTTTTTCTTGAAAACATGCCGGAAGTTATATATATTGAGGATATAATGAGACTGTTTAGAGTGTGATTAAGATTATTTTTATTTAGAAAAATATTTTTTATTTTTTTATATTTTTTTATATCATCGCATCAAAATAATAAACAAGCACAATGGTTAATGAAATTCTTTTACGAAGTTTTGCTTTTATGTAATGTTATGAATAATAAATGTCATTAATGGGATGAATATATCATGCATTCAATGTCATTTTTTTTTTTGAATTAGCACCGGGTATCCAAGCCGCTGGGCCTGACTAATCCCGGGGGTGCACAAGACCTCGGTAAGCAAGTTTCCCACAAGTGCACCACGGGTAATTCATGAGCTTCGCCCAAGTCCTATGGCCCCAAAAAATTATTTACACCAGAACGGATTCAAACCTGGGACCTCTTTGGCAGCACACCAAAGAGACCTAGACCTCTTCCGCCAGGCCAACCCCCTTGGGGTTAATGTCATTTTTATTGTAAAAAACTTAGAAGAAAATTGGATTTTTGAATTTGATTCAATATTTTTCATATTTTAATTGTGATTTGGGTATTTTTTATGTTTTAAATGATTTATAAATTATTATTTTTTCATGGTTCTAAGATGTTTTTGAATAAAACATTGAGAAAATAAATACACGGGCTAATAAAGTGCCTCCTAGAGGTTTCATCTATCAATTTTTATATTCAAACATATGTTTTTATTTTAAAAATACTTTTTTTATGCTAACATTATTTTAATGTTTTTATATAAAAAATTAATATTAAAAAATAAAAATATATTATTTTAATCTATATATATGTTTAAAAAATACCATAAAAACATTCTTTAACACACCAATAAATATTCTGTTGCAATTTTTGATCGCCATATTTAATGGGATTAAATAGGCTATTTGGATGTCACATCATTAGCTCTCCTTAAATTTTTTTCTGTTATTGGACCGCGCCTTGCAAGCCTAGGCGCAGCCCTGGCTGGCTCTAGTCCCTGCGCCTAGGACCTAGCGTGTCCAACCTGGTTTTCTTTTTGTACCTTTTCTATTCTTTTTTTCTTTATTTCCCTGTATCAATTTTCCTCCAATAATTAATGTTTTTTTTTTTTTAATAACTTTCTATAATTTTAATTTTCTTATTTATTTATTTATTAAAAACAATCATAGAGATTCTTCATTCAACCTTACAGAATACAGGTTTGGTGATCAATGATTAATCAATATACGAATATATGATTTGTTGAAATTATTTTTTTATTCATAAATATATTAAAATAATATATGTTTTTAAATTATTTTTTAATATCAGTACTTGAAAATAATATAAATATAAATATAAATATAAAAATTATTAATTATTTTTTAAAAAAATTTTGAGACGTAAAGACATAATATATTCTTTTAATCAATAGCCATGGACCTATTTAATAAGATTAAGCAGAGTTTCAATATATATTGTTCGGATGTCTTTTCATTATGGATTTTTATCCTTTTTTTCATGTTTATAAATTTTATTTATAAAGATTAAATAAATTTAAACTAAAAAAATAAGATTATGCATAATATTAAATATTACGATATAAAAATTAAATTGCAAAGTTTTATTCGTCTAAATTTTTAAAATTAGTTAAAATATTAAAATAGATTTTATACGCAAGCTCAGTATACACGAGACTATTTAATACTATATTTCGCACACGTATCTTAAAAATAGAGTGAACATGGCGGAAGGAGACAAAATTCAATCTGGCAGTATCAGTGAATAAAGTGCAGCTCCTTGACTCTCAGAGTCCACTCTCAAGAACCAGATTGCAGAGCACGAAAATCGCCAATCGTTTTAGACCCAGATTCCAAAAATGGGCGGTAAGACCGAAGAATCCTCTCCGAACTTCATATCTTTTGTAACGATGGTAATTGTGTTGTCATTGATTGAAATTGTTATTTGTCAATGCACAGGTAAAGAGTCATCAGGTAGTTCTCGTTCTAGTCCCAGTTTATGGTTGGCTCCAGACCCTAGTAAAAGATGGGGAGAGATTTTCTTTCTTTGTTATACTCCGTTTTGGCTCACTCTTTGTTTGGGAATTGTGATTCCTTACAAGCTGTACGAGGTAATCAATTTAATTCCTCATTTTATTCTCTTGGTTATTGAGAGAATTATAGGTAATTGCGGTTAAGACAGTTTTAAGCAATGCCACTACTGTTTTAGTGATGGGCTTTTAACCGAGCTGTTGGTGATGAGAAAAATGAAGTGAAAAGTTTTGAATTGATCGGAGATGAGTGTTAGTAGGCGGGTTTATGTTAATTTTTCATGAAATGAGAAAAAGAAGCTACTTTGGACACAAAGGTGTAGGCTCCAGAATAGGATCTGCACTTTAGTTTTAGAAAGGTTTTACAATATTAGATTTTGATTATAGCTTGAGTAGTCAATACAACTTCTGATACATTTTGAGTTTTTTTTTTTAATCTCAATCGAATATTGCATATATAATATAAGTGAATCCGCTCAGATGAAGCCAATTTGTCTGCGTTGAGCTTAACTTTGTTTAGGTGAGCTGAGCTTAATCAGATTTTGCAAAAGCTTGAATAGTTCGGTAATGGATTTTTTATTTTTTTCTCCCTTTGATCATTCTCACTTTGTTGCACAAATAAACTTATGATCCACAACCCAGTTGACATAACATTATTGTAAGAGTATCGTTGTTGTTACTGGCAGAGCTTTACAGAACTGGAATACTTGCTCCTGGGTTTGATCTCAGCTGTTCCTTCTTTCTTGATACCAATGATGTTTGTTGGCAAGGTAAATTTCTTAAGTATGTTGCTTCCATTTTTTTTTATCTTTTCCTTCCTTCAAATGTTTTTATAATCCTGTCTGAAGGTTTCATATATTGTATTCATCTTTCTTTTTTACCTGCATCTCCTTTGTGTACCATTGGTTTTTCTTTTTCAAAAATAATATAGATTTGGTGTGCTTTTGCAGGCTGATAGCAAATTGTGTTGGAAGGACCGTTATTGGGTCAAGGTAAGTGCTCATTATAACGTTTCAGTTATGATTATCAGATATGAAACCTGATATCTGGGTTCTTAATTTATTTTATAATGCTTCTTTCTTGCTGGTTTTTTATTCATTTATAACTGTTCTGAAAAAGTATTTTACACCTTTTATCCATTTTTTTTGGATATTCCTAACTCCCTCACTACTTCTATTTTTTAACTATTTCAGAAAAGACCCTTTTTTCTTTTCTTTTTTTTTGCATCCCCAGTCCATGGATATTTCTAACCCCTCCACAACTGTTGAATTTCATCTGCTTAAGCAGATTTTGTTTATCTTCTTCCTGTTAATTAGGCTATGTATACTCTAATTACTTCCTCTGTACTGATAGAACGACATTCATCCTAGTGTTAACCTTTTCCTGTCTTTTGGTGAGATAGCCTGTTGTAGTCGGTGAATAAAACACTGAGGTTTCACTTTCCTAGATTGTAGGGCATTGTGAATCCAAACTTTATTAGTTTGCTCCATAAAGCTGAATGGGATTTGAAGTCCCTTGCAGCCTTGAGGATGGGTTTTTTAATGTGATTCTATGTTTGGTTAATAATATGGTTCGAGGACAGATTCTACATGAATACTGACAAGCAATTGTTGAGCTGGTAATATGTTCTATAACATTTCATGGGGAGGTATCTTTTGGCAGTTGATGGTAAATATCTACTGTTTTCTTGTAACATTTTCCTCCGTTCTCTTTTATTTTGAATATGCTGGTGAAATTTTCACCAGCTTGACAACATGTGTGGAGAAATCTGTTGATGGATGTGAACTTTTAGTCCCTCCTGCCATCTTAGACATGATTGTCTTGGACTCTACCTTTATGTTCACATTACATTTTAAATGTTGGCAATTGCAGAAATCCAGTTTTATTTGTATCTGTTTTTTATAAAGTTTGACTTGAAAGGAGGTTCAAGGTTCTTAGCCTAAACTCTAAAACTTGATGTTTTGACAGGCCAGTCTATGGATAATCATTTTTAGCTATGTTGGAAATTACTTCTGGACCCATTATTTTTTCACAGTTTTGGGAGCTTCTTATACATTTCCATCTTGGAAGATGAATAATGTAAGCCACAAAGCAACAAGTTCTTATTGATTCATGTACTGTACAATCTGCTGACTTTCACCTGTTATTCTCTGCAGGTACCACATACAACCTTCCTTCTGACACATGTTTGCTTCCTGTTTTATCATGTTGCCTCCAACATGACAATTCGCAGACTAAGGCATGCTGTTGCTGACTTGCCAGATAATCTTCGATGGGCTGCTGAAGGTGCATGGATTTTGGCTCTTTCATACTTCATAGCATACCTGGAGACTTTAGCTGTTTCTAATGTGAGTGGTAAAATGATTATGTTTCTATTGTTATTTACAATATGCTTGTTTGACCATGCATAAATAACCTGCAATGCTGGCCAATGAACATTTAAGGCAAGATAAAGTGGCACTGTCTGTTTTACATCGTTGAATATTCAGGATTGTCTTTCTCAATCATATTATGGTACTTTCTATGGGGCCTTTTTCAATGCTATTCAGAAGCCATTTCAACATTAGGTAGCCTCTAGTTTGGCTTTAAGAAGCCATTATGCGCACAAGTGAAAATTTTGGTTCTGATGAGTTTGTGGCCGTTTATAAGTTAGATGCCTGCTCCACTGAGGCCTTTTCTAGCTGTATTTGGAAGCTGACTTCAATTTGAATGGTGTCAAGTCAAGTCTGCTATCTGTTCATAAGCAGATTTTCTCGTTCTGAATGATTTTGTGATAGTTTAGAACTTTAGATGTTGTATCATTACATTATCAGACTTCATAATGTGTGAACTGGGCCTATAGAAAGCTAATCGTATAATTTACTGGAAAAGCTGATGGTTTCTACAGTCATACTCATACCTTAGCTTCATCCACAAGTTTGTAACTTGTAATTCACATTCGTGCAATTCTGTCTTGCAGTCCTTTTTGTGCTGCAGTACAAGTCATGACATTTTTCTTTTTTTACTGTCGATTGCTAATGTTGCAGTCGTGGCATAGCAACTGGTTACTAACTTGTGAATTAAAATGGTGATAATGATGTGTTTTTGGAAATGTGCAGTTCCCTTACTATGAGTTTGTGGACCGGGCATCAATGTACAAAGTAGGCTCTTTGTTTTATGCCATCTACTTCTTTGTAAGCTTCCCAATGTTTCTGAGGTAAGCATTCAACCTTCAGTTAGTTTTGGTTATTTGTGTTAGTCTAAAAATTATATTTCCGTTGTGGTATATGCTTGATAATGGGTAATGCAAACATGCTATTAATGTAGTGATTGTTTTCTGTTGAGTGATATTTCACATATTGATATGCTTCAGCTCACAGTACATTTTGTAAACTACTCTTACGTTGTGCTCGTATGCGAGCGCTATCATGTTCTCATGACTCATTTGTGATGTATTTATTGTTCTGGAAAATTGCAATGCATTGTTTCTTTCAAGCACTCATCTCATCTGAAAAACAAGATGATTGAAGAACGTCAGATTAGAAGAATTATAGAATATGGAATAATTGAAGTGATTTTATAGATGTGGTTGGATCAAAAGAGTTATCACAGCTTCTAGTTTTCTCCCATGCTGAAGATCTTTAACTATTCTATGGGGACTTGAATGATATGCAGGATTGATGAAAAACCTGGCGACCTATGGGAGTTACCGAGAGTGGCTGTTGATTCCCTGGGTGCTGCAATGCTGGTTACGATAATACTCGACTTGTGGCGAATCTTTTTGGGGCCTATTGTTCCACATCCAAAAACAAAACAATGCCTTCAGCAGGGACTACCCTGGTTTCCTTGACATGCCACTCAAACAGAACAAACTACACGGAAAGCCGGCGAAGTTGGCCGCAGAGGCAACACCACGGAATTTCTTGTACTTGATGTTGTAACATTAGCTGTACTTCATATCATGCCAATGGCTTGTTTCCATTTTATTGACATCCAAGGAGCATAAACTAGAGATTGAAAGGGTACATTTTGTAATTCATGATATCGCCAGTGTGACCCTGGGTGCTAACTTGTTTGTTAGGTCCTGGCAAAGAAAGGGTTCTTCTGTTTTGCGAAAATCTCTGCACCCCTTACCATCTTGGTTGGGCAGCATTTCTTTTGGGGGTCGCTCGTTCTGATCTTTGATTGTGAGAAGGAATTGGCTTGTGATAAGAAATAAACACGAAAATGGACGAGCTATATTTTAGACTAGCCAATGCCCCTTGCCTTGTTGCGGGAGTGTTATATTTTTTTCAATGTAAAAAAATTAAATATATGAATTTTTTTATTATAATATAAATTTAAGCGAAATAATAAATTTGTGCAGAATTATTGTTAAGATAAAAAATAAAATATTTTTATAAAAAAAATAAAAAATAATCATTAAAATTATCATTATTATGACGCAAAAAAATAACAGAAAACAATCTCAGGATTGAACAATAAATAAAAATAACAAAAAACACAAAAAAAAAGAACAAAGGAAAAAAGAAGAAATATTAATTTGAAAATGATCACCATCATAAATTAAAATTTCAGGATTAAATCAAATAAAAATAATCTCAAATAAAAAAAATAAAACAATAAAAATTAAAAACAAAGACTAAAAGCATAGATGTATAAATACAGATAAAAAATAAACGTTGTCCTAGAATGACAGAAAAACCAAAAAAATTAATAAATTTAAAAAATAAGGACCGAAATGAAAAATAAAATATATAATTAATTCCAATCAAATAACATAATTGAAACAAATAGAAACATTGGGACCGAAACAAACAAATATATATATTTTTTAAAAAATCAGTGTAATTTTGTTAAAAAAATTAAAAGAATAAGGATTGAAATATGACTAATTTCAATTAGAGGATACAATAAAAACAAATTAAAACAAACTATATAATTAATTTGATTGAAGGATAAAACCGGAAATCAAAAGAATAAGGACTAAATTGAAACCCAACATATATAATTAGTTTTAATTGAAGGGCACAATTGAAACAAATAAAAAACTATATTAAAAAAATAATAATAAAAGAGAAATGAAAAGTCCAGGGATCAAAATAGGCACTGCGCAAACATCAAAGACTAGACCGTATTTCTGGCTGAAAGGAGAGGAAAAAGGGTGGAAAAACTTAAAACCGTCCACTAGAGCTTCACCGGCCACCTTAACCGGACACGCGCCGCACCGGGAAAAAGAAAACACAGCGGCGCACCATGTGACACGGTGGAAGATAGTTTCTGACTGCCGTAAGAAGGCACACGCGCCTCTCAAAAGGCGGGTGCAGTGCATCCTTACGATGCATCTGCAGTTTTTTCGAAAAGAAATAATGAACAATGACCTATACACCCCTGGACTCACTTGATAACCACTAAAAAACCACCATGGAAAACACATAAATACCCCTGGGTCCGACACCTGTTTTTTTGGCTTTTAGGGGGCTAATCATGTCGTTTCACTAGGCAATAAATTCAGAAATACCATCCATATCCCTTGAAAATTGATAAAGTACCCCCGAACCGTTTGGACTTATTTTGTTGTTTAGGGGGGCTAGTTTCATCGTTTCACTGTACAACAAATTTGGAAATACAATCCATGTCTCTTGAAAAATTAAAAAAAAACACCGGTCCCGAAGGCTAAAAATCCACGGCCTTGGGGCAAAGTGGTACTTTTACTGTGGATTCGCACAATAAAACCGGGATGAGTTTTATATATATCTATAGTGTAATATTAAAAAAAAAAACTACCCCCTTAACCACCATTAGACCTTAACCCGTTCAATTCAAGTTTTGTGATTTATAAATTGTTTGGTATTGTGATGATAATTAGTTTTGAAATAGTTTCTTATTTATAAATATATTAAATTTTGTTTTTTAATTAAAAATTATTTTTATACTAGATTATCAAGCAATTTTACCATTATTCATTTTGATTAGAAGAAAAAAGTCCACGCAAAATAAAATGGTGTGTGATTACTTTTTTATATATATTCAGGCTGCATGTCCAATTTTTTTATTATAAAAAAACCTCAATGTCTTTTTTGATTAGTTATTGTCTCTCAAGAAACATTAGTTCTTTTATGAAAATAATAAATAAAATCTCTGAACATTTCAAGTTATTTTTTTTTATGGTCTAAATGGCATAGGAAAAATACTATGGATTGCTATAGTATTTTTCCCACGCCATTTGTATTATAGGTAATAATTGTGTTTGTAGGTATCACCAGACATAGTTGTTCCTGTCGTTGAAATAGGAAACATTTTTGAACACTGGACTAGAGTTATTAGATTAGACCATGAAGTTTAATTTTTGATAAATTAAATATTAAAAAAAGTTGAAAAAAAAATCATGCAAAAGATTTTAAAAAATAGCAATTCAAATAATAAGTATCAAAATTATTATTACTAGTATTATTAATAAATAATTTATTGTTATTATTATTATTAAAATTATCATCACCATTACTATTATCATATTAGTAATAATAGTATCATATTAGTAGTAATAATAACAATTCTATTGATATTGTTATTATTTTAATAATTATTATCATGATCATTATCATTGTTGTTGCTGCTGCTGTTACTGTTGTCACCATCGCTATTATCACTATTACTACTAATAATATTTGTATTATCACCACTAGCCTTCTTCGTTCACCACCATCATTATTGTGATCACTGCTACCTGATAATCACCACAATCATTACGACCATTAGACAATCATCATCGCTATTACTATCACGATTACCGCTATAATTACCACAATCACTATTATTGCTGCTGCTGCTAGTGATGCTCCATCACCATAGTAGTAGAATTGTTACCACCATGACTATTATTATTATTATTATTATTATATTTTTTGTTGTTCTTGTTGTTATTTTCACTATTTTTATAATCTTTATTACTACTATCATCAATAATATTATCATCTTTATTATTACCACCACCACTATTTTTTATAACTAACATTATAATTATTATTATTATTATTAGTATCATCATTAATATTATCATCACTATTATTATTGTCATAAAAATCATAAGAAACTACCAGAAAATACTGCAGGTACCATCCAAAAAACACACGTGCCTCTTACACTGACACATGAGAGCAATGCACCAATAGCCTTCTGATTTAAAAAATAATTATTTTGTAGAAGCGTGTGGATTTTATAGGGAGGCACGTGCGACTGTTTGTCTTGCAAACCAGTTTTTTGTTTCTATAAAAATGAAAATAAATAAAATAAAATGATAATAGAAGAAGATATTTATTATATCCTTACCTTGCAAACGAAACTATCCCCTGCACTGCTCCCTCACTAGCACTGGCACTAGCTCAAATTTCCCGCTACAAGAAGAAGAGCCTAGCCTCAACTCAAACGCTCTCTCCATAAAACCTAGGTTTTCAGTTCTTGCAGTCAGGGCTTGCCGGAGGTTTCTCTCTCTACTGCACTTCTCCAAAACATGGCTGCTGCTTTCAGTGCTCTCTCCCTCTCTCCATACACTCTCGTATGCCGCCATAACTCTACCAAACATTCCATCGCCTGCTCCACTGCCTCTCCTACTACCACTACTATAGGTCTGATTCCTTTCCTTTTCTCTTTTTTTTGAAATAATTAATAATCATCACTTCTCTTTAATTCCTTTTCGTGGTTATTTGTTTAGGCACTAGAGGAACGAAAGCGCCGCCGCGGAATAAGAGGAGTGGAAGAATGGAAGGGGCAGGGAAAAGTATGGAAGATTCGGTGAAAAGAAAGATGGAGCAGTTTTATGAAGGGTCTGATGGTCCGCCGTTGCGAATTGTTCCAATTGGTGGCTTGGGTGAGATTGGGATGAATTGCATGCTTGTTGGGAATTTCGATCGATATATTTTAATTGATGCCGGTGTTATGTTTCCTGAGTAAGTATTCTGCCGCATTTCGAAGGATGCTTTAAACAATATATGCTCATTTTTTAATGCTTAACTGACAAGGGGATTGAATGCATTTTGTTAAACACGCGGCCGAAAAAATGCTTCTTTCTGATGTGATGACTATATTGTTTTTGTGATGATATGTTCAGTTATGATGAGCTTGGGGTGCAAAAGATTATACCTGATACCACATTTATCAGAAGATGGAGACACAAAATTGAAGCAGTGATTATAACACATGGTCATGAAGATCACATTGGTGCGTTGCCTTGGGTAAAGCTTCCTTCGACTTCTCACAAGTGTCTTCTTGACCTTGCTCTTCCAGATTAAATTACTGTTTATATGACCTTTCTAACCATATCAAACTTTCGGCTATTGACATTTGAGTTGTAGTTCTTAATAGGGCATAGTTGAATGGAAAGTTAGATTCAATTAAGGGTGCTCACTAATTACTGCTTCGTTAATGTAGCCATCGGCTTATGGCTGCAAAGCTTGGCTGAAAAATGAATGTTAGTTTCCACTATTCTCTGCCCTTGCCGAGGATCCTGGTCAGTTAGCTGAGTCTAGGATCTTCGATAATTTGCATTTGATGCAGTATTTTACATGATGGACCTTGCCTGTAGCCTGTTTAAGGATTGGGGGATTTTCTAGGTACTGTTCCATTGCTAGTTGCAGTACATCTATAGTATATGTTGACATTAGTGTGCAATTAGATGAATGTGTTTATCAGTTGAGCACATTCCCCATGACCACTGTGCTGTATATTTTGAGCTTGATAAATTGATACGATGGTATCAGATGGTTTGCCATGGGATACGTGATGTTCATTGAGGAAGTTAACTGGCACTCCATCGATCAAATGTGTTATTGATGATGATGCCATGAATTGTGATGGTGGAAGTGGTGGCAATGAATTGTTTTGATCCACAGTTTGATTGGATTAACTAAATGAAGTTACAAAGAATTACCAGAAGAGAACTGATTTGATACATGGATAAGCAAAAATAAACTCTGAAATCATTTAAGGGACATGGAGAGAGGGTGCCATTATGACCCATATAGATGGTGTCTACATCACACGTTTAGAAGGAAAAGAAGCAGCATTTTGTTTCTCTTGAAATAATATTTGGCATGTGCCTTTCCTTTCTAGATGGCAATATAAAAATGAAATGTGAGATTATTTTTTGCCAGGAACTTTAGATAAGCAAGCTTAGTTAAAATACGGAACCATAGCAAATTTGGAAACCAGATTTGGATGATCAATTTTGCTAAAGGTGTGAAGGATTCACATAGGAAATATGAATCTAAACTTAGTTTAAGGCTTTAATAGTAAGTGGTGTTTGCTGATTTAATATTTATTGTAAAGGTGCAGCTATCTGAGCTGTATCGTTTGGTTATTGCTGCAAATGGTTAGTCATATTTTGATATTGGTATTTTGCTGTGGTGTTTTCACTCTTGATAATTCTCTTACTGTCTAAGCAGGTTATTCCAGCTTTGGATCATCACACTCCAATTTATGCATCATCCTTTACAATGGAGGTATTTTGTTGTGGTCTTACTTATACATGTGCTGAAAATAAAACTTATTTTGGTTGGAGCATGCATGTATAAATAAATATGTACACAAACATGCATTTAAATGCACCTTCATGAACTGAAGTAGCCCAATATTGCTTATGGGGACTAACAAAATAGCTCATAGCATAAAGTGCTGACCTTTTATTTTTCAGAAGATTGATATTAACCACGCTGTCATACTCTTTGTCAATTTCAAGTGGCGTTTAAAAATTTTGCACTCTTGCATGGCAGCACTCTAGACTATCTTACCGTGTTTTATGTGATGGCAAGTCACATTTTCTGGTTCTGAGTCTCCAAGTGCTTCCAAAATGATTCCATGACAGCTCATCAAGAAACGTTTAAAGGAGAATGGGATCTTTGTTCCATCAAGACTTAAGGTGTTTAAAACGAAGAGGAAATTTGCAGCTGGGCCTTTTGAAATAGAGCCTATCAGGGTGACCCATTCTATTCCAGATTGTTGTGGACTGGTCCTTCGCTGTGCTGATGGTACAATTCTTCACACTGGGGACTGGAAGGTAAATTTGTTTATAGATGCATTTTCTTTTTCCATCTCTCAATGAGTTTGTACACTTTAGAAGAGGTTTATATTCTACAGATTGATGAGTCACCAATGGATGGAAAAGTTTTTGATCGTGAATCTTTAGAGGAACTCTCAAAAGAAGGAGTTACATTGGTAAGTCTCCAAGAGTATGTAATTTGTTAGCGTATTGACGTGGTTGTACATGGGAACTTAATTGGTTTCAATTTATGGAAGAGATAATGGTTTGTGTGGGACCTACAAATGAAAATATGCCTTCTGCGTGTATGTGACTCTGTGTGGGAATGGAGAGAAGCTGCGTTGCAAATTGCACATGTCTTTCTTGATATAATGCTATGGCAGTTTTGGACTTTGTTTTGGAATGCTTTAGTCTCATGAAGAGTGACTCTTTCAAAAAAAGGTCAATGTCCAAGACTTCATGGAGATGATGTGCATGACACCTACATGTTTGATATTTTATGTCCAAAGACATGTTCCATGAGACATGGATAAAGGATTCCATTAGGTAGAATTGAGAAAAAAAGAGTTTAAGTGGAAAAAGTTAGCACTTCCAATATTTTGATGATGATCATACATTTTATGGTGGACAAAAAATTGAAGGAATGAAACTGCAGTGACAGTGTTGGTAGGCTAGTTGCTTTAGCCTTCTTGTTTAAGCTTAGACATTGTATGATTTGGTTTGAGCAAAACATTTTTTAATTAGAGTTCTGAGGTTGAACATTTGTATATGATGCCTCATATTTTTTTGTTTGGGTATTCATTTGAGTTTCTCATGTCATTTTATCTTTTTCAATAATGTTTAATCTGAATTATCTATGATGCTGATTTTACATGCGGCTTCATCATTAATGCAACTTGAGGTTTTAACAAGCACTCCTCTGCTCAGATGATGAGTGACTCAACAAATATACTGTCACCTGGAAGGACAATTAGTGAAAGAGTGGTAGCCGATGCATTATTGAGACGTATTTCAGCTGCTAAAGGAAGGATTATCACCACTCAATTTGCATCAAATATACACCGTCTTGGAAGTGTGAAAGCAGCTGCTGATTTGACTGGTAGAAAGATGGTATGATTTTCTATTCTTAGAACTTATAATATTATCACCTTGCTCTTTGAATGGAATTTGCCTCACAGTTTTCATACTCTAATCATTGTATCAGGTCTTTGTTGGCATGTCATTGAGGACATATTTGGATGCGGCGTGGAAGGATGGAAAGGCACCGATTGATCCATCCACTCTGGTAATTTCTTTGCATAGACTATTTATCTGATGTGTTTCTCTGAGAGTTCTAAATCTCCAGTGATATCTTCCACCTCACTCCCGTAGACCTCGTTACAACTTCTGCTGAACACTTCCAAAATTATACAGGTCAAAGTGGAAGATATTGACGCTTATGCCCCGAAGGATCTGCTAATTGTCACAACTGGATCACAAGTAAGTTAATCCAGCTGCCTGATTCCATTTCTGTTTGTATCAATTGGCTGGTATGTTGCTATTGTGTCAGGCAGAGCCACGTGCAGCACTCAATCTTGCATCATATGGAAGTAGTCATGCCTTAAAACTGAACAAGGAAGATGTTATTCTATATTCAGCTAAGGTATTATGATATATAATGTGCTTGGATTCATCTTTTAACCAAAATTTACTCACAAGTTGATTTCTGATTTGCTTAGCTAGATGTGTGTAGTTGAATTTATACGTCACTTTATCATTTAATAACTCAGGCATTATTCCTTTTAATCTTTGATTTATTTCAAACTTCCTTTCAGTAATCCCTCTATGCTAAGATTATGTGGTTGGAAGCGATTTATGGTTTTCTACAGTGTACATAATAAACCAAGATGTGCTGTTAATGATTGAATCTCACAGAACTTAGGATTCTCTCATTATCTGATAATGTCCATGATATTTACGTGTTAGAAGTACCAAAAGTATTGCATAACCTGATGGAAATTTTATAAGAGGTTGTTATATTATGGAAGATGGCTAGCGAAGGTTCTCCATTTTAATCTCATGTCTTTTTTTTTTCCTTCAGAATTGATGATTGCATTTGGTTGGTCATGTTTGTACTTTGAATTTGAACTACGAATTAGGCAGACTTCTGATTTTATGCTCAACTATGCATGATTTTCCTCTATCTTATGATATTTCTGCCACAGGTGTATCTCATAATTTCCAACCCCTGTTTTTTTTTTTTTAAAAAAAAAAGCTTCTAAAGTTTAATGCTAGGTGTGTGGTCATAATGCTAATCTTTTATGTAGTTTCTTGCTGAAAGTACTTCCAATTAGTAGATATGTTTTCAATTTATATTTTATTTTTCAGGTAATCCCTGGCAATGAATCCAGGGTAATGAAAATGATGAACCGCATATCAGAGATTGGCTCAACTATAGTAATGGGCAGGAATGAGCTGCTTCACACGTCTGGTCATGGCTATCGTGGAGAACTGGTGAGTTTGCATATACTTTTCCTCATAATCTCACTAGCTGTTATTTAGTTATTTTGTTCTTATACCAATATCAGTGATGGTTCTGTGTCAAGAGTGGAAAAAGAAAAGAACCTTCACATACTGACTCATTGTATGAAGGTTATTTCTTCCTGTTATTTGTGTTACCTTTTTGTTTTGTCATTGTTTTATGGAGAACCATGTAGATAAGCCGTGAATATTAGTTACCTGTTCAATTCTATATTTACTGTTATTTTTGACAAATTTCTATAAAGTGGATCTAAACATTAATTTCAATTCTTCAGGAGGAAGTGCTTAGAATTGTGAAGCCACAGCATTTTCTTCCCATACATGGAGAACTTTTGTTTTTGAAAGAACATGAATTGCTTGGGAAATCAACTGGCATTCGACACACTACTGTGAGTTTAGTCTCTACAGAGTTTAGTTTCTACAATCTTTTGGTAACTACTGTGAGTTTAGTTTTTACATTCTTCTGGTAATCAGTATGCATAAGATGATTGAAGTACTATGTTTGCCACAACCTGATGCATTTAGTGAGAACATAGAATCTTTGAGGATAAGGAATCATTCTTTTTACGGATACAGGATAAAATAGTTGCTATCCTATAGGTGTTTTAGAAGATCAATAGTATACATGTAGAGAGGCTGGAGAGCATTACTGTTCTAATATTGGTGCTCTTCTCTTGTATACTGTCAGGAATAATTCTCCTTTTATACTTACGTGTCCTTAATGAATTTTCTTCTTTATAAACAAAACGTGTGCAGTGTGGACAACTGGCTCTTTATTTCTTACTCTATTGTATTAAGTATATGAATTCTGCCAATTTCCATGTAAATGAGAATGGGTGAACTCTTGCGATGCTCTGCCCACAACACATAACCTCTCTGAAAGTGTTTTTGTTGGTGGGTGTTGCATGGTTTAATTTGAAAATCTATTACTGACTACTCCATCACAAAAGGAGAAGACTGCTATGTCTGACTCCATTGGCTAATGACACATATGATGGATATATTGTACACATGACATTATATGCAATATTGTCTTGTTGCTATTCTGCAAATGCTTTGAGTTGCAGACTATGTTTTGGCTTGGTAAACGTTAAAAGCACTCTATAATTCTGTCAGGTTATTAAGAACGGAGAGATGCTTGGGGTTTCTCACTTGAGGAACAGAAAAGTTCTATCCAATGGATTTGTCTCCCTTGGGAAGGAAAACTTGCAGGTTGGTTGTGCTAATGGTTTTATTTAATCAATTATTGGAATTTAATTGAGACACGATCCATGAAATCTTGTCTGGTATTGCAGTTGATGTACAGTGATGGGGATAAGGCATTTGGCACATCAACTGAGCTTTGCGTTGATGAGAGATTAAGAATTGCAACAGATGGTATTGTAGTGGTCAGGTAGATTTTGCATATTCTGAAGTGACATCTTGACATATCCTTGTGATACTAATCTTTGTTATTACAATAATGAATTCCTGACATTCTATGTTACAGCATGGAAATTTTACGCCCTCAGAATGCAGATGGGCTAGTTGAAAATAGCTTAAAAGGAAAAATAAAAATCACAACACGCTGCCTATGGCTGGACAAAGGGAAGCTTTTGGATGCACTTCACAAAGCTGCCCATGCTGCACTTTCAAGCTGTCCAGTGAACTGTCCTTTAGCTCACATGGAAAGAACAGTATCTGAGATGTTGAGAAAGATGGTAAGGAAGTATAGTGGTAAAAGGCCAGAAGTCATTGCCATTGCTGTGGAGAACCCAGTGGCTGTTCTTTCTGATGAACTCAATGAAAAGTTATCTGGGCATTCACATGCTGGCCTTGGCATATCAGCATTGAGAAAAACAGCTGATCAACATCGGAAAAAAAATCAGGTGGACAGGAAGCAACATGATGGAAATGACTATGCACATTTAGAGAAAACATTAGCAAAAAATTCAGGTGGTCCTCATATCTCTGCAATGTCTGCATCTCTGTGTCTTCATTGAGTGTGTGTGTGTGGTCAGGTTGTGGATGGGCCATTTTATGATTGGCTGTGCATGAGGACACATGAGAAAACTAGAGTGGGTGCATGACTTGCATCTTAAGGATTGGGGATTTTTTTCATCTCAAGCCAATCACCCAGTAAATGACTGGTATACAAAAAAATGAACAAGAATAAAGTTAAGGCTGCATTTGGAAACAGGGCAAGCTGATTGTTTTGGGTGCTCAAGCTTGCTTGTGCTGAAAAAAAAGAAGCAAACTTGGCTTGAGATGTTGGAGTCACAACTCACAATGCTATAGAACTTCAATGTTCAAAAACAATAGACAAAAGTAGTGATTATTTTCTCAATTTTAATATAATCTTGGATACATCTGACCTCTAAGTTTAAGTTGGCAAAAGCTGGTTTCTCCACGGTGAGAGGCTCCCACTAGTGTCGATGCTGTTCTAATATCACAACTAGGTGGGAAGAGGAAGACCAGGAACGAAGTATTCCCTCTTCCCCTTTGCTTTGGTCTCTGATGCAGGCTTCTATATTGCGCGTTCATGAGCTCTGCTAGTTTACATATCTGAGCTAAACTTAACATGCTTTCAGTATCTGTTCTCAATGAGCCTCACATCATCTAACTTGTCACCAGACAAGATTTTCCTGAACTAAACCTGGAACTGTTCATGACTGACATGATCAGTTTGGTGATTTATAAGCAACTTCACATTCTCTGTTTTCATAATTTAGGACCACTAGTTTACTTGCATATGATCTCAATAGCTTCTTGGTGCTGTGATTCAAACTCAATTTCTCTCATTAGAAACTGTAAGATCATTTCCTCATGATGGGAAAGACATCGTTCTATCCTTCTCCGGTTATGTTATGCATGTGAATTTTTCTTTGGAAAGGCATAGTGCCAGCAGCACAGCATGCATGCATATATATTTTGTTTTTGACCTTTGCTTAATTTCTATGTTCTTGAAAGCAGAAGTATTTTTCTAAAGCTTGGTATTTTATAACCAGTACACTTAGAGGTGTTCTTTCCCCCCCCTACATTGTAATCATGCAGATGATGGTTTTAAATATGAAAGTGATCTATCCAAGGAAGAGGAGACTTCTTCAAGTCCTAGCTTAGCTGAAGGACACTCCTCCATCTTCAAAAAGCAAGATGATTTCAGGAAAACATTCATTCCACCATCCTCGGTCCATGAATTGGTAAAAAGTGATGAAAATTTGGTTCCACCAGGGGAGCATGTAAATGAGCTCAAGAAAGATGGTACCATAAGCAGTGATGATGACTTGTTGGAAAATCAAAATTCTAGATCGAAGCGTTCCAAACCTGTAAAACGGAACAAATGGAAACCTGAGGAGGTTAAGAGACTTATTAATTTGCGTGGGGAATTACATAGTAGATTTCAAGTTGTAAGAGGTAGAATGGCTCTGTGGGAAGAGATATCTACTAACTTGATGGCTGATGGGATCAATCGTAGTCCAGGACAGTGCAAATATTTATGGACATCTCTTGCTCAGAAATATGAGGTTTGTCCCTCCATTTCGGACATTTAAAATTCTGGTTTTGCATTTTGATTTTGATGTGAAGCTCGTAATTGCATGTGAATACCACTGCTAGTATGCATTTTGCCGCAAGTAATCTATTTTCCCGGACCAGAGGCTCACAAAAATGGAAATCCAGATCATTGTAGGGGTGCTATCTGAATTTCACCAAGTGAAATCATCTGTTCATCCTTTCTTTATCATGCTGCTTAGTGACAAGAAAATCATCAGTTCATCTTTTCTTTATCATGCTGCTTAGTAACAACCATTCCTAAAATGAACAGGAAAGCAAGAGTGACATGAAAAGCCAAAAAAGTTGGCCCTATTTTGAAGACATGGATAATATTTTATCTGGTTCAGAGACAATGACAACAAAATGATCGGAAGGAGGAGAGAAACAGTGCATTGAGTTTTCTGGAAGAGCTTTCAACAGCCTCTTGCTCAAGCAAAGCCAGGCGATGATGACCGTAGTGGTCGACTAGAATAATCACTGTCAGGGATTTGCAGGTATGACCAACGTGCAAACTATTTAATCAGAGAGGCCCACAATGACAAACAAGAAATGAAATAGTTTGTACCCACAAGCTCCTCCAAGAATTAGTTAGCAGATATACTGAAGAATTGGGTTGGTGATATTTTTGACTCTGGAGGACGTTTAGCTTTTGTAAGATTTGATGCAACTCAACATTTAATTTGCTTATTAGCCAAACTTACGCAGATTTAAACTCCCAGAAGTTTTTCTCAACTTCGGGTGTGTTCTTGTCAGTTTCTTTTATTCAATTCAAAGAACTTAGCTCCTGTATACTTTTTTTCATTAACTTTTAAAGTTTTGGTGCAAGAAGCAATAATTTATGGATTCTCAAGAGGCTAAAAGGTTGAAAACTATGGGTGATGTTTGATTCCATGCCACAATTTTCTCTAGGAAAACCATATCCCATGCAACTCGCAGATGAATGGCTTCAGTTCAGCAGTTATTTTCTGACCATGCAAGTTCAAATATAGATTTTTTTTTTTTTTTTTTTTGGGGGGGGGGGGTCAAGCACTATTAATTTGATGGCTTCAAGAACTGCAAAAAATCCTGACTAATTCAACCCTTAACAGGCAAGTTACATGATTATAAACCATCCATTAGTATGCAAATTTGCAAGAAATTAGTAAAACTGATATGAACTGACTAATGGTTTTAGCTTAATTAGACTGATTGCAAACTTTCCATGGCAATTTTAGGTGTTTATTCACCTAAAATAACTTTCAACTTGTGCGGTTTCCTTGTTTTCATCAAAACCCTACCCCACTTTAGGTTTATATAACAAGCTCCGTTCCAAATCCTTCAATCTCTTCGTCTTTGTTTTGTCCTGCAGAGTTTCTCTATCGATTGTTCCTGGAGAGAAAATCTGCAAGATTCTTCGTATAAGCAAACATGGCACACAAACTCATTGTTCTTGCTCTTGTCATTGTCACCATTGTTGGGTTGGCTGCAGCTGCAGCTCCTGCTTCCTCCACAACTGACGTTCCTGCAGCTGAGGCACCTTTAAGCGATGATTTTATCGGCACTGATGACGGCGGTGCGGCTAGTGCACCTTCCACTGACGGCACCACAGTTGTTCCAGGACCAATGGGAAGTGCTACAGTAGCTGGGGGTCCTTCTTCTGAAAAAGATGGAGCCGCCACCCTCAAGTTCTCTTCCGCTGCTGGAGTTGCCGCTGTTGCTGGCTACTTCTTCTTCTAAGCTAGCTAACTATAAATCTATAACACACATATTTTCTGACCATTCGTTTTTGTTTGAATGAAGTGTTACTAGCAAGAGTAATTGTCTGTGGCTAAACACAAGTTCTTTCGATATGCCAAGGATGAAACAGTTCTGTCTCATATGCCCATCTCATCTTCCTAGCAAGGTGAGCACCTGTCGTTGTCTATGGCTTCCTGAGTGTCACGTGTTATATCATTTGCTAAAAACTGGATTTTCTAAAACTCCAAGAATCCGATATGGATTATATTATACAATATTCAAAACAACGACGAGCATTTCTTTATCTCATTGTACGAAAAGAATTTAAAGTTGAATGTCTTTGGATTTCTCTGCAAGGCACCTGAGAAACTTCCCGATTTCTGTAGTCTTGGATGACCGTTCCTTAAGGGGTTTGACGTGATTAAATATTAATTCCCAGAAATTGAAGATTTATTTCATTGGCTGGAACATGCTGAAATTATTATATAGAATTTGACCTTACGCACGTGTGTGAGGAGGAGAAGCACACAGCCCCCCTCCGTTTATTAAATGAAATGAAGGCCAAAATTAACATATTTTAATTATAAACAAATCCAGCTAGAGACGATTTCAAGGTCTGTAATAATGGGCAATTAATTAGATGCAAATCCCGTGTTCCAAATGACAGCGTGCTTGAACTTCTCTTTGTTTTGTCCGAGTTATTTTTTTATTTAAAAATATATGGAAATAATTATTTATTTATTTATTTTTAATATCATATCAAAATATATTAAAAAATAACTTTCAAAATAAAAAATTAATTCCTAATGCATTTATCAATTTAAAAATAGATCATAATCTATTCTTAAGATGTTACATGTTAAAACATATATCAATTTGAATATAAAAATTAATGTAATGGGGTGTTTTTCTTATTGAGACGAATAGTCCTCCTAAATGAAACATCAATCATAATAAATAATTATTAAACTCAATAAGCTCAAAAATATTAACTAGATAAAATTTAATTAGCTCGGTTAATTTTTAAAAATGATCTAGTTCATCAAAATAAGTTTGATCAGCATTATTTATTTTTTAAATCTTCTCAGTATTATTTGCAAAAATTCTTCTTCTACTTGTTTGTTCTATAAAGCCGCTTCCTTTTTATAGAAATGTACCCTTGAAAGGATCAAAGAACAATCATCCGAGTCCTACCCTCCTCTTTAAAGATTTGGAGCGTTAAAAGCTAAATCATTCAAAAAGTTTAAGAATTGGGATGTGGTGACTATGGACTTGCATTTCCACCTCTAACGTTAACAGTTATTCTGGTTATTGGCCTCATGAATGGAACACGACATGCACTTGGGAATCTAGTGTTTAGAAATTAGACCCAGGTTCCTCTGCAGTAAAACATAATTTGTCAAGGCAGATGTTGACCGTTACCCCTTATTCTTTTACACGTCGAATTCTCCGTGTGCGGTCAGGTTCCTCCTCCTTGCCTGTAAAATACTAAATTATTGCAGCCACGGCATTTCTTATTCTCTTCTCACAACTTTCTATAGTTTGAAGTTTCTTTTGTTTTGTTTAAAAACTCGTTCATACAACTTCCCCGGGTGATGGAGACAGTCTGTTCAAAGACCTTGAGCGGGACTCCGCCTTCAAATTTATAAATAGGAATGTTTAATCCTCCATTTTGTGTCATAGCTCAAGAAATAAGAAATCTGTCGTTTGCTTGCAAAACAAGCTAATCTGTTCGTTGTCATCTTAGGTCGATATTCCAACATGGTTAAGGCTGGAAAATTTGAAGTTGTTTTTCGCCACCTTGATGAAAATGGTGACGGGAAGGTTTCACCATCTGAGTTAAGTCGTCGTCTAGGTTTTATTGGAGGAGATTTGCTCATGAAAGAGGCAGAATTTGCTGTGGAGTGGTTGGACTCAGACGGAGATGGCTTGTTAGGATTGGAGGATCTTGTTAGACTAATGGAAGCTGGAGGAGAAGAAGAGAGGCTGCATGATTTGATAGAGGCTTTTCACTTGTATGATATAGATAATTGTGGGTTTATCAGAGCCAAGGACTTGAAGACAATGCTTGGTAGACTTGGAGAGTCGAAATCTATTGATGAATGCGAAGTGATGATAAACAAGTTTGACCTTAATGGGGATGGTGTTCTTAGCTTTGAAGAATTCATGGTTATGATGAAATGATGTTCTTATAATTTGGGGTATTGCATATCATGTAAACCAATTGTTTTTTTCATGGGATTCTTAGGTTCTTCATATCTTCTAAAGTTGTAAACATAATGAAAGTTTCTTTTATTGTTTGGAGTTCACATTTTTCATGAATTTTCTTTTCATAATTCATATGTTATAACGGCTACAGATGAAGAAAATCTGTGAAAGAAAAGTATATGCAAACTTCTCCGAGGTTTTTATGTATTTGTGAAAGAAAAGTACATCGGCTTATTGGTCCAGTGAAAGTTGATGAACACGCAGCCTGGTCTTTTTCTTGACACCATAGCTCATAAATGCCAGCCAAAAAGCCATTTGTTGTTCAGCAATCGACATTATCATCTTTTTCTTGTTCTTTAGTTTAAGCTATTCTTTTTTCCAGCTTAAAATAAAAGTACCTTTCATTTCCTCTTCTCCTCTTGTGGAATCTTAAAATTAAGGGGAAAAAAATTAAAGCATCGTGAAGAAAGGACCTTATCAAATGAAAATAGATTACGGTGTATCAGCCAGTGAAGCACCAAACTCGTCAATGGAAATCGAAACAGACAATGTTTCCATGCCATCTTCTTCTGAGGAAAGTCTTTTCATCGCAGGTGATCCATTAGCCAAAAGTAGTTTGGATTCTGATCAGTCTCCCACAGTGCTCCCTGTAACAAATTCCCAAGACATCGGTGTTTCAGCCCATGAAACATTGAATTCAGCAATGAGCAGACAAGGTTTCTTTGCTATCTTTTTCCCAGGAAAGTCCTGCCAAAAACAGTTTTGATCCTGATTTATCAACCATGGAGGAGCTGCTGGTGCTGGGTTCTCAAGACACTGGTGTTTCAATCGATGAGATACTGGATTCATCTTCGGGTAGTGAAATGGACAAGGTTTCTACACCATCTTCTTCTAATGGAAGTCCCGTCAATACAGACAATTCTACTGATGCAATCTGGAGTCTGATCAATCTTTGTTAGCACCTCCTTCAACAGATTCCCAAGACATCAGTGTTTCGGTCAATGAAACACCGAATGAAACACCGAAATCAGATAAGATCAATGGAACAGACGAAGTATCTAAGCGATCTTCTTCTGAGGAAAGTCTGGCCCTCGCAGATGATCAATTGGTTGAAAACAGCTTGGATTCTGATCAGCCTTCAATAGGAAATGTGTAGAAGATGGTGATCGTGATGTTTTTGAGAAATGAAGGGAAAGAACCATAGGAAAAGGCAACAATACTATTAAAGGCTTGAATTAGGTGTAAATAAACAAGGGAAAGAATCAGGGCTTGAATTAGATGTGATCTCTCGAACATATATATTAAATATTATCTATTAATTGAATTGTTAAACTCATCCTATCTTTTTCAAGCTGACGAGTTGTTTTTGTTGGACTTTTAAAACTTGTTTTAGTTGTAGTTATCATTATTCAATTATGTCTAGTACAGAATTTGTACTAACTCTTTATAAAAACAATCAATTTATATTATTAAGTTAATTATAGTGCATGATTCGTAGACTTTTTGTTGTTTTTATATACAAGTTTAGGTTAGCATAGGTAATAAACCTGGAGAAACTTTGCCTATGTGCCGTATATTAACAGTAATTGAGTTGATGAAGAGAGTTAAACCATGATATTAAGAATTGCTTCATTAAACACTACGTAAGAGATCAAAGTTGCTAGTACAAAATTATCTCAAAAAATAAGGGGGAAACAAACTGGCAATGAATGTCCAAGAGCAAAGGATATTTCTATGGAGTGAAAACAAAATGCACTTCAATCTGAACTCAATTTACAGAATATATATGTATATTGAACTGATAAATGAAAGCAGGGGTGAGAAACTGCCAGCATGCAGTGCCAACTCTCACAAATTAATCACATTTTGTCTATCTATAGGCGCGACACAATGCCACAAGGATTGATAAGCTGGAATTTCTTTTGCATCAACCCCAAGGGCCGAGAGGTTGCGTCCATATTCCTGGTAAATTTACATACACGTAAGTCCAATAGAGCAAAGACCATTTTATGTCCAAAACAGACACCAACTGTTCCTCTAAGTGTTTGCAAGTGCCTGGCTGTATGCCTGCTCGTGCTTCTTGGTGTGTGAAAGACAATGGACAATGCTCACCTGAATATCAAGGAAATATTGCATACATAGCTTGTCAGTATCTGATACGGCAGGGTCTGAGACATCTGAGCTTACTCCAGTTCGTCTTTGGGCACCCTTCTTTAATCTCTGGAGTGAAGATTCTGTCTTCTTAGCCTGAGCATGGCAAACAAACGTATTAAAGTCGAGAATTTCAAAATAAAGGTTGAGTCAGAGAAGACTGATTTATTTTGGACACTAACCACGCTGACAATCTCAGCAACCATGTCATAATAACGACCAGTAATTGCAGTAGCAGCACCATGCCGTAACTCATTCATAGTCTCCTTAGTCAAATATGGGTTATGTTTCTCCATATCCAGAAAATCCTAGAAGCAAAGTGATGTGGTCAATGCATTGCAATGTTTATAATAAAACTAATCCACAATGATATAATGTTAAAATATATGAAAATTGGACAGGCTACATCTATGGAAGGCTGAAGCCAGAGCAATAAAAAAAGAGTCAAGGCAGGATATGTAATGACTTAAGAATTATACAAAGAAGAAATCAAAATAGTAAGTCCTTTAATGACATTAGATCTAGCAGTCAATACCAGTGAAAGTATTGAATCTTTTTCTTAGAATAAAAAGTAAATGAGTTTATCAAGCCTTGAAAGATCAGGTACTACCTTGATCATTTGTGATGAGCAACTGACACAGGCAAGCATTTGCATGTGCGTGATTATTAATTTAGTGGGAATGTTATGTCCATGGCCAACCATGCACATATACTTAGACAGTACGTAAGGAGGTCAAATAGAAATGAGTTTACCAGCCACACCTAAGGAGTGCTATTTAAAAGGTAATACAACAGTTACAAGCAAAGAAGATTATATATACCTTCTTTAACGGAGTTAACAATCCTGATACATAGAGTGAATGTCTGGAAGGAATAGGCTTATTAGTCATCCTGAAAGTCGTAGCAATTGCCTTCACATCTTTCAAGCCCTGAGCAAAAAAACTTTGTTACTAAATATTCAAAACACTATTGAACGGGGCCAGGAATAATGTTTCAATAGGTTGAATTACCAGTAATGAAGAACTTTTATAGAAATATTAAATCTAGAAAAGATTCAACGCGGAAGGAAGCCAAGCATTCTTAAACGAAGTCAATGCCAATTACAGCTCACCTTAACAGACTCGTCAACCAGTGCCTCCGTGATTGCATTGATCGCTAGAGGTATTAAACCATTTAATGACTTCCCACCTTGTAAAATACTTTTTTTTACAAGATCAAGTATGTCAATGGAACATGAAGATAGAAGCTGAAGTACATGATCAAGGTAATCTCCACAGACCTCTGTGACCAGACAATTTATATCATGAATAATCTGCAAATCAATGAACCTCAATGAACCTCAATAAAAATGCTGGTTAAGCACAAGCATGATCACTCATGCATATGACATTAATACAGCTAATAAATGTGTCACTTATTATATAGGAATGTTTCCTAAATCACAGTAATAAGACACATTTCATATGCTACCATCAAGATATGATATGATATGATATGATGCAGGTTGCTTCATTAGCTGGTAAAATAGATTAAGTAAAGAAGTTACTATCCTTATCACCATTCTTCAAATAATGTGAAAAATAAAGTTTCCGTAGTGGGATGATAGTTCACAAAGAGCAAGTCTACTTCATGTTTCACTTGAGCAAGGCCAAGCTTTATCTGTGCACATGTAGGGGTGGTTTGTATCAACCAGGTTTGCACTAGACCGCAAAATGGATCAGAGTGGGATGTGTAAATCTATGAGATATCAACACCTTTGAAATACAGCATTCTTCTGATCATGATTTCAAGGTTCATATTCATGACAAAAAAAAGACAAATAGTAAAATCATGACATGACACTTACATAGAGAAAATCATTGGGAACAGCTGAAGCTGCCCATTCATATCCAGAGCTGGAGCTGGTATTACCCATTTTACGTGCATGCAGACCAGATGACAACCAGTTTGAGAATCTGCGAAACATTTGAGAGTAGTTACTCAACACAATGATTTTTGGTATTCTTTTAAAAATGTTAAAATAAGATAAGTACTCAGTCGAACATGTAACAGCAGTCAATCATTGATACATCATCTGAATGGACACCTCCATTCTCAATCAAACTGACCTTGAAAGAAGCTGCAATGTTAGGCGAAGAAACTTGTCAGCACATGAGAAGATGAGAACATCTTCTCTCCAGCAAGATCTCAGGCTCTCCAATAGAGTGACACTTTGTTTCAATGTTAAATCTTGGGAATTCTGATGGCCAGAATTTGAATTGTGAACTGGAATAAGACTGGTTGCTGCAAGTGCAGAATCCAGAGCACCAGCTATTTCCTGGAACCTGTCTTAATCAGATGAAAGATCAGCCTTGTGACAGGTTGAACTAGTGCACAAATCGAATTTAGATCAACAGCAAAGTCGGCTCAAAATAACTTAGAAAGACAACTTCTAAAAGTCATGTTGCATACCTCAAAGAGAAATAAACCCCAACATTCCATTGCTTCATGAACTCATTATAGATGGCTTCAGCTCGAAATTTAGTAACAGAAGATCTTGATGGACAATAGCCTTGCATGACAATTGGACATTATAAGTACAATGAACATCATATATTTTTGAATAATCAAACAGTATAAATATACCAACCTGAAACTTTCTCAATCTCAAGGAAGTAATATAAAACAGAACTAAGTGAGAGAGAAAAGTGTCATGTGCTACCTTCAAGATGGACCAAGAAGTCTAGACTTGATTTGTAATTTATCAAGAATTCTGTTGGTCTTCCAGGGGAAAAAGCACCTGGTTTTCCCTTTTGAATTGCAGAGAGAACCTCTTTCAGAATTGAATTAGCCAAGAAGTCAAAAACATGCAACCCTGAATTTTCTGAACAGAAAAAAAAGTAAACAATAAGAGGCATTCAAAGTGAGTATATTTATATGCATATCTCCAGGATGAAGGAGGTACAAGTTATGTAGAAAGTATAAACACCAAAATAAGAGCAGGATAACCTGCTAGTATACAAGTAATTAGAAATTGTTCATCAGGGGCTTAACAATTTCAATGCTTGATGTAAAATAACTGTTCATTGAACAAGCATGTACCTAGAGCATGCAAGTTAAACAGAGTGGCGGAAGAGGAAGAGTTGACACCAAAAAAATGACACAAACTCAGACAAATTGGCCTTCCATGCAACTGAGACTGGTGACTATGATAAGAAGTAATGCAGCTTGGACCAGAGGCACCACAAGAGAAAGATGTTGACAAGGATCAGTAACTCAACTCCAGGCCCAAACAAAGCTACAAGCATTAACGTTTTCCATGACAAGCCAGCTAGTTAAAATGAGGCTTCACCAGGTTGTAGGGGTAATAGTGATAAAAAAAAGATATAGAAAATACCTGCAGAAGATATTTCCAAAAGGAATTTACAGCCCTCGTTGATACATGTCTTGATTTCTTGATAATCATTTTCAAGCCCATCTCCAGATGCCCCAGCAGCCACTCCTGATGATCCATGTGGAATTATCTTCTGTACTAACGGAGCCACAACAGTCGTGCGGAAGATTTCTTCTGCGCTGCTGGTATTGTCAATAGCAGCATATGCACGCAAACAATTATAGATTACACTTTCATCCCGGTGCTCCAGCCCACCTACAAAACAATGCCCCAAACTTGCGTCCAACAAAAGGCTCGCACTTTGAATCCTCTTCTCCATGTTTTGAATGAAAGGGAGGTTCTGTACTGGCATAACAGAGAATAGGCATGAGCACAAATTGTACAACCTCCTACGAAAATATTACTGACTTCAATGCATTTTATGAATTCTTTAACCTTTGCTTCGACAAGCAAAAAGAAAGAAAGCAAGAAAAACATAAGAATGAGCAAAGACCTGTGCATGAGCAATGTAGAACTTAAGTCGATTCATCTCGCTGGCAATTCTCTCCAAAAGCATGCTTTGAGTCTCTCTCGTATTCGTTCCATTCTCAATGCTGCCATTGCTCACAACACTCTTTTGCGCCAAATTTACATCTCCATTTGACCAATCAGCAGGAACACTAGGTAGCTCCTTTATCAATTTCTCAACCTGCACTCGTCAAAATATAGAACTTGGAATTAATAAAAAAAAACGAAACAACAATTTAGCATATTGAAAAACCTAATAAGCAAAACAAACCCTTTAATTATCAATTCCAAGTCTACATGCTTCCAAGATCAGGATGATATATATAGTTAGCTTCGCACTCATTCTCAAAACGACATTTCAACTCTACCCAAATTGTCGGTAGATCTAATACATTTGGCAGTATTTCCAAAACAACGGAACCCAATCAAACAAAACGACCTTATACCTTAGAAACAACATGAAACGTATCCAACAGCAACTCCAGAACCTCTCTAGTGGCCGCCGCCTCGGATCTCTGCTCCAGTCCATTTTTCAAAGCCACAAGAGACGAATCCACACTCCCTCTAAACCCTTCAATCTTCTCTCGGAGCTCCAATAACGGAGCCCGCATCCGAACAACAGCAGAGTCCACATCAACAAGTTTGGTACTTAAATTAACAAAATCCGCGTAATCACGGTTGATTAAATCGATTAGTTCGTGGTTAAGGGAAGTCAAGTGTGCTTGCAGTTCCGATCGGAGAGTGTCGAATGGGACAAAAGTTCGGAGCTCCGAAATGTAAGAGTCGGAATCAAAATTTGGAGAGAGGAAAAGGTCCGGCTTGAACCATAACGGGTGAGAATCGAGTGGGTCCGAGAAGAGATAGGCATTGGATCTTGGTGGTGGCGGTGGTGTTGTTTGGATCGGATCCACTGCCATTTTGCATGCACAGAGAGGGACAAATTTCGTGTGATTTGGTTATTTATATAGCGTGAGAGAGAGAGGTGGGCGTTCGTTTATTTTCCAGAAAACCAAAACTTAATCCTCCAAGTATGTGTCTATGCCAATATAGTCCCTAAAAGGAATAAATTTGTTTTTCTTCTTGTGATAAATGAGATGATTGCAAATTCCTCGTAACATAATACTGATACTTTTACTATTAATTAAACATTAATTAAATCGATTTAAATTAAAAATATATATAATATAAAAAACTATATATTATTTAGCCTCGGTTCAAATTTTTTGGTCTGGTTTTATTTTGGTGAGATAAAAAAAAGGGAAAGACTTGGTTAAAGAAAAACAAAACCAAAAACTACTGAACCGAAACCGGTCAAATATTTTTGTAATTTTAATTTAATTGTTTTTTAAAATAAAAACCAAACCGAGAATAATCACCTAGCAAAATACTAAACCAGCATTACAGCATGGGCTAAAAGGCCCAGTGTTGCAGAGGTGGAAGCTAGTAGATCCATTAGGAATGTAATAATCACGTGTAAATAAGCAATAACATGTGTGATAAATGAGCAGTTAACACGTGGTTCGAGTTTTTAGAAATCACTCAATTCTAATAAATTAGTTTCTTTGTATATATAGTGTGATGAGAAAACAAGAGGGACAAATAAAAAATAAAATATGTTTTTCTATTTTTGGCAAATTATTTATTTATTCTCTTCTTTCCTTTCAATCCTTAATGTTAAGGCTAATTACATCACAGAATTGTCAAAATTATGATTTGATTTATAAAATTATATAATTTTATAAATTAAAAAAATAAATTTAATTAAATTAAATGAAAAAATTAGACTCCATTAAAATTAAAATAAAATCATTAAAATAAGTTTAAATCATAAAATCGGATTGATTTTACTGAAATCTTCCTAACAGGTCATAGGCCTTCCCCCCTCTCTTTGTCAACTAGGTCAGCCATAGGCGTGTTTGGCTGTTGTCCTTTGCTTCCCTCCGAATGGTGTAATTGTTAATTTGTTATGGTTTGAAAAATTATCATGCAAGACCATTCCTTATATAACAAAAATTTCTTGATTCTAATATTTTAATTTAAATATTAATTTTAAATTTTTTTTATTTATTTTTAACTTTAAAGTAAATTATTTTGGTGTTTTTAGATTATTTTTATGTAATGATATTAAAATAATTTATTGGAGTTTGAGCTAGTGCTAGCAATATCAGTGTTGATACCAGTAATAGTAATAATAATCCTTTCAATAGTAATACTTTTGATAAATATATTATAAATAACAAGGAAAATAAAGATAATAAAACTGATTTTAGTTTACATAGCACACCTGCTGAATATTTATTTTAAATTTGTTAGTTTTGATCTAATAAAATTCTATGGACATAATTGTTTTATATATATTTTTAAGTTATTTTAAATCATGTATGAATCTTAACCAATAAAGTTTTATGGCTATAATTATGTTGTATTATATTTGAAAATATTTAACTTATGATTTTATGATTTTTCTACCGACACAATTTTAGTTGCAATTTTATAATTTTTGTACGGAAAAAATTCAGATATGATTTTATGATTCTGATTTCACAATCCGAGTTTTGAAACGACTTCTGTTTCGTGTTAAAATCATGATTTTAACAATATTACATAACAACTTCACCTAAGAGGAAAAAACAAAAACAAAAAACATGTTTGGGGAACATCAAGAGAAGAGATTTATATGTGTGCTAAAATAGTTTGTCTCAACTCTTATTCAATGTGGTTTTTGCGACGGTGAATTGGGATTAAGAGGAAATCAAATAAATAAATGAGTTCTGGGGAAGTATAGGTGACATTATTGTAATTATGAATTATAGATGATGGTTTTGTTATTTTGAGATTTCAAGAGATTTTTAGTTATTAAAATAATAAATATAATAACGAATCTATAAATATTTGGGTCTATTCTTTTCTTTATTTTTTGCGTGCAAGGTTGGAGATAGGAACTTCCATTTGACATGGAATTTTTTAGATATAAAGTGTAATTTATTAGAGAAAAAAAAACATGGTTAAATTATGTTTTTTGATGTTGTAATTATCCCTTTATAAAATTAACAAAAAAAGGAAAATTTTAATTCAAAGTTTTTAAAGTGTTTTTGAATTTATTTTTTTTACTTTAAATTAAATTTTTTTAGTGTTTTTAGATATTTTTATGTGATAATGTTAAAAATAAATTTGTAAAAAATAAAAAATATAATTTTAATAAACATATGACCAAAATTTTTTTTTTTCAAAAACAATCTCAACTATACTTTCAAACATATGATTGTTTTTAGTTTTGGTTTGCTCTCGAAATTTCATAATTATAAAATGCTTATATATAAAAAATGAATCATTTATAGCAAATATAAAAAAAAAGTAATCTAAAAATTATAATCAGATTAAAATAAAAATAGAAACCAAGGAGTTTCCTCGTCCATTTTAGTTCTCAAGGAAGAAGATACCACAGCACCAAAATCCCAATCAATATCAGCACCATCAACAGAAATATCCGAGTGAATATTATTAGCAGCGATACCCATGTCTGGATCTAAAACCCGATTAGAACACTTGAAGAGTCGAGACAGACATTCAGTGACGGAGATTCTCAAGAATATATTTCAATTCAATAACACACTGTTTTCAACAATTGAAAACATATAAATGTTAATTTAATTTAATTCCCACATGTCACTTGATTGTTCAATTGAAGACAGCATAGAGAATTCAATAGAGAATTCACTATAATTAACGATACGATTTATTGTCAAGGTCTTTGATTTTTCTACTCTCTTCTCTATTTCAGATGTTAATAACTTAAATGATAGCAGCAATGCCTGTGGGGATGGTGGGGGGCATGATTTAGCGAAACCTATAATTCACCCTAATGACAAAATGGCTACTCGACATGTCCTAATTGAGAGCCGTGAAATTACTTAAGAGCCCACTTTAGGATAACAAAAAAATTAAAAGAAAATAGGAGGTTTTGTACAGGGAAAATTTACATGAAGTAGCTGAGAGCCTTCTTTCTTCTAGAGCCGCCTTCGCCGTACAGTTCATTCCATTGCAGGAGCTCTGTCATGTTTACTGACTCTGATGAAACACTTGCACATACCTATTTAAATACAGGGAAAGTATCATAATAACACCAAAAGAATAAAATTACCTGTTCATAGAAAAAAATCAGTCAATAAATTATGGTCATCGTTTTTACCTGTTCATGAGCGTCTTTAAAGTCAATCATGCTCAGGGGGCGAATATCAGAACTCCCCCTTAATGCTGGGGCAGGTTTACTTTCTGCTAGAGCTGCAGCCCGTTCCTACAATCAATTGTACATGCTCGATCATGGACGAAATAATCCTAGAACAATATATTTCTGCCAATAATAATAATAATAAAAAAAACAGGAAGAAGAAGAAGAAGGGCATCCGGCCAGTAGCAGTAAAACCCTATTCTTGCAACCACCAAAGCAAATTTCATTCAGCATACCCGACAGATCCATGTTGTACTTGCCTTGTTGAAACTTAAATTGAAGACCGTATATTCGTTTATGAGAAAATGTAGTTATATAAATACACTGGACACCTTTTTTTTTCTTTTTTTATAAGAACACATTACAGAGTCTTAAATGGAGGTGTATGGAACAGGAGAAAAGGACATTCCTACAATAATTTCAGGGAGAACATAAATGTAAATGCATCGAATTTAACTTAACCGGTCTTTGATGATGAAGAAAAAAAAGAACACGTACCTTCTTTTCCTTTTCCAATATCTCTTTAATTGGTCGGTGAGCAGCAGCTATGCATAGATTCTGCCATATAACATGTGTAGATGTAAGACAACCATCAAGTTTGACAAAAATCATTTCTCGTATCAACTTATTAAGGGAAGGAACAAAAGCTAGGACCTTGAGGTCACTTCCAGAGTATCCATCAGTCATACTAGCAACTGCATCAAAATCAACATCAGGAGACAAATCTTCTTTTGCTAAAATGACTTTGAGTATCTTCGCTCTATTTGGAACGTCAGGCAAATTTACCATCAATCTGTTAAAGTGCATGAAAATGAATTGCATTATAAAAGCACAAGCTTGTAGGAACAAAATTTATCATACATCAAATGGACTCGCATACAAGATGGAAGTTCTCTAACTCTAAACGAGTAGTAAGCTTGTTGTGGGAGATGAAAAAAATCACCTCCGTGGCAACCTTCTAATGACAGCCTCATCAAGGTCAAAAGGCCTATTAGTAGCTGCAAGTACAAGAACTCGTTCTGTATCTTTTGTTCGTAGACCATCCCAATTCACCATAAATTCATTTTTCATCTTCCGCATGGCCTCGTGCTCCCCCGGATTTTCCCTCCTGCCCAACATGCTGTCAACCTATACAGCACATCCAAATCACAGAAAAATATTTGAGTTAATATTTCAAAGGGAAAAAACATGTGCAAAATGCTGAAAGAGTTATATGAAGCTTGCCTCATCAACAAAAATAACACTGGGGGCAATTTTACTGGCTAGTGAGAATACAGCTTTGACGTACTTTTCACCCTCGCCAAACCACTGTAGCACATGAGATTAAACTGAGTTTTGGTTCAGATAATAAACTACACATGGAAATTGAACAGTGCATACTATAATCTTAACCTTGGATGTGATGCTGGACATTGAGATGTTGATGAAATTGGCGCCAGCTTCAGTTGCCACTGCCTTTGCTAGCATAGTCTTTCCAGTTCCAGGAGGTCCAAATAAAAGTATGCCCTTGCAAGGCTGCACATGGAAGAGCACAGCGAGCATATAAACTTTTCTTCATATACATATCACAGACTAATCCTATTACTTCAAAACAAATATCAAAGTTCCTTAAAATGAAATGACTCGTTTCACTGAATACAGAGGCATGCAGAAACCTTGGTTAATTGTCCCCTGCAGAAAAGTTCTGGCCTTTGTAAAGGAAGCATCACCAACTCTTTCAAGGTGTCCTTGACATTCTCAAGAGCTCCGATATCATCAAATGTAACTCCAATGTCATTAGGCGGAATAACATCACCTAAAAGCCTTTTCTCAAATTCATTTTCTGTCAGGACATCCTGATTGTGACAAAAAAAAAATCACTATGGAGATCAGCTCGTGAAACCTTCCCAGAGAGGAGATTAGGTAACTATTTATAGCCCCATGCTTCAAAACATTGGTACACATGAAAAAATTTGAACGGTGTAATATCTGCAAGTGAATCTACATATTACCTTCAGTGACTTCTTCAAGCTTTTAGATTCATTTTGGATAGCATGCAAGATTTCAATCCCATACTGTATGCTGCCAGAATTGCAAAACAGTATTGCAGACATGTCATCAACACAGTAACCAATACTTTGAGTCAGGATAATGACGCAAGAAAAACTATCAATTACCTCTCGCTGGACAAAACAAGCTTTGCATCCGCATCAGCATTAGCTTCAGAATTCTGCATTAGATGATGACTTAGTCCCCACCCAACTACCTTCTCTGCACCTGCAATGCACACCAAAACATGAATTTTTGGAAAGATCACAGGAAATTGTTAACATTGCAATGCGGTAAATATAAAACTTACTTTCATTCGTGAGTGTTTGATCCTTGATGCATAAGGTCTCCAGTCCTTCACATTCAATTCCACATCGGCTCAAAACCTATATATGAAACAGCACACAGTTAGAAAGATTCCATCTCCAAGAGCCTTGCTTTTAACCATGCACCACCATTTCAACATCCATCATAGAGCTTTACAAGCACAGGAATTAGATGGTTGTCTAAGAAAAGGTTTAATTCCATAAAAAATTTACTGATTTTCCTCATCCAGATTGAAAGGACTAGTTTCCCCTTCTTCAAAAATATCATTCAAGAACACAAAAATAGAGCTTTACAGAGAAGAAAGGGAGCAAAATAGCATATATGACTTATCATTTATCACAATAAAAAAAGGCAGCTCCATGTTCTTTCTCAATATATGAGAAAGCAGAAACTTCTAGTACAAACAAAAAACTTTTAATATCTTAACATTTTAGAACACAAGAACTAGACTTCAGGCCATGCATTGGATGCATAAGAACTTTCTTAGAGAAATACTGCATATTGCCTTTCTAGAGCACGATCGAACAAAGAACAAAAAAAAAAGGACAGGAAATGAGTAGAGAAATCATAACTGAAATCAAGTGAAACAAGCACATCATATAAATGCCTGCTAATTTTCCTCGAAAAATGTTCTGAACCTGAGTCTGTAATGTAGCCACCAATAGGATATTATTACCCATCTACATTGACTAATATAGAATACCAGGTCCCTTTGTATGACATTTTAGTAGTATACAATAAAACCTCATAATCCATTTCCTCCAACTATCATCGAACTCCATTCTCTTAAGAATTCTCCAAGTCAACTTTATCACACAATCCATCACTCACTTATACAATATCCAAGCCTTATTGACTACTACCATGGCATCGATAATTTGACTTCACTCCACCTAGGCATCTCTCACGGGACAGGCAATACACCATACCACCTTCTCAGAACAAGGATAGAAGAGGGAAGTTGTGGAGAGAGAAAAATTATGTTTGGAGGAACAGAGTTTGTATGAAATTGAAGCAAAGAAACATAAATTTGTTATCCTTCCTCGTGTTAAGGAAAATTTATTGTGAGGGAAAATGTTTTCCCTCGCACATCCTCTCCACTTTCAAGATTTTGATTTTTGGTGGGCTATATAGGTTGACTTTTCTTCACCTTAACCTTCTCTTCTTCTCACAAAGATCGTAAAGTAACTCCTATCCTTTATTTCCTGCTCCCTGAATTCTTCCCTCTCACTTTCCACCCTCCCAAACATACTTTAAAGCCAAAGCTAGGATATAGTGATCAAACATATGAACTTGAAAATTAGAAGACAATGAACAGTTGAAACACTCTTCACAAACTGTGTTCAACTGTTTTACATGAGAATCAACATGGAAAGCACGTCAAGACTATCATTCTAGTTTTTTCCCCCAAAAGACAGGATTGATATATCTACTGAAGGCTGATGGTTATTTTAGGGACTGGTTCATCAAAAGGTTCAAGCAAACACCTCTTGCAACAGTGAATTATATAATTACATGGATCGATAACACTATCGCATGCATGAATCACCGACTAGTCAATTATATACAAAACACCTGAGTTATCTTGTCAAATGAAGCACAGTCAAGTAAAAATCAGCCATGGAAACTGAAGCTAAAAATGTTGATCATTAGACAAAACAAAGCAGCTGCAAACTATGGTATAGGGATGGATATCTCACAGTGCACAGGTTATTTAGATTCCCCTTCACTTTAAGAGTTTCAGAATCTTGACCCATCTGATGCTTCCAAGATGCTAGAAGCGCTTCATCCTGCATCAATTAACAAACTTCCTTAAGAAACTGCACATAAAATTTTGATCTAATAAAATAAAGAGAGAGAAAATACAACCATCACACAGACCTGTGGCATATGAATAGCTACTTTGTTTGGAAAGAGCTTAGTCAGAAGTTTTGTTGCCTTTGGCACTTCTTTCCCCCTGTCACCAAGTCTTCCAAAACTGTCCTGAAAATATCAAAGACGCCAGAATCAATCATCAGAAAATCAACAGTATCTATCAGTCATAATATAATTACTTACCCTTAATTGGCCACATATATGCTTGTCGGTGAGAGAGAGAGAGAGACAAGGAGAGGAAAAGTGAGAACTTCATACAGGAAATTTTATACAGATGATACATTTAATTCCCAGAAAAAGAAGTTCAAAATTTCCATCACTTTCCACAAGACATCTGGAAACCAGTACTAAAATGAAAAGGACTCTAAACTGATTCAATTTCAAAATTTCTATCCCTTTCCACAAGACATCTGGAAACCAGTACTGAAATGAAAAGGACTCTAAACTGGCTCAATGGCCCTCCCCGTTATAAAAATATCCGAGGAAGTCTGATGGAAGCATAAAAAATTCGCTCCAATAGCATTTTTCTTTTTTACCAACAGATTTTTCACATTAAAAAACTAGTGAAGTACTATAGCATGTGCTAGACATTAAACCTTTTTTTTAGCAAACATGACAATTACTGTAGCTTGATATAACAGGAATATATCAATGATGCTTAAGAGTGCTATTTCAAACAATCCTACACCAAAGCCAACAGGAATGAATTTCAGATAATGCAAATAATCCACAAAAAAAAAAAAAAAAAACCTGCAAGCACCTTTTTTCAATGCATACCACTCAGGAGCATAGAAAAACTCCAATATAACTTTAAAGAGGCATTACTAATTTACTTTGCATAGAAGATGAAAATTCCCTTTTCCCACACAAGTAAAAGAGCCACACTGTAAATACAATTAAAGAATGAAAAGTTGAGAGAGAAAAGGAATACTTGTTGAAACTTTAAACAAAAATAGAAAACAGAGTGGGAGAGAGAAGGGAAAGATAATCTCACTGGAAAAGCCAAGTCAAGCAGAGCTGTCTGATTGCTGCCAAATTTTGTGAAAAGAAGACCACCAGGATGTGACTGCAAGGGAAGAAAACACTGTAGCATAAATAAATGACAAGATTTGTATAGCAGGACCATAAATAATACAATGCAAGGTTGGAAGCAAAATCCTTTCCCGTGCAACATATAGGATCAAATTTTACAAGGCTCCCCTAAAGTCCATAATCCACACCATGAAATTGACAACATACAGTGAGCTACCAATTATTTGTTCTTTTAAAAAAAATGAGGGAGGAACTAAGGATTACCCTGTGATACCAATAGCTCCTATGACCTAGACAAGTCAATCTGTCACATGCAGCGTGCCACTTCCTCCACCTGTTATGAAATGGAGCTAATCTCATAGAATTGCACGCAATGCCTTGATAGCACCTTGAATTGGAAGAATAGTCTGTGTAGCTAAGTGGGTCTAAGGCTTCTTAGAGTTGAACTAACTCAACTATAACAATTTCCAAACATATTTTAGAGATGCATAATGCCCTCAATATACTTGCCAAACATATGAATCTTCATTAATCAGTATTGGCTCATCATTGTTATTGATGACAGGCCTTTCATCACCCATAATAGCTAGTATGAGACTCAATTTTAGTAAACAAGGGCACCCATCAAAGCACAATCATTCCCATTTGAATCCATGACTTTTAAAATGATCAAGTGACCATGTTTATACACTTTGGTCACACTCTGAAATTTGTTTTTATCTAAGTTGTCGTCAAACCAAATCCCAATTGCGAAATTTGGTGACCAGCCTTTTCTTTAGACTTTAAAGATAGATTTACATGTATTTGAGTCTAAATATAGCAGAAGAAGTGTAAAACCTATACAAGAAAGAAAATATTCATATTTGAAAAAATCTATTATTAATGGGAATCTGAAAAGATGCATCGGACTTTTCAATTTGTTGCCTTTAAAAAAAAACAGTTGTGTGCCTGGAGAAGATCAAAAGGCTTTTGGGGAGGTGATAATCTGTATGCTATTTTAAAGAACCAAGGATGGATAATATCTTATTCGGAAGTTGTAATCTACATGCACCCATAAAATACTTCTATCTTTTGACTAAATTGGAAAGCAAAAGATTGCGTGATTATCTTAATAAAACAATCTAATTTTGAATAATTAAAAGAATATTAATAAATACTTTAATGCACAACCAAGTAGAAATGAACCACAGCCTGAAGTAGTGACCCTACTAAGCCTATCCCCCTCGCACCATGAGGCGGGGCATGAAGGGGATGAGGGTTAGCAAACTGCATGCCACAACACATTGCAGGTAACAGTGGTCAACCCATAAAAGTTATGACATCAGAAGGAAGCCCTCAGCCTCATACATGATACAAAAATACAAAACACACATGCATATAAACAAATAATGTGGTATAAACTTTCTAATTTCTATAGCTACCTCAAGTTTATTGACTTTATTTAAAAACAGAGGAACATAAGACTGAGATGCCTCAACTTTCATCTTTGTACTTCAACAAACAGCACCAGTAATTCAAATGGGAATTTAGACTCGGCACCTTTAATCTTTAAATAGATGAAATTTCATGCATGCAAAAAATAAAACAAGTAAATAAATATTTGCATTAACACTACCTTTTCTTTCCGATTGTCAATTTGCGTGTGGGAGCCAATTACTACAACATTATCAGGAAGCTTTTCAAGTCTGCTTTTGAATGTAGAATATGAATCCGAATTGCCTACAATAGATTTCTCTGCATCTTTCATAAACAAAATGAAAGGAGAATTTCTGCTTTCGCTGTGTACAGCCTGAAGAAAGAGTCGTTAAGGTTTATAAGACATTGAAATGGGATATAACATGCCAGAACAAAATGAGTTCAATTACTTAATAACTAAATGATTGCCACCTCAAACAATGTGTTGATGAGTAACTTGTCCAAATCTTCCACAGCAGTGTTCTCCAAACAAAGATCAGCAACTGGAGAGAAAGTAAAAGACATGTTCAATGACTTTAAAGTTGAAAAGGGAAGATAAAATAGAACCATTTATCAAGCCTATACACATGACAATGTTTATGACCCAGTTCAACATACCATTGCAGAAATATCCATGACCTCCCTCACAAACATCTCCAAGATCAACACCATCAGGTATTGGTTTGTCAAACCTCACACCAATTTTTGACAAAGGATTGTCCTCAAAAAGTAATGCAACTTTTCCACGAATCCCATTAGGTGGGCCCCTATAAAAAAAATTAACAGGAAATCAATCGTTAAACATCAAGCTGCATCACCAACAAAAAAGTTGAGAATACAAGGATGACAGAGGAAAACTATCACCTGGAAAGAAAATGAATAGAAAAGGATATGATGAGTTGCCTATCTCAGTAATCAGTAAAACATGTGAAGATCATTCACCGAGGAGATAAGACCAGGCAGGGGAAGGGGGGGGGGGGGGGCAAGGGTTAAGCGGCCAACATGTTAATCAGATGATACCCTTCCTTCTGCCTCTCTCACCCATAAACAATAATGCTGTTTCTCCCATTTCCATCTTTTTTCTTTTAGTTTCCTTCTTTTCTTTTCTTTTTTCTACATGCTGGTTCTTCTGTATTCCAAAGGGAATGCTGATCTGAAAGGTTGGATATAATATAGCTCCAATTTTACCAAAACTGGATACACTTAGCCATGTTTGCATTTACATGAGCCTTGCTTTTATAACAGCTTGTTATAGCCATTATTGTTCATGAATGTTTACCAATCCGAGCCTTAATATAATACAACTCCAAAAATAGTATAGCTCTCTCAAATATGCACTTCTTTGGTTCTTTCAAATATACACTTGTATTACTGAACGCTTCAACTACTAATCAACTAGGGCTCATGTTAATGTGGTAATCAAATCCAACATCATTTCTAGTCTCAATCAAAAGTAAATTCAATTCACGATCAATTTCTTATCAATTTTGTCAATGCATGTGTTTTAGGCATCCATGAAGTAAGAGTAACTTGTTAAGTGAATAATAAACTTCAAACAACTGAACAGAACCATCCTCAAAGCTTCTTTATCTGTCCATTTTATCCAACAAGTATGTGGGGCTGTTTATTTAGTTATGCAAAGGTAAATCATCCGTTCTTCTAGGAAGAATAAAATTTTATCAAGAAAGAACACAAATCACAAGAAAAGGAATAACACCTACTGCAAAATGGAAGACAAAAGATGAAAGAAAAAGAATAATGTCTGCTGCATAATGCAGAGAATCAAAACAAAGAATTTCCCAACCCTGAAGAATATCACAGCTAAGAAAAGATGTTCTGAAAATCTCAAAGCCAAAACACCAAATAACCATTCAATTCCATATTAGCAGTTTAAATATAAAACTATTCTTGAGAACTCGAAAATTTGTTTCCATCTCTAACCACATCAAGTGCACTATAACAAACATCCACCCAACACAAAGATATCTATGGCACCACAAATACCAAAATGTTTATCCCAAACCCCTCCTTTTTTTATCTATTAATTCTATCATCTAACCAAATATGTCAGTTTCAATAGTACTTGAATGAGAAGAAGATGGCAATAAAGGACCAGTAATTGCAAATTTGGTATATGAGAAATAAATGGTTAGGGAAGCGTTATAAATTAATCAGGAGAAGTACTGAACCTGTTTGAATATCAGGGAAGTTTACATTCAGATACCACAGAGCAATTGATCAAAGTAACAATGGAGAAGAAAAGGGTGAAGGAACTGTTCACGCTGATTGTACCTTGATGATGATGCTGTTTGATATAAGCCACTAGAAGATGAGCTTGTGAATTTCACTCTATCACCTACATGTTAATATTTGGAGCATCTTGCAACATCAGAGTTCAGCAAAAATGAAAAGATCTAGAATGTTAAAGAAAGTGGATGACCAGATAGAAGACCTCTCTTGTGATAGCTTCTATACCTATTTTAAACAAGAGATTCCCTAATGCCCCAAAACCTGAAGAAGAAGGCAGGGTGTCTTCCATCTTTGTTTGAGATTCTAGATTAGCAGGTGCATTTAAAGAACAAGGTGTATCTGTTTCACTGGCTGATAAAATCACACTCTTCGATGCATCTGTGGTCACAGGACTTTGTTTAGCACAAGTGCAGGATTTTACTCCATTAAACCCATCCTTCATAAGTTCAGCTTCCTTAGAAGACAAACCCTGCATATTCACAGTTGAAGATTCAATCACTGGTTAGTCTTCATAAACTACAGATGGAGTGCTATAATAGTCAAGCAGATGAGTTTTAGCTTACACCCAAAAATGAATGACTATCAAATACGAGCAATTTAGCACCAAAGTAATTGGCAAGTGCCTTTGCCAACATCTCTTGATATATCTCAGAACCTACAAACAGCATTCAAGAGAGAAAAATCAAGTTAGCAGTTCATCTCTCACAAAGTTAAGCTTTACAAACTCTAAAACATAACAATGGAAGTAAAATAGCCACACACCGGCGGGACCAGAAAGCAAAATCCGTGGATTTAATGTAGTTAGTTCTGAGGTATATCTTGAATGTTTTCTGTGCTTCAGGTGTAAAAATGAAGCTGCAATTAGCACATTTTTTGTATTCTCACTGCAGAAGAAAGATGACAAATGTAAGGTCATTGACAAGCAAAAAAAAAAACAAATATACCATTCATAATTCCTGCTAAAAGATTTGCGTGCTCAAATGAGCAAATTTTTCTTCCCACTTGAATAAGATTACAAAATTTAGTGGCAGCACCAGATATCTAAGGTAAAATAACCATCTAATAAAAATTACATATGAGGTGGTAATCACCATTGAATCAGAATCACATGCAAACATGTATTGCATTGTTTATTTTTATACAGCGCATAGCAAAACATTTTACAGAGCACAGAAATGAAGGGTAAATACAGCCATATCAATCACAGCATCATAGAGGTCACACAGCTCTGGATAACAAGAAAATGTGGAACTTTTGCTTTGCAATTTAAACCATCCATATCACATGACCACAGGCAGGGAGACCTGTGTAATGCATGCAATAAATTGCTGTATATTATCACCCTGGAAAACAGATTGTGCAAGGCAAGTCAAACAAATGTTCCTTTCACAATGGATGCCCATCTTATGGTAAAACAGGAGCAAAGTTCACCTTCAAGACTCTCACATAATTCCACCACATTGGTTTACATGTCTGATCGGACCATCCATTTGATTGGCCCTTCCTCGAAGGTATTGTCTGTGCAAGGTATCCTTAGTACCAGCGTCTGAACAAGGTACTCGTCCAAATATTCAACTTTTTCAAACCCAATACCCAGGTTTACAGGGATGCATATTCAACCTGGACAAAAGTGTGGGATCTGTTTGTTTATTTCATAGCTTTGTTACTTTATTTCGTCAGGTTTATCAAGCTCATAAGTAGGGTCCCCACTCAAAAAGGAATAGCATCCATGTTTAGCATTATACTTAGCTTCTCTCAGTTCCAGACATCCTAATCACAAAATGCCCATGGATCCATGCATGTTTACTTGGTTCTTCTCCTTCCCAGACTACCATCCCTTCCTTTCACTATGAGACATTCCAGATCTCAAATCCTAGTATTAACATATACTGAATTCCTATATGCTCTATCCCCGGAAATACACAGCACCATGGATAGATCCATTATTTTATTGGCAATCTACTAGTGAGACTTTGGGTTTCTAGGCCATCTAACAACAAGGGAATTGTTTTTTTCACCCTTTCAGTTCTACCATGAATTTCCATAATCAACAATCATTGGCATGAAATTATATTAACAAATAGAAGGACGTGAATAAGGAATACTCCATTAGCAGACTTTTGCAATAGTGTCAACAGTGATCAATAAAAGCCAACGGCATATAACCATTAAGAGTCATGCCTAAAACAAATGCAGCACCAACATGAGCTAAAACTGCAGCTTTCCAGATTTCAACACTCAAATTGGAATCACATTCTAAAATCAGGAGAATAAACAGTCTAAATGCACATAAAACAGCCAGGTACCGTGCAATCATTTCTCCCTGACAGCTAGCAACAACAAGCCTATTCACATGCTGTGCTAGCAAGTATAAAGTATGATAATAGAAGTTTTAACATAAAGTCATAACAGAAATCTAAGAAATGGGGAAAAAAAAATGCCAGCTGGAATACTGCCAAAAATAGCATGAAGTTGTGCATTAAAGATAGCATGAGAAAATTATACCTTAAATAGTAAGGGAAATTATCGAATGAAACTTCTATGTTTTTTCCATCAAGAGTTCCAGCATGAAGATCTTCTTTGAATACCGCACATCGCAATGACATACCTGAGGCCAATGCTAGCTGTGAATCCTTTGCCCACTCGTTCCTTTCTTCCAATACCTGTTTACAGACATTTTTGCTCAATTTTTGTTTATAACTAGATGTTCGAGCTAACATCCTGAAGAAAGGCCCTATCAAATCATTCATCCCAGAGATTTTTACATTGCCTGCCTCTGTGCCAGAGTCCTGGCTGCAATCATGAGGAAGATTATGCTTGATTGCTCCAACTTCAGCAGCTTTATCACTCCCTAAATTTGGAGTTGAATTGCCTTCCATGCCATCAAGCTCAACCTCCGAACCATTATGAATGACAGACTGAGCAGGCAAATCCGTGCCATAGTGTATTTTACCGGTAGTCTGTCCTGGAGACTTCCGGCGTGATAAATCTGGCCTCAAGCTTGAAAGGGATGCTAATATCGATGCCCCAGCAACAGCTGATGGATCTCCTGACCTCCTTTCGAGTTGCAAAAATTTTCCCACGTTACTTTGCACCTCAGTGCTCTTAACTGCAACCTCAGTCAAGAGTTGCTGAAAAATCTATTTTCAACAGAGATTAAGGAGATTATCAGGTGACAATGAAACAACAAAGTCTATTGTGTAACGATTGCAAACAAAAGAACAAGATGAGACAGAAGGTAAGTAGGCTTAAAGAATCCACTAGCAAGAACGACTGAACTGCTAAAATGAAGTAAAGGATACAAAGGCATGGTTCCCCAGCACACCAAAGGCGACCTCATCTCCTGAATTAAGCACACAGATAGCACCCCTTTTGATAGCTGTCCCATTTACTTGCACTGTACCCTTATTCCCTGAGGTTTCTAGCACAGCAACAGCACCTCCCTCGCGCTGATCATGTCCACAAACAATGAGTACTCAAACTGCATATACATATTCAGGAGTTCACCTCCACAAGAACTATTGAACTATAAAATAAACAAAACACCACTTTAATGTACTAATCCAAAATCCTGCATCTAACAAACATGAGCACTGCATTTGCCAAAACATCCTACAAAATACCTTAACGCATAACCAATACCTGTGCGTGTTTAATCTTGCAATGAATCGTGCCCATTGCATGATCCTTCAGCAGAAAATCACATTGTCCGGTTGAACCAATCAAATAGCTCGACTTGCAAATTTTTATATTCTGATTCTGCAATCCAAACACAATCAGCATTTCTAGTCAAAATTCAAAATCAAACGTTTTGCACATAAATTCTCAATTTCATCGTTAAACACACACACACAATTGATACAATTTAGTCAGAAAAAATCGCAACTACCTGAGCAGACTGTGACAGCAGCTTACACCAAGGCGTTTCGAAACCTGAATTTTGCTTGTGATATAAACTCCAACTGGAAAACGAAGTCCTTGGCTTCTCTAGTACAACCGGGGTAGAACCTTGTAATCAAATCCAGAAAAAAAATCAACCAAGCAACACCTCAAATTCAAACTTCACACATTTATAAAATCCAAAATATAGCAGGGTTTACCACTTAATTGAAAAACAAAATGAAAGTAAACTACCTTCAGCGACCGGTGTGACAACAGCCAACGCCGGCGTCACCGTCTCTTGACCTTTCCCCGAAATCAAAGCGCCTCCACCACCACCATTGTTCGGAGCATCTCCAGGTCCATGGTCGTCGGGTTCCTCCTCCGGTGGACTCAATTCCTTAGAATTCTCCGTCGTCGGTATCGGTTTCTCTGTAACTCCGCCATTCTCTCCCTGAAATCCAGAAAAACAAATCAAAAACGTTTTCCAAAACAACACCAAAAAAACTCTTTTAATTTGTTTTGCTTTTGAACCTTAAGACGTTTTGGTGATGGTGACTTAGTACTATGATTATCCTCAGAGGACGATCTCTTGCTATTACTGTTATTATTGTCATCTGAATAAGAAGATCTCTTAGCAGAAAGAGATCCACTTCTTCTTGTGGAAACCATGATCTTTTTTCTCTTCTTTCTTTGTTTGTGTGTTTGTCTCTCTCTTCCCCTCACAAGCTTTGCTTGAGCTACTCGAGAGACCAGGACCTTCGATGCTGAGTTATTATTATTATTACTACTCTGAGGGTACAATATATAGACACACCCCCCACCATGCATGTGAGTGTTTTTTTTGCTTCATTTTATTTTATTACTGCTAAAGGAAAAACAATCATTTTTTTTATTTTTGGAAAGGAAGTATTAATAAGGTTTTGAGGTTAAGAATACATTTTAATCCCTGATATTCTGTAACATTTCATTTTGGTCCTTTAAGTTTTTGAAATATTTCAATATCAATCATATTCTAAACAAGATTTAATAAATGATTTGAGGATTTGCCATAGAGTAGTCGAGGAAAGCTAATGAAAGCTTCCTTCTTAATATGTTTTTAGTTTTTGAGATTTTTTGTGATTTAATTACATTTAAAGAAATTTAAAAGGGAAAGATGAGAGAAAAAGAGAGAGAATAAAAAAAATATTTTATTCTATTACATTTGTTATTTAATATTTGAAGTAATCTTTTTTAAAATATTCATAAGAAATAAAGGCATAGTTATTTTCTTGAGGTTATTCGAATTATTCCACTCAATACCCAAAATTAACTAAATAACATGTATTAAATAAATAATTATTAGAGCAACAAAATCGTGTGTGTGTGTAAACTGTTGGCTTCAAAGGCAGTCGAGTACATTTAGGATTTTATTTTCTATTTGGAGATATAGTTTCTCACTTTTTAAAAACGAATTAATATTTTTTTTCAAATCAACGATAAACTTTAAAACCACAGGGTCGAAATTGATCATAGTTGAATCTATAGGGATTATATTGTTGTTTAGCCAATGAATAGCTTAATGTGGTATTTGAGAGTGTGGTTGTTGTTGTTTTTCAAAGTACTTTTCGTGCTGAAATATATTAAAATGATGTATTTTTATTTTTTAAAATTATTTTTGATATCAGCACATCAAAATAATCTAAAAACATTAACCATTAGTTTTTAAAATAAAAAAAAAATAGATTCAACCGCAATACCGCAATACCAAACGGGGCCTAACTCCTTTTTCTTCCTTGTTTTTGGTTTGGAGGACCAAAGTTGTGTGTAATTTTGCAGTGTCAGATAGCAACTCCCGCGTGTTTGTTTCTTGTGCAGGTTTAGCAACAATTTACCGCAGTGGCTTGGAGGTTTTTGAAAGAAAAAATATTTTTTTTTTATTTTAAATTATTTTTTTTAATATTTTTATATTATTATGATATATTAATATAAAAAATTAAATAAAAAAATATTATTACAAACCCGTTTTCTTCTCAAGGAAGTAGTAATACAAGGCAAGTTTAGGCAACATACACTTTGCGTTTTGTCTTCTGGCTAATTTGTAATTTTGTATTTGATTTTTCGACTCCTAATTTATTTCTCATTCTTTTTTAACTGCGGTAAGACTTGACCTTTGATGGCTGTTTTTACCTTAGCAGGTAATAACTTCTGTATATGTTAGACAACGCTTATATGTGAGACAACGCGTGCATTAAATGCTCGTTTAGAACTGAAATTATTTGAAAGTATTTTTTTATTTAAAAATATATAAAAATAATTTTTATTTTATTTTTACATAACTAATGAAAATGACTTAAGAGCAATAATTTTTTTTAATTTAATCTAAAAATAAAAATAAAATATTTTTTTTAAAAAAATATTATTAAAACACAACGTAAAACATGCCTAAAATTATAATATACTATGTCAAAAATATTACAAATCATTTTTTTTCTTTTTTTATCAATACACAAATCACAATAAAGAGTCTTGTAATTAAAAAAAATATGCTCTTTTTTTATTTTTCTAAATTCAAATCTTCAAACTCGGGGTTAATTAAATTTATTTAAATTTGCCATGTCAGCATTGTAGAGTCTCAAAAAGGAATCTAATCTCATTTAATATGCAAATTAATTCAAGAATTTTCACCAGAGTTAATAACTAGCATATATTTTTATTTCATGCGAGGATAATTGGAATTTTTAACGTGCAAGATCAGAAAAGGGAAGGATTGTTTGAAAAGAAGGTGACGGGCAGGGTGAGGTTATCATTTTTTAGCGTGCGTGTAAAAAATAACGGTCAGCTCTTAATTATAGAATGATTTTGTAGTTTAAATAGTTGTTGAGCGGATAAAGGGAATGTATGAAGGGGTAGCTTTTTTTGAATGCCAGCAAACTGCAAACATGAGAGTTTGGGTTAAGTTTTTCGGTGGTTGTTTCCTGCATGCGTACACGTGGAATGTGGAGTGTGCTGACGTCAGAGGCGGAGACTTTATTTTTTAATTGCTCGTGTTGACGGTCAGTCTTGCGAACAGATCTGAATTGGACGGGGCGCTAGAAGGTTGGATAGAAAAGTGTGGCCCACCCGCTACAATTGTGATGGTTAACGTTTACCAACTTTTCCTCGTTTTTATTGGGAAATTGTTTTTTAAAATATTATTTTTAAAAAAATTATTTTTAATATTAGTATATAAAAATATTAAAAAATTATTATTTATTAAAAAATATATTTATTAAATATAGTGATAATAAACAGGGAATTCGTTTGTCTTGTTTAGGGGTTCTATCTTCTATGGACGATTTTTTTTTTTTTCATGAGGCAACAGAGCCTAAAAAAAGATTGGACCCGTGAGCAACGCCACTTGATTTATTTTATGTTAAAAGGTTGATGATATTTTAGGGGTGTCTGAAAAATATTTATGAAAAAATCTGAATTTTTATTTTATTTTTTATTTTAAATAAAAAAAATATATGTTTTTAGATCATTTTAATGTGCTAATATTAAAAATAATTTTTAAAAAATAAAAAAAATATCATTTTGATGTATTTCAAACGAAAATTACTTTCAAAAGCAATCACAACCACACTCCTAAATATATATAAAATGCCTGAAGACTTTTACTTCTTATTTATTTTTTAAGAAATTACATCGAAGATTTATTAGTCTAGAATCTAATGACTGGAGGGTCTGAAAAATATTTTTAAAAAAAAATGATTTTTTTTAAAGCTAAAGGGGTTGAAAATTCATCAATTGAAAAGTATAGGGACCAATGTGATTTGTTTTTGCAATAATTTTAAAATTCTATCCTATTTGTTTAGTGTTTTCACTTTGATTCTTTGGTCCTTTCTTAACAAATTATAAGCAATTCATAGTCAATTTGGCTACAAAAAGGATCAATTTGGAGGGAAAAAAAGATTGAGGATTAAATCCATGATGAATTGTGAGAGAACACACAATAAAATAATATACCATAAAATCAACTTATCTTTCTCCAACCCAATCTGACCTGAAATAATATACAGATTTATATGGTTTTTCCAAAGTTTTTATTTTGAGATCTTGGCACCATAGCCTTGCAAGAAGAGACAAATGCACACAAAGTTCATCAGGTTTGGTTTGAGATTTTAAAAGAGGGATAAACTAGGACAGAACAGAAATTGATTTCCCACTTAGAAGATTTTTAGCTGACCGATGAGAGAATAAATGATATGTTGCATTCATTAATTTTCAATATCATTAGTTAAATTCTCACATTACATGATGAACCGAACATATAATTTTTATAACAGTTAAGATTAAAACAATCAATAGGATTTACTAGTACAAAAATAAGATATAATATTTATATATACAAAGTTTGATACAATAAAATAGATCAACACATCTATTATAACAATAACAATATCGAAGTCTTAACATGTAAAATTATTATTATTATTACTGCTAAAAAAATAAAAATTATTAAATTATACCAAGAAAAAAAACTCAAAAACATTAACAAAAGAGTAAACAAGAGAAAAAATAGTATTATTATTATTGCGTTAATGAAAAAACAAAATTTAATCAAAGACTAAAAAAAACCTAAAAACTTTAATAAAATATCAAACAAAAAAATAAAATTATTAGCTATAAAAAAAATCTTTTGACTTGAAAAAAATAAATAAATAAACCAAAAGAAAGAACAAAGAAAAAAACAAAAATATTAATTTTTAAATCATCATAAACACAAATTAAAAATGAAAAACTAAATTTTCCAATAACAAATACCACGTCAATAAATAAGAAAATAATAAAAATAAAAATCCATAGTTGGGAACACACATATAAACATGAAAAAAAATAGGGATTGTTTCAGGAATATAAAAAAAATCAAGGAATTAAAATCGATAATTAAAAGTATAGGGGCTGAAATGAAAACCAAATATATTATCATTTTCAATCAGGTGATAAAATTAAAAAAATCAAAACTTATGTACTGAATATATTAAGATATTTAAAATCAATTCATAAAGTAAAAGAATGGGGATCGAATTGACACCTAAATATAAAATCATTTTTAATTGAAGGATCTAACTGAAACCAGTCGAAACTTATATAATAGAAACCAACACCATGCAAAACAATTAAGAGATTAGGGACTAGAATAAAAACCCCACAAAAACAGGGGTCTGACCTATACTTTAACATGGGGAGAAGAGATAAGGGTTGAATAAAGTTCAACCATCAACCGTCACATATCCGACCATCGTGTGTGCCCACGCGTCTCGTTGCGAGGAAGAGGACATAAAGGCGCTTCGTTTAAGACATCAAATAATTATTTTTCTCCACCGGATAACGTCGCACGTGCTGCCCTAACAAGCATGAGATCGAATACTGTTGGGGTGTGCATCAAACGTGCGCACAATATTCGACATAAAATAATTAATTACCAAAACACCTCTACAACAAATACTTCTATTTGTCTTATCTGAGATAGATTAGTATTTGGATATTTTTAAAATGTGAAATAACCAAAACACCCCCCACGGCAAAAACCATGATTTTTGTCTTATATGAGGATGAAATAGTTATTTTACTGTGTAATGGAATGAAATTACCTCAGCACCCCTCCCCGCATCTTCTTCTTCTTCTTCTTCTTTTTTTTTATCTTTTTCAAAGAGTAAATTGACTTTTTAATCGTGTAAAGAAATATAAAAAATTAATAAACCGGTGACTCAACTGAATTTATTAGACCTAAAAATACACTATTACAATCCATAGTGTTTTTATGGCATGCTGTAGTAAAACACAAATTTCTTTTAGCTTATTTCATAATAGAACAATATATATAAGGATATTTTGATTCTTTATTGGATTTAAAATTCTTTATTTACTCGTAATACAAACTATAATCTTCAAAAACTCACCGTAAAAAAAAATACAATTTTTACCAAAATAGTTTTCAAAACTTGGAGAAAAATGTAATTTTGACTAAATTATAGAATATTAGGAGTAATTTTTCCTTTTAAATATTATTTCATAAACCATGGAGATTTTTTTAGATGAGCTTCATATTTTCAATCCTTCCTCGTATGACTTGATCAAATATAAAAATAATTACAGATAATAAACTATAAGATGAGATTTTTAATATATTTTTCAGCATCATAATTCTTTAATTAAAAAATAAAATTATATTAGTTGTGTTTAATTAATAAAATAGAATAAAAAAATATAATAACTAATAAAATGAATAAGTGTTGTCAATGCTGGTTAAAACACTAAAAGGAAAGATTATATTCCTCGTAAGAAATAAAAGATGGACGTGTTTGCAAATGTTCTATCTTGGTTTTTTATTTTACATGTATTTTTAATTTATCTTTGAGGTTAGTTCGACTCCCTAAGTATATATGAATTTTATTCTTCTAGATTATTTTTGAAAATACAATTAATCCATCTAAGATTTGAGATGGAAAAAAAATTAAAATAATATCTTTAAAGTTTTATAAAATTATGGAATTTGTTTATCTTCAAGGCATAATCAAACAAAAATAAAAATTCTGGTGTCTATAATTTTTTTCCCAATTGGAATCTTTCTATTTTTTTTAAAAAAAACCCCAACAAATTCCAAATTAAAACCTAAAAAAATTATAATTTTCTCGAGCATAGTTACATGATTACGAGTATGTAACACTATGATAAGATTTTTTTTATATATTGTTAATTAAATAATGTTAATGTTAGTAACCAATCTCTCTTTATTTGATTCATTCTAAAAGCATGGTATATAATATATTTTTAAATAAAGATATTGAAATAATATATGTATTTTGTTTTTCATATTAATATTCTAAAATATTTTTTTTTAAATAAACTACGTAACCCAACCCAAGAGTGGCACTACGTTGGGCCTAAGCGAAAGGGTTCCGAAAAATAAAGAAGTAACACTGCTCATAAAACACCAGATCACCTCTCCCTTGTATAATATAAACTCCCGTTCTCATTATCCCATGAAACCCTAGACCTCTTGACGCCCATCTCCTCTCTTGCCGTTGTCATTACCTTCTCTCATCCGAAGTACGAACAAATCCACCCAACAGATTTTCTTACACAGTCGTAGCTTGACGATTTCTCTTACCTGTTATCATATTTGTATTTAATCACCATCTTTTTCATTGTTTTATTTCAGCTCTTAAGCAATGGCAGTCACTTTCTACGATCTCACCTCAGCTGCTGGCCTCAAGAAACTCGATGATTTTCTCCTCTCCCGCAGCTACATTTCCGGGTATCCTTTTCTTTTTATCTGGGTTTTTTTTGTGGTATATCGGGTGGGCTTTGGCACATCCGGAGATTATGTCCACCTTTTTTGCTCCAGTTAAAAACAAGATGTCCATGCCGGGAACAAGGATCTCTCCTTATTAACCGTTTTTGTTTTTCTGCTCTTCTCAGGTACCAAGCTTCCAAAGATGATCTGACTGTGTACTCAGCTCTTTCAAGTGCCCCATCTGCTGAATATGTTAACGTATCTCGGTGGTACACTCATATTGATGCTCTTTTGAGGATCTCGTAAGTTTCCGTGACTTTCTTTGTCTCTTGTTCGTGTAAATTCAATAGTTTATAGGGCGGTATTTAATTTTTTTTATTTGGGTTCTGGTATAGTGGTGTCGAATCTGAAGGATGTGGAGTTGTTGTCAAGGGATCTGCTCCCATCACAGAGGAAGCAATTGCCACTCCTCCATCCACTGAGACAAAGGCAAGTATTGATTTTTCTTGTGAATTGGCGGTTGATTTGTCGTTTTTATCAAGTAAATTAGGGTGGGGATTTGCTCTTTATTGCTGTATTTACTTTATTTAAATTTGCTTTGTAATTTGTATGATGGTTTTTAGGCTGCTGCTGCTGAGGATGACGACGACGACGATGTGGATCTCTTTGGCGAGGAGACCGAGGAGGAAAAGAAAGCTGCCGAAGAACGTGCAGCTGCTGTTAAGGCATCCTCGAAGAAGAAAGAGTGTAAGCTTCTTTTCATTCACTGATTGGATAAGAAATTTCTTGGATATGTGTTGATAAATTTTATTCATGTGGGAATAGTTTGACGTGTTTCTTTCATGTTAATTTGGGTCCTCTATTAATGTGATTGTAAACTTCCACGAACTTGATTTCTATTTTCTTGTATTCTGTTCTCAGCTGGCAAGTCATCTGTTTTGCTGGATGTTAAGCCATGGGATGATGAGACTGACATGAAGAAGCTCGAGGAAGCAGTCAGAAGTGTTGAGATGGAAGGACTTCTTTGGGGAGCATGTAAGTTCTTTGGAGAGCCATTTAATGCCTACTTTTTTGTTCTTGAGTCTTGCATTTCATTAATTGCTCATGCATCTCTAGGATATTCACCAATCCCCCATCCATATGAAATCTAAAAGACAACAGAAATGATTATTTTAAACATAAACTGGTCTGCGCTACTATATCTGTTTAAACCTCAAGCACAAAGTATTGCTCATTTACTCAAAGCAAGTTGTTTGGCTTATATAAGCCTTAAAAAAGAGATAAAAATGCAACGAACAAACTAACAAAGGAAATATTCCAACACCATCTACATATCCCAAATAATAGGAATTATTAACTGAATGAAGTCTGACAACTTCAACTAAACTCGTAACAGTTCCAACAATATCCACTTTATCCATAACTAGTGCGCATAATCTGTTCTCCTGGCACCTTCAAGGAAAAAATGATAATTTTTAACAACAGACAAGATGGTCTGTGCTGCACTTGTAATTGTCTTCAAAGTTGAGCAACTGCTCTTCCCTCAGCCGTTTGCTTTAATGTTTAGAGTGTTACTTACACCTGCTTATAGATTCTTTTAAGCTAGCACGGGCCTTGGTCTTCTAATTTGTTTTTTTTTTCTTGTTACTTTAAGAGGGGGCTGTATAATTTTATTATTCGTCTTGAAAGGAGTACTGTTGATTTTGGCATCTTTTTTCTGATGCTTAACTCTGGTTTTCTATGCCAGCCAAGCTTGTACCTGTAGGATATGGCATTAAGAAAATGACAATTATGCTTACAATTGTTGATGACCTTGTCTCTGTGGACACTCTCATCGAGGAACGTCTGACAGTTGAGCCCATCAATGAGTATGTCCAGAGCTGTGACATCGTGGCCTTCAACAAAATCTGTAAGTACAGATGATATTTTATGGGAGCTATATATATTTTGCTATAATATGCAACAACAATAACATTTACATGCTGCTTTTTCTTATTGCAGAATCGAGGCATCCGGTAATGACGGGTGCAGGAGAGGTTTCTAGGAGTGTGAAGGAGTTATAAATTTTAACTCATTCATGACGGAGCCATGATATTATATTTCTGTTCCTATTTTTGTTGCTCAAAACTGAGTTTACTGTAGTCCTATCCCATTCGTTTGAGTTTCAGTAAAATGAATGTCAACTTGTTGTTTTGGATGTTAACCATTTTCGCGTAACCCATTGGCGTTTAAATTCTATTGCTGCCCGTTTGATGTGAAAATGAATTTTTCATATTCAGTTAACCAGGGTAGCCAGTAGGTTGTTTACTTGGCTCAAGCGATTGATGTCCCAACGTGGTATCATGTTTGCTAAGAGTTGAGAGTGTAGTTAAATGGGACGACAGTTTTGTTGATGACAGCGAACAGTTTCTCACAGAAGCACTTGCCAAGCTGAGCCAAAAAATTTCTGAAAAATTGAGATGCAATATGAGAAACTTGTTACAAAAACTTCACTAGGCACAGTTTTGTGCGGTTTGTACTCTGCTTACATTGCAAATTTGCCAATACCAAATGTTAATTCTCTATTTAGTTGCCATAAAAGTTTGAAGGTTCAAATCGTCTAGCTCTCCTCCCGACGGTATATTCCAAGGCAACCAAAACAGTATTGATGCTATACAGCATCCCAAGCCTTGGTTTATCTTTGTTTTTCGCGCAGAAATCCATGTCTAGCTTATAGTTTCAACAGCTAAAAATAAGGGTCTTGGTGCCCGCAAAAGCACGAACACAGCCTAGCACTGGACAAACTTCCGAGGATTGCATGCCAAGATTGGGGACAATCTTGTAGCAGGTCTTAGATAGGTTTATTGGAGATGATGGCATGTCAATCTCATTCTGGTACGGTACAGGTCCTCATGCTCAGTACGACGCTACTCGCAGTTTGGAATAGATAAATTAAAATTTTCTATTTCAGATGCCGCTATATTCTTCGATTGCAATGGACAAGACTATCCTTTGGTTTAATATCAAGCTTTCTTCAGAATGTGCTGATAAATTTTATATTCTTTATCCTTTTGTACAAAAGTCGTTCTGTGGTTTGATATAAAAAGAGGACACCGTGTTGGAGCCTTTAAGGCTCTACTTTCTGTGTCTTTTGCTTCTCTCTGCGCTCTGAATTTGATTACTGTAGGGAGGATTCCTAGTTGTCCTCGACCTAGACCTAGTTTTGGGGTAAGAGAGAGAAAGAGCGATGCCGAAGAGAACAACGCACACGTACTCAAGCGAGAACGCCATTCCCGAAGGACCAGACTCCGATCTCTTCGTCTATTACTGCAAGCATTGTGGCTCTCACCTCCTCATCACTGGTTCCTCCCTCTCTGCCAACCACTATATTATTAATATTATGATGATGATGATGATGATGATGATGATGATGATTTCCATGTTGTTAAAGCTATGAATAATATTTGGTTGATTGATTATTGATTTTAGATTCTGAAATATGTCTGTTTGTTATAAGATACCCAATTGCAGAAAATGCCGAAAAGGAAGACTGATAGAGCTTATGTATTGGACAAGACGAAACATCTTGCAAGGCTCCATATGAACGAGGCTGGAAAAGTTCTACTGAAAAGGTTTAATTTTACTATCATGTTTACTAGCTTTCGGCTTCTTAACTTTGTTTTTTGTTTTCTTTTTTTATGGTTTTTCATTTTCTCAAGGGTGCAGCGAAACATGCTTCTGGATTTATTCTTCTTGTATAGTAGCGCCAACTGAATCCATCGATGGTTCATTTTATGTTGTTTCTCCGTTACAATTTTATGGGTATTGGTGTTCTGTGTAGTTAGTATCCTGTGGTGTTGGTATAGTCAGTGTAGGTGAATGAATGTTTTTGGAGAGGGTTTTGTATTGAAAAATATCGAGCCTGGGAGGTTGTTTTCAGTTAGTTCTGTAAAACCAAAGGGAGTCTGATATTGACTTCTCTGTTACTGAAGTGATTCTTTGAGGTTGAAATGGAATTTTTTTTACGCAAGTGCTACTTGGCCATTCTTTTTTTTCGGGGGGAATTTTATTTCAAGGTGCCTCAGACCCTTTTTTTTGGCAGATATTCACATGCTGTCCTGTTATGGTTTCTTCGGAAGAACCACAATTGCTCTTCCAGGAGTCATGACCTATTTTTTCAGATTATTGGAAATACTATAGGCTGTGCTGAATATTTGAAGTTAGAAATGGTATATAATCTTTAAAGCTAACTATCAAGACAGAAGATGTTGACTTGTCTATTCATTCACTGGCATCGATCCATCATATGATTTGTTTCATGTCATATGTTGAACTGCTAAGGTAGTCTATGTTTGCAATTGTTCTTCTTTTAGTTACTGAGTGTACACGTTATTTCTCGAGGTTTCAGTGATAGATATATTATAATTGCATTAGAGCTCATTATGACTCTGGATCATTCATGTCTAGAGGCGAAGGAAAATTGGAGAAGCAATTTCGCATGAACTGCATAGGCTGTGGGCTGTTTGTTTTCTATCGAGCAGAAGAAGATCTGGAGCATGCTTCTTTTATATATGTTGTTGATGGTGCACTTAGTACAGTTGCTGCCGAAACTAACCCTCAGGTACAAATAATTGCTGTTTAGAGTTAAGACTTGGAGTGGTCAAACATCCAAAGCTTTTGTTTAATTAGTTATGAGATTTTATCCAATTTTCATTGAGCATATAAATTCCTGCCTTTCCATTTGATTGATATTTATGTATAAAAATCATAATGAACATTTGCCCTGGAAATATCCTCATATGGTCTTCTGGCATATGCCGTAGGATGCTCCTGTGCCCCCTTGCATATCACAAGTAGGAGGACTTGTGCAGGTGGCCATCGAGGTTGAAGATCGTGCACAAAGATCAGCAATAACAAGTAATGTGATCTCACCTAATGTTTTGATCTGCATATTTTTTATACTATTTGGCTTGGATCTCCTTCTTAGCCTCAACTAAAATGGACATGACCTTCATTCTGTCACTGTTTAAACAATTATCAAATGAAGTGGTGTGAATCAATTAACAGTTGCTGATATGTCTGTAGTCTGTTGTCTCATGTGTCTACCTGCTTTACAGGTTGGATGCAGTCGAACTAAACCCAGCATCCGATCCATATTCCCCATAGATGTTGAGTTCTGTCCATGCATAAAGTGGCACATATTATGTTTTCATTTTTGACAAACTCAAGGAGATGTGCATATGCAAATAGTATAAATTGATGTATCTCTTTGGTGAAGAGGAAGAGAGAGTAGCAGGGACAGGGAGAGTTGAGTGCTGAACCATTAAAAATATCGAGTGAAAAGGCCCTGTTATTGTACTGGTGACAAAAATGGAGTGACCTATATGGAGTTCTGAGCTGACAGTAGAATTAATAGTATCTTCATAGCCCACTATAACCCTTTAGTTGTATTTACTTCCTGGATCAGTAAGAAGTGAGTACATGCTTTTCCAGTTAACAAATGTAGTGTTTCCTCTGTTGTCATCCTGCATCTGTGCAACACCCTCCTCCACTAGTTTGTGCTCCTTACATCACTTGTAATCCAAGGTCATGTCCATAATCTTTTGTTAGAATTGAGGAAATTCTGGACAAGCACAAACCACCTATGTGTCGTAACTGCAAACAGTGATATGTATGAAAGCATGTGAAATGTAGTATACAAACACGCAGATACTACATAGAAACACGTTTTTTTTCAACTCATAGTTGCATGAAAAAGGTGTGGAAGTTTAAGCATAGTGAAGGAAAAGGACATCATAATTGTCTTATCTAATACTTTTTGTTACATGTTGATGTATTGCTTTTTTAACTCATGAACATTATGTTTAATATATTTATTTTCAGGAGTGAATGCTGATGATGTTCGGGTTACAGTAGCTGCACCTGCTGCCCGCGGTGAAGCTAACAATGAACTTTTGGAATTTGTGGGCAAGGTCTGCTCTTCTATTATAGCCCTATCCTTGTATTGTTAAGCTAGTAAAATTAGGCATGGAATCTTACATCATCAATTTGGCATGCCAAAGTTAACATGATCCTCCATCTCACAGGTATTAGGTCTGAGACTGAACCAGATGACTCTTCAGAGAGGATGGAATAACAAATCAAAGCTGCTTGTTGTAAGTAAATTGAAAGTTCTGTTCTTCATAAGCCTAGGTGTGCATGTGGGCTGTGCGCTTGCATCTTCTGTAAGTGTGTAAAATCCAAGAAGATGGAAGTTTTGTTTGAGACCCAGTTAAATACATCCACCTTCTCGCCTATATGTTGGAGATTAACGTGCTATGGGGAGCATAATTTCTCTGATACTGCGTGGACCATTTCGCATCTTTTGGTGTTCATTTTTTTTTATAGATTTCAAGCATATATGAAAAAATAGAACTAGTAATGCTAAGTTTGATATAATTGATAAAATGTGGATTTTTTTCTCCTGTGTTCAAATGAACCGATTACCATGTAAATCTTCTTAGTTGGTTGCCTTTGATGACCATTCAATCCAACCTAGACCAAATTAATCTGTTGTTTCCAGGAACAGTTGCCAGTGTGAACAAGAGAAGAATTGTAGGCATTATATTTGGCAACAAGCTTGATTTTCCTCCAAATTGTCAAAATAACGGGCATTTACGTATCCATGATTCTGACACTCCAAGTTTGTTTCCAGTTTATTAACTTTCTATTCTTTTTTTCAGGTGGAGGATCTGTCTGCTAGACAGGTGTACGAGAAACTAATGGAAGCAGTACAACCTTGAAGTTGCTGTGTTTTTAATACAACATGGATTTGAATGGTCTCAGCATTTTGTTTGTCTGATTAGTTTGTAATTTGAACTTGAATAATACAGATTGAGCTCATCATCTGCAGTAATTGTATAATTACCTGGAAATACTGGGCCAACTTTCACCTGAATTGATCCGAGAAACCATTTGCACAACCAATATCTCCAAATTTTCTTTCTCAGGATCTCACCTCGATGGCATGTATTACTGGTTTCTGACCTCATACTGGCCCTCCTTGTAAGGTGACGCTGTGAAGCTGAACAGGTGGGTTATGCTGACGAATTTTTTTGCATCAGCAGAGAACAAAGGTTTCAACATGCTTTGGTCTGGTTCTACATGGATGGAACAATGAATGTCCCGGCTTGTCAGAAGAACCTAAAAATTACTAAAACCTAACCGGCTCTGCACCCCCAAAAAACTAAAATAGATTTTCAAGAACATTTTTTTTCACCGTCTAGCTGTCAAGAACGAGTATATAAATATTTTTTATGACTTTGTCATAACAGTTGTTATTTCTTCTCTCAATAATGTACTAATTTATATACACATGTATTTAAATACTTGTAAACTTAAATGACAAAATAAATAAATTCAAATGAATTTAGTTTGAATGAAGTTAAAAATGATGAATGAACATAAAGAAGGATGTAAAAATATTTCTAGACATTCACATATGCAATATATAATTTTATAATAAAAGTAAACAATTAATTATATTTTTTTTCTAAAAACAATAGATTTTCAAAGATTTACAAACCTAGATCCGCTTAAGTTTTGGGTTTTTTTACAAGCCGGATACATGTTTTTAGTTTAACTGATCGACATTAAAAAAACAAAAACATTATAATTCTTTAATATTTTTAAAACTCTTTCTATATATATATATAAAGGTGAGCTTGTTCTTAACAACCACAATTAACTTCTAAAACAAAAGAATTAAAAAAAATACATTTAAAAATAGTTTTAATTCTTTAATTATAAATTTGCATATATTCTTAAAAATCTTTTAATTTGAAATCCTCCTCGAAAGCTGGATGCGTAAAATTTGTTATCTCAGTATTTTAGTCTCACATGACGGGCTTATTTTAGTGGTGATTTTTGACAAGCAAAATCACACCCTGAATTGGGCGGTTACCTCTTCCAGGCAGCAGCGAAATGATCTTTTCACAGAGAGTAAGAACAAGACAAAATCCTCATAAAAGCCAAGTACAAAGCACTACTGTTTAAGGAGCGTTCTGTGATTCCACCATAAAATATCAAATTCGTGAACAAAATCTTAGCAAATAAATTCATAGTTTGATAAGCTGCTTCAGCAGAAGAAAAACAAAAATGTTCTCACGGTGCAGCAATCCTGAATCTGCCTGAAGCTTTTCAGGAGGAAGCTCCACTACGAAGAGCACCCTTAGGCTTCCTAGGAGCAATCTGAGTATCAACCTGGAAAGAAGACAGACTAGATAAGGCACAATAATAAAAATAAAACGATCCTTGTGAGCACTGCAAGCAAAGCACGTCAAATTAAAATCTTAAATCAACTGTGAATCAACAGAACCATCATTTTTCAGAGCATTACCTCTTTCTTGACAGGTTCTTCCTTTTCTGACAAAATTAACTCAATGTGACATGGCGATGACATGTAAGCTGCCAAAACAATCACAAATCATTATGAAGCGCCCATGTTTAAATAGAGGACAAACGGGAAACAATGAACTACATGGCTTAAAGAAAGGACTCACGGTTTATCCTTCCATGGGCACGATAAGTACGGCGACGCTGTTTCGCTGCTTGATTGACTTGGATATGTGATATGTAAAGCGAATCAACATCCAAACCTTTCACCTAAATAACAAGCAGATAAAATTTACAAACATTAGACAAGATATCCATGAGGTCAAGAAACAAGCATCGGTGTACAATATAAACAAAATAAACCCAGGAAAAGTAACTACCTCAGCATTGCTTTCGGCATTCTTTAGCAAATCAAGGATAAATTTGGCGGATTTAGCAGGCCAGCGTCCTTGTCCATTTGAGTGGCGGTTCTTAGCTTGAGCAGTTCGCCCAACACCACCACAGAAGCGTCGGAAAGGAATAGCTTGCTTGTGTGCCAAAACATCCTCCAAGTACATTTTGGCCTTGTCCAATCGCATCTTCCGGATTGAAAACGCAGTCTCTCTTGTGTTCTGAGATATAGAATAGCAATATACTGGAGTCAGCACTGACAAATTGGCGATTTCAACAAAGCGAATGTTATCACATCTTCATTAAAAGATAATTTAGGCACCAGAGGCAATAAGAGCTCTTTATAAAATCTCATATGATAAAAGAAACCATGGTGAGAGCAGACAGTATCATACATTGAAATGCACTAAATAAAAAAAAGATGGTTTCGTGGAAAAGAATGGAAGGCCAGGAAGCTCATTGAATTCTCACAAGCTCTATTAAAGAAAGTTAACAAGATTAAATTCTATGACTCATATCACTCCCACCCATATTTGACCAAATCCATTAAAGCTCTGAGCACCGTGCAATTAGTGAACTATCTTGCAGTAAATAACAACTCATATAACGGGGATTGCATATCTTCTGAGGTTCATAAGCAGTCCATTTACAGCAGTCAATAGATTCATATAATCAATTCACCTTCCCCAGTTCTCCAAATCAGCTATCAAAAGAAACTGAAAAAAATAATAATATTAAAATGGCTTACATTGCAAGGCCAACTCAATTACAAGTCCCTCTCTATGTGTAAAAGATCTCAATCTCATGCGAATTTTAATAAGCCCAAATCCCCTATCTAGGAATTTGAACTGAGCAAAACAGGAATATTTTGCATGATAAAACAATAAATCAAAAGAGCTATTGAAGATGTTCAAATTTCTTATTAATCACGAATAAAAAGTAGCCAACGATTCAGATCATGGAAGGAAGTCAGATTTGGTACATCATGAAATTTTAACTATTCACATTCTGACTATTTCAGAGTGTAGCTACAATCTATTTCAACTGATAACTTTACATAGAATCTGCATAACGATTTTTCCAACAAAAAAAGAATGACATGGCTATTCATGCTAATGAACTGAAGATGCCAAATTCAAATGGTGGCAACATAAAACAGTGAAGCAGTGGCATGCTTGCTTATGAAAACATATCAGGATGAATAGGGCAAACTGTATACTATGGCAGTACGCATGGTCATATTAACAAAGCATTGCTAGCGAAAACTACCGTCAATTAAACACCACAAAATTAGCAACACCACATCAAATCCCACATCCAAGACATTGAAGTAATGTATAGCATACAACATACCTTAAAGTGAACACGAAGATCACTTCCCCTAGCTTTGCAGGCTGAAAAAATAACCATAACATTAAAATCAGATTTCACTTTCACTATTTTAAAGGGAAACAAAGAAAGAAACTTCATGTTCTTACACTTGGTTTGGTTATCTGGTTCTCTTGAATACTTCACCTGAAAAGTTTAACAAAACGGATCCCATTAGAAATCGAAAACACAAAAAAATAAAAAAAATATTTGAACTTTTCCACTAATTCTAAAAGATTATCTTCTTCATGTTGCCCCACAAGAAATCAAAATGCAAGGATCTACGCTTTATCATTGCTTGAAAGAGAAAGATTTTTCCTTTCTTCGTCAAAATTAAGAAAAATGCAAAGTTAATCAACCCACCATCGCTGCAGCTAAAGTCTATTCTTCGGTGGCCACAGCAGGAGAAAGACCGCAGTAATATGACACACGGAGAGTGTTTTAGCTAAAAAACCCTAATAAAAGGGAGCTAGGGTTTCTCCTATCTGGGCCCCTTCAAATAGGACCCAGGGCCATTTTACATGGGCCTAAGTTATTTAAAACAGGGGTATTTACGTCCTTGTGTTTCCGCAAAATGAATAAGCACAATATTGGAGAGGAAACTGAAAGAAAACCAGAGTTTGGCCTCAGATTCCAGAGAAATTGAAACTTTAGCCAAAAAAAAAGCAGAAGTAAAACAAGTCCGGTGCAAAGCCTCTCTATTTTATTATTGTAAGCCTTTCCTTTTAGTTAAACATATATATAATTTTTTTCCTGAGATTTACACATTGCTAAGCTAGTGTCTTGAAAGAAACCAGAATCACATGAAAGCAAAAAAGTTATGGACTTTGTTCTCCTTTAATTATGTTTTAGCTAGAGATTTATTTGGTGTTTGTTTAGTTTAAAGCTTGTGAGCTAGATTTGGGGTTTGATTGTGGAGCTAGGGTTTTAAAGTTTTGTTTCAAAGCAAGCTATTTTTCTTGTCTAAGCTTGTTTTTTCACTTTAAGGCCTGAAATTTTGTGTTTTTTTTTTAAAACCCAGAATTAGATTTGTGTTATTAGTGTTTGGCTGGGGTTCTGTTGTTCTTGGATGTAGAATTGATTATATTGAGAGATACTGTTGCCGCATTAGATTTGGGTTCCAATGAATAATAACAGTAATAATCCTGGAAGAAGTATTGGGGTGCCAACCCCGTTTGCGAATCCTGGTGCAATGGTTCAATCCACACACGTGAACCACCAACCACCACAGTTGCTCTCGCAGTCACAACCTCAAACACAAGGCGGGCCTGCATTTCCTGGTCACTTTCAGCTGTCTGAAACACAAGCTCGGGTACTAGGAAACACTCAGTATGCACAGGCAGCTCATGCTCAGTTTCAATCTCAAATACAATCAACCAACCATTCTGTTGCTCAGTTGCAAAATGCTAATTCTGCTAATGTTGGTGTGCAATCACCTCCTGTGCCCACACCCAACAGTTCTAGTGCTAAAAAGACTAGCTATAAACCGCCTTCGAGGCCTTCAGGTGGTTCATCGAATGCCAACATGGCTTCACTGTTCAAGACCATGGAGTTGGCTCCAGCTGTTCATAGGAAGAAACGGAAGCTTCATGAGAAGGAGATACCTGATAAGGTGGTACCTGTTTTGCCAGAGTCTGCGCTTTATACCCAGCTGCTTGAATTTGAAGCTAGAGTGGATGCTGCTATGGCAAGAAAGAAGATGGATATCCAAGAGTCACTTAAAAACCCACCCCGTGTTCGGAAAACACTTAGGGTGTATGTATTTAACACTTTTGAAAATCAGGTGCAAGGGTCTAATGAGAGGAAGAATGCTGAGCCTCCTTCTTGGTCATTAAAGATTATTGGGAGGATATTGGAAGATGGGAAAGACCCTTTGCTGACTGGATTGACCCAGAAACCCTATCCAAAATTCTCATCTTACTTCAAGAAAATTACAATATACTTGGACCAGAGCCTCTATCTAGATAACCATGTAATTTTATGGGAGAGCACAAGATCACCAGTACTTCACGAGGGCTTTGAGGTGAAGAGAAAAGGAAATAAGGAATTTACTGCAAGAATTAGACTAGAAATGAATTACGTGCCTGAGAAATTCAAGCTGTCATCTACTCTATCAGAAATCCTTGGAATCGAGGTAGAGACTCGCCCTAGAATTCTGGTTGCTATATGGCATTATGTGAAATCTAGGAATTTGCAGAGCCCAACTGACCCGTCCTTGTTCACATGTGACCCCCCTCTTCAGAAACTATTCGGGGAAGAGAAGATGAAGTTTTCTATGGTTTCACAGAGAATAAGTCTGCATTTAACTCCTCCACAGCCTATTCTTTTGGAACATAAAATCAAGCTCTCAGGGAATTGCCCAGCTGGAACTGCTTGCTATGATTTCATAGTTGATGTTCCTTTGCCATTGCAAAAGGACCTTGCTGCATACTTGACCAGCATAGAGGGGAACAAAGAAATTGATGCTTGTGATGAATTAATATGTAACTCTATAAAGAAAATACATGAGCATCGACAGAGGCGGGCTTTCTTTCTTGGTTTCAGCCAGTCTCCAGCAGAGCTTATTAATGCTTTAATTGCTTCTCAGAGCAATGATCTGAAGCTTGTTGCTGGAGATGCTAGTCGCAATGCAGAAAAAGAGCAGCGGTCTGGTTTCTATAACCAACCATGGTAAGCATTTATCCAGTTTTCTTGCCTTTACTTTTAATCTTCTTATGATTCATTATTAATATTTTTATTAAGTTTACTTTTCTTCTCTTTGAAACCTGCCAAAGGAGTTTGGTTTTGCCAGGCAAAATGAAACACGAAGTAATAAACTCATATAAATGGGTTTTTTTTCTTGGTTTGGTGTAGGGTTGAAGATGCTGTTATTCGTTACATAAATCGCAAGTCTAGTGTAAGTGATACTGCTGGAAGCTCTTGAATGAAGGATGGTCAGATTGTCAAAAAGGTGGCACGAAGTTCAATTGCTGTAGTACCATTTTGATCTCCATTCCACTCCTGTTCTTTTGCATTGATTTAGTTTGGTTTCTGCAGTTACATAGAGGAGTTTTAGATCCTATTTCTTAGTAGCCTCATGACCGGAATTCATAATCCGGTTGCAGTTCACTTAGTGGTTATTATGATTCATGAAGAAAGAAACAATCTCATGTTACATAGTATTCATAAATGCTGAAAGCTTGGAATGGACGCCTTCTGTAGTTATCTGGCATGGTTCATATCATCTTGACTGCATTCATTATGGATACCAGGATGTAAATCCACTTAAGTTGTTTATCATGAAACCTTCCGGATACAATTTGACTATCCTGAAAGTACAGTTAGTTCAAACAACACTTCTGTTTCAATTACTGATGCTGCTGTGCTTAGCTTTTACTCAGTTGTTTGTGCCTCTCTTTTTTTTCTTTTTTGCATGGTTCAGTTTATTTCTGCTTAGGTCATTACACTGGTTTTGTAACATGTCCTTTATTCATTTAGGCCCCGTTTGTTTGCTGGAAAGTGGTTTCTTTTTGGAAAGTTAATTCTGGGGAAAATAAATTCCTGGAAAGTGAATTTCTAGAAAGTGAATTCCGATGTTTGGCAGTGTTATGAAAAATGAACTAGAAAGCACTTTCCAGTGTTTGTTTATGTTATGGAAAATGATCTGGAAAATAATTTATTAATAAATTAATTTTTTTTTCAAGTTTATTAAAATAATGAGGAACAAATCTTACAAATTAAAAAGTTGAATGAGAATGAAATTGAAAAAAAATATAATTTCATAAATTATCTCAAATAAAATAAATAATAATCAAAATAATAGAGTTCAAATTTGTTTATGTTATGGAAAATGATCTGGAAAATAATTTATTAATAAATTAATTTTTTTTCAAGTTTATTAAAATAATGAAGAATAAATCTTACAAATTAAAAAGTTGAATGAGAATGAAATTAAAAAAAATATAATTTCATAAATTATCTCAAATAAAATAAATAATAATCAAAATAATAGAGATCAAATCTAATTTTTTTTAAAAAAATAAAAGGTGAATAAATTAAAATAATAATAATTAACATTTCATAAATTATTTCAAATAAAATAAGTAACAATAAAAAAATGAGGACCAAATTTGATAGATAAAAAATTTCAATAAAAAAATGATAAGAAAAAAACAAATAGCAATTATAAAAATAAGAACCAAAATTAATATAAAAATTAAATTTTAAGAGATGGAATTGAAAAATAAATATTCAAAATAAATTATATATAGCAATCAAAAGTTTGAGGATCAAATTTGATATAATCAGCAAATAATGACATTTCTAAATTTTTCACAACTTCCGGAAAGTGTTTTCCGCCTAAATTTTCAGGAAAACACTTTCCTGAAAACCAAGCCAAATTCTTTTTTGACTGGAAAGTGTTTTCCGTTGACTGGAAAGTGTTTTTCGTTGACCAACTTTTTATAAGACAAACAAACACAGGAAAATTTGGAAAGTGATTTTCCAAAAAATGAATTTCGAGAAACAAACGGGCCTTAGTTACCCTGTTAAAAGAAACTTTCCTTCTTGCCCTCTGGTAACTTTATTCGTATCTTTCAGCAATTGCTTATAATTTATTCAGGTATTTATTATGTGTGCCTGAAATTTGCTTTGTGCTCCTAGTTTGAACCCCAAGTTCATTAGTTATTTATGAATTGAGCAGGGCACGAAAGTCTTTTCATATTTTCCATCACAATAAAATTATTTTAAAACCTGTAGAAGAAAAAATCTAAAATGGCATCCTGGGATTTTTTTTTTTGAATTTTCACTCGTTTAAGCATTTTAAAATAACTCTATAATTTTTAAAATCAATTTTTTTTTCAACTAACATCTGAGGGTTTTCTGATTTTTTTAATTGTAATTTATCATAATTTTTTAGCTATAATCCGGTTGGATAAATGATAATTTATTTTTTAAAACAAATATAAGATTTTATATAAAAATAAAAAATGATTGGCACGTGCGTGTGAGCGATCCTTGCATCTTTTTGGCGATGCATGAAGGGTTCTGTGGCATCCCAAAGATGCCACTTATTATTCTTTCAGATTTGATTGATTTTATTTTGATTACTATTTGTTTTGTTTAAAGTAATTTATAAAATTATATTTTTCAATTTTATCTTTTAATTCTTTTGTCAAATTTAGTCTCTATTTTTAATTACCATTTATTTTATTTTATATAATTTTTTTACATTAAAAGAATTTTAGGTACTCTACGGGCCACACAATTAAGTAATATCTATTCACATTAAATAAAAAATAGCCTTGAGAAATCATAATGGATGTTTGCGACCCTCCTTGCACCGATGGATAAATAAAAAGAGACACATATGAGTTGGGAAAGAGTTTCGTTGCCAAGCCATTATGAAGCCAGCTACCGATATTAGAAATATTTGGCTTAGCCCGACACTTTTTTTACATTACTAATTTGCAATAATAATGTAACCTAAAATATCCCTAAGAAACATTACGTGATAAAAAAAAATTTATGATCTATATAACAGGTTTTGAGTTTGAATTAGGATATGTATCTTTTATAAGAATATGAAACAACCAAAATTTTACTCGTTTATCTGAATCCATAAAATATACGTACGGGGAAATGGAATTTTCTCGTATAAAAAAAAAATAACTGAAAATGTTGATTTGTTAGAATTTTCTTTTTACATGAGTAATTATCAGGAATTTTTATGGTATAGATGGAGTAGTCATTAATATTTTATTGATTATCCTCAATGGTTCACTTTTTTTATATAAAAAAAACTTGACAAGAAAAATAAAATAAAATTTATGACTTGTAAAAAGAATATTTCAACCTAGATTTACCTCTCCTCCTTGTATTTATTTTTCCCCTTTAAGATGGGTTACATGAATTAACTAATATGATACCACTAGTTATTTTGAACACTATAAAAGTTATCATGCATGCATGCATGCATGCATGTATGTGGTATTGTGAGCTCAAATGGAATCTCTTTCTATATTCCTAGATCTTTGTCAAATGTATCTGACCTGGATTTTATTCCACTGGCCACGGCCAGATTCACTGGACTCGCCCACCGTAAGATTAGATCATAAGTTTTTATTTTCTCATTATTTAAAAAATATATCTTACATCTTACAAGTTAAATAGCGATTTACATCATCAATCTCACCTATAAAAATAATAAATAAATAAAACAATATATAAATATTTATAAGTTTTTGATTATATTTATTTTAATAACTAAAAAATCATAAACTTCAAAATAACAAAATTAACTCGTAATTACAATAATAACATCCATAATTCCTTCAAGAACTCGTTTTTCTATGCATCCCCCCAATCAGCTTGAAAAGTAATCACTTCCAGATTCTGATATTAGATAGACACGATATGTTTTTTTTTTTATATATATATATATATATATTAAATATAATAATAATTTTATTTTTGAAAATTATTCATATAGTAAGAAAAGGAGCGGAGATCACTCGTAGATTTAGGGTTCAAGTCTACTCATTATTATTATTTTGAAAAGTAAATCTATATGATCAGCTTATATTCGTGAGGTCATAGATGGTACTCTCCATCAATTCTGATCACATGGGGAGGTGGATGGATATCTCGTAGAAACTTCCATGGTGGACATGAAGGAAAGACAAAGGCAACCTTAAACGACAAGACATCATCTCTTCCACATGCACATGCCCTGCCCTAGCTAACCCTAAAGGCACCATTCACGTAGAAATGTCTTTCGGTTGTTTCATGCTTCACATGCACATGCCCTGCCCTAGCTAACCCTAAAGGCACCATTCACGTAGAAATGTCTTTCGGTTGTTTCATGCTTCCACATGCACATGCCCTGCCCTAGCTAACCCTGCATAACATACTTTATAAACCCAGATAAACGATTAAAATCTTAATTGTCTCAAGTTTTTATAAAAAATACACGATTTAACTCGAACTCGTGATCTATTATACAAATCTTAAGCTCTTTGTCATTACGTCACGTTTCTTAAAGACACAATGCTAAATAACATGCAACAAAAAAATGATATTATAAAAAGAAAAGGAAAAAGAAAAGTTGGAATGGATGCCAACCATATAGTTTTTCTTTCTCTAGGTCAAATTAAGGACGGTTTTGCTAAAACTAGAATAGAAATTGAATGGGAGTACTTGATTGGTAATTTTGAAAAACCGATAATAAAAAACTATTATCCTTGCTTGCTTTACAAATTCTATGAACCAGACATGTGAGCATGTTAAGAATTTATTCAGCAACAATCATCTTGAAGAAGGTGGGATGTGTCCCTTGTCCTCTTACTTGAAAAAACATGTTCTTTCCCTTTTCCTTGATTGCTTTTCAAATTCTTCAATTAAGGTTTCTTGAGGATTTATTGAAAAGATAATTTCATAAACAAACGAAATATAACTTGGATGATCAGAGACTTTGCCCCTCTTATTCAAAATCACCCAAAAAATTTAGGTAATTCGCCAACCGATTAATACTATAATTAACTCATCAACTAATTATAAGGTTAATTATATACATTTGACCTGCAGATGAGCTAAAAACTACTGGGATTCCAATACTAAAATAAATCAAGAACAATACTGAAATTGTAAGCGAAAATTATAGAGGAGGGAAAACAAGAACAATACTCCATTTTGTTGTAAAGGATGAAAACAAATATATATTAAAAAAATAAAACAAATTAAAAGAATTAACACCCTAATATTATTTTTTCAAATATTATTTTTTTTCTTAATTAAGTTTCTCAAATATATATGTAGTAAGTATAAAATTAAAAAGAAAAGGAAAAGAATTCTGAAGGGACTTAATTAGCTTATATATTTATCAAAGTCGGCCATGTATAGCATAGATGATCGATTTTATTTCACTCAGTTATCACAATCAGTGCCGTTCCTTCTCTTTATTACCATCACCTTCAACCCACCAACCATGTGACTCGTCAATAAAGGAACAAAAACCGGTTGGTTTTCACAAACCGGTTTGATCTCGAACCGTCTCAAAATGGCAGCCACCACATATTTCATCTGTATAAAGGCCATCTCCTTGCCTAAGCACACCCTTGGACCGGCCTGAAATACCGGGAACTTGTATGGACTCACCGATTTCAATGTCTCATTATCGATGTCTTCAAACCACCGGTCTGGTTTAAACTCGAACCGGTCCTTACCCCACAAATTTTCCATCCTGCCCATTCCATAGGGTAAATACGCAACTCTATCTCCCTTTCTAACAGAAGTTCCGTCCGGCAAGACATCATCGGTAACAGCATGCTTTGAGTCCCATGGAACTGGAGGGTATAACCTCATCGACTCACATAAGATTGCCTTCAAGAAATTCATGTCTTTCAACACTTCATAATCTATTTCCTTTTCACCATTGTTAAGCAATGAGTTTACTTCATTCAAAATCATCTCCACAAAGTTTTGATGCTTTGAAAGCAGCCAGAACAGCCACGTCATTGCTGCTGATGTTGTATCTTTCCCTGCCATTATGAAGCATATCACCATATCTCTCACAACTTCTTCGCCGTGCCCGGCTAGTAAGAGTCTTGACAGAAGATCGCTTTCCGATTTCCCTTCTCGATCACTTTCAAGAACCCTCTTCTTGTTTCTAACCATTTCTGACACTGAATCATGAATAAGCTTAACTGCTTCTCTGAGTTTTTTCTCAACCCCTAAATGGAAGAGTTTCTTGGTCTTCCATACGGCATAAATAGGTGCCGTTCCACGCATAGCACTTATTTCTGAAGCAGCATCGAAAGCTTTTAAAAGGGGCGGGGTGGGGCGTGAAAGATCCAAACAAGAAGGATCAGTCCCCAGAGTAAATTGACAAACACTATCAAATGCGAATCTCCTCAACAAATCTTGCAAATCCAGGACTCTCTTAGCTTCTTCAGCCTCTTCTAACAACTGCATTAGGCGATTTCCCAGTTCCTGTAGTGTTGCCACAAAGAATTCTCTCAGAGACTTTGTGCTGAACTCATGGCTGGCCAACTTACGTTGAGTTCTCCATAATTCACCGTCAACATTGAAAATGCCGGCACCTAGAAAGTCCCCAAGGATTTCAGTAAAGGGCTTGCCTTTGGGGAAGTTACCGAAGTTGGTCCTGAGCATGTATTCAACATTCTCGGGATTGGCTGTGACTATAATGCGGCGAGCACCCAACCGCCTCACCACAATGGTTTGTGTAGGTGACACCGATAAAAGATCGGTGTACCAGTTTAAAAGGCAGCGGCGATTCTTGTAGAAAGAGATCAGGCAGCCTATAAGTGGATAAGAAGGAGGGCCATGGGCGGTGGGTAGCTTTGTTTGAGAGGTGTAGAAGTGTTGAAGGAACGAAGAGAAGAGAGGGAGAAGGCAAAACCCTAGAGTGAAAAGCATAGCGAGAAAGATGAACATGCCTAGTTTTTTTTTTGTACAAGTCTACGTAGTTTAAGGTTGCTCTAGGGACATGGGGAAGAACAGTTATATAGACACACTTTAAAACTATATTTATTTCTCGTATTTGTTAGCTTTAATTGTTTAATTATTATTTAATCTCTAAACCCCTTAAATTCAAACTAACTACAAATAATTCTAGAACATATTGAAACTGGCAAGAACTCGATTCCCTCCCACATGGAGTGCTTTTACACGCGCGCGAGAACAAGACTGAAATACTGAATTTAATTCGAAATGAATAGCAGATTGAGAGGCAAAGGAGCATCACATGTTCTTTGTCTAAATATGAGAGAATCTGCTAGGATTAGGGTTCGTACCAGCAAGAACTATCTCCCCTTGGATCGAATCTGTACGATAGCTAATAATGATATTAACAAATGCAGAAAGTTTTCACATGGCCCACTTAATCAATCAATCACTCGTGTTTGTGAAAAAGATTTTATAGAATGGTGGTGACATCTCAACGACACAAGCTAGCAAACCCATAATTATTCTATGATAAATGCATGGGGTTTGTGGGTGCACTTACCTATACGTTCTAACCACTGCTAAAAAAAATTAATTCCTTGATGATTTGTTTTAATAATTAAAATAAAATGTTTTAGTTTTGAAATATTTTAGTGTTTCATTTTGAGGTTATAGTGTTTATATATATATAAATAAAAAAATATATATTATTTCAATAAAAAAAAATTAGTGCAAATTCAAAAGTAAAATTATTTAAAATTGTACAATTTAAATTTTAAATATAAGTAAGAAAATGAGAGTTGAATTGTTATAACTCAATCAACTTGATGAATTCAAAGATAACATAAAAAATTGATAAAAATATAGTTTAACTAAAAAAATCAAGTTAACATCTTAAGAAATATTGAAATAATGATATATTAAATCAAATCAGGTCAACCTAGGTTAACCTTTCAAATGTGTGATTTGCGTTATATGACCATTATAACTTTAAATAAAATAAATCAAATCAAGTTATAAAGTTTAATTTGTAATAAACTCGTTGAATAATGAAATTGAGAAAAATTTAATATAAAAAAAGACACAATAAAATTATTTTTCTAAATAAAATTATAAACTTGTATAATATTACAAGAATGTCATCATTAATCTCGCAAGGTCGTTACATTTTATAATTGCTCTAAAATTTAACATCATATATATATATACTTGTAAAATTTCATCTCAATTTAATAACTGGATTAAGATTTATGATTGATATCGCAGAACTATTTATTATTTAAAAAAAATACTATTTAGCCGGAACAGAACGGGCGAAACAAAAATGAAATATTTCAGATGAAATTTCAACAAAATTTACTAAACAAGTCGAGATTATAAGCAAAATAAAATTTATTTCGGTTTATTCTATTTTTTTGAATGAGAAGACAATGTACCAACTATTACAAGGTGAATGAAATAAAATTATCAACATTACTATAAACATTCATCTCTATAAATGAGGAGGGAGGGAACCTTGCTCACAACGCGCGGATAGCGCATGAATTCAAGCACCAAAATGCGAATTATAATATCCCAACCCATTTAATTTAAGTAATAATAATAAAAAAAACTTTTGTTAATTAATCTATAATCATGAAAAATCAGCAAACCCGATAAAATCAGTCTGAGTCAATGATCTACTTGAAGTATAAATAGATGGGATGGTTAATTAAGAGTTTCTGTAATTGGAACCCTAAGATCAATGCTTTTTGTTTCACCAATATAATTCTGTCAAATCAAAGGGGAAAAAAGGGAAAAATATTTAGCACTTGGGGTTGAATTGAGGGTTTTATATATACACACATATAGTAGATTCCATATATAAAACAAATTATACATCGATACATAAAAACGATTGAAAAATATTAAAAAAATTAATTTAATATATTTTCGAGATAAATACAGTTTTAAAATACATAATTAGAAACTCCCACCCACCCAGACAGCAGCTGCTATCTACCCCTCCTCCTCATCAAGCTCATGCACATCACCCACATGATATAATATAGAATTTATTAACTTTTTAATTGTCACTCTTGAAGTGGATATTTCACGTTGAGAAAGCCTCATGGGGGCATCTCACGCTGTGTGCCAGCTTGGAAGAATCTAACCAAATTGATCCCCATGATGATCAGGCATTTGAAGCACGTTTTGTTTCCTCAAGTGATCGAGCGAGGCTGCTTCTAAAATCATCGCACGCCAGTGAGTTCCTTGTAGCCAAGGCTAAGCATGTTTGACAGTGCGTTTGCAACTGTAGTTTGCTATGGTTTTTTTTATTTTATTTTATTTTAAAAATAAGGTGTTTGATATTTTAGATCATTTTGATGTGCTGATATCAAAAATAATTTTTAAAAAATAAAAAAAATATCATTTTAATACATTTCGACACGAAAAGCACTTTGAAAAATAACAGCAACAACACTCTCAAATACCCTCTAAATCATCAGCTGATTGTAAAATTTAAGGCAACCACCTCCACCCAGAAGACTGGCTGGAAAATGGAGATTTTTTAGTAGTGTGGTTGAAATAATTTTTTAAAGTGTTTTTTATTTAGAAATGAATAAAAAATATTTTTTATTATTTTAAAATTTTTTTTAAGTGGTTGTGTTGAAGGGAGTAGAGCAACGTGTGTGTGTGTGTACACTAGGGAAAATTGTAGGATTTGCATTATTTTCAGTAGCACAACATTTAATTTTTATTATTTTTTTATATATAAAAGGTTGTGTCTCTCCTAGAGGCACAACCTTTTATTTATTTATATCGGTTGCCCTAACGCAACCTGAGTCAGAACCACCAACATAAGGGGCTTAGTCTGACCTAACTTGAACCCCCTAGCTTTAGTTGTTTGGGTTTGGGTTAGTGAGATCAAGCCCCAATCCTAGTCCCTCATAGGCGCAAACCGTAAATGTGGTGGACTTGAGTTAGCCTAATCTAAACCCACCACTTTAGTTGTTTGAGTTTAGGTTAGCAGGACCTTAGCCCGACCCTAGTCCCTCATAGACATGGAGTGATGACTCGTTTAGGGTTTATAGACCTAGGGTGATGACTGGTTTAGGGTTATCCTAAGCCCAAACTAGGAATACGGTGGGTTCAAGTCGTAGTCCTAATCTAAACTTGTTATCAATTAGGGTTCAGACTTTTTCAAAGTTTATGCCCATCAATTTATTTCTAAATCTAAAAAAAATTTGGAGGGAATGATGGCTATTTGAGAAAGACGAAAAGGTGCATAAAGCTTGTCTATCTATCGTATAAACTAAAAGAAAATGATTTAAAAAAACAAATACACCTCCTTTATTTATGTCAAACAATCTCTCTTGATTGGCTCATTGCTTGTAGAGAGTTACATCATTCATGAGTTTTAGTTGACGTTACCTGGCTATCTTCGAAACATTTCCGGAAAAGTTGTATTATTGTGTCAGCTCATAGCAAGGACTCGCCTCTTTGTTGACGAGAATTGTATCAGACGTTATAAGAGTGAGATACAGAAATTTCAGTTCAGACCAAAATCTTACCATCCGAGGAATATCGTGAGCTCTGGCAGGCATTGGTTCAAGTTCCGATATTAGTGCTGCCAACATGTGAAACCTACAAGCTGCAAACAAATTTCCTTCAGCAAGACCACCCTGTATCCAGGGCAAATTTTGAGGAGTTGCTCATTTATCTTGACAAAGCTAGTTAGTTACAAGCTGTGAGACGAGTCAACATGCTACCGTCAAATTGCTTTTTGACTGGCTTGCGGCTTTGATCTTATAAATCTAACATGGACCGTTGAACAGCCCCCGAAAACATAAATTAGAATGCTTCTAATCTTAGAAAACTGTTAAGAATTAGCTCCTTGGATCCGAAGAATCAGTTGCAACTTGCAAACTTGAATTTACCATACAATAAGCTGCAAGCTTGACTACGAGATCAGGAGTACTATATCCTAAACTACATTTATCACATGCTCAAGTTTTTAAACACAACTTTAGATAGATGAGCTGCCATTGAAAATCTAAAGGACTAGCATTTGAAGCTATTACGAGATTTTGAAACTAGACTATGGTATCGGAAATAAAAAATTTTAATTCAATCTAGAGACAATTGAGACACCCAATATTGTGCTGATAGTCTTAAAGTTTATAATGATAAGACCGCATGGACCCTCATGAAAATTGAGGGTACCTTGGAATCAAAGACCAAACCAGCTTAAAATACAAATCCATACAAAATGCAATTCTCAAGAACAGCAGCGAGCTCATTCTTCTGCAAAAGTTATTATTTAACTACTAAGTTAAACGTTTTTGACATTTTCTAAGTTACATAGAAGAAAAGAAAATCATCTTACTATCCGTATCCTGGATGTGGATGGTACACATGCAGAAATTATATTCAACCTTGCACCTGAACAATCAACCATTTACATTTTATAGACCTTTCAACCTTGCAACCAGCTCATCCTGCACATGCAATGCCACTAATTAGTAGAGGTACATGCAAAATGAGAATGATAATTTTCATTTCTTGTCATTATGAGAACGCCCCAACAACACCCCGACTGATAAATATATATATATGTAGTTCATTGGCTAGTGAAAAGGAGACCCATCTCCTCCCTTCATCCCTCCCACCCCACAAAGGCAAAGGTTCACCTTTCAGCGGTTCATACCTATTGCCTCCACCTTATGAAGCGAGAGGAGATGTACCACTCGAACTAAAGGTGCAATACAAATCAGAACCATTGCATCTGAACTATCAATGAAACATGCACTATATGTAGCAAGTAACCATTACTTTCTTTCAGCATATTAATCAGCAATAACACCCATATGACTAGATAACAAATTAGTCTAGATTAGATTCGGATAAGCTGTATACTTGCCTTCTTTCCTTTGGGTGAAAGGCCTTGCTCTTTCAGGAGAGCTCGGAGCCTCTCTACTGTCAAACTGTAATAGTCCTTATCTGATGTGCGGCTGTAAGAACCCTCTGCATGCTCAAAACCTTTTTAAAGTTTGGTCAAAATAGAAGAGATGAGGCCATTAGTTTTTATATAAGAAGATGACCAGAACATGTCCAATAAATATAAAAGATCACCTTGTCGAGAACCAATCTGACTATTGCCTCTCTTTGCTGATGCCCTGGAATCCAAAGCTCTTTCTGGAGCCCTGAAAAATTGTTGGCAGCAACCAGAAAGAATCAAGACTGGACATGATCAAATATGCATAAAGATTTGCCAACAACAATATTTTGACAGCTAAATGAAAAGGAGCTTAGGAACAAGAAAAGAAAAGGCATAAAAATAAATGCTCATGTGGATCACTATAGATAACAGGGACAGGACAGGAATGAAGCATGAAAGCCTTTCTGCATTGAAACACAGAAATATGGTTGCAACATAATTGAATAATGCTTATAAGAGACATAAACAGGCAGATCATTTAAGGGCATGTGAAGCATCCTGTTCCAGTAAGATAGAAGCAATACCTCTTTCTAGAACCCTCGGTTGCGGTTAACCCCTTCACATCCTTCAAACTGGAATCACCCTTATGTTTATTAAGCTGAAGTGATCTTATCAGAATGTTTGTCTGGTTAGTCTTTATTTGTTGCCCCTCTGAATAAACATGGAGAGGAATTCAGTTCTTCCAATATCCAAATATGCACTCAAACTATTTAATAGAAATCCAGGAGTTTTGATTGCATGACATAAAATAATACATTACAGTATAGCATAATCTCAACATTTATTTCTTATGCTTCTTTTATCACATGATATAGGCGAGAGAAAAACCCAATACCAAAACATGATAACACACATGGACATGATTCCTACACTGTTTATAGCTAAGAAAAACTAATATTATAGACAACATATGACTATAACAGTATAAATATAGAGAATCTCCATGTCCATGCTTTTCTGGTTCACATGAAGGCAAATTATAATAAACTCATGGTACATTTAAGACATCCAGCATTTGAAGTTCAATTTAATAAATAAAATTGGTAAAATCTAATAAACTTTGGAGTGCTATTTGAAGTTTAATTTAATATATAAAACTGGTGAAATCTAATAAACTTTGGAGTGCTATGTAACCAGTCTTGTAAAGGCTATTTAAGTTCAGCCCAGGGACTTAAGAATGAATCCAAATCGCACCAGGAAAGGGGCTTTTGGGAATAAAGAGAAATAATCCTCAGTGAGTAGCCTGAGATAGGGCCCAAAAAAAGAAACTTTGAAGGGTATCAAAGGTTTTGAACTCTTCAATCCAATCAAATTTCAAGATTTTGAACAGCTTGAGATACTAGTTAATTTCGCTTCATGATAAACTTTTGTATTCCAAAACACTCTCCAAATTCAAATACCTAACCCAGGCAGAACAACTCTTATCAAGGACAAAAATCCATTGTGAAATGTAAATGGTAGCACGTGGCAGAATCCCACAAGCTCCATTTCCCCCCCTTGTTTCCCAAAAAGATTAAAATTAAAACAGGGCAGAGGAAAAAAAAAGAGAGAAGTTAAACATAGGAGAAAGCAGTGATATTTTCTATAGCAAGTGCTCTCATAAATTTCAAACTGCAATCAAAGCCACCAGAAAATCCATTGCTTTAAAAGCTAAGAGAATCTGCTTGCTTATTCTTTCTTCAATTCCATATACCATCTAAGTAAAAGCCTAGCTTCATAAAGAGCTTCATGGTGCCTGGAAATTCAGCCAGGAAGGAAAACTCATGTTGCTACAATCTAACATGTATAAAACTAAACTAGCAGACAACAAAGACTGCAGTAAAATGCACACTTTCTCTGTCCTAGGGAACAACAAGAACTGCTTCTCTAAAACAAGAAACTCAACCAGCCAAGTGAGACCATGACGTTTTATATCTCAAAACTAGAATCAGAAGAATGAAAACCCAGAGGGAAAAAGGTTTGACTTTTTCCTATTGCAGCATTGGATACTGCGTAAATTCAGGGCTACAAATTGCCTCAAACACCAAAGTTTAGAAAACCAATAAAATTAAAAACATAACTAGACCTGGAGGTGATGTGTCATGCTCGCAAATATAAACCCGCATCCCACCCTGCATGAAATTACCAGCATTCAAACAAGCTCTCAGCAAACTAGAAAAGAACACTTACATTCAAATAAGAATAAAACCACGACGCCGTGAACAAAAATAAAACACAAGACACGAATAGCAAATAAGCCAACCCTGACAACCTTTAATTACATAAATGACAATCTCTACACCAACATCTTACGCTACAAAAATGCAACCACTAAACCCTACTCCAGCATTCGAAAAACTCAAGATTTCTTCTCCTCATTACCACTAATCACAATCTCTAAATCCTCATTAACGGTAATTACCCAATGTAAGAATATCAGATTACAACAAACATTTCCACAATTGTAATAGATGCAGGCCTACAGTCAACAGCCCTAAAACCCTCATCACAATTTGTGTCTATATATATATATATATATATATATGAAAAAAACTATTTGAACTAAAATATTAAAAATAATTAAACACCAAACAGTGAAATCAAATGTGAGGAGAAACATAATTTGAAAAGAGAAGAGAATGACCGGGTTGGAGGAAGAGACGGTGGAGGACAAGAAGCCGTGGGAGGGAAGATTGGAGAGAAACTCGGAGGCACCAGTGGGCTTTGGATTTGAATCGGATGGGCAAGAAGAAGAGCTCTCCATGGAGCTTCAGAGCAAAAGGAAACCGGAGAGAGAAGGGGTAAAGCCGCAAGTCTGACAGTCCAAATTTTTGAACAATGTCGCGGGCTTGTGCTGACGGCACTCTCTGTGTGCGTGGGTTACCGTTCGCTATATATATGGGAAGTGTGGGTTTTGCCTAGATTTATTTTCTGATTGCTGAGAAATCGGACGAGAGACAGCAAGGAGGCAACAACCTTGTACAACAAAACAGGTCCCTCTTCCTTTTCTTTTATACTAATTCTATCCTTTGTGTAATTTTTTAACCCGCAATTGAGTGTATTTTAAAAGATATATTTATTATAAAAAAATATTTGATTGATTTTTTAGTGTTTTTATTTTATTTTATGTGTTAATATAAAAAAATATAAAAAACTGATTTTAATAAATTTTCATGTGAAAAATATTATGCCTTATAATATCAAATTCACTATAAAGGATGTTTGAGATATCAATAGAGATTTTTTTATTTAAAAATATATTAAAATAATATTTTTTATTTTAAAAAAATTACTTTTATCATCATAAAATCAAAATAATCCAAAAACAACATACAAATCAATTTAAAATAAAAACAAAATATTATTACGCTTAAACATTAAAAAACAAGTTATATATTTTTTTATTTTAAATTAAAATTTTAGGATAACTAGGCAACATGACCCCAACTCATGTCATTGATTTATTAGGTTTGATGTCAAAAAATAATAACTAGGTATAATTATGTTAATTGATCACAAATATAATATTTTGAAGAAATATATGAAACTTCTAAGCTAAACTACGGGGGGCCCACACGTCTTCCCAAACTTTTTTAAAAAATAATAATAATAACACAGACGACATGTAGCTTGTGTTTATTTTAAAGGAAAGGGGGTTGCCCATAAGAATCAAATCTGCCACCTCTTATACGGACGACATGAAATCAGTATAGAATGGGTACAGAAATATTACATGAAAAATGAGACTCGTGTTGAATTTATTGCTAAGCTAAAACATATATTACTATCCACCATGATAATATAGTTATCATTTTACTATTTCAACAAAAAAAATCAACTTGTCATTAGAGGTAATATAAATATTATTAGAAAATATGTTGTAACAACCCGGATATTTAGATATAATTTACATTTTATTGATTAAAAAATAATATTTTATCATGATTTATAATTAAAAAAATTGTTGAATATTCAACAAAGATTCATATGTATTGGGAGATCTCAAATTATCGAATAAAAGTTTGTGACACTCCAACATTCAACCAATTCATAATATATTCTTTGTCCAATCATCTTGGACTCATAATAACACAGCACAAAGATTTCTAATTTAATGATGTTATTTGAATTGTTTTTTTTTCTTCTCCATGACAAAATATAATGATGTCTTAACTTGTTTTTTTTTTTAACTTGGTCGTTATTTAATGTAATGATATTTTTAAATTCTCGAAGCATCCCTCTCATCTACAACTGATTTTTATTCTTTTTCAAGGGCTATAATATGTTTTTTAATATGTAGAGAAATATAAAAAAATAAAAAAAATATGACAGACCGGAAAAAAAAAGTGCAATTATCTCATAGCTTTTTTTTTATCTTTTTCAAGGGACAAAATTGTTATTTTATTATGCAAAAATAGAAAAAAAACAGTAAACTAGCGAAACAAACGACCTGAACCAAACAAAAAATTGAACAATACCATTGTAATCCACAATGATTTGTTTCACAATACACAGTATATCGCCCATGACGTCACAATCTCTTTTAGCATATTAGATAATCAACAGTTATTTAATAAATAATTTATATTATTTTGATATATATATATATTGCTCATGAATATTCAATCATAATAACATTTTTTTTTTGTTTCTTCTCCGTGACAAAATATAATGATATCTTAACTTGTTTTTCTTCTTCTCAACCTGGTCATTATTTAATATAATGATGTCTTTAAATTCCCGTGACACCTTTCTTCTTCAGAATTGATTTTGTTCTTTTTAAGGGGTATAATAGGTTTTTTATTGTACAATGATATATAAAAATTAAAAAAAAAATTGGCAGACCGAACCAGACCGGCCAAAAAATGTGTAATTACCTCAGAAACCCCATGTCCAGCTTTTTTTTTGTCTTTTTCGTGGGACAAAATTGTTATTTCATTATGCAAAAAAAAAAAGAACAACAAACTAGCGAACCGAACAACCCAAATTGAACCAAAAAATAAACAATACTATTGTAATTCACAATGACTTGTACAGTAACTCACCCACGACATTATCAAGGCAGAACCTGCAAATGAAACCACCGAGCATTCAAACTCTGCAGAACGTTACACCTGAGCATTGAACTCAGCAAAACGTTACAACCAAGCATTGAAATCTGCAGAGAGTTATGGCTTGAGCTGTTAATATTGTAACTGTAATAGCAAAATAATTAGCACTAAAAATCCTGCCAGTTATATGTGTATATATACCATGTAATACTGAGTAATAAGATGAGGTGATCTTTCACAGAATTATATCAGTGTTTAAACTCTTCTAGACACCGCAATCTTTTTTAGTATATTAGATAATTAACAATTATTTAATGAATAATTTATATTAATTTAATATATATATATATATATATATATATATATATATATATATATATATATATATATATTAATTTGATATATATATATAAAGCGCTCATAAATATTCAATCAGAACATTTTATTTTGTTACTCTTTATGTAGTTTTTTTTCAATTTTTTTATTCTTTCATTAAAAACCATGCAGTTAATACGGAAAAAAAACATGTTTCCTTGAAAACAAAAGGGAAACACATGAATAAAAATAATGAAGTTTTAGCTTAAAAAATATTTTCTCTCTAGAATTTAAATTTAAATGGTTGAAATTCTTGCAAATATTTGTTCTGATTACCATTAAATTAAAAAAAAAATGAAAATGACTCCCCAACATCACATGATTAGAGATTGTCTATTACTATTCATGAAATGAAGTGCATGAACGCTACCAAAAGGCAGTTTTGCTAAACCCAGAACAAGGTAGGTGATTTTGGATTGCTAAAATGTGTTAATGACAGAAACTCTATTTTACATAATTATTTAAAAGTATTTTTGAAAAATTAATTTTTATTTAAAATTAAAAAAAATTAAATTTTTATATCATTTTCATATTTTAATATTAAAAATATTTTTTAAAAAAACTTCAACCATACTTTTAGATAATTACTAAAACTACACCGGAAAAGTAATCTATGATGCAAGGTGCAAAATCCCATTATCTGTGAAAACAAATTATCATAAATTAATTAAAAGATGAATTAATCACAATATATAAAATCAAGTCCGAAATATTTTTTAAAAATAAATATTTTACTCGGAAATAATATCAAACAATATTTTTTATCTTGTACTAAAAAAGCAAATTGCCCACAACTCCCTACAATAGATCACATAACATACTAGCACTACCATATAATATAGGGACTTGCTTACTAAAATGACCCATCATCAATTCATTGAAAATAACTCGATCGCTTTCCACCCTCCAATTATTGAACAAATAATCATCTGTTTTTGCGGTTAAATTGAAATTTCATTGTTTTATATAATATATTAAAAATAATTTTAAAAAATATAATATTTTAACAAATTTCAGCCGCTTAAAAGGGTGTTTAAAAATATGATTCAAAAATATTTAAAAAAAAAATATCAGCGACTTAAAGGGGTGTATTTTTAATATTTTTTTAGTGTTTTGGTATGATATAATAATACTAAAAATATTTTGTAAATAATAAAAAATATTTTAAAATACAAATTCTAACACATTTTCGAACAGACACAGGGTACAAACTAACGGACGACTCCAACTACTTTGTACAGACACGTTTCAAAATCAACGCCACGTCAACCTTTCATGCGGGGCGCCATGCACGCTGTGGCGCAGATTAGATTGCCACGTAAGTGGCCGCCACGAAGAATCGGATAAGACAGGGCCCTCCCTTCCTTCCTTGAACAAGAAACAAATTTATAGGATCCCCATGATGAGCTTAACCCATACAATTTGGTCAAATACTTTGACCACTCTCCTCTATTACCATCAATGCTCTTTCACCCTTCCCTACCCTCCACGTGTTCCTATTCACCAATCCGTGTTTCTACCCCTAAAATATATTACCATTTTCTTTTTAATTAACTTGGACTCTATTACTCTAATTTATTATTTCACTTATTTAATTTAAAACTATCTACAAATTAGTTTTTTTTTTTCAATTGTGAAAGTTAGACTTAAAATATATTCAAGCCAGCTCTTAAAATTAAAATAAATGCTTCTAAATTTATTTATTTAAATCAAATTTAGAGATTTATTAAGGAATTACTTCGAAAAATCTTTTTCTTAAATTGAAATTTAATATAATAAATAGAAGGTAAATTTGTTTACCATTCCAATATTTTGGAAGTTGAAAAATGATATTCATTCTGAATATTACTAACCTAAAATAATGATGAATTTTAGTAAAATTTGAATCTTTTTTAAAAGTTAAAATTAGTAATATTTTATTTTTGTAAGAAAAATCAATAAAAAAAAGGTATTAATTTTAAACGGTGTTAAAGTGTGGGAACAAAGAGAACAGAGGGAGATGGGTGGCAGGGGATAAAGGAAGAAACTTTTGTCGTTATTTAAGATGGAGATGCCATCATTGTCAATAATATAATAAAAAAAGAGAGTTAGTGGAAAGACCACACTGCCTTGGTTTCAGCACACAGGAAAAAAAAAGAGACTTTTATATACAGGGAAGAGAGATCGGATAGCGGTGAAAAAATGGCAAGCATGCAGCTTATGAGAAGGGAAAGTGAAATTGTTCATGATGTTATGCAAGATAGTCCAAAAAGTCCAGAGGCAAGGCTGGGAATGAAAGTAGAAGATTTATGGGATGTTCAAGAACCACAGTTAAGTCCAACTGAGAAACTTAACGCTTGCTTTGAGAGTATCCCAGTCTCTGCTTTCCCTCCTGCTCCTTCTTCTCAAGGTAAATAAATTACAGATACCCCACCTGAGTTGAAGCTGTAAATTGTATGTGTAAACGCTGTGGATTATGATGGTCATGATCGGTTCGGTTGTTCGGTTGTTGTTTATGATCAAGAGTGGAACTTTTTTTATACCCTTTTTTTTATGGAGATTTTCTATAGAAAAAAGATTTCCTGGTGATTTTTTTGTTTTGTTTTGTAGTGATCGAGATAAAATCAGACACCAGTCTAGCAGAGGCTGTTCAAATACTTTCAGAACACAAGATTCTTAGTGCCCCTGTGGTGGATGTTGATGCTCCTGAGGATGCTAGTTGGATTGATAGATACATTGGGGTTGTTGAGTTTGCTGGGATTGTAGTCTGGATTTTGCATCAGGTTAGTTAGCTACCTAGTTTTTCTGTTTTGATTGATGAAATTGATTCGATTTCGTTTATTGGTCTGTTTATTTTATATTAGAATTTTGGAGTAAAAATTAATGAGGCCAATTTTGCGTATTTGATTAGTTTGACAGTTTCTAATGGTTGATAATGACATTGATCATTAACAAGCATATGTAGAGACAGATCAGGAATCATGTGAGAATGGAATTGATAGGTTCCAATCAAAGCCGCCGATGATAGGAGTATAGTATTCTCTTTGGGTGAGAAATAAACCACAGATGAAAATGGAAATTTGCTTGTCCTTTATTAATGCACTTGGCTGTTGTATACACACACACAATGCTAACAACCCTCCTAATTTCTGTCATAAATAAATGACTGATATCAACTAACAAAATGCAACAACTTTGTCATATTTAAAAGCAAGTTAACGTTGGGGCTGATCCATGTTTAACAGCAACATATGCCTATGTAGCACATGCAGCTTTAACCTTAATGCGCATGTAGAGTCATCCTGGTTCGGGTTACATTGCGTGGAGCCTGGTCTTGTGTACTCTGTAAGAACATTGTCGTTTGTTATCAGGGATAGACAAAAGTTTTGTTTTTCTTTATTCATTGATGTTGCTTATGTTCCTGTTTATGCTTTGTTTTTCTTAATTTATTGACGTGGCCTATGATCCTGTCTGTGCTTGTATATAAGGGGGTAGAATTTGACAATTTATTTTCTTTTTAGTCTGTCAAACTATGAGAATGGGATATGGTGCCTTTTGTCTTTTATTCTTGTGTTCTGGAGATCTTGTATGAATGGGAATTGAAAATGGGATTTTATGTTTTTTTTATTCAGTCAGAACCTCCATCACCCAGGAGTACAACCCCGGGATCAGCTCTTGAAGTAGCTGTTAATAGAGTGACCAATGTAGCTGGTTTCGGGATCTTAGGCCCTGAAGATGCTCAAGCAACATCTGGAAATTTTTTTGAGGCACTGACTTCTTCTGAATTCTACAAGAACACAAAGGTTTCGGTTCTTTCATTGCTGATGATGTAAAGCTTGTTAATCTTTATGTTGCATTGGATCCTCCATGCTAACTTACGACCATACAGGTTCGAGACATTGCAGGGTCATTCCGTTGGGCACCGTTTCTTGCTTTACAGAAATCAAACTCCTTTTTGACCATGCTTCTGCTGCTTTCAAATTACAAAATGAAGAGTGTTCCAGTGGTTGATCTGGGTGAGGCGAAGATTGACAACATCATCACTCAGTCTTCTGTTATTCACATGTTAGCAGAATGTGCTGGGCTTCAATGGTTTGAAAGTTGGGGAACAAAGAAACTTTCTGAAATTGGTCTTCCCCTGATGACCCGTGATCATGTAATCAAGGTCCGTCACTTTCCCCCCGTAAAGTATCATTATGTTGATTCATGGTGACTTGCTTTCATGCTTACCTCATGCAATGGTCATTATATGGCGTTTAACAATGAATGGGACGGATCATTTTGCTGCGTGTTTATTTATAGTGACTATTGAGCCATTGAATTTTTTATCTGGCCATGCAAATAAATTGAGGTGGTAATGGCACCTTTGAAACCTGTCTTAACCAAGACCAGATTTTTCTTGTCGGCAAGTACTCTCCAATTTCTCTTAGTGTGTTTTTAAAGCAAAATGATATGCTGTTTTGAAGATTTATATGTTAATGATAGTTACCTGAATGATCATTTACCTGTTTTAGGTGTACGAGGAAGAACCAGTGCTCCAGGCATTTAAGCTGATGAGGAAAAAGAGAGTTGGAGCAATACCTATTGTTGATAGTAGTGGTATAAAGGTTGTTGGCAACATAAGTATAAGAGATGTCCAGTTCCTCTTAACTGCACCAGAGATCTACCACGATTATAGGTTTGTAGCTCCACCTTTTCTCATCACTGTGGTTAGTTTTATAGTTCATTATCAAATTGTCCCATGTTTTGTAGTTCGAGTTCTTAAGGAGCCTACGATATGCTTGGTCATATTGTTTTTTTAAGGATTTTGGTGATAATAATAATAAGCTGGTATTTGAAGTCAACTTGGAAGCTGACGAAATTGCCTTTCATGAAAGATTAATTCTCAACAAAGCATTTTTTGCAGAATTTATTTGGTTGGGCTAAAACAATTTATTTATTTATTCTTTTTGCCGAGTCATACGTTGGTGAATCCATGAGTATCTTAGGGTCATGGGCTCTATGGATTAAAAAACATTTCATAATTCTTTAAAATGAAGTTTTTTGGATCTTAGTTTAGTATCACTCCTTTTCCCAATCACTTGTAACACCCATTTGAATTACTTTGACAGGTCAATCACAGCAAAGAACTTCTTGACAGCAGTTCGAAGCTACTTGAAGAAGCATCAAGAGACCTCACCTTTTGTAAGTGGCATGGTGGTATGCACAAAAAACTACTCTGTCAAAGAATTGATTATGAAGCTTGACTCTGAGAAAATTCAACGCGTATATGTTGTGGATGATGCCGGGAATCTGGAAGGGGTGATCACATTGAGAGACATAATCTCAAGGCTTGTACATGAGCCCTATGGCTACTTTGGTGATTTCTTTGATGGAGTGCTACCATTACCTTTGAACACTAGAGTGTAAGAGGTATTATAATGACCTTGTCATTCCCTAATAATTGACGGTGTTTTTCAAATGTTTTCCGCTAATCTCATTCTGATTGTTAGATACCCAGTAAATGTGGTGGTTGTAACATAGGTCTCACCCTTGTAATCAGTTATCCTCCATTTGACCGTTGAACTCAAACCCAAGCTCCTTTTTGTTAATATCAAATAAGCAGGACTTCTTCTGCTTGTCCTAATTAAGTTCAATGCTAAGTTTTCCATAGAGTAAATTGCATGTTTTTTACAGTTACTTACAGGTACATGTTCTGTTTGGTCCCCTCTGTTTTTCTTTCCATTTATGTTTCGGGTGGTGTTTCTTATTCTTTGCAACAAGCAGCAAGCATCTGATATGTTTAAATTTATTGTTCATGGGAGTTGAGATTCTCTTCCTTGAAACAGCGAGCTATGTTATGTGGTCTAGGAGATAAACACTCTGAGTGATAGGAAAACTCTGTTAGATTAAAAAAAAAAAGGGGGCTGATTCCTGCAATATCATTTTGATTCTTTGGTGGATTATGATCTTTCCAATTTGTCAAGCATGGAAGTTGTTCAATAACATTCCTTGCTCAGCTCTGGTTGTGGATGCTGATAAAGTGAAATTCATCGCATTGCCGACAGCCGACGATTGACTTTCCGGTGATGCATGATGCAAGGTGTTCTGTTTTTGTGCTTCATGTTGTTGAAATCAGGGATAAGGTCTCCTTCATTGGTATCAAGCTGACGTAACTTGTCGAGTCAAGGTTGCACCAAGACTCGGCTATCCAGGAGCCATGCCAACATTTTGCAAGGGAAATTAGAGCACATAATGATCTGGTCCCCTGAATCCTATTCCAATCGACAAGGCATGTTTACCGGTCACATCTCTGTGTAAGCATGCGGGTTATATGCTCCACTCGCTCAGGAACCTCGTGCCCCCGGTAGGGTTGAGTTCAGATAGGTGACTAAAGGCAACCATAAAACTCCTGCCTAAAACCATTACTGAATGGGGCTTTGTTGGTTTGATATACCTTATCGTCAAATGATATTTAGTTTATTTTTAATATTTATATAATATTATATTTATGAATTTAAAATTTAGAGTAGATAAAATTTATAGGACAAAAATATATTACAAAGAAAATTATGAAATTGTTATAATTATAAGATTTTTATTGTATCAAAGCAGTGTTCCTAAAATATTCATGGTCAATATTCTTTTAAATATTGAATATTTATTAGTAGTAAAGATTGATACATATTATATATTTTTTATTTATAAAAAAACAGATGTTCTTATAAATCGAGGTATAAGGGATATTTAAAATTAATATGCATGTGCTTGTCGTAAAACATATACACCGAAATTGATCATCATGAGAATCTCATATAGATAAATCACTTATGTCAATAAAAAGGCTCACATGATGATTATATAATTGATTCTTAAACTCGAGATCACTAAATTATTTTATATAAAGAATGATATGTTTTAATCATGTAGCATGTTATCCTAATCGAGTTAGTAGAGGGGCATACATTGATTATAACATGAACTATAAGAGAACTATATAAAGATATTTGAGTAATTAAGAAAGTATTCATCATCCTAGGTGAATTAGAAAAAATATTCAATTTGCTATAAAATAATATTGACTAAGAAATCTTTGACCAAGAAGGAATGAGATTGGAAAAGAATTTTATATCTTATTCAAAAGAACAATGATTACTATGTAGAGAATAAACATGATTGAACTTGGGAGATATACTTCATGTTTTATTGTTAAATTATAATATCATTGATGAAAAGACATTAATTACATTGAGAAATCAATCATTGAAAATTTAAATCAAACCACTAATGAATTTCATAATATTTTAGAGTTCATGACACGTTGCTAGATAATGCATTGGATCTTTAAATATAAATTAATCAATTGTTTTATTGTTAATAAATTAGATTGTTTAATATTTAATTATAATTTATATTTGTGTCAACATATTAGAAACTTAATAGATCACACACATTTAAAACTATTAGTCAGAAATAAAATCAATATGATTTAATAAAATATTTCTTGGTTAAAACATATTTAAAAAATTAAGACTAGAATATAATTAATACAAGAATTATATTTTTAAACCTAGAAAAAATCAAGGACTTGATTGAGTTAACTTCTAAAAAAATTCTAAACTAAATATGAATATTATTCAATGAAAAAATATATATTTTATTAATTTATAGTTTTTTTAAATCTTTTTATAAATAGTAAGCTATATATTTTATTTTTGTGCATTTCTATGTTAGAAAAACCTCGTAAGCACTTTAGATAGTAATCCTTCCTTTTTAAATATAAATTTAGAAGAATTATTGCTTGTGTTTTTTCGTGGATTACCATTGAAAATCAAACAATTGAACAAATTGTAATTTATGACAACATAATTTTTAAACAATTATTCAAAACTGATGAATAAAAAGAGAGCACGCGCACTGGAGGAGCTGACAGCTGAACTAAAATTCCCTCTCGGGAAGTGTGTGTAAGCCAACCACCGTTTTCCTCCTTTCCCTTGGTGGCTTTGCTATAAACATCAGCTTATGCTCAGAAATGAGCGAGAATAGAAGTCAAGGAAAGTTAAGGGCGGCTAGGACACATTAAACTAGAAAGCTTTGTATTCTCAGTCACTGAGGCCTTGAATGATTTCTCCAACCTAATCACTTAGCTGCAACTATTTTCGTCAGGATAATGTTTGTAGGGATTCCTTGAACAGAAATGTATGGAATCTACCATAAGATTGTGCCTATCAATAATTTATCATTCATAAGTTAGAGCCTATTCTCGAATCATCCGATATGACGAAAGCCTGACAGAATCATCTTCAAGAACAGAGTAAATTCAATCACTCCCATGTTAGAATCATTGACCTTCAAGTTAAAAGAGAAACTCGTCTAATATCTAATACTCTGGAATATCTAATACTCTGTTTGACCATTGGATATTTTCCAATAGAAAATCTTGTTCAAATCTGCCATCTTAATACAATCCATTAAGGAGATTTTCACGTTTTCAGCGCTGCCATCTTTCAATGGCAGGCACATTCTAGGTTCTACCTCAGGACCTCCATGGCCAAAATAAAAGGTAATTGCAGAAGTCTTTGATCTCACTTTCATTTAGCACTTCATTTTCGAGAGCAAAATCTAGCTCAAAATTGCCGACTTAATATAATCTCCTTATCCCATCATGATATTACATTCCAACCATTAGCATTACAAACTTTGGCAAATAAAATACAATAGACTGCTCAATCATTAAGAGTTCTGAAGTGATACTGATGTCAGAACAGAAAGATAACATCTCCTAGCTTCGATTCATCACTCTCATGAACATTGCATAGACATTGAATGCTATAAAATTCCGATAGCCAAACAGTGCATGCCAATTAGAAAAGCTTGCTGATGGTGATTTGGTGACAGTAAAATACATGAACAAGAAGGATTCCACAAGTAAGAAAAACCTATGTTCTTTAATACATGTACAAAGTTTTATATAAGGGGATAACTGTTCAACTCAGAAGCCTGTGTTTAAAGCATTACACTAAGAAAATCCGAAAAGCATATGATCCAGATACAGCAAATAGATAAAACTCTCTCCTTTTGCTAATCCTTATGAGAACGAGTGCTTACCTGTTAAAAGAGTCATGACTCCTACGAACTCTTTCTTCTTAGGTGGTGAAGAACAAGAGGTGTCCCTTCAAACAAATCAACTAAATAATTCTCTAAATCATCTGGTGTGTACTTTATGTATTTCCCAGCATGCCTTCCACTCTCTAGTTGATTCCCAAACCTCCCCATAAATGAGCGATAAGCTGGTAATACCTTTTCAGATATGGATATTCGAAGCTCTTCACGAAGTTGAGGGTCCGGAACCTTCCAGCCAGTCTGAACCCGATATATTTCCTCAAAGCATGCATTAAAATTCTTGAACCTTTCCTTCAAAGCCACTTTAGAGGCGCTATTACTACTCCCACCAATCCCTTCATCCTTCAAGCATGACAAGGCCTTACTCCAAGCAGCCCTAAGATAAGCCGTAGCATACTGGCGTATTTGGCCACGGTGTTTGCGGACCCATTGATCTCCCAGAATCCTTATGAGTTCTGAATCCTTGACTTTTTGCACCATGTACAGAATATTATTCATAAGAAATATATACTGCATAGCACCATCCTCATACAGTCTCGATTTCTCCTCAAGATTGGACTCCAAAGTCGATAACAAAGCCAACAATCTCCTTGTTATAGGAGCCATGCTTGCTAACTGCGATCTCTCACCATCATCATTTTGCAATCCTTTTAATTCATCATCATCATCATTCTCCAAAAGCAAATTCAGGGTGTCACTATAGTCCACAAGCAATTTCACATAATTCATCACATACCGAGTAAGCGGATGAATCTCTCCACCTAGCGTAGGTTTCCTGGAAGTCTCACTTTTCACAGCATTCTCAAACTCCGCAAAAGTCCCTCTCGCTGCCCCTCCCAATCCAGCCAACACTCCTTCTGCCTCACCGTACACAAACCCGTCCATAGCCATGCCCTCCAAATAGGGGAAAACATTTGACAAGGCATCGTACATATCCAATATCCTAAACAACTTCTCCGATGACCTCCTCCCAATAGACACTGCCTCCGCAAAATTAAACAGCTGCCTTAAACACCCTTTCGCAGTCTCGTTAAAACAAACCTCCCTGGCTGAATCCGACCCATAAAAAATCACATCACAGAGCCTTCTCTCCCCTCTCAAAAGAAGCCTAACACCAATCTTAACCGCCTGGACCCACTTCTTCATCTTCTCATTCAAAGACTTCCACTCTATCTTCTGCACTTCCTCAATACTCAACTTCTCAACACCCAAAGTGGCCAAACACTCATCCAAAGCATCCCTTCTCACACTACTATAAACCTGCACACACTCTTTCTCATACCCGGATCGAATCATTCTGTCAGCAATGTCTGTCAAATCCGTAACCGCCTCGCTATTAATCAAATCAACAAACAAATCATTTCCTAAGCTCGCTCCTCTCTCGTGAGAGCGGACACTCTCGGTTTCCACTTCTCCAAAACTCGTGAACTCCTCATCAATTTCCCCTTCACTCGACGCAAATGAGGGCGAAAACCCCCTAATAGATCCATACAATTTCTCCGATTCAAGGGGAACTTTATTACTCATCAAAATCTTCCTGAACTCATCTTCCAATCTCGACATAGCCACTTGAACCGCAGTCTCAGCCCGGTCCAAAACCTCCGAATCAGCCTCAACTGATAAATTATCTAACAAGTCAAGAATCTCATCAACAGCAGATAAATACTCCTTCACCTCCACCGGTGACTCATCCCATGGCACGGAGGAGGAGATGCCAGAGTCTGACCGGAGAATGATCTTCTCAGCGGCGTCTAAAATGGAGGATTGAGAATCGGAATCGGTTTTGATTAAATCCGATATGTTCGATAAACGGTTATCGAAACTAGAAAGGATTAATAGCATATCTTCGCGCACGTTTTTTGTTGTGTTTAAACTGTTCACGATCTGCTGTGCAGTTGCCATGACGCGATCGTCTGCCCCGCCGCCTTCTCCTCCTCCGCCACTGGCTGAACTGCTTGTGGTGGTGGTGGTTGTCATTTGATTTTCGGGATTCAGTGGAAAGGGGATGGTATAGAGATTGAACCTAACTTATTTTGGTGACATTCTTTTTTGAAGTGAGGGAAGTAGTCGGGTGTTGGTGGTGTTCGGCTGCCGGCTGGTCTGATTTTTTTTTCTTTTCCTCGAGAGAGTTTTATGGTTTTATTTGTAGACAAAAAGTGTGAAACCAAGGAGAGGAGAAGTGCTTGTGTTGTTGTGTCGAGTGAGGTTAGAGAAAAGGAAGACTTGTCGTGCCCATGGAAGATTACTTCTTGTTAATGTTGATTGGGCTGTGTATTTACCTAATCGTCCCTGTAAATTCCATAATATTTCACTTCACAAATTTCCATTTTCCATCAATCTTGTCCGCCTTTCACGATTTATTTAGACACGTAATTGTTCATGGTATGCTCTTCATCCAATCAACATAAAACATATATTTTCTAATATATATTAATTAACTTGATATGACATGTTGAATTTTAAGGTTTAAAAGCAATCCAAATACATGATAAAAATATAATATAATTTAAATAGAAAAAAACAAGATATAATTATTTTTAAAATATTGAATATATTTTGGGTTGACTAGAATCATTTCATAATTATATTAATTAATTCAGGTTAATTTATTAAAATTTCAATTTATATCATAAGACCTTGATTATGCTGTAAAAAAATAAAAAAAAATATATTAAACTTAATTTTCAATCAATTCAATATTAAATAGTAAATTGATAATAAAATTAAATTAAAAAATAAATTATATTAACCCTAATTAATATACAAAATAAATAAATGGGGTCAACCCAAACTATTCATCACTACATTAAAATGCCAAATTGCTCTAGTAAATAACCTTAAAAAGATCAAAATATACGAAGCCAAAGCATTTCACTATTAATTACTCTGCATGCTAATAATTACTATTAAATGACTTGGGTGTAAATCTAGTCCTTGCATTTTAAATAAAATTATAGCTTAATAAATTATTTTTATAATCAATATTGTAGTTCATTGACTTATTGTTTTGTATGATGCTTTTAGTTTATTAATATATATCAAAAATACAAAACTATTTTTTCTTTAAAAAAATAAATAAAGGTTCTTATTATGTCTTTTTGTCGTATTACCAACACGGTTTCATAGTGTTATCTTCTATATTGGTATCGAATAATACAATCAAATACAATAAATATTTTAAACAAAGATTTTTTCCAATAAAATAATTATACGAGTAAATTTATTTATTTTACAGGGTTTTTTAATATTAAAAAAAACCATAATAAAAATTCAGCTACTTTGGTGGTTAGAAAATGAGAGCACGAGATTTTTTCACTTCAAAACCTAATTTTTATCGACATTTGACCCAAAAACACCTAGTAACACCCTAGAACTACAATCAACCTATTCATGACCTTGAAATCACCCTAAGCTTAAATATATTTTTCAACACATTTTCAAAGGTAACACAAATGTGTAGTGTAAAATTCTCCTATCAAATGGAGTTATTTGACACAAAAATAGGTGCTTTAAATTGATATTAATGACACATATGAAATTGTTTGAATAAAATAAAAATGGTATATTTTGCAAGCACATATAAGAAATATCATTTGAGAAATATTTTTTATATAAAAAAGATGGAAAAAATATAGATGAATAAGTAAAACATCTAAAAAAATTAAATACATGCAAAATAATTGAAAATATAATTACCATTAAAAAGTTTGAGTAGACAAAATAAAATAGAGAAAGAATGAATCTAAATATAAATAAAAAGCATTTATTCTAAAAAATAATAATTAAAAAAAATATTTGGACATTAGAACCTTTTTTCTTGTTCCATTTAGGGTAGATGACATGTTGTCCGTTCTATTTTTTTTTAGAAAAAAAAAACAATACATTATTTAATTTCTCTAGATTTCAACCAATATGGTGTCTTGAAAATCAAGGCAGAAGGTCTTTTTCATCTTAAATCACAAATCTTTATCCATTTATATCAAGGACACCCTTGAGATTATGTTAAACTCATCCATAACCAGAAAAAATCATAAAAAACAAAATATATGTTATTTTAGGTATTTTCAAGGCAATAACAATAATCTAATATGAACTTGTCTGGTCAAGTAAAATCATTTCATACAAAAACTAATTGTTTAAGTGACGTACATCGATATTAATGACATTGTTTTATCTTAGTTGAAATACTCTCAAGCCAAGAATTAAAAAATAACAAAAATAATTTTTTGCACAAAAAATTATTTGAGAAAACATTGAGGTGCATAATATTTATAATATTTAACATATGGGTACTAAATTAAGCTTTTATGTGAACTTTTAAATCATTACTTGTTTATAGTTTCTTTTTTGATCTCGTCATTTATGTTTCAATTTCATTTTTAAACAACAAATTTGATTCAATTACTCTTGAATTTGGCCAAAAAAGAATGCAATTGCACAAGAATATTTTGAGGACCCAGTTGAAAAGAAATCTTGAATAGCCAGTCCACAGTAAAATATAAGGGGGTGAATAATAGAGCTCTATTACAAGAAAAATCACACGTGTTTTAGATTTTTATCTGATGTTGTATGTTTTGTACTGTAATATAATATATTTTATTTGAAAATATATTAATTAATATTTTTAGATTTTTATTTTTAATATCAGCACATTAAATCTATAAAATAATTAAAAACAGTAATAAAATATTTTTTAAGAAAAATATATCAATTTAAATCAGATCTACTCTTGAAGGAGTAAAATATAGTTGTACACTTGTCGTTTTTTTTTTGTCTGGAGGGTGGACAGCTAGGTGAGGGCTGCAACATATTGAAATGGGCTGGGACTGTCTCGAGTCTTGCAAGCCGTCTTCTCCCCTTTAAAGTAGTCTCACGGGCCCATGTTGACTGCGGAAGAAGTTGATACGACGACGAAGGACGTATGCAGTGATGTCTAATATCCGTGTGCAAGAGAGAAGACAGGTGGGGTGAAATGATAGATTTACTTTGACTTTCTGTACGGTCTGTATGTGATAGCATCTAGAGACGTCAAGAAGGCTGACTGTGCCTGGGTTTTAAATTTACCGTTCATCTTGATTGATTGGAATTATTTTTGTTGTCTCTTGATCCGACAGCGTTCAACTAAATTTCACATTTTGTTTTAAAAAATATTTTTAATTTTAAAAGTATAAAATTTATGATTTTTAGTGTTTAATTATAATATTGATATAATGGTGTCAAAAAATAAAATAAAAACTATTTTAAAAAAATAGCATGAGTAATTTCAAAAACTATTTAAAATTTTAAAAAGTAAATTAAAATTTGTTCAGAAACATAATTAGACATTTTCCATGTGAGGAAACTATAATAGTAAAATGTAAATTGTGGGTTTCGATGTCCGAGTGAAATTCTAGTTATAGGCTTTTATTACTAAGGAATTATTTTACTTAAAAGTTTAAACTGACAGGTAATAATCTATAATATAATTTATATTATTCTTTAACACACCTTCTCAAGTGAAAGCTCTTTGCGTTTAAAATTTACACAAGTCAACACTACTTTGTGCTTGATTTTTTTTATCAAATAGAATAGAGATGGTAAGATTAGAACTCGTGACCGTTGGGTCAACAAAAACCTGATACTATATTAATGAATCAACTCATTTAAAACTTTTCAAGTGAAAACTCTTTGCGCCTAAAACTTGCACAAGTCAACAATATCTTGTGCATGATTTTTTAATCAAATAGAATAGAGATGATGAGATTCGAACTCGTGACTGTTGGGTCAACAAAAACCCGATACTATATTAAAAAATCAACTCATCTAAAAACTCATGCTTTAAGATGAGATTTTAGAATATAATTTATATTATTTTTTAATATTTACAAAAAATACATATTCTAATTTAAACTCGAAATCTAAAAATTCAGATAGTAAATTATTTATTATTATAACATGGAGCTAAAGAACAAAGCTGTTAGGGTGTTATGTTTATAATAAAACTCTAGTCACGAACATTAACATCAACTGGTTTGGAATCATGTCAGTTTCTAGTATCTCGAAGAGTTGTGAAATTAAAATCCATAATCTCTTGAGAACCAAACTAGAAGCGGACCTGAGGTGCAGACAGGTTGCCATTGTCAACTCGACACCCACAAAAGCTGACCCTTTCCTAGGCAGAAACAAAATAAAAATATCTTCATCATTGCTCATCCACCAGCCTTTCAGCCACAGATACCGGCTGTTTCGGTTCATATTAAAAAAATTGAAATATGAGACGGCTGAGCCTCCTCTGTCAAATCACTCTCGTCACCTTATTTGGTTGATGGAAGTTGGGTTCACACACTTTATTTAACCGATTTATATGTGCCTAGACTTTTTTTTTTTTTTTTTTAAGGGGGTGTTTGTAATGTGATTTGAAAATATTTTTTAAAAAAATAATTTTTTTATTTTTATTTTAAATTAATATTTTTTATTTTTAGATTATTTTGATGTATTGATATCAAAAATAATTTTTAAAAATAAAAAATATTTTAAAAAATAATTTTAGCTACACTAGCAAACAAACACTTAGTTTATTTACAAATGAATGTTTGAAACGGAGGAATTTATCACCTTTGATTTCTTATAATGTTTTGGTTATTATCTAATTAATCAATTAAGTTAAACTATTGTTTTAAAACAGAAAATATGAGAAATATATATATTTTTTAAATCACTTAGAAATATATTTATTTTTATGTCGATGTCCATGTTTTTTAAATTAAATCTTTTGTATTATTATTATTATTATTATTATTATTATTATTATTATTTAAGTCAAGTATTTGATTTTTTTAAGTTTTTCCTATTCAAATGCTGAAAATTAAAACTTGATTCACAATATGAAAACCACCCAAAATCTCATAATTAAATACATGCTTGGTATGTATTTCAAAAGTTTTTTTTAGTGTATTTATATCATTTTAATGTGTTCATATTAAAAAAATATTTTTAAAAAAATATCATTTTAATATCTTTTATAAATAAAAAAAATTAAAAAATAATTGAATAAACTTAATTCTTATAAAATCTCTATTTCCACGCTTTGCTTCTTCTTTTTCACCCCTATATCTCAGCATTTAGTTTATTTTAATATTTGGTTTGCCTCGGCGAGTCACAAACTCCATGGATGACGGAAGAACGGCCACAAAACTCGAAGAAAGAAAGCAGATTTCCCTGTCCATAAGTCAACACTTTCTCCTTTTATCTTTTCTGATTATTTGAAAATATACTTTAATTTATTTTTAAAAATATTTTTTATTTATAAATACATTAAAATGATATTGTTTTATTTTTAAAATTATTTTTAATATCAACATATAAAAATAATATAAAAATATCATCTTTTTAAAATTTAAAATAAAATATTTTTTTTAAAAAATATTTTTAAAATACAATACCAAACACAACCTTATACACGTATTTATTTCCAAGTCATGGCCATTGATGACTCTAATGACCTTTCGTTGTTGAAGTCATTTACCTGCCAAACTAACTAGACAACATTTTGATTAATATATACGCGATATTCGAGTGAGAACACGTCACGCCTCCCCGTCTGGTCAAAGCAGGCTACAGTAAAAGACTCGACTCGATTAGCTCGCGCGAAGCCCTGGAGATTTTCAATGATATCATCATGGGACGTTAAGTTCGTCTCCTAGTGCTTCAGTCAATAACTCTGAGGATTGAATTTGTAAACCCACTCTTGTTTGGCCAAATGGAACTCGATAGCTGTTTTCACGCAGTGCTCAAATCCAGGCCAGCTCTGGTCAACGAATGAGCATGTTAAACTTGCATTCCTTTGACTGCAATCGGATTGCGTTTTGATATGCTTGATCGTCCTCTACCTGCCACCATGGATTTAGCTTCAGATAGATTCTGAGACCTGGTTTATGACAGATGCTCGTTGAAATGTCAAACCTTTTTCTGGCATCAGTACTCTTCATTCTGCAACGAAGAGGTAAAAGCTCCATCGATCCTGCATGCTTTTACCATGTCATGTAAAATAAAACATTTAGCAGAAGAATCTTACACCAAATAATGATGCGAAGGTGACAAAAAAGGGTCTGAAACTGACCCTACCAACTGCGTTGCATCTTAGAAACGATAAAATCTATGCCAGATGGACATCACAAGGGACCAAAAAAAGATAAAGGATTCATTCAGGCAAGGAATTCTGGCGAAAAAAAGAAGCAGCATGTTGCAGCAAGTACTCCACAGTGCCCAGCATTCACGAGAGCAAACTTTAATGAGTTTTTATGGCTCAACCCTTTTGTGGCGAGCATTTCGCAATCTTTAATGATCGCAAAACAGTAAAATAACCTCTTCGGTATACAAGGAAGCTACTGTGTAGTGCTGTCTGCTGTCCATGTATAAGACCCACAAACTTCCTCAACTTTATTTGCTTTTTTTCACACAATAATACTGGTCAATAATACAACAGACTGCATTTTAATCACAGAACAAAGCATAGTTACATGCCTAGGATAATATTCTCCATTGCCAAAAGAGTCTCGATGAGTCTTGCTCATGATCTACAAAAAGGTTTTTCTCTTTTAAGTTAGGGACACTGCATTTGAAAATTAAAGAATGCCCAAAGTGTAAGCGATTCAATGAGATCTTCCAGAAAACCTTGACCGTCACAGGCAAGATAATATGCTCCCAGCAGCTAAACCAAAAGAAAATTGTTGTATCTTCGCATGATCCGTGATAGTTCAGCCAATAAAACAAGAGATCACGTGAAATCCTGAAGTGAAAGATTCCAAGGACAGGACATGGTTCATACCGTTGCATTTCAGGCATTGATGTCGGCAACAGTTACTTGCTGGACTATGTTGGCTCGCGGGGATTACTGCCTATTTGATGCCGCACCCTGCCAAGGAAGATGACAATTAAATAAGAAGAAAATGGAAGTACAAATCCCAGATAAAATTGCACCTCATAAAATATATAGAAGGAAATGCATCACAAAATTTCGAGCACAAAACTTACCTAATTATGCAGTACATGGACTTCACCATTGTTTCCGGGGAATCTTTACCTCATCGGAACATCACTTCCGACTTTGACTGCTCATCATTTTGAAGCTGCACAGAGCACAATCTCAACTGATTAACATGTAATCACATCATATCCATTCTCGACCTTTTAACTTTATACCTCTAACCGTCGTTCAAAAATTCTAATATCAGACCAGCACTGTTGTGATTGCTAATATAATAATAATTGTAGGTTTATGCAAGCTGATAATAAAATTCGGACATCAAATCGATACCTTCTTCATATTGATAACAGCAACAGGATAGATCCCCCCTGTAGATTCCTGGTTCGCCATGCTTAATGGCATTGCCTTCAACCGCGGAAAATCATCCTGAACATCATTCATTCATTCAATAGATGTAGGATTATTTTCATGGAAAAATATATATATTTTTAATTGTTTTTCAGTTTAAATATTTTATTTTTTATCCCATATTAATATTTTATTTTATTTTATAAAAAGTCGCAATAGCTTTTGGCAGAGAAAGATAATGCAACCAATTTTGGAAAAAATATTTTTCTTAATTGTTTTTATTTCTTCCTTTTAAGTTAAGTAATCTTATTTTCTATTTTTTTTCTTATTATATTATTAGGTTTTCTATTTTTTATAATTGAAGAGAATAGTTTGTGGTAATTAACATTAATTATCTTGAATTTCTTTCTACATTCGTGCTGTTCTTGATTTATGGGCTTGTGCTACATCACGGCTATAAACAAAAAAGTCTTATAGTAAAAGAATGGATGCCTAGGCAACACAAATGTCTTTCAAAGAAGTAAAAACAATCCACAACTTGGAGCATAGACACAACTAATCCAAATAAGATGATATAAATTAATTGAGTTGAACAAAAGAAGTTTTCATGAGAGCCTAAACAAAAAGAGCTCCTATCAAGTGAAAAAAAAGATGACCATGCTCGTATTATAATCATCTCAATATAAAATGATAAAATTATATAAAAAAATAAAGAAAAATGACTGGAGCTAACCTTAGTAAGCATGTTAAATTTGTAACTTAAGTTATGAGACGAGAATAAACAAGTAGTAAAATAAAAATTAATTAACAAAAAAAAAACTAGCATAGAGGGCAAGCCCACCAAACTCTCATGTGGATGAGATAACCCGATAAAAGACAAATTAGGAAAAATTATGAAATTAAGTTCTAAAACAACTCAATGCTTAATAACATAGCCAAATAAAACATTGAAGTATAAACAAACAACCCTAAAAAACTTGAGTCAACCTCTTATACCAGCAGTCCAAATGATGAGATCGGGATAATTGAACGTAAAAAATTAAAGAAAATCACGAAGTTCAATTTGAAAATATTTAAGGATGAAATTAAAAAAATAATAAAAAAACCCTTGAAATAAATCAATGTTAAGTTATCAATCTCACGATCCAAGTTATGAACCGAGATCACCCTATCGATGAAAAACATTGGGCTAAATTGCCAACCAACTCAATACCAGAGGATAAAAACAATATAATTAAATTGTTAATTTTACCAAAGGATGAAAACATAAGAAGGGTAAATAACAAAGAAAAATAGTTTAATGATTGATTTAAAAAAAAGGACAACAAGTTCATAACTCTTCTGGGATCCAAGAAGAATTTGGGCCCCTTTCAAACAGTATATGGGCTTCGATAATATACACTCCGATTATGCCTCCCAGGTAAGGCCACCCCCATTTCCTTCGAACAATGTACAATTGCAGGGTGCTTCGGATTAATTTATGTATATATTAATTAATTTTATAAACTTTTAAAGTTAATGATTTATTAAAATTTACAGTAATTTAACTATGTAATACTCGAAATAATTATCTATTGAAGTGACTGACTGGTATAAAACTCGAAGTGATTATTTATAGGAGAACCGCTTCCCTTGCACTTAGCCATCTTCCCCAACAGCTTTCTCATCACTAGGACCATGAGATGAAGGGAAAACATCTACATCTTCACGAAAAGACTTTTGATGAAGATTTTTCTGATGAACCAGTGGTCTCAACATCTTTCTCCATTTGTGCTACTCTTTTGCTACTTCTGTCGTTTGAACCATTCCCCAAAGACTTGGCTTTCTTCCTCCTTTTGTTTCCACCCTCAGCATTAACCTTCAGCTCTCCATCTCTTGCCTTATTTTTAATCAAACTTGAATTACCTCTATCAGCTTCTATTACACTGTTATTAATCAAATTCATCCCATTCAAATTTTATGTGCAAAAATCTATTGACACGACTAATAATTTGTTCTTTTGTCAGTTCATTTAAAAAACAAGCAGATATTAAAACAAAACAACATAACATGGCTGAAAGAAAATGGTTGATAAATGGTTACCTTCAAGCCTAGAAAGAAGTGAATGAATGGATAAAATGCCTAAAACCTCTCCATAGCAACGTTGTTGAAACTAGATTTTAGTTTCTATTCATACGATGAAAAATATTATACTTTTACAGCTCGTGCTCAGATTATTGTATATTTAAGGAGGAAAAGAATAGGTGTAATCAGAGAAAAATACAACAGAATCTTCGGTGGTTGCAGAAGAATGCTTTTACTCTTCACCAATAGTCCTCGCAAGAACAATGCCCATGTTTGAAATGATGGAACCTGCTGGCATCCCTTATGACAATCTCCCTTCCAGTTACCCTAGCTATCAACTTGATTGCTTCGTGACAGTCACCACAAATCCGGTGCCCCTGCACAATTTGCAAAGGCACCCAACACGGAGTGCTGATGAGACCAAAAGCAATGGCCAATTTTTCACTATGGTAAAAACGTACACGCTCTTCTTGTTCATCCACATCAGGAAGCAAAGTTTTCTGATTAGGAACATAACCATACTTGGAAATTTCTAGCATCAGCTTGTCCACTTTTTGATAAATCTCATTTCTCTGGGGATGGCGATTGTCTCCAGAGAGGAAAATGTGTGGCCGCCTCTTAACCTCAATCCAGCTGCACACAGGACGCATTCTCAAACCCTTTCTTTTTAAGGTATGGACAACATCAGCAGCTTCCTTTAAGTTGCCAGCACTGTTGTATATATTCAAAAGCACAACATAGTTATTAAGCTTATCTGGTTCCATGCCATAAAGTTTCTCAGCCGCAAATTTTCCAAGCTCCAAATTCTCGTTTACTCGACAAGCTGTTAACAGGGCAGCCCACATATTAGCCGTAGGCTTAAAGGGAGCACCTCTTATCAAAGCCAAAGCTTCGTCTAAAAGCCCTTCTCTACCCAATATTTCAATCATACATGCATAATGCATAGCTCGGGGCTTGATCCTGTTATCTCTACCCATAGAATGAAAAATGTCCCACCCAAGTTCTGATAGACCTGAATGGCTACAAGCAGATAAAACAGCAAGAAAAGTGACATGGTTGGGATTCATTCTTTCTTGAAGCATCTGCTCAAACAACTCCACAGCCTCAGGCCCCCGACCATGATTACCATATCCACCGATCAAAGCATTCCAAGAAATTACATTTTTGGAAGTCATCTTGTCAAAAACATGCTGAGCATCTTCTATCCTTCCCCATTTGCTATAGAAGTCAACGAGTGCTGTATTTGCTACAATGTCTGATCCATAACCATGGCGAATTAAAGCAGCATGAGCTTGCTTTGCATGTTCCACTGAAGCTAACCTAGCACATATTCTCACAATCATGGAAAATGTGAAGTGGTCCATTCTGACACCAGAATCACGCATCTCATAATACATATCCAGTGCTTCCTCACTGTACCCATGAAGCGCATAACCCGCAATGATAGTATTCCATCCTACTGTAGTTTTCTCTGGCATATCTTCAAAGACAAAACGAGCATCTTCAATGCTCCCACACTTACTATACATATCAATCAGAGCACAAGACACAAATATATCATCCCCTATGCCCATCTTCAAAGTGCATGCATGTAACTGCCTCCCTATGGAAATCAATTCCAACCCCGAAGATGCCCGGATCATCACTGCAAATGTGAATGACCCAGCATCCAAAAATTCCTCCCACATAATTAAAAACAACCTAAATGCCTCCATAAAATCTCCTACACCAACAAGCCCTGAAATAATTGTATTCCAAGAAACCAAATTCCTCTCTGGCATCTCATCAAACAATCTCCGCGCATCAATCATCATCCCACACTTAACATGCATAAGAAGCACTCTATTCCTCATGTACTGATCAAATTCAAAACCATTACTAATCATATAATTAAACACCCTTTTAACTCCTCGGACTGATCTTAACCCAATACAAGCATTCACTAATGCATCATAAGTGCTGATCCCAACGTCAAACCCACCTTCAATCTCAAAAATCTCAAACAAATCAAGAGCTTCTCTATACCTAGCAAACAAAACTAACTTCTCTATCTGACTACAAAGTCCTACACTTGGTCTTCTAACAAAATTACTCCTTCCACTAACATCAATGTCAACTTTCGCCGGTTTCAGCTTTGGACGAGGTTGTAACCCTTGATCTAACGAACAACACTTGATTTTCGAAAATGGGTTCTTCTTCCATTTTGTTTTATTGAAAGAAAAACCATATCCAGAAAACAAAATTCTTTGCTTTAAGCACTTGGACATTGAAAGCAACGAAGGGAAGTTACAGTTATTATGATTTTGGATTTGATCCGGTTTCAAACTTTGGAAACGCAATAATGGTACCTCCATTTTGCAAAATGAAAACCAAATCAGTGAGGGCTAATAATAATAACAAGAGCCAAGAAAAAGGCCGTACCTTTGAAAGGTAACGAGAATATTGGAAGGCAAGAACGGAAGAAAAGGTCTCGAGTTCGGAGAACACGAGGAGATAGTTGTGGAGTGGCAGTGTTGTTAACGATCTGTTGTTTTGTTTCTTCTTGTTCATGTTTTGCAAGAAAGAGAGCCTGTCGTGTGTCTCTATACTTCTGCTGCTTGATGCTTTAGCATCGAAATATCCGCGACTCTCAAAGTAGTTGTGGTAGTTGCATCTCGCGACTCTCACTGCCACGTTTTAATTAAAATAGTAGATAAAGTATATTTTAGCTTCTATAGATTAAGCATTATTCTATTTCGGTCCTCGTTGTTTTAAAATATCTAGTTAAAAATTCTATTTTTTTTTAAACTATTTTTTAAACACAGTATTAACCAATGGTATATCATAATTGACAAATATATTGGCTTGCCAGGAAGTTTTGATTTTTTGGTTTGTATAATAATATTTTTCTTAAAATTATTATTTATTTAAATATATAACAATAAAATAGATGTGGGATTTGAGACCATGGTAATCCCTTATAAACCGGTCATGAATAACGATTTAAAACCAATTAATTATTTAATTATAAAGTTTAAAAAATAATTCATAAGATAAATAATGAAAAACCCAAATTTAAAAGATAAAATAAAATAAAAATAATATTTTAAACAATAATTAAAAATAATTATTCGCTTTAGCAATCTGCTAACTCATGGAATGACACGCACAGCTCATAAATGGAACCTTTAATCTCATCAGGACCGAGCCGAGTTTCTGAACCATTTGGGCCAAATTATAGTTAGTCAAACGTCGCCGTTTAACACCTGCCAAAAATACGAACAAAACGATTCCTCGAGGAGCCAGAATTCAAAACTTCAGAGAGAGTTTAATATCTTTTCCATGGCACCACCGCAAGATACCCGCCGTCCGTTCAAGAGACTGGCGATCTCCGATCAACAGCGCCGTCGTGACATAAGTCTACAGAGGCAAGCGCAGAGCCGCCGAGACGCTCAACATCAAGCTCGATGCTTAGCCTCGACTGTCCTCTCTCTCCAATCCCAAACCACCCCTGAACCCGTACCGGATATCGAGCTTGAACTCATACCCGAAACCGAAGAATCTGGAGCTCCATCACAAGACCTCGATGTCCGTCACGCGGCGAAGCTTAAAGGAGCCGAAGCTCGCAAATGGTTCGCTAAACAGTTGATGCTACCTGAGTGGATGATTGATGTGCCCGATCGATTAAGCGACGACTGGTCGTTTTTCATTCTCTCTTAAATTATTTCAAATTCTTATTATTTTTTATTTGTTTTTGTTTTATTGAGTTAAATTGTCAATTTTGTGTCGTTTTAGGTATATTTTTGCAAGGCCAGCCGGGAAACGGTGTTTTGTGGTTTCAACAAACGGAACGACAGTCAGTAGGCAGCGAAATGGATCAATACTACATCGTTTTCCTTCTGCTTTACCTAACGGGGCTAAGAAAAGAGACGGCTCTGGTCCCAATCAGTCTTATTGTATATTAGACTGCATTTTTCACGAGGTAATAACAATTTAATTAAATTGTTTTCATTGATTAAAAAATTAATTGCCATTTTTTTTTAAAAAAAATGTTTTTTGATTGATCTCTGTGCAGTTGGATCAGACATATTATGTGATTGATATGGTGTGTTGGAGGGGATATTCGCTATATGATTGTGCGGCAGAATTCCGTTTTTTTTGGTTGAATTCTAAACTTGGAGAGACTGGAGCTTGTGACCCTCCTTCCTTTTATCACAAGTACAGGTTCTGTGCCGTTCCAGTTTATAATTGTGATCAGAATGGTTTGTTCTCTGCATATTCAGGAGCTGTGCCGTATGTTAAGGATGGATTGTTGTTTTATAACAAGTAAGAGTTTTTGATTTAAGAAAGTTATCGATTTATTATAATGCCCTTTTTTATCCGTTCCTTTTATGTGTTGTTTGTGTTTTAGAGAAGTTTTCGAGTTTTTTAGGGATAAACAACTGCATTGTGTAGATTACTGGTTTTAATGCTGGTAGAGTTATTTATGTGTGGTGCTGCTTTGAAATGAGCTGAGCGTTAATCAGTACTTTTAAGCATGAGCAATTATGTTGTTTCTGTGAAGTGGATGTGATTCATACTTGAAGAAAAAGTTGGTGCAATCTTTTGGGTTTAGTCCTTTGGTCACCTAGAGAATGAGGTCCTCCCTAGGTTTGATTTAATGAAGTGTAGGGTTTTAGGCGTGTTCTTTGATGAAGCGTCTATTCTCTTTCAAATACTGAAATGAAAGAATTGTTTTTACCTGTTAAGATTTTTTTATCATAATTTAATCCATTGAGGCTGATATTTATCCTTAGGCAATTGTCAGGTTGTTTAGGACTATTTTAGAGCAATTTCTTTGAAATTTGAATGCTGCCTGTCTGACCCCTGTTTTGGAGGGAAGGAGATGCTCTCAGAGCAGGTGCTTAAATGAGAAAAAAAGCTCCTCTGGATGATATAAACAAGACCATACATCGTGTCTAGATTATGATAGTTTTCTAGTTGTGCAGAGTTAGATTAGGATTTCGTATTGTCTAATAATATCGATGCAATAAAAACTAGTGAAATAAATGATATATGCTCCTGTCAGTAAATGTTACGATGACTGATGAATTGCGATTGATAAATGATCATTGGGCTGGTCTGAATTTAACAGAGAGTATGCAAGTGCGTACTTAAATGATTAAACCCCTTTTACACTAACCACATTTCTTTGTAATTCAAATTGCTTTGCAGTAAGAGAGGTATCTCTTTTAGCAAAGAGATATGCAAGGATTTCTGACATCAAATTTGAAGATTTGGAGTCGGTGTGCAGGGATGTCTAACACTCAGTGTATTAGTTCTCTAGGATGCCTGCTTGTGCAGCATTAACTTATTTTCTATTTTTACTTTGTGGATGTTTAGTAAGCAAGACCAACAATGTAACCTTGAATGGAATTGATATGCTTCATAAGAATGATACTTTGTAATTGCATGTTCTGGCCCGTCTATCATGATTTTCAGTGATCTATTTCTTCTGTATTGTTTCTTCTTTGACATAAGTATTAGCATAGTG